>OY992531.1:51101603-53501603 GCA_963921185.1 Dasysyrphus tricinctus
ATAGGGATGTGTTTGATTCAAGTATTCAGTCGAGTGCACTCTACTGTGTCGAGATATGGGGACTGGGAGCTGGAAAAAGAATTGAAGTTATTCAAACTACATCGCTAAGGGGAAGTTACTTGGTTTGGCTAACAACATGCAAAGCAACGTAGCTCTAATGGAAAATGTGAATCTTCCATTGGCATACGAAATAGCTTTGAATTTCTGGATGAAACTTTAAAATGTTACCGATAATCGCCTGATAAGAAAGCGTTTTAATTAAATTTTGAGACTCCAAGCCAACACTCAACAGCCAAACTGGGCAACAAAATTCAAGGATCTTTTAATGAATAATTTTACTGAGATATGGAAACAGCAAAACCTAGGAATTGTGTGAGTATCGTAGGTTAAGGCAAGCTGTTAAGCTGTTCGTTCATAGAGCTACGGCACAAGTTAGTGGTGCTAACAGAACAGGTAAATCCATAACTTCGTTTTGCACGGCGAATTTCGACTCAACAAACATTTGCATTATTTGCGACAGTATAAATAAAATTTTTAAAATATTGTGTTTTGCTGAAAGAATTTAACGAGATGACAAGATTATGGTCATCTTATGTATCCAACATCTTAGACGTGTGCGTACCTACATTTCGAAGAAGGCACAAAAAATTATGACAATTTCCTTGTTGGTGCAAAACTCAGAGCTCGACTGTCAAACGAAAGATGATCCGTTCTTCCTTGATGAAATTGAGGAATCCATCTAGACACTACCACCCAACTTGGATATAGCAATGCTTAGCGACACCAATTCTGCAAGTGATCCAATCGACAAATAAAAATTGAGCACCCCAGAGGAGATAGCTGAGGATTATTAGCAACTCCAAACTAAAGAAGTCAGCTGGACCGTTTGAGGTATCCAATTTTGCCCTAAAAAGCCTTCGACAAACAGTATTGGTGTTTTTAGCCATCATCTTAAGTAACTACATCCGAGGGCGTAAGCAAGAGGGACGCATAGGGGTGATTGCCCCCTCCCTATTCAAAATATATTTAATACATTTGTAAACTTGTCTTCTTTTGAATGCATCTCAAAGCAAGATTTCTATACCAAAACAATTTTTTGATTGACTTTGCCCCCCTCCCCCCTGATCGAAATCCTGCATACACCATTAACTGTATCAACAACAGTCACTTTCTCAGAAGTGTAAAAACTTCATAAATCTAGGCGATACCCAAGAAATAAGCATGGAACTTGTTCACCAACTGCAGGCCGATATCCTTCCTCAACAACTTTAGTATAAGATCTTGGAAGAGTTGATACCTACTTAGGAAGCTCAAGAAAACTCTGTGGCAGAAGCAAAATCATCTCAGTTCCTAGAAATGCAGTTCGGTTTTCGGGAAAAAAAATTCACACTGCATCTGCTCCTCCTTTAAACAGAGATGGAAGATTATCGAGTTCGAAATATTATTGGGAGGTTGAAAGGCCAAAAGAACGCAAGTTTCTCGAAACAACTAAGGCTATCTATAGCACAGGGAATAGCAGATGCATTCAAAAAAGGATTTCCAGAAGCTGCTTAATGGACACAGTATAGAGTGGGGGAAATGGCAAGAAGAGAACATGCTACTCCACTAAGACTCAGTTGTTGTCAGTTTTACAACGTCAATTTTTGGCCAACGACTCGGGTGGATTACTAACGAAATTCTTCAAATACAGAGGGGATGTGTTGATGGAGCGAATGCATCAAATCTTTATTCAAGTATCTGTGGAAGAAAGCATGTCCGATAGATGAACTATCAGCGTCATATGCCTCATCTACAAAAACTAGTCGATCATTTTGTCTTGCAAGAATTATCGAGGTATTGCCCTCTCGTAAATGTTAAATTCATTCCAATGTATTGTAAGACCGACTTTAATTGGCATATAGTAGACAAAATTTCCACTCTGAAGCTAGATCAGTGAAATTTGAGCAGAGATCCACTATAATTGCATTGACTTTAGAGTCTCATGTCAAAACAATAACACTTAAAGCTAGGAAATAGCACTTTCGAACTCTTACAAACATGCACAGTGTTTCGGCAAGGAGATGCACTTTCATGTCATTTCTTTATTCTGTGTTCTGGAGCAGATAGTGCGAAGGACAAGCATTAACATAAAAGGCAAATATCTGTAGCAAATCAGTCAAAGGGGATGACGTGTATTCAGTCCTACGTGAAAGGAGGGCAAATGGAGAAAAAGAAAACATTTGAAAACACTAAGAGATTTATAAAGGGTGCAGAAGTAGGCTTAAAATTATCAACTCAATGGGCTAAGCCATATAGACAAAGGAGTCCAGTCATATAGCCTTAAAATCAGACAAATTAACGGAATACATAGTGGAAAGGTGAATTTTGTTACAAATCAACCCCATGGCACTCTAAACAAACTGTAAAAAGTCACCATCGATATATGCGCCACTAACAATTTTACGGGGGGTCAAAGGCCCCCCCAAATGGTTCTTAAGGAATATCTCCTCAACGATAACTCTTAAGGACGGTCCACATAATGCCGATCAACATTGTTGGTTAACATTGTCGATCAACATGCTAGTGTGTACGTGAAAAACTTTTGTAGCAAATTTGGAATTTTCTGATCGATGCGTCAGGATCCAACCGAAGGGTTCAGGGTCCGAATCCTGGTGGTACCCAAATTTTTTTTATTTTTTTTTTTGTGAACAATAAAGTTAAAACGATATTATTAACATTAAATACTTATTAACAACAAATATTGCATTTTTCATCTAGTAAAAATGTGATTAATAACGCAAAACCAATAAATTATGTTCATGAAATTAAAACCCTACAAATGTTTTTAATAAAATGAAATTTGTTGAACAACTTTGTCGATTGCTATCCATTTGAATCGGGTTACGTTCGGGTCAACAAATGTTGATTGGCTTTGTCGATCAACACGTCTACACTTTCTCAACACTGTTGATCAACGATGTTGATCTACACAATTCGACATAATGTGGACGCGGCTTTACAGACAAAATGTCAAATGTCAAAATTTTGAAGAAAACAAATTTAAAGAAAATTTAAAACTTGTTTGTAATCAAGCACAACATTTGTTAATTTTCTTGTTAAGTTACTGTCAAAAACAGAACCATTTAGTTTTGAAAACAAAGAGAGTAGGTACTTTTTTTGCACATATAAGATTTTTCGTTAAGTTATGAAATTCCTTACATCAACCGAGTTTTTCATTGAATCAAAGAAAAAAATTAAAAAAAAAAATATTTTTCTGCTAAAAAAAATACTTTTTTCTCAATTTTGACATGTAGTATTATTAAAATTTCTTAGAAACTTTTGTGTACAAAATTTAATTTAAATCCATTTAGTCGATTATAGGAAAACTAAAAATTTATATTAATGGAAGCTACCTACTGTTTTATATTTGCTACCAAATTGTATCAACGTAAGGACGTAAAAACGTTTTGTATCAAAACTAAGGTAGGCGTCCTTACTCTAGTTTTTTCAGTACCGTTATTTTTTGCACAATAGCTAAATTTCCTAAAATTTTTAAAGAAGTGCTAAAAAACACCAGGAGAAAAACTTAAAATAATAGAGGGTGTAATTTTTGAAATATTGAGTTTTCAAAAACAAATTTTGAAATATTATTTTAAAAATGCAAAAAATATTTGTTGGCAAATTTTGGAAATAAACTATATAATTGGAAGCTTCTGCAGACTGATCAAAATCCGTTATACCATTTAAAAAAAAATCGAAAATAAAAAAGATGGTCCTTTAGGAGGGACCATATACCTAATGGCACTATTAGCTTTTTTTAAGGAAAATAGTTTTCACTAGCCTTTACTGAAAGCACTTTTTTCTTGACTTTTTGTAGACAGCTTTAAAAAAAATAATAAGATTTTGTTCAATTTAAAAAAATTTAATGGCAGTTTCCGTTACTTATATCTTGAAAAAAAATGCATGACCGGCTCGCACGTACTTTGCTCTAATAGTTCAATATTCATGAAAATTAAGAACTTGTTAATGTAAAAATTCAAAGGAGCATCATGAAATGAAACTAGTTCTTTTAATTGTAGAAGCAAAATGGCTAAGAGCTCAAAAACCAGGATGCCATTTGATTATATATTATAGGTATGTATATATATGAAAAAAAAGTGTTGAAACCGTTTTAAATCTAAGAAATTAAACTTTCAATATGCCAATTTTTAGTACATATGTATTTATTTACATTAGGAACATTTAAAAACCTAGTTTCAAAAAAATTTCATACGCTATTTTTTTTATATATGTAGGTATTGAATTTTCAAAAAACAAAAATTTATTTTGTTTTTTTTAATCCAAAAATTTATTTCACTTAAAATGTTGGTATGCAAAAAATGGCGCTTTTGCATAAAAATTTTGACTGAAAACGGTAGATCCGTAAATAAGAAAATCGAAAATCAAAAGATCGTTATATGGCAGGCACCTACCGTTAGTAACAATTTTTGATGAAAAATTGTTAGCCAAAAAAACACTATAATTTAACAAATTTCAATTTCTCCTCTAGGGAATTACCAAAAATCTTTATGACTCTGAACTTTGCAGACAATTTGAATATCATATTCTGGACTGCCACTGGACTGGCGTAAAAATGGTTCGTGAAAAAAAAATAGCAATTGATATCTGTCCCGACAAAATCTCGAAACACAATTTCTTTTTAAAAAATAATGCTTCGATTTTGAAAAATAAAATGGTAATTGATTTTTCATGAAAAAATCCCGATTTACTATTTTTATTTTTTACTTGCGATATATGTAGGTACTACATATAGGGAAAGTTTTCAATTCGGGCTAAAAAAAGTTTCGAGATATCAATCAAACATGATCAATAGAGAAAACGAAAAAGTGGGTAGCATAATTCTGTCCTGTCCGTCTGTCCATATCTCTCTTTTTTTTTGTCTGTCTGTCTGTTTGGTTGCAGCCTAAGCGACTGGATCAATTTTTCTCAAAACTTGGTACATAGTGGTATTTGATGATTCTACCCACACGTTTTTTTTTATTTTTTCTTAGAACCAAAAAATAACACTTGCCATACAATTTTTTTTTTGCAATCTTACAAAATCTCATTTTTCTCAAAAACGGCTCCACAGCCTGAAAAACATCAATAAATTTCTTTTAGTAAAGGCTACCTTCTAACGGGACACCATTTTTCAACAAATTATTAGTGGTACCTCCCCAAAAGTGTCATGTTATTATTTTGGATTATCTTTAAAAACTGTTCTTATAGTTTCAATAATTTTTTTATACAGAAGCTTCTAAGAAATATAAACAGTTTTTTTTGCTACCAATACATTTTTAAAAAACATTTTTTTGGATTTTTAAAAAAATGTTTCAATTTTTTTTTTTTTGAAAATATGTAAAATATTTCGAAAACCACATGATATACTTTTTTGGAATTAATTATTTAAAAAAAATTATTTTACGAAAAGATTTTACTTTTATGAAAAAAAAGCAGTACCTACCTTCCATACAAAAGTTAAAAAAAAACCGTAAAGGAAATTTTTTTTTAAAAAAAAGGCCAAAATTAGTGTGATCTAGTACTTACAGAAAATATAGAATTTGATACTTTGCAACTACATATTAGTAGTACATCATCATAGAATGTTTTTTCTTTTTCATTTTGATATTTCTTACTATCAGCTGAACGAATTTAGTTAACAAAATTTATATACTAATTTCAAATAAATTCAAATAATATTGCATATCAAAATTTTCGAGTTTTTAAAAAAAAATTCAAATAATTTTTTTTGAAAATTCTACATCTCAAAAATTTGTTGACAATTTTTTTTTTTAAATTTTATTTTTATATATGCACAAAAATAAATATGTATGTTCTTAAGATTTGCATAGCATCAATTTTTCCTTAAAAATGTTTCAAGAATTTGATATATAAAAAATATTTTTTTTTTTTTTAAACCACTCCATCGATTTTTAATTTTATTTTTCCATACAATCATATTCAATCAAGAATTAAAATGACGTTCTTTTTTCACCTCAAACTATCAAAGAGATGTTTTAGCTTGTTTAAATATCGTATTTTATGCTTTTCAACACTTTTCTCTCATAATTTCCATGTGTACATGCACAATTTTCTTAAACCCTCAATCTCTTGAACATAAGATCAAGTACGTGCGACCCAGTCGTGCATTTTATTTTTATTTACCGTAGTAAAAAAGTTATCACGAAAACATTAGAAAGTGCCGACAAAAAAAACTTTGAACATTTTTGGTAAAAATACATCGATTTTAAAAAATAAAACGGAAGTTGATTTGCCACTATAAATTCTCGATACGCCATTTTTATCTTTTGATTTACCATAGTTAAAAAGTAATCAGGAAAAAGTAGGATGTGCCGACAAAAGCTTTGATATTTTTGCGCCTCAAAAACGCATTGATTTTGAAAAATAAAACGGCAGTAGATTTTTCAATACAAAATATTGATACGACATTTTTTATGTTTCTTTTGTTTAACGTAAATAAAAATTTAAATATCGTATCGAGATTTTGTCGTGACAAATCGATTGCCGTAACATTTTTTTAAATCGAACCATTTTTACGCCACTGCACTGCTCAATGCATCCATGTCAAATTTGGACAAAAATCTTTTTGCTGCAATAATTATTATTGGTGCATTTAATACTATGTGTTTGAAGAAATTTCGATCACCGTTATTATTTATTTAAAGATTATGACAATATTGACAAAAAATGAGCAAAATATCATGTAATTCACTGTTTATTTGCCTGTAAAGGGTTACAGTTCAAAATCACAAGTGTTACTTTGACACGCTATAACTTCAAGACTAATTAACCAACAGAGTTAATTAATAGCTTATTTTTTAGATAATTTTACTGACTGACTGATTTTCTCTGAATCTATTGATTGTATGAAAAAAATATGTTAATCTTTTTTGTGGAGAGTTACATAAGCTACAATTTGTACTTTCATCTTTTTTCCAAAAAAACTGATAGTTTTCGAGTAATTAAGAAAAAATAAGTTTTGCCCCCTTTTACCCACCATCCACCCTAAAAATTAAACCCCTGCCCAAATTAACGGAACCCTCTTAGGCATCTTTAAGCCTTCATTACTAGTTATCTAGGGCTGACCAGTTTCAAGGACGAATCCAAATTTTGACCTATAGAAGGTTTCTACATAATATCATAAGTAAAACCTATATACTAAAAATGTGTAGAGAGAATGGCCTTTTTGGCTTATGCTATATAGATACCTCGCAAGTACGAAAAAACTCGGTTCAACTGTTAACGATGTAGTCAAACAGATAGACAAAAAGACGGAATTTTGAGACCTACTCACCTATATTATCGTAATAAGAAGTTTGATCAAAATCTCGAGTTCAATACTTTTACGAGTGCATATCTTGCCAGACTTACCATATAATACCTTCATATGGCAAGTTAGAACAAAGACAGGCTTACAAGAAATTCAAACTAGGCACCATAATATTATTTCTTGAATTTCCCTATGACATAACGTCAACTGTTCTTTAAACCTTAAAGCACTTCCACTCATATGTATCTAAAGAACTAATATTATATCTAGTACCTAAGGGTGTATACAAAGTTAACTTACATTAACTTCCAATTAGCAAAAAATAATTACTTTGACACCATAACGGTTCTTTTTTTTTTTACATATTTGTGAATTATACACTGCAAGCAGACTGCAGTGATTCTAATAGAAATTTCTGCAAGTAGCATTCAATTAAGATCCAATTAAATTTTCTAAAAAACCAACTCACACAAAAACCCTCTTTACAGACACCTACTACACACACTACACTCATACATCATAACTTACATACATACTTAAATCATGCCGGGGACTATAGTAATCATAATCATAAATTAAAAAACTGCCTCTAGCTATTGCAAAGTGACAAAATAAAAAAAAATTTTAAAAATATTTAAACCAAATGTCACATCCCTGACACAATTATTGAAGGAAAAAATAACCATTGAAGCAGTTTCTCATTTTGACGGGTGTCTAAGGGAACAAATATTGGTTTCACAAAAAAAAAAAAAAAATAGGGTTAGGTTTATGATTCATTTATCTTTGTGCAAAGTTACAAACGTTTTCTTAAAAGAGTGATCAATAATTTGAATTGTCACAAATCTTTTACTTAGACAGCGCTGTCCACTATGCTGTTTTTCAAATGTTGTGCTTTTTACAAAAAACGTATTGAATGCGTGCTATGTTTCATGTTTAAAGCAACAAACTTATACATTATAGAGCACCTTAAATTCAACATTTTTGACGTTATAGCTGAGATAGTCCTCGAAATCTAAGAAGAAATACATTTTTTTCTGAGAATGTGCAATTTCACTTGAATTTCCAAGATTGACCTAGAAAATTAATTCCATCCGTGTAACAAAAAGCACAAAGTAATTGAGTTGAGAGTATTAAGTATCTAGACCTTCGTTCTAATGAGCTTTCATGCCACTTTATTTATTTTGATAGATACTTGCCCTAAAAACGATCTTTCAAGTAACAATTTGCCTTTAATCAGTTAATATAACTGTCATAAAGGGAAATTCCAATATTTAATTTTATATCATAGCACCGCCATAGACAAAGTATCATTCAGTTTCACTGACACTTTAAACTTTAAAGAGTTTTGCATTAAAGAATTAAGACCTCATTAGAAGTTTGAAAAAAAAAGCCAAATATTATATGCTTCATAAAAGACTCTCTTAATGAAACCAAAAGTTATTCTCTTAACAACTTAATACATCAACGTGTACGTTCTCCTTTATGAAGTTATTTTAATTTACGATTCCACAAGAGCAAAATTTTACTATCATCAAATTAATTTAATTTTAACTTTTTGTCAGTGCCGCCATGCCCTGCCTCTCGTCCTGTTTCACCTCTTACGTATATATCCTGGATGGGTTGTATATAGGTATATTATAATAATAAGAGGATTCTTACCGTTACCTAGTTTTATAATTTTCACTTCCTTTGGTGGTAACATTCATGTGATCGTCCTGACGATGACGTTTCACATTAATTGCTTTCAATTTAATGAAATTTTAATAAAACTGAAGGATATGTGTGTTCATATTAAACCTATGCCAAAAGTGATGAAGGCTCTCTATCTGCCACTGTGTGCAATGTGCATATAAAGTGCAGAGCAGCCAGGAGTCTTAGAGCAGGAGTATTGCCTTGTCAAAGATTCATAATACGATGTAGATGTTAAGGGTGTGGGTATTATGGAGAATGCTCAAAGAACGAAAGAAAATTTCACTGTACTTAGTCTCTGCCAAATTATATCCTTGCGCTTCTTTTTGTAGTCGGCGTGTGACTTTAGTTTCTGAGTGTGAAAATTCCACCCCCATATATACATAAATTCACACTATGAAAGGTGACAATGTGAGAATTGGGCGTGGAAATGGTTGACTAAAAGAATGATGGCAGTTGCCGTCCTATAGTGTATACTATACATGTAGAGTAGATATATGTCACGCGGGAGCTCCTTTGTTCGGCCTGTTAAACATTGTCAAAAGCCAAAACAAATTTCACAAATGATATGCACACTTAATCGTCGAGTAAATGTGAGGCTCTATTATAAATGGAGTGATTTTTTTTGTTTTGCACAGTCTTGCTTTTGGCACCTTAAAAATGTCTAGTGGTATGTGTGAAGAGGAATAATTATTATAATTTTTTAATGACCTTAACTTGAACCTACAAGTGGGTGCAAATTGATTCACCAAAAAAAAAGATCCTAATGGTAAAAATAAATTTTAAATGTTTTGTTTATTCTAATCTTTGAAGCTTAGAGGCGTAAAGACTGAATGAAAAATTCAAAAAAATTTTAACGGATTTCAATGGTTTATTGAAGATATGTTAGAAATATTTGGTATCCTCCCAGTTTTGACTTTAAAATTTCGATTAATCTTTAAACTAGCGATAAGGTTACTTTCTTACTAACTTTACAAGCTCCGAACCCATGGAAAGTCATGTCAAAGTTATGACAGCTTTTCATAGATTTTTCATGATCCTATGCACTCTGCTTCCAGTCATCCAGACCAAGTTCTCAGCGATAGCTTGTTCACTAATCAAAAAGCCTGGTCCCTGGGCCTTTATTAGCTAGAGATTCGAAGACTCACTTGGTTGGAGCATCTTTTTTATTTTTTATTTACTCTGTTGTTCAGTCATTTAAGCTTTTTGCTTCGAAAAAAATGGTGGAAAGCTTGATTTTGATACATAGCATCTCAATGGCATTTTAAGAAAACTGTAAGAAGTCCCCATTGATATGAGTGCTGCTTACAATTTTACGGGAGGTAAAAGGCCCCTCAAAAACGGCTTTTAAGGAATATCTCTCTTACAGAAAAAATGTCAAAGACTGGGTTGTAGCTTAAAAAATGTCCCACATGAAATGTTAAGTAAATTTTGTTCATTAGAGTAACCGTTTTCGAGATAAATCAATCGGTAGAGTTACGGATTTTATTTTTCTGTAGAAAATGTTCGAAAAATTTGAAAAAAGTTCTAAAAAGATATATACAGGGAAATATTTAAAGGTTTTGGTAAAGTTATCCATTAATTCGGTACTCCACTACATTAATCATACGGAGTCGAAGGCCACAAAACAGGGTATTTCGTTTATACAGGGTGATTAGTATAAAATGTAACTAAAAGCTGGAGTACCTACGTAGGGTGGGTTGAGAAAAGATACAAATCGTATGGGAGGGGGGGTTATATTCTCCCTCGCTTGGCCACACGGAAAGAATTTTTGGATCATATCACGAAAAATGAGCTGCAAATTACGAAAAATGAATCCCGATTTATACCTTGGCTCCGGATTTCGTAATTTACGACTATTTGTTTGCAATTTGCAAAACTGAGCAAAATGAAGATATTGATACTCAAAAATCGTAAATCAACCCTCTTTTAGTATCAATTATGCTATCGAGAGAAAACAAAATTCCGAACAACAAATCGAAATTTGATCAAAATATTCCTTAATTGCACAATTTGTAAATTTGCAAAAAAGATTTGTGATCACCACTTTTATTTCGTGATATTGCGCCACTTGGAAAGATCAATCCCGCTCTACCTTTCATTTTGCAGGTATACACATTTAATTTTATTTATTTTAAATAAATACTTTACGCTTGATTATACTTGGATTTGAACTCGCAACCCTCCAGTTGCGGAGCGAGCATGCAACAACCAGGCCAATTTGCATTACAGATCATTGGTGTCACACATTGATGATTAGATACCTGCCATGTTGTGGTGCTTTATTTTTTCGAGAAGTAAATTGCGACAAGAAAGTCGTGATTTTGGAATTTTTTGTTGGTGATTTGAAACTTTTCTCATGGAGTTGCAAATTACGACAAAAAACGTAATTCAGTGATTGTGCAATGTTAATTACTAAATATTTATCGCAAATCAATATTTTAAAATGCTGTTTGTGAAATTATGCTTTTGGAGAGTAAATTACGCCAAAAAAATTTTGCTATGAAAAGTACAAACTTGAATCATGGACTTTAATTGCAAATCACGAAGAAACAAATTTTGTAAATTGCTACGTTTTGACTGTTAAATTACCAGTTTTTGTATTAATTTGAGATTAAAATGTCTTGATTTAGGAATTAAACATGATTCGTAAATTGCAACTGCAAATTTTTCAATTGGTGATTTTTCAATTCTTTCCGTGCAGGAGGGGCAATTTACTAAGAAATTGACTTAAAACAGAAAATCAAATTATTAAAAAATGACGGTAACACTAACAATGCTATATTATAACTTTGGTAAGGCCAAAAATTCCCTCTTTTATTTTAATTTTAAATAAACTTGTTTGAGTGAACAATTTTTAAAAAATTAATTTTCTAACTCAAAATTTTGAAAAAAAACAAGATAGAAAAAAATATTAAAGTATTTTTTTTTTTCAAAGTTTTATGTAATTAAGTAGGTACTATCGTCCCAAAACTCAATGAAAACACTGCTATGGCTATCGAATTTTTCAAAATAAAGAATACATGGTTTAGTCTCACAAAGTATACCTACATCGTGATGTTGAAATCGATGTACACAAGTATTGGTCGAGCAGTAGGTACCTTGTAGAATCAGTTTCTTAAACAATGACAACTGAATATAAAATTGATTACATAATTGTCAACGTAAAGATTTTTTGCTTCTGTAATGACAATAAGCTATCCAAAAAACCGGTATAACTTAAAAAACTTGAAACTTCTTCCGAAAATCAATTCAAATTTCCTGAGTGAGAGCATTTTCATTACATCATTGGCACATCATCACACGGGATTCTGAAGAAGTATAATATTCTTGAAGCCTTGAAAGCTATTCCAATTTTACAAAAAGATAGAGAACTATTTTTAAGTCGATTAGGTAGTATCAATAACTTAAAAATCGAGTTTTTTGAGCTATCTCAATTTTCATAATAGTGACGAAATGTGTTTCATATGAATTATTATTTTTTTTAAGAAAAATCAATAGTTGTCGTTTTTAATAAACCTTATAAACATGAAAAATATGGAATACCTCCTTCTTATGAAATTTTATCGTACGGACTTGAGTCAAAACATAGCCTCTTAAAGGTTGTATAGCGATTTGCTTTAAAGTTTGGTAGGTTTTAGAATATTTTAATGAATTTTCCTGGAAGAAAAATTCATAAGCAAACAAATCGGAAAATATATTTTTGTGGGGCAGATTTAAAATGTTTCAGTGCATTCCCCCACCAAGTGCAGACTTCTAGAGAATAGTTTTGTGGATATTATATTTTATTTTATCAGAATCCCACCCTAGGAATAGCTTTAAGCTCTAGCGCATGGTTATGGCAATTATTTTATTTTACATTTTTCTAAAAAAAAACGATACTAGTTCCAAAGCTAGATGCTATTCAACAATATTCCTTTGTGCTATATCAGTTTTAAGTAAAAAAAAGTCTAAAAAAAACTCTTCCAATTATTGGAGCTTAAAATTCTGATAGATATTCAAATATTTTTTAATTAACTTCTATTTCAATACTTGGACTCAGATTTCAAAGCGAAACAAGAAATCCCGCATCCAGTGAATGATGCTGACGCGTCACGTCGGTCCTTCTTGCCTTCCTTGCTGAGTGATTAATTTGGAAAAAGTTATATTTTTCCTCTTTCTCGTTCGTATTTTGTCCATTTTTTGTTGCAAAAGGAAACGAAACCCGTAGTTTGAAAATTAATATCACTGGCTATTTCCATCTTTTCAAAATAAACATTCATATTCAAAAAGGGCAAAATCAATAATCTGACTGAAAAAAAAAAAATGCACCAATTAAGGCAAAAAAAAGAAATTTTCTTTTGAAAAGTTTTGCGTATCATTTTAATTTTTTGTCCAAAATATAAAGAAGAAAAATTATCCTCTCCATCCGTTATCTATATATCTAAAAAAGAATCAATATATTAAAAGAATTTTGTTTTTTGTTCTGTGAAACTCAATTAAAAAAAAGTGAAGGGATTTAAATTCCTTAAATTAATTCTGTTTGTTTTATGTTTTTTTTCATGTTTACACACACAAAAAAATAAGGCAGTCATTTTAATTTATTTGCATTAATCAATCGCACCCACAGGGAAAATCTCGTGTCTGATGATTAAGAGAATATTTGAAAAATAAAACAACATGGGGTATGAAAGTATGCATAATGGTGAATTGTTGAATTGAATTATGAAAATAAATAAAACATTCCAGGAAAAAAAAGTGGAGTTTTTTCCTTTGTGTTTGGGATTTGTGTTATTGCAAATATTTTTGGAAGTTATTTAGGAGTAAAATATTTTTTTTTATAAACACAAGACGAAAAGAATAATATTCAGCTAATTAGGAATTAATTCTAGGATTTGCGTGTGTGTTGTTTATATTATAGCATCGAGCATTTTAACTGCAATCGAGCGTAATATTTTAATTACATAGTTGGTGTATGGAAAATAATTAAATATAAATAAAAATTTAGTAAACTAAGCCATATAAAATTATTTGAGAGGATTAATATTATAATAAATTATCTATACATACCTTAGTGTGAGCAAAAATGGCATAGGGAATTGGTAATAGGTATATCAAAGGAATATTTATTAGAGTTTTGAGCCTGGCATGGCTCCCATTTGTTTTGTCTTTGTTTTATAGTCATTACACTTAACAAAAAATTATATAGTCATCCATAAATCATAACCGTAAGTTATTAATTTTTACAAGTGATATTTAAGACATGAAGATATTAACATGAATATTATGAGCGGAAAATCTTTAAAAGTTTGGAATTTGTTCTTTAAATTGCTAAAACAACTCCGTTCATAATTTGAACTTGAAGTGAAAAAACGCCACCTGAATTCTTGAACAAAAATATAAACGCATACAAAAGGTTTGTAAGGTAATATGGATCTACTCAAAAACTTGAATCTGTCCTCTCGCGGTACAAGGCAGATATTACCGCGATCCAGTAGATACGATGGATAGGATCAGGTATAACGAAAAGAAAAGATTGCGACATTTATTACAGCTGTCACCAAAGACTGCACATGCTAGGATGCGGATTCGTCGTGGGAAATCGACTCAGATCAAAAGTCATCGATTTTAAGCCGATAAGCGATCGACTGGCTGTGATCCGCATCAAAGCTACCTTCCAAAACATCAGCCTAATACGTGCACACGCCCCTACCGATGAAGCTGAGGAGTCTAACAAGGAGGAGTTTTACGACCTCCTGGACGGAGCCTGTCCGGAGTACGATGTCAAAGTCGTGCTCGGAGACTTCAATGCTAAAGTCGGAAAGGAAAAAATGTTTGGCGGATTAGTTGGAAAGCACAGCCTCCACGAAACGACAACAGACAACGGCTTCCGACTAATCGGCTTTGCTGCAGCTCGTAATACGGTGATAAGTAGCAAAAGGTTCCCCAGGCGAAGGATACACACAGCAACCTGGCGATCTCCAGATGGTCGAACTGCCAACCAAATCGACCACGTGCTAATTGGCGCAAGGTACGCATCGAACATCTTGGACGTGCGAACTTTCCGAGGTGCAAACGTGGACTCTGACCACTTTCTTGTTGTGACAAAGTTCAGAGCCCGACTGTCCAACGAAAAGAAAACGAAGACCGCCCAAAGAAAGAAGTTCAACATCGCATGCCTTAGCACTTAGCACATCTGAGAAAGCCAGAGACTACAGTGAGCAATTGACCGGGAAACTCTCTGCTGTACACCCAGCCACAAGCGTCAACAACCAGTGGAACCAGTATTGCGATCATTAAGGAGACAGCCGAGACCACCAAAGGCTTTCAACCACCCAAAATAAAGAACCCGTGGTATGATGATTAATGCGCGGTATTGAAGCAGGAGACGGAAAATGCACGAATGCAAATGCTGCAACGGAAAACAAGAGCAGCAAGAGAGGAGTACCGTGAAAAGAGAAGGAAAGAGAACCCTGCGTAGAAAGAAAAGAGCATCCGCAGCCTCTCAGCTCAAGTATCTCGAAGAGTCCAGCACCGCCACCAACACTCGCTGGTTCTACAAAACAGCCAAGCAACTGGCATCTGGTTATAGGACTGGCACGCAAGCTCTTCGAAACAGCGAAGGGAACCTAGTCACCGAAGCACAGGGAATTGTAGACGTGTTTAAGCAGCATTTCCAGCAGCAGCTTAATGGGCATTATGTAGAGGAGGCGACAGGGGAACAAAGAAGCATTAGACCAGTCAATGAAGATCCAGTCCCAGCACCCAGTACTGAACAGGTTAAGAAAGCCATCCACAAGCTTAAGAACAACAAATCCGCCGGCTCGGATGGCCTACCAGCGGAACTCTTCAAGTATGGAGGAGATGTTCTGGCAGGGTGCATGCACCAGCTCATTAACCAAGTTTGGGAGGAGGAAAGTATGCCCGACGACTGGTCAAATAGCTCCATATGCCCAATCTACAAAAAAGGCGATCCTATGTCCTGCAAGAACTACAGAGGCATATCCCTGCTAAATGTTGCTTACAAGATCCTATCCAACGTACTATGTGAGCGTCTAAAACCTTTCTGCAACCCTATGATCGGCACGTACCAGTGTGGCTTCAGGCCAGGCAGATCAACGATAGACCAAATCTTCACATTGAGGCAAATCCTGGAAAAGACCAACGAATTTCAAGTCGAGACCCACCACCTATTCATCGACTTCAAAGCCGCATATGATAGCATAAGTCGCCAAGAGCTTCTATTGGCGATGTCGGAACTCGGGATCCCGAAAAAACTGATCCAGCTATGCCGCATGACGTTACAAAATACGCGGTGCAACGTGCAAATGGGTAACAGCTCACCCGAGTTACTCCAGACGTGTACAGGGTTCAGACAAGGAGCCAAAACACGTCGACTACACTGGCTCGGCCACATCGAGCGAATGGACAACAACGCTCCAGCCAAGAAAATCTTCGGTATCGGTATCGGTATCGGTATCGGTATCGATATCGGTATCGGTATCGGTCTCATTCAGTGTTAATAAGAACGAACTCCTAACATTTCTTCCAAATCGCTTACAAGCCGTTTACAAATTATGAAAATTTCATCCCAATCGTATAAGCAGTTCCCGAGAAACCAAGATATAGTTAAACAAAAAAGGCGTGGCAGTAGGTGCCTTTTACAAAAATTGCTTCCTTAGCCTTCCTCTAGCTAAAGATTAGATTTGAGAATATCATGCAAATCATTAGAGCCGTATTCGAGACAGCAAGAACAAAAAGTTATTAATTAATACTAATATTCAAAAATCCATTTTTTCTACCGATACCACGCGATACTACCGAGAGTCTCGGTAAATTTCGGTACTTAAGGTTCAGTATGGTCTCGGTTTGGTCTCGGTATCATTTTGGGTGTTTTGAAGCTGGTTGGGTCTGGTGGTATAGTTTCGGTTTCCGATACCGGTTCCAAACGATACCGTGGCTTTTCTGGTATCGTGGCCAGCCCTTACCTTTGGATAGGAAACCATTTTTCATAAAATGGTTATTCATGGTACCTCCCACAAATCATTTTTATTCAAGACTATCTTCAAACCCGTACTTAAATAATTTTTGAATGTACATAGAAGCTTCTAATAAAATATAAACAGTTTTTGCTACATATCAATATTTTCAAACAAAATAACTTTGAATTTTTAGAAAAGTGTTTCAATTTTTTTTTTTGAAAATTAATTATTTCGAAAAAGACATGGTATATTTTTTTAAAACTCGATACTTAAAGGTTCTTTAATGCTTTCTAAGATATTTAAAGAAAAATAAGAAGACGGAATCTACCTTCCATACAAAAGTCAAAAAACCGTTAAGGAAAATATTTTTTTTTTCAAAAACGGCTCCTAAGATTTTGATTAAACTTTTTTCGTAGGCCAAAATTAGTGCGATCTACTACAAAAAAAATATAAAATTTGACACTAAGCAAAGTAGTAAGTACAATAAAAATTTCAAATAAATTCAAATAATATTGCATATCAAAATTTTCAAAAGAAATTGAATTTTAAAAAAAAGTTTAAACTATTTTTTTGAAAATTCAATATCTCGAAAACGGGTTGCCAATTTTTGTTGAAATTTTATTTTGATATTCACATAAATAAACACTAAACATTTGCATACCAACATTTTTCCTTAAAAATGTTTCAAGAATTTGATATTATAAAAAAATATTTTTTTTTAAAAACCGCTCCAATGGTTTTAATTTTTTTCCATGTAATCATATTTAATCAAGAATTAAAATGCCGTTCTTTTTTTTGAGTTGTTTAAGCTAGTTTAAATAACGTAATTGAATGCCTTTCAAAATTTTTCTCTCATAACTTTCATGTCTTTATATACAATTTTCTTAAGCCCCTTAGCCTCTTGAACATAAAAGCAAGTCGTGTATTTTATTTAAATTGTCTTAAAAGCGCTATATTCTTACATCGTCGGTTCAAAGGTTAAACTCACTAAGTGCAGAAAAAAATGATAAAGAAAATGATATTGAAATGCATTTTTTTAATCCAAAATGTCCCGTTCTGCACGGTTAAAGTTTTAAGGGTTTATAATATGATAGGCATTCAAGCAAGAATGACGTATGCTTGTACAAAGTAGTGCCCCCTTTTCTACACCAGGGGCGGATCCATCAGAGTAGAATTTGGGGAGGGAAGGACTTTCAGAATAAAATATGTACCTACCTCATTCAATGATAAAAACTTCATTTTACTACCTACTTACTTTATTAGAACTAAAAAAAAATATCGACTTTGATATTTTCCGCAACTTGCTTTCAGACTTCTGAAATAGGGCTTGGAGGAGATAAGTATAAATTAGATATTAAATATGGACAGGTCTGTTGTTGCAAGATCCTGCGATGCTTGTGCACCAAAACTCTAAAAATGTAAGCACTAGAGCCATATGTCATATTTAAGGATATTTGAAGCGTTTTTTAGGTAAATTTAAAAAGTACCAATTTTGGTGCCAAATAACTTTTTAACTATAAGAGATATTGGAAATTTGGTCATGATCAGTATTGTAGAGAATTTCATAAGATATCTTTTGTTTTAAGAAAATTTTTGGATTAGACAAACAGTTTCAAACATAAACACGAACAACGAAAAATTAAAAAAGGTGCATGTTCCTGCCGCTAAAGGTCACCTCGGATTCATAGAGACTTTTTCTTCACTTCATCATTGGACCGTTCTTAATAAGTGTGCCAAGTTTCAAAACTGTTGTATTTTTTTGAGGTGAAAACCTTTATTCTCTTGACTACACCATAGTATGCAAGCATGTTGCATGTTTTTATTGATTTTTAAAAATTTCATATCGTTTTAAACGACAATTAGCCTACAGTCGTGACTTCTACTAGTACCTTCAATTCTTAACTGACTTGCATTACGTTGTTTGTATTGTGGAACATGAGCAACATAATTGAACCGCATTCTTCAAACCCGACACGGATGGCATCTCAAAACCCTCTATCCAATAAAAAACATCATACTTCTCTTTAGGTCACTACCATGACTGCAGTCACAATACGATGCTGTCTTTATTCTAGTGAACGCCTTAAATTCACATAATGGCGGTGGTGTGACAGCATAAAGGGTCATTTATGCTGTCACACCAAGTTTTAATAAAAAAGGTAATCAATTAAAACTAAATATCGTAATAATTCGAATTGGTGTCCGTTGTAAAAAGTATGTATTCGCCACAGTGCACCAAATCTAACAAGTCTAACTGTGACGTTTGTTTTAATTCTTATAGATTTCATGACTCATAAAACCTTTTTAAAAGCACTTATTCTTATTAGCTATGGAGGTATGCACCTACAAAATGGGCTACTTATAAAGCCCCCCAGACCTCACCAACATCCATAGCACCTTTAAAACTTCTCAAACTCTTATCATTTCCGTAAGAACTTGTACTATGTACCAACATATATTTTGTACAAACAAAAGACACACATACATATAGGCACTCGTATAAAGCACTAAAAATTAAAAATGTATGTCATGGAACAATATTTTGCTAATAAAAGAAATCTTGATTTTTAATGCTTCCATATACATAGTAGAAAAGGTAGGTACACTCGACATATTTCTTTGTTTTGTTATGAAAGCAAAGCAATTCCTCACTCTAGACGAAGGTCATTTTTCTTTTTGTTCTAACCCCCACTTTATGCAACATGCTTCAGTTATTAAAACAAAAACTCCATACCTATATCTAGTTTCATAAATGTTGAAGTACCTTAGGTATATCCATTAAAATGATTGAAAACTGTTTTGTAAATTAAATCCTCGAGTCAAAGAAACAAATTAAAATGCACTTAAAAAACAATATTTTCAAACAATTAGCTATAGCTATATAGCTCTGAACGCAAAGAATCTTTCAGAAGATTGCGACAAAGCAGTTATGTGCACGCCACGTGAAAAATCTTTACTCAAAGATTCTTTTCCTTCCATCTATAACTATACAACAACAAAAAAAACCACAACGCCAACATCATCATTTTCACCATCCCAGGAAAGCCTTGATTATAGCTTTCAAGAATTTCGTCGTCGCACATTAAGTTTTTGTGAGAAATCTGGAAAATAGGAGAAAGATACATCAGCTCATTTGACAGCAACAAAAACCAAGAATACATGCAAAAAACCAACATAAATTCGAACTTTATGAGGCTCCACCATCAGCGAATAAGAAGAAGCAAGAAGGTTTTTGTGGTTAAAAACTTTCTGGCGGGAAATTCTTCGGCCATTTTGTGCGTCTTGAGTCGCATAGTTTGGTTAGTTATCATTTTCAAAAAGGGATCCAAGAAATTTATTATAAATAATTTAAATCAGTTGAAAAATATCCTTTCCATCAACTTTACTCAAGGATATGATATATTAAAGGATGTCTTTGACACAAAGTTAACAAGTTTTTGGCCTCAAAATAGGGAGTCTCTACCATCATACCTGCATTCACATATACGTGAAAAGTGATAATTAAGGCAAGCAAGGAGATAGAGAGAGGTAGATAACTGCTTAAACTCGAGTTAATGACTTTTACGACGTTGTAAGGATGTTAAACAGGAAAACATAAAACTTACATCCTTATGGCGAGAGGGTGCGGGTGGTTTTCCAGGATAATTGATTTTTTCTTATATTTTGAGTTATTAACTGTAGCCGACAGACACAAATACACCGCAAACTTTGTTTATATTGACTTCAGGCATTGCTTTTACTTTTTATTATTAGCATTAAGGTGGGGTCGTTAATTATATACACACAAATCTGAAGCACATCAAGTTTTCTTTTAAACAACAAAAAAGAAGGAATATAATGTGCGAGCTATTAAATGAAACTTTGCCCCAAACTTAAACAATTTATTTTTTTGTAAAAAAAAACTAAACAAAATAAAAAACGGCTTTACAATAATTTTGATAAAATTACTTCTTAACTAATTTTTTATGAGAAACCATAAAACACAGAGATTTATTATGAACATAAAAATAAGGTCGCCAGATAGCCTATAGAGAAAAGCTTCTTTAAGGAATATTGTATGCAGTGTTCTGACCAATAATTTTAAGAAGAGGATTTCGAGGTATTAACTTGAATTATTATTAAAAAAAAATATTTCGTAGGTTTAAAAGTACATAAATTATTGGATAAAACAAAAGAGAAATTAGTATTATAAAAAAATGGAATACTATAATCTTGAGCCTGGAGTTTCGAATTTCATATTATTTAAGGATATTTTAATGTTGATGTTCATAAATCTTAATTATTTTTCAAGGTTTCTTAAGATATAAATAAATTAGCATACTAAAGAATCTCGAAAATTTATGTAGATATGTATGTAAGTATATACGAAAAGCTCAAGGTATGCAGAATTCAACAGAAAATTGATTTATGTATAACAAATTATTGAGGAACTGGCTCCTGTGTAACTTTTTATTTGAGGGAGGGTCAAAGGCCAACACTGAAGCACTTCCACTCACTCTTTTTTTGCTTCGCAATAGCCCATCATTTCCAAAACACTAAAGGGAATAAAGAATAGAATATTCGAGAGCCAGAAAAAGCTTTGTGGAATGTTGGAACCCCATATTTTTGGAGAACCATGGCCTACTGACTTAAAACTCTCAAACATTCCTGTGTGCGTGTTGTGGGAAAGAATTGAGACGAAATCTTTTGCACACAAAAACTGATCAATTTATAACCGTTTTCAACAAAATCGAAATAAAAATAAAATTCATGGCCGGGTCACACTCACATGCTCTTAAGCCAAAATCTTTTCTTAAAAATGTTTATTTTAAGAAAAAATTTGGGTCAAAACTTGAATATTTGATAATGTGCCAGTAAAATTTTAAAACGTTTGGAGACAGCGAATTTTCAAAAAAAGAATTAAAACTTTTTTTTTAATATTATTCTTATTTGAAATTTGTGTACTCAAAATTATTTATCCGTTATGTCGATAATTCAAAATAAAAAAAAAACTTTCTTCGAGAGGTACCTACTACTAATAGTGGTTTGGTTATGTTGTTATACTTGGGTGGAGAGCAACAACATCTAATCAGAGTTCCAAGCTCGATTTAGGAAGAAATATTCTACCGTTTACAACTTGGCGTCAATAGTGCATATTAAGCTTGATGAGAACAAGAAAGTTTATGCATTTTTTGTGGATCTGAAGGATGCATTTGATAAAATATTTCGAAGCTTGTTAATCTATAAACTACACTCAATTGGAATATCAACTAAATTTGTTCGGTTAATTCAGACCATTTATGCCAACACAGTTTCTGCGGTATGGACAGGTAAAGAGATGTCGGAATATTTTGAGACCCTTTACGATGTCGAAAAAGGATGCCTTCTATCACCACTTCTTTTTGCACTCTATGTAAACGATTTGCATCATTTTCTGAAAGGAGGTCTCCAAATAGAAAACTTAACATAAGGTTGCTACTATATGCTGATGATATGGTTATCCTGGCAGAGGACATCGGTGTTATGCAACAAATGATAAGTCAGCTCGAATAATACTGTGAAAAATCTTTGACTATAGTGAAGAAAGGTTACCACATCAACCATCCAAAATTCTTCTACAAAGAAAACAATTCTGGGTGAAAGAGCTTAATGAGGTTGGCTCCAGACATGGTTTACATTGGGATGAAAGAGCTGGTTCAGAAGAAGAATGGACCTTTAAATGCCTTAACCTCTTGAACTGTCTTAGACATAAAGGTCATCAAAGCTGCATAAATAGAGCAAATGAAAGCAGCACACGCATCTATAGATTCCTGGATGTTGGTAAAGTGACGTGGATTTTCAAGGCAAGATGTGATCTTATTCACCTAAATGGAAGCAGATTTACCCGATCTGAATCATCGATGTGCAGTCTTTGCAATTTGAGGGAGGACGAAGATATCCAACACTTTTTAGGCAGATGCCCCGTACTAAGAGAGTTCAGAGCCACTTATTTCGGAAAAACTAGTTTAACTGAAGACAAAATTATAGGAACTTTGAATGGTGAAAACATGGGTGATTGGGAAAAACTAATAAAATTCATAACAGTAGCTATTTCGTACAGAAAGCAGCTCATCGAGGAATTCAATTAGTACTTTTATTTACATACATGTGCAAAATATTGACCAGTTATTTTGTATCCACTTTGTATCTTCTATTTTGATTTTTAAAAATATATCTTTGTATTTGAAGACTATTAAACTTAATAGTTATATAAGTGAAGTATAAAATTGTTTTAAGTTACAAAATACATATATAAATTTCTAACGTTACTAACTAAAACTACCCGACAGACGACCCTTAAGGTCATTGTCGTAAATTTGAATTTTTGACATAAAATTAAAACAAGCTGAAAGAAATTTTATCAAATGTATCTAAGTTGAAAATAAAAACAAATTACAATACAATACAATAGTGGCTATGTCTAATTTTTATAATTTTAAGTAGTAGATCGCACTAATTTTAGCATATAGAAAACATTTTATCAAAATCGTAGGTGCCAGTTTTCAGAAAAACAAAAATTTTCTTTAAATATTTTTATTATTAGTATGGAAGGTAAATTGAAACAAATTAAGTGGGGTTTTTGCGTGTAAAAATGGAAATCCACACAAGTGCATTCAATGCTGCGAATTATGCATTGAATTATGTATATTTACATGTAGTGCATCGGCCTCTGAATCGCTCCCAGATGACAGCAAAGAGTTTATCAATTAATACGTGCATAACTAGACTAAGCACCACTAAAGGAGTCTTAAGATCGAGGTGGCACTTGTGAAATAGCTATAACTCCAGCATATACACTTGGTAGTAACACACACAAGTTGTTGTTGTTCATTCAAAACCATTCAATAAAAATCGAAACATTCCTTAAAAATCAATAACAAATTTTTTTGAAAATTTTGGTACACAATACTATTTATATTTTTAAGGGGCTTCTGTATAAAAAAAAAAATTGAAACCAATCGTTTCCTTTTGAAAGAAATCGAAAATAAAATAAAATGCACGACCGGGTCGCACGTACTTGCTCTTATGTTCAAGACACTGCTGGTTTAAGAAAATTGTATATAAAAACATGGAAATTATGAGAGAAAAATGTAGAGAAGCATGAAATACGACATTTAAATTGGCTAAAACAACTCTTTTGACGGTTTGAGGTGAAAAAAAGAATGCAATCTTAATTCTTGATTAAATATGATTGTATGAGAAAAAAAGATCTAAAATCGTTGGGGCGGTTTCTTAAAAAATTAATATTTTATATATAAAATTCTTAAAACATATTTAAGAAAAAATTTTGGTATGCAAATCTTAATTATATATTTATGTGTATGTAAAAACAAAATTTGAAAAAATATTGTCAACCCGTTTTTGAAATATCGAATTTTCAAAAAAAAATGTTGAAACATTTTTAAAAGTCCAAAAACTTTGTTTTTGAAAATTTTGTATATAAAAAAATTATCTAAATGACGAAAAATTCAACATAAAAAAAAATTCTATGAAAGGTACTATTAATAGTTGCTAAGTGTAAAATTTTATAATTTCTGGTAGTAGATCGTATTAATTTTAGTATGCATATGAAAAAAGTTTAATCAAAATCGACTCCTAGTTTTTAAGCAAAAAAATTTTTTCTTTTGCGGTTTTTTAACTTTTGTATGGAAGGTACCGTTATTTTTTCATAAATGTAAAATTTTTTCTAGAAAAAAGAGTACTAAAAACTCTTAAATATCGAGTTTAAAAAAAAAAAAAAAAATATATAAATATTTGATTTTCCAAAAAAAATTGTAAACATTTTTTAAAAATCCAAAAAATATTTTTTCAAAAATTTTGGTACACAAAACTATGTATATTTTTTGGAAGCTTCTGTATAAAAGAAATAATTGAAATCGGTTGTACCGTTTTGAAGAAAATCAAAAATTAAAAAAAAATGGTTCTTTGGGAGGTACCATTAATAACCATTTTTGAAATATAGTTTTCCACCCAAAGGAAGCCTTTACTAAAATAAATTTATTGAATTTTTTTTTAAGAAAAGTTGTCGAGCCGTTTTTGAAAAAATACGATTATGTAAAATTGCTAAAAAATTCTAAAAAAAAGAAAATGAAAAAAATGTGTCGCCATAATCATCAAAAACTACTATGTACCAAGTTTGAAGAAAATCGATCAAGCCGTTTAGGCTATAGACGAACAGACAGACAGACAGGATTGTGCCACCAACTTTTTTGGTGTTCTCTATCATCGTAATGTCATGTTTGATTGTTATCTCAAATTTTTTTTTGCACGAATCCAAAACTTGCCTTATGTAGGTACTAACATACATCGCAAGTAAAAATGTTTCTTTTAGAGGTACCATTAATAATCTTTCAAAATTCGTGCTTCTTAAAGGTAGCCTTTACTTAAATAAATTTATGGATTTTTTTAGGCTTATTTTCGAAAACTGTGTTTTTAGTACTTTTTCTGTCAATTGCTCGGATATGGCTATAGGTAATCTGAGCTGATTTAATTAATTTTAATAATGTTAAGTGTACAAACAATTAAAAAGAAACAAAAACAAATTTAAGGCAATACAAATTTGAATTAAAAAAACGTCACTCAATTTTGTATTTTTATACAATTTTTTAAGTGTGACAAATATTAATATTTTTTTAAATCAATTTTGACTTATCCAAGATACCAAACAAAAACTTTATAGGCTAATCTTATGTCAATAAAAAAATAACACTTGAATTTGTTTGTAAAGAAGCCTTTTTGAAATTGTAATGAAGCATTACAATACCTCCCTCTCCCCTCCCTAACTACGGGCCAGAGCACCAAAACCTAATCGAACACCAACCGTTGGGTGTTCACAGATTCCTCTTACCTTTCCACCCCTAACCATCCAACAAACAAGAGTACCGAATTCCTACCAAATAACCTACCTCTCCCCTCTCTACCTACCCGCCTAGAAAATAAAATACTTACCCTACCAGACACATGCTACCGTATCGAGATGCAATCAACAACTGATATGCAAATTGCCAAAGCATGTGGTCCGTTCCTTTTCTCTAAAAATGTTAACGATTGTTGATGTGTCAAAAAAAAATGTTGGAATGTCATTGTTAAGAATGTTACACTTTGTAACATTTCATTTAGGAACGATCAATGTTGAAAATATTGTTGATCTGTCAAACGGCAAGGTTGGAAAAAAAATCGAAATGCATTTAGAATAAATAATCAAGAAAAAACTATTTATTGTATAAAATTCATTGAAAGTAAATACATATAATTTCTAAATTAAATTTCTATTAACTTTAACTAACTATGAGCACAAATTTCTTTACCAAAAATCACGGAATTGATAAAATGCTATGTCGAAAAAAAGTAAATTTATCATAAAACTATTCAAAACTCAAAAATAACAGTAAAATTAATTAAATTAAAAACACATATTTGCAAAAATTCTAACAATTCTAAATCCAAACAACGAAAAGTAAACAAAAGATAATCACAAAATAAAAAATTGCAGTTTCAGCTGTTTTTGACAGATCAACACTTTCAATTCAGGTCGAGGAGATTAGTTGGAAATTGTTACAAAGTGTTACATTCTGACACTTCAACATTGAGTTTAGGAACGATTTTATGACGTCATAATGTTACACGATGTTACAATTTGAGAATTTAGGAACGATCAGTGTTAACAATTGTTAACAATTGTTAACATTTTAGAGAAAAGGAACGGACCAATGGGCTACGATAAAACCCACCACACCACACCACACATGAAAACCTGTTTAGCATATGGTTAGTACGAATACCCATTGCTTATCAATCAACACTGATCTACGCAGAGGACAGCATCTAGACAACGACCAAGCAACCTTGATGGTGAGTTCAGATAATCTTCACAACAGAATCCGAGCATCTCCCCGTTTTACTCGTCCACCATCGTGGTAGAATTACAAGGCATGGTAGTCATTATATGCTCACCATCCCCTCTGCTACCTTTCTCCACCATTAAGAAGGAAACAATGCTGTCGAATAGACAACAAAGCTATGACGTGGCAAGCGACATACCAAATCATGAAATATAACACTTTGGTGAATTATAACTCGCATTTAGTTCTTTCGGAAAGCTGTATAAGAGCACAGTACACATATCTAAGGTATTATCTTGCGCATGTTGTCCGAAATGAGAACTGTCAAAGAAAGAAAAGATGGCGGCCTTAAGTGACCCCGTCCGCTGTATTACAACAACAACGAAGAAAATAAACACAAAAGGGTAATTTAAATAACACTAAAAACTAGGAAGGAATGTTGTTTGCATGACAATATAATGTTAATAAACACTAAAAAGCTTGAAATAATTGTATTTGCTAATAAATAAGTAACAAATGAACACATAACACACAACAAATTTTGATGTTAAACTAGTAGGGGTCACGGGATTCGCCATTTTCCACTGATTTTGATGGATGCGCAGAACTGAACAAAAATGAACATGCTAATGATATTACCTTCAATATGTGTACTGTGGTATAAGAGGAGGTCAAACAAACGACCAAGGCACAGTCCAACGGAGGCAGTCGTCGAGATCACATCGTAGGAGTTATAACAGAACTGCAGATCCAGTCAACCTCGGTAAGAAATCAACCAGCAAATATTGAAAGACTTCCCCCCACCAGCGGTAAGGGGTCTCAAGATTTCTAAAGATTGCCGGATTCGTCCGTGATTTGCCAGATTCGTCTGTGATTGCCGGATTCGTCCGTGATTTGCCTGGTTTACCAGTGATTGCCAGATTCGTCTGTGATTGCCGGATTCGTCCGTGAATTGCCAGATTCGTCTGTGATTGCCGGATTCGTCCGTGATTTGCCTGGTTTACCAGTGATTGCCAGATTCGTCTGTGATTGCCGGATTCGTCCGTGATTGCCGGATTCGTCCGTGATTTGCCAGATTCGTCTGTGATTGCCGGATTCGTCCGTGATTTGCCTGGTTTACCAGTGATTGCCAGATTCGTCTGTGATTGCCGGATTCGTCCGTGATTGCCGGATTCGTCCGTGATTTGCCAGATTCGTCTGTGATTGCCGGATTCGTCCGTGATTTGCCTGGTTTACCAGTGATTGCCAGATTCGTCTGTGATTGCCGGATTCGTCCGTGATTTGCCTGTAACGCCAATTATCCCAGGAATTCTGTCCGCGTTATTTTAAGGGAAAGAGGACGCACAATACGGCTCCCTCAAAACACAGCCAACAACCGAAAGGATTACAACCGCAAAGGAAAGAAAGGAGAAAGCAGGAGACGAAAGCGATTCACCAAAGCAAACATCACATATTTTAATCCAAGACAATTCATTGTAATTTATATATAAGAATTTTTAAGAAAATAAAGGAAAAGACCTATAATCTAAAGTTACGTACTTCTTTGGATGGAACCCCGGTAGACCGGCGAGCTTAAACCTCAGCTTTAAACAAAAAGTACATCACAAAATATCCATATCTAAAAAAGCATTAAAAAAAACGTTTATTCATCATATTTGAGGGGTTACATCACGAAATATTTTTTTTTTTCAAAAACTCCTTCCGGAATCTGAAACTCCTATTTCCCTTTATTTAAAATCCATTTTGAATTCTCAAAATCGTTTGACTTCTCATGCCGAAATCCAAAGTTGAAATTTTTCAGTCTTTTAAAAATTTGCACAAAACACTTTTGTCTAATTTTTAATTTCTCGAATATAGCAAAGAAACGTTTTTTTGGTGTTCTTTTCAGGCTTTTTTAGCGAACCAAAGCCTATAACTTCAACGAAAATTCCAAATGAAGAATTGAATTAATATGTCATAAATAAGGAAGGTATTAGATGTGAAAATTCCAGAGTTGAAATAAATGACACAGCCTATTTAAGATCCACATATTAAAGACTTTCTAAGGGCCAGTTTTTCAGTACTAGATCATCCTGGTCTCGGGGTTAAACCTGATGAGTTAACTTCAGAAACGTGTTTTTTCAGTCCATTGAAATCCTAAGTTCACTCCGAGTTACATAAATTGCCTAATTTGCTGAGTTAACTCAGGGACCCAATTAAGGGCCTTTTCAGTTGAAGCGCCATCTTGATTTCGATAAATAAAGTTATTGTCAGTGCATTTTCATTGTGGTGCCATCTCTATTTGTTTAGGCATAGCTTACTCTGATTAAACTCAGAGTTAACCCTGAACTGAAAAACTGACCCTAAGAAAAGCAATAATGTCAAAATACACAATCACGGTGATGTTTAAATATAAACCTCCATTAATGCCCCAAATCAGTTGTAAAGTAGATAGTTTCGTTGAATAATAAATCCTATTTTAATTTCCCTAATGCTATTTCCTTATTTTGTATCCTTTTTGGTTTGAACAAAAAGAATTGTGTAACAAAAATTAAAAATTATAATCCTTATTTGTACTTAATACCCAACAACTTGAAGAAAACACTTTACCCAACTATATAGCAACAACTACAGCTTCATTCATCCGCATTTGAAGAATAGGTAGTTGTTGCAGGACACCATCATCTTAAGTGTTTAAGTTCAGTCCCAAAGAAATCTGACGCAACAAAAATGTAATTAAAATATTATGTCTTCGGTGAGACCAAGAACAAAAGAATATACAAAAAAAAGTAAATATGATATAAATGAATGTATTTGTGTATATAGCTATGTATGCAAATGCAATTCTCTTTTTTATTAATTTACAAGCTCAAATTATGTAACTAAGTTGCTTTTAATGTTTTGCTAGCAATCGGAATAAGGACCAGACAATTCAAGCATTTGAAGATGAAGAAGCATCAACAAGAAGCGAAAGGCTTAAATCTATAGAAAAGAGCTGAGAGGTTTTTAGGAAAACCAGTACGGGCATGGGGTAAAGGGAGGGGTGTAGAAGCAAAAGTCTCTTTTTCTTAACGAAGACAATGTAAAACGTTAAATGGAGTTGCCTAAGTGCTTTTTAGTTTCCATCGTCTTCGTCGTCATCGTCGTCGGCATCAGTAGTGTCGTCTTCATCCATTAGTAGAGGGCTTCATTTAAGTCTTCTGAATGCATCTGACGACAATTTGTCGCCTTTCTATATCTAACTATACCCGAGTATCTTTATATCTTTTACAATAGGTTCATATAAGAAACTTGTATATACCTACCTATTGTTGTTGTTGTTTTTGGAAAATTTTCCAAATTTCCTTAGGGACCAAACAAAACTACCTACTTACATGGCAAGCTAGTTGGAAAATTTTTGTTTAATTGAATGCAATTTCATTGCATGAGTAACATGAATAATAAATTGATGTCGAGGCTTATGTTAGTTGATGGTGAAGGAGTAATGTAGTATGATATACGAGTAAGTGTATATAGACAAAGGATATTATAATGTTCAAGGTATGTATGAGTCTTGTCTTGTTTACACGAGTTTTATGGATTTTAACTCCCAAGTAGATAAGTCGGTAAGAATTATATACAAACATACTTTTATGATGTATAATAATTATGATATCTTTATAATTTTCAGTAATCACGCAAACAACGATAACGGTGTAAGATTCTGTTCTAAAAATGAATACAGTGGGAAATCCCTGTCCAAGCAAGACAGACAAACAAGGATAATCAAAGTAAACGAATGTAATTAATATGTAGGTCTATGTTCCTTGAAAATGCTTAAGATACTTAACTGAGAATATATTAATTTGAAAATAAAAGAATCGTACATTGTATACGCGTTGAATAAACAAGGAGCTCTTGATGCGCTTAGGAAAATTTAATTTCTTTTTAAGCTTAAGGCGGAAATTTGTTTAATTTACGTTGGCATTATTTATGTATTTTATTTTAAAAGTGTGTACATTTAATCAAAAAATACAAATAAAAGAAAAAAAGTAAGACATTTTCTACACTTTACATACATTTTTGTGAAATTGTATAATTTATATAAGAATATATACTTAATATAAGCCTATGTGTGTTACTTTCACAGGCACCCGAAGAATGTTTTGTTTTCCAGGGCAGGGACAACCTTCCATAGAACAGGGCAATCATATAGACTCCAACAGGAAAAAGATATAAATGTATGTACTTGTCAAAAGTACATAGTGGTGTCACCTAGCCAGGTAGAACTCTATATTCATCATTGACATAAAACATGGTGTTTTGCTTAAGATGTGACAAAAGGCTTGAGCGTGTAGTTTGAGCCTAGACAAGAAAAAAATCGTAAAGGAGGGGTCTTTTTCTCAACTTTAGTTTAGGAAATAAAGAGCGCCTTACTACCCAGGCATCGAAGCACAGGGAATAATAAAGATGCATTTCCAACAGCTGCTAAATTTACAAAATATAAATCGGGGAAATGGCAAGAAGAGAACTCGCTCCTTCATCAAATATGAAATCTCAGTTCTCTGTTCCACCGCCCAGTTTGGAAGAAATAGAACAACAAGCCCATCCGCTCTGATGGATTACCAAAGCAGCACTTCAAATACAGAGGGAATGGTTCATATCATGAACCTATGGGTGGAACGTTGGAGAAAGCATTCCCCTTAAATGAATTATTAGCGTGCCCGTGTGTCTGTTAGCAATACCATTGGCGTAGGAAGGAATTTTTTCTAAGTCGGGCAACCAGTGCAAACCAAAACTAATCATTAAACAATTTTTCGGTGCAAATGATTCCGCAATAGCTTTGTATTTACATATTTGGGCTTGAGCATTTAATTAATTCCCGAATTTGTTCAAAAGAGATCTAATAGACTAATGGCCAATTTCACGAAAGGCTTTTAATTATTTAAAAAGGCATTTAGCCCTAAAATGATGTTTTTTGGTTTCACCAAATGCTTTTATATTTAAGAAGATTTTAAATGCCCTTGTAAACTAAAAGCTCGTTTTTGTCTCATTAAATTTTAAAAGTCTTTTTTGTTAAGCCATTCCAGTCAACAACAGCTGATATTTTGCTGTCAGAATAATTGTCCCTCATCCATAATGCTTTTTCGCTTTTTCTCATACACTTCGAATGTGCGAGGGAAACAACCTCTTTGTTTGTATCCAGGGATGTGAGGCAAACTCAGTCAAATTAAAATATCCCTAAAATATCCCTTTTCTACATTGGTGAAACCGAAAAATTTTAAATGTCTGATAAAATTTAGAAGGAGTTTAGATAAAAGCAATTTTAGTGTTTGTTTATGAAATTGGCCATAAGAGCCCACAGCAGATTTTGGGTGTGAACGATAGCAAAAAAAGAAGCATAGGCGTCGAAAACTCCATTAAAGACTATTCAAAAAAATCAAAGTCTTGCAGTCCACAACTGGGGCCTTTGCGAGAAACAGTGCATCGAAAAAAAAAATATGAATGCAACTTCGAGGATAATCATGTTAGCCGAAATTGGTTTTCATCCCTCCCTTGAGAAGCTCCTCGGATCACATATCATGGAATCTGAGACCATTTGAATGTATAGTTCGCTCTACCGGACCGTTTAAAAAATTCAAAATTCTAAGTGAAAAGGGTTTTTTTTAAACAGTCTGGCAGGGCGAATTAAACACTCAAATGATCTCAAATTCCGTGATATGGCGGAGCTTATCTAGGGAGGGGTGAAAACCAATTTCGGCTAACACGATTATCCTCGAAGTTGCATTCATATTTTTTTTTCGTTGCACTGTTTCTCGCAAAGGCCCCAGTTGTGGACTGCAAGACTTTGATTTTTTTAATAGTCTATAATTCTTTTTTTGCTATCGTTCACACCTAAAATCTGCTGTACGTCTGTGAAGTTAGCAGGGCAACTTTCACCCACGGAATTTGGGACCTTGACAGGAAATTGCATTTTGTTTGCATTTCTTTTGCATTTCTATTCCCGATTTTGCAGTTCGCCAAATAACGGTGTATTTTAGTGACCTGCTAACTTCACAGTGAAGTAAGCAGGTCACATGGCGTATCTCAGGAACCAAGCGTGCTAGGAACTTGTAGTAAGGCTCGAAATTTGCAGTTTTTTTGCATTTCAACGATAGGCTAGGTCAGAATTTTGAAGTCCTTTTTTTGAAAAAAAATCATACTGACCTGCTAACTTCACAGGGAAGTAAGCAGGTCACATGGTGTTTCTCAGGAACCAAGTGTGCTAGAAACTTGTAGTAAGGCTCCAAATTTGTTAGTAGGTCAGTATGAACTTTTTTTTTAAAAAAGGACTTCAAAATTCTGACCTAGCCTATTCTTGAAATGCAAAATAACTGCAAATTTGGAGCCTTATTGCAAGTTCCTAGCATGCTTGGTTCCTGAGATACACCATGTGACCTGCTAACTTCACTGTGAATTTAACAGGTCATTTAAATGTGACCTTAATTGAAGAACTGCAAAATCGGAAATAGAAATGCGAAAGCGGTGACAAAAAAAAATTGAAAATTCATGTCAAGGTTCCATTTGCGTAGATAAGATGAGAATTTGGCTTACTAAATGCACAGACTCATTCAAATAATAGTTTTGGTACAGAAATCAAGCTAAAAGATGCATTCAAAAGAAAAAAATCCCTCGTTGATGGAATGCATATATTTTGATTAAGGGGGCAAGCACCTTTCCTTACGCCTTTAAATTAATAGGGAATAAGTGCACTGCGACCTAAAGATCAATCGTGCCCCATATATTAAGCCCCTGCAGTGAAGTTGAAATTCAACTAGAAAATTCGTATTTCAGGTCATCTGAAAAGAAATTCACAATTTGTTTAAATTTCAATAAAACCAATGAAAACTACTTTAAGTCTCTAGGTCCTCTCAGATCTGCCTGGGGGGGGGGGGGGCAAATCATTGACTCCCACAGAAAAAAGAGAAGTATGGAGTTTTCAAAAGTTCACTGTTAACAACTATTCCAAATGGACCCCATGTCAGATTTACATATGGAGCATTTCCAGACAAAAAAATCGCAGAAAATTTTTTAAAAATTAAGTGATCTTAAAACATAAAAAATAATAAAAATAATAAATTTTGTTCACTGAGCATTAACGCAAAGATGGAAAAATAAAAAATAAACAGAAAAGTAAAAAGTGTTCAACGATGGCTCTGAGGTCCAAACGGACCCCATGACCTAGGGGAGGGTTAAATATTTTCTTTTTCAATTTTAAATCAATCTTTTACTAAATTTCCCCACCTGGGCATATACACTATTCCTGAATTACTTTTCTCTTATCTGACATGATAGTCCTGTCAATTTAGATTTTCACCTGGGAATGAGAGATAATTAGCTGGAAACGTGTATACATCTTCATTTTGGCGTTCTAAAAGTTTTCTGAAAAGTTTCATAAAATCTCGTGTCTATAACATAACTTATTAAAGGTCAAATGTGACAAAAATCGCTACTAATAACTATGCAAATTATTCATCGCTAATGATATTTTAATGATCTAATAACTTATTAATACAATGGCGCAAATTTATAGACAGCTTATTTTAAGGGCCTTAGCGTGACACTAGTTAAAAATTGTTTAACTTTAATGTAGTTCTAAAACTTTTCCTGAATTATAGACACATGCTAGTAAGTGTCGCGCTAAGACTATTTTCTAAGCAAATTTAAGTTGAACTCGCTAAATCAATGACAGTTCGTGAGACAGACGTCATTTGAGCTAGTGTGATACTAAAAAATTAAAATCAGACTTTGGTGATTTTAACTTTAATGCAAGTGTTAAAACATAAAGTTGGTTTGACATCGTCTGTAATTTAAGAAAATGCCATTTTCACCTAGTGTAAAGTATAAAGTTGTTTTAGTATCGTGTTAATTTCACTATAATTTTGCACCAATGTAGGTATTATTCACCGAGATTCACGTTTGACCTTGCATTACAGTATGTTTGGCTGTGCTCTGCATGTTCTGCACCCTCTAGGTATCTCAAAAACGGTTGGGCGGACTCAAAAATAATTCGAAGATAATTTGTCGAAAATTGTATGCTCTTCAATTTTGATAATACATAGATGTTAATATCATTGGAGCTATAGAAACCGATATAAACATGAAAACGCGATTTTTGTGGCGTTTGACCTTGAACAACTTGCGTTACAGACACGAGATTTTATGAAACTTTCCGGACAACTTTTAGAATGCAAAAATGAAGATCTATACGAGTTTCCAGCTTATTATCTTTCATTCCTAGGTTGACCCTTGTTTTCTTTCTTATTTGACTGGATAATGACACCCTGTACGAAGAAATGATGTTTCCACATCCTACGATTCTGTTACTATGTTACTTTGATCGTCTTCTCAGGATTTGGCCTTTTTTCTGTGTCACTTAGAGGTTCTCTTTACCGTTTGGTAAAATTTTACAACTTACAACTCTCAGACATTCCTGTGTGCGTGTTGTTGTCAGGAATGGAGGGGACCTACAGTTTTTCCCGAGTCCGAACGGCTAGATGAGCAGCACAAGTTTACTCTCGGAGGATTTGTCAGTTCTTGGCAAGAGGCAGTACCTCGGATAAAACATTTCTGTTTTTACGGGGCAAGGCTGGGAATCGAACTCACACCTTCATGCCTGCTATAATTTCTCTCTATTTCTATTTTTGGAAACAATCCCACTGAAGTCAAAAGACTTCTCAGAGATTAAATACTTAGTAAAAATATTTCTTGGTACGAAAGCTCGAGTAGACCAAGTTCCAATGTGACTTACAACTTTCGGCAGGAATTTAGGATGCCTACAATTTTCTGACTAGTTCAAACAGTTAAGATGACTATAGGACTTTTTCATGACAAGCAATACTCTTGGAGTATTAGGTCGGATTAGAAAGAAAAGCAGATAATTCCTATTTTGCATTTTTTACAAAACAAATTATTTAAAGGAAAGTGTTCGCCTTATTTTAATAAAACCAAAATTACATAAAGTATTTTCAAAACTCGTTATTGCTAAATTCAGTGAAATTGAAAAGTTTTGATAGATTTCTGTATTTTTTAGTAATTTTTGAAGCGGTCTATAATTACAAAAAAAAATGTGGAGTTAGCCGCTTTGTCACTTCCTCACAAAATTCCATAAGCCCCTGAAAAAAAAACATTCTTTGATTTAAGATAGCAGATGGTGAGATACGAGCATCAGACCTTTGGCTTCACATCATTGCAACGCATCACTTATTATATTACAGTAGGCACACTACTTACTGTGAGGAAGGGGCAAGGAGATTAACAAACTATCGACATACCGCATACCAGATACCACTATCAAGATGGCAAATTGTTTATTTTTTAGGATTGCCAACTCTATACTCTATTATCTATACAAATCGCGCCATATTCAAATCTTGTGTTAATTTTGGGACATTCTGTAAACTTGCTAATAATAATTTTATCTTAAATACTTTCTCAAACATTTTAACAATCCAAAGTAATGTTGCAAATAGAATCATAGAACTCCCCCCTCAATTTTCTTTTATCTCATTTATATTAAGCTCCAACGCATAGCTATATATTGTTTAGTTTTCTCTGTCACAGCCACATTATAATTTCCTACGCTTTTACGACCTCTTTTCGGTTCATAATGTCCTGAGACATTTTCAGTTCACTTGTACACACTATACACAGTGCATAAAATAAAAGTCAAATAACCTCTTAAACTGCATTTTTCCCCAGAACTCAAAAGGCACATTGAAGTACTCAGCGCAACATTGCACTCTGCGAATACTAGAGCACTGCACCAGGACGTCACAGGAGAAGCCTTCATTGTTTCTGGGACAATACTCTTTTAGTGTGCTCTGTTTGCAGCAAAGATAGTTTTTTTTTGTGATGCTATTACTTATTCGAAGGGCACAACAATCCTTACTATTTTTTTCTACTGGCATAAAAGCAGATAGGTATGAGCATAGGTTTAAGGTACGAGTATCTCTCTTTACTGACAAAGTTATTTTAAGTATCTCTGGGGAATTTCATTTACTGAAATAAGTATCTATATACAACTACGATTTGATGGTCTTCTCTACTTCTTTCTGACACACCTTGAAGATTTTGTTTTTGTTTTTTTTTTTTATAAACTAAGGTAGGTACTCGTTTACACATTTTTTTTTTTCTTCCTTTTTCTATAGGATCAATTTATTTGCTGAATGCAACAACAAGTTTTTAAACTGACTCTGTTTCATAGAAAGTGTGCATCTGGAGAAGAAAACGAAGAAGGAGGCGAAGTATTTTTTAAGAATCATCTTAGATTGCACTTAATGCGTCTTTCATTTTATTAAATGGAATCATTTACAAGAAGAGTGAATTAAATTTTCGAACTCTTTTGTCACAAAAGATGTTCTCGCTGTGAAGTTAAATTGATGTCATTGTGTGGGTAGTTTTTTCCTAGAACTTATGGCAAATTGAAATGAAATGAAGTCATTCATTGTCAGATTACTTGCTTTGGTTAGTGTATAGCTAGGTTAGGTAGATAAGGATATAAAAATAAGGACAAATAGATACACATTTGTATAGAAAGAGTTTAAAAAGTATGACATAAAAAATAGTCCAAATTTAGAGAAACTTGTTCAAAACGTTGAGCATCTGAGGTGATTAGAACTGAACTCTTTTAAAATGTTTGTATCGAAAAATTTCTTAGACTTTATGTGATTGAACCTGAAAGAAAATTGACAGTTGTGACTGTTTAAAAAAATTGTCAATGAAATTTAAGATCAACTAGATACCAACTCAGAAACTCAAATAAATTAAAAGTACCTAAGCTCATTTTCTGACGTCCGTCAGGTCAAGATTTTTGATGGTTAACAGTTGTAAAAATCAGCTAAATTCGCTTTATTTATTATATTATTATAGATAAGCAATAAAGAAAATGTAAATTTCGTAGGAAAAAAAATATGATTTTAAGGGCGATTACCGGAGTTTTAGATGATCATAGTATAGGTTTTTAGCTAAGGTTATTCCCCTATTAGATTAATTCACTTTAAAAAAGAAAAGCACTTCCGTGTCCTTAAATCTCATTAGCTTAGTTAAACACAATCAACACATTTCTTTGCAAATATTTAAACTGTACCATCAGAGAGGATGACCAAACCAAATGACGATATCTTGCAAATGGATGCTCTGCAGTGTCCAGCCAAACCATACAATGCACACAAATGCAAAGCAAAGCAGCCATTAGCAAATTAAAACCATCTCACAGTAAGAAGTGTTACAATAACAACAAAAAAATCCTTACTAAAATTTCCCAGTGACAGGACGAACAAAAAAAAATATAGGTATAAAAAAGCCCTCTCGGAAGAGTCCTTTACCGTTTCGGGTTGACTTTTCTGATTATATTATTTTTATTTATGTGTAGATAGTTTACTGGGTATACCTATGTATGTAGGTGTGTGTATAGGTATACCTAGCTTTGTATGTATTTTTTTTATCTAAAACTTCTTTCTCTTTATTGGTCCTTGTTTTTTTCTCTTAACGTTTACCTTAACGAATGTTTGACTTTTTTGTTGTTGTTGCTAGAATATATTTATTTAGATCCTGCTGTAGTAATTTAAGCCTCTCAAAGACTGCATTGTGAGTTTAGTCCGTTGACGTTTCTATTTTGTTTATTTTTTGTGCATCTGTATTAAGCTCCTGAGGCATAGACACACCAATTAAGAAAAAGTCTCCTTTTATGGTTCTCTACATATATAAATTATTTTTTTTTTCATCTAAATCTACCCTCTATGCGACTTCCTTGATAAAATTCTATTTTTTGTTTACACTGTCTCTGATGCTGATGAAACAATTTTTATGTAAGATAGAAAAATAGATAACCATACCTATTAGGTATGACTTTTTCGTTCTATTCTAATTCTTGATGAAAGTCTAAAAAAAAAGTCAAAACTAACCCCGTCGGACTTGGCACGGTTAAAGTTGACACACTGACTGTAGCAATCTTAATAGCGAAGTGAGAGGCAGGAAAAGAAAAAAACCTTTTCACTGATGTGATTTCGTTATATAGAAAAGGACCTGCATTTTATTAAATAAAAAATTAATTTAAGATAGCATCACGCAGAAAACTCAAACCCGTCTCTATCTAAAGCAATTAACTTAATTAAAAGATTAGAGAAGGAAAAAACTTAAACGGAAATAAATAGCGAAAACCCAAACAAAACAAAAATTATACAAAGTGGCATTTAAGTGATAAATTACACGAGGAAGGATATATGCAAGCATGAGAGAAGGACTCAACGTGGGAGTGAAAAAGCAAACAACTTTGAAGTTAAAATTTTGAAAGACAGAGATGATTATGTAGGAAATATGGAGTGATTCAGAATTTCACGGTGTACCTTAAGGTTGGGCTGAACAGGAGCCTCACTACTCAGGCTCAGGATGGCACTTACCGAATAGTCTAAAACTTCGACTTTTAGATTGTTATTATAGCTTAAAATACATTTGTATGTTACTGGGAACGTATAAATGTGCAGCCGGTATATTTTCAATTGAAAAGTATAACAACAATATAATAATTATTTTAAGGCTGGCTTTCGAGCCAATCTTTCAAGTGTTAATACAAAATTTTGTTACAAAAAGACGTGTCATATAATAAAAAGAGTTTATAAGCTTTTTCTGTCGATCTCCTAGGAAGTATGGGGGTATGACCGCAGCAATACAAAGCACTAAACACGTATCCAATTTTTACTTGCGATATACATAGGTACAATAGGTAAGGAAAGTTTTGGATTCGTGCAAAAAAATTATTTTGAGATAACAATCAAACATGATATTTCGAAGGTAGAGAACACTAAAAAAGTGGGTGGCACAATTCTGTCTATCTGTTCGTCTACAGCCTAAACGGCTCGATCGATTTTCTTCAAACTTGATACATAGTGGTTTTTGGTGATTATGCCCACACATTTTTTTTCAATTTTTTTTTTGAACCAAAAATAACGGTACCTGCCATACAATTCTTTTTTAGCATTTTTACATAATCGTATTTTTTTCTTTTCTTAAAAAAAAAATCAATAAATTTATGTTAGTAACGGCTTCCTTTGGGTGGAAACCCATTTTTCAAAAATGGTAACTCCCAAAGAATTTTTGATTTTCCTCAGAATGGTACGACTGATTTCAATTATTTTTTGTATACGGAAGCTTCAATAAAATATAAATAGTTTTGTGAACCAAAATTTTTGAAAAAATATTTTTTTGATTTTTAAAAAATGTTTCAAATTTTCTTTTGGAAAATCAAATATTTCGAAAACGACATTATTGATTTTTTTGAAATTCGATACTCAAGAGTTTTTTAGTACTCTCTAAAATATTTTTAGAAAAAAATTTACATTTATGGGAAAATAACGGTACCTTCCATAAAAGTTAAAAACCGAAAAGGAAAATATTTTTTGCTTAAAACGACTCCTACGATTTTGATTAAACTTTTTTCATATGCTTAAATTAGTACGACCTACTACCGAAAATTATAAAATTTTACACTTAGAAACTATTAATAGTACCTGTCATAGATCTTATGTTTTTATTTTGAATTTTCTCGTTCTCTGCTGAACGGATTTAGATGATTTTTTTATATACAAATTTCAGATAAGATTAAATAATATTGCATATCAAAATTTTCAAAAAAAAGTTTTTGAATTTTTAAAAAAGTTTCGAATTTTATTTTTGAAAATTCGATATCACGAAAACGGGTTGAGAATTTTTTTTCAAATTTTGTTTTTATATACACATAAATTTATACTTTAGATTTTCATACCAAAATTTGTTCTTAAAAATAATTTAAGAATTTTATATATACAAAATTAATTTTTTAAAAAACCACTACAACGATTTTAAATTTTGTTTCCCATACAATCATATTTAATCAAGAATTAAGATAGCATTCTTTTTTTCCACCTCAAACTGTCAAAGGAGTTGTTTTAGCCAATTGGCGTTTTTCTTTTTTAACTCAGAGCAGATCACGGAACTGTCAAACAAAAATTCTATGTTTCTTTTTAAGCTCAGACATATCAGAGCATAAAAAGTGTATTTCTTTTTTCCATCGGAGCTTGCTCAATTAGCTCAGGATTAAATGGCCGAGGAAATCGACCGAAACGCTGGGCGAAGCCAACTTCACTTATTTTTTTAGTGATCCATAATTTAAAATGAATTTTCTGGACAGTCCCTGGACAGTCACCCGTCATTTGTACAAAATTGCAAGAAATTTCACGAAATTTACCAAAAACACCTATGACATGACAGTTCAGTGCTTAAGTGTATTTCATAATTATTAAATCTGAGGAATCTGATCATTACCTGCTCGGAGCTCTGCTCTGATCGCTCAGCCTCTGCTCAGAGCTTTGCTCAGAGACAAAAAAGAAAAATGCCAAAATTAAATGTCGTATTTCATGCTTCTCTACGGTTTTCTCATAATTTCCATGTTTTTATATACAATTTTCTAAAAATCACAGTATTTTGAACATACGAGCAAGTACGTGCGACCCAGTCGACCATTTTTTTTAAATTTGAAACCGGTGTTCCACAAGGTTGCGTTTTGAGTCCGTTGATCCTTGACTATTCATTAATGATGTCGAAATCATATTCCCAGGTGGGATTAGTTTTGGAGATTCGATAATCAAAATCCGATGCCCTATATTATGATTGAAACCTAAAAACAGAACGGTTTGCTTTCAGAAGGGATATACATAGTTCAAAAAGAGCTACGGTATGACTTGTCGTTATTCACACCTATTCTATGTCACTATCAATGGAAAATGTTAAAGATCTGAGAAATTCCTTGTGCTTGTGCTAGTCCATCCCTTTTTATAGATTCAAAAATGTTTTAACTCTTTCTGGAAAGGTTACCATGGTCATTGTAATACAACCAAGGAAAAAATGTTGTTCCACAATTTTCAATCTCAGCTCAAAATATGATTTAAAAATAATTAAAACAATTCAAACATATCCGCTGGGATAAAAGAGTGTAAAAAACCGTTATATTGAGTTTTGAAGTGTTAATTTTATTTTTATAAATCCAAGAAACATACTTTGAATAATTTGGTAGGTTAACAAAATTTTTTAAATATTTTGGGAGCTTTCAGATAGAAAAATTATTAAAATTAGTCAAACGGTTTTCAAAAAATTGAAAATCAAAAAATTCTTCTTTGGGAGGTACCATGTTCCTAATCATATCTTGAAAGATGTTTTCGAAGGTTTTGTGCATCCTTTCATATCGATCCCATCTTTTTGTTTATTTTTCAGATAATTAGAGGTCAAAGAAGAGATTCTGTTAATTTTTTCCGAAATTTGATGTCCCGTTTGTCCTTCATCATGAAAACTATAAATTCCTGCGTACTCAACAGCGCCAAGAGCTCTTCCTCCACCCATTGTCCACTTTTTCTCAGTTTTGTTTGTGTCATGTCGAACCAAAGAAACCCAAAAATAGTCTAAAAAGGTCTGACCTTCAACTAGTTCAAAGCAAAAGTGATGATGAAGGCGGTGTACCTATTTAAATGAACCAAAAAAAGGGCTACGATGTGCACATGAATTTAAAGAAATGATAATAAAACGTGTAAAGACGGTAATTTTAAGATTGTGTGTTTTCTTTTTCGCTCTTAAATTGGATTCTTTCTCTAATGCCATTTACAAAAATTCATTTAGTCCGCTCAATTGGGAGTTATAACGGTTAATGGCACTCGAAAATTTTGAACCTATTCAAATGAACGGGAGTGTATGTATATCGCAAAAAAAAAATATACTTGTTTATAAAATACGTAAAACATTCTGTTTCCCATAAGGTTTTCCCTATCTTGATTTCAATTCTAACCTTTGGTTAACTCAAGCTTTCGTAGTAGGGTAGAGCGGGGCTAGTTGGACCACTTTTTACTTGAAGTCTTATAACTTTTCACCTATTCATAACATAACAATAAAACTGGAATCTATAGAAAGAATGTAACTCCGGCTTCTTTAATAAATTTTATAAAATTAAAAATATGTTATAGCAGAAGAATAAGATTACTTTAAATGCACCAAGTCCAAGTGGTCCAACTTGCCCCACTAGCGGGGCTAGTTGGACCAGTAGATGGGGTAAGTTGGACCAATGCTTAAAAAGTTGAAAAAGAAGCTCTATTAAGGACATAACCGCCGTTAGTTTGAACTGAATTTGATCACAAACTAAAACTTAATTCGAATCACAACTTAAGATAACGTTAATGATCCCATGGTGCCATGGCCAGTAATAGGGAATTTTGTAAGGGCCTGGATTTCAGCAAGAATGGCATTGCACCCACTCCTCGCCGGATAAAGTCTCAGAATTTGCTTCCATACACATGATAACACCATACAGCAATAATATTCTTCTTCCTCTTTGAAACTTTATGTGTCCAAAGTTTTTCATACTATTTTCCAATATAAAATAAACAGCGGGGCAAGTTGGTCCAACTAACCCCACACCTACCTTGATGAATATATTCCGTCACTTTGAAATTAAACAATTTGAATTTTACAATTTCAAAAATGGAATATAAAAACTCAGTAACAGAACACCCAAAATTACTGTACTTTGTTGAAAAATTCACACGTTTTCATCACGATAACAAAAGAAACAAACTCGTTTTTTTTACTTTTGTACCCAAAAAACACAAATAAGTGCGTGGTTTTCCTTTGGCAGAATAAATCCACCTAAAACCAGTTTAGCCACGTGTGATTAAGCAACTATGCTTCATTCGTGTATGTTCGTCTTCATTTAGCACTTGCAGTTTCCGAGTTATTGGCGTGGTCCAACTTGCCCCGTGGTCCAACTAGCCCCGCTCTATCCTACTTATGATATTTACTACCCGGCTCTGGGTTCTTGGCAACCCATATGTGGGATATTCACAAAAAAATATATATTGCCAAAAAAGGTCAACTTGTTTTACAAATTTTGTCAGCCATAATATTTTCTATGTTCATGTTTAAAGTTTTTTAATGTCTTTTGTATGTCTTTCTTGAAATTTAGGTTTTCTTCATTTAATTTATCTATTTTATTCGTTTGGCAGGAGGAGCAATTTTCTAAAAAAACGTCTTACAAAAATTATTTTAAAACAATGGCATCACAACACATAACTCTTTTTAATGCACAATTTTTGTTTATAGTCTAAGCCCAGTAATAATAGACATTTTCAAGGAAAAAAATTGTAACAGGCTGATTTTTGGTATATAGGTGGGTATTGAAGTTACTTACAATCTAAGAAAAGTCCTCAACTATCCAATGACCCCTAGGTCCATAGAGATGTAAAGGCCAAAAAATGGATTTTTGCAAAATATTTCGAAAACAGTAAGTTTTAGAAAAAAACTTGTTCACAACCAGTAGCTGAGGTAATTTTGGAATTACAGTAGACGCTCGATATAGTGAAGTAATAAAAACCAGGCCTGTTCACTGTTTCGAGATTGTTCACTTTTTCGAGGGGAAGTTTTCCAAGGCTTTCTTAAGGCGAATTTGATCCAGAATGCCACATTTCGGTAGATGTTAATGTTTTTAGTTTTAATTAAGCATTAAACAAGGCTTTCACTCAGGTTTAAACAAAAAACAGAAACAAATTCCTAAGAGCGAAATGATTATAAAAAATACGTTTTTATATAAAATTTTGTGTGTTCACTATTGTGGGTAGTTGAACTATTTTGAGATTCACTAAATCGAGCGTCTACTGTAAAACATTCTGAAAATGTTGTCCTTAGCATTTAAGAAGTTATAGCACTTTAAACCATAGTAAAAAAAACGCACCTGTCAGTCGATTTAAAGTTAGGGTGGAAAAAGTGCATACTTTTGGACAATACTTGAGAAACTTTGAAGTCTTAACGGCTAATGTAACGAACAAAATTCCCAAACTTTTTTATGGAAAATTATCTCAGCTACCTGTTTGTATTGCATTTTATATTGATCCATTAACATCCATGGTATCGAGCCATGACATTCCAGCTTTGAGCCACAAGAGCAAGTTCGTGCAATTAATTTGCTTTATTTTTCTTAAACATTTAAAGTTCATGACGGAAAAGTATAAATATTCAACTTTGTGATTGTTGCTGTTTTATTGTTTTGGAAGATATTATTTTTCCATCCTGCAGTCAGTTTCATTGATTGAAGAACTTTCAGAAAGTCCCTGTTTCGTATCTACAAAGTTTTAATTTCTTCAAATCAACAAAACCAAAAAGAATATGAAAAAGGAAGCAAAAATAGACAAACGAATAGCTAAATATAGACAAATCATTAAAGGAAATATTTAAATTTCTATTTATGTACCAACATTGTTGTAAGCAAGAACTCAGAAAAAAAACAGAAAAACAAAACCTCTATGTCTAACCACAACAAAAAAAAAAGAAATAAAAATTGAACATCTATCGACAGGTGGCGCCTTATCACCGAAAAATACCAAACCACAACTTTTCATTCCTTCACAACGAGCAGCAAAGTGCCTTTCGACCAGAGGCAAACCGAACCCCCCTCTCTCTCTCTCTCTCTTTCTCTTCCTTTCAATAAAGTCAATTAAAAGCATTCAATTTTTCAGTGAACATCCTGGCCCCAGGAATAGGAAAAATGACATAGAAAATAGCCCAAGAGGAAAAGTTTTCAAAAAGAAATGAAATCCTCAACAAAAACGATAGATAAACAAAAAGAAAATAAAAATATAAAAAAAATCGCAACCATGATGATTGCAGTTAGAAAAACGAGCAATCTTTAAAGAGAGAGAAAAGGACCAAATAGAATGTATCTCGATAAGTATAATACGGTACTTTCACTCAGCAGCATTGTTTCTGCCACCACCCGCAAATGACTAGCTGATAAAATGTTCGTGTTTTTTTGTATTTCCTCTTTATTCAAACACGAAAAAAAAATCAAATGTTATAATTTATCACTATTGGTGGAAATTCATCCTTCCGTGCCGAGCTGTGCCGCACTGGCCGTACCCATCTCACAATCCCCTACGGCATACCAAAACAGTTTTCGCACATATTTAGCTCACTAAATATTTTCCTGAATCCTTTTTTGTCTTTCCACTCTGTATTCATTTGCCTTGGCTTCGGCTTCTTTGCTCCTTTATTTTTGCACTGCTTGTATATCCTATATAATATGTACTGTACATAGGTATTATGGCTTGGTGGATGAATCGGGTATACAGGAGCGGAAACCAGCAGTCGTTTATAGCTCCTGCGGTGATTGTGAATCGTTAGCTTTAATCTTCAAGTGGGTTGGCTTGGAATAATATTGGAACGGGACATTGGAGATTGCTGAGTGGGAGTGGTGAGGGGTGATGTCTCTTGCAAACCAATGCCGAATGAAGGAAGAGGAATCGAAAATTTAAAGTGTCAGTGGAATGGGTGAAAAACTATATGAAATGGGGGTGGAGAAGGCTCAAATCGTTAAGCCATTTTGTGCCCTTATTTATAGGGAAAATAAGGAGAAAGCAACCTAAACATAATCCAACCCCAAATCCGATTTTCACCTTGCAGCTACGGTGGTCTTAGTGGTGTTGGTGGGTGGTGGAGTTGGTGCGATAACCTGGGGATATGGTCGACATTTACCGACATTCACACTATCTTGTTCTAAAAATAAATTTAACATCGTAAATAGGTAGATAGGTAGGTAGGTAAGGTACACCTTTTAGTTTGATGAAATCGCTTGATCTGTTTTTTTTTTTTCAGAATTCATGAAGTCGATAAGGCCTGAAAGTTAAAGTCGATAAAGCCTGAAAGTTAAAGTCTCAAAAGATAAGGACAACATTTTTTTGAAATTGAAATCTTGTACAAGATTTTGTTGATGATTCTTTAAAAAAAAAAAAAAGATTCTATAAAAAGTTTAAAAACGATTACCTCACTATTTATTGAGCTTTTGAGAGTGCTTATGTGATTTTTAAATAAAATCTTAGCTCTAAGCTAAATTAGAAATATTTTTAAGAATAATAAACAGACATTTTATAGTGAAATACAAGAAGGTTGTTGAAGGTTAAGAAAAGTAACGTAGTTTGCATACATAAATAGGCATTAAGGTAGGTAGTAATATGACAAGTATGGCATATAGCAAGACATATCAATTTCAAGGTTTATTTTGATTTTCTTGGGGCATTTATTGGTTGTGGCTTATCGGCATAGACCTGCCACCATGATCTTGGTAGGCCAATTCAGGTCCGCTCTGCCAGAGATAACCCTACCATCAAATATTTTTCATGCAGAATATCTTTTATGGAATTGGCTGTGTGAGAGGTTGTGCTGTTCTGTTGGATATACATATCCTGCACGTCCATATCACCATATTTGGACAAAACTAAATTGTTAATCATTGATCGGTAGAGGTCTCCCTTTGATGAATTGTCGGAATTAAAAAATTGCTATAGGACTCCTGCAGTATGTATGTAGTAGTAGTACCTCGTGGCTTGATGGTTAGTGCGTAGGACTGTCATGCCGAAGGTGTGGGTTCGATTCCCAGCCGTGCCACCTGAAAACAGAAATGTTTTATTCGAGGTACCTACTCCCTCTTGCGAGGAACTGACAAATCCTCCAAGAGTATACTTGTCATCAAAAAGTGCTTCTCATTTAGCCGTTCGGACTTGGCAAAAAACTGTAGGTCCCCTCCATTCCTGCCAACAAACACGCACACAGGAATGGTTGTGAGTTGTAAGTCACTAGGCCCTGGTTCTCCATGAGCTGTTGCGCCACCCAATTTATTTATTTATTTATTATAGGGCTCCTGCACGGGGGTAATTCAAAAGACTCTTTTTTTCGAAACAGAGTTACCTAACTCTCGTAAATACACCATACCTTATCAAATACCACAATTATTTAAATACCGTAAAAGGTCCCTATAAGTCTTAAGTACATAAATGTTGGCCTGCTTTTCTATGTATTTCTATATTAGAAGTTCCCCAAACTCAAACTGTTCCGGATTAATCATATATTTTTTCACTATCTAAATTTGCATTTCATTAATTCTTTTAAATTTGCTTCTCTTTAATCATTTAACTTAAATTCATCTAAACTGTTATACAATTTGAAATTAATTTGAATTACTCTATAAACGAATTACTTCCTCTCTGTACTTTGCAGAAATTTAATTGTCAAATCTTATGTACTGATTTCTATGCACACACCGGTACTTACTCTTATTACATAATAAATTGTTAACGGCAGTAACTAGCTGCATAATTCTGTTGTACTATCTCGTTCACTTGGAAAGAGATCATAGACAAGGTAACATCACTATTTTGAGCATTGTGTCGTGCATAGGCAATCAATTTTTTTCAAAGTGTTAATTGGGGTCTAATAAATCAATTAATCGAATATTAGAACTTTTTTCGCATTTATTATCGAACATTTATTGGTCCTTCAAGTCAGATATTTTGAGTTATTCCTGTGCCTAGAATTTTTAAGCAAAAAGGTCGGTCGGTATTAATTATATTTTACTTGGACTAATTAAATCTCAAAGTCACACTTTAACCTCGTGCAACGTGTCTTTAAATAAAAAAAATGAACAAAATTAAAAAAAAGATATCGGTTGCGAAGAGATCCTTGTCTCAGACGGCTACGTTCGCTGAAAATATTTCGGATGATTTTGGCTCAGACTTGATTGAGCTTAGATTGAAAGCTCTTGAAACCACGTGGGATCAACTAAAGACTCTAATAAACGATTTAATAGAATTCATCGATGATCCAAAATTCGATGATTCTGATACCGATCTTTATGATTATGAAGAAAAATACTTCGTTGCTAGAGCAACTTTGATGAAAACTATTCGCGCGCGTACTCCACCAATGCCATCGGCACAAAGCGATTCGGTTGTCGAAAACCTTGCACGGCAGCAATCTTCGTTTTTAAAGACATTTAAAGATTCGACAAAATTGAAATCGGTTACATTACCAACGTTTCATATTCCTCCTTTTACTGGAGACTACAAGGAATGGCCTTGTTTTAGGGATTTGTTCGTAGGATCCATTGACGAAAGGGATGACATAACGGAATCTCAAAAGTTTCGTTACCTCAAATCGTTACTTCGCGATCGTCCTGCAGATTTGATAAGCAAAATTCCGGTATCTGACCTCAATTATATAGACGCGTGGGAGCGGTTGAAAAATCGATATGATCGTTCGAATCTCATCGTCAATTCCCATATTCAGGATTACTTGTCGCTTCCTACAGTTTCATCCAGTAATGTAGGGCTTTTGAGAAAGGTTTCTGACGGTGCTGATGAGTGCATTAGAGCTTTGAAAGCACTCAAGGCCGAGGGTCGGGATCCATGGTTGGTGTACATTCTGCTGCTTAAGTTAGATCAGGAAACCAAGGAGGCATGGGCAAAAGAGGTAGGGTCTCGTGACAATTGTGAAATAAAGGAACTTTTACATTTCTTGCAACTTCGCTGTGATGCATTGGAGTCCTGTCAATCACTTAATCGTTCGCAAAATTCACGTGTTAAGAATCCAACACCCATTCGAGCACACCTTGCTGAAGCAAAATCTGGTTCATCACGTTGTCCAATGTGTAATGATGAACATGTGCTAGGTCAATGTTCCAAATTTGTTGCTTTAACCACTGAGGCCCGGCGGGAGTTCGTAAAACAAAAATCACTTTGCTTTAGTTGTCTCAAAGCTGGCCATTCGGTCAATAATTGTCGTTCATCTTATCGCTGTCGCTTGTGCAAATCTAAGCACCATTACTTAGTACACCCTGAAAGTGAGAAATCAAATCCTCCTCACCAAGTGGTAGACTCTGTGGCAGATTCAGAAAAACCTCCAGGTTCTGTAATTGTTAGTAACCATTCTAAACGAAATTGTTTAGGTAATCGACAAACAATTCTACCAACTTTAGTTGCCAAGGTTAAGGACATTCAAGGAAATTTTGTGACTTGCCGTGTTTTATTGGATTCCGGTTCTCAGAGTTCTTTTGTTTCGGAATCATTTGCGCAAAAACTCGGTCTTCCACGAGCACATGCTCGCATTCCCGTCGTTGGATTGTCCGCCTCCGAAGCAGGGTACACAAGAGGTTGCGTTTCCATCGAATTGTATTCGCGATTCAATTCAGGATGCCTTCCCGTTGACGTCTTCGTTCTTTCCAAACTTACTTCGAATTTGCCCACTCGTTCTATTGATACTTCTACATTTACGCACATTCGTAATTTGGACCTCGCTGATCCTACATTCAATATTTCAAGTCCTGTTGATGCCTTAATAGGAGCAGATAAACTTTGGAATATTCTAGATGGGAATATAATCAAGGGTCAGGAGGGTACTCCATTTGCACATCGAACTTTCTTCGGTTGGATTATCACCGGAGAATGCCTTATTGATCAAAAGGATTTATCGTTATCTTCTCTTACTTCTACATTTGATATTGATCAACTTTTGAAAAAATTCTGGGAGCTGGAAGAGGTTAGTTCTTGTTCTAATAATAATGCATGTGAGGATCTTGCAGAGACTCATTTTCGACAAACCTTTTCACGCTCTCCTGAAGGTCGCTATATCGTTCATTTGCCATTCATTGATTCTACTCCATCCTTTGGTAACACACTACAAGCTGCTGTGTCACGTTTACATTCCATGGAACGTCGTTTTGCTAAAAATCAAGAGCTATATATATCTTATTCAAAATTCATGCGTGAATATCTGGAATTGGGACATATGGAACGCATTTCTCCAGAGGAGCTGGATGATAACTCAACTGACCAATTCTATCTCCCACATCATGCAGTTTTTAAAATGGATAGTTCTTCAACAAAACTCCGCGTAGTTTTCGACGGTTCATCAAAGGATTCTTTTGGTCGTTCGCTTAACAGTACGTTGCTTATAGGCCCTCCAATTCAAAGAGACCTTGTAGGTGTTTGTTTAAGATTTCGGCAGTATCGGTACGTCTTTTCAGCTGACGTTGTAAAAATGTTCCGTCAGATCTTGGTTGATGACAGCCACACCAACTTCCAACGCATTGTATGGCGCGAAAATCAAGGTGATGAAATTCAGCATTTCCGTCTTCGTACCGTCACCTATGGCACAGCGTGTGCCCCGTTTTTATCGATTCGTGTCCTTAACCAGCTAGCTCAGGATTATCGCTTAGAGTATCCAAATGCTTCCCAGGTTCTTCTCAACGACGTTTATGTTGACGATGTGATGACAGGCACTAACTCAGTTGATTCTCTTTTAAAACTTCAGTCTGAGTTAGTTGCCCTGCTCTCAAAGGCAAAGCTAAACTTGCGTAAATGGAGCTCTAATTGTTGGCCGCTTCTTGCGCGGTTACCAGCTGAGGACTGTGAATACTCATTAATTGATACCGAAGGATCTGACAAATCCGTGAAGGTTTTGGGGATGTATTGGGATCCTTCTCGAGATGAATTTTCGTTTAAAATGAGCTCAGCATTGCCAAATATAGCATCAACCCGACGAACGCTTTTATCAGAAATATCGCGCATTTTTGACCCCCTTGGATTCTTAGCCCCATCAGTAATTTCATTTAAAATAATGTTCCAAGAACTTTGGACACCTGAACTCCGATTAGGATGGGATGATGCTTTGCCAGTTGATGTGGCTGAAAAATGGATATCTTATCGAGGCGAACTTCCATTCTTTCAGCATATACGTGTTCCAAGGTATGTTTTTTCATCTGCTGAAGATATTGAATTGCATGGTTTCTCAGATGCGTCATCTGTAGCGTATTCGGCCGTGGTATATTCTCGTTGCAAAACTAACTCCGGTAAATATAAAATAACTATCATAGCAGCAAAGACTAAGGTAGCTCCGTTGAAACCCGTGTCCATTCCGCGTTTGGAACTATGCGGAGCTCTTCTTCTCTCTCGGTTGTTGTCTCGCGTCAAATCTTCTTTGAAAGCAAACATTGTTAAAACAATCGCGTGGTGTGACTCGGAAATTGTGTTACATTGGCTGGCTTCTCCTCCTCGTCGTTGGGCTTCTTTTGTTGCAAATCGCTGTAGTGAAATTATAGATACCCTACCCCGTTCATCTTGGCACCATATCTCATCAGAAGAAAATCCAGCAGATTGTGCGTCGCGTGGTATTCTGCCTTCAAAACTAGTCGAACATAACCTCTGGTGGGATGGTCCAAGTTGGCTTAGCGTTTCTGAAGAACATTGGCCGGTATCAAAGGTGAAATCATTTAAAAACCTTGAGTGCGAAGCTATAAAAAATGAAGAAAGACCAGTGCCAAAACATGTGTTATTTACGTCTTCGGAAGACGACTATCTCAAAACAGTGCTTGAAAAATACTCTTCGTGGTTCACCATTCAAAAAATTATCGGTTACTGCTTACGGTTTATAAACAATTGCCGTCGAAAAAAACTCAAGTGTGATCGTCGCGTAAATCAACTCAGTTTTTCCAAAATTCGTGATGCAAGGACTGCGATCTTAAGGTATGTCCAAGAGATTTCGTTTGGAGATGATATCCAACATTTACTCAAGCATAAACAGCTTGCTCAAAAATCAAAACTCCTACGATTTGCAGCATTTATTGGACCTGATGGACTTCTTCGTGTTGGTGGACGAATTAAACACGCAAATATATCCTATAATCTGAAACATCCTATAATTTTATCTGACAAAATTAATATTTCTTCTCTTATAGTGAATGATATCCATATCAACAGTTTACATACAGGGGTTTCTGAAACGTTTGCGATTGTCCGTCAACAATACTGGATACTTGGTAGTCGCAATCTCATTCGCAAGCTAGTCTTTCGTTGCAAAACTTGCTTCATGCAAAGGCGCCTACGAAGCAATCAGCTGATGGGTGACTTACCGGTTGAACGGATTAAACCAACTCGAGCGTTTATCAACACAGGGGTTGACTATGCTGGTCCCTTTACAATTAAATTTTCCCGTGGCAGAAATCAAAAGCTCACAAAAGCATATGTGGCATTGTTTGTATGCTTATCGACGAAGGCTGTGCATCTAGAAGCAGTGAGTGACCTCACAACTGAAGCTTTTCTGGCAGCTCTAAGAAGGTTTGTGTCTCGACGAGGAAGGTGTGCCAACCTTTACAGCGATAACGGCACCAATTTTCAAGGGGCACGACGGTGTCTGACAGAGATGCATAAGCTGGTGATGTCCCAACAACATAACAGCATCATATCAACAGCCCTTTCTCGGGAGAACATTGATTGGCATTTTATTCCACCATCCGCTCCTCATTTCGGTGGGTTGTGGGAGGCTGGGGTAAAGTCTATGAAGTTTCACCTCCGTCGAGTTGTTGGTTCGACTATTTTAACATTTGAGGAGCTTTCTACAGTCTTATGTCAAATCGAGGCCGTTTTAAACTCTCGTCCTCTATGTAGCATTTCTGATCATGATTTGAACCCACTAACGCCAAGTCATTTTCTTATAGGTGAACCTCTGATTGCAGTTCCAGAACCAACCCTCGATGACATTCCACAAAATCGACTAACCCAGTGGAATCTTCTACAAAGCATGGTACAAGGTTTCTGGAGGCGCTGGCATATGGAGTACCTTACCACCCTCCAAGAGCGTAAAAAGTGGCAACAACAAAAACCGAATCTTAAACCAGGAGACTTAGTCGTTATAAAGGAGCCTAATCTACCCCCTACTCAATGGGTACTTGCTCGAATTGAAGACGTTACACCAGGTGCAGATAACAATGTTCGAGTTGCTACTGTCAGAACTGCTAAGGGTACTTTCATTCGACCTATTACAAAGCTGGCTCTTCTTCCTACATCCTGAAACATTGTTCCAGGGGGGCCGGGATGTTCCGGATTAATCATATATTTTTTCACTATCTAAATTTGCATTTCATTAATTCTTTTAAATTTGCTTCTCTTTAATCATTTAACTTAAATTCATCTAAACTGTTATACAATTTGAAATTAATTTGAATTACTCTATAAACGAATTACTTCCTCTCTGTACTTTGCAGAAATTTAATTGTCAAATCTTATGTACTGATTTCTATGCACACACCGGTACTTACTCTTATTACATAATAAATTGTTAACGGCAGTAACTAGCTGCATAATTCTGTTGTACTATCTCGTTCACTTGGAAAGAGATCATAGACAAGGTAACATCACTATTTTGAGCATTGTGTCGTGCATAGGCAATCAATTTTTTTCAAAGTGTTAATTGGGGTCTAATAAATCAATTAATCGAATATTAGAACTTTTTTCGCATTTATTATCGAACACAAACAAAAATGCAAATGTCACAAAATAAACAAAACAAAAAATGGACTTTTATCTAGGAGTTTCCATTGAACGATGGACGAAGATACATGAAAGCAAACTTAGGCTATAAGCAGATGCACGTTTGACCAAGTACATATATCTACTTATTACTTTAATTTGGTTGCCTCAAGCTTTATTTTTTGTTGATTTTTTTCTTTTTCATGTTCCAAAAACAAAAATGTTTTTTTGTTTTTGTTGATCAAAGAATATGAGATAAGTTCGTTGTTTTTATAAACAGAGCCTCAGGCTCTCTGTTGAAATATATCATGTTAATTTAAAATGTTGCCTGGACGAATATAACAAACAAAACTTTTTCCTTAGAACTTTATATACTCGTATCCATGGCATCAAGATTGATAATTATATATATTTTTTTTGAATACCTACGAGTAGCTATGAATTATATAGACAAAACTCCAATGGACTTTAATGTAAGACATGAGGAATAATATAATTACGTGTTCATTATGTTTTTACTTTTGATATAATTATAAACATAGTAGACCAGGAAAAATAGCACAAATCGTATGGGGAACCTTGAAAAAATTAATTCATGAAATATCAAAATTGGAGTCGACGCAGAATTGCAACCTCTATAACATATCCCAAGTCCCCCAAAATCCCCTCATTGGCTTTTTGTGTAGATGCATTTGAATAGGTGCAGACGGGGAGAATTTGGAGGTCTATCAAACTAAAATATTTGTTTGGGTAAAACCTGATCATATGATACATGTTTTAAGGGTAGTTTTTAACGCTGAATCTAATGAAACCAAATTCAAAATGATACAACCACCCAAAAAGAAGTTATAGTCCTTTTTATGTAATGATGACTTTTTTTCAGGTACAACAGGTAAAATATTACCGAAAACCCTTTGAAAATAACGGTATGTTTATGAAACTTGGAATGAATGTTTCATTTGTCATAGGAACTAAGAATCAAGAGAGTCCCTAAAAATATCCATGGTGAAAGGGTGTTTTTTTAAGGGGGAGGGGCAAGTGTAGAATGTTAACCATAACACCCACGTAAAAACTCTTACACTCATGAAACTCGCCAAAAATATAAAACTTTTCATGGCAACCAAGAATCAAAATAGTCCATATAAATATCTTTGTTCTAATAGTGTTTTTGGTGTTTGTCAACTTTTGACTTGTTCTACGGAAAATACGATTTCAAAAATTAATTTTTGCTTGAAAAGGCCCATAACTTTGTTAAGGGTGCTTGTATCATTTTAGTTTTGCTTTTATTAGATTCAGCGTTAAAAAATACCCTTAAATCATGTACCATACTTTGTGTATATACCTCAATTACACCAAATCGGAATTTTGGCTCAAATCTTCCAACTTCTTCCCAGATTTTCCCTCTCCTTAATAAAGAACCCCAGAACAAATTTATTTATGAGGACTATTTTGATTCTTGGTTGCCATGATAAATTATATATTTTTGGCGAACTTCATGACTGTAAGAGTTTTTTCGTGGGTGTTATAGTTAACATTCTACACTTGCCCTTCCCCCTTAAAAAAACACCCTTTCACCATGGATATTTTTAGGGACTCTCTTGATTCTTAGTTCCTATGACAAATGAAACATTCATTCCAAGTTTCATAAACATACCGTTATTTTCAAAGGGTTTTCGGTAATATTTTACCTGTTGTACCTGAAAAAAGTCATCATTACATAAAAAGGACTATAACTTCTTTTTGGGTGGTTGTATCATTTTGGTTTCATTAGATTCAGCGTTAAAAACTACCCTTAAAGCATGTATCATATGGTTAGGATATACCAAAACAAATATTTTAGTTTGATAGACCTCCAAATTCACACCGTCTGCACTTCTTCAAATGCATCTACACAAAAAGCCAATGCGGGGATTTTAGGGGACTTTGGATATGTTATAGAGATTGCAATTCTGCGTCGATTCTAATTTTAATATTTCATGAATTAATTTTTTCAACCTCGGAACCCATTTTTCCTGGCCTATAGGTATATGTATCTAATATAACTATTATGGCAAGTTATTTTCTTATAATAATCTATAATAGTGATCATTAAAAGATATTCAAAATTTGGCCAAAACTCAAAAATACCGGTTTTTTCCTTCAAAATGGGGATGATTTTAAATCATAATTTATGCTTAATGTAAATAGATACAAAATAATACTTTCTAGAAAAAATTCAATAAAATTTTTTTCAATACGAGCGCTCAGCTTCAAAATATTAACAGCCCTATCATTAAAAAGTGCTCAGATATCTTGTAGGTACTTCATAAATTAACTAAAATGTCGATCAGAAGTTAGTTCACGAATTTAAGTTTCAGGGTTTCGGAACCTTTTTTTATTTGAAACTTTGTCCTTCGATTTCAACCTTATCTTACGAAACATTAACTTTTCGAAAGTTTCTCCTTAGCTTTTCTTAGCTTTTCTTTTTATAACTTTGTCATTCGAAACTCTGCCGGATTCTCTTTTCTTGGGTTATTAGCGTTTTACACTATTCTTTCAAAAATTTTGAAGAAGTTGCTTGACAACGCGTCATCGCTCGCCTTATATTCAAGCCCCCCCCTAAAATTTTGAGAAAGGCAATTGTAAATCATGCTTTTCTGTTTTAGTACCAAATTTAGACAAAAACTTTTGTGACAGTTATTGATTATGCTCAAAACTTTCTGACTATAGTATTAAGCTCACGTAGTACCTATGTTAACATAATTTTTAATGAACATAGTAACGTACCTACCAATCTACTTTGATGATTTCTTAAGTCAGTTTAAAAAAAGATTCGAGAACTAAAAGTCCACACTTTCCTCTTTGTGCATTTTGATTCCCTCAGTTCTCAGCAAAAATGAACAAAATTGTAACGGAGAAAACTGCAATTTGAAAACAAATTTTGAACAATTTAACGTTTAAAGGCTGAATTCATGCTATAGTAGACAAAATACCATAAACAACTTGACACAAAAGCTTCAGAAGATTTTGGTGAATTGAGCGGTTTCAACATGCACACCACAAAGAACTTTTTCGACAATGAAACCAAAGGAAATCTAACGAGGAAGATAGACTTAAGGGGTTGGCGTTAATGTCAATTCATCGACAAATTGAGACTAACACTGACAAAACTATTTTATGAGAAGTATTTCTTACCAGAGTCAGTTTTCAAAACAATTTTCCTCCTATTCTGTGCATAATTTTTACTTAATATTCAAGACAAAAAATGTTTGTCTTGGCCTAAGCCCAGTGGCGGACTAAGCTTGTAAGAGTCCCGGGGCGGCAATGCTAAATGGGGCCCCTTATGTGATCAGATAAGAGAACAAGTATTTTGATGTTTATTAAATAAAAAATAGTTTTTCTTATTTTTAAATTTTAGGCAAACTAGCAGCAGTACAGGGATGACAAAAATTGTGTTTACGCAATGTATCAAAGGTTAAAAATAAAGTCTATCAAATTCTACTTTTCGCTTCTAAAACATAATATTTTGATGTATGTTTGTATTAGGGTGGCACTTATTGTAAGAAAATTTGGATTTTCCCCACCACCTAAGAGCGAAAATGTGTGCAATTTGTTTTTAAGATCGGTTAACGTTAACACGAGCCGGCAAGCACTTGAAATTTCTCATCCAAGATACATAGAAATTTCTGATTTAAAATTATGGAAAAAGTGTGAAAGTGGATAAAAAATCTTTAAGCTTGGAACATATACATATTAAGCACCATAAGGAGTAGTTATACAAAGCAAATTATTTTAATTTTTTTTTAATATTTACCCCGTTAAAAATAACAGTTAATATCGTTGTTTTAGTGAATTTATTTGAATTTTATTTTATTTATTTTATGTTTTAAAAAATGGCTTGAAAAATAGGATATAAGCTATATTTAGAAAAGTGGGTATATTTTAATCTAAATGTCACCCAATTGTCCTAAAATCGCCTTTTCTGGAGTAGTACAAATTATTCAAACATTTCAGATATCTTAGAGGTTTTTTAGTCCATCGACATCGTAGCCATCCGGATAATGAAATTTGACAGTTAATGTCATGACGGACTATACCGAAATATATTATACTTTCACATAAAAAGTAAATTTCGATCCAAATGTCAACCAATTGACATAAAATCTTATTTTTCCAGAGCAGTAAAAACTGTGAAAATATCATATTTTTTCGGATTTTTCAGTCCATCCAAATCGTATTGTTCTTAAATTTGGATCAAATTGAATTCGATAAAATCGATACAGTATTGAATTGAATTTGATAAAATTGGAGGGATTTAGTTCCATCGAAATCAAAATGAAAATTGAATCGGAAATAAATTCAGTGAAATGAAAATGATCGAAAGATCGATTGATTGAAATGATCGAATCATTTTGGTTATCGATTCCTATATGATTCGATCATTTGAAATGAACGATTTACACAGCTCTAATTTAAAATTGAATTTAGCACTGAATATTGAAAACAAAACTAGTAGCCCAACTAACAATTTAACTTATACTTATTGACGTTAATTTTTGAGAAAAAGTAGTTTGAATTCATTTTTCAAAATTTTGAGTTCGAGGATAAATTTTTAAAAAATTATTTACTATACAAATTTGTTTTGAACAGAAAATTAACGAAATTCCAAACTCAATATTTTTCTTTTTATCTAAATTCTTTAAAAACTTAACAAGTAACATCATCACTTTATAGACACTGCCGTTGTTTTCGAAATAATTACTTATGTACCTATATTTTCGTTGAATACATTTTTTGAAAATATTGTTTTTGGGGGCCCTATACATATTTATTTCTTGCGTAGTGTAAAAATGTGTCATTTTCTGCTTGAATCCCAAATTAAATAGTATTTAATATCGATTAAGGATGCAAAATATGATAAAAAAAAGTGGGTTACATCACTTTTGCACTCACAGCCTCATATATTTTTTAAAATATACATATGTATAATGTACATCCAATCTAAAGATATCGTGTTTGAATTGGATTTGGGGGCCCCCGGTGTCCGTGCCGCCCCCCCCCCCCCCGCTCCTAACTTAGTCCGCCAGTGCCTTAGCCATCCACTGATTTATAAATTGACCCTTAGTTAATAAATAAAAGGTCTAACAATGGAAAACAATTATTTGTGGATGCAAAACAATTTGCTTGAGAAGAATATATTTTTTTCTAGAAGTGGAAACCGCCCATACCAAAACATGTTTTTATTCACAACACTATTTTCTCGCACGCAAAAAAAATTCCGGTCAATTGTTTTATAATTTCATGGGAGCAATGATTTTTTTTTTGCATGAAACTCTTACCCAATCATGCAAAAGAAGTAATTCTGTATTTCACCTCAGTAATTTTAGATAACATGCGAAAATATTTGCATAGATTTTTTCCGCATGGGAAGTGTAAGCTTGACTTTAATGACGAATTTATTTCTCGCTGACATTGTTTTGCCGAACAAAATTTCACCTGATATTTGTATGTAAAAAATGTTCGTGCTATAAACGAAATTTGTGTATCTCCTTCAGTTTGAGTTTACAGTGTGCAGGAAAATTGTTCTATGCAAAAAAATTTTCTGCAAAAGATAGAGCAATTTTTCTGCACACTGTAAACTCAAACTGAAGGAGATACACAAATTTCGTTTATAGCACGGTCATTTTTTCCTTGAGGAAAATTTTGTTCACCACCAAGATTTTTTGACTTAAAATAAACTGTACCTATATACTTAGCTCAAAAGGTGAAATTTGCTTTCGAAAAATTATATCCTCCCCCCAAGTAATTTTCTGGCTACGGCATTGCTTACCTTAAACCTTTTTTGACATCAAAAGTATCGGTAAGGTCTTTACCGACCTTGATGGAGCATCAGCGTGCATTCTCCATAATGGTAATGGTAAGCTATGCACTAGCACTTATGGTAGGTTAAACATTCGTTGAAAAAATCGAAGTGGAGATCAAAATTGTTATTACCAAAATAGAAAAGACGAAAAAGTGGATTTCACAATAATTCTGTCTTTCTGTGCGTTGAACTAAAGCCTCAACGTCTGAACCGATTTTCTTCAAAATTGGTACTTAATTAGCATTTTTTAGTTTCTTAATTTTTTTTTTGAGAACCAAATACATATAACGGTACCTCTAATAGAATTTTTTTTAGCAATTTTATATACAAGTATTTTTCTTAAAAACTGCTCCATAATTTTTTTTTTTTTTGAGTAATATCTAAATGATTTCTAGTAAGGGCTAAGGGTGAAAAATATTTTTTAGACAAATGGTTATTAATTGCACCTTCCAAAGACCAATTTTCTTTTATTTTGATTTTGATTTTTCTTGAAAACGGTATGACAGATTTTGATATATTTTATATCAGAAGCTTCTAAAAATAAAATGCACGACTGGGTCGCACGCTTGCTCTTATGTTCAAGACACTGCGAGTTTATGAACATTGTATACACAAACATGGAAATTATGAGAGAAAAATGTAGAGAAGCATGAAATACGACACTTAAATTAGCTAAAACAACTCTTTTGACAGTTTGAGGTGAAAAAAAAGTATGCCATCTTAATTCATGATGGAATATGATTGTATGGGAAAAAAAAATTTTAAGTCGCTGGAGCGGTTTTTTTTTAAATTAATTTTTTATATATAAAATTCTTAAAACATTTTTAAGAACAAATTTTAGTATGCAGATTTAAATTATATATTTATGTGTATATAAAAACAAAATTTGAAAAAAAAATTGTCAACCCGTTTTTGAGATATCGAATTTTCAAAAAAAAAATTTGAAACTTTTTTTAAAAATCCAAAAACTTTTTTTTTGAAAATTTTGATATGCAATATTATTTAATCTTATCTGAAATTCGTATATAAAAAAATTCATTTAAATTCGTTAAGCTGATAACGAGAAAACTCAAAATAAAAAAATACGTTCTATCACAGGTACTACTAATAGTTGCTATGTGTAAAATTTTATAATTTTTGATGGTAGATCGTACTAATTTTAGTATATGAAAAAGTTTAATCAAAATCGTAGGAGACTTTTTCAAGCAAAAAAATATTTTCCTTTGCAGTTTTTTTCACTTTTGTATGGAAGGTACCGTTATTTTTTCATAAATGTAAAATTTTTTCTAAAAATATTTTAGAAAGTACTAAAAAAGTCTTAAATATCGAGTTTCAAAAAAATCTATGATGCCGTTTTTGAAATATTTGATTTTCCAAAAAAAATTTTTAAATATTTTTTTAAAAATCCAAAAAATATTTTTTCAAAAATCTTGGTACACAAAACTATTAACATTTTTGGGAAGCTTCTGTATAAAAAAAATAATTGAAATCGGTCATACCATTTTGAAGAAAATCAAAAATTAAAAAAATAGTTCCTTGGGAGGTACCATTAATAACCATTTTTGAATAATGATTTTCCACCCAAAGAAAGCCTTTACTAAAATAAATTTATTGAATTTTTTTTAAGAAAAGTTGTCGAGCCGTTTTTGAGAAAAATACGATTATGTAAATTTGCCAAAAAAAAATGTATGACAGGTATCGTTATTTTTGGTTCTAAGAAAAAAATTAAAAAAACGTGTCGGCAGAATCACCAAAAACCACTAAGTACAAAGTTTGAAGAAAATCGATCGAGCCGCTTAGGCTGTAGACGAACAGACAGACAGACAGACAGAATTTTGCCACCCACTTTTTTGGTGTTCTCTATCATCGTAATATCATGTTTGATTGTTATCTCAAAATTTTATTTTTTTTTTGCACGAATCCAAAACTTACCTTATAGTACCTATAATCGCAAGTAAAAATTAAATACTATTATGTAATAAATTTTCCAAAAAAAAATATGTTTTATATTTTTTCAAAGTATTCCATTTTTTTTTTTAAGGAACTTAGAATTTTGTAAATGACTTGGATGATTTTTTTGAAATTTGGTACCATATAGTTTCTCAAAACCTCTTTAGAAAATTTAAAGAAAAATATTTTATTTTTATGACTAATTAACGGTTACTACCATACAAATATTTATTATAAAAAAAACTATATATTTATTATTTTTCTCAAAAACAGCTAATACGATTCTGATAAAATATTTTTATTTTATAGAGCAATAACTGCGCTCGAAGTTGGAACAAATTTTGTGTAGAAATAAGCAAACATACAAATTTTAAATCGTTGTAGCGGTGTTTTAAAAAATTAATATTTTATATAAAAATTCTTAAAACATTTTCAAGAACAAATTTTGGTTTGCAAATCTGAAGTATTGTATATAAAAAAAAAATCTTCAACCTGTTTTTGAGATATCAAATTTTCTAAAAAAAACATTTGAACCTTTTTTTAAAAATCCAAAAACTTTTTTTTTGAAAATTTTGATATGCAATATTATTATTTAATCTTATCTGAAATTTGTATATAGATTATATATAAGATTATTTTTATCTTAACCCGTTTAGCCGATAACGAGAAAATTCAATATAAAAAAAAACGTTCTATGACAGGTACTACTGATAGTTGCTACGTGTAAAATTTTATAATTTTTGGTAGTAGATCGTACTAATTTTAGTATATATGACAAAAGTTTAATCAAAATCGTAAGAGTTGTTTTTAAGCAAAAAAATATTTCTTTTGCGGTTTTTTAACTTTTCTATTAGAAAAATCCAAAAAATATATTTTCAAAAATTTTGGTACACACAACTACTTATATCTATTTTTTGGAAGCTTCTGTGTAAAAAAATAATGGAAATCTGTTGTATCTTTTTGAATAAAATCAAAAATTAAAAAAATGGTTCCTTGGGAGGTACCATTAATAATCATTTTTGAAAAATGGGTTTCCATCCAAAGGAAGCCCTTACTAAAATAAATTTATTGATTTTTTTTTAAGAAAAGTTGTCGAGTCGTTTTTGAAAAAATACGATTATGTAAAATTGCTAAAAAAAAATGTATGGCAGGTACCGTTATTTTTGGTTCTAAGAAAAATGAAAAAAAACGTGTGGGTATAATTACCAAAAACCACTATGTACCAAGTTTGAAGAAAATCGATCAAGTCGTTTAGGCTGTAGACGAACAGACAGACAGACAGACAGACAGACAGAATTGTGCCACCCACTTTTTTGGTGTTCTCTATCATCGTAATATCATGTTTGATTGTTATCCCAAAATTTTTGTATGCACGAATCCAAAACTTGCCTTTTAGTATCTATATCGCAAGTAAAACTTCGCAATATAGACAAATATTAAGAGAAATTCGAGTTACAGAAATTCGAATTAGGAAGGGCAAAATTCATTAAAATAAAGTTGAAAGTTCTCAATAAAACTTTGAGTTAAAGAGAAATTTGACTAAAAGAAGTTTGAGCTTTGGAAGCTCGACTGTAATTCGAATTAACCAAAACTTTTACACTCCTCGTCAACTGAATACGCACAAACATTTTTTAATATACTTTATCCATTTTTTCCAAACAGTGATGGTTATTATGCCATCTGTTGATGCTAACTATTCCCTTAAGATGTTAAGCAGATAATTCCGAAAGAATTATCCAAAAACAACCGTGAGTTTTTCTTCAACCACTTGCAAAGTGTTTTATATGCAAAATAGGAGTTTTTTTTTAGTCAACTGAATAGGTACAACGCCATTTTCTTCGTTGTTTATAAGTTTTTTGGAGTGCTTGACAGTTTAAATTAACGATTTTAGTGTTTTCAGTAAAATTTAATTCTTGATTTCAAATTTTAAGAAAAATGGGTAGATCTACGTGTCTTAACAGTGTTGAAAAAGCTAAAATAGATTTACTTAGAGACCAAGGCCTAACTGGACGTGCAATAGCTGATAAAGTTGGCCGAAGTTTTAATGTAGTTTATTCTTACTTGAAAAATAAAGATGCATACGGCAAAAACATGAAGGGAGGTAAGAAAACAGCAACAACAGCAGCTGAGAGACGAAGAATTTTAAGATATGCATCAAATTCTTCTGATTCTGTGGCAAAAATAAAACAAAAAGTCGGCGTAAACGCAAGTTGCTCAACAGTATTAAGAGTAATCAACAACTCAAGCCATCTTAAACGAATGAAACTTAAGAAAAAACCACCACTTGACGAGAGACGGAAAATGTTGCGATTAGATTTTTCAAGACTTCACATGAGTTGGAAAAAAGAATGGTATCACGTGGTTTTTTCAGATGAAAAAAAGTTTAATTTCGATGGCCCTGATGGGTTCAACTTCTATTTTCACGACTTAAGAAAAGAAAAAAGATTTTTAAAGCGCCATCATAGTCGTGAAGGAGGTGTCATGATATGGGGAGCAGTCAGTTATTATGGAACAGTTGAGCTCGAGGTTGTAACATCAAGAATGACAGCAGTTGGGTATAAAGTAATTTTGGAAAGAAATTTTCCTAAATTTTCTAACATCTTGGGACCCATAAACTGGACCTACCAACATGATAATGCGCCTATTCACTCAGCGCGCATAATAAAAACATGGATAGAGGAGCAACAAGTGCAGTTGCTTCAATGGCCGCCGTACTCACCTGATCTAAACATCATAGAAAATGTCTGGGGATGGTTAGTACGCAAAGTTTATGAGGGTGGTCGTCAGTTCGAAGACAAAGAAACCTTAATTTCTGCAATCAAATTAGCGTGGAGCGAAATTTCGTTAAATTACATTAAAAAGCTATACGATTCCATGCCGGATCGAATTTACGAAGTAATTAAAAATAAAGGTGGAAGTACCCACTACTAAACTTAAACAAAAACTTGTTTCATTCCATTCCAATACCAATTTTAATTTTTGTACCTATTCAGTTGACTCAAAAAAAAACTTCTACTTTGCATAAGTTACACTTTGGAAGTGGTTGAAGGAAAAACTCACGGTTGTTTTTGGATAAAACTTTGAAATTCTGTTATTTATATGTTACGAAAATTTTTACCATCAACAGATGGCATAATAACCATCACTGTTTGGAAAAAACGGATAAAATATATTCAAAAATGTTTGTGCGTATTCAGTTGACGAGGAGTGTATGTGTGTTCTACCAATTCAAAATTAACTAAAAACAATTGAAGCTCTCCTCTGGGAAATGATGCATAATATCCTCAAATGGGAAGCAAAATCGATGTTAAAGTTAAGTCTCAAAAGGTTTATACATAGATATTTTTGTCTTTTAAACCAACGCGAAACATTCAGAACGACAAAGTAACTTTCACTCTTGTTGTTCTTATGTCAGTTTTGGTTGCTCTCATTTATTCGTTGCCGTTCAGAATGTTTGCCGTTGGTTTGCGAGAGCCCTAAAATTTTTTGTAAGGACCATAATAATTTGACAAAAAATTCCTTTACAACTTTAAGGTTACTATCCTTAAGCCCATTTGCTTAAATATTTAAGTTCAACATAAGAGCTTATGTGAAAGTTTACGACGAGGAAAAAGTAAAACATAATCGTTGAAGTTAAACATGAATATTTAAGTTTTAAGTTTAGTTTCAGAATGCGGTTCTTAGAAGATCTTATGAAAATGTTTATTTTATAAATGTATAAAACTTTATGTAAACACTGTGAAATTCACCTAACATTAAAGATATTTAAAAAGATGTTTGCAATATAGACAAAAGACTGAAAATCAACCCTAACTTCTCATCTTGGATAATACGAGTGAGTATAACAGGGACATCTAACTTATATAGGAAGTTTGACAGGCAGAAAATAATAATATTAATGCCGTTGACGTTGTTGTCGGTTGTCGTCCCTGTTATCAGCTTTTGCTGTGTGCACGTATTAAAGTCAGAAAGTGTATATCCTTATGTAACATAGGAAGAAGTATGAAACAAATGACAGGCGTTATCAGCCTTATGCGCGCTACCAACGAGATTCTTATCATCGATATGGACCCAGAACGTGACTGGTTATAGAACAGAGAGTATAATTGACAAGTTGATGCCACTGCCTGCCTGGGAGAAACTCAACTCCACCAATCCATATATCCACCCTTAATAAGCTATACGTTGAGGCTGGATTTAGTGATGAGCATATATGTATACAAAATACAATATGGCGCGGCTGCGGCAGCAGCGGTTCCTGATCCTGACGGATGGAGTTCAGCTCAGGAAACAGGATCTCATGACGGAGCAATGTTGCTGGGTCTCTGTGTGAATAAGGAAAAAAATGGAATTAATTACAGCGGTGGCGGCGGGCGGCGGTGTTGTGGGGAGAATAACTTTGACATGAAAGTTTTTGGTTAAAGCGGTGACATGTTGTGTGTGTGTGTACCTTTGCCGAAACAAAATTCTCTACGCGCATAAATATTGAAACAATAATAATAATAAGCAAGGAATAACGAGCAGGTGCCTGTGCCACTACTCGTATATGTATGCCGCAGGTGATTAATTCAGATAACTTATAAAATCGAGCTTTGCCACAAAAAAAAACAAAAACACATACATAACTACGCACCCATTTTGGTAAGATGATGAAGGTTACCTACATACACTACACACATAGTTATACACAGTTCCGGAGGACTGATGTATGTTTATGGAAACAAAAATGCTAATGCGTATAAGGCTTAAGCTAATTATTATGTAAATTGTTAATTTGTATGACATCATGGAAATTCCAACCAAAACACGATAAAGACATGTTTTCCGGGCGAAAAAAGACATAGAAAGAGCATACACAAACTATAATCTTCGTTAGAAGCCTGTTAATTGCCTTTCCAGATGGAAAACATAATTCATAAGTCAATTAGGGATTTTTTTTTTTGATATATTTTTTTGCTTTCATAAGAAAATTTAGGTTTTGCCTAGGAAGTGTACCAATAAGAGAAGGATGATGGAAAAATAAGCAAAAAAAATGTCAATTTGTTTGACACGTTTTTGCAATTAACAGAGAAATTAACAGTAGGCTTTTTGTATGGGCTTTCGCTGTCAACACGATTAGGAGGTCAATATATTATTTTCTTATAATGATATAAACACAAATTATGAAATTCAATAAAGTCAAACTTATCTTAATCCAATAAGGGTATAATTCTCTCGGTGATTCGATAAAACACGATTTTCATTTTTTTACCTACGAGGCTACGATCATAAAACATAAAAGAACTTTCCCAATTTTACTCCAATAATTATAAAAAAATGTTTCCTTGTTATGTATCTAAAAAAAATGTCAAGATTTTACTCAAGTTTAACATTACGATAATAGAGAACTCAAACAAAGCAGGACTTACAGAGATAACGCAGTCGTTGCTAGTCCTCCAGGATTTATTGATTTGCACTTTTGTTATTAGGTCTATTTTCGTTTTAATCACGCCGATCGGGATGTTTAGTCCCACATCTAACTGGCTACTAATGTTTCTATTTGATACTGACCCTTTCCTTGCCAGTTCATCTGCTATATCATTCCCTTCTATATCGCTATGTCCAGGAACCCAGCAGAGCTTGACTCGGTTAGTGTTACAAATATCATTCAGTTTGCCTCGGCATTTTGCTACAGTCTTGCATCTTATAGTCTCACTGGCTAAAGCTTTGATAGCAGCTTGGTTGTCCACGAAACATGTGATCTCCGTAGAGCTCAGTTTTTTCGTTTGTACCATTTCTGCCGCTTTTTCAATAGCTTAAATCCCAGTCTGAAAGACACTACACTCATCTGGGAGTTTATACGAATATCTAATATTAAGAGCTTCACAAAACACCCCAGCTCCCGTTCCTTCTTCCATTTTTGACCCATCGGTGTAGAAGGAAATACCCTGTTCCCTAGTTAGTGAGTTGGGTTCCCAGCCATGCCTTTCGGGTATTAAAATAGAGAAGTGTTTATGAAAATCTATAATAGGTGTCATGTAGTCAGTCTTTACATCAAGTGTCGCCACTGAGTCATACCTTTGGAGGATAGACCCACGACCATAGGTGCTGTGCTTCCATGAGCCCAGTAACACAGCTGTGTTATAAGGTGCATCATAATATATACAATACATGCATCGATTCTGATCAGCATTTTTCACCGTTTCATTGTATATGCACTATACACTCTATAGTATTCTCATGCAACACGATTTTGTAGGTTGACATTTGGTCGATAGGTTCGTTGTGATCGCCTTACCTTTTCACCGGCTTCATGAGAATTCTATAGAGTTTATATACAATGACCGTATATTTACATGATAAACAAACGGCTCTCTCCAAATTGGTGTGTATGATATCGAGCATTAAAAATGTGAACTCAGTGGAGAAATCGTGAGAAAATGGTCACTACAGTGGTATGTGTTATTTGGAACAGCATATCCCTTTATTCATGGATCGAACCATTTTTGAGTAAAGTTTGCTAAACTTATCTTAAATTTGTTCGGAAAATATTTTGACTGTACCTAACAGTTGTTTGCAAATTGGATTTAGGTATGAAAATGTCACTACCGTGGCAACAAAAACGTCTTCAATTTGAGCCTAAAATTGTTTCTGTATAGACCCAATAGTTTCCATTTTGAATAACAAGTGTGTATAAACTGAAATTATAATAACAAATTCACCCGCCTGAAAAAGGTGAGGTTGATTTAGTTACTTTCAGTTTTCTCAAAAACTAGTAGACCTTTCAGCAAATTTATTACTGAAAAATTTTGAAACGCTGGGTCTGGGAAACTATTATTAAATTTTAAACTTATATTCAATATGTCACCTATTTTTGAAAAGGATTTGAAGAACTTGGGTTTTTTTTTTTTGTTATTATTATTTGAATTATATTTTTTTCATGCGTCCACGTCTGGATTAACCATATTCATAAAAGTTCTTATGTCTTGAGAGTCGGGTTTACCAACTGTTAAATAATAAGCCAAAGAATTGTTTTAATTTATTTGGAAGAAATAAGGGGGGTTCATCATTTAAAATAAACCAATTTTGACCACTCTGATGTTTATAAATTGTTACCGACACTAACATAAACGCAGTTTGGCACCATTTTGCCAACTATCATTTTTTGTCTAAAACGGAAGCTTTCATCGGCCATTTTTATTCTGACATTTGTGAGAAATTTCGAGAGCCTCGTGAAAGTTTTCTAAAACCAAAACCTAAAAAATATAGAAATTAAAACTAAAGTAAAACTTAAACTCTAAATAAACTAAAAGTAAGATTAATTGTAACCTAAAAAATACAATAAGATTAGATTAGAAATATAAGAATAATGCACAGTTAAAAATTTTGGGGTACTTTTTAATATTTTCTGGGTTACATATAGGACAACACCAAAAATTTATTGAAATTTAATACTTGACAAATATTAAAATTTGGAAGTTAATACAAAATATATTAAAACTTAATAATATCAGATATTACAAAGAAATACAAAATGTGTATTATATTTTAATAATACAAATGTATTATAATATAATACTTTATACTTGAATTTTAATGTGTAGATTCTTTTCATGAACATTAATACAAAATATATTACAAAAATAATAGAAATGAAAGACTTTTTATCTAAGAGTATTTATCTTCTAAGTCAATTAATGGTGGCATTATTATATTTATTTTTTCACATATATTAGAACTAAAATCTTTATGCGATTGAAATTTTATCTACTAATTTGTATATTTTACCTCGAAATATTTCAACGCGCCTTCAAAATAATGCATATTTAAATTGTTTATTTACTGTTTTATTGCTGTTTTAATACAATTTGTATTGAATTTTAATACTTTGGTATTAAAAACATATGCTTCATATTCATATTTAAATATGGCTGACGCTTGCTTGTAATGGCTTCCTGTTGTAATACAAATTGTATTAGATTTTAATACTGTTGTATTGAAAGTATACGCATCTTGCTATTTTAATACAATTTGTATTAAATTTTAATATTTTTGTATTAAAAATACATGAATCCCGAATCCCGAATATTTTAATACAATTTGTATTAAATTTTAATACTTTTTGTATTAAAAATACACGCGTCCCGATTCTTTTAATATAATTTGTATTAAATTTCAATACTTTTTGTATTAAAAATGTACGCATATACTTATGTTATTAAATTTTAATGCCAAAAGATTATATTTTATTCCATTCGATTACTTTTTAATCTTTTTGGTATTAAAAATAACAATTTTAATACTAATCTATTAGAATGTAATACAAAGTTATTAGAAAATTTCTTTAATATTTACGGAATATTAAAATGTAATATTTTCTGTATTGAATACGGCTGTAATACAAAGGCTGTATTAAAAAATACCCCAGAATTTTTAACCGTGTGTAATAATCTTGTTTTAGGAAATTAAAGCCTCCCTATCAGGATAAAAATAAAAAAAGTCTTTTATTCCTGAGACTAAAGATTTCGAATTACCTGGAGAAACAATACTTTAATTTCTTTTATTGGAAAATCATCAAAATCTTCATCGTATCAACAATCTTCATCGCTGCATCGAATTATCATCTTCGTTTCGACAATTTTCATCGTCGCATCGAATTCATCTTCATACTTCAATCTTCATCGTTGCATCATCATCTTCACACTTCAATCTTCGTCTCCAGAGATCTTTATCTTTCACCATGCACTGGCATACCAAGATCAATTTTCATCGGTCTTCAGCATCAACGTGGTTTATCATCCATCTCATCCGCGTCTCCATAAAGATTACCATCATCAGCTTCATTTGTCTCCTTTGCCATCAGCGCATCACAAATAAATCACCATCATCTCATCACATAAGCATAGAGGGTAAGTCATTCCAATTTCCACCTTTTTCCTTAGTCCTTTACATATTTGCCTTGAATATCCTATATACTCAGTACCTATATTAAAACCATATAACAAAACATCACAGTGAATCCCGAGCTCTCTACCTCAGTCTCATTCTACCGAAATCATATTCGTACATATATATATATTATATATGTATATATATACCTTAACATTTATACATATAGTAAAGCTTATAAATTCATATTATAATAAAGAGAATCGCACGCCCTTGTTTGTTTTTAAATATGCCTCCAAAAATATCGGAATTATCCTTCCACTGCAAAACTGGCAATTTAGCGGACAATGATGATATGGTACAATGCGATCTGTGATGAATGGTACCATTTTGTCTGCGTTGGAGTAACCATCGACATTCAAAACGAAGAGTGGAATTGTTCCAAGTGCCAACATACAACAGATTCAACGGCACCAACTACTGAAAACCGCAACAGCCACCAGGATGACCAAGAAGCCACTAGCATAAGCGTTACTTTGCCACTACCACAGAGGAACTTCATGGGCATCTGCAGAATTTGAACGCCTCCGCAACAAAGCAAGCATCAAAAGCATCAAGAGCAAAGCAACGTGAGCTAAAATTACAACAACTGCAGGAAGAAAAGGAGATGAAAGAACGAAGCGACATGGAATTCCTTAAAAAGAAGTACGCAATGCTTCAAGAGTTACTATCCGACTCATCTGATGTTCAAAGCGATGAAGAGAACTCTGAACTTGAAAATAACCCTAATCAAACTCAGAAAAAACTTGCATACGATCTAACGAAGAATATTTCAACCCCTTTACAGCAGAATGCAACACAAATTAAAACCTTCACAACAACTTTAAATCCGCAAAGCTCGCAACCACCAATTGCAGTCACTTCCAGCCACAATGGATCCTCTGGCAAACTACCAACAGCGTACCAATTCTTGAACGGCACATCAATAGAGACGTTGGCAACGAATAAACAGCAAATGGCAGCCAGACACGTAATGGCTAAGGACCAAGTGACATTCAGTGGACGCCCGGAAGAATGGCCACTGTTCATAAGTTGGTTTAACAACACTACAACTTCTTGCGGGTTTACGAATACGGATAATCTACGTCGGCTTCAAAACTGCCTCAAAGGTGAAGCTTTAGATGCCGTCAGGAACAGGCTCCTTATTCCTGACCTAGTTCCAGGTGTTCTGTAGACTCTACAAATTCATTTTGGACAGCCAGAAGTTATACTCGACAATCTTGTGGAAAGGATTCGCAAGGAACCACCACCTCGACAAGATAAGTTGCAATCGATTATAAAGTTTTCTTTAGCAGTCCAAAACATATGTGGCGTGATGGAAGCTACTGGTCTACATGGACATTTAGAGAACCCATCTTTGTTACGAGAGCTGACAAATAAATTACCGCCGCCTATTCGTCTTCAATGGGGCAGCTACAGAAAAAATTTAAGTGTCGTTAACCTCTCAGCTTATAGTACATGGCTAGAAGGAATAGTGCACTCTGCATTAATTGTTAATCCACTTCACGGGCCTCATTTGCCAAGCACAAGCCACGGAAGAGGTGGTACTAGAGCAGCAGTTAATGTTCATCAAGAAATTTTGTTTTAATTTCTTTTGCTGCGTTAATCATTGTTTTCGGACACATTTTTTGTTTATTTTTTATAAAGTGATCCACAATATTTCTAGCTATTGTGGATTGATCACTACTTGACAACATAATGTTGTTTTTTGTTTTCTCAAGGATCTCTTGACCAGGAACAGTGTTATTTAAAATAGTTTCTATATCGAAAACAAAATTTGAGCTCGAAGATTCTGTAGGCTTTGCACAGTTTGACGGCAAGGTTGCAGATGATAGCCAGCTTGAAACCATAGTGAGTGTGCGGTCATTCGCACAGCATGATATCAATTCACACTAAATGGAAAGTATATCATTAAATAAAGTGCACATAATAAGTATAAAAAAAAGGATTTATCTTTTCTTTTTTAAAATCTTGTTGGCCACTTTTACTTTAGAGAAAGTATTTATACTTACATCGTTCATCTCCCGCCATTTATTAAGATGATATCTGAATTTAATTTTATCTCCTAGAAGGTCTCTCTTATTGAAAACGGTATTGATTTCGTGGGAATTTATTATTTTTAATAAATTTTCTGTCACAATGCGACATTCTTCTAATGCCCGAATCGCTGGCATTGAAATGTCCCAGTTTTGGAACAATTCAAATACGACAGGCTCCATATCGACAACTTCTACTTCCTGTAGAAGTTTATGAATCCCGACAAAAACTATCACAAAATCCGTGTGGAGTTACTATATTTGTATAAGATTTTCCACCACGATGGATTCTGTGATAGTTTTTTTCTGGAATTTTCTCGGTCTCGTGGCCAGCCCTAAACAAGTTTCCATTAATGATGGAACTCGCAATATGGCATGTTTTTTTTAAGAGTGGAACTATATCGCAGTTTAGAAATCATATTTTGTATGTTAAAATTATATTCAAATGGATAATTTTTATATATTTTAAAGTAAACTTAGTTAAAAAAGATAAAAACAAACCAATCTTACCTGTTTTTAAGTTATTATTTAAAAGTTTTTGTAATCAATTCATTATTATAACTAATAACACTTGATCTTTGTCACGCAACTAATGGAAATGCCATCCAAAACCAATTTTACAGTTACTTTTATCAGAACAAGAACTTACGTTCTCATCTTAAGAATAAAATGTTGTACCAACAATTTATTTCTTAAGAGCTTGGGGCTTGAGAACTTATTTGTTGACTGAAGAAATATAGTTCTTAAATATATTATCCTGTTCTTAGCATAACAAGAATATAGTTCTCTTATTGAAAATGTCATTCTTAAAACTATTTTTCCTTGAGTACAAATTTTGGGGATTGGTGTTTTGTGCTGAGTGTGCGTTTTTCCTCATACTGTGTGTGTGTTGACGACTTTAAGCTAACATTTCTCCTTTGATTCTTTTCAACTATGAAATTGTTAGAATGAGAACGTTTTTCTTATTTCAACAATTTATATCAGTCAGACATTTTTGAGTCTAAGAAGTTCTTGAATCAAATTTTTGATTCTTGATTTTTAAAACCAAAAGTGTTAACAATAAAATTGTTGTAACAACAAAATATTTTTGTAGGAAGAATTTAAGTGTTAATGATTATTCAAGAACGGATTGTAAAGCTGACAACAATGTTTTTTTCTCTGAGTGTAGGTACATATATTAAATAATTGGCTTTGGATGCCTCAGGAAGTACGGAAAAAAGTGACACAATCTGACAAAAAAAAAACAGTCGCTTCTTCTGGAATTTAATGACCTCTTTCAAATGATATTAAAAACTGCATAGCTTTAATCGACCAGTAACAGTATCTCTGGAGCAACAGTTCAGAATGTTCTTTATACGCAAAAATGGACCCCTTTGAAAATTCTTTGCAAGCCACATCATTAATAATCTGGAATGAATTAACTATGCATCACAGAGCACATGTTATAGCAGTGAACCGAAGTCTAAACGATCTCAGAAAATCAAGTGCTATCATGGGTGAGGTTACATTTTTGTCTATAGTTATTTTCAGCAAAACACTTCTTGTCATATCAAAAATAACACGTGCAGATATTGTTAAGGCATGTCTTTAATCATCTCTGTTCTTTGGGGTTCCTCCATTCGAATACTCAACTTGCGCAATAATATGACAGGACAGCCCATTTAAGCAAAAATAACAATGATGACTTCTCAGGCTTAAGGCCTGGAGAACAGAACGACATTTCATCAACAACTAATGGTAGAGGTATAGTAGGGCTGAAATCGAACTAAACAATAGAATAGGTCATATAGTCCATAGTTTTGAACATCCTTTAGAGATGCAATTTATCCTGAAATCTTTGACAAACAGATTTTGCTTTGTTAAAGAACAGCTGTATCACGCAAAAATTAACCAGAAAATTAAATTAAATGATATTCCAAAAAAAAAAAAAAATAGCACTTCCTGAACTTTTCTGAATTTAAATTTCCATTAGATTCGTTTCTTCGTAGTTAACATTCCAGAACTTTTCTGAATTTAAATTTCCTTTAGTTTCGTTTCTTCATAGTTAACATTTTTTGTCAATGAAGCCAATCAATAGCCTTTGCCTTAAACCAAACCAATGCCGTGTTATTATTTAAGTCTTAGATACATTTTGGGTTTCTCTTATCTGTTTGCCATTTTTTGTTTATAACACTGGCGAAATATACTCCCCATACCATTCCATCAACCTTTTCAATTCACAATATTATTTCACCGCATGAAATGAGCAGATGTGAATAAATCCAGAAACAAAATCAATACAACCTACATACACTTTAAAATGTTTACATTTAAGCACCAGTGAATATGCTGGAATGTCTAGTGAAAAAGGGTTGATTCCTTAAATCATTATCGCACATAAATTCGAAAAGCCTTTAGGTGAAGTTGAACTTCTGGCAGAGATTTCTGTGTTCCTGCAAAGGGAAAATTTATCTGCGATGTTGAGATACCGATGTAGTAGTAGAGTGTAGTCGGAACTCTAAAGTCGTTGCTCCAAGGAAGCTATTTCAACGTGTGTCTATGTATACCTATATCTTACTAAACCAACCTTTGGTATCTATATACATACTATTACAGCACCAGTTTCTGCTTTCTGTCTAACTATCTATCCAGAAAGGTAGGTTTGGTACCTATGTTATGTACATTTATAAATTCATATCTGTTTTGAATGGGTGTTTTATATTTTGCGCTTTTCCCGTATTCGCTTCTGGTTTTGAAAAATTTTAGCAGCTATTAGTTATCTATACCTTTTCGTAGGTACCACAGTCATGATGGTTGCTTGCTTCCTTCTAACTATTATTATATCGGGGATGTAATAGCTTAGAGGTTTTTGGCAAAATATATTTTAATTTATGAAGAATAATTCCTATATCTTGGATGAATCTTCAAGTGAAACGATGTTTTAAGTCAAAAGAGAAAAGTCTCAAGGTTATCCACATCATGGTGGTTAAAATAGATAACCAAATATTGACGCTATGGCATTTTGTTATCTAAAAGGAAAATATTTTAAGTTTGTTTAGCTAATTTTAAGTTGATCTTTTATAATTAACTTGTATAGGTACCTACCTTCGCACGTTAAAATAAAATATAGGTATACATAGCTACCTTGATAACTATAAGAGCTTTTGTAGAATAGCACGTTTAGAAAAATTTCTTTTTTATTTGAATTGCTATTCAGGATCTAAGGTTTTATTTTAAGGTTTGACCCTGAACTTTATAGACAATTGGAATAGACAATTTTCTGCAGACAGCCAAGTTGTGAAAATGGTTCGATTTACACACAAAAAATAGCAGACAGAAAATGAACGATTTTTTTTTTAATTGACTCGCCGCCGCGCCGCCGCCGCGCTGCGCCGGCCGTAATTGGTGATTATAGAAAGATTAAAAAGGAAAAATAGATAAGTATTTACTTAAACAAAAATTCACCAAGGTGAAAATTATGAGCTTTTATGAAACGGAAAACAATACAAACCTTCTTGGCATTCCAGGACATTACATGACTAATAGGTATAACTTCGAGAACAAATATAAAGAAGAGGTAAGTAGGTACCAAGGAAGATTCGGTAGGCTTAATGAATAACTATGCACTCTCAGAGAAAATTACATCAAGTTGTATATTGATAGATAGAGAAAGTCTGAAGGGACTGGTTCAGGAATATTTTGACCGAGAACCAATATGCAGATGGGACAGTCCAGAAGCATTTTCCAGGAGACTCTCAACGTTTCAGGTTAGTACGCAAAAAAATTACTCCGAAAGGTCTTATCGAAACCGATATCGTTGGCTTTCTGTCAAAACCTCGTAAGTCTGTTTTGAAAATTTGCTTAGAAGACACAAAAAACCGATTTAAAAAGTAATAAAATGGAATCCTTGAATCGTAAAAGGTTTTTAAACTGGTTGATAGAACCAAAAGGAACCATGATGCAGCTACAAGACTTTTTTTTCATTTTTTTTTACCAAAACTAATGGTACCTGCCAATCCTTTTTTTATCAATTTTATGAAATCAAATTTTTATCAAACACGGCTCCAAAATTTTTCTTAAAAAAAAAAACAAAAGAGGGTGGCATGGTGTCAGAGTTATGTTGACCGAAGAAGCGAGCCATGTTCATATTTTTGGGCGCCCATTTCTGCGAGATTAATGACAACAAGGCTTCGTTCAAAAACTTGCAACACAACAATCATTCAGTGCTACGCCCCCTCAAATGAAGCGACCGAGGAAGACAAAACCACGTTCTACACTCATTAGTAGCGTAGCTACCGCGGTGTCAGCAGTATCAATTATACGGACCCCCGAGATAAAGGGACCCCACGATACAGAGGACTCGATGTTTGTAAGAAATTTTTCATTGAGATGAATACGACACACAATGTCGACTACATTTTTAAAATATACTTATTTGTTTTTTGCATGTTTCTTTTCGACATTTTTCCTTCGTATCCTAGGTATCTATATCTACATCCTACCAAGTAAAAGCAGCCGTAAATGTAAAATGCGCTAGTACCTCGTGGCATGATGGTTAGTGCGTAGGACTGTCATGCCGAAGGTGTGGGTTCGATTCCCAGCCGTGCCACCTAAGAACAGAAATGTTTTATCCGAGGTACTGCCTCTTGCGAAGAACTGACAAATCCTCCAAGAGTATACTTGTCACGAATAAGTGCTGCTCACTTAGAGCCCATTGAATAGACCTTTTAAAAAGGAACAATTACGTGCAAGGGTTTTTATAATTGAATATGTTTGTTTGGTCCATAAGCATGCTTAAAACTGAAAATGCTACTAAATTCACCCATGCGTATCTGAGAGAATGGTCACACTGACCATTTTTCAAAATTTTTGGAGTAACTTGAAAACTAAGCCGAATTTGACAATTTTACATATAATACTTTTTGTTCAAAATTAAATTTTCTATCGAAATGGATAGTTTGGAAAATTTCTTAAAAAAAATTAAGCAGGAAAAGTAAACAAAATCCAACATAAAAAAAATCGAAAAATCAAAGATTTTTAAATTTTTTTCTAAACTGCGCATAATTTTTTTCGGAGCAAAGATACTTTCAAGATATGCATGAACAAGGTAAACTGGAGTCTTACGGCCTTAATATGACATGTTAAAAAAGCCATATTATTCGAAAATTGGCAGAGATATAGTCATTCAAACTTTACCATTTCTTATCATTTTTCGCAGTTTTTGTCCAAAAGCCTATTTTTTGGTACTTTATGACAAATTTGACGTTCCTAGCACCTAGTGCCAAATCTTATGTTGATCGGAACAGCCGTTCGGTCTGTAGGTCTGAAAGAATTTAAAAACAGCTGAAAAACGAAATTTTGAACTTACATCCTTTTAATAAATTCTCTATAGTTCTAATGTCATATTATAACAAAAATTTGATTTCGAACATTTTTACGAAAGTGAAATTTGCCATATTGTACCGAAAAACGGACTTTCGGGCCAAAACTGCGAAAAATTATAAGAAATGATAAGCTTTGAATGCGAATATCTCTGTCAATTTTGAACAAATATTAATTTCTGAACATGCCATATTAAGGCCTTTAGTCTCTACTTTATTTTGTTTCTGCATGCCTTGACCCTATCTTTGCTTCAAAAAAAGTTATGCACAATTTACTAAAAAATTTAGATATCCTTGATTTTTTTATTTTTTTCAGGTTGGATTTTGTTAACTTTTCCTACTTAAATTTTTTCTTAAAATTTTTTGAGCTATCCATTTCAATAGAAAATTTAATTTTGAACAAAAAGTATTATAGGTAAAATTGTCAAATTCGCCTTAGTTTTCAAGTTACACCAATAATATTGAAAAATGGCCGGTGTGACCATTCTCTCAGAAACGCATGGGTGAATTTAGTAGCATTTTCAGTCTTAAGCATGCTTATGGGCCAAACAAACATATTCAATAATAAAAACCCTTGCACGTAATTGTTCCTTTATACCCCTCATTTTCCGGTCTATTCAATAGGCTATTAGCCGTTCGGACTCGGCCAAAAACTGTAGGTCCCCTCCATTCCTGCCAACAACACGCACCACAGGAATAGTTGAGAGTTGTAAGTCACTAGGCCCTGGTTCTCCACGAGCTGTTGCGTCATGCACCCAATTTATTTATTTATTTATAACTGTAAAATGCAACCACTTTGTTTTTTATTGGAACGTGTGCCAGAAGCCCTGGAAATTTTGACGAAAAGATGGTAAAACTAGGAAAAAAATTCTTAGAAAACTGAATTTGGATGTTGAGCTTTATTTTAACGTCTTAAGTATTTAATAAAAAAGTTCCTACTCTTAATTTGGGTTTGGGCTAATATTTTAAGGGGTAAGCAAATGCACTAAGAAATAGCTTACCTCCATTTTATCATAAAATCAATAATTTAGAGAAAAGCCTGCATGAACTCCATGACCAGTTTAGTCGAAAAAAATAATTAAAATTTCAATAGAGCAACAGATTATGAGAGTGTGTGCCGCAGTCAGAGTGTAGTTGTTCACTCTGACTGCGGCACACTGGGGTAAATCAAAATACACATTGACTTCTTGACGTCACTAGAAACATCGCCAATATCCTATCAACGTAGACCGCGTCAACGTATAAAACGTTGACGATCACACGAATGACGCCACTCGGTCAATGTTGCCCCAAAATGCGTTGATATATTACATGTGTCAACGCGATTGGTGGTTTTTTGGTGTCAACAAATTGATACGTGAAACGTTGACGATTACACCACTTGACCACATCCAAGCATTATGGACGTTGACGAAAAAACCTCTAAGAAATCAGAAAATTTTGCTGCTCCAGAAAAAAAGTGATTTTAGGATAATTGAGTGACATTTAGATCAAAATATACCTTTGCCGTCAAAATATAGTTTGTCTTCCATCTTTCAAGCCATTAACATTAATATTCCATCAAAGGATGACTACAATGTCGATGGATTGAAAAACCTCTTAAGATCAGAAGTTCTTGAGGTTTCCTTACTGCTTCGGAAAAAAGTGATTTAGGGCAATCGGCTGACATTTGGATCGAAGTACACTTTTAATGTCAAAATATGATTCATTCCCATTTGTCAAGCTATTTTAACTGTGCAAATTGTTCTAGATTGATATGAAGGTAAATGCAAGCTACGTTGACATGACAGAAAATTCTGCTGTGTAAACGTAAGAATATAGTCAACGCGTTGGTGAATGTGTCCTAACTGACAGAGTGATTACACGATAATAATGATCGCATTTAACCTTGAGTTTGTGTTAACAAGAGTTTCGATGCAGGCGTCAACTCTTCGAAAGTATTCTTCGTTGACCATCACAAGACAAGACAACTTTGGAACAGAATTTGACATCACTTTGACGTCAGAGACTCAACGCGTTGACCGTCTAATCGTAGCTTCACTTATGAAAAACTCCTAGATTGTTATACTTTAAAAATAAGTTGATGTAAGATAATTTAGCAGGAAACAAAAAAGGTGGTGCCACTGTCAGGAAAAAAGGAGCCCCTTAAAAATTATTTGATATGGGGCCCCTTAAGTGCTTGCTACGCCCGCCACTAACACTCATCCTAACTTGGTTTAAAGGAGTGTTGTTGCTATTTTATTTAACAAAACGCGAATTTAATTAGTAAACTATTATTCAATCAACGAAACCTAAAAACCGCGACTTTGGATATTCGTATCCAACAATTATTCAATAAAAAACAAAAGTTATAAAAATGCAAACTTCTAGAATGGTAGGGAAGAGAAAATGAAATGACAATCTGTCAGAAAATGGTCGAGTTCGATAAAAAAAATGCAACTGGGCAGCAATTAAAGGTGCTACTACCAGTTTTGCTCAGCGAAGGTGGGTTCGTAAAAAATGAATGTTTTATTAATCGGGCGCCTAATCCTGCACTGGGATTAATAAAATAAAGAGGTATCGATTAAATAATATGGAAGTACAAGGGCGTACTCCAATGGGCGCCAGAAAGTTTTGTTTGATGGAGAAAACTTACCAAAACCTGAAAAAAATTAAATTCTTCTTCTTAATTAAAACAGAACACGAGATTTAATTTCCAATAGGAATTTTAAATAATTTTACAATGGAAACCTTTATAGATATAGGTAAAAACCGTAAATTTTTTCGACAGTAAGATTTTAACAAAATTGGCCATTGTTGAAAGAACAAACAACAATATTTGGAATTGAAAAATCAAAATTATTGTGTCACAAACGCAATAACGAAGAAAAATGGTCTTCGGATAGGTAGATTCGCGAACAAAGTAAAAAAAGAAAATGGGGTTTTTCCAAGTCCCTTATTTTCGGGAAAACAATGTAAGAAAAACGAAGGCCTTTCGGCATTATATTTCGCCCAATCTGGGAAGAAGAAAACAACGAATTTCAGAATAAAACAACACAAAACTACTTCTTTTCCAAATAAAAACGAATTGGTCCTGAGTACCCTGGCCCACCTGGCCCTGACTCCTGAAGTTGCACCATCAAGAATACTTAGCTCTTCACCAAAAAAACACTATTCTGACGAATGCACTTTCACCATTTACCAATCTTAAATGGTGAGGAAGAATTCGATTTCAAGGCGAAGTTAAAATTTCACTTCAAGTTGAGTTGTATGTGGACCGTCTGTCACACATTCGTGGGACAATGGACCACCTGTCACATGTCATCGTTGGTGTGGACCGCCTGTGACACACATCGTTGGGCAAGGACCATCTGTCCAATGCCTTAGGGAAAAGTGGACCTTTCTGTCTCACTATACATTTTAGTGATTTTCGTGGACCACCTGTCACACGATTATTCTTTGAGTACATGTTGAAGTTGTTTTTCCAAGATGCCTTAGGAGCAGGCCTCTGGCTGAAGGACCAAGTTCGCACTAAACTCTATTAGCATTTTGGAGCCGCAACAAGAAAAGGAAGAGTGTAAAGTGTCAAAAGAGGAAGGAATGAGTAGGTGAAACTCGTTGTGGTAAAATTTACCGCGAGAGTTTTCTGAGAGCCAATATCATAATTGTCATAAGAGATCGCAATGCCAAAGTCGGAACAGATAGCTACGGTCTGGAACACATGATGGGAAAAAATGGCTTAGGGTCACGAACCGCAGCTGTTGAATAAAAATCAAAGGATGTAGCAAGGATTTCGAAGTTCAATACAAATGCTTTAAATTATCCCAACATAGGTCATTATTATGACACCACCCTGTGCCGTGCAATTTAGGTTGCATTTAAAAGACCTAAGGTCTTAAAGGCATATAGTTAATTTATTATTATCAAAAATTATTACCCTTAATGACGGAGTTTCGTCATTAAACGGAATTCAAGAAATGATGAGATGTGGGGTGAAATAAAAAGTGTTTTTATGAAGGCTGGATCTGTAGATATCCTAGACTTAGAGACTCTCGAAGGCTAACCACTAGTTAATGATTTTCTGAAAGATGAATGAAGGTTTGTATTTGAAAGATTCAAAAAGAATTTAAAATAAAATGTTTATACTTCAGAATGAATATAAACATTAATTTGAAAAAAGATACCTCGGAAAATAATATAACCTCAAATTTACATCCAAAACGCATTTTTTTGTATTATTTTTAGATTCAAATATCTCAAAAACGTGACGTGCTAGAGCAAATTCAAGGCCGGAATCGAGTTCAGTGCATCAAAGTCCATCAGAAAAAAATATCTTGGTTCATGTTTATGACAAAAATTAAGATTTTGTCACGCAAAGTAGTAAACTAGTGTTTTCTAGTGAATTTTCTTTAGGAGAAAAAATACGTCAATTTTCAACTAGCGCTTGAATCCAAATGGGTTGTCGCAGAAAAAACCTTAAATAGAAACTTATGGGAAATTGTTTATACTTTCAATTGTACTCTGATAAGCCATAAGTAAAAACTCCCAGAAAACATAAACCAGGAAAGAAATCAAAACTACTCACATTCATAGATGTTATTTAAGCTGTTGCTAGGCAAAACTGGAGTCTACCTGATGATGTTTCAATAAGATAAACTTCAGATTTACCTTTAGCAACAGCTAAAACAACATCTTTGAATAGGTATGCTCCAATTTGACTGAAGACATCACAAAAATATGCACTTGGATTGATCAATTTACCAAGAGAATGGGCTTGGCCTATCCATGAAAACAAATCAGACCAAGCCGTTGTGATTGAAAACGTGTTTGCTTGAAAAGTCCTTAATTTAAAACACGATTATTTTCTTTCTTTTTTCAAAACTTAAAGTTCACCTTAAATAAATATTCAAACCATTCAATAGCTTCGGTAAAAAAAATCGGATCTAACCTTTCTCATTCTCATTCTAAGAAATTGGTATCATATAACCCATTGCTAGGTTACTTGAAAATATTCATCATTTTACCAAACAAAAATTCTTGCTGAAACCTGAAAATCTAAAAATGATTAAGGGCTTAAGTTTTCTTAAATAAAAACCCAGCACCATCATAGAGAAGGTAGGTGTATACCTTCACCAGCACAAAAGCTCTAGAACTCATGAAGTCCTGAAGGCTAATAAATTTTGAAAAATTCTTAAATAAGGCCTTTTCTGGGCAGCAACAGAATACAAAGAGGTATCCTGTTTGCGTGTGTGTGTGTGTGTATGTGTGCGGTTGAAAGGATTCCCCCATACCATATAGTTAGCTACTCTCGTTCTAGAGATGGATTTTATGGATGCTAATAAAACCTATGCTATTTTGATGGCAAAAGTAGAAATTTTCCATTTGAGGTAACCTTTTTCCCATCAGGCACAAAATATAAGGGGCCGGGGCAAGTCTTAGGTGCGAATGAAGTGATTTATTAGAAATAATTCCCTTTTTACCTCCAGGGTTTTTCGAATGAACCATGTGCGTTACCTTAGACAAAAGTTATGTTGCTCCTATACTGGCTCTGGATCTATAACTTCCCTGTTGGTATATACAACTACGCATCTCAAACCAAACCTAAACCGTCTACCGCCTACGCCACACCCGCCGCTGCAGCCACCAACATCCTAGCCAACAAGTAACATTCACACAGGTACGAAGGCACATACATATTTTGTAATTTATTTACAGACTTTTGACCCATCCGCTGCTGTTAAATGAAGTAAGTAAAATTAATCTTGAAAGTGGCTTTTATGAGATGAAATTTACATTTTTATGTGAGCCTCGTATATGTACTTAGGAAGCTGAGAGGTGTTGAAAGGATAATTCCTAGTATTCATACGCATTCCACCTATGCCTTACACATAGGTACCTACATAATGCGTATAAACAGGAAATGTACTAGATGCTGTAACCCTGCTATACGAGTATTCGACATAAGGAGGGGTTATTGCAATGTTAATTTAATCGAAGTAAAGGTTGTAAATTGTATAAAAAAAAACATGTCAGCCTGCTGTTGCTGTTATACATACCATCAGTTACACTTTACACACACAAACGTATAATCAACATTTGACTGTCAATATAATGGCAACAAAAAAATTGCTATTTATACGTGTTAATGGGTTTTAAAATTGCGTGTTTTTGGCACGTTCCGTCGACAGGGTATATAATTTATGAGGGGTGTTTGATGGAAACATTATATAATTCTATGGGAACTGACCTGGCTGGCCAGTTGGTTAAAAGTCACTTTTATTTCAATTTATGTGTGGTGGGCTTAAGGCGGTTAACAATCTAAATCGGTTCTTATATCTAATTTGCGTTGAAACATGTTTTACCATAAAAAGGAGTTAAAGTGTTTTTTTTTTCTTGCTTTAACGATTTTATAAGAATAAAACATCGTTTTCCATAATATTATGTACTTGGTGTGAGAGCTTGGAGGCTTATAAGTATATTTGTAAAGGAAATGTATATATTTTTGAATTAACATTGGATAAAGTATTTAAGGTTATTGCCAACTACAAAATGGAATCGATAAAATGGAATGAATTCTTTGATATTCTTGTTTTTTTAAATTGCTTTTAAAGACGAGGAACCTTTTAGCATAAAATGAGTCAGCTTCGATAACGTTTTTTTTTTTTTTTTTTCTTTTGCTTAGATATGTCTTCAAGGATAGGAAATTTTATTTAGGATTGCAAAATATAATCTTAAGGAAAGATAATATTTCCATTTTCAAATGAAATTTTTTTTAAATTAAAAAAATAAATTGAAGTGTTTTTTATAAGTTAAGTGTGTACCATACCTACTCCAATTGTATGGATTAGAAACAGTGTATTTTCCAAGTAGGTATAGATTACAAAGGGTGACAGAGAACTTGTTTATAGATACATATAAGATTTTTGATTAAAAATTATTATGAATGAAAATGGAAAATTAAGATAGTAATACATACAATGCTCATCAGCGGTATTAAAGTGGGTACCTAGCCTCAACTATATAATCGCCTTACAAAATGTTTGACTATTCCATCCCACTGTTTGACCATTTTTTGTTCCATTATAGGGAACATTTCATTCCAGTCTGTCCTATTCTGCAAGAAAGACGTTGATTTCAGTAAGGAAAGTTTCTTGTTGTTCGAAAAAATATTTAAGTATTTTGAATGGGGAGAGAAGTTGTGCTGTAGGTGGTTTTTCGTTAGATTTTACATGCAAACATTACAGGAACTCATATTTGAACATATTTTGAAGCAAATACAGTGTCTAACCTCAATCAATACCAAAATATTTCTATATTACATTACGAAATTAAATAATTTTTTCTCCTTTTGGTTTTATTTTAATCTAAATGTCGGTTAGTTCTTAGATTTTGTTGAAATCTCGATGAAATCTTGTATCGATGCTAACTTTTCTTGATGAACAGACCTTTTTTTAGTTTTCACTGAACAAAGGTGAAAAGCTTTTCAATACAAATTACGATCTTTCACTTCAACGCCAAACAGGTAAAAAGAGACAGTACCTATGATTTTGAATTTGACATTTGAGTTGAGAGAAATACAAAGCACATCCACCCAAAAAATTAGTTGTTTTTTGTTTATCTGAGCTGAAATCTGAGTATTGGCAGTGTGAACATCAATTTGAAATCTCGAAAGCTTTTAGCTGAAATCTCAGATTTCACTTTGGTGGGAACATGCTTTTTTTGCTCATTTTGAATTCAATTCTTATATATCCGCTTAGTTTATGACCGGCTTTGTTTATCACACCATTAAATGTTTAATGTATTTATTCATTAACATAATTTTTTAAGTGGATTTACTCGTGTGTGCATTAAAAAAAACAATTATTGTCAGTAACTCAAGTTGAAATTTTATTAAATTTCTTATTGCTGCTACCTACACGCTACGATGGACTTACGCAACCATCGCGCATTATAAAAAGTATGAAATCTATAACTTAATACATCAAGCTTTTCGAGCTTATTGGAGGACAAGCTATCAACACCCAATAACATATTTAAAAATTCGTTATCATTTTTGTTTTTACGCCATTTCACCCTTTCAATAGCTAAATTTTGAAAATATATTGCCCCAAATCGAACCTCTTATCTTATTTAATCTTATCTTTCAATAATATTATACAAATAGTTGTTTTAGTTGAAATATCTTAACTTCGAAAAATATCCGCGGTTCAGATCATATGGAGAGGTGGTCATAAATCTATAAGATCTGAACCAGTTAACCGATTTGAATAAAATTTTCAGACATGGTTTAAGGTAGCATAAGATATCTTCAGAGTAAATTTCCACCCACTGACACGCCTGCTTTTAAAAAACGTTGTTCTAACGGGTGATTTTTTAGCTGGTTTGGTTTTGGCAACACTGGTTTTGACAGTTGACGTGTGTTTAGTACCTTGTGTCACTGTCAAACAGCTTCAGTTTGGTTTGCAATTTAACCATGGATCGTCTTACAAATGAACAACGCTTGCAAATTATTGAATTTTACTATCAAAATTCGTGCTCGGTTCGAAATGTTCATCGCGCGCTGCTTCCATTTTATGGTCGGCATTCTCGACCTTCTGAGCAGTCTATTCGGAAGATTGTGACCAAATTTCTCACCAAATTTACTTTGTTGGACATTAAACCACCAACACGTTTACGTACTGTGCGTAGTGAAGAAAATATTGCGGCCGTATCAGCTAGTGTGACAGAAGACCGCGAAATGTCGATTCGGCGCCGTTCCCAGCAGTTAGGCCTTTGTTACAGCACTACGTGGAAAATTTTGCGGAAGGATTTGGGCGTAAAGCCTTTTAAGATACAGCTGGTGCAAGAACTAAAGCCAGCCGACCTACCACAACGCCAAATTTTTGGTGAATGGGCTCTTGGAAAGCTGGCCGAGGATCCGCTTTTTTATCGAAAAATTGTGTTCAGCGATGAGGCTCATTTTTGGTTGAATGGGTACGTAAATAAGCATAATTGCCGCATTTGGAGTGAAGATCAGCCAGAAGCATTGCAACAGCTACCAATGCCACTGTTTGGTGCCACTGTTTGGTGCGGTTTATGGGCCGGCGGCATTATTGGGCCATATTTCTTCAAAGATGATGCGAATCGCAGCGTTACTGTCAATGGTGAACGCTACCGAGCGATGATAACAAACTTTTTTTTGCCCGAAATGGAAGTTCTTGACTTGCATGATATGTGGTTTCAACAAGATGGTGCCACATGCCACACAGCACGCGAAACAATGGCGCAATTGCGAGGCGAGTTTGGTGAACAGTTAATTTCACGTTTCGGGCCGGTCAATTGGCTGCCTAGATCGTGCGATTTGACACCATTAGATTATTTTTTGTGGGGGTATGTCAAGGCTAATGTCTATAGGGACAAGCCCGCTTCGATTGAGGCACTGGAAGCCAACATCCATGCATTCATTCGTGAGATACCGGCCGATATGTGTGAAAGAGTATGCCAAAATTGGACTCAGCGGATGGGCTACCTGAGACGCAGCCGCGGTCAACATTTGCATGAAATTATCTTTAAACATTAAATTGCAAGGTTCAAACTATCGATTCAAATAAATATTTCATTCATTTTTTCGAATTTTTTGTGTTTTTTTTTTTTTAAAGTTCTAAGCCTCTTAAAAAATCACCCTTTATAAGTTGATATAAATGAGGGAGTGTTCTTCTGGAAAGTTGTAGATAACGTTATTTCATACAATTCTTCTAGACAACATATTCGACCACGCCCACTTTTGGGGGCGTTTTTTAAAAAGAAAATTTCGATTGTGTAACAATTTCTCAGAAAACGAAACGAGTTTTGAATCGCTTCCTAAAAAAATGCAAAAAATATATAACAGAATATGTATTCTTATAGTAACTTTTTTGACAAGTAATGGCTCTATTTTCTTCAGTAACCAAAAAAATGCCTTTTTGAACAAGCAGTCCCTGCAAAATTTCTTGCCATACCCAATTTTTGGGAAAAATGGTTGAAATATGGGGATTTTTGAAGTGTTCTTTTAAATTAGCTAAGACTCCTTCGACAGTTTGAGGTGAAAAAAGAATGCCATTTTAATTCTTGATTGAACATGATTGTATGGGAAAAAAAGTTAAAAATCGTTTGAGCGGTTTTTAAAAAAAAAATATTTTTTATATATAAAATACAAATTTTGGAATAAAAATTGAACATATATATAATTATGTGTCGAAAAAAAAAATTTGAAACTTTTTTTAAAAATTAAAAACCTTTTTTTTGAAAATTTTGATTTGCAATATTATTTAATCTTATCTGAAATTTGTATATACAAAATTTATTTAAATCCGTTTAGCCGATAGTGAGATAATTCAAAATAGAAAAAAAAAACGTTCCATGACAGGTACTATTAATAGTTCCTCAGTGTAATTTTTTTTAATTTTTGATACTAGATCGTATTAATTTTAGTATATAGAAAAAGTTTAATCAAAATCGTAGTAGTCATTTTTGAGAAACAAATATTTTCTTTGTGGTTTTCTAACTTTTGTATGGAAGGTACTGTTATTTTTTCTTAAATGTAGATTTTTTCTTAAAATTATTTAGAAAGTACTCGAAAACTCGAAAGTATCGAGTTTCAAAAAAATCGATCATACCGTTTTGGAAATACATAATTGATTTTCAAAAAAAAAATTTGAAACATTTCTTAAAAATTCAAAAAATATTTGTTTCAAAATTTTAGTTCACATTTTATATTTTTTAGAAGCTTTTGTGTAAAAAAATTATTGAAATCAGTCATGCCGTTTTGAAGAAAATTGAAAATAAAAAAAATGGTTCTTTGGAAGGTACCATTAATAACCATTTTTTGAAAAATGGTTTTCGACTTACTAAAATTAATTTATTGAATTTTTCTTAAGAAAAGTTAAAATAATAATCGTATTTTTCTCAAAAACGGCTCCATTTTTGAGAAAAATACGATGAAAAAAACGTGTGGGTATATTCAACAAAAACCACAATGTACCAAGTTTGAAGAAAATCGATCGAGCCGCTTAGGCTGTAGACGAACAGACAGTCAGACACTTTTTTGGTGTTCTCTATTATCGTAATGTCATGTTTGATTGTTATCTCAAAATTTTGTTGGCACTAATCCAAAACTTGCCTTTGTAGTACCTTTATCCCAACTAAATATTGCGTTTGAATACGCATTTATAACCAGCACCTATACCAAAGATAAAACGATCAGACAAAATAATTTTTTTGTTTTTTTTTTCAAAGCCGAAAAAAAATTCATCAAACTTATTTTTGAAATATTGAATTTTCAAAAAAAATTAATATTTTTTAAAAAAATAGAAAATGAATTTTTTTTCAAAATTTTGATATGCAATATTATTGACATTTTAAAGTAGCTTTTTCATAAAAATTTTGATTGAAATTGGATAAGCCCTTCATGAGAAACTCGAAATTCAAAAATCCGTTATATGCCAGGTACCGTTAATAACAGATTTTGTTAAACTTTTTTTCTACCATAATGAACATCATAGCTACAATTATACACACATTTTTTTATCATAATTGTTGGAGACGTTTTTGAGATAAATAAAGCTTTATCTTAACGGTTGTATGCGAAGTACCGTTATTTTTTAAGATGAAAAAAAAATCAATTTTCCTCTGGAGAGTTACAAAAAAATCTCAAGTTCAAATTTTGAAGAAAATCGCTTCAGTGGTTTATGCTGTAAGGTTCAGGTACAGAAAGATAGACAGATAGTATGTATGTGCAACCTTATCAAATACAGAAAGAAATTCAACTTGGATACCTTTTCTGTTTTCACCCCATTTCATCCTATAGATATTTACCTAAATCTTAGAAAAATATCTAGGCCATAACACGAACTCTTGTTCCATCCTGTTTGCAACCCTTTTTTGTTTCACCCCATTTCACCTTTAAACTTTTAATACATGCTAGTGGTTATAGGAAAATGTAGCAAAGCATGCAACTCCTTCCTTCAAGTGATGCTGGTACGAATATATACAACTCCTAAAATAGCTAAGAGCTAAGAAACAATAACATTTTATTGCCTGAAGAAATATGAATATAAATACATATTTGCGAATAAATATAAAAAATCGCTTGAACAGTTTTCTAAAAAAAATTTATTTTGTAACTTACACAAATTTTAATTTTGTCTATTTATAAACATACTTTTAAGAATCTGGTTTCAAGAAAATTCATCAACCTGTTCTGAAACATTGAAATATTAGTATTATGTCTATTTGAAAACCCAAAATGTATTTTTTTTTTATCAAAATTTTGATTCGCAATTTTTACATTTAAAAAAAGTGGTTATTCATGCTTTTTACACAGAGACTATTAAAAAATATAAACAGTATTGTGTATCAACATTTAAAAAAAATAGTTTTTGGATTTTTAAAAAATATTCCTAATTTTATTTTTAAAAACAAAATATTTTGAAAATAGAAAATGGAAAATGAAGAAAATTTAAAAAGCAAAATCTTCTGTTTGAGTGGAGTGACTGAATTTTTAGTGTGATCTACGAAGAAAAAAATTTACCTACACTTAATAAAACTATGCATAGAACCTTCCTCTTATTGAACGGTTTTTTTATTTAGGAGTACCTCGTGGCTTGATGGTTAGTGCGTAGGACTGTCATGCCGAAGGTGTGGGTTCGATTCCCAGCCGTGCCACCTAAGAACAGAAATGTTTTATTCGAGGTACTGCCTCTTGCGAGGAACTGACAAATCCCCCAAGAGTATACTTGTCATGAAAAAGTGCTTCTCATTTAGCCGTTCGGACTCGGCAAAAAACTGTAGGTCCCGTCCATTCCGGCCAACAAACACGCACACAGGAATGGTTGTGAGTTGTAAGTCACTAGGCCCTGGTTCTCCATGAGCTGTTGCGCCACCCAATTTATTTTATTTATTTATATTATTTATTTAGGATTTCTCATTATTAAATTTCAAAAAAGTTTCAATCTTATTTTTGAAAATTCGATATCTCAAAAACGTGTTGACAATTTTTTGTTTTTTATTTTTCCAAATATTAAACAAATTTTTGTGATCTGTGTTTTCAAATTTGATACTTAACTTAACAAAAAATTTCCACCAACTAACTTAAGAACTTGAACTAATCGGAAATGCTTAGAAGGTAGGATGAAAAATATAATTGTATTTTCTGTTTGTTTTATTTTAAGATCTGATCCCTAATTTTGAATTTCTGTAATTTTCGTGCTTCAGTTCAGTCCATTTGTTTTTTTTCTTTATTTTATATGAGCTTTGAAAGAATTTTTGATTAAAATTCATACATAAAATTCATGATAACAAATTTCAGGTATATCACCCAGAAGACTCAAAAAGGATAACACTGTTTTTTCTTAAAGGGAAATTTTTGTGTTTGGTTTTACATTTGAATCAGGCTGCACCATAGTAAGCCTTCTATAATCTTTGGTAAATGATGCCCGCACTTATTAGCTTTGAAATAATGTATACGTATAGGAATACCCTTGCAAAATTATTTTTCTTAAAACATACCTAAGATTAATATTATTTCTCAAATTATGGGCCATAACTTGAGAGTACCTTATAGTACAACAACTGTCAATCAATTCCTATTAAAAGGGGGATGATACCCATTAGACAAAATTCTGGGAAGACTGTAAATGATGTGTGCCTGAAGGTTAAAATCAAAATATTTAGATAGTTCGGTATTTTCCATAATTATAAATTAAAGATACAAAGCATAGTCTTGTATACGCACCTCCTAATCTTCAATTTAACACATCAAAATACCTGGAAGACTGATATCTTACACAATGTTCCTAAACACCAAAATTATAGGTACCTACTAACGTCTTATAAATAAATTTTGAATGAGCTGAGACATACATCATCTTGTGTTTGACTATTAACAACATACGCCCGCAGCCTTATCCCTGGCATATTAATGAGAATTAACACACATTTGATGCCTAACATAACCAAATCATATTGTTATGTGTATGTATAGCTATAGGTATGAGTTGGTGGAATATTTGATATTAGTTATGAGCAAAGAATTTCTCTCTCTTTTCCCAGTATAGTAGTCCTAGTTGGACATTGGAACCTTTTAATTGAGACTTTCTCCTTAATAATCATAATAATAGCAAAAGTGCCAAGATAAACGAAGAAATGGCCCTCATCAAAATACCTGCACGAAACCAAGTCAGCACAAAATAAAATAATAAACTTATTAAGCGGAATAATTAGAGAAACAAAAGCAATCAAGGTCCTTAATGAATTTTCTCATCAAAATGAAGGTATATTGTTGGGTATGGAATGGATATACATAGATATTATTATGTATCTCATTTGAAATTCCCAGACTTACTATATGGAAACCTTGAGAATGCTTTTAAGGGGAACACCTTTTTTGAAAATTCCAAAATTGGGTTTAAAATCCTTAGAATTTCGTTAAATCTAATCTCTTTAGGGATTTTATTTTAGGGAGCTCCCATAACGAAATAATACTAAATAACCCCACGCAATATCCACACAAAGAATTTATTCTAGGACGATGAAAATCCACTGTCAATTGCTGCTATTAATGACCTTGCCCGGGAACCAAACTACCAATTTAATGGCAATCGTCACTTTGTTGACGCATAATACGATTATTGCCAGAGATATCCTTGGAATATTAACGATACTAATATTCCTTGTCGTTCTGGCTTGTTTCATTCGTTGAATGTCGTCATCATTGTCGTTCTCTTTATAGGTACGTACAGTCTTCATGCGGGAATAAGGAATTTTTGGCTTCATGGGTAGCAGCAAGCCACGAGTAGCAAAAGCAGAGCAAAACTCCTCAAATTGGAATGGAATATTAAGAGTGAGATTAACATCGTAAACTTGTTTTAATTAACATGATGGGGATGGCCAAAAGCTCGCTGAGAGAGTCGACACCGTGAAAATTATTAATTGCTTTAAGATATAACTTGGGAATTCGCTAGCTACATATTAAAAAAAATTGGTTAATATTCACAACACGAATCTCTCTTTTAACGCCTGAATAAATGAATGAATGTGGTCTTTATAGGAACTGCGGTAACGACATAAACAAGAAAGAATTTGCCAATACTTCATTTAATTAGAAGTGAGATTTTCACACCCCAGAATCATAGCATTTCTAATAGTTTTCTTGGTAAAAATAATGAGTTGGAAATAAATTAGTTTGTGAAAGAAAAAAAAAAAATTGTGAGATTTATAAGCATCTTCCTTTCAATGTTTTGCATATTCTTAATTCGTAATAATATTCATGATGTTAATCAAATAATAATGTTAGGCTAGGTTGGAAGTTCAAGTGAACAAAAATACCGGCACACTTAAACCACGTCCACAAAGAATCTTAGAAGTTGTACCTTCCTCCCTATTTAACAAGATGGAAAAATATATCAGCTAGAGGTGAGGATTCAAAGCAAACTCCATCCTTTTTTACTTTTGAAAGTTTAAAAATTGGAAATACCATACCATATCTACCCCTTCCCTTAACCAAAAAATAATTCGACGATAAGAGAGTTTGTTTTGTGAAAAGTGGAATTATTACAGTCAGGCAGAAGCGGATCCAGAATTTCGCTCGAGGCTCTTTTTCAAACATATCATTTAAAAAAAGGCACAATCTCTCTCAATCCTAGTTTTCTTTTCTCAGAATGTAGGCCAATAGGCAGAGTCAAACAATTCTTTCATAATGCAAAAATGTATCTAATGAAAAATTTTATGATTGGAAAAGGAGCAGCTCCTAATAATTACAAGATAAAAACACAATTTTGAGGAGAATATCATACATAAAACATCTGTTCTCTGGAATACAAAATTTTCTAAACAAAAAAATGGATGGCAAGTATCGTTATTTTTGATTCTGAAAAATAATTAAAAAAAAAAAATGGACTCAGCTGCAGCAGTTTTGCGTTTTTTTAGATCCGTCCACACCTCCCTGAATTCTTACACTTAAAATGGCTACAAAATTCAAAAACTTGTAAAGCATACCCGATTTTTTATTGCTATCTTCTTTCGAACTACAGAGTTTTCCAACAAGAGATTTTAATCTGTTAAAGCATTGGCGTAAGAAAGAGTTCCCAATTTCGATCAAATGAGAACTAATGAATGAATGAACGCACGACGACAGCGACGTGACGGTAACAATGAAGCAAATTAATTCCCATTAGAAGTGCTACCAAACTCAATTCCGCAGTAATGTCCAACGATGATACATCTAAATTGTAGACATTGACGGAAAAAGTTATTTCGATCCATTATTGCCCTACAATCACTTTTTTCCGGAGCAGTAAAACTATTGAACCGAATTTTGTTCATTTGTCCATGTTTCAGGATTGTCAGATGTGGCGACTAAATCACTTTAAAGGTGGTTTTAAATTTAATTTGGTGACACGAAAATCGGTTTGGCTACGTAGGTAGGTACTCCAAAAAAAAAAACAAATTTAAAGCTTTTGAAGATTTTAATTTTGGAAATATCGTAGGATCTAAGAACCAGGAAAATTTTATCGTCGATTTTTAAAAGGTGGGCATTTAATTTTCTAAGGTGGACAGTGCTCACCTCTGCCCTTCCTTTCCTACGCCTATGTGTAAACATAATCTTTTTGTTAACAAAACCCTAGAAAGTTTTAAATTGAAGCTAACAATAACAAGAAATTGCCAATTTTTTGCACTGAGAGGCAACAAAAAACAAAATAGGTACTTTAAAAATTAAAACATAAAAGTCGAAAAATCATAAAAAAGAATCTAAAGCTGACCAATTACTGAAACAAGCAGACCTTTTATATGAATCCTAGGACCTTTCAGGTGGTATAAATTAATCGCAAATGTCCCTAAAATGAGGTGGCAAAGATCGCTATGAACTTTTCTTTTAGGCTGGGACCACACTTGCGATTTCAATCGCGTGACTATTCAGTCACCAGAAATAGAACACATGAATTTAAATGAGAATGAACGCACATGCTACCGAGAAATCGCGACGATTAAAAGTCAAAAATTTGTTCAATTTTTCGGTCGATGCGATTAGCGAAATTTAAAATGAAACAAACGGACTTAGATTCTTGTGCTCACACTTGCGATTTAAAAGAAAGAGACTAAACAATCGCAACTAGAAGAAATCGTGCATGCACTAGTTATTTTCAATCGTACGATTATTTAGCCGCAACAAATGAGACACATGGTCTTAAATGTGAATGCACACATATGCGACCTTGAAATCGCAGCGATTAAAAAAAATGGAACCAGATCTATTTGTTGAGCGTTTTGTCTGTCGCAAAATTAAATAGACACATGCAGTAGCGGATTCAGGATTTGGCTGTGGGGGGAGGGCTTGGAGTCCCCTTAGACACATCTTTTTAAAAAAAATTCTTAATCATAATATACGAATGCCCTATACCGACCCAAATTTACTTTTCCCAGAAAGTACGCTAGTCGGTAGCTGAATTAAAAAGATTTTGTATAATGCAAAAATATGTACTTTATAGGAAAATTCTGCAAAATTTTATGATTGTAAATGGAGCATTTAGAATTAGTGAGCTTCTGCTGCTATTTTAAAAAGACGCTTTAACCAGTTTCTAAACAAAGACAAATCGTATAAGAAAGTTGTTAGGATATGTTTTTAGGAACTTTAAATAAGTTAGGTACCTTTCTTTAATTGGAATATTTCTTGTAGTAGGATTTATAAATACTCAACCTACAGTACTTTGTCTAACCTTAGGCAGCCGTATACGTCCGAATAGTTATTGATAAACTTTGTATTTTACTGTTCTCCTAAAATTAACATTGAAAATGTTTATAGGGTCGTTTTGAGTAAATTATGGTGTTACTAAAATGAATAAAGTGAACAAGTGTGTATATGAGATGAACGATGGCGTATAAGGGGGATAAGATCGAATTTTTGGTGGTGTTACTAAAATGAATAAATTGAACAATGGTAATATGAGATGAACGCTGGCGTATATGGGGGATAAGATCGAATTTTTGGTGGTGTTACCATTCATTTTGGAATGAACAAATATGTATGGAAGATGATTGCAGGCGGATAGGGAGGGTACGGTTGAATTTTTGGTTGGTGTTTCTAAAATGAACAATATAAGTTTTAACTATACATATTACTATAATAATAAAATGCAAGAGCTAGTGCAGTCAGCACTCAGCAGTGCATTGTGCTTCTAAAACTAAATCTAAGCGTTGGAAATTTTTTGAAAATGTTTATGATAGGAAAATAATGTAGAGGTGCAATATGACGTTTTTTAAAATATGGTTTTATGTGAAATGGTCGAACAAAAAAAGAAAACAAATGAGAAGTGCCAGAGTAATATTTTTTTTTGTTTATCGATGGTTAAGTTTAATATAACAATTTTGTACATATATTTTGCAATTCCAAAAAATCTACAAAGTGAGATATTATTGGTTGTAAGTTCAAAGTTCTAAAAAAGATGGCTCACAAATGCTACACATCAGAGTTAAGGCTGATTGTACTAAATTGTATAGTTTAAGAAAGATAATAAATAACAAATTGTTTCGTTTCAGGAAATTTTGATACCTAGTATTTTTTTATATTTTATATATTTTATATAATTTTTGTTGATCGATTTTTCGCAGTTATTATTTTTTATCTTTTAAATGGTTGCATTTAAAAATCTCAAATTCATACCGGAGATAGATTATATAGATTCACATATAACATGTAAAATTTGATTTTTTTTAATCGTACCTAAGCCGAGATAATAACATATTTCTGTTCATTTACATATCACCTACTAACTCTTTAATCTGTGCACCTAGACAATTAGTTTTTGTTTTATTAGCAGCTTGAATAATTGACAATTATTTTGATATATCATACGTTGCTGTACGTTCTATAAAAGCTTCACAAATCGAAAATACAATTAATTAAAAAGTGGTACTAAATCTTTAATCAATATTCCTAAAATTCATCGTCGTCGATTTGCAAGTTTTTGTGCGGACAAATAGCCCAAATAAACAGAGCACAAAAATATAGTCCCATAGTTCATTGAAGATTTCTTTCTATCTCTGCCAGGGTTGCAAAAGTCGATAAGATTGTACTTTTTTCGATACACTCCACTTTGCTAAAGTACTCCACTTTTGCATTCAACGAAAAAGATAAAGTAAATTAAAAAGAAAATCATCTGACCTCACAAAATGTATACTGTGAACCGAGGCTGACATCGATATAACAGAAGAAATAAAAATGATTAATACAGTTTGTTCGAGAAAATGGCATCTACAAAATACCGGTTTCAACAATCTCGCAATTAAAAATCAAAAACATTAAATTTATAAATGTTAATTAACATAAACAGCTAAGTTGTTTTTTAATTATTTGGATATAGAAATATTACATACGTTCATACAACAGCAAATGTGGACAAAATATTATCAAATCAAATCAAAAAGTACAATTCGATACACTTTCCTTTTATATTTTGATACATTGCTGAAACACGATTTCATCCCTGATATCTGTCTAGTAGTTTATTATAAGAGACTGTTCATTTCAGTGTTCAGTGTTCAGTCTGTCTTCAGTTGCAAATATGCCTTGGAATTGGGAGGTGCGCTGCTTGCCGGTAAATATTTTTTTTATTAATAGTATAGAATGCGATGTGCGTGAAAGGTAAGTAGGATAGAATGCATGTGGGATGTTTAGTTTTTAGGTAGGTTCGTTAGGATATTTGTTGGGGGTTTTTTGTTTGTTTATTATTTTACTGTTGTGTTTTGTTTAGCTATGATTAGATGGATTAACGAAGAAAATGAAAAATATGAAATAAGAATACCTACAAGTGGGAATACAAATATAGGTCAATAAAATCACAAAACTAAAACATAAAAAAGTTATAATTTTTTAGCAGAAAGGACCTTTCAATAAATTCAAGAAGCAGTTCAAATTTCCTTAGTCTCAGATATCTCGAGAACAAATCGACTTCAGGTTAATTTTATTCTACGCAAATTGACGTAATAAGGAATTGATTAAAATATACAAGTATATCAACTTATAGTTTTTTTTTTAATAAAAAAATGTAGATGAAAATTGTTGAAAAAAGTTGTTTGGCTCGAATATCTTGACAACAAACAATGATATTGGCTTCGAGGTTATTTTATTTTATACGCTAGTTTATATATACAAATTGATAAAATTTTAAAAAATATTGAATTAATAGTTTTTTTTAAGCGAAAAACTGCAAGCAATTCTACACACTAATTATTAAAAAATTGGTTTTTGCCTCAAAAATCTTGAGAACAGATAATGACATGACATCGGGTTAATTTAAGTCCACACACTAGCTTAGAATTGATAATTGATAGGATTTATAAAAAAATTTAACAAAAAGTTTTTTTTTAAGTGAAAAAGAACTACAAGATAGGTACTTCACCAAAAATTGTGGAAAATATTTTTTCATCTCAAATATTTTGAGAACAAACAATGATATTGACTTCAGGCTAATTTTATTCTTTAAATGAGTTTATAATAAATGATTGATAAAATTTGTAAAAATGTTCAACAAATAATTATTTTTATCGAAAAAACTACAAGAAACTTAACAAAATTGTAGAAAATTTTTGTTCGTCCCAAATATCTTGAGAACAAACAATGATATTAGCTTTTGGGTATTTTTTTCTATAAATAAGGATTTGTAAAAATATCCCATAACCAGTTTTTTAAGCAAAAAAACTACAAAAAACCTTACCAAAAAATGTTGAATTGTTTTTAGTCTCGAATATGTTAGGAACAAATAATCATATTGGTTTCGGGCTTCTATATATGTATGTACTAGATTAAAATTGACAATCGGTAGGTTTTGTATAATAATTCAACAAACTGTTTTTTTTTTTTAATGCAAAAAAAAAAAATACAAAAACTATACCAAAAATTGTTGAATACAAAAAAATAACATTGGACCTCTAGCTTCCGGGGCACCACAAATTGGAAGTTACTAGTGTGGGTCACAACCAGCCTCTTTTTGAAAATGCAATAAAGGACCGTATTGCAAGAGTCTCTTCAAAACTTAGACTAAAAGTCGATTTATCGTTATTGCTAATTTGTATTAGTACCTAAATATTTTCCTATTTTATAGAAATTTTAAGTCCATCAAGAATTTTTGGTTGACTTTTGTCTTGCCGAATTTTTTCGAAAAGACTCGTAATTAACCTCAAAATTAAAAAAAAAACTACAAAGGGCATAAGAAAAATTGAATTTTTCTGACACGTACCAAACAGCAGCGTTGAAAATTCGTTTGTAGGCATATATTTGAGAGAAAATCAAATATAAGTTAGCGTTGCCTACCACAATTAAACAGTTACACGAGTTAGGAAAAATCTATTCAAATACAGACCGAAATAAACAAGCAATAGGTGTAAAGCTAAATCAAAAAGAAAAAAGTAAGGTACCGCACGAAGTAAATGAAAAATATAAGATTAGAAGACAAGCGGGAAAATAATTTATGTGGGTCAGTAAAATAACAAAAAGAAAACACCTCTTTTGTATATTTGAAAATGAAACAAAATAAAAAAAACTACAGTGGGAATAAGAGAAGACAAATTTTGGGGAGAGGTAACAACTACCAACATTAAATATTTGTTTTTTGGAAAATATAATTTTATTTAGTGTTACAAAAAACGTGATTTTGGAAAACGAAAAACGAATACAGGACGAAATAGGAAAAAAAAGTAGTTATACATATGCTAACATCATTTTGCGCTTAGGGAAGAATCAAAATTTGGTTGAAGATAAAACGGAGGGAAAATTAAATGTATGTATTAAGCAATTAAGAGCTACGATTTTTGTTGGATTAACGGCTTAAAAATTATCCTTCCTTAATTATTTTTAAAGCTGAAGAAAAAAAAAACAATTTGGTGTAACTAAGCGCAAGTAAAGATGGAAGTGCGAATAAAGTTTGTTTAACAAATTTTTAGTTTTCTTAGTTCAATATAATGTTTGGATTGGTCTTCATAAAAAAGATGAACTAAATTGATATGTATGTATAAATTGGTAAAGATAAAATTTAAAAGAGAAAAAAGATTGTATAAATTATAAAGATTAAGGATTTATCTAGCATTAGCAAGTCATTTTCAATGTCCCCATCGTTACTCAAGGAGTGAAATCTGTAAATTTTTTTAACTTGGACAACAGAATTAGTTGTCCAAGATTTGATTAACAAGACTGTCTGTTTTTGACACTAACGTAAGATCCATGCAAAAAATATATGGACAAAATTGAAACAAAAGGGCGTAACGCCAAGGAGGGCAGCTTGATGCGCTTCTGTATCTATTCCATCTAAATGACTTTAGTCTATTTGGATTGTGTTCAACATTCCGATCATTAACTATTTTCAGTGAATTCCCTTCATATTTTTTGGCAATTGAAATCTTACAGTATAACGAAGATTTGAAAAAAAATTTGAGTTAAAATTTTCAAAATTTTGTCTGCCCTTCAATTTCTATTTATTTATAGTTATACGAGTATTTGTTTCATATTAAAACAAAAATGTATATTACACTTTAGAAAAAAAACATTAATTTTAATTTAATTTAAGCTTAATACAAGCCAATTATGCTATATCACAATAAAATATCTTAAGTCTAACATTAAGTACTTAAGTCTAAAAATTAATAAATTAATTAATAATAAAAAAAAATAATTTGGATAACTATCAGGAGGGGTAGCGTAGGAGGGCATGTCTAAGTGAGGGCTTACTAAGGTTCAAGTCAAAAATATTAGAATTATTGACCCTACTCAACATTCTTGACAGGGGTTCATTTCGTCCATAGTCGGTACGATGGTATTGGAGTCGAAAAAGAGTCGTAGATCGAGAACGATGAGGGGTAGTATTAAAACCGATCTGTTGTAGTAAACAGGGGCAGTCAATGTTACATGTTAATAACTGATGAACGAAGAGAATATCAGAAGTGTTACGGCGAGCATATAAAGGCTTTAAGCTTAAAAGCTTTAAACGATCTGCATATGGAGGGAGGTTAAAAGGATCGTCCCACCCAAGTCCACGCAAAGCAAAACGTAAAAATCTTCGTTGGACGGCTTCAATACGATTAATATGAACTTGATAATATGGCGACCAGACCTGAGATGCATATTCTAAAAGTGGTCTAACAAAAGTCATGTAGAGGGATTTTGTGACGTAGGGATCGGAGAATTCCTTTGACCAGCGTTTAATAAATCCAAGAGAAGAGTTAGCTTTGTTAATGATGCTATCAATATGAGAGCAGAAGTTCAGTTGGGAGTCGCATAATAAACCTAAATCACGGATCGAAGTTACAATGGGAATGGGTTCGTCATTTATAAAATATTGTCTTTGAAATAATGGAGGACGCTTACGGGTATATGTTATGGCTTGACATTTTTTAACGTTAAGTTCCAGGAGGTTTTTTTGGCACCAAATGTGGAATTTGTCCAAGTCAAGTTGCAGAGATCTGGAATCTTCGGTACAAGAGATCTTTCTGCATATTCGCATGTCATCTGCGTAGATTGACAGGTCAGAGTTAGAAAATATTTTTTCAACATCATTAGTGGTTAAAACGAAAATGAGTGGTCCTAGGTGGCTACCTTGTGGAACTCCAGACGTTGCACATATGGAGGTTGATATACACGACCTGAATATAACGTTGTATTGTCGTTAACCGTTACAGCTGATTTTTACATTTCGAAAACGAGTTCGAAGTGAATTGAAATTCTTTTTCATTTCATTTAATGAATATTGCTCGCGGGAAGAGCTTTCTAATCTTTCGTTAGAGCACAAAGGAAATTACAAGAGGAACTAAGATCAAAAACCACTTCGTCTTAAAGCAGTCTTTGAAATCGTCAAAATATAAAAACATAAGTTTCAATTTAAAAAACAATAAGGGTATTCATGCAAACGCGTAAGGTCGTCGTAAACGTTGCAAAGCTTTAAACTTCGTAAATATGTCAAATTTTCCATTGTGACAGAATTACGAAGTATTAAACTTTACAACGTTTACGACGGCTTTACGCAGTTGTATGAATACCCTTAATATTTTGATATTATTATGCAAACTATACCTATAGCATCCGTCAAATGAGCTGTGGAGTGAATCAGACTGAATTTTGACATTTTTACTATGAGTGTCAAAATTGAACCTGACTCATTCGTCGGATTCAGTTTTTTGGTTGATTTTTTTCACGGAAGCTGAGTTTTTAAACTAAAGCCCCAAAAGCTATACGGGCTCAGCTGAGTCCGAAAAAATATCAAGAGGAGTTGAAGAAAAAGGTAACATTGATTTATTTGGTCAAACTTAATTTGATCTTTAAGAAAAATCGATACCCAAGGAAATATAGGTGACAATAATAGCATGAAAGTCAACCTCACTAGTTTCAATATAAGGACTTGGATAAAAACACAGCATTTAGGTATGCATACATACTAGCCCCAAAGTAGTTATTTCTTTAGTCCGATTCCCATTCCCTACGGGCTTGGAAAAACAAAGCTTACATACAAATTGTTAAGCCCCAAGCTCCATTTTTCCCTGTACTTCGGAAATCAACAGCTTTCATGCAAATTTTTTAGCTCTGGCCTATTATTTTTGTCGGATTTCTTTAATACCTGGAAAAAAACACTGCTATTATGCTAATTTGTTAGCCCTATCCAGTGCTAAGGTTTCAGATTCCCTTGCAGGCTTAGGAAAACGCTTCGTAAAGGTTTAGCCCCAAGCCTCAACTTTTCGTCTAATACCTTTAGGGCTTAAAATAAATAGAGCCATTTGATTTTTTATATAATCGCCTTTTTTTATCCAATTCTCTTGGGGCTTCGTTGAATATAATATGGTTCAGCCCAGCAATTCGTTCAATTTCCCTAGGGCTTGGAAAAACACAGCTCACATGTAAATTTTGTAGCCACAATCTTAGTATTGTTTGTTTAATTCTCTTTTGAATCAGCAGTGGGAGGGCTTCAGCCCCTATAGCCCCCCCTCTGGATCCACCACTGGACACATGTGCGTGCATTCATATTAAAAGCTTGATGTTCTATTTTTTGCGATTCAAAAATCGCGCGATAGATACCCGCAAGTGAGCGCATGGCAATTATTTGTTGCGATCCCGATTTTGGCTAGGACCGCACTTGTGATTTTCAGTCGCTGCGATTAAAAAATCGGGATCGCAACTTAAAATTGCCATGCACTCACTAACGGCTATGTTCTTTTTTTTTCGAGTAAAAAATCGCGCATGGCAATTATTTGTTGCGATCCCGATTTTTTAATCGCAGCGACTGAAAATCACAAGTGCGGTCCTAGCCAAAATGAGATTCAAGGAGTATACGTCACATTTTTGAAAAGCTTTGATTTTTAAAAAATTAAAATTTTAGCTTTGATGAAATTTGATTCATAAATGCAAAAATACGAGACAAAAAAATCAAAATTGCCAAAAAATGGGTAACACCGCTTTTGCACTCACGGCCTCAGTTATGAATAAGAAATAACGGCAGTTTAAAAAAAAAATGCACCTTTTGAGTGATTCAAAATTAAACATCTTGCACCCTGCAGTAAAAAGTTTTACAAAAAAAAAAATAAGAATAAGATTGTGGCATTTATTTTGCGGTGAGATTAGTTTGAAATTTTTAATATTTCCTAATTTGTTGTTAATTTTTCTAATTTAAAGCTAAGACCTATTCACACTTAATATTACATGTATGTTGTTGGTATCTGTCAAAGCTTAAAAACTATTCTCTCTATACATTTTAAGCTTTGTCAATATCAAGGATTATAAATTTTATTAGATCTTATGTTCCGTTTATGTTGGTTGTATACATATATGAAAATATTTGGTTTCATGAAAATGTTCATTTTGTTAATTATTATAATGCCAATGGCAATGATTCTATTATGTGTGTTCCCTAATGAGACATGGTAATGAGCACACGTTTATTAACCACGAACACATATCTGAAAGCCCATATTCATTCTATATTAAAATATACCTTTAGATGTACAATAGGTAGAGGTACATGTGGTATACAAAACTATGCCTAAGTAATAAAGTTTCATTGAATATATGAAAACCATTTGTCTTGAATTATTTTGTGTTATTTGATAAAGCATACGTTATTATTAGTTCATTTGATAGATTTATTAATTAACAATAATATTTCATTTATTGTAATCAAATATTGGAAAATGGCAAATTCCAAATTTTAATTACTTCCTACCAATTAACAAAATTTGTGGTTGCTGTAAACAATGCATTGTAGTTACATAGAAGCTGGTGTGATGGTACATCTTACAGGTGCATGTGGTAGCCTCCATCTCTATAAACATGACACTAGACAGAGGTTCCTAAACTTTTTTTTCTCATAGACCACTTTCAAAAATTAACCTGGTTTCGGAAGGCAACATTTTTACCAAATTCCCAAAACTCGTCAAAAAAGATTAGGTTAGATGGAAATTTGCGTCGCAGCTGAGTTCCACTTTGCAAGTCTCGACAAGCGTTGCACTAAATATCAAATATCGTCGGCTTTCTGCTTTCAAAGCCTCGTAAGTCTGTTTTGAAAAATTGCTTAAAAGACACAAGAAAATAATTTAAAAAGGTAATAAAATGGAATTCTTAGAAAATAACGGTCGATATTTCAATAGATAGATGTTGAATAGACGTACCATCGCCATCGGTTAAAATATCAATGTCACCACTATTCGGAAAATACTTTTTTTTTATGTGAAAGAATGGAACTTCTACTTATTTGTTATTTTTTAATATTTTGAACACAGATGCTAAACGCATGTTGGAAAAATAACGGTTGCTTTCTTAAAAGATAGTCGTTGAGTAGACGCATCTTCGAGTAAAATTTCAGAGTTTCCACTTTTCGGGAAAAAAGTTATTCTTTTATGCTAAATGATGGAATTTACATTTTTGGTAGTTATTAATATTTTGAACGTTTTGTGAAAATAATGGTTGATGTCTTAAAAGATAGGTGAAGTTGCGGAAACTCTTTCAGATATCAAACGTGGTGTCTTAGAAGATAAATGTCTGAATGATAGATGTTGAGTAAACGCACCTACAGGTAAGATCTCAGTGTTGCCACTTTTTGGGAAAATACTTTCTTTTAAATAAATTTAAATTTAAATAGGTCCGTTGACATAGGTGTTGATGTCTGAAAAGATAGGTGTTGAAGAGACGCACTTATAGATGCCAAAAGTCTTGAGAAAATAAGGTCTTAGAAGATAGGTGTTGAGTAGATGCAGCTTAGGCTAAAATGTAAGTGTTGCCGCTTTTCGGGAACATACTTTTTTTGATGTCAAAGAATGGGACCTCCTCTTTTTGGTAGTTTTTTGATATTTTAAACATGAAAAATTGTAGAAACGCCTCCAGATACCAAATAGTCCAGTAAATAGAGGTAAAATAGGGGGGTTACCCTACAAAAGGTCGGGTAGTTCTAAATTTTTGATATGTTATATGGTATGGTTGGTAGATGAAAATTCCAAAATTCCACAACCACGCCCCTTTTAAAATCCTGGAAAAACTACAAAAAAACGGCACTTATTTCAGTTTTTTGCTCATAACTTCTTTCCGGTATACTTTTACGGAAGAAAATTAATGCAAATTTGTAGACTATAAAATTTCCTACAAATATGACAAAGCAAGTATTTTTGTACAACCACTACAATCTTCGCTCTCAAAAAAAGCTAAAATTTCGTGTTTTGTAAGATTTTCAGTTTCTTCCCTCTTTACAGCAAAATAACCCCTCAACCTTCAAGTTCAGGGTAAAAATTTTGATAATTAATCTTGTAGATAATTTAATTGGTTACTCATTTCATGTAACTACAGTCGACGCCCTCTAAGTCGAACTCCCCCTAAGTTTAATTTCCTTCCAACTAGAATTTGTTCACCATGTTTGTTGTATACTCCTCTCAAATTTCCAAACTTATTTATTGCTCTCTAAATCGAATTTTTGCAAAATTCTCTGTAACTCGAAATAATTTTGATATCCCGTGAGAGTTCAACTTAGAGGGATTCGACTGTATTTTCATTTTGTGACCAATACAATCGGGAATGGGGTGAGTTTTGAGAAAGTGTTTTTTATTCAAACGTTTTTACGAACTCACATTCTTTTCTTTCTGTCTTATACAGTGTACTGGAGTGGGAGTCCCGTAGAAATTTTGTTACCGATTTGCCTAACGACCAGAATCGATTGAAGTATGCAAAAAAACTTAGATAGACATCACGATATTCTGAGCCCGGTGTTTTAGTCGCTATTCTTATGGGGTATTGCACAATATTCCATAAAAACTATAAACCACTATAGGTACTGGTTTTGATAAAATTTAAAGACACGATAATTGACGAGATAAAAACAAATACAATTAATTTCCACCCACTACCACTCCCACTTTTTTAAAACATATCGGAAAAAATTATAAAAATTCGGGTGTTGTTCAGATAACCCGTGAAGGGCCGAAACCACAAGTGCTTAGTGATGGCTTACCCTCTAAGTCAGAGGTTCAATCTTCTTTATTGCCTTCAACTTGGGATTCAGAAACTCAAATGGCTGGAGCATTGTTTCCCATTCACACAATCTAGCTTAGCCAAGTCGACGTATTTTGACTTTTTGGACTACATTGTCTTTGAATAGCTCATTGAGCTCACGTTTGTGACTTCTACTCCAAAATTCCGTCGAATAATACGAGTATTACTTGCGAAAGAGCCCAGTATATCAATTTTCATTTCTGATTTTCATATTACTAAGAGTAGAAGTGTCTTGAGTGTGGGAGGAGTGTTTGATTGTTTGACAAACTGATTAATAGCAGTGGTTTGCAAAAGTATTTTTTCGTTGAATATACACATTGATGTCATCCGTAGAGTAAATACCAGTATTGACTCCAAGGTTAGTGAAATTCTAAACTACTTCGAAGCTGCTGCGAATAATACCGATGTTTTGGCATAGGTTGTAAACAAATGCTTTTTTCTTGACAGCAGTTAGTTGGACTTATTTTACTCGTTTGCTTCAAAACCAATTTATTTCACCAGATCTTCAATCACCACTAAGAACTCTATAAAGACACAATGCAACACAAGAAAGGGCATTCTGTGTTAACAGCTGCTCTATACACTATCTGTTCCAGAAGGAGATTAAATAAAATGCACGATTGGGACGCACGTACTTGCTCTTATGTTCAAGACACTGTGGGCTTAAGAAAATTGTATATAAAAACATGGAAATTATGAGAGAAAAATATAGAGAAGTATGAAATACGACATTTAAATTGGATAAAACAACTCTTTTCACAGTTTGATGTGGAAAAAAAGAATGCCAACTTAATTCTTGATTGAATATTATTGTATGGGAAAAAAAAATTTAAATCGTTGGAGCGGTTTTTAAAAAAATTAATTTCTTATATATAAAATTCTTAAAACATTTTTAAGAACAAATTTTGGTATGCAAATCTAAAGTATATATATTTATGTGTATTTAAAACCAAAATTTGAAAAAAATTGTCAACCCGTTTTTGAGATATCGAATTTTCAAAAAAAAAAATTTGAAACTTTTTTAAAAATCCAAAAACTTTTTTTTTTTAATTTTGATATGCAATATTATTTGATCTTATCTGAATTTTGTATATAAAAAAATTCATCTAAATCCGTTAAGCCGATAACGAGAAAATTCAAAATAAAAAAATACGTTCTATGACAGGTACTATTAATAATTCCTAAGTGTAAAATTTTATAATTTTTGGTAGTAGATGGTACTAATTTTAGTATATTAAAAAAGTTTTATCAAAATCGTAGGAGTCGTTTTTAAGCAAAAAAATATTTTCCTTTGCGGTTTTTTAACTTTTGTATGGAAGGTACCGTTATTTTTTCATAAATGCAAAATATTTTCTAAAAATATTTTAGAAAATACTAAAACACTCTCAAATATCGAGTTTCAAGAATATCGATCGTGTCGTTCTCGAAATATTTGATTTTCCAAAAAAAAAATTGAAAAATTTTATTAAAAATCCGAAAAATATTTTTTCAAAAATTTCGGTACACAAAATTATTTATATTTTTTGGAAGCTTTTGTGTAAAAAAAATAATTGAAATCGGTCGTACTGTTTTGAAGAATTTCAAAAATTTAAAAAATGGTTCTTTGGGAGGTACCATTAATAACCATTTTTGAAAAATGGTTTTCCACCCAAAGAAAGCCTTTACTAAAATAAATTTATTTAATTTTTTTTTTTAAAGTTATCGAGCCGTTTTTGAGAAACATACGATTATGTAAAATTGCTAAAAAAAATTGTATGGGTAGTACCGTTATTTTTTGCACGAATCCAAAACTTGCCTTATAGTACCTATAATCACAAGTAAAAAGACAAAAACAGTTCGAAGAAGCTATTCTCTAGTTGCACATTATGTTTGGCATATTGCACCATGTGTTTTATAATGTCACGAGATACAGCTGGATTTTTTTTCTCGGATCTTGAAATTAGTTATCGCCATATCGAGCTATTGACGATGAATATGCTTCCATAAGCGGCCTTGAAGCCAATGCAGAAACTTTTGTGTTTCGACTTGAAGTTTATTGGTCATTTCCAGAATTTCCTTAGGGTTAAGATTTTTAATCTTTTACTGGTATTTTTTTGATCGTCATTTATCATAACTACCTACAATAATTGTTATTCTAATGAATAAGATGGATGACAAGACTTGCTCCGTATACAAACAACGTGTACAAAATTAGCATAAATCTACCGAATATATTGGTCACAAAACGAAAATACAGCCGACTCCCTCTAGGTTGAATTCTCACGGGATATCAAAATTATTTCAAGTTAGAGAATTTTGCAAAAAGTCGATTTAGAGAGAAATAAATAAGTTTGGAAATTTGAGAGGAGTATACAACAAACATGGTTACAAAATTCTTGTTAGAGGGAAATTCGACTTATTGGAAATTCGACTAACAGGATGTCGACTGTAGTTACATGAAATTGGTAGCCAATTAAATTATCTACAGGATTGATTGTGACAAATTTTGCCCTAAACTTGAGGGTTAAGGAGCTATTGTGCTGTAAAGAGGGACGAAACTGAAAATCTTACAAAATACAAAATTTTTGCCTCTTTTGGGAGATCCATATCGCCGTTTGTAGTGGCTGTACAAAAATATTTTCTGGATCATGTTTGTAGAAAATTGTATTATCTAGAAATTTGCATTAAATTTTTTCCGTAAAAATATACCAAAAAGAAGTTATAAGCAAAAAACTAAAAAAAGCGCCGATTTTGTATAGTTTTTCCAGGAATTTGAAGGGGGCGGAGGGGGCGTGGTTGTGGAAATTTGGAATTTTCATCTACTAACCATACCAAAAATTTAGAACTACCTGACCTTTTGTAGGGTAAAACCTCTCTATTTACTGGACTAAAATGCGCTTTGGGAAAATAAAATTTCATGTCTGAAAAGATAGCTGTTGAGTAGACACACCTTCGAGTTAAATAATGTAGGTAAGTGCTGTAACTTTTCGGTAACATATGGTTTATGTCTTAAAAGATAGGTGTTGAGCAGACGCACCTTCGGGTAAATTTTTGGTGTTGCCACTTTATGGAAGGATACTTTTTTTATGTGAAAGGGTAGGATCTTCTCTTTTTTTGGCAATTTTTAGTATCTATATAAAGTTGCAGAAACACCTCCAGATACCAACCAATACATACAATAAAAGAAAATTTATTCAAATCAAAATGACATTTTTAAAATACTTTATTAAATTTAGCTCTTCTTTATTTCGATTTAAAATGCCTTGAGCCTATTATTGATCCAGAAAAAGTTGCGCAATTTATCAAAAAATTTAGAAATGTTTGATTTTTCAGTATTTTTTTTTTTTTGGTTTTTATTAAATTTTCCTTCTAAAGTTTGTTTGTAAAAATTTTTAAACCATTGGATTTTAATAGAAAATTCAATTTTGAACAAAAAATTTTTTGCGTGAAATTTTCAAATTTGGCTAAGTTTACCAATTATACCATTACATGTCGAAAAGTAGCTAGTTTCTCTAAGAAACGCAAGAGAGAATTTAGTAGCATTTTCGCTTTCAAGCTTGCTCATGTCGCAAACAAAACACTACACTAATAAAAACCCTTGAACGCAATTGTTCCTTATTAAAAGGAAATTTTGAGCTTACCTTTTCCCCGGTCTTTTCTACTAAAACCAATTTTTATTTTATTTTATGTCACTTTCTGTTTAAGATAATATGAAAGTAACGAAATAATAAAAACAGTTTTTAAATTCTCTAACGGGTTCTATATTCAATATAATGCTCACACCAAATTTTACTTAATTCAATTTGAATACTCCCCCAAATCAAAATAAAGACAAACAAAAAATTATGTTTATTTTTTATTCACCCAATTACCTACAATAACTACCCCCACAACGACACCAAAAAAAAAAAAAAAATAGACACGTGTACACTTCATAATCTCAATGATGATGATCATCTCTCTATTAATTTTTCATTTTTATTTATACAAATTGTAGGAAGCACAAGAACAAAAGGACGACAGTTTGTATATTCAAAGTCTTATAGTTCTACAGCAAATAATACAACTTCCTTAAAAATATATACCATACAAAGGTACTCCTCCATACTCTCTGCATCCTACAACACACATCACTCCATGTTTTCTGTATGTTTACAAATCCGCCACGCTGCCATGATGAACAAAAATTCCAACCTGTTTCCGCTGCCAGTGTTTCCGGAAACTAACCAACGAAATATCTTTCTGTGTTGTCTTCTCTTTAATAATTTGAAAAACAAAAGAAAACAAAACATGTCATGCAAGATAAAAACAACACAACAAAAAAGTGAATATAAGGGAGAGCATCATTCCTTAGTTAGAGTCCTGTGCGCAAAATAAACAGGAAAATACGTAGGTATAAAAGATGTTTCAAAGTTGGGGAGGGATGCGAAGGACAATAAAAATTTAACAAAAGGTCATCGTTTACGTAAAACAAGTCAAGCGAAGGGCGTGTGGCAAATTGAAAAACTTTTATTTTTAAATTCCCTCATCTCATATCCTTTCCTTTGAAAATATAAAATTATTTACTAAAATTTGGTGTATCCTTCTGCTACTTGTCTGTTTTTCCTCCAAAATTTTGATTGCAAAAAAAGGAAGAAGTATTTTAAATAAGAAAATTCAGGATAATATAATAATGTACTTACTTTAAACGGAGATAACCAGCATTACTGGGGTATAAGATCACGTAATGAAGACTTAACTTTTAGCTGCTTTCATTTTAAATTATTTTCTTATTCACTAGCACTCTATTTCAAAAGGACGAATAAGAATGGGGTTGTCTTGTCAATAGCTAGCTTTTGTCCATGAGCAAAATATTTAAGGTCAAAAACATTTCACTCTACAAACGCTGTATCTGCCATAATAAAAATACTATTTAAACCCCTACCCGCTCCCCCTTCAACGACTCCTTCTCTATTCAAAGTTGTATACATACAAACATTTCTCACGTTTGATTTGAAATGTTCTAAAAAATTCAAAAGATATGAGTCTGAAATGAAAAAAAAAAAAAAACACTTCCAGGACTTCTTGAGAGAGTATATAGCGAGGGCGTCCAGTCTATTTTTTTTTTCTGTTTTATGTCTCTAGTGTCCTTGTTTTTAACGATGACAACGCATATTATATAAAAATGAAATGAACCGGAAAAACTGTGACCATAAAAAATGCATTCCATGACATTTCCATTTGATGTTTTCATGGAAATATGTCCAGCTAAAGTGAAGGGGTGACAAGACCAAGTTATGAATTTTCAATGAAAATTTCCTACGATCTCAAAACAGATACACAGATACACGAGGATAAAGTGTATAATGGCGAGACTTTAGTAAATATTTTATAAAATACTCAAACGCGTTTGGTATCCACTGGAATGTAAAACAGGAAAAATGACTTCTTCAAAAATGAGTTTCAATGTATTTCTTAGAATTAATTTATTGAAAAACTTTCCAACTTTTGCAGCATTTTATAAAGAAATCATCATCATTCATTCGTCATCATATTTTTATAATTTTACTTTGAGCAGAAAATTACCCTTGAGCAACTTTTACTTCGACATAACCAATTCGAAGAAATAAATGGCAACGCCAAGGGTAAAATTCTTCTTGCTTTCTGTGTTCTATTCCGAAAATTCGATTCAAAATGAAATTATTTTCAGCAGATGTCATATCTGATTCGTGTAAAATTCCAGTTAAAATGTTTTCACTTGCATAACGACATGCTATACTTTTGTCTATGGCCAGAAATACCTTCTTTTGTTTTATTTTTAAATAAAGTTATTTTTAAAAAATGTCATCATAGCCTGCACTCGAATATCACACCTCAATATACTCAAAGGATCTTAGTAGTCTCCGGATCAACGAACCGTTCGTCAACCAGATTGATCATGTTGCGATAGATGCCAAACATGCTTCCAGTATCCTGGATGTCCGAAAGTTCCGAGGTGCCAATATAGACTCGGATCTCTACTTGGTGGTAGCTCAAAGGATTTAACATTGCAAATATAAAATCGCAAGAGATCTCCAGAACGTTTGCAGACCAATCTTCTCTTAATCTCTCAGCCAGCCTGTCTCCAGAATCATCTGCAGAGCACCAGTGGAAACACTGCCAAAATGCCATCAGGAGTGCCGCCACCGACCACTGATGTGTTGGGGTTCTCTAGGCCACCACAACGAAACCCCTCGTTCGGTGAAGAAAGCAGGCTAGCGTATGCAGCAAAGAATGAGGCCTATACCAATCAATGCTGCAGACTAGAACTGAGAGAGCAGCCCGAGAGTTCTACGGGCAAAAACAAAGGGAGGAACGCTAACGCTGACTTCTAAGAAGTAAAAAGAGAAAGCATGCGAGGAAGCATTGAGGACTGTAGCGGTAGGGAAGATGTTCGAAAGTTCTACCGAAGGGTGAGGCAATCTACCGAGGGCTGCAAGGCCAGATCAGAAGCCTGCCGAGATGAGAGGGAATATGGTGGTAGAAACAGAGTCTGTGCTGAGAAATAACACTTTTCTAGACGGCTAAACGGCGAAGATTACCAAAACTCCTCTGTTAAATAGAACACAGAACGATCCATTCAACCTGGACGATGATAAACAAAATTCCCGTCCACCCGACCTAAATGAATTGCCGTTAGCGGTATCCAAGCTTAAAGCGTACATGGCTGCTGGAGCGAATGACCAGCCAGCCAAGCTTTTCAAAGCAGGGGGAGATGACTTGGTAGGGAGTATACAACAATAATTTATCTCTAACATTAAGGTGGATGAGAGTATGCCCAATAAATAGAACCTCGATATAGTGTGCCCCAACCAAAAGAAAGGAGATGCTCTGACCTTTTCCAACTACAGAGGTATAAGTCTCCTCTACACCGCATACAAAATCTTGTCATTTGTTATGTGGGATCGCTTAAAACCGTTTGATCTGCTCCAATCAGTGTGGTCTTAGGCCCGCCAAATCCACCGTGCCAATCAAATTTTCACACTCCGACAGATTTTGAAAAAACCAAGCAGTTTCAAATCGATACATACCACCTATTTATCGATTTCAAAGTCGCATATGATAACGTAGACAAAGACAAGCTCTACAGAGTCATGTCGTATCTCGGCATCCCTGCCAAACTCGTCCACTTGTGCACGATGACAATGGAGAAATCTCGCTGCTCCATCCAAGTTGGTGAGAACACCACCGAACCCTTTGACGTCGAGAAAAGTTTGAGGCAAGGCAACGCGTTATCATGCAACCTGTTTAACATCGTTCTTAAAGCAATTTTACGCAACTCACAAGTCAACAACAGAGGTACAATTTCTCAAAAGTCTGGTTCTGTTCAACTACTTGCTTATGCAGATAATGGGGGCTATCGTGAATAAAATTTCCCATGGAATTTTTCCCATCGTCGTAAACTGGGGACGTGAATTCTGATCGCATTTTTTCTCTCGGGATTTATTGGCATCGAAAATGAATATTCAATGGCCACTGGGCTACCAATTTGATCGACCAAATATGAACCTGCAAGGCACAGTGGAAAATTGTTGACATTTCCAATTTTAGAAGATGGGAGAAATTCCGTGGGAAATTTGATCCCCGATAGGCCCCAATATTGACACCATTGGGAGATGGAAGTGAGGTGTTACCGGCGCGTTTGCAAGTATTGAATCGGTGGCGGCGAAAATGGGTTTGGCTGTTAATGAGGACAAGACGATATATATGCTATCATCGAGAAAGGAATATCAACATCGTTGATCCGGGCAAAACGTCAAGATGGATAGGTAGAACTTCAAAGTCGTCAAGGACTTTGTCTACCTGGGCTCCAGTGCAGAGATCAAATGAATAATTACTCTTGCCAACCGCTGTTTCTTCGGGCTAAGAAGGCATTTGTGTAGTAAAGTCCTTTCACAAAGAACCAAGGAGACCTTACATAAGACACCCTAATCATCGGTCGGTGTATGGGGCAGAAGCATGGGCCGTGTCAAAAACGGATGAGAATCTGCTTGGGTGCTTTGAAAGAAAAATTCTTCGGGTGATCTTCGGTCGAGTCTGTATCGATGAAGTTTGGATGAGAAGATTTATAAACGAGCTTTACAGTGCGGTCGACGTGGTTGAAAAGCTCAAAATAAAGCGGGTTGTATACGAGGAGCGTATGGGCACCGGCGCACCAGCCCGACGAGTCTTCGAATCTACACCTGATGGTTTGCGCAGTAGAGGAAGAACCCACCTTAGGTGGCGCACACAAGTGGAGAACGACCTCAACCAACTTGGAGTGCTAAAGGGATCGAGTTGGTTGGAGGAGCTTGTTGGTTAATGCCGATGTAGTAAGGAAGTAAGTAAGTTGTTTTGTTGAACAGTTTTTGAAAAATTAGTTTTCAAACTCAAAGTTTTGAATAGTGATGTGTCAACTCGGTTTACTAAACCGAGTCAAACCGAGTTAGGCACAAACCGAGTTGAACCGGTTTAAATTTTTCTCAAACCGAGTTAGATTGAATATGCGCCGAAAGACAAATCGGGTTTGGTTTCGGTATAGTAGTTTGAAAATGAAAAATTAATGCTATTGATTCGGTTTCGTATGTATCCATAACCACTCGGTTTGGCATCGATTCATTCTGTTCTGAACTGTACGCATACGCACTCTTTGCTCTGTAGCATTCGAAACGAGCCAAATGATTGGAATTGAATACAAATTTAAATCGAGTTGCCTTCTATTTGAACCGAAAGACAACTCGGTTAGATCTTCGGTTTGTTGAATACAAATTTAAACTCAGTATTTGGTTTCGGTTTGGTCTTCGGTTTGTTTGAGCAAGCAAAATAAGACTTCGGTTGTGTTTTTCATCCACTCGGTCTTAAAATGCTTTTTGTTTTGTTACAGTCGAGCTAACCGGGATGATTAAAAAAACCCTACAAAATCTGAAATTTTACCGATTTCTTACTGCTCCGGAAAAAAGTAATGAAAGGGCAATTGGGTGACATTCGGACGGAAATACACAATTTCTGTCAAAACATAGTTCTTCCTCCATCTGTCAAGCCAGCAATAATTGTCAAACTTCATTGAAGGATGGCTACGATGCTGATGGATTAAAAACCTATAAAAAATCTGAAATTTTCACCGATTTTTACTGCTCCGGAAAAAAGTAATGTAAGGGCAACTGGGTGATACTTGCACGGAAATACAAAATTTCTGTCAAAATATAGTTCTTCCTCCATCTGTCAAGAAATGTCAAATTCCATTGAAGTATGTTGATGGATTAAAAAAAACCGCTAAAGTATATCAGCTTAAAAAATATCTCAAAGATTGGAAGCTCCTTAATGAACGGCAGTACGGCAGTAGGTCCACTGGTGATCTGATAGTATATCTCACCGAGCAGTGGAACAAATCTTTACATCGTTTTGGAGAAAGTAAGATTGTTGCACCTGATATTTCAAAAGCGTTTGATAAAGTTTGGCATCAAGCTTTCTTACCGAAAATGCGTGGATTTGGTATCGATGAATCTCTTCTTCGCTGGATTAGAAACTACCTTTCCGAATTCCAACCGTTCAATACGAGTTGTATTGGATGGTTTCAAGTCTGATATTCATAACATAAATGCTGGTATGCCCCAGGGCTCCGTTTTGTCTCCAACTCTCTTTCACATTTTCATTAATGATCTCTTATCTGAAACTTCTAATCCAATAAATTATTTTGCTGATGACAGCACCTTCAGCTTTTCATATTCGTTTCTTAATTGAAATCCCTGTCCTTCGGATGAGGAACTTAAACGGCAGCACATGTTAAGCTCATTTAATTCTGATCTTGACAGCATTGTGCAGTGCGGAATAAAAACCATGTAGAATTTAATGCTTCAAAACACAAGTCTGTTTGCTGTCCTTAAAACAGAACCCACTCCCAATGCCGCTACACATGAGCGGTACTTGGCTTGTTTTGATAGGTTAAAAATTTGTGTTCAGTAAGAATCCGTCGTATTCAATACCAAAGATAGAGCCCTAACAAGATATTGGTTCACTGTCTGAATGAATGTATGGAAGAATAAATACCAATAGAAGAACCAGAAAAAGAAGACCTAATACGCAGAGAAGATGATGATGAAGACGATTTCCATCAGCTTAAAACTGGGGCTGAGTTACCGCATCAGCTTTCAAGGAATACGTGACTGAATTTTATGAGTTTGGCGTCACCGCTCAAATTTCGAGCAATCTGAATGAAGGTGGGTTAGGCTAATTGAAGATTTTACACAAGAAAACGCATTTCTTACTTGAAAAGAGTAAATTTTATATAGAAACATATGACTCGTAGCCGTACCGATTGAATTACATATTTCAAGAACTATTCGTTCTTTATAAGAATTCTTTTCAAAAAAATTGCAGGTAATTTTATAAGCTACAAATTAGCCCCTTAACTTTTTTCTGTAAAAGTGTTAATTCGGATGATATTCCATAAAAACCGTTTGGGGGCCTTTGACTCCCCCTAAAATAAAAATCGTATCTCTCATCTCTCATTTGGAACAAATTATGATCTTTTACTAAAGTTAACGGCACATTTTAATAAATTATACGATAGAAAATTTTTGTTGTCATTTTTTAGCTCAATGATGTTTTTTTTTTCGTCCATTTAAAAATTCTGAAAGTTGGTTGCAAGTACTTAAAAAAAGATTAAGGAAGTTTCAAAAGCATTTTTTGTGTATCATCGCTTTGATAAATTGAGCTATCAAATACTTTAAATAGCTTGATTATATAGATACCTACTTACTCTCTGTAAAGATAAACTTAACCTAATCTCATACCTTCGGCACATTTATGCTATTTTCGACATAAATTTTCAAACTTCTGCTCTTCATAGGCTAAAATAATGAGTTGTTGGGAGTTTCACTTTTGACAAAAAAAAAATAAATCTTGAATTGTGAACATTTAATGCTTTATGTGGCGTGATAAAGAAAGATTTTATGATCTAGTTAAAGCCTACGACAATAGATATTATATATCTATACATAGCTTGCTACCTCCGTTATTCGTATCGCTAATCGAAAATCAAACTTTTGAATAAACACAATAAAAGACGAAAACAAAAACATAAACACGCACACTATAATGACAAGAAAATACTGACACACAAACAAAAGAAATATAAATAAAAAGAAAACATGATGAAACGACAAGGAGTCTACCATTTGTATAAAAGGAGAATTTTAGCTAAGGTTGAAATGATTCCCAAAAGCTGTATAAGGTTCTTATACTCTCAAGGACCAAAATAAACACAGATAGGGTAGTAATAATACCATAGCTTGAAGCAATATTGTTTATCTCGATGAATATGGCATCATTTTTTTTAGCTATGCCCATTTACTTTCTACTTATTGCTTTTGTCATTGTATTTTATTTTTCTGATTATTACATTGTTACGATATATAATTTGTATATAATATTTTTGTATTTGTTTGTATTCTACCTATATTTCAAATAACGGTATTTTCTTCTTCTCAATAAAATAAGAAATTAATAAAAAAATAAAAATATTGTCAGTTAGTCAGTCAGTTCTACTGGAGAATGTAAACAATGTAATAGTTATTTACATTAAAATTCCTTAGTCCTTGTGGAATAATAAATTAAAAATTCATTTCGCTTTCAATCTCAGGAATGTCTGTCAAATATTAAGCAAAAATATTTATTCTCTGATTCAAATAATAGAAAAAAAAAGCTTTATCCAACATTGATTGATTGGAATTCAAGAATTCAAATGAAGAATGCGATCTTATAACTATACATGTAGATACTTTCATAGTTAAAACTGAGCAAGTAAAATGACTTCAGTGGGATTTGATAGCGAGACTATTTTTGAAATTTAATTTTGTTCGTTAAGGAAAAGCAAGAAAACTTCTTATTTAAATGGAAGAAAAATGTTTGTTGTTGTTGAGAATTGATAGAAAATCTTTCAGCTCTATAATTGTTAGTCCTGGGTTTTTTCTTGAAAATTTTCATAAGTAGGTACTCTTATACCGACATGTTTGCTCGTTCAGATCACTAGTTCAAGGATATTCATAATAAAGTTACTCATTGGTCCTAATGATTGGTATGCATCATCGAACATCTTGAACGTGCGAACTTTCCGAGGCGTTGACGTGGACTCTGACCACTTACTTGTTGTGACAAAGTTCAGAGCGCGACTGTCCAACGAAAAGAAAACGAAGACGGCCCAAAGGAAGAAATTCAACATTGCATGCCTCAACACATCTGAGAAAGCCAGAGACTACAGTGAGCAATTTACCGGGAAACTCTCTGCTGTACACCCAGCCACAAGCGTCAACAACCAGTGGAACCAGTATTGCGATCATTAAGGAGACAGCCGAGACCACCAAAGGCTATCAACCACCCAAAACAAAGAACCCGTGGTATGACGATTAATGCGCGGTATTGAAGCAGGAGACGGAAAATGGACGAATGCAAATGCTGGAAAACAAGAGCAGCAAGAGAGGAGTACCGTGAAAAGAGAAGGAAAGAGAAAAAAATCCTGCGCAGAAAGAAAAGAGCATCCGCAGCCCTCAGCCCAAGTATGTTGAAGAGTCCAGCACCACCACCAACACCCGCCACGCCGGTTTTACAAAACAGCCAAGCAACTGGCATCTGGGTGTAGGACTGGCACGCAAGCTCTTCGAAACAGCGAAGGGAGCCTATAGTCACCGAAGCACAGGGAGTTGTAGACGTGTTGAAGCAGCATTTCCAGCAACTGCTTAATGGGCATTATGTAGAGGAGGCGATAGGGGAACAAAGAAGCATGAGACCAGTGAAGAGGTTAAGAAAGCCATCCACAAGCTTTAGAACAACAAATCCGCCGGCTCGGATGGCCTACCTGTGGAACTCTTCAAGTATGGAGGAGATGTCCTGGTAGGATGCATGCACCAGCTCATCAACCAAGTGTAGGAGGAGGAAAGTATGCCCGACGACTGGTCAAATAGCTCCATGTGCCCAATCTACAAAAAAGGTGATCCTATGTTCGGCAAGAACTACAGAGGCATATCCCTGCTTAATGTTGCCTACAAGATCCTATCCAACGTACTATGTGAGCGTCTAAAACCTTTCTGCAACACTGATCGGCATGTACCAGTGTGGCTTCAGGTCTGCCAGATCAACGATAGACCAAATCTTCACATTGAGGCAAATCCTGGAAAAGACCAACGAATTCCAAGTCGAGACCCACCACCTCTATTCATCGACCTTAAAGCCGCATATGATAGCATAAGTCGCCAAGAGCTTCAATTGGCAATGTCGGAAATCACATGATAGCGCATCTCCTTGTCTGAACCCTGTACACGTCTGGAATAACTCGGATGAGCTGGTACCCATTTGCACGTTGCACCGCGTGTTTTGTAACGTCATGAGGAATAGCTGGATCAGTTTTTATGGGATCCCGAGTCCCATAAAAACTGATCCAGCTATTCCTCATGACGTTACAAAACACGCGGTGCAACGTGCAAATGGGTACCAGCTCATCCGAGTTATTCCAGACGTGTACAGGGTTCAGACAAGGAGATGCGCTATCATGTGATTTCTTAAACCTAGTCCTGGAGCAGATAGTGCGCAAGAGTGGTGTAAACATGGAAGGCACTATCTTTAACACGTCTTCTCAACTGCTTGCCTACGTGGACTACATCGACATCATCGGCCACTCCAAAAGAGCTGTACTTGAAGCATTCACAGCTATTGATGAACAGGCGAAACGCGTTGGTCTTGAAGTGAATGAGGACAAAACAAAGTACATATATGCTATCAACAAACTAAACCTCATCTGTCCATCGCCTAGGACAAAACGTTGGTAGCAGTAATTTCGAGGTAGTCAAGGAGTTCACCTACCTCGGAACAAACATCAATTCCACAAACGACACTTTAGTGGAAATCCGACGAACAAAAGTAGCAGCGGTTCGCTAGGGCCAAGAAAATCTTCGAATCCCAGCCCCCAGGTTCGAGACGACCAGGAAGACCGAACCTCCGCTATAGGGACCAGGTGGTCACAGACGCAAGAGCGCTTGGTCTCGACGACTGCAGGGAGCGTGCGAGGGACCGCAACCGATGGAAGACCCCAATATCTTAGGCAGAGACCCTTCATGGATCGGGAGCCGGATAAGTAAAGTAATTAAGTAATTGGTCCTAAATATTACAAAAAAAGACGCAACTTCAGATTTTAATTTATTCTTCGATTGAGGTTTAAATATATCTTGGGAAAAAATATCATTTAAAAAATACTTTTTTTTACATTAGTTAAACCATTTATCATTGAACATTTATGTGGATATGTACACATGAAAATCATATTTTTTAAAATACGAAACCCAAAAATAAAAACTAAAAATTATTACCACGTCTGTTATCACTAATTTGATCTATCCTATCAAAACTTCGATACTTATACATAATGATACTCCCTCTCATTCACAAGAATAATAAAGGAACATAACAATGTTAATATTGTTTCCCTTATATATGTATATGTTCAAACATAGGCCACTTAGTTCACATTATATGAACTGCTAATTGGACAGGATAATTTGAGGAAAACAAAAAAAAAACTCCAAATGTTCTCCTTTTTGTAACCTTTTGATATAGGGTGACTTTTTGTTTAACCAAGAAAACAGAAACGAATATAAGAAACCAATCAAAAAGACAAGCCTATTCCGACCAACACTATGGTAGTTTCCTAACATGAAAATATATAAAATCATTTTTAAACTTTTATTTTTAAATGCTTTAGTAGAAAACCAGCTAATTTAATATTTTTTTAAATGCTTTTTGCACTTTATGACCTTATTATTTAAAAAAATAAAATCCATCCAAAGTCGATTTCTTTATACGTTCTAGAGACATGGTGAGCGAAAAAAGGTATCACAAACGTACGAACATACAAAAACATACAGACATCTCTCGTTAAATGGAGGAATCCGATTTTAGGGGCTTTGAAAATGGGATATGTTGAAATTTTCAATTTGACAAACTGAATCACTTAGGTCAAATAACGTCCATTAGCAAGCTAAAAAAAAAAAATATCTGGCTTGTATGTTCATGCTATTATGGTTTATGACTTCACTATATATCATTGAGTCATTAAGAAAATTTATATAGAAATATTCCAAAAATAAGAAAACATTTTGAGAAACCTCAACCAACAATGAAGGTTTTACTACGATAATTTAGGACATTGTTACAGCCGTTTTCGAAAAAAAATTAAAAAAAAAGATTTGTCAGATGCAAGCTAATTCTTTCTAGATGAGCTTACATAAAAATCGAATCGTTCCTCCAGAAAACCACAAGAAAATCATCTCGACCATATTTTAAGTAATTCAGTGAACCCATTAAGGCTCTAATTCGATAGAGGTACAGTATACATATAGACGTAGACGAACTGGCTTATAGATACATACATATAAAGACAAACTTACCGACTCACGCATGACTTCTGCATCATTTTTTCTGAATTCAACAATGAATTAAACTGGAAACTCCTCAATCGCGAGTTCTCGAAATATTTTTTAAGATTGTCATATTGTCGACATGAATAAGATACATAGTTTAAGTACTTCAACACAAATGAACATTATGTCGTCAATAAATAAAATGAAAAGGACGGGCCCTAAAGGACTTACCTGTGGTATTCCAGATTTAAATTTCAAGTAATCCATTGTTGCTTTGAAACTTCAACTGATTTCACAAAAAAAAAAATTAATAATAATTTTGGAATAACCGGTATATTTAGCAATAGATTGTGCTCTAAACCAGCGGTTCCCAAACTTTTTAGACTGTGGAACCCCAAACAAGGCCCAAATATATTACGGAACCCTAACACCAAAAGTGCAAGACAAAACATTTAAAATTATTGATTTTGTACCAACCCGATATCAGGATTTGTGTCTGGAAAGTAATCTAACAAAGATCTTTCTTGGTTTACTAAGTGTCCAGCCATTACATACAGAATATCAGCTCTTAGCTCCAGCATATTTCCCTGCAAAAAATTCATATGAAAGTGAAAAATATTCAACATTGTCTTTCTATATACAAGTAAACCAGACATTAATTTTTATTTTTTAATTTTGTCTTTCGTTCGCTTTATTGCAAGACTTCAGCAGTTTTGTTGAACTTTTTTTAAGTCTACTATTTGAAATCTCGCATGAGGAAATCTGGCAGTAACAATAACAAAATTTCGCAACTAAAAATCTTGCCTTTAACAACCCCAGAATTACAAAATACTGCACACTAAAATATCAAAAATTAGTATTTTGCAGCAAATTTTGTAATTGTTAAAATTCGTTTTGGAAACAGAAGAATTTTCTTCATTTTCTATAGTTTCTATCTTTATTCCTAGTATTTTTATTTTTCAGTGCATAACTGGGAACGATATTTTACTGTGGGATCGGAATTTGCGAAATTTAAATTTGCGAGATTTCGGTTGCTATTTGCGAAATCTTTGATGCGAATTACAGATGAGTGATTTTTGAAAGCGAACATTTTTATTGTGAGATCATAAAACAATATTAATTTGTGAGATCTAATTTTTGTTTGGTTTGCGGGACTTCTTACCACTTTCATAAAGCTTTTTCTCAGGAAAGAAGTAGGTTCATATTAAATTTCCATTTATTTGCACACTTTCTTCAATAATATTGAATGCAGAGGATGACATTTCACAAAATTTATAATCTTTTTAGATTCATAAAGAATTTTTTTTCAAATCAGCTGACATTCTTCTTACAACAAGTTCATAACGATCAGTATTAAATGAGTGCTATTCTTTCCTGGTGCAATGTTTTTGCATCATACAAGTCAAAAACTAGGAAAATTCACCAAACGTCATTTGAAAGATTTTTCTCTGCGGAACCCTGGAGACTGTTCAGCGGAATCCTAGGGCTCCACGCGCACAGTTTGGGAATCGAGGCTTTTAGACTATGAAGGCACATTTGCTGCGAGGAAACTTAAATATTAGGTAACGTGACAGTTTACGAAAAATTAGAAAATAAGTGTTAAAGTTGAAAACAAAAAATTAAGTTGCGTTTCAGCAAATGGGCGTAAGTATTGTTTAAGTTTTTGATAAGAAAAACATTTCCAACAAAGAAATAGTTTTGGTAATTTTGTTAAAAAGTTAAACACTTAGATAACACCACCTACCTTAAGCGTTTGATTTTGAACTAAAAAGAGCACTGAAAACTAAAATAAAATATTAGTTCGATACTTGAGGAAGTACATTATGTAGGTACTTACAAATAAGAAAAAATAATCATTTTTTTTAGTTTCGGGTTTGAAAAATAGCTTTTTAAAATATGTATGTATGTATGTACATTCGTAAATAGTATACTTATGTATATTCTTGAAAGAAAATAATTATGTTGTTTAAAAAGAAAATCCAGAAGTGATTTAAGACGAAAAATGTGGGTCTCACAATTCTGCCTGTCTGTCTGTCCGTTCAGCTACGGCTGGATCGATTTTCTCAAAACTTGGTACGTATTGGTATTTGGTGGTTCTGTCCACACGCTTTTTTCATTTTTTTTTTTTACTTTAAATAAAGGTATCTGCCATATAATTTTTCTTAACAATTTTACAAAATCATTTTTTTTTTTTCAAAAACGGCTCCACAATTTTTCTTTATAAAATTCAATAAATTACTTTTTTTTTGTAGGAAAGGAAACAATTTTCCAAAATATGGTTATTATTTATAGTACCTACTAGAATATCTTTTTTTATTTTGCATTATGTATCTTCAAAACAGTACTCATTATTTCAATTTGTTTTTATATAGAAGCTTTTAAAAATATAAACAGTTTTTGCTACAAATATTTTCAAAAAAATATTTTTTGGATTTTTAAAAAATGTTTCAATTTTTGTTTTTTAAATCATATACAATATTTTGTTCTCAAAACGGCTCCGACGATTTTGATTTAACTTTTTTCGTAGGCCAGAATTAGTGTGATCTACTTAAAAAAAATATAAAATTTAACTTTTAGCAACTATTAGTAGTACATCTCATAGAATGTTTTTTTTACTTGCGATATAGGTACTATAAGGCAAGTTTTGGATTCGTGCATACAAAATTTTTTAGATTACAATCAAACATGATACTACGATGATAGGGAACACCAAAAAAGTGGGTAACACAATTCTGTCTGTCTGTCTGTTCGTCTACAGCCTAACCGTTTTTTTAATTTCTTTTTTTAGAACCAAAAATAACGGTACCTGCCATACAATTTTTTTTAGCAATTTTACATAATCGTATTTTTCTCAAAAATGGCTCGACAACTTTTCTTAAAAAAGATTTAATAAATTAATTTAAGTAAAGGCTTCCTTTGGGTGGAAAACCATTTTTCAAAAATGGATATTAATGGTACCTCCCAAAGAACCATTTTTTTAATTTTTGATTTTCTTCAAAACGGTATAACTGATTTCAATTATTTTTCTTATACAAAATCTACCAAAAAAAATAAATAGTTTTGTGTACCAAAATTTTTTTAAAAATATTTTTTGGATTTTTAAAAAATGTTTCAAAATTTTTGTTGGAAAATAACATAATCGATTTTTTTGAAACTCGATATTTAAGAGTTTTTTTAATACTCTCTAAAATATTTTTAGAAAAAATTTTTAGTTATGAAAAAATAACGGTACCTTCCATACAAAAGTTAAAAAACCGCAAGGGAAAATATTTGTTTGCTTAAAAACGACAGCTTCGATTTTGATTAAACTTTTTTCATATACTGAAATTAGTACGATCTACTACCAAAAATTATAAAATTTTACACTTAGCAACTATTAATAGGTAGTTCCTGTCATAGCACGTATTTCTTATTTTGAATTTTCTCGCTATCGGCTAAACGGATTTGGAGGATTTTTTTTATATACAAATTTCAGATAAGATTAAATAATATTGCATATCAAAATTTGCAAAAAAAAAATTTGGATGTTTAAAAAAAGTTTCAATTTTTTTTTTGAAAATTCGATATTTCAAAAACGGGTTAACAATTTTTTTTCAAATTTTCTTTTTATATACACATAAATATATACTTCAGATTTGCATACCAAAATTTGTTCTTAAAAATGTTTTAAGAATTTTATACATACAAAATAATTTTTTTTTAAAAACCGCTTCAACGATTTTAAATTTTGTTTTTCCATACAATCATATTCGATCAAGAATTAAGATGGCGTTCTTTTTTTCACCTAAGACTGTCAAAAGAGTTGTTTTAGCCAGTTTAAATGATGTATTTGATGCTTTTCAACATTTTTCTCTCATTATTTCCATGTCTTTATATACAATTCTCTTAAACCCTCTACCTCTTGAACATAAGGGCAATTACGTGCAACCCAGTTGTGCATTTTATTTTTTAAGAAAATTGAATGGCTTGCCTAAAGGAGGGATTCGTTGTTTTAATCCAAGAAATTTAATATTTGGTGCATTTTATGTTAAAGGTTAAACTATCTTTTAATGAAAATAAAAGTGTTTTCATTGGTAGGTACCTACTAAATTTAGGTTTAATTGGTACGAAGTTAAAGCTTTGCAAATATTTTTCGAAAATTCCCCATCATTCAACTGTTAAAAGAAGTTTGCTTTCCATGGAGTACAATTTTGAAAAATTCACCAAATCTTTTTATTTTTTTTTTTCAAATAAAACAGAATATGATAGCAGTTAAAAAATAAATCACCCTGTATTTATCAAAAGTTTTAAAAGTATCCCTTAACTGTTTACAAAACAAAACACGAACACAAAATGGCATTTATTTATTTTTTTTTTTTTTCATCTTATCGAGTTATGTAATAAGTTATTCGATCGGAAAATCTGCTTTCATCATATTTTCGAACAACAAAAACCAAATTGGCCATAAATACCAGTGAATTTACCATTCTCTTCCATGGAAAGAGAAAAGCAAAAAAAAAAAAAAATAAGAATCAACAAAAACAAGAATAAAACACCAACAGACCATCATAAGCATCGACTTATAGAATGAAAACACAAAAAATCTTTGCAAAAGTCAGAAAATAATCTGCAATCGATTGTTGCTGTTGTTGCTGTTGTTGGTGCCTGATTCAGGAATTATTATTTTTTTTCCTTACATTATTCTATTTCTTCTAAATATTTCTATGGCAAAAGGTCCTGACCGGGACGAAGTCGGGGCCATAAACAGAATGAGGCTGAGGCTGAGTAGCCCATTCCGAAAAGTTGTTAATTCGAAGGCTCACCATTGATTGCCACATGCCACATATTTTTGGATCTGAATTCTAAAAGCAGTCTTTAGTCTCCCCAGATGGTGAAAAGAACATTTTAACCAATATTCCATGGAACAGCCCGCAAAATATTAAAAATAAAATCACTCGTAAATTATACCGATAGTCTTCTTTTGTTTGTTTTTTTTTTTTTTTTTGGTTTTGTTCTCTTTACTTTACGGTCTTTTTCAATAAAAATAACTTTTAGCCGGACGAAGCAAAAATAAGTTTTTTGTTCTGTTGGTCTTGTTGCAGGCACGTTTCAGTTTCAGTAGTCCTCCTTTTCTCAACTACTAGATACTATGAGTAGATACTGTGTTTCCAGTCAGAGTGAAAATGTGTCAAAAATTTAATTCAAAAGTGTGGAGAGAGAAAGACCCTGTGTCCAAGTGGAGCGGTCGGTGGTAGAAGGTGGTGCTTTAAAAGGATTAAGGAAGCAATTAATGTAGACAGCCATTGCTGTGATTGTGATAGTTAAATTTGGGTCCATCTTTTTCAAAAGTTATTTTTGTTCATCACTTACTTATTATTATAGTGTCATATCACTTAATATTCTATTGCAGACAAAGTTTTGAATGGTGTTGGTTTAAAATTATTTTAAGCCCGAGGTAGTAGGTATGTGCGCGGAGTGTTTTCGAGAAATCGAGACTGATGTATCTGGGTGTATCTTATATTGTTTAAGCTTTGATGTTCTGCGATAAAGGTATCTTCACTCGTATCTTCTTATTTGAAGCTTAAGCACTTATGGCAGCATTGATCATGTATATTTGTCCAGGAGTATGCCTTGTACAGTTTGCTAGTGCCGTTCCATTCCCTTTCCGAATTAGAGAGTGGATACGGTGGAATGTGAAACACTCGGCGCTATAAAGCAAGACTGGCTGGTATAATTGTTTTATAGAGCGGATACTACGTCTTACGTGGGAGGAGTTTTGAACGCATTTGTTGCGCTAAACTGAAATACCAGCGGTTTTCTAGAATGATTATTAGTCAGATCTCCACTAAGATGCCGTTTGTGAGATTAATGTTTACTCCAACTTAATATGAAGTCCTTTGTTGCTGTCAACAGTGAATTTTTTTCCTAGCCGGTTGATAGATCTTTTTTGTTTGTTGATAGCACGTTTTTGTTCTTGTCCTCGTTTACTTGAAGACCAACAAGTTTCACCTGTTCTTTATTTTCCGTGAAAAACTTTTTGACAGCCTTTTCGGAGCGGCCAATGATGTCGACATCATTGACATAACCTTGAAATTATTGGATTTATCTATTGGAAATAGTTCTTTCAGTATTTACGCCTGCGCTCCGGAATATTTACTCCAGAGCGTGATTGAAGAAATCACATAATAGCGCATATCCTTGAGGGTGCTCTGTGCATATTTGAAATAGTTCGGAAGAGGTTTTTCCAAATTGCAAACTGCGTCGCATATTTTCCAATGTTACGCAATACAGGTTGATCAGTTTTCCCGGAATCCGAAGTTCAGCCATTGCAATAAAGAGCTCTTGATGATGCAATAATATGCGGCTTTGAAGTCAATGAATAAATGGTGAGTCTCGACTTAAAATTGCATGAGATTGAATATTTGGTCTATGATCAATCTACTGGTCCTGAAGCCATACTCGAACACTTGTTGATTATAGTGATGCAGAATGGCTTAAGGCCCTCAAACAATAGGTACATCAGATAAGATCTTATGTATGCAACGTTTATCAGGGATATGCCACGATAGCTTTGCAGGATATAGGATTGTCTTTTTTGTAGATGGGACTGCTGGAAATGCTGCTTGGATCCATAGTACATCTACTTTTCCCTATGATTCGGTGACTCTGTTGCCTTCACTGTTTTGAAGAGCCTGCTTTCCGGTTCCTAGCATGCTTGCGTTTCTGAGATATAGGAAGTTAACTGCTAACTTCACTGTGAATTTGCCTTAATGAAAGTTGCCATTGAACACTTATTTCACCGATGCCTCGCAGATTAATGGTAAAGCTGCGGTAGTTTATAGGTTAGGTTGATCGTAACGTAAAGGTTGTTGAATTGCTGTTTGCAATCTAAACGAAAAACGTTATAGAATTGAGAAAACTTAAAGTTATATTTATCTGTATCCCGATGCTTTCAAAATGTTTTATCTTTATCTAGGAAGCAACCAACAGTAATCTGACAGCTATGTTGGTGATTACAACGTTTTGGAATCTCAAGAACAAATGAAAGGTTAAGTGTTTCCCCCAACATCTCCAAACTGCATGACCGGAATGATGTTGTAAATGGCACAGAATGCATTCAGCCTCCAAAGAACAAGTTTTCTTCAAGGACTTTGCTAGTGTTGATTAATATATTATAATAATGGGTCGATATCCGGAAACGGGACCCATGATCACTAGCAGAACTATACCATCGTTAAAAATCGTTATTTCACTGTCCGCATATCCTCTGCTGTATTGTTGACTCAACTTGCTCTAAGAATGCAGGATTGCTGGGCGGGTTAGGCATAAAATTACATTTTAAATATTTGGTAAATGCACCTCACTTTATCTTGAGTTATCATCCAGAGTTCCACTTATCTGGAATTTGTTGTCTTTCATCGATGAAAATCAGCTAATTTCTTTGAATGCATCGGGTCCAGGTTTGATGGATTGCAGCCTTTTTCATTACTGGTTGTTGTTGAAATGTTGAAGACCGTAACTTACTTACTTATTTACTTACTTAAGTTATCGGACCTGTTACTTCCGTGAAGTTCCCCTTGTGGGACATAAGGCCTCCACTACTCCTAAGTGCCATCATGTACGGTCTCTGGAAATGTAACTCAGCTCTCTCCAACTCTTCCCCAATTGTGCTGATTCCTCTTCGACCGTTATTCACCAAGTACTTCTAGGTCGGCCGACTCGGCTGCCTTGCTGCGGGCATCGTTTTAGTCACAAAACACTCGTGACTCTTACGAGTCAATGATTTCCTGACATATTCTCGCATGAAGTTCATCATTGGAGATAGTGTTAGGCCAGAAAATCCTCAAGATGTTTCACAGACATCTATTCACAAACGTTTACAGCTTTGTTTTGACAGTGGGTGTTGCTTTCCAAGTACTGCACCCATAAAAAGGCACATATTTAACGTAGGAGCGGAACAGTCGTAGCTTGGTGTATAGGCTTATAGAGTTGTTTCTCCACATTTTGGACACCATTCCGAGCTCAGCCTTTGCTTTCCCAATTTTCTTGATTTATATCTAGTTCGGTCCCGCCTTCAGTACAGACAACACTCCTAAGGTCCTAAGATATTAAATACTCTCTACTGCACTGTCCAGATAAATCTAATTGGGTAGATCAGGAAGTCCCAACGCAGATCCTTTTTGTTTTTGTCCGTATTTATCCTTAGCCCAACGATTTCAGCTTCTCTATCCACCCTTGTTGTCATTTGATGGAGAGATCCATGATCGATTATATTCAACCCACTGCACGGTTCAATGATGGTCAGCAAGCTGTTGATGTTTGTCCACATAGGAAGACTCAGTGCGGAAACCTGCTTGTTTGAGGTAGAGTGTCTTCAAGGTGGTAATTTATTCGCTGCAGGACGATTTTTATATTTCTTTGGATACAGCACGAAAATTTCTCTTTCCAATCATTCCATTTTTCCACTCTTCATGAAAACTCTCTATTTCCCAAGCTCTCAATGATTGGGTGCTGGAGCCCTGGAGCTCACTCCAATGTTGTTGGCACTGCTCGTAAGAGCTCTTCTGAAATACCGTCGAGTCCAGCCACTTTGTTATTCTTCAATGCTTTGATTGTGGCTACGATTTCTTATCTACTGGGGGAAACAGTGGGTATTAGGGAGTTCTTTAACACGGACGGGTCATTGGGTGGGTTAAGTTCACTGGTGAAAATGCGGTTTAAAAACGCCGAAAAGAAACTAGCAGAGATCCGTCTGTGTCTTTAAATAGGTGTTGTTTAAAACCTGTGAACGTTTGTTTTCATACTTTGAAGTTCACTCTTCACCATTTGGTACTTTCTGTTGGCCATTTTTCAATCCCTTTATTGGATCCATTACGGGGTTGCAGTCTCTTCTGCAATCTCTTTCGATGATTATACAGTCGATAAGTTCCTTCAGGAAGGTGTTGGTATCTGTTCCTCGAGCTCTTCGGTCTATTCTACTCGTTCAGACCATTTTTTTTGGCGATCTCCATTTCTTCGATGACTTCCTAAATTGTTGAAATTGTTTCTGTTGGCATCTGGTATCACTATGGTTTCCCCGATTTTTATTTGGAATCACGCGATATCCAGTCGGTGGTAGCCAATGAAATCCTTGTTTTGTAGATCTGTTGTTAAGATTGCCTGGCTCCGTTTGATGTGAAATTCCACTGGCTCGCTGTCCGCATTTCTGGAAAAGATTCGGCTTGACGCATGAGCATTTTTTCAACTAGGGGACGATTTTGATACAGATCGCATTGAAACCATTATGAAATCCAGTCAGGATGGTGTTCTTGTGGATTTTTGCTTTGGTTGAGAGAGAGCTCTAACACAAGCGTCGACGCTTCCTTTTAATTGACATTTAGATTCCTTCAGTTTACTTTTTTAGTAAACAGTTTGGAAAATAAGTGAAAAGCAAACGTTAAGCAAAGTTGGCAAAGTTACGAGTACTTATCAAATATTCTACCAAGCTTTTCATCAGACATAACTCATTTCAAATAACTATGTACCCTTTCTGTTGAAATTATGTCAAATGATTTAGTTAATTGATAATCTAATTAATTATTAATTAAGAATTATCAACTTTTTAATATCATATAAATTAAGTAAGTTTAAGGAAAGGACTCTTATAAAACCTTCTCTTCCAAAGAAAAACGTGCTTAAAACTCGTTATTAAGCAATCATTAAAAATTTTATGACAACACAATAGGAATTCGGTGTAAGCTAAGCATTAAACTTCCTTTCGTACCAATATAATACACAAGGATTTAATATAATTTTTATTATTGTAAAGATATTTCTGTTGAACAGTGCTTTATGCGAGAAAAAAATCTTCCTATTATCTTCATCATCCACTTAAAATCTAATTATTGTTATATATTTCAAAAATCATAAAATCGCATTAACGACACTCCCCCCCTCTCTCTCTCTCTCATCCTATTCATCATTGTTGAAAGGAATATATACAAAACATTTTTTTTATTGCTTTTGAATCCTGGGGACAATGATATAGACATTCATCTAACAAAAATGTATACAGCTAGGTATATGCACGTCGTATCCTTGCCACAAAAATGTCAATATTTCTTAAAAAAGAAATTTTTAAGCTTCAGCTGAGTTAATTTTTGCACCGAAATGTTTATTGATTTTTTTGTTCTTTCAAGAAAGAAAGAGCTCCACAGCAGTTGTGACTTTTTATTCATGAGAAAAATATATTCTTACCACTTGGGACAAACAATATAAGAGCCCATGAATTTTGGAAGGAGCACCTTCCACCGCGCCGTTAAAGGTAAGGATATAGGTACAGGATTATACACGAAGTCCTTAAACAAGGTTATGATAAAAATATTACGTTCATAACTATGTAATGGCAAAATATTTGGCACGACATCAAAGCACCTTCTGTCAGCTGTGTCAAATTTAAAACCATGAACAAAAAAATATACATATATACACACCAACAACCAAAAAGGATTCTCCTGCCAGAGATCTATTGAAGTTTATTTTTATTTTTACATGAATTACGGCGTTGATTCATGGAAATACTGGCAGCGCCAGCGACTATGCGGCGTACTGTCAAGCTTTTGTGTATATTTTTAACAAAAACATGAAAAACCAAAGAGAGCCAGTAATATTATAAATATGTGAATGTATGTACTTACATTGAGCTGTCAATATAGGCTGAAGCATTCAATAGCAATAAATAAAAAGTGTTAAAAGAATGTGCTCCAATTTTGTATATGATCCTTTAACAGTTTGGCGAGGATTATTATTGGGATATTTTTTTTTCAACAATAAACAAAAAAAAAAAGCCTGACCGATGTGAAAAATGTTTCCATCACATGATTAAGCTGTTTACAGACTATAGAATCTAGATTAATGAAAAGAATGGAATTTTTGTCGAAATCAAGCCGATGGTATAGGCATTTAATGATGTGTAATTTGAAAGATTTTATTTTTTGTTACTTTGTAAGCCAGTGAGTTAGTTAGGAGATGACTTATGAGCTTATGAGCAGAGCTATAGCAATTCCATGTTTATTTTTTAAACATAATTTTTTTTTGAATAAGCTTCGAGGTAGTTAATTCGCGAAGAAGATAGTTTTCGAATAAGGAAATCGCCTTTAAAATGACATTCAATAGTTGTAGGAATATTTTAAACCATTTTTAACGTTTTGAAAGGGTGGTAAGAGAATTTGGTTGGATTTATCATTAGTTCAGTCGATATGGTTCAATGCGGATAGAATTGTTTTCAAGAAAATTTAAGAAATTAGTTATAAACGGGGATATTTAAGAATGAACAAATTTCAAACATATTGATGTTGAAGATACCAAGACATATCAATGTATGAAATCGAAGATTTTCCAACGTTAGTCAACTCAGTTTGAATCATTGAATTCATTGCGTGCGTGGATTTTGAATGATTCGGTTCGGTTTGCTTTGAGTCATATTATTGTTAATCAAAAGCAAATCAAGTTGCAAACCGAATATTGACCAATTAAATTGTACATATTTTGGTAGCCGTAAAAGAATTGTGAACATATCAGATTTTCTTAGAGGCGTTTTTTAATCCATTGCCATCACATCCATACCTCGTGACATGATGGTTAATGCGTAGGACTGTCATGCTGAAGGTCTGGGTTCGATTCCCAGCCGTGCAGCCTAAAAATAGAAATGTTTTATCCGAGGTACTGCCTCTTGCGAGGAACTGACAAATCCTCCAAGAGTATACTTGTCATGAAAAAGTGCTTCTCATTTAGCCGTTCGGACTCGGGAAAAAACTGTAGGTCTCCTCCATTCCTGCCAACAACACGCACACAGGAATGGTTGAGAGTTGTAAGTCACTAGGCCCTGGTTCTCCACGAGCTGTTGCGCCACCCAATTTATTTTATTTATTTTTATCACATCCATACTTCAATGGAATTTCACAGTTGATGGCTTGACAGATAAGGGACGGAGTTTGACAGAAAGAGTATATTTCGATTCATTGTATATGTCATCCAAACTCTTCAATAAATTCTGGTTTCTTAAAGATTTCTTAGTCCATCGATATCGTTGGCATTCTTCAATGGAATCTGACAGTATATTGATGGTTTGACAGATGGGGTAAGACTATATTTTCGTGGGAAAAGTGTATTCAGATCCAAACGTCACCCGATTGTACAGTACAAATTCTTATTTTTTTTTACTTTTAAGATCAAAGGGCACGGTAGTGCCCAACCAAGTTCGCGGCACTACACCCTTTTTACAGGAACTAACTCGGGCGATTTTCAACCCCCCTCTAACTTCAGTACCAATAAAGTTAGAAATTTTAAATTCGCAGTATTTGCTGAGCTGATCAAACACAGGTGGCTGACCAAATTTCAACTCCTTAGCTTTAGCTATTCCGGAGATATAGGACTTCAAAAATCGCAAAAACCATAACAGACTGACTGATTCACTGACTCACTGACAGATCATCAAAATTATGGAGCAGTTCCCGACATCGTCGAAGATTGAAATTTAGCACAACGGTAGCCTTGTAGTGCATACAAGGGAAAAAATCCAAAATCTGCAAATTTTCTACTCAGGGGGCGTGGTATCCACCCACTATCTTAAAAATTCTTATAAATTATATGGAGCATTTCCGTATGTTGTAGAAATTTGAAAATTGGTAAGTCGGCAGGGCTTGAAGTACTAAGAAAGAAAAAAATTAAATAGTTGGAATTTTCTACTAAGAAGGCGTGGCATCCACCCACGTTCTTAAAAATTCTTATAAATTATATGGAGCACTTCCGATTGCTGTAGAAGGATGAGAATTGGTAGGTCAGTAGGGCTTGAAAAACTAAGAAAGAAAAAAATGGAAAAATTGGTAATTTAAGATCAGAGGGCGTGGCATCCACCCCCATTCTCAAAAATTCTTTTAAACTATATGAAGCACTTTTAATTGTTGTTGATGAAATTTGGTAGAGTGGTAGGGTTTGACGTGCATACAAAGATTAAAGTAAGAAATGTATGATTTTCAGCTCAAGGGGCGTGGCATCTACCCACTTTTTAAAAACTGTTATCAATTATATACATAATGTACTTCCGATTGTTTTAAAACGATAAAATTTGGTATATCGGTAGGGATTGAAGTACTTTGAAAGAAAAAATCAAAAACTTGGAATTTTCCATTCAGGGGGCGTGCCATCCACCCACTTTATCAGAATTGCTATTATTTATATGGAGAACTTCCGTTGTCTTAGAATTATGAAACTTTGAAGAGCGGTAGGGCTTGATTTTTACCTGGCAAAATAAATCTTTGCAAAAAGGAGTGAAATCACCACAAAAATATAAATGTTAAAAAAAGAGCCAAGTTCTTATATATACACTCCTCGTCAACTGAATACGCACAAACATTTTTTAATATACTTTATCCATTTTTTCCAAACAGTGATGGTTATTATGCCATCTGTTGATGCTAACTATTCCCTTAAGATGTTAAGCAGATAATTCCGAAAGAATTATCCAAAAACAACCGTGAGTTTTTCTTCAACCACTTGCAAAGTGTTTTATATGCAAAGTAGGAGTTTTTCTTTTAGTCAACTGAATAGGTACAACGCCATTTTCTTCGTTGTTTATAAGTTTTTTGGAGTGCTTGACAGTTTAAATTAACGATTTTAGTGTTTTCAGTAAAATTTAATTCTTGATTTCAAATTTTAAGAAAAATGGGTAGATCTTCGTGTCTTAACAGTGTTGAAAAAGCTAAAATCGATTTACTTAGAGACCAAGGCCTAACTGGACGTGCAATAGCTAATAAAGTTGGCCGAAGTTTTAATGTAGTTTATTCTTACTTGAAAAATAAAGATGCATACGGCAAAAACATGAAGGGAGGTAAGAAAACAGCAACAATAGCAGCTGAGAGACGAAGAATTTTAAGATATGCATCAAATTCTTCTGATTCTGTGGCAAAAATAAAACAAAAAGTCGGCGTAAACGCAAGTTGCTCAACAGTATTAAGAGTAATCAACAACTCAAGCCATCTTAAACGAATGAAACTTAAGAAAAAACCACCACTTGACGAGAGACGGAAAATGTTGCGATTAGATTTTTCAAGACTTCACATGAGTTGGAAAAAAGAATGGTATCACGTGGTTTTTTCAGATGAAAAAAAGTTTAATTTCGATGGCCCTGATGGGTTCAACTTCTATTTTCACGACTTAAGAAAAGAAAAAAGATTTTTAAAGCGCCATCATAGTCGTGAAGGAGGTGTCATGATATGGGGAGCAGTCAGTAATTATGGAACAGTTGAGCTCGAGGTTGTTACATCAAGAATGACAGCAGCTGGGTATAAAGTAATTTTGGAAAGAAATTTTCCTAAATTTTCTAACATCTTTGGACCCATAAACTGGACCTACCAACATGATAATGCGCCTATTCACTCAGCGCGCATAATAAAAACATGGATAGAGGAGCAACAAATGCAGTTGCTTCAATGGCCGCCGTACTCACCTGATCTAAACATCATAGAAAATGTCTGGGGATGGTTAGTACGCAAAGTTTATGAGGGTGGTCGTCAGTTCGAAGACAAAGAAACCTTAATTTCTGCAATCAAATTAGCGTGGAGCGAAATTTCGTTAAATTACATTAAAAAGCTATACGATTCCATGCCGGATCGAATTTACGAAGTAATTAAAAATAAAGGTGGAAGTACCCACTACTAAACTTAAACAAAAACTTGTTTCATTCCATTCCAATACCAATTTTAATTTTTGTACCTATTCAGTTGACTCAAAAAAAAACTTCTACTTTGCATAAGTTACACTTTGGAAGTGGTTGAAGGAAAAACTCACGGTTGTTTTTGGATAAAACTTTGAAATTCTGTTATTTATATGTTACGAAAATTTTTACCATCAACAGATGGCATAATAACCATCACTGTTTGGAAAAAATGGATAAAATATATTCAAAAATGTTTGTGCGTATTCAGTTGACGAGGAGTGTATGTTTGTATGGGAAAAAAATTAAAGTCGTTGGAGCGGTTTTTTAAAAAATTATTTTTTTTTATACATAAAAGTCTTAAACATTTTTAAGAACAAATTTTGGTATGCAAATCTTAAGTATATATTTATGTGTGTATAAAAACAAAATTTTAAAAAAAGTTGTCAACCCGTTTTTGAATTATCGAATTTTAAAAAAAAAAAATTTGAAACTTTTTTAAAAATCCAAAAACTTTTTTTTCTAAATTTTGATAGGTATGCAATATTATTTAATCTTATCTGAGATTTGTATATAAAAAAATAATCTACATACTTAGAAATTTCGAACGAGAACGAGAAAATTCAAAATAAAAAAAAAAGTTCTATGACAGGTACTACTAATAGTTGCTAAGTGTAAAATTTTATAATTTTTGGTAGTAGATCGTACTAATTTTAGTATAAGGAAAAAGTTTAATCAAAATCGTAGGTGTCGTTTTTGAGAAAAAAAAATATTTTCCTTTGTGGTTTTTTAACTTTTGTATGGAAGATACCGTTATTTTTTCATAAATGTAAAATTTTTTCTTAAAATATTTTAGAGAGTACTAAAAACTCTTAAATATCGAGTTTCAAAAAAATCGATCATGTCACTTTCGAAATATTTGATTTTCCAAAAAAAAATTTGAAACATTTTTAAAAATCCAAAAAAAAATTTTTCAAAAATTTTGGTACACAAAACTATTTATATTTTTTGGAAGCTTCTGTATAAAAAAAAATAATTGAAATCGGTCGTACCGTTTTGAAGGAAATCAAAAATTAATAAAATGGTTCTTTGGGAGGTACCATTAACAACCATTTTTGAAAAATGATTTTCCACCCAAAGGAAGCCTTTACAAAAAAAAAAATTTATTGAATTTTTTAAAAACAGTTTTCGAGGCGTTTTTGAGAAAAATACGATTATGTAAAATTGCCAAAAAATTGTATGGCAGGTACCGTTATTTTTGGTTCTTAAAAAAATTAAAAAACGTGTGGTCAGAATCACCAAAAACCACTATGTACCAAGTTTGAAGAAAATCGATGGGGCCGCTTAGACTGTAGACGAACAGACAGACAGAATTGTGCAACCCACTTTTTTGGTGTTCTCTATCACGTAATATCATGTTATCTCAAATTTTTTTTTTTTGCACGAATCCAAAACTTGCCTTATAGAACCTACAAATATCGCAAGTGAAAACACTACGTTCAGAACGAGTCGATGCCAAACCAAATGGATACGAATCGAATCGAATTGTCTTTCGGTCCATGTTTAAGCTAATTTGGTTTAAAATAAATTTAAACGGGTTCAACTCGGTTTAGATTGACTTGGCTAGGATCCACTTGGACACATCACTACTAGACATATTCCATGACAGAACAGATATGAATTGAATGGGTTAAAATTCTGCATTCCAAAGATTAATTTCGGTTAATTAAAATTGATCCAGTGCTGCAACCTCAGAAAAATTAAGGGACTGTTGGTCTTGAGCCTCCTATAATATGCGATGTTTCTCTGTCGTATTTTTTTTTTAATTCCATTTTTTTTTGAAAATTTTGATATGCAATATTATTTGAATTTGTTTGAAATTTGTTTTAATTATGTATGTATGAGTAGATATTATGTATACTATTTAGTACATAAGTATTGATGGAAGCCCGAACGAATTGTTCAATAATAGTACAGGTAAAATAGGATAAATAAAACAAAAAAATTGGTACCACCATGAAACTTGGTGAAAACGTTTCATGTACTATGAGAATGAAGAATCAAAAGAGTCTATAAAAATATTTCATATGGAAGGGTGTTTTTTTGAGAGTGGGAGGGGCGTAAGTTGTGGTGTATCAGACGGAAAAATAAACTTTGGTGCAACCTAAGCATATGGCACATGTTTTCAAGGTAGTTTTAAATGCTGAATCAAATGACACCAAAACCATGTCGATACGACCTCCGTGAAAAAAGTTATTGTCATTTTTGTGTTAGGATGACTATATTTTCAGTATAAAAGTCAGATATTACCGAAAATTAGTTGAAAATGGTGGTCCGTCGATAAAATCTGGCATAAATGGTTCATTTATCATGAAAAGCAATAATAAAAAGAGTCTATAAAAATATCTGTGGTTAAAGGGTGTTTTTTTGAGGGTTTTACTGAGTGTTGGGGTTATGGTGGGATTATTGCCATAGAACCTATTACAAAAATTGTACCCTCATGAAACTTTATAAAAATGTGGTATGAACTACCATAATAAAGAATCAAAAGAGTCTATAAAAATATCTATATGGTAGAAGGATGTTTTCTATGGGTGAAGGAATGTATAAAACTTTTTCCAAAAACTAAAATTGTTTCCAAAAAAAAATAACACCCTTTACCCAAGCCCACAAAAACACCCTTTCTTCCTTGATATTTTTGTAAACTACGTAAATTCTTCATTCTCGCAGTAAATGAAACACTTTTACCAAGTTTCTTGAGGGTTACCATCCTTTTCCATTTTTTTGAAAAATAACCACACACTTCCCCCTATCTTCAAAAAACACACCCTTCCACGCAAAATATTTCTATAGACTCTTTTGATTCTTCATTCTATAAGTTAATAGCACATTTTAACAAAATCTCATGGGGGTACCATTTTTGTCACAGGTTTTATGGCAATATGGCACCACTACCCCAACCCACAAAAAAAACACCCTTTAACCATAGATATTTTTATAGACTCTTCTTATTATTAATTTTCATGACAAATGAACCATTTATGCCAAGTTTCATCGACAGACCATTATTTTCAACTGGTTTTCGGTAATATTTTACTTTTATACTGAAAATATAGTCATCCTTACATAAAAATGACAGTAACTTTTTTCACGGAGGCCGTATCGACTTGCTTTTGGTGTCATTTGATTCGGCATTTAAAACAACCTTAAAAACATGTGTCATATGCTAATGTTGCACCAAAGTTAATTTTTCTGTTCGATACACCACAACTTCCCCCCCCCTCTCCCCTCAAAACACACCCTTCCATGCAAAATATTTTTATAGACTCTTTTGATTTTTCGTTCTCATAATGCATAAGACGTTGAAATAAATCAGCCAGGTGAAAGCTGATTTATTTCAGTAGTATATATAATTTGTATTATAAAACCTTCTTATATAGAATTCATTATTATCAAACGAAAATAAATAAATCTTAAAATATAAACAATAAAATTAAGTCCATTCATAGTCTATAAATGAAATGATGTCAGTTTATTATATCTTTTTCTTCTATTTCTGTCATAAAAAAAGGATATAATATTTTCTACCCACGTTTCGTTAGATAAAGCTTTTATAATAAAAAAAAAACCTTATCCAAAAATACTTTCATGGCTATTTTAGTAACTGGCTTAACCAAATTGATGGAAATCAATGGAAATTGACAGGGAACCACACTTCATTAGGTACTACACAGCGAATTTCCCGAAAAAGAAAACAAAAACAAAAATAACAAGTGACCTAAGGTAAAATACTAATACACTCTCTTCTATCTCTGTGGGGCTATTCATGACAATCTTGCACATTTTAAAAATTGTGATCATTGCTAAAGGAAAAGTCATGAAAAATAATAGATCCATTAATTCCCTCCCATGGATTTGTCAAAATCCATTGTAAATGGCTTTGTTAGTTTTTTTTTTTTTTGTTCTCTCTTTTTTCATAATGTGTCCTTTTGGGTTTTAGATATAAAACCTCATATAAAATAATTGTTTAGGTTTCCCTATGCATGGATATGTATGAACATTGTACATATATGTTTTATGTTAATGATGCTTAATGCTCTTATAATATAAATCTCTGTCTAAGATTCCTAACATACTATAATGAGCATAAAATCACCGAGTAAAATGCTTTGTACTAGTGTTGGAAGATTAAGGATAAAATCCTTTTTTTGGGGGGAAATATGTTAAGAGTATGCGAATAATAAAAGGTCAGTAACATTATATGAATTATAAATTGACGACATTTTTGGAATTGAAACGACCTTTTATCTTTACGAGTATTAAGCAAGTTAAACAAATATTTTTGTATAGCATTGTGAGTGAGTCTGGCTTTACGTAAAGGTAAAGCCAAAATGTATAGATGGATGATAATAGAGAAATAGAAAGTAGAGGATAAATTAGAATTTTTGTCACAGGTCTTCTATGAAATGGATCTCTTTCTGACACAACTGCAATCTCTTATACTGAAGGGGTTTTTAAGAAAACTGTTTTTCGCTGACACATTAACAGAAAATTGTATTTAGATATTCGAAATTTATTATTTTTGTATTTTTAATGCCATTTCAGCAATTTTTTTCTAATATTTCGATAGAGATTGTGATTTTATGCCTTAGAAATTCTTGTTTAACAAAGTCAGTCCTAAATCCAAGAAAACTATCTGAAAAAAGTGAATTGTGATTTTTTGCCAAAAGCCTGGAGCCACTTTGTTCATAAGGAGTTAAATATTCAAAGAAATCTTGTCTTGGCATCCTAATGCTCCTGGAGGATAACTCGATGTTTCCATTTTTGTATGTAAAAAATACAAAAATTGGAGATGTCAGAGCTTTTATTGTTAAGGAGGTGCCCACTCTGATATTTTTTTAGCATGCATCACTTTGCATTAGATTTTTGGTGAAAGGAATTCTGAATTTCCAAATATTTAGAAATGAGCTAAAAAAAATGTAGCGTCTTGTTTTGCCGCAAGTTCCAAAAATCATTTCATAGCCCAATGACGACGCGTGGTTGGTCTAACTAAAGGAAAGCTTAAAATTATTTCTTAAAAAATTTTGTAAGTTCTCTACTGAAAGATAGTATTTAATTTACTGTCGGATATGCCTCACTATTGAAGGGTGCCACCCTTATCCTACTTTCTGCTTTTTCGTATGTTCTCCTTTGCTAAAGGACCTTTTAATAGGGGCTCCAATTTTTTTAGTTTAAATAGTGGCCATGTTGTTAAAACAACTTCTGTCTATTTTATTTTATAGATTAGTGCAGGACCAATAACCATATTTCATTGAACATCGTGTGCAAACCATCAAATTCTATTTTAAAATCAATATTAGAGTAAGTTGGGGTAATGTGGTATATGCGGGTAATGTGGTATAGGCAGTTATTTCAAAAGCCAAGCATGCTTCTACAACAGTTTTTGATTCTGCAGACAGTGATTATAATAAAAGTATAGTAATGCGTGTTTAAACAACTCAAAAATCGTCCATTAAATTGACCAAATTACTGAAATCTGTTATTGTGTAGAGCTGTGTTTTTTTTGTTGATGGAACAAAAAGTATTTGTGCATTTGAAAAATTGTGTTCCAAACCAATTTGTCAATGCATCGGAAGAATATATTAATCATTCACGTTACTTAATTTTTCGTTTTGTTTAAAAGTATTTATTTTAAATTTTTATTTATTTTTGTACAACTATAGAGTTTTGGCTAATGTGGTATACTAGATTTGGGCTAATGTGGTATAGTATTCCTAATGGGGTATAGTATACCACATTACCCTACCTTAAAGTTTATACCTGCGTCAACTGACTTTTGTGCTTTTGCAGTCATGTTTTGTTAAAATGTCCAAAAAAGGTGATATAAGAAAATGGGACCCGAAAGATATACAGAGACCCACTTGTACTATGAGGAATGACGAAATTTGCCTTCAAGACATTGGGGGGACCACTTGGTATAGTGTACCACATTAGACAGCTAGGTGTACCACATTATCCACTACTTTTCAAAAGTGACGATTTCGAGGTCATATCATTATTTTGTTAAAATCTTTGTAAGTAACTGTTAGAATCCGACAAAAACATTAAACGTAGTAGCTTATATGTTCGTGCTAAAATCTACCAAATTTGGGAGCATTCGTGTCACTACTTTTTCTGTTAAGTCAAAAATACAAACATATACACCACAATACCCTAACTTCCTCTATGTACCTACATAGGAAATTTATCACGCTTTTCCTGATCCTTTGCGACCATTTTTAGAACAAGCTTAATTCGTCAGATTTGAGATAGTATTGATAATGATAATCCACAAAAGACACACCAAGGCGTTGCGAAAAAACTATTGTTTGGGTGGTGGTAATTTCAGTTATAGCGGAAAATGAATCTGGCATTTTCATAATAGCTCTGTAACCAGTTTTAACTCCAAAAAAATTCAATAGTTTGAAAACTTGCCACACTTATTAAAAATGGTCTAATGATGAATAGTAGAAACTATTTGTCTCATCACAACATTTTTTGAGAACAAAAGATAGCTTATAAAATTCTCTACATTATTGATCATGACCAAATGTTCCATATATTCAAGTCAAATTATATATTTAGGATGATCACTGATTCAGACTGACTTACTGACTGAATCTGTAACGCTGGAAAATATTTTGAATATGAAAAAAGTTGCGAAAACACTTCCAGGTTCCAAACGCGTATTAAGAAAATAACGGTCAATGTTTCAAAAGATAGTTGTTGAGTAGACGCATTTTCGAGTAAAATGTCAGTGTTGCCACTTTTCGGGAAAAAAAAAGTTTTTTTTTCTTAAGCCAAATGGTGGAACGTACATTTTTTGATAGTTGCTACTAATATTTTGAAAATGAAAAAAAAGTTGCGAAAACGCCTCAATGTACCAACTGCGTTTTGGGAAAATTACGGTTCATGTCTTAAAAGATAGGTGAAGTTGCGGAAATGCTTTCAGATGTCAAACATTATGTCGTATAGAAGATAAATATCTGAATGATAGATGTTGAGCACCTACATACCTACAGGTAAGATCTCAGTGTTGCCACATTTAGGGGAAATTCTTTTTTTGAGTCAATGGACCGCCACAATTTTGTTTTTTTTTTTTTTGATCATGAAAACAAAATTAGCGGAAACGCCTCCAGATGTCAAACCCGTGTTTAGTGTCTAAGAAGATAGGTGTTAATGTCTGAAAAGTAAGGTGTTGAAGAGAGGCACTCGATGCCAAAAGCGTCTTAGAAGACAGGTAGATGCAGCTTAGGGTAAAATGTAAGTGTTACCACTTTTCGGGAACATACTCTTTTGGTGGCAAAGTATGGGACCTCCACTTTTTGGTAGTTTTTTGATATTTTGAACATTAATAAATTGTAGAAACTATTTCAGATATCAAATGTGCTTTCGAAAAATAAATTTTCATGTCTTAAAAGATTGGTATTGAGTAGACACCTTCGAGTTAAATAATGTACATAAGTGGGGTCACTTTTTGGTAACATTATGGTTTATATCTTAAAAGATAGGTGTTGAGCAGACGCACCTGCGGGTAAATTTTTGGTGTTGCCACTTAATGGAAGGATACTTTATTTTATGTGAAAGGGTGGGACCTTCTCTTTTTTTTTTTGCAGTTTTTAGTATATAAAGTTGCGGAAACACCTCCGGATACCAACCAATGCATATTAAAAAAAAACTATTTTGTATTAAATATTTCGTGCTTTGAATAAAAGCGTTTGATATCAATATATTCATTCATTTTTAACGGGCGCTTTAGGTGCGTTGCAACCAACTAGTTTTTTATAGTTATTTAAACGCTTTATTTTATAGGCTTCAGTATAAATTATAGCTCTAGTGCTTATGTTTAAAGAGTTCCACTTTACAACCATCTTAGGATCTTGTAACACCTGTCCATATGAAATAGCCAATCAATAATTATCTCCTCTAAGCCCCATTTGAAAAGTCTGAAAGCAAGTTAGGGAAAAGAGCAAAGTTTTTGATATATTTTTACTTACGATTATAGGTACTATAAGGCAAGTTTTGGATTCGTGCAAAAAAAAAATTTGAGATAACAATCGAACATGATATTACGATGATAGAGAACACCAAGAAAGTGGGTGGCACAATTCTGTCTGTCTGTCTGTCTGTTCGTCTACAGCCTAAACGGCTCGATCGATTTTCTTCAAACTTGGTACTTAGTGATTTTTGGTGATTCTGCCGACACGTTTTTTCATTTTTTTTTAGAACCAAAAAATAACGGTACCTGTCATTAATTTTTTTTTGGCAAATTTACATAATCGTATTTTTCTCAAAAACGGCTCGACAACTTTTCTTAAAAAAAAATCAATAAATTTATTTTAGTAAAGGCTTTCTTTGGGTGGAAAACCATTTTTCAAAAATGGTTATTAATGGTACCTCCCAAGGAACCATTTTTTTAATTTTTGATTTTCTTCAAAATGGTATGACCGATTTCAATTATTTTTTTTATACAGAAGCTTCCAAAAAATGTCAATATTTTTGCGTACCAACATTTTTGAAAAAATATTTTTTGGATTTTTAAAAAATATTTCAAAATTTTTTTTGGAAAATCAAATATTTCGAAAATGGCAGCATAGATTTTCTTAAAACTTAATATTTAAGACGTTTTTAGTACTCTCTAAAATATTTTTAGAAAAAATTTTACATTTATGAAAAAATAACGGTACCTTCCATACAAAAGTGAAAAAACCGCAAAGGAAAATATTTTTTTGCTTGAAAATGACTCCTACGATTTTGATTAAACTTTTTTCATATACTAAAATTCGTACGATCTACCATCAAGAATTATAAAATTTTACACATAGCAACTATTAGTATTACCTGTCATTGAACGTATTTTTTTATTTTGAGTTTTCGCGTTATCAGCTTAACGGATTTAAATGAATTTTTTTATATACAAATTCTATATAAGATTAAATAATATTGCATATCAAAATTTTCAAAAAAAAAGTTTTTGGATTTTTAAAAAAAGTTTCAAACTTTTTTTTTGAAAATTCGATATCTCAAAAATGGGTTGACAATTTTTTTTCAAATTTTGTTTTTATATACACATAAATATATAATTTAAATCTGCATACCAAAATTTGTTCTTAAAAATGTTTTAAGAATTTTATATATAAAAAATTAATTTAAAAAAAAACCGCTTCAACGATTTTAAAAATTTTTTTCCCATACAATCATATTCCATCATGAATTAAGATGGCATACTTTTTTTTCACCTCAAACTGTCAAGAGAGTTGTTTTAGCTAATTTAAATGTCGTAATTCATGCTTCTCTACATTTTTCTCTCATAATTTCCATGTTTGTATATACATACAATTTTCTTAAACTCGCAGTGTCTTGAACATAAGAGCAAGTACGTGCGACCCAGTCGTGCATTTTATTTATTTTGAACTTTAAAAAAAAGTAAAACAGTAGTAAAAAGGAGGTTCTTATAGTAACTCATAACAATTCAGTTAAATCTTTATTTTTTTTTTTCTTCATGAAGATTCATAATTCTTCCGGAAAAGTGATGGACATTAGTGATTTAATTATTAATTTTTGGTTTAACGTGGAAGCGTTTTTATAAAAGTTTCCAAGAAAGTTTTAAGACTCTGAGGTACACAATCATAAGCGTTTTTGAAAAAAATCATCAACAGTATGGCTGCTGCAGCTCGTCTTTCCGAAGGTATCATACCTTGATAAAATACTGATTGCAGCACTTATCAACCATGTAGATGTAGACGATCATTTTTATGGAATTTTCTTGAATGCCACAAAGCTATAGCAGAAAAGCTAGACGTTAAAGTAAGAACTTGCCCCCGCCAAGGTCATCGTCGAAACAATCATTCATCTTCAAGCTTTGAAGAGCTCCATAATCATCAGTTCGCAGGTTTATGCGAAAAAATCATTGAATCATAATATAAAAATCATTGTCATAAGATTATGTATTTCTTCAAACTAAAATATTAATAAGGAGATACCTCACAAGCCTTATTAACAATTTAAAATTGAGCAATCTTATTGAAAGACCCTCTTTGAGTGATAGAATTTTTTGTATTTTAAAAACCAATGTCTTCAATCTTCAATAATTCTTATTTATTTTTAGCAAAGACTCATACAAACAAGTGCCTTAATTTGGTGGCGCATCAGCTCGTGGAGAAAAATGGCCTATAGTGACTTACAACTCTCAACCATTCTTGTGTGCGTGTTGTTGGCAGAAATGGAGGAGACCTACAAGTTTTTGCAAAGTCCTATAACGGCTAGATGAGAAGCACTAATTTATAACAAATATACTCCTGGAGGATTTGTCAATATCTCCTGTTTTTAGTAGGCAGCAGCTGGGAATCAAACCCAGACCTTGGCCTGACAGTTCAACACACTAAACATTATGCCACGAGGTACTACACAGCAAGTACCTACCAACAAATGAAAATTTGTTTTTCAGATTTCAAGCAACTAATGTTACTAACCGGTACATAACTATTACCAAGAAAAGGGATCAAATTCTGGAGAAAGTATAAAGCAATTACAAACTACCACCAACTTTTAAAGCAGCCATTATTTTTTTGGGAAAAGCAGCTAAGGATATCTTTCATTAAAAAAAAAGTAATTCATCAGTTGGCCTAACCTTACCATCAAAGTGAGGGTAAGAGTGCAAATGCCTAAGTGTGAGTGTGAACATGAGCAATCATTTTTATTTGCAAATGTTCATTTTATTATCCAAATAACCACCAATACTCCTATCATTCCTAGATATTAGTTTTTTTTTACAAAAAAAATTGAGCAGCACCAACTCAATCCAGGTTAAAGGCGGTGTAAGTCTTTGGGTAAAAAGGAGCATGAAGTACGATTTTTATTTGCGATTTTAATACTCTTTCCTCCAGAACAATGCACTCTTTCCATCCTAAGATAGTTGTTAAAATTACAAGAAATTAACGGAAATGAAATTTTATGTTGTTACAAAGTTGCCAAGCATCTACATTATTTTTATGGGAACTACTGAAGGCATATTGAGTTGTAAGGCGTTTCGCACATACATTTCCCTGTAATGTAATTTTATTTGCTTTAGCTAGGAGTGATCTTTCTTTAACGATTATGTCACTCTGCCACTCCTACCAACTTCGCACTCTTACCCCAAGCGACTCTATACACTTTTTTTTGTTTCAACGGGTAGGCACCAACCCATCACTAACTGTTAATATAAAACTCTTAGAACAACTTTTATTAGTATTTGGTACGTGTGCTAATTTAAAGAAAAATGCTGATGACTTAAACTAGCTGGATCCATTGGGGAAAGGTACCTACCCTTTTGATTCAGATCGATTCCCGGGACATTGAAATCAGCGTTTTTCAATAATATGCTTTTATTGAATTAAATTTTCTTAAGTTAAATTAAATTCTTAAATATCTGAGATAAAAACCCAAAAATTTGGTAAAAAAAAGGGAATTTACCACAAAAGTTTGGAATTTTTTTGAAAAGTGTCCCTTAGCACTGCTTTGAGCAAAAAAAAATTACAAAAATACACACATGGCAAGAATGTTACTAACAACATTCTGCCAAAGCGTTAATTCCATTTCATTCTTCTTTTCTCCTTAACTTTTGCATCCATCGTTTTCGGTGAACATGGAACAAGTTATAATAAAACCTCATTCGAGTGAGTGTAGGGGTTACTCATATAATAAACCCCAAACCAAAGGAAAGGCTGGCTCTGTACAAGGCAGTAGTAGTAACAAAAGATTAGCTAATCCGTTTTAATCTCGAAAGGAAATCATTTCAACTTCCTCTCGTTTTGTGGTCTCTATATTCTTTTTGTTCTCTCTCATCAGCCACCCCAAAAACCACCCCCAAATGCTTGGAATCCCCCAAGGGAAAGAAATACCAGAAAGAACCCACTAAGATAAACGAAATATTTTTCGCGTTCTAATTATTTTTTTTTCTTGCTCCTTTTTTTTTCCTTTTATATCGTCATTGTTGTAGAGATTGACTCTGATGGTGGATGTGGTGGTGGTAATGTAGAGTGCCTGTGTCTACTAACTTCTCTTTAAATGCCCATGTAGATAAGGGAGAATACAAAAAAAAAAACACAAACTTCTTAAGAAAATGTTCTGCCTATCCTTCAGGCGAAACGAATTCTATTTGTGAAAGAATGCGTAGCGTATATGAGTGTAGGCTATAATCAAATTCAGGATATAAGAGTCATTTAAGCTGCGGGAAATTTCGTTTTCGTATTTGGTCATTAAGATTTTACGTTGAAATAATTTTTTCTCTTTTTTGTATTCCTTCTTCATTTAGCTGTAAATGAAATTGGTTTGCCATTAAGCTAACGCCAAAAGATGGGAAATTATATTATTCTTTATGATAGTCCTAAAAGTCGAGTGTTATTGAAAAGTTGTATACGCGGCTCAACAATGCTTGAAATATGTACACACATTTTTACATACATATCCTAGCTATACATATTGTGTTCGATTTTATTTTTTTGGGGCTTTTTTGGCCATCTCATTAATTGGACTATTAAGGAACTGAATATATTAAGTTCGAGTTAGATGGTAAAGCAGAGTATGGAGCTACTGAATGAGAAGTTTTTCAATATATACTGCTTAAGGGAGAATTAAAGATGGCCAATATGATAACATGTGCTTGTCAACGATGATGTTTTAACTTTTGGTCTAGAAAGAGGAAGCTATAAAAAACGATCGCAAAATGAATAAAGTTTTCAGATAAATTTAATGTAAAGAGTAAGTATCAAATGAGGAATATTTTACATTAAAATACTTTGAAAATCACTAGGAACTAGGTATACGTAGGTAAGGTACATAGTGGTAGAGGTTGCTATACAGGTTCTAAGTTGCAAAACTTTTTCAAATTAATATTATACCTGTTCATAATATGGGATTCAGGAAATGGGTAAACATTAAACAACCTGGAAATTTTGACTCAAATCTGGATACATGCTTACCCTACAACCTACACATATGTATATGTTTGTACGACTATAGCTAAATTATCAAATTTATAAAGATAAGGTTTTATATAAAATCTTTTGTTGATTTTAAGTAACAGGTATTTATCTACATACAAAGGCATACGCAGGATGCCTATCAGATATAGACATTCTCAATCAAAAATTATTAATGATATAGAAATCCAACTTTCAAAAGAAAGACAAATCGTTTAAAATTTATTAAAAAAAATTAAGGGATTAAAAATAAACTCCAAATTGTTAGTGATTTTTCAAAGGGTCGAATCTTTGTTTAAAATGATAGTATCGGAGCGATATCAAGCTTGAATTCTCAAGTCTTGAGAGCTTAAGATGAAAAATTTCAAAGTACCTTATGTGCATCGGGCAATCCTATACAGTGAACAATAATTTTGGAGGTTTTGTTGTTTTTTTCGCTGGGGGATAGATGTAAACAGCGACCTCTGAGACTGAGGCATTAGGATTTTCATGCGGTAAACAAAAGCTAAGAGGGTTAACCCTAAACTTATAGCAAAGAAGAGATTAAGTGCTTTAATTGACTCATACTGCCCAACCACCCAATATGTTTTTGGCACCAGGACCTGACAAATACCAGCGGAAGTACTCACAATTAATGCCAGGAAATTATGTCTTCAGCTTCTGTTGAACATATACAACAGCTGGCAGTGGGCGAGTCTTTCCCAGGGTAACGTTTGGTGCTAATCAGCAAGGAAAAAGGAGACCCATATTCTCCATCTACGCACAAGCCTTTTTGTGTATGCTGGACACTACAGGGAAGCATCTGGAGAAGATGTTGAGACCACGCCTAACCACTGCAGTATAAAAAGCAGGAGGAGCAGTTTAAAAAAAAACAGTACTGGTTCAGAAGAGTTTGGGCCTCAAAAATACCCAAAATTGGGTTCATATGAAATGACATACTGAATACGGTTGAAAACACTTTCAACATTCCAACGTACCTCCTGCCGATGGGAAAAACCTATACCTTAAGGAACGGGAGCTGATTACGAAGAAATAAATTCACTTGCGACACAGCGGAGAGACAAATCCTGGGGTCTGACCTCTGCAATAACTCTTTTGATGGAATTTTTAACATGCCGGAAAATATTTGTTACGTTGGGAAACCGCTTCTCAAGACAGATCCTATTGTTGGCAACTCTTGACGTTAGAAACGCTTTCAACTAAGCCAGATGGAGTAACATTCTGAGCTGGAACACTTTCAACATTCTGGAGATGCCAGAAGATAAAAATGGCAAAAGACACCAAAATCGTGCAAATGAAGCTTACCCAGGTCTTTGGATAACTGAACCTTTTGGATGGCAATGAATAGTCGCTAATAGTACTGCTGACTAAAAAGAGAATCTTGACTTTAATCAACTCTGAAGGCATTAGAAGTAAGGACAGAGTGAAGTATTTGGGACTAACTCTATAAATACAAAACTCACTTTCTGATCAATTCCGCAGCAAAACCAGTGTCAAAGGTAACAAGCAGATTGATGGTGAATATAGGTTGTCAAATGAGCTGCAAGTAAATCCTGCCCCTGCTTGGCCACACTATAGGGTTTGAGGTAGATGCGAGGTTGGGTGAATGCAGTCTCTTTTGCATTTTAAGAATCTGGATCTAGAGACAAAATTGTTTTTGTTTCATTCGGGACTTATGTCCCATTTTCTACTTAAAAATTCAGGACTTATGTCTCTGTAGGAAAGGACATAAGTCCCGAATTCGATTCGGGGCTCATGACCCAGTATAATGGGGCATAAGTCCCAAAAAAAAATTCGGGACTTATGTCCCTGCGCCAACTCGCCCGAGGCCAGCTACGATATGCAAAGCTCGTTAGATAGCATAATGGCACCGAAGCGCGAACGATCCAGCCGTATGGGGGGGTACATATGGTGCAGAATCAACCGATTTTGTTTTAGATCCATTTCGTCACGTTAAGAAGGGAGAGAACATTTTTGATTTTCGATTCGGAAAGTTTGTTGAGGTCATCAAAAATTGAAACTCCATAAGCTATTGTACCTTCATTATGGCTAGAGCAGGACATTTACAAAGAAGATAAAGGACTGTTTCTTTTCCTTGCTGGTCTCAACAGCTACAGCAGTGAGTATTGTAGGGAATACCCAGCCTCACTGCATGTTCCCCTAATAGCCAGTGTCCCGTACAGTGGGAGTCAGATTTGTGATATTGCTGTGGCCGTAAGGCTTAGCAACCCAAACATTTGATTCTTTGAGTCTTAAGGCACTGCAGGATACTAGATATTAAATGTGGAGATCAAGTGATAAAAGGTGTAGAAAAACGCTTAAGGCATCCGTTGGGCAAGATTGTAGAGCCCCTGTAGTGCCAACGCTAGCTGTTCTTTGTACCTTTTTGAGTTTATCGATGTTATGCTTTGTTAAGTGTGGGCCACCAGACAATCGAACCATAAGTAAGAATCGGGCTTAACACGGCTGTATGCGTCCATAAGATCATCTTTGATTGAAGGCCCCACTTTTTACCAAAGGTTGTACTACAGGCGTAGAAAGCTATGTTGGCCTTCTTGACCCGTTCTTCGATATTTATTTTCCAGTTTAACTTGGTCCAGGATGACACCTAGATATTTTGCGCTGGTTGATAGTGAGAGTAGTTGTTCGATAAGTTGGGGTGGAGTGAAGGGTTGTAAATTAGTCTTAGTAGTAAAAAGCATCAGTTCCGTTTTGCTCTGGTTAACTCCTAGACTACAGCTCGCAGCCCAGTTGCTAACTTTTCTCAAAGCCATCTCTGAACTGAACTTTTCTGACACCGATACTACCAAACAACAACACACAACATCTCTCCAGTTTAACGAGGATTCTGTTCATGACTAAAAGCCATAGAAGTGGTGACAGAATACCGACCGCCCTGGGGTGTTCCTCTATCGACGAGTTTTGTCGAGTTTGCATTACCTAAGGTGCCATGAATCCTTCTGTCGTTGAGCATGGATATTATTCATTCCCTGATGTAGTCCTCTACCCCAAACTCACAAAATGCCTCAAGTTTAGATTCGGTTAGCACGTTGTTGAAGGCCCCTTCGACATCTAAAAAGGTAGCGAGGGTATATTCTTTGAAGTTGATGGTTTTCTCAATTGTACGCACTACCTCATGAAGGGCCGTCTCCGGAACTGATTCATCGTACAAATTAGTTTTTGATTTTGTTCTAGCGTTCGTCAAAACTGATGGCAGCCAATGACAATAAATGTGTTGAAACGTGTGGTAATTGAAAAGAGGTGTTTATGTGAATTCAAACGCATTAACTATAACTACTTGTTTCTGTCGAACAATTCTGAAGAATATATGTCAGAATGTTAGTTCTTCGGATTATGTATATCCTTTAAACACAGCACAAATGGTGGAAAACAAATCCTAAAGCTTCAAACCACCTGGATAAATCTATCACAGCATTTATTTTATGCTGTGGGTGGTGTTATCCGATGATGTGGAATCAAACCAGAAGTACTAGATACAAACATTTTTTGTCAAATAACAATCTATTCAAATCAAATAACTGATTTCATAAAAAAACTATCACATACTACATTTAAAACTACATTTTTTGTTCAATTAAATAATAGTTCTTTCATTTTAAATTTTATCACAACGATCTTAATTTTGCATTATACAAAGGGCTATTAGGTTGAAAATATTTGCGTTGTCAAAAAGATACAGTTATTGTTAGTCGTATCACCTCTTTGTTAATTATTATCAAAATATTTGTTTGTAAAATAGGAAAACCTTTCAGTTTATTATATGTTTGTTTATTTTTTTTTAACAGAAAAACTTTTATTATGACATGAGCTTAATAAATCAGTTAAGCACACGATTAAAACATAAAACAAATATATTTTTCGTGAAAATTCAATGGTTTGGAGTTTTTTTTTAGAGATATGTTCGAGTACATGTAATAACTATTTTCTATTTTTTTTTTTTTTTAATTAAGAAGGATTTCATTTTATTTAAATACCTATATAAACAACAAAGCATTAAAATAATATAAATATTTCAACCTAAATTATATCTAAAAATTTGTTGTAAATTTGAAAATTTTGCGAATTGTATTTAAATGTATTTATTTAGGGCTTGACTTTTTTTGTTGTGTAATGATCAGGAATTATGCCTCATTGTTTTAATAATTGTTCAAATGTTCAAGTATTGGTTGTAAAAAAAAATTAAATTTTAACGAAACATATTTTACGATTATAGAGTGGTTTTCTTCAAAAGATATTTCTATGCTAATGCTTTAATCTGTACCAGCGGTGCGGTGTTTCAACAGAGAGGTGTAACTCCTAAAAAGCATATACAAACTATTAATTATTGAAATTTTTGAGTAACTATTGAAAAAAAAAAATGTTCATCTAAAGAAATTGCTTAAGCCGTTGCTAAGCAAAACTACAGATTTGTCTTAAAAAATTTCAATAAAAAAAAAATGTTGTCTTTTGTCTAACATTGAGAAATGTGACACATTTTTCAATAATCGGGTCATTTAAAATTATTGTCTAGCGAATTATACAAAACAAATCAAGTGGATGAGAAAAAATAAATTCATGAGCTATTGAAATATGTTATCGTCGCACTGAATTGCCCCCTCTCCAGTAAATCCAAATTTCCCCAAAATCCCTCCATTGGCTTTTGTATTGATGCGTTTAAGATAGTGTTGAGGAGGGAAGATGTGAGTTTATCAAACTGCAATTTTCGTAATAGCATAATTTTATTTGCTTTATTCACCCCTTTAGTATGAAAATGTTTGCCCCTCCTCAATGATTTTATTACACAATATAGCCCGTTATGTCAGCTTTCTTTAAAGACCTTAACCTTGAAGATCCAATCAGTAGAACGGGAGCTATAATTTCGTAAAGCCATCCATATCAAATTTTAATAAAAAAAATTCCATGTAGATAACGGGACCTTCTCGCTGGTGGATGGTCGTGGACAATGCAATGGTCCAAGCAGGTAATTTCAATGCAATTGTTTTGATTTTTCGATCAATTTAAAATCAAAATTGTGTCGCTTTATATACCACGTAGGATAATGAATGAGTAATCAAAATAACCGTAATTCTATTTATATGTGACATTAAAAAACAACAAGAAAATTCATCAATGCACTAAAGAGATACGAGTTCTTATGTGAAAGTGCTCAAATATTTTCATTATCTCCGTCCAACAGTATTCTAGGAATTTTTTTTTTTTTAATTCATATTTAAATCAATAATTTCTATCATCCGTCCAAATTTCCCTTGTCCTTAAAAAGATAAAAATAAAATACCTACTTCACAAATTCAAACTTTTCCATTCATTTTCATTACACTGCAGCTATTCGATTTTTAAACGAATAAATTATAAATATCGTGTGAACACCCGATATTTGTTCGGAAAAAACCGAATGCGATAAAAAACGTGCGGTACAATCTCGTGTGAACCAGGCCTTAGTTGTACAATTTGTGATTAGTGTTAAAAGTAAAAAATTTGTGAAATCATTTAAGGTGTTTGATTCAATTATTTGATTTTATAACATTAGATTTCACGTCGCTCAAGAAAACAATCTTGTTTAATGAAAAATTTCATTCTTGCCACGAGCTTTGATGGAATACCTTAATATACCAGGAAAAATAGCACAAATCGTATGGGGAACCTTGAAATAATTAATTCATGAAATATTAAAATTGGAATCGACGTAGAATTGCAACCTCTATAACATATCCAAAGTCCCCCAAAATCCCCGCATTGGCTTTTTGTGTAGATGCATTTGAAGAAGTGCAGACGGGGAGAATTTGGAGGTCTATCAAGCTAAAATATTTGTTTGGGTAAAACCTGATCATATGATACATGCTTCAAGGGTAGTTTTTAACGTTAAATCCAATTAAACCAAATTCAAAATAATACAACCACCCAAAAAGAAGTTATAGTCCTTTTTATGTAATGATGACTTTTTTTTCAGGTACAACAGGTAAACTATTACCGAAAACCCTTTGAAAATAACGGTATGCTTATGAAACTTGGAATGAATGTTTCATTTGTCATAGGAACTAAGAATCAAGAGAGTCCCTAAAAATATCCATGGTGAAAGGGTGTTTTTTTTAAGGGGGAGGGGCAAGTGTAGAATGTTAACCATAACACCCACGAAAAAACTCTTACACACATGAAATTCGCCAAAAATATATAATTTGTCATGGCAACCAAGAATCAAAATAGTCCTCATAAATATATTTGTTCTGGGATTTTTTTATTAAAAAATCTGGGAAGAAGTTGGAAGATTTGAGCCAAAATTCCGATTTGGTGTAATTGAGGTATATACACAAAGTATGGTATATGATTTAAGGGTATTTTTTAACGCTGAATCTAATAAAAGCAAAACTAAAATGATACAAGCACCTTTAACAAAGTTATGGCCCTTTTCAAGCAAAAATTAATTTTTGAAATCGTATTTTCCGTAGAACAAGTCAAAAGTTAACAGTCACCAAAACACTATTAGAACAGAGATATTTGTATGAACTATTTTGATTCTTGGTTGCCATGAAGAGTTTAATATTTTTGGCGAGTTTCATGAGTGTAAGAGTTTTAACGTGGGTGTTATGGTTAACATTCTTTGTTGCCCCTCCCCCTTAAAAGAAACACCCTTTCACCATTGATATTTTTAGGAACTCTCTTGATTCTTAGTTCCTATGACAAATGAAACATTGATTCCAAGTTTCATTAGCATACCGTTATTTTCAAAGGGTTTTCGGTAATATTTTACCTGTTGTACCTGAAAAAAAAGTCATCATTTCATAAAAAGGACTATAACTTCTTTTTGGGTAGTTGTATCATTTTGAATTTGGTTTCATTAGATTCAGCGCTAAAAACTACCCTTAAAGAATGTATCATATGATCAGGTTTTACCCAAACAAATATTTTAGTTTGATAGACCTCCAAGTTCTCCCCGGCTGCACCTCTTCAAATGCATCTACACAAAAAGCCAATGCGGGGATTTTGGGGGACTTTGGATATGTTATAGAGGTTGCAATTCTGCGTCGATTCCAATTTTAATATTTCATGAATTAATTTTTTCAACCTCGGAACCCATTTTTCCTGGCCTATAAAGGGAATTGCTCATTTTTGTATGGCGCTCCGGCCCAGAGTGAACATTAATGAATTTGATATCAAATGAAAGCTTATGTTGAGCTTGTTATATGAGTGAAATATTTTCAAAATCTGTCATGGGAGATCTGAGATATTTGAGCTTGAAGTTGGCAACTGGAAATAGAGCTTTTCAGCTTTTTGTCGATATCTTCCGATCTAGGATATGTAAGAAAATGATATTGGTGTCAAAAGTAAGCTACATTTCTAGCCTTTTCAATATACCTAAAATTATTTCGCTACTTTAAATAAATTTTGAGATACATTTCTTGCACTGCCTTTTGCACAACAATATCTCTAAAAATTCAGTGATAACATGACTTTTTTTGGCACCATTGAAAAGTTTAATTTGAAACCTTTAATTTAATATATAATTTAGTGGCCTTGCTCAGATAAATACTTACATATAAATAAAACCTAATTTAAAAGGCACTTAACAAAGCAAAGTGCTTAAAATGTGTGAAAATAAACAGTTTTCGCATTTCTTCTTTTACTTACAGTGTTACATAAAACTTATTTATTTCTTATAAAACTTTTTTTTAATTATTTTGTAAATCGATTTTCTTAATTCATAATGACTGAATTTTTAGAGATATCGTTGTGCAAAAGGCAGTGCAAGAAATGTAGTTTTTTTAAAATATATCAAAAATTGTTTAAAGTAGCAAAATAATTTTAGGTATATTGAAAAGCCTAGAAATGTAGCTTTGACACCAATATCATTTTCTTACATATCCTAGATCGGAAGATATCGACAAAAAGCTGAAAAAGCTCTATTTCCAGTTGCCAACTTCAAGCTCAAATATCTCAGATCTCCCATGACAGATTTTGAAAATATTTCACTCATATAACAAGCTCAACATAAGCTTTCATTTGATACCAAATTTATTAGTATTCACTCTTGGCCGAAAATGAGCAATCCCCGTTAATTTCTTGTTTGAGTTTGGGGTTCCGAAATATATTTGGGCCTTATTTTGGGTTCCACAGCTTTAAAAGTTTGGGAACCGCTGCTCTAAATAGCATATTATAACTTCGTTGTTCCTTGAACGATTTCAATGAAATTGACACACACAATTTCAAACTTTAATAGTACAAGAGCTAAGTAACGTCAAATCACAAGTAATTTTAGATTAGCTGGTTCTTTGATACGCGTGAGAGCAGTCTCTGGCTGGTGGGAAATTTTGTATTATCCGCCATTTTGAAAAAGGTAAATCCAATTATCTCGGAGATTAAAATTTTTATTTGATTTTGTAGGTTTAAATGTCTTTTCAATTTTGTTTCCAAAAATTATCGACATAATTTTCAGCGTTTATCTCACTTTTTGTTCATCTGTAAGAACAAAATTTTACTAAAAAGTTTTTTTAAAAGCACCTGATTTCCTACATTTATGTGTATTTAGATTTTTTGTGAACTAAAAAAGATCTTAAATTCAGTGTAATAAAGTTGCCAGCATCCAGTAAATAATTCCTTATGCAAGACTATAGGATTTGTACGGCGGCGTGGTGGACGCTTGTGGAAGGATGCAGTTCAAATGATTTATTATTGAATAAAGGGGATCTTTCTCCTTCAGTTAAGGGAGGAGGGGAAGTTTTGTAAGAAATACACTTACATACAATGAAAAAAACTATTGTTTTAAAACAACAAAAAAACTTTCAACAATGTATTATACCTCGTTTCTTTTTAAATTATTTTAAATGGAGAAAAAATAATAGAAAAACTGCTAACGGTTGACGGAGAAACACAATTTGATATTCCATTGCCGCATTTCAATTTATTTAATTTCATTAAGTGTCGCAATTTTCAGTCACATGGATTTGGCGCCCCTAAGCAGCCGCCCGGGGCACAGGCCCCGGTTTGCCCCCCCATAGATCCAGGGCTGGCCTTTAGTCCCACAGATTGGCGTTTCCTCCGGCTTACTCTCTTGGACTCATCAGTGACATAGTGAGGGCTTTGTAATAACAATTTTTTTTTTCAAAATCTCGAGTTTGAAAATTAATTTAAAAAAAAAATTATTCATGGAATTGACTTTATTTAAAAAGTAAATTAAAGAATGTAGTCCTAACTTAAAAGAAAAATTGATCGTGATTTTTTTGGTGTTGCCGTTTTTTTCTTTAATATTTTTTTTTTATAATTTCAGTAAAAGAAAATTACCCCTCCTTCTAAACAGGGGATCATAGACACCCCTTCTAATAGTTTTTTTTTATTTTAAATCAGCCTACACGCTCTACCGTTTAGTCTTATATCTTAAAATATCATGTGTAAATGATTCTATCATAGCACCTTTTTACAAGTTTTCGAATAATGTGCTCCTGATCACAAAAGCAAACGTTTTCAAATGAAATAATTTTTTATTTAATAAGTAATATGTAAAGAATAAGAAAATCATATGCAGAACCCAGGCACAAAAGTTGGGTTGACCAGTGTTATTAATAATTGATAAAATTAGTAAAAATGTTCAATTGACATTTATTTTAAGGCAAAAAAAAAAACCAAAGGAAACTTTCATGTACATTTTTGAAAACAAATGTGACACATTTGTAATGTAAAATATCTATTAATAACACTAGGTAGATGAAAACAGGAGGACTCATTTGAAAATCAGCAATTTTTTAAAGTTAACCGAAACGCTATTGCAGGCCAATAACTTCACCATGTAGTTCTTAAATTTTTTCATGGATTTACTCAAAGGACATCATTGTTAAATAATTGCCAAAATTTTTTTTTATTAATTAAAAATATTTATAGGTATGGGAAACACCTAATGGTAAGTTTGAAGTAACTAAACAATATAATAAACTGCTCAAAACAAAATAAAATAATAATATTTTGTGGGTAGGTACTAATATCATTGAGTTTCTATGCTTATATAGAAACTCAATGCTAATATTAAAAAAAAAAAATATTTTTCCAACTATGTTCATATTTAACTTTATTCCCGTAAAAGAAATGTTCTAAGCTATCAATTTATCAATTAATAAAATAAAAACTTATTAAATTATATAAATAAGGTTCCTTAAATAGGTACCTATATTATTTTTGAAAAACAAAATTGGTAGAAACCTAAACTTTACACATCATAAATCTATACAAATTCAAAAAAGTGTTTTTATATCAAACTAGGTACCCATTTCGCTCGTTACTTGTTCGAACCTTTAATAATATGCTTAAGGGACTAAATGCAAACCAAATTGGTCTAGGGGTCTGCATTCCTATAGCTCCATTCCACCCCAACGTAGGATACCTTCAATAAATCTTTTATATCCACTAAAGATTGAAAAGGAAAAAAAAATTGCTTATCTAGTCCCAAAAAAACTATACACAAAAAGCAAACCAAAACCACAAAGTATCCCAAAACTTTCAGCTCTAAATTTTATTTGAGTTGTTGTTATCATTCATCTAAAACTTCAAGGAAAAATATTAATCCAACCTAAATTTTTATCAACTTTAAGAAATCTTAAATTTAAACACATAAATCCACAAAATATGTTAAGAATTTAAAAAGATAACATTTGAGTAGGTACTTACACTTTTCAATATTCAGTTAATCCACCATCCTTTTGGTTTTCCATGTAAAGTTTATTCCACTATTATTCTCTGCATCATTTAATTTTTACACTCAAATGTGTATTTTTCCATTTTTTTTTTTCTTATCAAATTTATGTTTGAAAAAATAATACAAACACACACTCACACAGAGACTCACAAAAATATAATCTCCTTTTTTATTGCTTTGTCAATATGATGTGACACAAAATTTATATTAAGGACCTTAGTACACCATAAACAAATTTAGTAAAAGAAAAAAAAAAAAAAACTTAATAGGTATGCACACTGATTTTATTTTTATGAGATTTCTTCTTTTTTTTATGACACCAATGTGATAACAACTGTATAACATTAAACAGGATAACAAATCACAGAAGAAAATAAGCTCCTGGGAAATTTCACACTCTAAAGTGCTTGTTATGAAGAAGAAGCATAAAAAACCATACACTATACGCACTTTTTATTTTTAAATCAATAGCAGTAAGCAGCTTGTAGACAGACAAAAATAGTGTCAGATTTTTTTTTTATAGGTATTTTACTAATATTTCACACACTTATGTCCAATCATGAACTGAAAAAGGACACTTCTTTTTATTTAGTTGAAAACACAAAGCTTGATTTAGGTACTTTGGTACTTCAAAATTATTCAAACACATCATCAACTACTATCCCACAACCAACTCACATCATAATCACTGCAATCAGGACATGCGATAAATATTATGATCACATCAGGACGTCGTCGTTATGAGGCAATGTGTAATTTTTCTTTTGTATTTTATTTCAAAACAAACACACACAGATAAAACAAAAGCCAACAAGACACGCGACTCTGATGAACATGACAAATGATGTTCGAAGGATGTTGTGCACTTGACAGAGATCTACGCCACACCGTTGATGGTATCCTTAGGTGGATATCATGTAAGGATATATTATAGGTTAGGCGCGTTTGTTTTTGTCAGTGAACTGGGATGCCAACACGAGGGACGTTATTAAAAAAAATATATTTAACACACACAAACACACGACGACGGCAGCGACGGCGTTAACGATGATGAAGTTATCGCGCTGTTTTAAGGATGTTTACATATCACAAGGGTGATTAAAAGATAAAAGAATTTTCGATGTGTGTTAAGCGTAAATTAACAGCCCAAGAGGCACTAAATGGTCCTTCAAAGTAGGGTATCGTGTAACCCTTTTTTCAAGCTCGAGAAGTAAGTTAATCAGAATCAAAATAGGTACCCTTGGTCTCTTGCTAATCGTTGTGATGACACCTTGAATCCTTTATTTAACTTTTTTTGCATTTATCTGGCACATTCAGAAAAAACACACACATTCATTATATCCTAACTCTGATATAATATAGAGGCAATGGATATGTTATCCTTGCGCGATTTCTCTCACAATTGTGTTGCCATTTTGATTTTGATTCTTTTTTATTTCTTAAAAAACATTCGTCTTGGTACACAAACACACATCATCATGATGCCCCAGTGTCGTAGGTCATACGCGGATTTAGGTTAACGATATACAGCAGCAACGGAACTATATTACCGAAAAAGGACGATTTATTTTGCTTTTAAATGGAAGAGGAGGAGGGCAATTGAATTTGATATATGTTATGTGTAGGTATACGTTAAAATGTGTCGTTAACGTTTTATTTATATGTGTGATTCCATTTTTTTCACTTTTATTTTACCACACAAAAAAAAAACGGTAATCGTTCCTAAATAGAAATGTACACAGAAAACATACGAATTTCTAACGGTAAGTCGCGGTACTTTAGCCAGCTTTCGACGAGTATTCGCAAAGGACTGGTATACGCCCGTAACCCGACCAAGTGAAGTTTACATGGCAGCTTGTTTGGCGCATGTGATGTTATTTTGGATGCAAGCTTTTTTGAGCTTTTGAGCCAAAAGTTTCAAACAGGACGAAGTCCTGTAAATTGGATTTTTCACTATTGTTGTTGTTATCCTTGAAATTAGTTTTATTTTTTTGGGCACATTTTTGGTAATAGGAGAATGAGATTTGTGTTGAGCCACGCTGGAGCTTTTTGATTTGTTTAAGAAGCTTTACAGCTTCTCGCTCTCTATTTTCTCTTGATAAAGAGAGTGCCAGAGAAAAAATTATAAAACCCAAAAAAATATCATAATTTTTGGACATGGAGACATTTTTTCATATTGAAATTGGCATTGCTTAGGAATAGAACTAATATGTCAAAGATATCTAATGAATTTCACAACTTGTCCGACTTGTCCGGTTAGGAAATGGCGATGGAAGCAATGGGAGAGAAAAGGACAGGAAGCAGCTTTAAGTTTTTTCCATCATTGACAAGTTGGTACCCTTACTACTTTGCCTGTTTATCAGACAAAAAAGAAGCTACACTTGAACACTTAATGGGGTGGGCTTGAAATTACCATTATGGTAATTAAAATAAGTTCTGTTTATTTACACATTGACATGATTTAGTCATAATCTGGCAAGGACGAGGCTATAACGACAGATGTTTTCCCTTTTTTTGTTGTTGTTTTTATATATTTGCATTTTGTTTTTTGTTTTTTTTTTTCTTTACTTGTTCCTGTTGTGATGTTGCAGGTTTTTAATGGAATATTGTGGCTTGAATGTTTGTCCCTGCGTGTGTAGGGATTTTTAGTTTGACCTTTGCTTGATCGGAGGGGTCCGTTTAAATATTCATTGATGGTTATGAGGGTATTTTTTTGTGAATTATTGTTATGAAAATGAGGAAAAGAGATGATTTTTGGTACCCTTTTGCAGAAGTGTTTATTTTTAAGGAAGGGTTAAACAAAAAAAAATAGCTATTTAAAATTCAAGAGGGAAAGGCAAGTTTAAATGGAATTGACTCACTAAGATAAAGGTTGTTGGTTTACAAATTAGGTTGACACAAAGTATATAATTATATTTAAAAATAAAATGTAGGTGCTTATGTAAAGTTCTGATTAAAATTTTAAGACATTTTCCTAAATAAAGGGAATAAAAGTCTTGTTTCGAGATGGCAAACTTATGGAGTGCAGTTTGAACTATCAGTAAGGAAGAAATCCTTGTTAAACATTATGGCTTTTGCTTAGCGTGTAGATCTATTCGACGAACCACTCTTAGTTTGGTTAAAGAATTAATGTTTTCAAAAAAAAAACTATTCTTTTTATTTAAAATGAATTAAAACAATAAATAAAATGTTTTGGTATTTTTAATACTTTCACCTTAGCTTTGATCTATTTGAATAAATCCAATACCTTTTATCTTTAATGCTTAACCACTTTAAAGCATTGAAGCATAAAAGTAATTACGTATGACCCAGTTTTTGCATTTTTATTTATTCAAGACTTTTTTTCTTGATGTGGAAAAAATTACTCATACGCCGTTGTGTACAAATAAATTAGTTTGACTATCAATTCAGTGTTTGCATATCTACTTACAAAAAAAATATATTTATAAATATTTATAAAATGAATAATTCAATAAAAATCCAATTAAAAGTTTTAAAATTGTTTAAATAGACATGAGAACCAATATACATAATCATGACACTGAATACACCTCAAAAATAAATAAAACAAATAGGTATTTTGTTTTAAATTAAATATTATTTTTGTAGTTTTTTTAATTCCTCAACTCAGTAAGGATATGAAAGAAGCAAGATAGCGTTGATGTTGCAACTAGATTTCTTTGAACATTTTAAAGTTTCAATTCATTAGAAAGAATGAAGGAGGGTTTTCCAATGTATTTCAAGTGTGTATAAAGCTTTAGGCAATTGCTTCCTAGAAAATTAAAGTAAAAAACAAAATAACAATACATATGTACATAAAGTATTTTTTGTACCGTTCTCTTTGGATGATAATTTCTGTTGTTGATTTCTTATAATAATAAATATTAATTGGTTAATACACTCCTCGTCAACTGAATACGCACAAACATTTTTTAATATACTTTATCCATTTTTTCCAAACAGTGATGGTTATTATGCCATCTGTTGATGCTAACTATTCCCTTAAGATGTTAAGCAGATAATTCCGAAAGAATTATCCAAAAACAACCGTGAGTTTTTCTTCAACCACTTGCAAAGTGTTTTATATGCAAAGTAGGAGTTTTTTTTTAGTCAACTGAATAGGTACAACGCCATTTTCTTCGTTGTTTATAAGTTTTTTGGAGTGCTTGACAGTTTAAATTAACGATTTTAGTGTTTTCAGTAAAATTTAATTCTTGATTTCAAATTTTAAGAAAAATGGGTAGATCTACGTGTCTTAACAGTGTTGAAAAAGCTAAAATCGATGTACTTAGAGACCAAGGCCTAACTGGACGTGCAATAGCTGATAAAGTTGGCCGAAGTTTTAATGTAGTTTATTCTTACTTGAAAAATAAAGATGCATACGGCAAAAACATGAAGGGAGGTAAGAAAACAGCAACAACAGCAGCTGAGAGACGAAGAATTTTAAGATATGCATCAAATTCTTCTGATTCTGTGGCAAAAATAAAACAAAAAGTCGGCGTAAACGCAAGTTGCTCAACAGTATTAAGAGTAATCAACAACTCAAGCCATCTTAAACGAATGAAACTTAAGAAAAAACCACCACTTGACGAGAGACGGAAAATGTTGCGATTAGATTTTTCAAGACTTCACATGAGTTGGAAAAAAGAATGGTATCACGTGGTTTTTTCAGATGAAAAAAAATTTAATTTCGATGGCCCTGATGGGTTCAACTTCTATTTTCACGACTTAAGAAAAGAAAAAAGATTTTTAAAGCGCCATCATAGTCGTGAAGGAGGTGTCATGATATGGGGAGCAGTAGTTATTATGGAACAGTTGAGCTCGAGGTTGTAATATCAAGAATGACAGCAGCTGGGTATAAAGTAATTTTGGAAAGAAATTTTCCTAAATTTTCTAACATCTTTGGACCCATAAACTGGGCCTACCAACATGATAATGCGCCTATTCACTCAGCGCGCATAATAAAAACCTGGATAGAGGAGCAACAAGTGCAGTTGCTTCAATGGCCGCCATACTCACCTGATCTAAACATCATAGAAAATGTCTGGGGATGGTTAGTACGCAAAGTTTATGAGGGTGGTCGTCAGTTCGAAGACAAAGAAACCTTAATTTCTGCAATCAAATTAGCGTGGAGCGAAATTTCTTTAAATTACATTAAAAAGCTATACGATTCCATGCCGGATCGAATTTACGAAGTAATTAAAAATAAAGGTGGAAGTACCCACTACTAAACTTAAACAAAAACTTGTTTCATTCCATTCCAATACCAATTTTAATTTTTGTACCTATTCAGTTGACTCAAAAAAAAACTTCTACTTTGCATAAGTTACACTTTGGAAGTGGTTGAAGGAAAAACTCACGGTTGTTTTTGGATAAAACTTTGAAATTCTGTTATTTATATGTTACGAAAATTTTTACCATCAACAGATGGCATAATAACCATCACTGTTTGGTAAAAATGGATAAAATATATTCAAAAATGTTTGTGCGTATTCAGTTGACGAGGAGTGTATACCTACATCCAAATCGGTGACTTACTGAGGCCTGATTTTAATTTTGTGAGAATATCTTTGCTACTCGATCTTATTTTCTACACTGAGTGATTAATTTTCCTTAAGTTAAGAACACAATAGATAAAATTAGACAGTTAGTCCAGTAAACTTGTGCTCAAATTGTGAAGTAGTTTTATTTTTTCCTGATTTGTGTTTTCCATACGTATTTCTCTCTAAGAAATACTAATTTGAAATTTATGAATTAGGCATATTTTCAAATAAGGTAGTTTTAGACAAAGGCTAAAAACTAATTAATGATTTCTCAAAATGAATTAAAGTATTTCAAAGATTCAAATAGAATTTCGAAAAATTACTTCAGAAAGACTATAAAAATTTAATTGCGAAAAACTACCTAGAGAAATAATACCCAAATTTACATCAAAACGAATTTTCTTGAAAATTTTAGACTCGAATATCTCAAAAACGTTACGTGCTACAGCAAATTCTGGGGCCATATTCGAATTCATAAAATAAAAAAATTATCAGAAAGGTATATTCTGGTTCATGTTGAAGTCAAAAATTCAAATTTGTTCACAAAAAGTAATTAATTAACATTATCGAGTGGATTTTCGAAAACAGTTAAAATACATTAATTTTCAACCAGCTTAGTTTAATAACAATAAACTTCACTTGGAATCAATCGTCCCAATTTTTCAACCTTATTTAATAGATATATATTTTGTTTTAAAAATTTATGAAGATTTTCAATATTCTACCACAACCTGCATGCTACATATTGATGGGCAGAACGACCGTGTGAACTAATTTGAGACTGTGAGTTCAAAGCATACTTGTTAACCTTATTTTCAAAAATCCTAAAATTGTATCTCTTATTTTTATGTTTCTAATATGTAGGTATGAGTATATATTTTAAATCAATTGCAAATCAGATCCAATCATTGAAAAATGTATGTAAGTATTGCTTTTCTATGTTCATACATTTGCTAGTGTAATAATTTACAAAAATAGTACGCATACGCCGCAGTGTTCCATTTTCATTAGTTTTTTTTTTGTGCAAAGAGGGACGGTAGCTGACAATTTTTATTAACAACGAGCTAAGCACATCAGGGTTAAAAAAAGGTAAAAATTACTTTGAAGCTGCATTTAAGGTTATAGTTGGAGAAGAAAATGTATTTTGCAAAAAAATGTATCTATGTTTGTGATGCAAACAGTTTTAGGATACAAATTTTATTGGTCCTTATATATATTAATTAAAACAGGTACATTATTTCGATAGTATTGTGACTATTCTTAATGTGATTCAACGTTAGTGCGTGTACCTACAACTTAGAGATTCGAATACTACTCGATTGATTGGACTGAAATATGTACTTTTAGTCCAATAAGCAGAGAGGTTTTACCCTACAAAAAGTCAAATTGTTCTAATTGTTTGGTAATGTTAGTAGATCAAAATTCCAAATTTCCAAATTTCCACAATCACGCCGCCTCAACACCTTTAGAAATCCTGGAAAAAACAGAAAAAATCAGCCTTTTTTCATTTTTTGCCTATAACTTTTTTTCAGTGTATTATTACGGAAGAAAAGTTGTATAAAAATTTGTAGAAAACTAAATTTCTTACAAATATTACTCTAAAAGTATTTTTGTATAGCCTTTACAAACGGCACTATGGAGCTTCCACAAAAGGTTAAAATTTCGTATTTTGTAAGATTTTCAGTTTGTCCCTCCTTACAGCACAAGTACTCCTTAACGGTCGAGTTATATACACAATTGACTCTCTCTAAGTCGAACTCCCTCTAAGTCAAATTTTTCTCTAACAAAAATTTTTTCGAAATAGTTTTGTATACTCCACTCAAATATCCATACTGTATTTATATCTTTCTAAATCCAATTTTTCCAAAACTCTCTCCAACTTGAACTAATTTTGATATACCGTGAAAATTCGTCTAAGAGGAGGAAGTGGACTGTATTTTCATTTTGTGACCAATGAAATCGGTTGAGGATTGGGAAAGTGTATTTTATTCAAACGTTTTTACTAACTAACTTGGGTCCTCAAACAAAGTGCACTCCTGTATATCAGACATTTTGGAAAACAGCAACTAAAACACCGAGTTCAGAATATCGTTATGTCTACCCAAGCGTAGTGCCAAGTATACCATTTTATTACTTGAAGAAAAAGAAATACATCGTCGCTGCACTTTTTAGCAATTAGCTATTGCTCGATTCCCTGAATGACTTATTACATTTTTCCCTGCACAAATTTGAATTAGAACTCGAAAACTAAATTAGTAACACCAGGAACAAATATATCACAGACTCAAGCATATGCTGATACTGACCTATGAGAGCAGCGAGCGGAACGCGTCCGTCACACTGTACTTACGTCGAAGGTACTAAGAAGTGGGTGGGAGCTGAGGTAACCGCGACGTTTTTTAAACGCGTTTAAGGGTTGAGTATGGGTTCATTGAACCAACGACTGCAGTTAAGGGTTAGAAAACATTATTAAGATAAATAAATAATATTTTTATATATCTAACGGGTGCCTGTATACTATATGCCATTATATTTTTTGCAACAATGCCGTATTTAGAATTTCAATTTTTTAAAGGTAGGTATATTTTACTTCTGCCCCCCCCCCCCCTAGCGAAAATCCTGCGGGCGCCCATATTTCTACAAGAAACTTCTTTTTACAGTAGATGCTCGATATAGTGAAGTAATAAAAACAAGGCCTGTTGACTCTTTCGAGATTAATCACTTTTTCGAGCGGTAGTGTCAAAAGCCTTTCTAAAGATGAATTTGAGCGCTAAGCAGAAATTTTGTTAGTATAAAAAAAAAAAACAATTCCTCAGCATTAAAGGTTTGTGAGACATTTTTGTATAGAATTTAGTGTGGTCACTTTTGTGGATAGTTTACTATATCGAGGTTCACTAAATTGAGCGGCTACTGTATTTATTTAATTTGTTAATTTATGTTTGTATCTTCTTTTTACATTATAAATACACTTAGTACTTTATAATAAAAAAATATATTCCTCGCTTACTCGAATTTTTCCAAAACTCCCTCTAACTCGAACTAATCTTGATATCCTGTGGAAATTCGACTTTGGCCTGCAAATATTGAGTATATTATATTAATATACATTTATAAAATTGGTTTCAAAAAATATCATCAATGCGTTTTTGAAATACTGAGTTTTCAAAAAAATATTTTTTTTTTTAAACCAAACTTTGTTTTTCAAAATTTTCATATAAAATATTTCTTAACGGTTGTACGGCAAATACCATTATTTTTGAAACTAAAAAAGAAATTAAATTTTTCCTCTAGAAAATTAAAAAAAAACACCTAAAGTTCAAAATTTGAAGAAAATATCTACAGTGGTTTAGGCAGATAGATAGATAGACTAAGCTAAATTTGACAATTTTACACATAAAACTTTTTGTTCAAAATTAAATTTTTTATTGAAATGGATAGTTTAAAAAATTATATAAAATAATTTAAGCAGGAAAAGTAAACAAAGCCCAACCTAAGAAAAATAAAAAAATCAAAGATCTATAAATTTTTTTATAAATTGTACATAACTTTTTTTGAAGCAAAGATAGGGTCAAGCCACGCATAGACTAAATAAAAAAGAGACTAAGGGCCTTAATAGGGCATGTTCGAAAAGTAATTTTTGTTCAAAATTGGCAGAGATATGTCCATTCAAACTTAACCATTTCTTATAATTTTTTCACAATTTTAACCCGAAAGCCTCTTTTTTGGTACAATATGGCAAGTTTCACATTCTTAAAAATATTTGAAATCAAATTTTTATATAATATGACATTATGACTAAAGAGAATATAAAAAAAGTATGTTAGTTCGCAATTTTGTTTTTCGGCTGTTTTTAAATGCTTTCACACCTTCAGACTGAACGGCTGGTCCGATTAACATTAGATTTGGTACTAGGTGCTAGGAATGTTAAATTTGTCATAAAGTACCAAAAAATATGTTTTCGGGCAAAAACTGCAAATAATAATAAGAAATAGTATAGTTTAAATGGCTATATCTCTGTCAGTTTTCATAAATATTGCTTTTTGACATATATTAAGGCCTTAAAACTCTACTTTACTTTGTATAAATATTTCTTGAGCGTTTCTTTGCTCCGAAAACAGTTATGCGCTATTTAGAAAAAAAATTTAAAATCATTGATTTTTCGTTTTTTTTTTTTTATTTTGGTTTTTGTTAACTTTTCCTGCTTATTTTTTTTATGAAATTTTTTTAACTATCCATTTAGATTTGAACAAAAAATTTAAGTGCGAAATTGTCAAATTCAGCTTAGTTTCCGAGTTATACCAAAAAAAGTGAAACGTTGCCAGTGTGACCATCCTCTCAGAAACCCATGTGAATTTAGTATTATTTTTTGTTTTAAACATGTATAAGCCAAACAAACATATTCAATAATAAAAACCCTTGCACGTAATTGTTCCTTTTTAAAAGGTCTATTCAATAGGCTATAATGTTTTCATGTAGATGCAGAAGGTCACATAATTCACAAACTTTGCGTAAGGTTATTTTCAATAACACTCAGTCGGAATTTTGTTTATTTTTTTCATTCAAAATGGGTTTTGTGGATCTTGTAAAGGGTTTAAAAAAACGTAATTTTTGTTCTGGGACAATTGGTAAAATTGAAATTTGAGACTCCGCGGCCGTTTTTAGGTTAAAAAAACCTCAATTCGAAAAAGCGACCTGAAAAGCGAATATTATATGAGCTCACAGTAATGCTTGATTCACACACATTCGGTTTCATTCGGTTCGGTCTGTATTCGGTTCATTTTCGTTCGGACCTGATAAGTGTGAACCGATGAAAACGGCAAGAATAAAAACCTAATAGAAACCGAAAAGCACCGAACGTCCCCTCGACACGAATCGGTTTCATTTGGTTTCAAAACTGCTCGTATTTGGGTCTAGGGCACACAAACTAATCGTAGCGTTCACACATATTCGGTTCAATGAGGTTTTATTTGGAATTGACAACTAGTGCTGAAGTTTGTTGATATGTTTGAAATTAAAAATTGATATTTGAATAAAAACCCTATAGGAACCGTGTATGCAGTGCCGTTCCTAGCCTGTAGAGCACCTGGGGCAAGCTCAGAGAACCCGCCTTTTCCCATACAAATATTCAAAATAAAAAAAATAAAAATAGTAAATTGTGAAACCGTCATTTTCACCGTATTTATACTGACTCCAATCACACTGAAATAAAGTTAGGGACTGGTTTAAATGTCGATTTATGTCTACTTTCTTGCGGCATTTTGAAAACCCGACTTGACAAAAAGTGGACTGTCCCTATGGACAAAATTTGAGAAAATATCGATTTTTATTGACTTGTCGATTTTTTTCCCGTTTGTTTTTTTCGGTCGGTTATTCTTGCGTGCCTCAAAGAACAATACTCTGCATGAAACGATTGTACGGAATGAGAAAAAACTCTAATCATAAATTCTTGACTGAATCTTTGACATGAACTTATCAGGCATTGGATGTTGGAAATTGTAGACTCTGTTTTAAGCACTTGTGTTCATTTAGCTTCAAACAATCGCTTAGATGGCAGGTGCTGAATGGTGATTGATGATAATTCAAAACAAGCAAGTATTTTAATCAGATCAGAAGCGAAAGCTTGTAAACGTCATTCCACAAAGTATGATCTTGTCGAAATGTTCATGATTGTCGACATTTTGAGAAATTATCATTAAAAAATTTAGTAAAATTTTGTTTGTATTTTTAGATCAGTCGGTCTTTAAGGCCCATTTGCTGATACGAAACATAAGTATTTATGTTCTACTTAAAAGCTTATGTTCTACTTTTTCCTCTGCTTAAACTGTCTAGCGCTTATGTTCTACTTAAATATTTAAGTTTCGTATCAGCAAATGGGCCTAAGCCAGTTAAAGATTATAAAAATCGATCTTATGGAATCGATATATTGATTCGATATAAAGTCAACGTATCTTACCCAATTGATTTGAGTTGCTCAATAATGATAGGTAGCAATTATAATTTTACAATTCAAATTTTTAGTTAATTTACCTATGTACTTGAGTTTGACGCAGCAGCAGCCGGGCTTTCACGGAACGGCGCTCCCTTTGCGGTAAGGCGCCTTTTGTGGCAAGACACCTGGGACAACTGCCCCACTGATCCACCCCTAGGCACGGCCCTGCATGTGTATGTGTGAAAATTCTATACTGAAACCAAAAACGAACCGAATACAGACCGAACTGAATTTTTTTTTTTGTATTATCCGATGGAAATCTTCAAAAGACACTCGGTAAGAATCGGTACCAAGTAGTGTGGGACTCTTACCGCACTAAAACCACCGGTGAATCAGGACCAATCTATGAAAGATCGACAAATGATTTTTATTTCTTAATTTTTAAATCGCATTGGGGGAAGTTTAAAGTAATAACACTTTCCCATAGCTTTTAGACCATCAGCTCATGAGGCTTGGTTCTTCTTAATCTCCGAACATTGTTTCGTACATTTAGAACGGTCTCCATTTCAGAGTTTGTATGACTTTGCAGTCGCTGATTGTGTGATACAGCGTGTTTTTTAACCACTTCTGTGACCATTTCAATTTGAAGGTCACGATGAAGATCGCTATTTCTTATATACCAAGGGGCATCAATTATTCCACGAAGGACCTTGCTTTGGAATTTTTGGATGGGTTCAGCATTTGGTTTCTTTGTACAGCCCCATAGTTGGATGCCATATGTCCAAACGGGTTTCAATACTTGCTTATATAACATTAGTTTGTTCTGGATAGATAGGTCAGAGTTCTTTCCTAGTAACCAGTACATTTTTCTGTACTTCAAGTTTAGTTCTTCTCTTTTCTTTTTGATGTGCTCTTTCCATTTAAGCTTTGCATCCAAAGTCATTCCAAGGTATTTGGCGGTATTGGAGTAAGGTACTTCTGTACTGTTTATATAAATTGGAACATTGTTTAGGTATGTTTTTATTTGTAAAGTTTATATGCGTCGATTTTGTTTCGTTTAGTTTGATGCGCCATATCTGCGTCCAATCACTAACTTTATCGACTGCATTTTGCAATTTTTGTGTATCCTTCGTAACGGATTTATCTGGCACCAATATTGCAGTATCATCAGCAAAGGTGGCCATGATAGCATTGATGTCCACTGGAATATCCCTTGTATAAAACAGATACAGGGTTGGTCCTAGGACACTTCCTTGTGGTACACCGGCTTCAAATTTCTTTAGTTTCGAGTAATTTTGGTCGTACCGTACTCTGAAGAGTCGGTTCGTAACGTAGGATTTCAGTATTTCGTAGTACTGCCTGGGAAGGTCCCTATGCAGTTTGTACTCAAGTCCCAAGTGCCAAACCTTGTCAAAGGCTTGAGCAACATCTAAGAATATAGCCGAGCATACTTGTTTTTCTTCAAGTGCCTTTTCCACAACATCCGTAATTCGATGCACTTGGTCTATCGTGGAATGTTTATTTCTAAATCCAAACTGATGGCTCGGAATTAGTCTTCTTTCTTCTATTATTTTACTAAGCCTTTTCAGTAGCAGTTTTTCAAAAACTTTTGCCATGATTGGTATAAGCGATATTGGTCTGTAAGATGTTACTTCTGTTGGTGGCTTACCTTGTTTAGGTATAACAATGACTTCTGCAATTTTCCAGTGATGTGGCACATATCTTAGTTTAAGGCATGCGTTTATTATAAATTGGAGTTTCTTGAAGGCTATTAAAGGATTTCTTTCAAAACCTGAGCGGTTATGAGATCGTACCCTGGTGATTTTTTGTTAGACAACTTGTGCTGACACATGCTTCTTACTTCTTTGAGCGTGACAAAAGGTATTTCGCATTCATCGTTTCTATCAACAAACTGTAAGGGATCTGTAGCTGTGTTTGCTGGGAATGGCTTAAAAACATTCGCTAGATGTTCAGCGAAGAGATCAGCCTTTTGTTTTGGATTTCCGACCCATTTACTATTTTGAGATTTTATTGGCGGGTTTTGTGTCTGTGGTCTTTTTAAGCGCTTAGCTGCTTTCCATAAGGAGTATTCTGTAGAAGCATCCGCCGTCAGACTATTCAGGAATCTACTCAGTGAATAGTTTTTAAACTCACAGATTCTTTTCTTTAGTTCGTTGTTAAGACGGTTAAAAACTGCCTTATCACCTGGAAATCTCGTAACTTGCCATTTTCTTCGAGCTCTTTTTTTTTCTAATATCAGCTCCTTTATTTTGACAGGATATTTTATTTCTTTTTCTCTCGAGTTCGAAATAATTGGAGTACTTTCTTCTGCAGCCTGTTGCACATCAGCAATAAATTGTTCTACTTCATGGTCAATTTGTTCAATGATGAAATGAAACTGCAAATGTGTGAATCAAGCCTAACTTATAATTTTTTTTAAGCTTTTGTTGCTGCTAAGAAAATAGCATTAAAATCTGCTTGTCAAAATATCATGACATAACTTTTTACATTAAATCCCCCCGAAAAATAGATCGATATTTTTCTAAATGGAATGCTCGAACTGGTTGAAACTTGCTTTCTTAACACTATACAGCATTTTTAAATTGATGTTCGGTCAATGCAAATGAGAAAGAAGAGCCAAAATAAAAAAATAAAAAAAATATGAAGAGAAAGGGATTATTAATAGTGACCCTAAGAATGGATTACCATTTTTGATAAAAAATTGTCCATTTGACAAATATGACTTGATCCGTATGTTAGGGTTGGAGATGGAAACTTTATAAAAGCTAGTTTTCTAAGAAAATTGTTGACGAATAACAAACTAATTACCTATGTTGTAAGTTATTTCGTTTTTAAACTCTATTTTTTTTTTTTTTTTAAGCATAAACAAAATCTTATCACCGTATTATATAGGTACCTACATCAGCACAAATTTTTATTTTTCTGACAAGCTTCAAATTAAAATCTTATTTTCCAAAAAACTAGGTATATTCAAAGTAAAAAGGATATAGGTATTTTCAGTTTAAAACTATACTATTATTAAAACATCGTAACATGTCGCTTCAAAGTGTATTAAGTTTACCTACCAACAAATCCATCACTCAATTTCCATCTATCCCATCGAAAACAAAGCACTTACAAAATAAACCCAAAATATTGTTCTACTTTGCAATCAATCTGATTTTTCAAAAGAAAAATCCTTTCTGTTATTTTTAAATACAATATTTCCTCTTTTTTTTTCATTATTGTTTTCGTTGTAACTGAGCTAAAATATATATATGTATGTAGATACCTAAAGCCCCATGCTATCAAACACATAAATTCGATAAGCCATCATCGTATCAGAGCCGGCCAATCATTCATTCTCTCTTCAAATATATATTATTTAGCAACGGTAAATTGAATGTCGTTACCGATGCCATCTGTCATGATAGTGTGTACCATGTTGTGATGTGCTTTTAAGGACTCCTTGTCGATATGGTGTATTTTTATATGCCACCATCATACCATAACCAAAACAATTTACCATAGAATCCCTTGTATAGCTCCAGCCATCAGCCAGCCAGCCTCAACACTTTAGTCCTTATGAAAGTGAGGCACTTTACTCAGAAAAAAAAAAACAAAATCGCTTTTGCGCAAAAAAGCTCTTTTATCATCTGTCATTCCGTTATGGTCCACTTAAATTTATTCGAACATGTTGTCAACCATCATCCCGCTCTCGCTGTAGACAACGACAACGGTCACTTTATAAAATGCCGGACTCAATAGAAAACCAAAAACGGATAGCCATTACTCACGCTTTTCCACATAGAAAAGAAAACATATTTCAGTCAGCCTTAATTTTTTTTTTTTTAAATAGAAGGGGCTATGAAGGAAATTAAAACGATGGAGGCACCCCATACACCGGACCATGTCGCCATCTTAGAATGGGAGTAGGAGTTAAAAGCCTTCGTTTAGCTGGCCGACGGAAAATAAATAATTCTTTTTCCCACCCGAGGAATGAGCAGTTGTAGCAGTAGGTCATAGAAAAGAATAATAGGACGTGATTTCGATTCAAGGTCCTACTTCCGTTAGCAGAATCTAATCCCTGAAGAACACTCTCATGTCCAAAGGTATGCTACCAAAAACGGAAATCCTAACTCATTATAGTGTCTAAGATTAATTGTTACACAAAATGGTCTTTAAACTGATTCCTCCATACACATTCTTAAGGACCAAAAAAAAAGGAAAACAAACAAGAAAAATAGAGAACAAAAAAAAGAGAGTAAATTGAAGAGAGAGAGAGATGAAAAAAAAAGAGTAATGTCTATTGAAGGAACGACGACGTGACGATGACGACTTTGAACCGTGGGAGGTTGCTGGACTTGAAGTTAAAAATGAAGGAACTGTTATCCTTTCCGTGGTTAACTTTTTGCTATTTCAACTTTTCGTGTTGGTAAGAGGAACGAAGAACGACAAACGGATGGACGTTCAGGTCGGTAGTAGTTATACTACAGAGCCCTTTTTTACGATAGCTTTTTTTTTTCAAAACCCCATCAGTTGCTGCTTTCTAATTTCTTTTTCTATACATCCCTTTTTGCTCTTCCTCTGTGGTATAGTCCTTTTAGCATGAAAAAGGATGTTTTTTGCTCAACTGAAAGATTTTTTACCATCTCTTACTTCACCACAGCTGGGCGAGCGACGAAGATAAAAGAAAATGAAAATATGATATAGAAAAAAAAACTCTCAGAGCTGTTTCACACTTAGTTTGTTTTGTGCTCTCAGTTCTTTTTGTTGCTTTGTCCTTTTTTTTGCTCGACGCGCATTTGTTTTTATACAACAAAAGCTTTAATGAAGCTTTTATTTCAGATTGATTAAGAGCACAATAGTGGGTTGACTGGTATAGTGGCAGCGGTGAGTGGTATAGTGTGGTGTGGTGGCATGCGAACTCAAGCGGGATGAGTTTTTTTCGATAAACTCAGCGCTGCTGATAAGAAGAATAAGCGAAGCACACACAAAAAATATCCTTTTTCGAGAATATAATAACATTTGGGCTGTAAGTGTGTTGATGATGGGGGGCTGTTTGTGTATTTGACAATGTTTTCGTTTTCATTTCATTGAAGTGGCACTTCTGGTGGCTATGATTTTGTGTGTTCCTTTTGCTCTTGTATTTCTAGAGTAAAGGTCGACTTTGATGGGTTAGTCCTTTTTTTTTTTGTAATCCTTTCTTTCATACATATAAATTTATGTGTCGATTTTGAGGGCTCATGGATATTTTCTGTGCGTGTCTCTACATAGCTTCGTATAGAATTTGGACTTTTTTGGCTATTGTCCTAGAAGCAATGTCAAAGTTCGAATTAAGCTATTATCAAAATTTTAAGAGGGTAAAATTGGGCTTAAATTGTGTCATTATCTCTCTCTCTCTCTCACTTTCTCTCAGGGATAAGGTATAAGGAAATTCTTCTTGAAATCATCACTATAGACATAATCCTTTTGTTGGCGAGTTAAATAAAATATTTATCAATGTTGGCAAGGATATGAAAGGAATAAAATAGAAAGTGACATCTGTTTCAAGGTGAATGAAGGTACCTTCCTCTAACTAGGTGCTTACTAAAAAATAAAGAAATTTATTTTTGTGGTAATATTTAGTATTGTGTCGGTGAAGGTCCACGTCCAGGTAGGAATGTACCTACTTATGTGGTATCAAGTTGGTTTATTTTAAATTTTGTTGATATTAAATTTTTTTGAACACGATGCCAGATTGATTATTGTGTTAATTAAGAATAAAATTGCAATCATTGATTTAGTAAATTTATTTGAATAAATTCAAAAATATTCTTTATTTTTAATATATTAAATTCTCTAGATGAATCAATTAATATTTTGTATTAATAGGTGGAGGTAGGTAAGTACATTTATAATGTTATATCAAATATTTTTTTTTGAATGAAATGTAAACGAAAAATATTTAAATTAATTTATCAAAGTTAAATGCGGTCAGTGCTTTATAAAACTGATGAAACACGATTACTTGAATTGTGATTTTTAATGAATCGGAAATGCATAGGTAGGTAGATTTTGTATATCTACCTATCAACTACAAAGGGGGGAATTATGTACTTAAAAAAAAAAAATCGGTAAAAATTTTTCGAAATTAGGGTGGGTCATATAAAATCAACCTTTTTTGCCACTGGGTGCCATCAAGAAAGGTTTGTTTTTTTGGCTTCTGATTTTTTTCATCATCAGTTATGGTGAACAAAAAAAAAAATACGCATTGATAGTATAGCACTGTTTTTTAGTGCATTTTTTATCTTCGCGCTTAGAAAAAAGTAGCATGTTAAATACAAAAAAAATCGGTACAGGTTAGGATAAAAGGGCAGGTAATACCCTAGGAAGTTGTTTCCCACTTAATGTAAAAACCTACATACATATGTCTTCTGTTAGTAGTCAAGCCATTTAGAGGCATTGACGAAGTTCCGAAGGCTTAGCTGAAATTCTGGAAACTTCCTCTAAGTCGTGTGATGCTTTTTATTCGAGGCTGAGGTAGGCTCGTCGTAGTCAGGGCCTGGGGCCCCCGATTTTTGGGGGCCCCCGAAAAATGAAAAAGACTTCTAAAATTTTCTTACAAACATAAAATTCTAGTAACACTTTTTTTATTGCAAAATTTTGTTGTCAAGTCCGGCAGCAATGGAGTAGGTCTTTCAGTCGCTATAATTGCAGATTTGTTCACTGAATTCCACTTGTAAAAGGGTTTGCTTATAAGTTTTTCAATAACCTAATCACAACGGTTTTTAATAACAACTTTTTCACTACTTGATGGCAATTTCTAGTTAAATTTTACACACAAATTATAAAAACATTACTTTAATAAACAAAAACAACTTCCAAATTTTTATTTACAGGTTAAAGAAAATTCGTTTTCCTACCTCTACTAAAAAAAAACTCTATATCCTTCCAGCACGAATAGAACAAAACAAAGTCAAGATACAACACTATTCCCATATTCATATCTGAGTGAGAGTGTAAGAACTTTGAGTACGCCACTTTGGTTGGATCCGTTCACAGTTAATTCGAACGAACCGTTTGGTACGATACGAGCAGCGATGCCAACTAAGGCTTTTTCATGCCTTTTAGGCATTATTTCATTAACTGAGGCTTAAAGGATTGTTTTTCTTCAAAAAGGCATCTTTTTATTTGAAATATTTTTATAACAAATGCTATGATCTGCAATAAAATTTTTATGAAAGATATAAATTTGTATTTTTTAATTGTAAAAAGAAGGGAACGGACGTGAAAAAAGGGCCCCCAAATTGATGGTTGCCTAGGGCCCCTTTGAGGGTTAATCCGGCCAGCTTCGTAGTCCAGGGTTTTTCGATTGAAAGCAGATAAAACTCGGGTTAAGAAGGAAAGAACTCGGGTTAAACACTAGCTCTATAATATTTTATCTTTATTAATAAGAAAAAGAGGTTTACAATATTACAATTTTGGTTCCTTCTGTCTTAAGATAACTAACACAGTATTTCATATAAATCTTAAAATTTCGGTTTGTCTTACTAACACGGTATTTCATATAAATCAAACCTGGGTTTTGTAGAGCTACAGGAGTAGACTCTGCCCACAAAATCGAAGAAGCGAACCGGGGATTAAACGGTAGGAATCTGATTCCAATCCAAGGCTAGTCCAAGGAAGAACAGCGGGTATAGCCCTGAACCAACTCCAAAGAGCAAGCAGGGAGAACAACGGAAGGAATCTGATTCCAGCCCAAGGATAGTCCAAGGGAGAACAGCGGGTATAGCCCTGAACCAACTCCAAAGAGCAAGCAGGGAGAACAACGGTAGGAATCTGATTCCAGCCCAAGGATAGTCCAAAGGAGAACAGCGGGTATAGCCCTGAGCAAACTCCAAAGAGCAAGCAGGGAGATCAACGGTAGGAATCTGATTCCAGCCTAAGGATAGTCCAAGGGAGAACAGCGGGTATAGCCCTAAACCAACTCCAAAGAGCAAGCAGGGAGAACAACGGTAGGAATCTGATTCCAGCCCAAGGATAGTCCAAGGGAGAACGGCGGGTATAGCCCTGAACCAACTCCAAAGAGCAGGCAGGGAGAACAACGGTAGGAATCTGATTCCAGCCTAAGGATAGTCCAAGGGAGAACAGCGGGTATAGCCCTAAACCAACTCCAAAGAGCAAGCAGGGAGAACAACGGTAGGAATCTGATTCCAGCCCAAGGATAGTCCAAGGGAGAACAGCGGGTATAGCCCTGAACCAACTCCAAAGAGCAAGCAGTGAGAACAACGGTTGGAATCTGATTCCAGCCAAAGGCTAGTCGAACAACGGGTTTTCAACGGCGGATGCCAAAAATGTTTTCTTTAAATGATACACGGATGCAACAAGTAAAGGACCTAAGCTTATCAAAGTTGCTAGAAACAATGAACCGCTGGAAACTTAACTCTCCTAAAAATTCAAAATTATTAAATAATAATTAGGAATTAATTCGAGGTAACAAGCTTTTCTGTAAATTTGTACCTCCTCATCATGATTTTTGTGCCACAAGACAGTGTGAATTGTAAGGAGGTCAAATGTGAAATCGTATGGCGTCGGCAGCCCCGAAAGCAATGTGCAGTTGTTGTTGCTTATCAGAGTGTATACAATGGTATTCTGTGTGCTGTGGCTGGTGATCATTCGATGGGTGGTGACGGGCGTATGTTATGCTTATATAGGGTGCTGGTCGTTGATGTTGATGGCTGATAACTGGTCTATGGCGGTTTCATGGTGCTGTAGGGTGCTGAAAGCTGATGTTGTTGGCGGTGGGTGTATTTATAAATGGACGGTGACTGATCGGTGATTAATTGTTGAACGCTTGGTGTGGGGGGGAAAGTGAAAAGTGTAACACTTCGTTACAGTCGTCATAGAAATGACTGCCTAGGTGTTTCTTTCTTAAATGAGAGAGGGCTGGGCAGTGACAAGGGAAAAGTGAGTGGTATCACAACAAAAACATAAATGTTAAAAAAAAAGAGTCAAGTTCTTATATGCACAATAAACTTGTGCGTAAAAAGTCAGCCAAAAAAAAGTAGTGAGATCTAAAATATATGCCAAGTTTTAAGTTAATGAAGTTTAATATCAAATATCTTAAGTAGAGTAATATGGAAACAATTCCAAATCATGACAGAAATTTGGTAATTAATGATTACTGATTAAAATTTGGTGGGTTCACTTGTCAAGTTTAGCTTTATTTTAATCAGTAATCCTTAAAAAGAGTGAATTATATAGTTGATAACAATTTTTAAAAAGTGGGTAGATGCAACGCTTCTTGAACTGAAAATTATAAATTTCCAATTTTCTCTTTGTATGCACGTCAAACGCTACCGCTGTACCAATTTTCATCGTTCTACAACAATCGAAAGTGCTCCATATAATTTATAAGAATTTTTAAGAATGTGGGGTTGATGCCACGCCCCCTGAATGGAAAATTCCAATTTTTCAATTTTTTTTATTTCTAAATACTTCAAGCCCTACCAACATACCAATTTTCATTATACAACAATCGGAAGTGCTCCATATAATTTATAAAAATGTGGGTGGATGCCACGCCCTCTGAATGGAAACTTCCAATTTTTCATTTTGTTTCCTTTTAAATACCTTAAGCCCTACCGACCTACCAATTTCCATTGTTCTATAACAATCGGAAGTCCTCCATATAATATATCTGAATTTTTAAGGAAGGGGTGGATGCCACGCCCCCTGAATATAAAATTGCAGATTTTCGATTTTTTCATTTGTACGCATCAAGGCCTACCGTTGTGCGAAATTTCAAGTTTCTTTAGTGTCGGGAAGTGCTCCATAATTTTGATGATCTGTCAGTGAGTCAGTCAGTTACGGTTTTGGCGATTTTTGAAGTTCTATATCTCAGGAACTACTAATGCTAAAGAGATGAAATTTTGCTGAGCCATCTGTGTTTAATTAGCTCAACTCGTTGATACTGAAATAAGAGGGGGGTTGAAAGTCGCCTTGAGTTTGTTCCTTGGCTAGGAACCACTGTGCCCTTTCATCACTGCACCCTCTGCAAAGGTCATCGGTGCTGAGCTCTATTTTCCTTTGTGGTATTCCAGTAGGTTGTGCCCGGTGATTATGCTGACAAAGAAACGAAGATATTTTTTGTTCATTTGCATAATTTTGTCTGTCTTCTGCTAAATGAAATTTGGCCATAACTTTCTAGTTGTGCCACAAGTTTTGAGCAGGTTCCATCTCTCATTGATTTTTTCTAATATTTTGTTACCAATATCCTGTTTGATGCTACAGGTTGGTTTTTTAATGTGTTGTTCGGCTTGACTTTAATGAAGTGACAATCCCGTTCTCGCCAGCTCATAAGCTCTTTCGTTTTCCTGGAATCCACCAGAGTCTAATGTTATACTGCATGCCAAGAACCCTAAGCAAGTTACAAGCTTCGAGTTTATCTCGATGGCAGAAATTGCTTTTATTGCTGCTTGGCTATCAATAAAGAGGGTGATATCGGCTTGTGGTATCGCCATCATTGATATTTGCGTAGCTGCTTTGGTCACTGCCAAGACCCTAGCTTCGAAGACGCTGCAAAAGTCCAGAAGTCTGAGCTCGCTAGTTCCAGAGCTTCCGAGAAAATTCCTGCACAAATTCTAGTGTTCATCTTAGAACCATCAGTGAAGACAGTTATCGAAGATTCATTACTGAAGGGTTGGTTGTTTTCCCACTAGTCTCTTTAAGGAAAAGAGGTAGTAAAGGGTTTATTGAAGTTTAAATGGGGAATTATGTAGTCTGTGCAAACATAAAATCTCACATAGCTATCTCTGAAGAATCTGAGTATGGTCTGTTGTGCTTTGTTTCCAGCAGTAAGTCTGGCTTAGCCCCAAGGCACTATATGTTGCCAATTCTTGCACGAATAGATTTAAGGGTCTCAGGTTGAGGATCCCTTCCAATCTCGCTGCATGCTAATCTTTGAACTTTTCAGGTTTGTTGCTTTCTCAGTCGCGTTCCACCAAACTAGAATACCGTAGGTTACACAATCTAGTATAACTCCGTTTTGTAGTGTATTGTATTTATCATGCTTTTAATAAAAAATTCACTAAAACCAGGGTTCATGTCATAATAAATCGATTGCCGTTACATATTTTAAAATCAATTACGGTACTAGTAAAGTCCAAAGAAGGATATCATACATAATATCCTCATAATTTTATTAAAACAATAAATTTTACTTTAGAACAGATTATCTTTAAAACTGATACTTTGAGCAATAAGAAAGTCAAGATCAATTTTATACAACATTCAATTTTCTATATAATCATACCAGTGAATGTAACCTTTGTGGATAAATTAGCGACTTTATCTTAATGAAACTTCAAAACTTCAAAATTTAATCAAAATCATGGGATGGGACGGAAATGCTGGAAAATATTTAATATTTATATTAAGAGCTCATATTTTTAGAGACTTTTTTCAAGCCACTAGTTCAATAATTTTCATGTTTTCTCGAAAAAAACATACATTTTATCTGACCCACCCTAGTCAGTAAAATACCTTATAGAGGTAGGTATACGAAGCAATCAAAATACAGAATTTATTTATTTAATCGGAGGACACGGTCAAATATAGTATTTGGCTTGAAATTATATGAATTTATGTATGTATATTGAATGTTGACATAAAATTGACACCAACACAAAAAAAAATTATTTACAGATTATACATAGAGTAAACAGTTTCAGTTTTTTTTGTAAATTCTTGATTGTTTAATTTTTTTTTTTAAGGTAGATATTATTTTTTTTAGCTTTTACATCAGTAATTTAATTATTATTTTTAAACTTTTAAATTGTGAGGTTTGAGAAGTGATTATACCTTTGAGCATTGTATATAAACTTTATAGTATTATCATGGAGTCGTTTTTATTTACGTGGTATTCCATCGATGGTGGCGCTAGTGAGCACCCATGTTGTGAAACATGTTTCACATTTTGACACGAAAATGGGGAACATTTATTATTTGACATATAATCATAAGAACGAGAGAGTCATATTTTATGATTCTCGTAATAATAAAGCGAGTAAGCGAGTGAAGTAGTTTTTCCACTGCCACCGCGCATGACCAAAGAAAGTGGAAGAATAGAAACACGATTTTTTACCGCAATCGAATTACGCTGTCAAATGAAACCAACGCAGAAGAAAAAAAAAACAAATCGTGCGGATTGCGGAAAAGTGAAAAATTTAATTCTTCACAGATGAAAAATAAAAACCTGGAACAAATAAATTAATGGAGCTGCAAGAACTTAAAAAAGGATAATCAAGAAACATCAATAAAATAGATAAGTATTTTGTTTTTATTGTAGATAAATATCTTTGCATTCTATTTTTTTCTTTGCAAGTAATTTTTTTGACCTACTTTCAGAAAATACCTACCTACCTACATAAATATTTCAGTGCATCAATATGCAAGAGAAACAACAAACAACAATGAACATCAAGATTTCCTGTGCCGGGTAGCTGCTGCTGCTGCAGAAAAAAAATATCTACAATCAACAGCCAAATCCAAAAAATAAAATTGTGTGTGCTAGTGCTTTTTCCTTACTATTTGTTATGTAAATACATGAGCTGATTAGAACCAAAACTCGTCATATCAATGCAAAAGAAATTTTATTATCAAATTAAATTTTTAAAGTAACTTTGTGAGAATACCTACTAAGAGAATAATTGTTGTAGTTATCTAATCATAGATTTATAACTATTTGTTATGGTTTGAAGGAAAACTATCTTAGTTTTCGTGGCATTGACATGGCGAGTTTTGGTTCCCATCACCTCATATTAAATCTGTGTTGTTTTTTATACACCACTTGTAAAATTAAAGTGCACAAAAATAAACAAATTTGTAATTCCATGAGTGTTCTTGATATTAGATTAAATAAAGAAAAAAAAAGAAAATCTAACAAATTTTAAGTGTCATGTTTTTCTTTTCGGAGCTGGAACTAGGTACATAATGTATTTTGTACTTTGGTTAATCTCTTGTAGGTGGACAATATGAGCAGTGAAGTAAGTATCCGTATCCTCGAGTTCTGAAAACAACACGAGCAGGTGTAGGTACTCGAAAGAAGTGGGTGATAGGTATACCTACCAAAATATTTTAATCATCATCTCATTACAATGGGATCGTCGATTGGTTGTGTGTCAAAAGTGAATGTTTTTCGGGTCGTTTAATACGATTAAAAGCAAATATATTTTGCCGAATGGTTAAAAAAAAAAAACAAAAATAGTTTTGTGTTCATTAATTAAAAAAAAATCAATCTAATACCCAACAAGAAACACATTAATCGATAAACACATTGGCTAGTGCGCGCTTCATAGCATGGATTGACTGTGGGCAATTGAAATCCAAGTTCTTTGGTATTTGGATTTCTTAAATTAATTATTGTGCACTTTTACGTGATGAATTAAACCTATTTAGAAAATATATTTGCTTTTAATTAATTTAAATGAACGAATCTTTTTATTAAACCACCAGCAAAATACTTTCAACTTCAGAGAAAGTTTTAATCTTCCTATTGTGTGTGCAAGTGAACATCTTGTTAAAATTTAAAAATTGTATTTTGCCTAGAAAAATCGATTTATAACGATTTTGGAAAACTGGACATACCTACCACTGGCTGAACAGAGGTTGTAGGTATGCCATAGAAACTACCAAAAATGAGTTTTATATACCAAATTTTCTGAGTTTGATATAACTCCGTATTGATGTTGTATTTTTAACATGCTACTTTTTTCCAAGCGAACATAAAAGTGCACTAAAAAACTTCGCTGGTTTTTGTAACGCACTTTCCTTCATCAATTTGGTATATGTAAATCTTTCCCTATAAATAAATACGACAAAAACTTTCTGATTTTTTCAAATTACATTTATTTCTTAATAATAGAATATGAAGAAAATTTGAAAAGAAATATTTGGCATATAATAATGGTGGTGGGTGAAAGTGTCTTGGCATGAAAGGAACCTACGATGGGATCGGTGGCTTCATCATCAAAGGAAATGTTGTTGGTGATGGCATTATTGATGGTGGTATATCTTCTTTTCATATAAGCAGGCAGTGATTTGGTTCTACTTCTGCTACGATTGATGAACTTCTTAAAACTATAAACTAGGTATCCTCTTGTGCTTTGGACTTGGGGTTGCTTTAAAATCACCGATGATAAGTGTTGATTGTTGTTGATAGTTTTCATGATGGCCATGTTGATTGCAGACAATAAATGGAAATGAACAGCAGAAAAAAACGTAAACATAATAATAAATATAAACTGAACAAAAGTTTGGATGATTCTGGGTCTGGATTCTGGACACAGGTGGGATTTTTTTTTTTGAAAAAAAACTATAGAAATATAATTTTTTTAAGAAAATTTCAATGAAAAATTAAACTTTTCTCAATTTTTTTTTCGGTTTTTAATTTTTCTTCGAAATATGAATGAAAATATTTTTTTTTGGAAAATTTCAATCAAAAATTAAATTTTTGTCAGTTTTTACCTGCGATTATAGGTACTATAAGGCAAGTTTTGTATTCGTGCAAAAAAAAAATTTAGATAACAATCAAACATGATATTACGATGATAGAGGACACGAAAAAAGTGGGTGGCACAATTCTGTCTGTCATTCTGGGTGGCACAATTCTGGGTGGCACAATTCTGTCTGGAAAATCAAATATTTCGAAAACGACATGATTGATTTTTTTGAAGCTCGACACTTATGAGCTTTTTAGTATTTTCTAAAATATTTTTAGAAAAAATTTTACATTTATGAAAAAATAACGGTACCTGCCATACAAAAGTAAAAAAACCACAACGGAAAATATTTTTTTTTCTCAAAAACGACTCCTACGATTCTGATTAAAGTTTTTTCATATACTAAAATTAATACGATCTACTACTAAAAATTATAAAATTTTACACTTTGCAACTATTAATAGTACCTGTCATAGAACGTATTTTTTTATTTTGAATTTTATCGTTATCGGCTCAACGGATTTAGATGAATTTTTTTATATACAAAATTCAGATAAAATAAAAAAATATTGCATATCAAAATTTTCAAAAAAAAAGTTTTTGGATTTTTAAAAAAAGTTTAAAATTGGCGCTCAATTGATGCATCGCATTATACGAAAATTCAACTTATATCTTTAAACGCGATTTGCGGCTAAACCAAGCGTCCTAGAGGCATCAAAGTTTACATCTTTAAACTTGATTTGGGGTTAAACTAAGCGTCTTATAAAATGCATATTCGTGATCTTGGAATGTGCCCGTTCCCAAAAATCAAAATGAAATAATTGGTAAAAAATATTTTCATTTCAATTTTTCTTCGAATTATGTATTATAAATACCATTGAAGTTAGTTATCTAGGTATATGTATATACAAATCTATGACACCGTTCTAAGAAGTAGCTTACCTGATATGTCCTCAATGAATTTTCATTTTAAATACGTACATAGCTGAAAAAATTCAAAAAGTAGATTATGATACCATGCATGTATTCTTTTCCTCATCACCCATCAGTGGGGTAGAATACTAGATGCGTTTTTTTTAGTGAGGTTTCCCCGGGAGGCCTATTCCTCATTCTAAACTACATAACTATTGTCTAATAAAAATAAGCATTTGTAGATCGTCGTTTTTTTTTGTGAGGTGTCTCCGGGCGGCCTAGTCCTCATTCTATTACTACTCACTACTACTAATTTTTTTGGTTTTTTGTTTTTTTTTTGTTTTTTTTTGGTTTTTTGTTTTTTTTTTTGGTAGATCGTAGTTTTTTTATTGAGGTATCCCCGGACGGCCTAGTCCTCATACTAATACTACATAATACTATATTATATAAATTGCACATAATATAAATTGCACTTAAAATACAAAATAAATAAAGAAATAAATAAATAAATAAATACAAATTAAAAATTGTACATAATTCATTGCACATAATAGCAACTACATAAATTCATTGAACTTCAAATAAGCGTTTGTAAGATCGTAGTTTTTTTTAGTGAGGTGTCCCCGGGCGGCCTAGTCCTCATTCTAATACTACTATCACTACTACTAATTTTTTTGGTTTTTTGTTTTTTGGTTTTTTTTTGTTTTTTTTTTGGTTTTTGTTTTTTTTGGTAGATCGTAGTTTTTTTTATTGAGGTATCCCCGGGCGGCCTAGTCCTCATTCTACTACTACAAACTTATACTAAATATTTGGGTTTTTGTGTTTTTTTGATGAAGGGTTTCTTTGCTGTTGTCCTTGTCCTATTACCTAATAAAAAAAATATAATGAAAAATTTAATATAGTACAAAAAAAAATAAAACATTCAATATAATGTATAATGCGCATAATTTATTTTCTTAATAATTAATTAATTTATATTTATATAACATTTACATAATAATACATATCAACAATTAAAAACAACATTAAATCTAGATGGTTTTTGTATTAGTAGGCGAAAAACTGTGACGGAACCAAAACGAGACCGAGAAAAAAAACACGAAAATCTACGGCGAAACCGAAATACACGAAAAACTACGACGAAAGCGAGAAAAAAACACGAAAAGCTGCGACGAAATCGAGACGAGACAGAGAAAAAATACGAAACGAGACATTAGTTTGGCCATCAGTTGTTCGCTGGATGAAGATATTTTTTTGGTTCCTTCAGCTTCTTGTTGATTTTTTTCGTTTCAAATGTGATCAGTCCGATCAAAACAAACTTGGCGATTTCTTCTTTATGTTGGTTCGAACAGCAGGCCGACAAATTTTCCTCGATGTGCGGCATAATTTCCGGTAACCATGTCTTGACGATGTTCTTTCGATCTTTCCGGTCCGGAAAGTTGGAATGAAAAATTTGTTCGACATTTCGAACAGTTTCTTCAAAAAGAATCGAAGGAACTGTCAATTTGCCGAACTCTGAAGTGGTTTTGGTGGTTTGATATGCGCGCAAGCTAATCAACAAAGTTTGTTCCCTGTCTTTATTAACTTCGTCAATCAAAAGTCGGGAACAAACTTCGCAATTGAGCTTCTTTTTTAACTTAGCTGCTGCGAATCCTGCATAGTAAACAGCGCCTCCATCCTCCAGCTTTTTGCACTCAGCGATCTTTTCTATTGTCATTTCCACTTCGTCTTCATCGTCGTCGTACCTGAAAATTTCATTAAAAATTTCGTCGTAAATATCCTGAGTGGATTCCTCACTAGGTCCTGTCTCCATCCTAGTATCCATAGCCTCCAAATCTAAAAGAGGTTCCGCTCCAGCGTCCTCGTATCCTGAATGTTCGGCTGAACTTAGATGCTGGAATATAATTATCTTTAGATTTCGAATTAGTCTCCAAGCTGAGGGATTCCTCTCATATGATCCACGGTTACATCTCAGCATTGAAAACAAATTCTCAGCGACATCCGTATTCAAATGCGCAAGGAGAACATAGCTTTGCTCTTGGCTTTTGATATGTTCCCACATCTGCGCAATTGCCATTAATGTTTGTTTTAATCCCTTAAAACATGGTGGCACTACAACAACGCTCGTAGATTTCCATTTTGAAATCCATTCCATCGCTCTTTTTAATCCATCCAGAGTCTGTGTAGTTTCGGAAAGAGCTTGCTTGTTGGGATTTCTTGAATAGAGCCGGCCCGTATTGAGATTGTCAAACAGATCATTGAGCTGTTTGACAAACCTAGACGTCGACTCAGCTCTTTTTATCTCTTCATCTGTTTTGAAAACATCGGTTGCTTTCAAAACATATTGTATACCGGTGTATACATTCTCGCTGAAAACTTGTGTCGCAAGTTTAACCGACAATTTCTCAAAATTATTCGGCCGAACATGGGAGTTCGTCAGCTTATAGAACACCTGGAATGTTCCATATTTATCGTGGTCAAAGATTTTTTGGATCACATTCCAGTCGACGATTTCTTCCTCTATCTTAATGTTGTGTTTTAACAAGATGTTTCTCACGCTCTTAAAAAGATGCGGGTAATCGTATAGAAGGAATACTCTTTGCTCCTGAATATCCACATAGGGTTCATTTTCCAAAAAGTTTGGTGGCCCAAGTCTGTTGTACGCCGCGACGTTCATTGAACCCTGGTCGCAGCTTGTTGCGACCACTGTCAGACCACAATTTATTACCTCAGTAATAATTGCGACTAACATCTCTGACAGCAATTCCCCATTTGGACTACCGATGTAGTATGCAATCGTTTGCTTCCAGTTTTTATTTAACCCTCTCAGCGTGAATACCATCGCTTTAGAGGCTGGGATGTCATTCCTTCCATATTCTCCGAAATCGGTTAATCCATAGATGATGTCGTCTTTGATGTTATACTCCAGCTCCTTTTTGATGGCCATTTCATCAAAAAGGAGTACGCATTTCTTTTCCATATCAGTCATTCCTTGTGACTTGCTTGTCAGCATGTCCGTCATGGGTTTGGTGAATCCTGCAGCCAACCGGATCTCCGAATGCCATCGGTAAATGGTGCTTACCGATGGCAGCTTGAAGCCTACACTCAGCATGTACTTATAGCATGCTGGTGATTTATAAAAAAATGCTAAACATAAATCCCTAGCCTTTGTTCCCCAAGGTGAGTTTTCCTTGTGGAAAAGTTGCAGCAAAATAAAAGTGCGCAACTCTTCCTTGAAACCCTCCATCTGCTTATCTAATCCCTTACGCAGCTGATACTCGCGATTTTTCCGGAGCTTAGTGGGCGTATTGAAAATGTACCGCGGAATAAACTTAGCCTTTTTTACTTGTCTTGCAGATTTATATGAAAAACGCCTTGGGGAAGGAAACTGTGAAGCAGAAACATGAGATGACGGAGTATCTCGAATGGAATAATCCCTAATATAATTATGGGTCGCACTTGCAGCCAAGTTCTCTAACGAAAAAGCTGGGCTGCAAGCTGGAGGAAGAACTGCAGCTGGAGTTGCAAAAAGGGGTGAAGGTGGGAGCGCAGAGGACACAACACCAGAATTTACCGTAGAGGTAGATGGTATCCGGATAGCAGACGTAACCGTGGAGGTAGCTTGCATCCGGGTCCTCGCAGCATCCATCAAACGAACACATGAAATGTCATTGGACGTTTCACTGCACTTACATATCGACGGTTGAGATATAGGCAGTGCATTTTTGGCAAGACATGTCCTAAATCCTGAGACAATAATGTCTTTGGCATAAAAATGCTTTTGACACATCACCGATTTGGGCTTTACATCGTCGATGTGGGACAAGCCTCCATGCTTTACCCAAACTGATCGTCGATGATCTTTGGGTAGTATAAAAAACGAAAGTTCAGATAAGCCTTTTTGCCTCTCCTGGCACTTCAAAAAACAACATTTCAACGGCATTTTAAAAAACTAACAAAAATTTATTTTTACAAAAAACTTCAAAAATTACTTAATATAATTTTCCCGATTTAATTTATACTGAAATAATAAAAAGTATTAATTATTTTTAACGCGAAATAAATAAAACGAAACGAATCAGTTCAAACCGGAACACCCTGTATATAAAAAAAAAATAGCTTTCGCAAATAGTCCACCTGCTGAAAAAAATGGAAATTTATTGTAAAATAATTTCAATAAATTTATAAGCAGTCCGCTTATGCTAAAAAGGTTGAAAAAATAAAAGAATTTAATAAAATAATAATTCGTAAATTTTACCACCAACAGGAACACCAAACACAAAAAAACACAAATCACCAAAAGTTAACACAAAAAAAAACAGAAACAAAATAGAAAAATGGGGGGGTATTTGGGCAGAAAATAAAATTTTGAAGGGCTTCAAAAAAACACAAGAAAACACAAATAAATTAAAAAAGGTAATAAATAAATTTAAAAAAAGTTAACACAAAAAATACAAAAGAAAATAATAAAAGGCAATGAAAATTTGTTTTTGATGGTAGGTAAGAAATTTGGGGTAGTTGGGTGGAAAATTCAGCACTATCACTGTCAACTGGCACTCGTTTACGTTTTTATGATGATTTAGGAATTTTATTCACAAAAAACCGCACAAAACGTATTTTTTTCTCAAAAAATTTATAGATCGACGTTTCTGCAAACCAAAAAGTTGATCTGAAGAAAAATCGTTACAAAAAGCTGAAATAGCTTCAAAAAACCGCGAAAGTTTTTTTTTTAAGAAAATCCTACAAATACTACCTATACAGTCATACAATATGAAGAACTTCCATACAAAATTACACATACACACAAAAAAACACTATACCAAATTTCACAGAAAGTACCGTATTCTCGGTTCCTCTGCTCTATTTTTTCTTCTCCTCCAACTCCCATATATTTCATATAAATACCTATACACCCTTCTCATTCTCGCCATTTTAGCATTTTTTCATTTTCTACCACTTTTCATACTCTTCGACGGGGAAATATCAACCCTGTCAATAAAGTTCCTCAACATTCAAATGTCAAATCACCAAAAATTTCCTCAACATTCGAATGTCAAAGAATGTTTATAGATACGGGGGCTTCAACATCAGAATGTGTAGAAACAATTGATGTCGATGATACTACTATAAAGTTTATATACAATGCTTTGAGTTATGTGGAAAATGTTGTGCTTATACACCCAACAAGTTTCATATTTCAAATATAAGAACAATAAATTATTATTGACTTGCAGCCTTTAAGAGGATTATAATATTTTCGACTTTACAACTTTGTTAATAAAGCGTGTTTTTTTTTAGAAGGTATAGAAATTGGAAATGGAATAGAACAAAGATTATTTTTTTTTAAATTGACATGAAATTTACTTAATTCGAAAGTATTTAGTTAATTTTATTAGTGTAACTGATTTAATTTCACTTAATAAGTGAATATTTTAATTCAAATTAATGATATTTTACCTTTTTGTTCATAGTTGTGGTTAAAAATTAATTTTATTGTTTTATCCTTTGGTAAGAGTATTTTTTTTTTTGCTCTGTGTGTGATAAATAATTTGTGTTCCTCTATTTGAGTGAATTTACATTATTTTTTTTCTTCTTTCTCTGTATGCCTATGTGTGTGTGTTTCTAAATAATATTTTCCCCTACTTTTTTGTTTGTTGTGTGTTAATAAGCTTTCAGCTTAAGGTAAATATAATTGTCATCCCTTTCTTTCTATTTTAAATAATAACTTTCTTTAATTATTTTTTCATCTTATAATTACATCTAGCTGCTAACTATTTATCAAGCCCGGTGGTCCAGATAGTAAGGACACGGCATCAAATCTTCGTTGCATAGGTTCGAATCCTGGTAGAGTTCACGTCTTTTTTTTTTTTTCTCTCTTTTTCCCACTAATTCGATTCTTATTTTATTTTTACTGTCTGAAAGTTTTTTTTTTTATTATTAATTAACTTTAACTTTCAACTTGAATTTTAAAAATGATTTGCTCTACAAAAAGTTGTACTGATAGTTCAATTTCCTCCCCACTGTTTGCCTATTTTGGGCCATGTGGAAATCTCTACCACGCCAAGTGCATCGGTTCAACTAATGCGTTTATTGAGAAAGTAACCAATTCTAAATACGCGTATTGGTATTGCACTGACTGCCGTAAGCTCTCCTTGTCGCAGCTGGCATTTAAAATGTCTAATTTTAAAGTGGACATTATGAAGCTTTCTAAAGGGTTCGAAGAACTGCTTAGTAATTTTAAAGACGCAGTCTCAGGTTTTAATAATTCGTTAACACTTCCGAATGATCCGGTAGATGTCGGTACATCTACTGAAGACCTACCACTGGACCCTGTTCCTCTTTTGATCTCGCCCTCCAAAGATGATTTGCTTGCGCAATCCAGCTCAACTAAACGTTCTTATAACGTACCAGTTGCCAAAATGAACAAAAAAAGAGGACGAGAAAACTCAGTAGTTTTAAAAAACTCCAGTCCACCCCCTAAAAGAACTAATCTAATTGCTAGTCCCAAGACTGCTTCACAATTACCCCCTCCGGTTGAGGCTATGGATCAAAGTTCAGGTGTAGTTCCAGACGCAATCTCCGAAGCGGATTTTGCTGCCACTTCCAATATAATAAGCGATCCTAGGCCCATCAAAGCGGTTTCTAAGCCCAGGTCTATTTTTATTTCCCGCCTTGAACCGGATATTGTTGCGGATGATATTGTTTCCCACTTATTGGCTAATAATTGCATCCCAACGAATAATTCTATTAAGTGTACAAAAATTAGCAAAGTAAATAGTTTCGTTTCATCTTTTAAAATAGTCGCTCATTCTTCTTACTTTGATTCTATTTGCAATAGTAGTAACTGGCCTCCAGAAGCTCTTGTTAAGGAATTTTCTATTAAGAAAAATAGACTCACACGTAGTTTACCCAATAATATATCTTCAAAAAACTAAGCAGAATCACCCTCTTCTACCAAAATGTAAGAGGGCTACGCAGCAAAACTGCTGATATTTATATGAATTCCCAAGCATTTTCACATGACATCTTTGTTTTGACTGAAACTTGGCTGAACTCAAGTTTTCTTGACACGGAACTTTTCAATCAAGAGTTTTTAGTATATAGAAAAGATCGTCATGTTGATAAGCCAAAAGAGGTGGGAGGTGGTGTTCTAATTGCAGTTAGAAATAAATTTACATCTTCGTCTATATCTTTCCCTTTTAATATCTCTATTGAATTAATCTGTATAAGATTAACTCTAAAGTCCAAACAGTTATACATATTAAATGCATATATTCCTCCGAAAAGTTCGGACGCAGTCTATGTGGAACTTTCTAAAGCCTTAGATTTTGTTATTGACTTGTCTTGCTCAAACAGCAACATATTACTTCTTGGTGATTTTAATTTACCTCACATTGAGTGGGTCCCTTCTGATGACGAATCCTATCAAGAAGCATCCTTAACTTCTTCTCAAAATGAGCTTCTACTTCTTGATAGAATAATTTCAACTGCCTTACAGCAAGTAAGCTGTATAAAAAATTCTAAGAATCGAATTCTCGATTTGGTATTTTCTTCGGACGTTACTAGTACCTTGGTTCTAGAATCTAGTTCTGGGGTCACTACATTAGATGACTATCATCCACCCTTGGATATTTTTTTTGACTTGAGCAATCACCTTACTGAAAACAGTAACCCTTATGATTGTTCATATACTTTTGACTTCAGAAAGGCAAACTTTGAGTTGCTATCAGAAGAAATAGCTAGGTCTGGTATTGAGAATATATCAGTTTCTAGCGATATTGACGAAGCAGTTTTTAGTTTTTATTCCATTCTTAATAACTGCATTTATAATACTATCCCTTTAAAAATGTCAAAGAATACGAATTTTTGTCACTCATGGTATACGAAAGAGCTAAGAACACTCCGTAATAAAAGAAACAGAGCGTGGAAGGTGTATTTAAAAACTCTCTCGCCAGTCGACCATAACTTCTACATTACCCTTTTTGAAGAGTTTAAAACTCTTTCAAAAAATCTATACACCAGTGATGAAAATTGACTTTTGTCAATTGTACTGATAACTGAAAAGAAATTGTACTGAAAAAGACAAAATAGTACTGAACTTTTTTAAATTATAAAACAACGAAAAAAATTAAAATAAATATTCAGCCTTATCGCCAATTCCGAGGGAGATAGCTTTCCCTCGGATTTTATTTTTTCCCAGGAGTTGAATACTCTCATCGCCAATCTCCCCCGAATACAATTTCCCCCGGAAATAACTTCGAACTTATTTCGAAATATTTTGAGAGAATTATTTAATTTAAATTATTGAACTGTCAAAGTTTGTGAATAAGTTAATGAAGTACAATTATGTACCTAAATTTTTTAAGCATTCAGATCGGTATTTCTTAAAATAAGAGATCGGAGAAACCTAAACAGAATTCGAAAAAACTTAAGGGGTAGAAAGGTATCGTTTGCATTGATTTTCAAGCTAACTTGATACTTTTTTCATGCTTGTAGGTTTGTAGAGGACTGCATTCTGAAAAAACCGATAGACGTTACGTGAAGCTTATCATTTTAAAAATTACGGAATGACCGCCAGCTTTCACATATTTACTGGATATTTAAATGAATTCAGTGCCACCACCCAAAAAAGCATTTGGCATACCTTCTATCGTCGAACTAAATGCATGCTTGCGTTTTTTTGCAGAAGGTGGCTACCAAAAAGGTGGCTCAATCCAGCTTCAGAGAAGTCTTGGCAGAAGTTATTAATTAATTTTTGAGAGAGAGATCTGCCCCAAATGTATCACTTAAGATATCACGGAAGATAAAAATTGTTAAAATAAACGGACAAAACAGGAATAAGAAAGTCAAAAGTAAAACTTACGAGTTATATTTTCAAAAAAGCCCGAAAAATGAATTTATTCATGAACTATCCATAATTTAACCCTTTTTTTCGGGCTCTTTTGCTAAAAGTACCTTTTGTTTTTTCTTAATTTCTCAAAAACTAAGAAATATTTTTCCATTTGGAAAATTGAAATTGAATATTGAGTTTGTTTTTCGAAAAAAATAAGTATTATTTTATTATTTTTCTTTAATAATTATGTATCAGCTATCACCTATGTCAGTTTCAGTCAAAACGACCAAGGAACAACGAAGTTTCAATATATTGACACATTTTTGAAACACCCTGTTTCGAAAAATTATTTTTCTTTTTAAAATCTGTACCAGCTATCACCTGTTTAAATTTCATTGAAATCGCTCAAGGAACAACGAAGTTGACTTTTTTTTGAAGCACCCTGTTGAAAATATTTTTTGTCCTTAAAATTATGTAGGTATCAACTATCACTTATGTCAGTTTCAGTCAAAGCGACCAAGGAACAACGAAGTTTCAATATATTGACACATTTTTGAAACACCCTCTTTTGAAAATATTTTTTTCTTTTTAAAATCTGTATCAGCTATCACCTGTTTAAATTTCATTGAAATCGCTCAAGGAACAACGAAGTTGACTTTTTTTTGAAACACCCTGTTGAAAATATTTTTTTCCTTTTTAATTATGTATCAGCTATCACCTATGTCAGTTTCAGTCAAATCAACCAAGGAACAACGAAGTTTCAATACATTGACACATTTTTGAAACACCCTGTTTTGAAAATATTTTTTTTCTTTTAAAAATCTGTATTCGCTATCACCTGTGTTAATTTCATCGAAATCGCTGAAGAAACAACGAAGTTGCAATATATTGATCCCCAGGAGCATTTCCGTACCCTGAGATATTCATACTCTTTTGCCTCCCTGTCAACCATATTTACCTATTTATATACATTCAAAACAATATATAACTCCAACTCCGTGTTCGTATGAATGTACCCCCTTGCGGCCCTGTCAATGATATTTACCTATTTTCCATCCTAAACAATGGTCTTGCCTTACCAATAACAATCATCACCCGGCACTTTAAATTTCCTGATATTCCTCTTTTTGTCTAACTCCGACCCCGTGTTCGTATAAATGTACCCCCTTGCGGCCCTGTCAATGATATTTACCTATTTACCATCCTAAACAATGCTCTTGCCTTACCAATAACAATCATCACCCGGCACTTTAAATTTCCTGGTATTCCTCTTTATGTCTAACTCCGACCCTGTGTTCGTAAAATGTTCCCCTTTGCGGCCTTGTCCACCATATTAACCTATCTACCTACCTAATCAATACGTTTGTTCAACCAATACCAACCATCACCGGCATTTTAATTTTCCTAGATCCTAATTGTGCCTAACTCCGACCCCGTTTTTGTATAAATTTATCCCCACGACTCCATCATTAATATTTTATTCATAGGCCTTCTTTATTAATGTATCTACCAATAGGAATCATCCAACTCCATTTTTATATATATGTTGTTTGGCACTTTTCCTCCTAGGGTTGCCAACTTAAAGCCAAGCTACAATATAGTGCCCTCCATTTTCATAGTTTGGTGAATCGTAGTCATCCGTTTAAAATTTTCGCACTTACGAGTATTATACGTTCTGGTATAGTCCCGCATAGTTTCGGGCTTAATAGTCGTGTTATAGATTCAAATTAAATATACCTATACATTTCATTGGTATAATTTTATTCTAAAATAAGTCTTATGGACGGATAGCAACTTTGGCATAAGTCTTTTCTTTTTATTTACATTCATATGTACATACATTACATATGTTTTTCTTACTCTAAAATTTCTTCATCGGCAAGTGGTTTACTCGATAAATGTCTATTCAATAGATTTTTTTTTAATAATGTAGCTGTGATATTCATTTTTAATTACGTTTTTAGTTTCTATTAGTGCAGAACACGTGTCCACCTGCATTTGTTTTCTTAGTTTTGTTTCATAATTTGATAAGAAAAAATTCTTTTGACGTTTGCGGAAGAATGAGGAATAGAAAAAGCACCCTGGACAATTCGGTTTATATTTAAAAACATGAACTCGTTGCATTCATTTTTCACAAGGCCAATTTCAGCCCAGAACTCAGAAATAGAAGCATTTCTAATTTTTTTAAGTATTGGCAGTCAGCTAGAGCTCGATATTCTTTATCAATGAGTTCAATGTTTTTTTTGTTCGCCAGGAAAAAATCTATTGAATTTACTTGGCCATCTAAAATTGAAGTTTGTGAAAAATGTTGCAACGAGTTCAAAAAAATGTCTTCAAAATAAAATCTTTTTTCACATCTTCGAGGAAAGCTATATAGAACATCCGTGCATGACTTTTAAAGCTATAAATTTCGCTTTCAGTTAAATTTTTAGAAGTGTAAAAAATTTCACTTTGGTCCCGCAATAGATTTCCTTGACGGGAAGGTGGTTTTCCAGTAAGTTTATTCACAATAGCCGCGTTTTATTATCGTTCATAACCCATATGGTTCACCTCGTGAAAATAAAACGACGTGGGTTAGTGCAAAAGCAGTGCTGTATATCAGTCTCTTTTTTTCTTATGTTTATTTGTTTTTCATGAAAGCACTTGTCTCTTTTCCTCTTTATTCCTAATACTGCTGACAAATCGCTGACATCCATTCACAATGGTAAATAGCCCTCTGCCGGCCAGAGTGAAAACCTCTATCTGGGTTATTGAAATTAACCTCGATAGAAACCTAGATCCCATGTTGTTTTTGTAATACATGTTAAAAGATAACCTCGACTCAGACCCAGAGATAATAAAACGCAGCTAATATGGGTTTTTCATTAAAAGCTTCTTTACGTGAAGATGTGGTGAAGTCTGACTGAACATATTTATTTGATTTTAGAGATTTATGAACGTTGACCTTTTCAAAAATTAAAAATAGTACAAATAGTACTGAAAATTGAAAAGTGGTACTTACGTACTCGGGAAAGTCCAATAGTACCGAATTCAGTACAATAGTAAGCCTTTTTGCAACTGTGCTATACACTAATCATGTAAACGAAATGGGTAGTTCTCTAAAAGATGACCCAAAGGCATTTTGGAGGTTTGTCAATTCAAAAAAAAACTCAGATGGTTATCCAGCAAACTTCATGTATGAAAATTGTTTCCTACAGGATACCATTGATATTTGTAACGCTTTCGCTAAAAATTTTCGTAATTCTTTTGTTGACAAGCCCTTAGATGTCGACGAAGATTATTTTAGAGATTTACATAGTTACCCTCAAACAAGCTGCAATAATATCCCAGTGCCTCCGAGTACTGTTTTAGAACTTCTCTCATCATTAAATGATGATTACTCATCTGGTCCAGATGGAATACCCCCTATACTATTGAAAAAGTGTAAATTTATACTTGTTCAACCTCTGCTATTTTTGTTCGAGATTTCTTTGAGGACAGGAATATTTCCCAATTTATGGAAGAAATCGTTTCTCACACCAATCTTTAAAAAAGGTGACAAATCTGATATAATGAACTATAGGCCCATAGCAAAGCTCTCTTGCATTCCAAAGATTTTTGAACAAGTTGTATGCGAGAGCCTGGCATTTCATACTAAGAGTATTATATGTGATCAACAGCATGGCTTTGTGAGAAGAAAATCAACCGTAACAAATCTCCTTACTTTTTTGCATAAGTGTTCTAATGCCCTAGAAAACGGGAATGAAGTTGATTGCATATACACTGACTTTTCAAAAGCATTCGATCAACTAAGTCATGAAATTATTGTATTCAAACTTAAAGCCTTTGGTTTTCCGATGTTTGTTATTTCATGGATAAAGTCCTACCTTGAAAAAAGATGGTACCAGGTAAAATTCAGAAATTGTCTTTCAAACTCATTCAGTGCTCACTCGGGTGTACCTCAAGGAAGCCATCTGGGTCCGTTTTTGTTCATTCTCGCTATAAATGATGTTACTTCATGTATACGCTATAGTGATATTCTTATATATGCTGATGACATGAAGGTTTTTAAAACAATACAATCTTATCATGACCATATTCTCCTGCAGGCTGATATTGACTATTTTAATGTTTGGTGTGGGAAAAACGGCCTTTCTCTTAACCCTGTTAAATGCCAAACTATAACTTTCTCTAAAAAACGAGAAGTGAGTGCTTTTGATTATTCCAGAGCACACACTCTGTCGTGTTTTTAATTTCAAAGACCTGGGTGTTCAATTTAGTTCAGATTTAGATTTCAAAGTACATATTAACTATATTGTAAATAAGGCGAGTTCCATGCTTGGATTTATAAAACGCTGGGCAAAGGAATTCAACGATCCGTATGTTACTCTTTCCTTATACAATTGTTATGTAAGACCCCATCTTGAGTACGCGTCCCAAGTATGGACTCCCTTTTACGAAATTCATAAAAGCCGTATTGAATCAATACAACATAACTTCATTCGCTTCGCCTTGAAAGGTCTTCCTTGGGCTGATCCGTACAACTTACCACCTTACGAACACAGAATCAAGCTTTTGCAACTTCAAACTTTATATGAAAGGCGTGTTAATAATGATTTAATATTTTTCCACCAACTTATCAGAGGTGAAATTGATGCACCTGACTTGTTAGCCTGTATAGGCATTAACTACCGCGGAGGATCCCACCACCTACGAAGATTTGAACTTTTTCACATTCCTTTTCATAGAACCAATTATGGTATACATGAACCTCTTTATCGTATGTGCAAACTTTTTAATTTGAACGCTTCTTCTGTTGATTTTAATATTAGTAAAGTAGGATTAAAAACATTGTTGCATACCAGTGCTCCACTCTCGTAATTTTTTAACGCCTTGGTAGATACCTTATTTAAATGTTTTATGTTATATTTAATTTAATTTTTATAACTTTATTTTATAATTATTATGTTGTTTCATATTATATTTTGTATTTTGTTTAATTTTGTTAATTTCTTGTATCTTTTTATGTGCTTGTGTTAGCTTGCTTTATCTCCCAGCGGGAAAAATTAAAAAATTCATTGAGGAAAAACCTGCTTTTTCTTTGAGGAATGGAAGCTGTACCTGCCACTTTTCAGCTTATTCCTTTGATGAATTTAACATGGGCGTGTCATTGGCGGGAAGCACATGCCACTTTTCCGATGAAAATTCACTAACGAATTCACTACTTCAATGGAAGTTGTTTATTCACCGACCCAGGTGATGAAAAACATGGTGATTGCTTAATCTGTGAATTCACTACATACGGGTATTTAGCTTATTCATCAGTTCAATAATTTCGATGAAAAATCGAATGAAAATTCAGTTATGAAATCACCAGGTTAGTGGTAGTTTCTTTTTCATCAATAAAATCCTCCCATTTGTATTGTTTACTAAATCCCATCGGTAATGCACCCTTTATTTTAAAATGAAAACAAACCAAAATGTTGTTTCCATTTCAAACCAAAAATATTTGGCGTTACGGCAAACGCAATTTCTGTTGACTTCAGTTCGTGTTACATGGACTTTTTTAAAGAAAGTCACTGTGAACTGTATCCAACAAAATGAGAATATATAGTTGCCAAAAAATTATAAACTACTTTGTGCATTACTATTCATCGTTGGAATCATCGATTACAATTCACCATGAGTTTCACTCACATTTGTTTTTTTTTTTTTTTTTGTTCTCGCCATGAACACTTTACAAAGCAGATGAGTGGATTCAAACAATGAACTGATGATCTTGTACATTACTTTTCCCATTGTATATAAACTTTATAGTAGTATCATCGACATCAATTGTTTCTACACATTCTGATGTTGAAGCCCCCGTATCTATAAACATTCTTTGACATTCGAATGTTGAGGAAATTTTTGGTGATTTGACATTTGAATGTTGAGGAACTTTATTGACAGGGTTGATATTTCCCCGTCGAAGAGTATGAAAAGTGGTAGAAAATGAAAAAATGCTAAAATGGCGAGAATGAGAAGGGTGTATAGGTATTTATATGAAATATATGGGAGTTGGAGGAGAAGAAAAAATAGAGCAGAGGAACCGAGAATACGGTACTTTCTGTGAAATTTGGTATAGTGTTTTTTTGTGTGTATGTGTAATTTTGTATGGAAGTTCTTCATATTGTATGACTGTATAGGTAGTATTTGTAGGATTTTCTTAAAAAAAAAACTTTCGCGGTTTTTTGAAGCTATTTCAGCTTTTTGTAACGATTTTTCTTCAGATCAACTTTTTGGTTTGCAGAAACGTCGATCTATAAATTTTTTGAGAAAAAAATACGTTTTGTGCGGTTTTTTGTGAATAAAATTCCTAAATCATCATAAAAACGTAAACGAGTGCCAGTTGACAGTGATAGTGCTGAATTTTCCACCCAACTACCCCAAATTTCTTACCTACCATCAAAAACAAATTTTCATTGCCTTTTATTATTTTCTTTTGTATTTTTTGTGTTAACTTTTTTTAAATTTATTTATTACCTTTTTTAATTTATTTGTGTTTTCTTGTGTTTTTTTGAAGCCCTTCAAAATTTTATTTTCTGCCCAAATACCCCCCCATTTTTCTATTTTGTTTCTGTTTTTTTTTGTGTTAACTTTTGGTGATTTGTGTTTTTTTGTGTTTGGTGTTCCTGTTGGTGGTAAAATTTACGAATTATTATTTTATTAAATTCTTTTATTTTTTCAACCTTTTTAGCATAAGCGGACTGCTTATAAATTTATTGAAATTATTTTACAATAAATTTCCATTTTTTTCAGCAGGTGGACTATTTGCGAAAGCTATTTTTTTTTATATACAGGGTGTTCCGGTTTGAACTGATTCGTTTCGTTTTATTTATTTCGCGTTAAAAATAATTAATACTTTTTATTATTTCAGTATAAATTAAATCGGGAAAATTATATTAAGTAATTTTTGAAGTTTTTTGTAAAAATAAATTTTTGTTAGTTTTTTAAAATGCCGTTGAAGTGTTGTTTTTTGAAGTGCCAGGAGAGGCAAAAAGGCTTATCTGAACTTTCGTTTTTTATACTACCCAAAGATCATCGACGATCAGTTTGGGTAAAGCATGGAGGCTTGTCCCACATCGACGATGTAAAGCCCAAATCGGTGATGTGTCAAAAGCATTTTTATGCCAAAGACATTATTGTCTCAGGATTTAGGACATGTCTTGCCAAAAATGCACTGCCTATATCTCAACCGTCGATATGTAAGTGCAGTGAAACGTCCAATGACATTTCATGTGTTCGTTTGATGGATGCTGCGAGGACCCGGATGCAAGCTACCTCCACGGTTACGTCTGCTATCCGGATACCATCTACCTCTACGGTAAATTCTGGTGTTGTGTCCTCTGCGCTCCCACCTTCACCCCTTTTTGCAACTCCAGCTGCAGTTCTTCCTCCAGCTTGCAGCCCAGCTTTTTCGTTAGAGAACTTGGCTGCAAGTGCGACCCATAATTATATTAGGGATTATTCCATTCGAGATACTCCGTCATCTCATGTTTCTGCTTCACAGTTTCCTTCCCCAAGGCGTTTTTCATATAAATCTGCAAGACAAGTAAAAAAGGCTAAGTTTATTCCGCGGTACATTTTCAATACGCCCACTAAGCTCCGGAAAAATCGCGAGTATCAGCTGCGTAAGGGATTAGATAAGCAGATGGAGGGTTTCAAGGAAGAGTTGCGCACTTTTATTTTGCTGCAACTTTTCCACAAGGAAAACTCACCTTGGGGAACAAAGGCTAGGGATTTATGTTTAGCATTTTTTTATAAATCACCAGCATGCTATAAGTACATGCTGAGTGTAGGCTTCAAGCTGCCATCGGTAAGCACCATTTACCGATGGCATTCGGAGATCCGGTTGGCTGCAGGATTCACCAAACCCATGACGGACATGCTGACAAGCAAGTCACAAGGAATGACTGATATGGAAAAGAAATGCGTACTCCTTTTTGATGAAATGGCCATCAAAAAGGAGCTGGAGTATAACATCAAAGACGACATCATCTATGGATTAACCGATTTCGGAGAATATGGAAGGAATGACATCCCAGCCTCTAAAGCGATGGTATTCACGCTGAGAGGGTTAAATAAAAACTGGAAGCAAACGATTGCATACTACATCGGTAGTCCAAATGGGGAATTGCTGTCAGAGATGTTAGTCGCAATTATTACTGAGGTAATAAATTGTGGTCTGACAGTGGTCGCAACAAGCTGCGACCAGGGTTCAATGAACGTCGCGGCGTACAACAGACTTGGGCCACCAAACTTTTTGGAAAATGAACCCTATGTGGATATTCAGGAGCAAAGAGTATTCCTTCTATACGATTACCCGCATCTTTTTAAGAGCGTGAGAAACATCTTGTTAAAACACAACATTAAGATAGAGGAAGAAATCGTCGACTGGAATGTGATCCAAAAAATCTTTGACCACGATAAATATGGAACATTCCAGGTGTTCTATAAGCTGACGAACTCCCATGTTCGGCCGAATAATTTTGAGAAATTGTCGGTTAAACTTGCGACACAAGTTTTCAGCGAGAATGTATACACCGGTATACAATATGTTTTGAAAGCAACCGATGTTTTCAAAACAGATGAAGAGATAAAAAGAGCTGAGTCGACGTCTAGGTTTGTCAAACAGCTCAATGATCTGTTTGACAATCTCAATACGGGCCGGCTCTATTCAAGAAATCCCAACAAGCAAGCTCTTTCCGAAACTACATAGACTCTGGATGGATTAAAAAGAGCGATGGAATGGATTTCAAAATGGAAATCTACGAGCGTTGTTGTAGTGCCACCATGTTTTAAGGGATTAAAACAAACATTAATGGCAATTGCGCAGATGTGGGAACATATCAAAAGCCAAGAGCAAAGCTATGTTCTCCTTGCGCATTTGAATACGGATGTCGCTGAGAATTTGTTTTCAATGCTGAGATGTAACCGTGGATCATATGAGAGGAATCCCTCAGCTTGGAGACTAATTCGAAATCTAAAGATAATTATATTCCAGCATCTAAGTTCAGCCGAACATTCAGGATACGAGGACGCTGGAGCGGAACCTCTTTTAGATTTGGAGGCTATGGATACTAGGATGGAGACAGGACCTAGTGAGGAATCCACTCAGGATATTTACGACGAAATTTTTAATGAAATTTTCAGGTACGACGACGATGAAGACGAAGTGGAAATGACAATAGAAAAGATCGCTGAGTGCAAAAAGCTGGAGGATGGAGGCGCTGTTTACTATGCAGGATTCGCAGCAGCTAAGTTAAAAAAGAAGCTCAATTGCGAAGTTTGTTCCCGACTTTTGATTGACGAAGTTAATAAAGACAGGGAACAAACTTTGTTGATTAGCTTGCGCGCATATCAAACCACCAAAACCACTTCAGAGTTCGGCAAATTGACAGTTCCTTCGATTCTTTTTGAAGAAACTGTTCGAAATGTCGAACAAATTTTTCATTCCAACTTTCCGGACCGGAAAGATCGAAAGAACATCGTCAAGACATGGTTACCGGAAATTATGCCGCACATCGAGGAAAATTTGTCGGCCTGCTGTTCGAACCAACATAAAGAAGAAATCGCCAAGTTTGTTTTGATCGGACTGATCACATTTGAAACGAAAAAAATCAACAAGAAGCTGAAGGAACCAAAAAAATATCTTCATCCAGCGAACAACTGATGGCCAAACTAATGTCTCGTTTCGTATTTTTTCTCTGTCTCGTCTCGATTTCGTCGCAGCTTTTCGTGTTTTTTTCTCGCTTTCGTCGTAGTTTTTCGTGTATTTCGGTTTCGCCGTAGATTTTCGTGTTTTTTTTCTCGGTCTCGTTTTGGTTCCGTCACAGTTTTTCGCCTACTAATACAAAAACCATCTAGATTTAATGTTGTTTTTAATTGTTGATATGTATTATTATGTAAATGTTATATAAATATAAATTAATTAATTATTAAGAAAATAAATTATGCGCATTATACATTATATTGAATGTTTTATTTTTTTTTGTACTATATTAAATTTTTCATTATATTTTTTTTATTAGGTAATAGGACAAGGACAACAGCAAAGAAACCCTTCATCAAAAAAACACAAAAACCCAAATATTTAGTATAAGTTTGTAGTAGTAGAATGAGGACTAGGCCGCCCGGGGATACCTCAATAAAAAAAACTACGATCTACCAAAAAAAACAAAAACCAAAAAAAAAAACAAAAAAAAACCAAAAAACAAAAAACCAAAAAAATTAGTAGTAGTGATAGTAGTATTAGAATGAGGACTAGGCCGCCCGGGGACACCTCACTAAAAAAAACTACGATCTTACAAACGCTTATTTGAAGTTCAATGAATTTATGTAGTTGCTATTATGTGCAATGAATTATGTACAATTTTTAATTTGTATTTATTTATTTATTTATTTCTTTATTTATTTTGTATTTTAAGTGCAATTTATATTATGTGCAATTTATATAATATAGTATTATGTAGTATTAGTATGAGGACTAGGCCGTCCGGGGATACCTCAATAAAAAAACTACGATCTACCAAAAAAAAAAACAAAAAACCAAAAAAAAACAAAAAAAAAACAAAAAACCAAAAAAATTAGTAGTAGTGAGTAGTAATAGAATGAGGACTAGGCCGCCCGGAGACACCTCACAAAAAAAAACGACGATCTACAAATGCTTATTTTTATTAGACAATAGTTATGTAGTTTAGAATGAGGAATAGGCCTCCCGGGGAAACCTCACTAAAAAAAACGCATCTAGTATTCTACCCCACTGATGGGTGATGAGGAAAAGAATACATGCATGGTATCATAATCTACTTTTTGAATTTTTTCAGCTATGTACGTATTTAAAATGAAAATTCATTGAGGACATATCAGGTAAGCTACTTCTTAGAACGGTGTCATAGATTTGTATATACATATACCTAGATAACTAACTTCAATGGTATTTATAATACATAATTCGAAGAAAAATTGAAATGAAAATATTTTTTACCAATTATTTCATTTTGATTTTTGGGAACGGGCACATTCCAAGATCACGAATATGCATTTTATAAGACGCTTAGTTTAACCCCAAATCAAGTTTAAAGATGTAAACTTTGATGCCTCTAGGACGCTTGGTTTAGCCGCAAATCGCGTTTAAAGATATAAGTTGAATTTTCGTATAATGCGATGCATCAATTGAGCGCCAATTTTAAACTTTTTTTAAAAATCCAAAAACTTTTTTTTTGAAAATTTTGATATGCAATATTTTTTTATTTTATCTGAATTTTGTATATAAAAAAATTCATCTAAATCCGTTGAGCCGATAACGATAAAATTCAAAATAAAAAAATACGTTCTATGACAGGTACTATTAATAGTTGCAAAGTGTAAAATTTTATAATTTTTAGTAGTAGATCGTATTAATTTTAGTATATGAAAAAACTTTAATCAGAATCGTAGGAGTCGTTTTTGAGAAAAAAAAATATTTTCCGTTGTGGTTTTTTTACTTTTGTATGGCAGGTACCGTTATTTTTTCATAAATGTAAAATTTTTTCTAAAAATATTTTAGAAAATACTAAAAAGCTCATAAGTGTCGAGCTTCAAAAAAATCAATCATGTCGTTTTCGAAATATTTGATTTTCCAGACAGAATTGTGCCACCCAGAATTGTGCCACCCAGAATGACAGACAGAATTGTGCCACCCACTTTTTTCGTGTCCTCTATCATCGTAATATCATGTTTGATTGTTATCTAAATTTTTTTTTTGCACGAATACAAAACTTGCCTTATAGTACCTATAATCGCAGGTAAAAACTGACAAAAATTTAATTTTTGATTGAAATTTTCCAAAAAAAAATATTTTCATTCATATTTCGAAGAAAAATTAAAAACCGAAAAAAAAATTGAGAAAAGTTTAATTTTTCATTGAAATTTTCTTAAAAAAATTATATTTCTATAGTTTTTTTTCAAAAAAAAAAATCCCACCTGTGTCCAGAATCCAGACCCAGAATCATCCAAACTTTTGTTCAGTTTATATTTATTATTATGTTTACGTTTTTTTCTGCTGTTCATTTCCATTTATTGTCTGCAATCAACATGGCCATCATGAAAACTATCAACAACAATCAACACTTATCATCGGTGATTTTAAAGCAACCCCAAGTCCAAAGCACAAGAGGATACCTAGTTTATAGTTTTAAGAAGTTCATCAATCGTAGCAGAAGTAGAACCAAATCACTGCCTGCTTATATGAAAAGAAGATATACCACCATCAATAATGCCATCACCAACAACATTTCCTTTGATGATGAAGCCACCGATCCCATCGTAGGTTCCTTTCATGCCAAGACACTTTCACCCACCACCATTATTATATGCCAAATATTTCTTTTCAAATTTTCTTCATATTCTATTATTAAGAAATAAATGTAATTTGAAAAAATCAGAAAGTTTTTGTCGTATTTATTTATAGGGAAAGATTTACATATACCAAATTGATGAAGGAAAGTGCGTTACAAAAACCAGCGAAGTTTTTTAGTGCACTTTTATGTTCGCTTGGAAAAAAGTAGCATGTTAAAAATACAACATCAATACGGAGTTATATCAAACTCAGAAAATTTGGTATATAAAACTCATTTTTGGTAGTTTCTATGGCATACCTACAACCTCTGTTCAGCCAGTGGTAGGTATGTCCAGTTTTCCAAAATCGTTATAAATCGATTTTTCTAGGCAAAATACAATTTTTAAATTTTAACAAGATGTTCACTTGCACACACAATAGGAAGATTAAAACTTTCTCTGAAGTTGAAAGTATTTTGCTGGTGGTTTAATAAAAAGATTCGTTCATTTAAATTAATTAAAAGCAAATATATTTTCTAAATAGGTTTAATTCATCACGTAAAAGTGCACAATAATTAATTTAAGAAATCCAAATACCAAAGAACTTGGATTTCAATTGCCCACAGTCAATCCATGCTATGAAGCGCGCACTAGCCAATGTGTTTATCGATTAATGTGTTTCTTGTTGGGTATTAGATTGATTTTTTTTTAATTAATGAACACAAAACTATTTTTGTTTTTTTTTTTTAACCATTCGGCAAAATATATTTGCTTTTAATCGTATTAAACGACCCGAAAAACATTCACTTTTGACACACAACCAATCGACGATCCCATTGTAATGAGATGATGATTAAAATATTTTGGTAGGTATACCTATCACCCACTTCTTTCGAGTACCTACACCTGCTCGTGTTGTTTTCAGAACTCGAGGATACGGATACTTACTTCACTGCTCATATTGTCCACCTACAAGAGATTAACCAAAGTACAAAATACATTATGTACCTAGTTCCAGCTCCGAAAAGAAAAACATGACACTTAAAATTTGTTAGATTTTCTTTTTTTTTCTTTATTTAATCTAATATCAAGAACACTCATGGAATTACAAATTTGTTTATTTTTGTGCACTTTAATTTTACAAGTGGTGTATAAAAAACAACACAGATTTAATATGAGGTGATGGGAACCAAAACTCGCCATGTCAATGCCACGAAAACTAAGATAGTTTTCCTTCAAACCATAACAAATAGTTATAAATCTATGATTAGATAACTACAACAATTATTCTCTTAGTAGGTATTCTCACAAAGTTACTTTAAAAATTTAATTTGATAATAAAATTTCTTTTGCATTGATATGACGAGTTTTGGTTCTAATCAGCTCATGTATTTACATAACAAATAGTAAGGAAAAAGCACTAGCACACACAATTTTATTTTTTGGATTTGGCTGTTGATTGTAGATATTTTTTTTCTGCAGCAGCAGCAGCTACCCGGCACAGGAAATCTTGATGTTCATTGTTGTTTGTTGTTTCTCTTGCATATTGATGCACTGAAATATTTATGTAGGTAGGTAGGTATTTTCTGAAAGTAGGTCAAAAAAATTACTTGCAAAGAAAAAAATAGAATGCAAAGATATTTATCTACAATAAAAACAAAATACTTATCTATTTTATTGATGTTTCTTGATTATCCTTTTTTAAGTTCTTGCAGCTCCATTAATTTATTTGTTCCAGGTTTTTATTTTTCATCTGTGAAGAATTAAATTTTTCACTTTTCCGCAATCCGCACGATTTGTTTTTTTTTTTCTTCTGCGTTGGTTTCATTTGACAGCGTAATTCGATTGCGGTAAAAAATCGTGTTTCTATTCTTCCACTTTCTTTGGTCATGCGCGGTGGCAGTGGAAAAACTACTTCACTCGCTTACTCGCTTTATTATTACGAGAATCATAAAATATGACTCTCTCGTTCTTATGATTATATGTCAAATAATAAATGTTCCCCATTTTCGTGTCAAAATGTGAAACATGTTTCACAACATGGGTGCTCACTAGCGCCACCATCGATGGAATACCACGTAAATAAAAACGACTCCATGATAATACTATAAAGTTTATATACAATGCTTTTCCACAACTTTTTCATCACATACTTTTCCCTTTTAAATTCACCGAAATAAAAGGTCGTTTCATAAACACAAAGCAGAAAGTGGAATCAAAGCTACGAACTGAGGAAACTTTGCATTACTCTTCACCTACTAAATCATTGCATGTCGTTTCTCTTGTGATTTGGCAAGTGAATTCATTGATTATTTCAGCAATAAATTTCATTGAAGACGATATTTCCCGCTGGGCTACTAACCACTAACACATGCACTCATGATGAGCCTCTGTTTGTAGTATGCAGCTTGCTTTAAGCTCTCTACAACATGAATTCTGAAGTGTAAAAAAAAAAAAAAAAAAAAAAAAAAAAGATAATCTTCTGGCATTATAATTTAAATATGATTCCTGGCATATGACCGCCACGACTGGCTTGGACGTAGTCTTATCCGATGACTTTTTCGAACATTTGTGGCCATATATCGCCAATAACGCGGTGAATGTTGTCCTTCAATTGGTCAATCAATTCGGGCTTATCGGCGTAGACTAGCGACTTCACATATCTCCACAAAAAAAAATAGTCAAGCGGCGTAAAATCGCACGATCTTGGAGGTCAATTCACAGGTCCGGTACGTAAAACTTTACGGTTACCAAACGTTTCTTACAAGTAATCAACTGTCGCACGAGATGTGTCACATACTTTGTCGTCTTGTTGAAACCACAGCTCCTGCACATCATGGTTGTTCAATTGATGAAAAAGTCAGTAATCATGGCTCATTGACTGTAACGTTCTGGCCGACATCATTTTTAAAAAAGTACGGAGAAATTATTCTACCAACTCATAAAGCACACCAAACAGTCAGTTTTTGTGGATGTAACGGCGAATCAACATACACTTAAGGATTATCATCACTCTAAATACAGCAGTTTTAAAAATTGACGTATCCATTTAACCAAAAGTGAGCTTCATCGCTAAACAAAATTCGCTTATTTCTTATTTCGAACATAACCATGATTTTCAAAATAAATTTGCACAATTTGGAAGCGTTGTTCAGGCATCAGTCTATTCATGTGGAAATGCCAAATCAAACCAAAAATAAATCACTTGACAGCTGACAAAATGGCCGCCAGTTAAAATAGTGTTACCAACTTCAAGTTTTATCCCACACCCTGAGGAGCACGATAGATCCATTGAGATCCACCTGAGGTGATAAGTCAAGCCACATCATCACCTCACCTAACCTAATTGAACCTAATAAAAACCCTTGAACTTAATACTGTTTTTTATTAGAAGGTTTATTCAATAGCCTACCTGTACCTAAAAACTACCTTGAAGAAGAAGCGTAAATTATTGAAAATGGTGGAACGCCAAATTGATTTGAAGAACTACGATCCCCAAAAGACAAGCGTTTCTCTGGCATCGTCAAATTGAAGCACATTCCCCTCCCAAAGATTAAAGTGTGTGTTTTGGGAGATTAACAGCATTGCGATGAAGGGAAGGTCAACAACGTTGAATGCATGGATGCACTCAAGAAGCTGTACAAGAACAAGAAACTCGTCAAGAAACTAGCCAAGTCATACGATGATTTCTTGGCATCCGAAGCTCTGACATGAAACCCGATGAATTGGTTCAGAACATCCATTTGTCGATCAATTTCTTAGATTCTCTGTTGAAGAAGCATTGGCCGAACATGAGACCACCACAGCGATTTAATGTGTAAGCTTAATTAGTAAAAATAAAAATACAAAACTCGTTTTTATTGACTTAACACATTTCACCAAAACTTGGTAATGATGCAATTGTCTCCATTGCCCATCTTTCTTTTGGGTTTAATGTGGTTTCAATGTCAATGTTAGTCGCATATTTAAGTGCATTATTAGATTTTTTCTTTTTGAGTTTGAAGGGGAGGGGTCGAGGGGAAGGTGCGAAGTATAACCATCATTAAAATTAAAAAAAGGAAACTCAACTGATGCTCTGATGCCAAAATTAGTCAATGTCTCACAGTATTAGTACCTATAAATAAAATTTTCAACGATGAGTTCCAATAGTGTATACATATGAGACCGTGAGAGCCATAGCATTGTATATAAACTTTATAGTAGTATCATCGACATCAATTGTTTCTACACATTCTGATGTTGAAGCCCCCGTATCTATAAACATTCTTTGACATTCGAATGTTGAGGAAATTTTTGGTGATTTGACATTTGAATGTTGAGGAACTTTATTGACAGGGTTGATATTTCCCCGTCGAAGAGTATGAAAAGTGGTAGAAAATGAAAAAATGCTAAAATGGCGAGAATGAGAAGGGTGTATAGGTATTTATATGAAATATATGGGAGTTGGAGGAGAAGAAAAAATAGAGCAGAGGAACCGAGAATACGGTACTTTCTGTGAAATTTGGTATAGTGTTTTTTTGTGTGTATGTGTAATTTTGTATGGAAGTTCTTCATATTGTATGACTGTATAGGTAGTATTTGTAGGATTTTCTTAAAAAAAAAACTTTCGCGGTTTTTTGAAGCTATTTCAGCTTTTTGTAACGATTTTTCTTCAGATCAACTTTTTGGTTTGCAGAAACGTCGATCTATAAATTTTTTGAGAAAAAAATACGTTTTGTGCGGTTTTTTGTGAATAAAATTCCTAAATCATCATAAAAACGTAAACGAGTGCCAGTTGACAGTGATAGTGCTGAATTTTCCACCCAACTACCCCAAATTTCTTACCTACCATCAAAAACAAATTTTCATTGCCTTTTATTATTTTCTTTTGTATTTTTTGTGTTAACTTTTTTTAAATTTATTTATTACCTTTTTTAATTTATTTGTGTTTTCTTGTGTTTTTTTGAAGCCCTTCAAAATTTTATTTTCTGCCCAAATACCCCCCCATTTTTCTATTTTGTTTCTGTTTTTTTTTGTGTTAACTTTTGGTGATTTGTGTTTTTTTGTGTTTGGTGTTCCTGTTGGTGGTAAAATTTACGAATTATTATTTTATTAAATTCTTTTATTTTTTCAACCTTTTTAGCATAAGCGGACTGCTTATAAATTTATTGAAATTATTTTACAATAAATTTCCATTTTTTTCAGCAGGTGGACTATTTGCGAAAGCTATTTTTTTTTTATATACAGGGTGTTCCGGTTTGAACTGATTCGTTTCGTTTTATTTATTTCGCGTTAAAAATAATTAATACTTTTTATTATTTCAGTATAAATTAAATCGGGAAAATTATATTAAGTAATTTTTGAAGTTTTTTGTAAAAATAAATTTTTGTTAGTTTTTTAAAATGCCGTTGAAATGTTGTTTTTTGAAGTGCCAGGAGAGGCAAAAAGGCTTATCTGAACTTTCGTTTTTTATACTACCCAAAGATCATCGACGATCAGTTTGGGTAAAGCATGGAGGCTTGTCCCACATCGACGATGTAAAGCCCAAATCGGTGATGTGTCAAAAGCATTTTTATGCCAAAGACATTATTGTCTCAGGATTTAGGACATGTCTTGCCAAAAATGCACTGCCTATATCTCAACCGTCGATATGTAAGTGCAGTGAAACGTCCAATGACATTTCATGTGTTCGTTTGATGGATGCTGCGAGGACCCGGATGCAAGCTACCTCCACGGTTACGTCTGCTATCCGGATACCATCTACCTCTACGGTAAATTCTGGTGTTGTGTCCTCTGCGCTCCCACCTTCACCCCTTTTTGCAACTCCAGCTGCAGTTCTTCCTCCAGCTTGCAGCCCAGCTTTTTCGTTAGAGAACTTGGCTGCAAGTGCGACCCATAATTATATTAGGGATTATTCCATTCGAGATACTCCGTCATCTCATGTTTCTGCTTCACAGTTTCCTTCCCCAAGGCGTTTTTCATATAAATCTGCAAGACAAGTAAAAAAGGCTAAGTTTATTCCGCGGTACATTTTCAATACGCCCACTAAGCTCCGGAAAAATCGCGAGTATCAGCTGCGTAAGGGATTAGATAAGCAGATGGAGGGTTTCAAGGAAGAGTTGCGCACTTTTATTTTGCTGCAACTTTTCCACAAGGAAAACTCACCTTGGGGAACAAAGGCTAGGGATTTATGTTTAGCATTTTTTTATAAATCACCAGCATGCTATAAGTACATGCTGAGTGTAGGCTTCAAGCTGCCATCGGTAAGCACCATTTACCGATGGCATTCGGAGATCCGGTTGGCTGCAGGATTCACCAAACCCATGACGGACATGCTGACAAGCAAGTCACAAGGAATGACTGATATGGAAAAGAAATGCGTACTCCTTTTTGATGAAATGGCCATCAAAAAGGAGCTGGAGTATAACATCAAAGACGACATCATCTATGGATTAACCGATTTCGGAGAATATGGAAGGAATGACATCCCAGCCTCTAAAGCGATGGTATTCACGCTGAGAGGGTTAAATAAAAACTGGAAGCAAACGATTGCATACTACATCGGTAGTCCAAATGGGGAATTGCTGTCAGAGATGTTAGTCGCAATTATTACTGAGGTAATAAATTGTGGTCTGACAGTGGTCGCAACAAGCTGCGACCAGGGTTCAATGAACGTCGCGGCGTACAACAGACTTGGGCCACCAAACTTTTTGGAAAATGAACCCTATGTGGATATTCAGGAGCAAAGAGTATTCCTTCTATACGATTACCCGCATCTTTTTAAGAGCGTGAGAAACATCTTGTTAAAACACAACATTAAGATAGAGGAAGAAATCGTCGACTGGAATGTGATCCAAAAAATCTTTGACCACGATAAATATGGAACATTCCAGGTGTTCTATAAGCTGACGAACTCCCATGTTCGGCCGAATAATTTTGAGAAATTGTCGGTTAAACTTGCGACACAAGTTTTCAGCGAGAATGTATACACCGGTATACAATATGTTTTGAAAGCAACCGATGTTTTCAAAACAGATGAAGAGATAAAAAGAGCTGAGTCGACGTCTAGGTTTGTCAAACAGCTCAATGATCTGTTTGACAATCTCAATACGGGCCGGCTCTATTCAAGAAATCCCAACAAGCAAGCTCTTTCCGAAACTACACAGACTCTGGATGGATTAAAAAGAGCGATGGAATGGATTTCAAAATGGAAATCTACGAGCGTTGTTGTAGTGCCACCATGTTTTAAGGGATTAAAACAAACATTAATGGCAATTGCGCAGATGTGGGAACATATCAAAAGCCAAGAGCAAAGCTATGTTCTCCTTGCGCATTTGAATACGGATGTCGCTGAGAATTTGTTTTCAATGCTGAGATGTAACCGTGGATCATATGAGAGGAATCCCTCAGCTTGGAGACTAATTCGAAATCTAAAGATAATTATATTCCAGCATCTAAGTTCAGCCGAACATTCAGGATACGAGGACGCTGGAGCGGAACCTCTTTTAGATTTGGAGGCTATGGATACTAGGATGGAGACAGGACCTAGTGAGGAATCCACTCAGGATATTTACGACGAAATTTTTAATGAAATTTTCAGGTACGACGACGATGAAGACGAAGTGGAAATGACAATAGAAAAGATCGCTGAGTGCAAAAAGCTGGAGGATGGAGGCGCTGTTTACTATGCAGGATTCGCAGCAGCTAAGTTAAAAAAGAAGCTCAATTGCGAAGTTTGTTCCCGACTTTTGATTGACGAAGTTAATAAAGACAGGGAACAAACTTTGTTGATTAGCTTGCGCGCATATCAAACCACCAAAACCACTTCAGAGTTCGGCAAATTGACAGTTCCTTCGATTCTTTTTGAAGAAACTGTTCGAAATGTCGAACAAATTTTTCATTCCAACTTTCCGGACCGGAAAGATCGAAAGAACATCGTCAAGACATGGTTACCGGAAATTATGCCGCACATCGAGGAAAATTTGTCGGCCTGCTGTTCGAACCAACATAAAGAAGAAATCGCCAAGTTTGTTTTGATCGGACTGATCACATTTGAAACGAAAAAAATCAACAAGAAGCTGAAGGAACCAAAAAAATATCTTCATCCAGCGAACAACTGATGGCCAAACTAATGTCTCGTTTCGTATTTTTTCTCTGTCTCGTCTCGATTTCGTCGCAGCTTTTCGTGTTTTTTTCTCGCTTTCGTCGTAGTTTTTCGTGTATTTCGGTTTCGCCGTAGATTTTCGTGTTTTTTTTCTCGGTCTCGTTTTGGTTCCGTCACAGTTTTTCGCCTACTAATACAAAAACCATCTAGATTTAATGTTGTTTTTAATTGTTGATATGTATTATTATGTAAATGTTATATAAATATAAATTAATTAATTATTAAGAAAATAAATTATGCGCATTATACATTATATTGAATGTTTTATTTTTTTTTGTACTATATTAAATTTTTCATTATATTTTTTTTATTAGGTAATAGGACAAGGACAACAGCAAAGAAACCCTTCATCAAAAAAACACAAAAACCCAAATATTTAGTATAAGTTTGTAGTAGTAGAATGAGGACTAGGCCGCCCGGGGATACCTCAATAAAAAAAACTACGATCTACCAAAAAAAACAAAAACCAAAAAAAAAACAAAAAAAAACCAAAAAACAAAAAACCAAAAAAATTAGTAGTAGTGATAGTAGTATTAGAATGAGGACTAGGCCGCCCGGGGACACCTCACTAAAAAAAACTACGATCTTACAAACGCTTATTTGAAGTTCAATGAATTTATGTAGTTGCTATTATGTGCAATGAATTATGTACAATTTTTAATTTGTATTTATTTATTTATTTATTTCTTTATTTATTTTGTATTTTAAGTGCAATTTATATTATGTGCAATTTATATAATATAGTATTATGTAGTATTAGTATGAGGACTAGGCCGTCCGGGGATACCTCAATAAAAAAACTACGATCTACCAAAAAAAAAAACAAAAAACCAAAAAAAAACAAAAAAAAAACAAAAAACCAAAAAAATTAGTAGTAGTGAGTAGTAATAGAATGAGGACTAGGCCGCCCGGAGACACCTCACAAAAAAAAACGACGATCTACAAATGCTTATTTTTATTAGACAATAGTTATGTAGTTTAGAATGAGGAATAGGCCTCCCGGGGAAACCTCACTAAAAAAAACGCATCTAGTATTCTACCCCACTGATGGGTGATGAGGAAAAGAATACATGCATGGTATCATAATCTACTTTTTGAATTTTTTCAGCTATGTACGTATTTAAAATGAAAATTCATTGAGGACATATCAGGTAAGCTACTTCTTAGAACGGTGTCATAGATTTGTATATACATATACCTAGATAACTAACTTCAATGGTATTTATAATACATAATTCGAAGAAAAATTGAAATGAAAATATTTTTTACCAATTATTTCATTTTGATTTTTGGGAACGGGCACATTCCAAGATCACGAATATGCATTTTATAAGACGCTTAGTTTAACCCCAAATCAAGTTTAAAGATGTAAACTTTGATGCCTCTAGGACGCTTGGTTTAGCCGCAAATCGCGTTTAAAGATATAAGTTGAATTTTCGTATAATGCGATGCATCAATTGAGCGCCAATTTTAAACTTTTTTTAAAAATCCAAAAACTTTTTTTTTGAAAATTTTGATATGCAATATTTTTTTATTTTATCTGAATTTTGTATATAAAAAAATTCATCTAAATCCGTTGAGCCGATAACGATAAAATTCAAAATAAAAAAATACGTTCTATGACAGGTACTATTAATAGTTGCAAAGTGTAAAATTTTATAATTTTTAGTAGTAGATCGTATTAATTTTAGTATATGAAAAAACTTTAATCAGAATCGTAGGAGTCGTTTTTGAGAAAAAAAAATATTTTCCGTTGTGGTTTTTTTACTTTTGTATGGCAGGTACCGTTATTTTTTCATAAATGTAAAATTTTTTCTAAAAATATTTTAGAAAATACTAAAAAGCTCATAAGTGTCGAGCTTCAAAAAAATCAATCATGTCGTTTTCGAAATATTTGATTTTCCAGACAGAATTGTGCCACCCAGAATTGTGCCACCCAGAATGACAGACAGAATTGTGCCACCCACTTTTTTCGTGTCCTCTATCATCGTAATATCATGTTTGATTGTTATCTAAATTTTTTTTTTGCACGAATACAAAACTTGCCTTATAGTACCTATAATCGCAGGTAAAAACTGACAAAAATTTAATTTTTGATTGAAATTTTCCAAAAAAAAATATTTTCATTCATATTTCGAAGAAAAATTAAAAACCGAAAAAAAAATTGAGAAAAGTTTAATTTTTCATTGAAATTTTCTTAAAAAAATTATATTTCTATAGTTTTTTTTCAAAAAAAAAAATCCCACCTGTGTCCAGAATCCAGACCCAGAATCATCCAAACTTTTGTTCAGTTTATATTTATTATTATGTTTACGTTTTTTTCTGCTGTTCATTTCCATTTATTGTCTGCAATCAACATGGCCATCATGAAAACTATCAACAACAATCAACACTTATCATCGGTGATTTTAAAGCAACCCCAAGTCCAAAGCACAAGAGGATACCTAGTTTATAGTTTTAAGAAGTTCATCAATCGTAGCAGAAGTAGAACCAAATCACTGCCTGCTTATATGAAAAGAAGATATACCACCATCAATAATGCCATCACCAACAACATTTCCTTTGATGATGAAGCCACCGATCCCATCGTAGGTTCCTTTCATGCCAAGACACTTTCACCCACCACCATTATTATATGCCAAATATTTCTTTTCAAATTTTCTTCATATTCTATTATTAAGAAATAAATGTAATTTGAAAAAATCAGAAAGTTTTTGTCGTATTTATTTATAGGGAAAGATTTACATATACCAAATTGATGAAGGAAAGTGCGTTACAAAAACCAGCGAAGTTTTTTAGTGCACTTTTATGTTCGCTTGGAAAAAAGTAGCATGTTAAAAATACAACATCAATACGGAGTTATATCAAACTCAGAAAATTTGGTATATAAAACTCATTTTTGGTAGTTTCTATGGCATACCTACAACCTCTGTTCAGCCAGTGGTAGGTATGTCCAGTTTTCCAAAATCGTTATAAATCGATTTTTCTAGGCAAAATACAATTTTTAAATTTTAACAAGATGTTCACTTGCACACACAATAGGAAGATTAAAACTTTCTCTGAAGTTGAAAGTATTTTGCTGGTGGTTTAATAAAAAGATTCGTTCATTTAAATTAATTAAAAGCAAATATATTTTCTAAATAGGTTTAATTCATCACGTAAAAGTGCACAATAATTAATTTAAGAAATCCAAATACCAAAGAACTTGGATTTCAATTGCCCACAGTCAATCCATGCTATGAAGCGCGCACTAGCCAATGTGTTTATCGATTAATGTGTTTCTTGTTGGGTATTAGATTGATTTTTTTTTAATTAATGAACACAAAACTATTTTTGTTTTTTTTTTTTAACCATTCGGCAAAATATATTTGCTTTTAATCGTATTAAACGACCCGAAAAACATTCACTTTTGACACACAACCAATCGACGATCCCATTGTAATGAGATGATGATTAAAATATTTTGGTAGGTATACCTATCACCCACTTCTTTCGAGTACCTACACCTGCTCGTGTTGTTTTCAGAACTCGAGGATACGGATACTTACTTCACTGCTCATATTGTCCACCTACAAGAGATTAACCAAAGTACAAAATACATTATGTACCTAGTTCCAGCTCCGAAAAGAAAAACATGACACTTAAAATTTGTTAGATTTTCTTTTTTTTTCTTTATTTAATCTAATATCAAGAACACTCATGGAATTACAAATTTGTTTATTTTTGTGCACTTTAATTTTACAAGTGGTGTATAAAAAACAACACAGATTTAATATGAGGTGATGGGAACCAAAACTCGCCATGTCAATGCCACGAAAACTAAGATAGTTTTCCTTCAAACCATAACAAATAGTTATAAATCTATGATTAGATAACTACAACAATTATTCTCTTAGTAGGTATTCTCACAAAGTTACTTTAAAAATTTAATTTGATAATAAAATTTCTTTTGCATTGATATGACGAGTTTTGGTTCTAATCAGCTCATGTATTTACATAACAAATAGTAAGGAAAAAGCACTAGCACACACAATTTTATTTTTTGGATTTGGCTGTTGATTGTAGATATTTTTTTTCTGCAGCAGCAGCAGCTACCCGGCACAGGAAATCTTGATGTTCATTGTTGTTTGTTGTTTCTCTTGCATATTGATGCACTGAAATATTTATGTAGGTAGGTAGGTATTTTCTGAAAGTAGGTCAAAAAAATTACTTGCAAAGAAAAAAATAGAATGCAAAGATATTTATCTACAATAAAAACAAAATACTTATCTATTTTATTGATGTTTCTTGATTATCCTTTTTTAAGTTCTTGCAGCTCCATTAATTTATTTGTTCCAGGTTTTTATTTTTCATCTGTGAAGAATTAAATTTTTCACTTTTCCGCAATCCGCACGATTTGTTTTTTTTTTTCTTCTGCGTTGGTTTCATTTGACAGCGTAATTCGATTGCGGTAAAAAATCGTGTTTCTATTCTTCCACTTTCTTTGGTCATGCGCGGTGGCAGTGGAAAAACTACTTCACTCGCTTACTCGCTTTATTATTACGAGAATCATAAAATATGACTCTCTCGTTCTTATGATTATATGTCAAATAATAAATGTTCCCCATTTTCGTGTCAAAATGTGAAACATGTTTCACAACATGGGTGCTCACTAGCGCCACCATCGATGGAATACCACGTAAATAAAAACGACTCCATGATAATACTATAAAGTTTATATACAATGGCCATAGTGCCCAACTGCAATTGTATCGAAATTGAGTTTATTACGAAAATTGAATTTGTATTTATTAAACATCATTTCTGCATTTAAATTTTTCTAATTGACAGCTCCATGCCAAAGTTATAGGGCTTTTTGCAACCACAACAAAGTTAAAAGCTTGGTGTACAAAAGTGGCCTGTCTGATTATAGCTATAACGGCATTTTAAATAAAATGCACGACTGGGTCGCACGTACTTGCTCTTATGTTCAAGACACTGCGAGTTTAAGAAAATTGTATATACAAACATGGAAATTATGAGAGAAAAATGTAGAGAAGCATGAAATACGACATTTAAATTAGCTAAAACAACTCTTTTGACAGTTTGAGGTGAAAAAAGTATGCCATCTTAATTCATGATGGAATATGATTGTATGGGAAAAAAAATTTTTAAAATCGTTGGAGCGGGCTTTTTTTAAAATAATTTTTGATATATAAAATTCTTAAAACATTTTTAAGAACAAATTTTGGTATGCAGATTTTAACTATACATATGTGTATATAAAACAAAATTTTAAAAAAAATTGTCAACCCGTTTTTGAGATATCAAATTTTCAAAAATAAAAATTTGAAACTTTTTTTAAAAATCCAAAAACTTTTTTTTTGAAAATTTTGATATGCAATATTATTTAATCTTATCTGAAATTTTATATAAAAAAATTCATTTAAATCTGTTAAGCTGATAACGAGAAAACTCAAAATAAAAAAATACGTTCTATGACAGGTACTACTAATAGTTGCTATGTACAAAATTTTATAATTTTTGATGGTAGATCGTACTAATTTTAGTATATGAAAAAAGTTTAATCAAAATCGTAGGAGTCGTTTTCAAGCAAAAAAATATTTTCTTTTGCGGTTTTTTTCACTTTTGTATGGAAGGTACCGTTATTTTTTCATAAATGTAAGATTTTTTCTAAAAATATTTTAGAGAATACTAAAAAAGTCTTAAATATCGAGTTTCAAAAAAATCTATGATGCCGTTTTCGAAATATTTTATTTTCCAAGAAAAAATTTGAAATATTTTTTAAAAATCCAAAAAATATTTTTTCAAAAATGTTGGTACACAAAACTTTTAACATTTTCTGGAATCTTCTGTATAAAAAAACTTATTGAAATCGGTCATACCATTTTGAAGAAAATCAAAAATTAAAAAAATGGTTCCTTGGGAGGTACCATTAATAACCATTCTTGAAAAATGGTTTTCCACCCAAAGAAAGCCTCTACTAAAATAAATTTATTTAATTTTTTTTAAGAAAAGTTGTCGAGCCGTTTTTGAGAAAAATACGATTATGTAAATTTGCCAAACAAAATGTATGGCAGGGCAGGTACCGTTAGTTTTGGTTCTAAAAAAAAATGAAAAAAAACGTGTCGGCAGAATCACCAAAAACCATTATGTACCAAGTTTGAAGAAAATCAATCGAGCCGTTTAGGCTGTAGACGAACAGGCAGACAGACAGACAGTCAGACAGACAGACAGAATTGTGCCACCCACTTTTTTGGTGTTCTCTATCATCGTAATATCATGTTTGATTGTTATCTCAAATTTTGTTTTTTGCACGAATCCAAAACTTGCCTTATAGTACCTATAATCGCAAGTAAAAATCATTAATACATATACAAACACCTTTTATTTATTGATCATATTATGAAAAAAAAAGTTAAAACCATGTTTCTTTATTTTAAAATTACCAGTGTTTGCAATATTTTAAAACTTCAAGGGCTTGGAAATAAATTTTGACCTTGTCTTTGAAAAAAAAAGAAAAAATGCGGTTAGGCACTCACGTTCTCATATAATCCAACTAAAATAATAGGGAAGAGCACGATAACTCAGGTGACAAAGTTTAATGACAGATTTGTGTAGAACAGTTATTAAAGAGAGAGGGAGATCTACCTCACCCCATTTGAGTGGGAGGGGTGATTTTCTAGAAAAAAAAAACACCTTAAATAGAAAAAAATATTAAGAAATCACGGTAATACTTACAAAAGTATTGCACATTTTCTTAAAGCTAAAAATTGGTTATATCATCTTGTTTTTAAATCAAGTGATTTCCATGAATAGTTTTTGAAAAAAACTAAATTCAAACTCAAAATTTTTGAAAAAAAAATGAAAAAAAAGAGTTTATTTGTTTGCTTTTAATCGAATACTGAAAACTAGATAGTTTTAAGTCTACTAGTTTTCGAGCAGCAGGTAGCGTCTGTAACCCATATTGGGCGGCTACAAAAGGCGTCTGTTTTCCCATAGTGGGCGGCCTCGAGCAGTTATTTGACCATACAAAAGGCGGGTGTGCCTGCTGTCAAATCTGAGCTTATGTATGTTATTAATCGTATCTCGGAAAGCACCATGGTGGAAGGATATATGCTAATACATGAAATATGACAACAAATGGAAATGAGTCCCCAAGAGGTAACCATTTTATGGAGAATCCATCTGTAGCTTCGGCTGCTGTAAACCGCACATCGGATTTGGGGGTGCAGCATCTTTCGTGTACGAGCGTCAATCAAGACGCCATAACAATAAATGAATCTTTAACAAATAGCAGAAGTCTTTCAAGAAGAGCAAATGATACTTTTGGCTACCGCATACGTACGAAAATCGGAGCATGGAACGTTCGATCCTTGTACGGCGAAGGAAGATACGAGCAGGTTGAGCGTGAAATGCTTCACCTTAAGATCAGTATCCTGGGCATCAGCGAAACTAGGTGGAGAGGAAGAGCTGACTACAGATCAGACACTGGACAGACGAGAATGCTGTATTCCGGGGAAGATGAAAGAGAGGGTGGCCAAAGACTGCATGGTGTCGGAATTATGTTGAGCGAAGAAACGAGGCGTAGTTTGATCTCCAGGGCGCCCATTTCTGCGAGATTAATGACAGCAAGGTTTCGTTCAAAAATTCGAAACGTCACAATTATTCAGTGCCACGCCCCCACAAATGAAGCGACCGAGGAAGACAAAACCGCGTTCTACACTCATCTTAACTCGGTTTACAGTAGTGTTCCGAGAGCCGACATCATAGTCGTTATGGGAGACCTTAATGCTCAAGTCGGATCAGACAATTACGGACTGGAACGCGTGATGGGAAAAAATGGCTTGGGATCACGGAATGAAAATGGTGACTTGCTTGTCGACTTTTGTAACGTGAATCGTCTTTTGATACACTCAGAGAAAAAAGCAGTTATTGTCAACCAATTTCTGGTCAATCATACCTGATTTTCAGGTTGTTATTTTTCAACTCGGTAGATCAGGTTAACTGTTCAACCAGATACCTGATTTGTAAATTTAACACTGTTATCCCGTAAATTTTACCTGCAAATATAGTTAATTTAACATGTCACCATATTCAACGCCCTGTAAATTTAACATGAAAATCTGGTTAGTTTAACCTGAAAACCTGTAGTTAATTTAACAGGTTTCAATGTTATATCAACCTTCTATCTAGTGCCAGATATACACGACTGGAACGCTGCCACTATAATGACAAAAAGAATGCATTTGTCCATTCTTTTGTTGTTGCTTTTGTCATTATACTGGCTGTTTTACAATCATGTAAATCCGGCATAAGTCATGAATCTATACGTCTAAGAGCCATCTCTTGCGCTTGTGCTGCCTATCGCTCAACTAGTTAAGCATTATTCTGAAATTACATACAGGGTGTCCTGTAAATAATGGATAACCTCGCAACTGGTTATAGCAGGCCTAAGGTCATAAGGTCATAAGGCCAGAAAAAAATATAAAAAAAATATTTTCCCAGTCTTTACTTTGTTATAATGTTTTTTCCAAAAGTTGTTAACAAGTACTACTTTCCTCAAATACGTGAACGCTACGACCATGGATGAACAATTTTTAGTATTTTTTTAATTTTCTAGAATAACTGTTGTAATAGATAGGTGGTACGATTTAATAATAATTATTGCATTTTTTTTTATTATAATTTTTTTAAATATTTTTTTCAGTACAAAAATTTATTTTCAAAAAAGTTTGACCACCTCTAATAAATTAAAATTGTATCAGAACATGAATGGCCAGTTACTTAAAAAAGTTGTCTATTTAATGCACTTTCCAAAATGGTATAACACATGCTTGTGTATTAACAAAATAACCAAGAAAATTTGTCAATCACCTAATAAAGCAGCTTTTAACATTTTCGCAAAATGTATATTAAAATGTTACAATAACCTCCAAATTTGGGTTGAACAAAGATTTTCTCTTTTGATGTGTAAGGGGGTTCAGTGCAAGTATGAAACTCGAATTAAGGTGTTGAAAGCCCCACCGCATTAGGCTACCATATTGAAAAACGAGTACAAAAAAGTTTTTCGTGGCAACTTAAATTTTATTGGTCTTAGAAAAAAAAACTTTGGTACAAATTTGTAGCAAATTTAATTCTCTTCAATTTATGTTAACACACTTTTTACCCTAAAGTTATAAAAAAAAAAAAGTTATAATCAAATTTTTAAAATTGAATAAAATTCATATTTTCAGATTAAGATATACAAAGCAAAAAGATAAGCACACAACAAGTTTTCTACACGGAAAGAATTGAAAAATCACCAATTGAAAAATTTGCATTTGCACTTAACGAATCATGTTTAATTCGTAAATCAAGACATTTTAATCCCAAATTAATACAAAAACTGGTAATTTAACAGTCAAAACGTAGCAATTTACAAAATATGTTTCTTCGTGATTTGCAATTCAAATCCATGATTCAAGATTGTACTTTTCATAGCAAAATACAACTGTTTTGGCGTAATTTACTCTCCAAAAGCAATAATTTCACAAACAGCATTTAAAAATATTGATTTGCGATAAATATTTAGTAATTAACATTGCACAATCATTGAATTGCGTTTTTCTTGTCGTAATTTGCAACTCCATGAGAATAGTTGCAAATCACCAACAAAAAATTCCTAAATCACGACTTTCCTGTCGCAATTTTCTTCTTGAAGAAAAAACACCACAACATGGCAGGTATCTAATCTTCAATGTATGACATCAACGATCTGTAATGCAAATTGGCCTGGTGGTTGCATGCTCGCTCCGCAACTGGAGGGTTGCGAGTTCAAATCCAAGTAGAGTAAGCGTAAAGTATTTATTTCAAATAAAATAAATAAATGTGCACCTATACCTGCAAAATGAAGGGTAGAGCAGGATTGATCTTTCCAAGTGGCAATATCACGAAATAAAAGTGGTGATCACAAATCATTTTTGCAAATTTACAAATCGTGCAATTGAGAAATATTTGGATCAAATTGCGATTTGTTGTTCGCAATTTTTGTTTTCTCTCGATAGCAGAATTGATACTTAAAGAGGGTTGATTTACGATTTTTGAGTATCAATATCTTCATTTTGCTCAGTTTTGCAAATTGCAAACGAATAGTCGTAAATTACGAAATCCGGAGCCAAGGTATAAATCGGGATTCATTTTTCGTAATTTGCAGCTCATTTTTGGTGATATGATCCAAAAATTCTTTCCGTGTATACGATAAGTCCTTATCGAGAAATTGGATTTAACAAATTTTTCAAAATAAGCAGTTGAAGCACAACTCATACAGCAACTCCATTTTTTTAATCTTAAAATGACCTACCTACAAATCCCAATTATTGATTAATCTTTGACCTGAATACTTTTGGTTACTGAAATATCTTCCCAGTTTCTGCCAACTGGCTCTATACAGAAACGTAATCTAGGTTCAAATAGGATCTCAAATACCAAACAAGTAGATACCTGTAGAAAATAACTATCTCTACAGGAAAATACTTCATCCGCTTTAAATTTATTTAATTTAAGATAGATACCATCCTCAAATTTAACCACAAACATATAATGTTAATTAAATTAATGCACAATTTGACAAGTAACACATTTGATTACATATAAATGTTAACGTTGGTAACACTAACACCACCAACGATATTTTCCCATGAAATTTACTTGTGGGTTATTGTTCCCCACTTGTTTCATCCAACCAATACCTACCTACCTATTCAGGATATCTTTCTGCTAAATTCGTCAAATATCAACATGTGTATAGAGTTGAAAGACAGCAAATAATAATACATTCATGCACATTCTTTTCTCCATTTTGAAGTATCTGTCTCTCGAGTGAATACATTCAGCATTACAAACAGAAAGCACCTCTTGATGACACAAGGGCCCCCCCTCGTTCTTATGAAATGCATGGTAAATAGGTGTTTACGGTTATTATACATTGGAATATGGTTAGAGCTATCATATATCTTCTGGCAGAGCTCTCAGTGGTTTTGCTGACGAATATTGTAGTTTTGTTTGTCCCATGGGTTACATTTCAGATATCGGAGAAACTTTGGTTTCAACAAGGTTACGAGATGTCAATTCTGAGCTTATTTTAGACAAGTGTTGGTTTACAAAGAGTCAAAGTGTCAGTATGAATGTCTGTTTTATAGGTATGTTTCAAATAAAAGTTAATTCTTCCAAAGGGGACCTTAAATTTTCGTCTCTACATTCAAAACAAACACCATAACCAAATCCATTTAACTGCTCGATTTATTTCACCTAATTTATTATATTTGCAACCTGGGAGCTGTTATATTCTGGCCCTGGGATCAAATATAGAAATATAAACTCTTAAACAAACATTTTATAATTTGATTGTTCTCCTTATACCATTTCCATACATTTCATCCATTTCTCCATGCCGAGGATATTCCGAATCCTTGATTTTTCTATTGTAATTCAATTTAACATAGTAGAGAGCTTGGAGATGTGCCACTGACCGAAAGATATTTCCACCTCCCTTTTTACGTTCTTTTCAAATTTCCTCAGCTCCTTAAATAAAAATGCTCACTGTTGTCGTGTTTTTTGCCGTTGTCGTCCTCCGTCCACTGCAAGTGCTCTTTGAGGTGGAACTGAAAAACCAACCGGCGCGCAGCAAGGATTTTCCAAAGTGAAAGTATAAAGCGGAAATTTTGTGGGACTATAGTATAGCCTTAAGTCATGCTCAGCGTTGCCACAATGTTACAAGTGTAACAAAAGTGTTACACTTTTCTTAATTTTTTTGTATTTGTTACTATGTTACTTTTTTTTTCTTTTTGTTACACTTTTTTCTCCAATTTTTTTTTTTCTTTAAAATTTTACTTTATCATTTTTTTAATCAGTGTGAGGTGCGCTTAAACAACATTTCCACCTATTTGTACACCTACGTCCTTAATTGAGTTGAAATCACCTTCATTCGACTCGATCGAACTCGTTTAGTTACAGTTTAGTCGAAATCTTGCTATCTTTCACTTCAAATTCAAACTCGATCTCTCGATCCAGCATATAAACATGGTTAGATATCCATTCCTCAAAGTATTCCAGTTTCCTCATTCCAAAAAACAAAATTATATGTATCTGTCAAAGTCCATTCTCTTTCTTGTCTTGTCGCTGTTAAAAAACAAAACAAATATTACTTTTCGCTGCTTGCGTTGTTCGTTCGTCCATTGTTTGGTTGTTTTTATCTGTTTTTGTGATGAACACATAATGGACAAGTAAGTAACTCACTAACAAAAAACTAATTTTTATTGTTGTAATGATAAATATCACTTAAAAAGGTTTGTTACCAGAACAAAAGTGAGATCAAACACAAATCCCAATGCCGGTGCTAGTTCCTCCAGGCATGAGCCCCAAAGAGAAGACTCCATTTCAATTTCATATGAACTGCAAATTGAAAGTGAATCTAGTGAAGAATCGGACGAAGAGTAATGAAAATGCAAAAAGAATGAAAATAATTATTTATTTAAAAACTATTTTAGTGTAATTATGGATATTCCACCACCAACTTTGAACAAAAAAAGAGTTTTCAGGACAATATGGAAAGAAATATATTTTTGGCTTGATGAACGCGACGGAGTTGCATATTGTCTTTATTGCAACAAGTCTTTAGTCAACTTTAAAACTCACATTCAACGCCACAGTATGTCTGCTCTACATACAAAAAATGTCGAGGCCAAAAAAAATCAAGCCACCATAGACACAATTATATCGGCGAATAAAGAAAGCAGTTTGGCAAGCAAAACAGAATTTGCCGAATATTGTCTGGTGATGTTTTGCATCGTCCACCATCTTCCAATGTCAATTTTGGATACGTTGCCAGAAGTGTTAAGGAAATGCTTCCCGGACTCCTTAATTGTTAAAAATATTAAATGCGCGAGAACCAAGGCCACTGGAATTGTAAAAAATCATTTTTCAGTCGAAGCAAAAAAGAAATTGGCAGACGTCCTTCAGAAAACACCATTCTCATTGATTGCCGACGAAACAACAGATGTAAGTAGCGAAAAGGCGTTAGCATTAGTAGCTCGATTCTATTGCCAAAAAGAAAAAAGAACGCGTGATAAATTTTTCGGACTTCTGAAGCTGGATCGGTCAGATGCGCAATCTATTTTTGATTGCATAAAAGAGCATTTACAAAATATGCAAATACCAATTTCAAATATAATCGGCCTAGCAACCGATAATGCATCTGTAATGGCAAGTGAATTAAGAGGGCTAGCAGCAAAGTTTAGAAGCTATAATTCTGATATATTTTACGTAAGGTGTGTTTGCCATTCTCTGCACTTGTGTGCCTCAAGCGCCTGTAAGAAATTACCAATTGAAGTTGAAAAGGTGGTTCGCGATATTTATAATTTTTTTTCGCATAGTCCTAAAAGAATTTTTGAATTTCAAGATTATGTCGGAATAAAAAACCATAAAATTTTAAGAATAACTGGAACGCGGTGGTTGTCACTTAAGAAAGTAGTAGATAGAATTTTAAGTCAGTGGACAGCGCTTCAACTGTTTTTTGTTTCTTCAGCTGCAGAGGATGGATTAAACACGTCAAAAGAAATTGCTGAAAAAATTGGAAATCCAAATTATAAAATTTATTTATTTTTTCTTTCCCATATACTTGACATTGTTACAACTATGAATGTAGAGTTTCAAGCTGAAGGTTTTCGGCTCCATAAAATGTATCACACCTTTGAAGACAATTTTAAATTGATTCTTTCCTTTTTTATCAAAAAAGACATTATTTTTAATACAGAAAACATATCTGAAATAGATGTTTCTGAAGATTCTAACTATTTACCATTAAATGAAATTTACATTGGCGCAAATGCAGAAACATATATCAATAATCTAAATTTAAGCAGTGAAGAAGACGGAAACATCAAACTGAAAATGCTCGAGTTTTATGTAGAACTATGCTTGCAGATTAAAAAAAGATTTGATTTTAACAGTGAAGCATTACAAAACATTTCACTGGTAGATCCAGAAAAAATAGTAAATGAAAATGTTTCCATCTTACCTTTACTGACTAATTTCCCAAATTTGTATAACTTTGAAAAAAAAGAAAAAATTTGTACTGAATTCAGAAAGCTACAAATACAAAAAAACTTAAAATATACAGAAGATGTTGAGAAATTTTGGGGCAATGTTGGCTCTTTGAAAAATGCTCAGAAAGAAAATCTTTTTGAAAATATAACAGAATTTGTTTATAAAATATTAAGTTTACCACACAGCTCTGCGGCAGCAGAACGTATTTTTTCAGAGTTAAATTTGATAAAAAATGATTTAACCAATAGGTATCACTTGAATACCATTGAATCAATAATGTTTGCAAAACAAATAAAAGATCAATTCTCTTAATTTGCCTAAACATGTTTTATGTAAAACTTAAAATGTGTCTTACTTACAATAATTTATTAACTTATTATTTAATGTATAGTTTTGTACTGAATTTAAAAACTGTGATGAAGAAAACTTATGTTCCTATTAAAAATAAAAAATTGAGTTCAAGAGCATTCTTTGCATTTAAATCATTTTTTCAATTTGTTACATTTTTTTCGCTTTTGTTACGTTTTTTAAAAAAATGTGTTACACTTTCGTGAAGCCCAGCGGCAACGCTGGTCATGCTACTGCCAACATCAAACAACCATATTATACAATTGCAATTTTGACTATGTACGACTCACTATAGTAACTCTCCAAAACCTACACTGATGAAAACTTATTCACAAAATGTCCCAAAAGAGCAATAAAATAAGGACAATTTAATTATTTCTATTGTCTTCAACATTTTCTGTATTTCCGTCCAGGACGAAACTCTCGATGTTTCATTGGCTTTATAGTTAGCTCACTCTCTCTTACTGTTGCTTTTTCTGAATGGTAGCGTTGCGGTTGGCGCAACGCGGCGCGCGGTGTGTTTTATTTCTTCTGTATGCCAGAAAGGGTAAAGAATTTTTTTTAGTGAGGACATTTTCTTTGATGATTTTTAGTCCTTCCGTAGCCGGAAAAATGAATTAAGACGTAAATTTGTCGTGATTCAGTTAAAGAATTTGAATAATTCTTTTTTGTTTTTAATTTTTTGTATATATTTTTATTGTCTCGACCTAGTTTAATATTGTGTTCCTTAATTTTGTATCACTTAAATTTAACTTTTTTTAGTATGATTAACTTGAGTTTTATTTATTATGTTTTAAATATTATTGAATACTTTTATTTGTTGACATGAAATTGCCAAAATTCTTAGACCTAGTCATGCCAATTTAAATATAGGTACAAAATTCTGCCATAAAACGACCTTACAGTCCTTGTCTACACAGACAATGTAAAAATCCTTATTAAGGTTATTTATAAGAAAAATGAAATGCAAAAATCTATTTTTGGAAGTATTTGATTTCTGTCTTTAAAAAATTATTGCCGGAGAATTTTTAAATATCTACCTCTTATCAGAACCTTGAGCATAATTCTTATAAGTATACTTTGTTAAAAAATGCTACAGTCAGACGTATATGTAATTATTTTTGTAAGCTCTTAATTCGCTCCTTGTTTTGCTGTCCTTGGAGTTTTGTAAGTCCCAATTATAATTAATTATTTTCCATAACCTTATTATTTGATCAATCAAAGGTTAAACCCCCACATATATTTAATATTATCTGCAATACGCCGCCAGCTGACGCACGTTGGCGGATACTTACTTTGTGCTTGACATTTTGTTTAATATTTTTATCTTCAAGAATACTTTTAACCTGCATTAAACAAGGAAATCAGGATTATTCGTATGGCAATACTGAATCTGACATTTACCTAGAAAATGTTTTGTTTACTTTTGGTTTTTTTAATCTGTTGAAAATAATTTTGTAAATTCGCGTTGTTAGAAGTGTCGTTTTAAGAAAAAAAGTTTATAAATGTGATTCAAATAAAGTGTTTTAATTTTATGACCAATAAAATGTTAATAAAATATATGTTTTGGTGTGTTTTTATTGATTAGGTTTTTTTTTCGTTTGGAGATTTTGATCGTTTGAAAAAGTAAATTAACTATACCTAAACTTTTTAATGAAGAGTTGTTTTTAAAAGTGTTCCCCCATATTCAATATTAGTTCTGCATTAAAAGAATTATCTTTTTTTGTTCAGAAATAGGTTTTCTTCGTTGATTTGTCGGTATTGCAAATCTCCATACAATTTTTTGGTGTCGGTTTGACATGTCACTGACAGCTCCATATAAAAATTTTTTACCCCCATGCCGCAAAAGAAGTTTTACTTCAAAAATGTCCGTCATTTAAAATAATGTCCTGATAGTGTCATTTAAGTTTTTCTCTGAAAACTAAAATTAACCACCTACGCATAACCCCACTAGTAAGGAGGTAACGGGGACCTAATATGGAATATGTTCACTTTAAAGCACCTCAAGCAAAATGCAATTTTTCTATGGAAAAAATCCAAGTCAAGGTTTTAAGAAATCATTTTTTCATTTTGACATAAGAAACACTCACTGAAATATCAATTGCTGCGTCATGTGTGCATTAAAAGTTATGATGATCAACAAATTGTTTTTCGCTTTCGCATATAGCTTTGAGACTATTTAAAACTATTTTATACAAAACTTTTGGAATATGCAATTTTCTGCAAAAATAGTTCAGCCACTTTTCGCTAAGGAGATATGGCGCTAGGTCAAATTACGAAAATGTCAGTTTTTGGCCTATAAGTTATGAATAGTGTATGAACTGTGAAAAACACTTCATACACTGCCTATGCGTATTATATATAAATTTAAGGCTTTTTGAAAGATAATTTCAAAAATAAGCCTTTTTAAAAATTTGCTTTAAAAAACAGGGTTTTAGATTTTTTCTTTCAATAACATTTTTGTCAAAAAAAATATAAACGCTCAGTTTATAGGTAACAGTATTGCTTACAAGAAATGCTATAAAACTTTTTTCTATGGTAGCGATCACCTTAAAGATATCTATTGCTACTTCAAAAAGCTAAAGTGTTAAAAATACAGGTTTTTTATAAATATTTTTCAAACAGAAATGTTGGCCTTATGTTTCTACATAATTTATAGATTATAATCTACATAATTATGTAACCCTCTTCAAAAAAAAAAAAAAACATTTACATTATCATTATTATATACATTTAATCAAAATAAAAAAATATATATCAGTTGTCTTATCTTAACTCCTGCTATGACAAGGCAGTCAAAAAGTAATTTATACTAATTTCATAGAAAATAATTTTCTCTAGAAAAATTATAACAACATTTTTTCCATCGAGCGCTCAGTTCCAAGTTATTGCCTATACAATCTTCGGAAATAAATTTTTTTTTTCGGATGTTCCAGAAATTCTGTTATTATATATTTTATTTTATTTTATTTTATTTTATTTCATTTCATTTCATTTCATTTCATTTCATTTCATTTCATTTCATTTCATTTCATTTTATTTTATTTTGTTTTATTTTATTTTATTTTATTTTATTTTATTTTATTTTATTTTATTTTATATTATTTTATTTCACTTATAATTTTTGAAACAAAAATTAATATGTTTACTTGTGATTATGAATGTATGTAGGTGCTACAGCGTATAGGGCAAGTTTGGGATTCGTGCAAAAACAAAATTTCCAGATAACAATCAAACATGACATTACGATGGTAGAGAACACCTGGGTGGTTGGCAAAATTCTGTCTGTCTATTTATATTTGTCTGTCTGTACCTCGACCTTCAGCCTAAATCAAGAAAGTGATTTTCTTCAAATTTTGAGCTTAAAGTTTTTTTTTTGTAATAGAAGTCGGATTAAATTTTTGTTTTGCTTCAAAACTAACTTTCTAAATAACCGTTAAGGAAAAGCCTATTCATCTCAAAAATGGCTTTAACGATTTTGAAATAAAAAAAAACTGTGGATTATTAGGTATGGTGTATTTTCTCGTAAGAAAATTTGCAAAAACTCTTATAAACGGCACCTGCCATATAACAGTTTTTTGATTTTCGATTTTCTCATTAACGGCTCAACCGATTTCAATAAAAATGCTCGACTGGGTCGCAAATAATAACTCTCACGTTCAAGACACTGAGGGTTTAAGAAAATTGTATATAAAAAAAGGTAAATTATGAGAGAAAAATGTAGAGAAACATGAAATACGATACTTTAACTATATAGCTAAAACAACTCTTTTGAAAGTTTGAGGTGAAAAAAAAGAATGTCATCTTAATTATTGATTGAATATGATTGTATAAAAAAGCTAAAAATCATTGGAGTGGTTTTTTAAAAAATTAATTTTTTATATATAAAATTCTTAAAATATTTTTGAGGACAAATGTTGGTGTGCAAATCTAAAGTATATAAAAACAAAATATAAAAAAGTGTCCACCCCTTTTTGAGATATCGAATTTTCAAAAAAAAAAGTTGAAACTTTTTTATGTTTTTTATGTTTTTTTTTTGAAAATTTTGATACACAGTATTATTTAATCTTATCTGAAATTTTAATATAAAAATTAATCTAAATCCGTTTAGCCGAAAATGAGAAAATTCAGAATCAAAAAAACGTTCTATGACAGGTACTATTAATAGTTGCCAAGTATAAAATTTTATAGTTTTTGGTAGTAGATCGTATTAATTTTAGTATATGGAAAAAAGTTTAATCAAAATCGTAGGAGTCGTTTTTGAGAACAAAATATTTTCTTTTTTCGGTTTTTTAACTTTTGTATGGAAGGTACCGTTATTTTTTTATAAATGTAAATTTTTTTCTAAAAATATTTTAGAGAGTATTAAAAACTCTAAAGTATCAAGTTTTAAAAAAATCGATGATAGATATCGTTTTCGAAATATTTGATTTTCAAAAAAAAAATTGAGACATTTTTTAAAACATCCGAAAAATATTTTTTTTTTTATTTTGGTACATAAAACTATATTTACTTTTTGCAAGTTTATGTATAAGAACAATTATTGAAATCAATCAGTTCGTTTTGAAGAAAATCGAAAATCAAAATAATGGTTCTTTGGTCTACATAACTAAAATTTTTTTGAAAAATGGTTATCCCCCCAAAGGAAGCCTTTGAGAAAAATACGATTATGTAAAATTGTTTAAAAATTTTTTTATGGCATTTAGTTATTTTTGGTTCTAAGCAAAATGAATAGAACTTGTGGGCATAATCACCAAAAACCACTAATGTAGCAAGTTTGATGAAAATCGATCGAGTTGTTTAGGCTGTAGACGAACAGACAGACAAACAAACAGAACCCACTTTTTTGGTGTTCTCTATCATCGTAGTATGTATCATGTTTGATTGTTATCTCAATTTTTACTTGCGATATATGTAGGTAATATAAGGCAAGTTTTGGATTCGTGCAAAAAAAGAAATTTGAGATAACAATTAAACATGATATTACAATGATAGAGAACACTTAAAAAAGTGGGTGGCACAATTCTGTCTGTCTGTCTATCTGTCTGTCTGTTCGTCTACAGCCTAAACGGCTCATTCGATTTTCTTCAAATTTTTTTTTTAGAACCAAAAATATCGGTACCTGCCACCTGCCATACAGTTTTTTCTAGCAATTTTACATAATCGTATTTTTCTCAAAAACGGCTCGACAACTTTTATTAAAAAACATCCAATACATTTATTTTAGTAAAGGCTTCCTTTGGGTGGAAAACCATTTTTTAAAAATGGTTATTAATGGTACCTCCCAAGGAACCATTTTTGTTCATATTTGATTTTCTTCAAAAGGGTATGACCGATTTCAATTATTTTGTTTATACAGAAGCTTCCAAAAAATATAAAAAATGGTTTTGTTTATCAATTTTTTTGAAAAATATTTTTTGGATTTTCAAAAATTGTTTCCAAATTTTTTTTTGAGGATCAAATATTTCGAAAACGATATGATCGATTTTTTTAACACTCGATATTTAATAGTTTTTTAGTACTTTCTAAAATATTTTAAGAACAAATTTAACATTAATGAAAAAATAACGGTACCTTCCATCAAAAAATATAATGTTACCAAGAAGTATTATCTGGATCTTAAAATAAAATCCGATTCCGAAAACTCTTTTCGAAAGAATAATAAAAAGAAGGAAACATTAAATAATTAAGAAAAAAGCTCTTTCACATACAATCTTGGCAATAACCACGCATACGATTATATTCAATATTCGTATTATAAGGTTAGTAAAAAGGATGATACTTTTGACGGGTTCCAACATTGGAATTCCTTATATTCTGTCAAAGCCTCGTAAATCCCATTTGAAAATTGCTCAAAAAACACAAAAAAAAAAAACAAGAAGGTTTAAACAGAAAGCCGACGATATGTGGGTATATACAATTTTTGTAACATTAAAGCATAGTACGCAGCTGAAGTGAAACGAAAATTCTCATACAGAAATTCACACTACGAAATCGTAAACGAAAAATTTCGTAGTGATTTATGTTATGTAGTTCGCAGTTCGACAGTGAAATGACAATAAAACAGAAAATCCTAGCAGATACTCGAACCAAGTCTCCACTTATTTTTCGTATACAATTAATTGTTCGGAACATTATTTCAGACGAAAATTTGAAAATGGAAGAAAATACCGTCGAAACGAACTGCAGAACACAATTATTTGGAACCCTTAGCACCACAACGGACGACACGAAAACAAAAAAAATAAGAATTCACATCAGACGAGAAAAAAAATTGACTTAAGATTTTAAACTGTTTTATTTTTGTATTTATTTTGACATCTTTCTGATAAAACTCTCCATATTTTTTTTCGCAATCAATCTGATCAATCCTTTGTTGAACTTCCTGATACTTTACATGAAGAAATATCGAGTGAAGACTAATATCTTGCTAAAAATCTCTCGGAAAGCAAGTGAGATATTGAAAAGACTTAAACTGATATATGAAGAAGAAGATTAGTACTTTCAGATAGTTTCACAAAACTTGTTAAAAAATAAATATTTCTTTATGTTAAAAGGCTTCAAAAAAACGGGAATTTCTTATGAACCCGAGCTGATAGCCAAAAACGGATGACGTATTTGAATTCAGCACCCAAAATTGTACTTAAAACCAATCCGCACTGCCTGTACTAAAAAGTTAACCTCTATTTACAAGCCTTTTTAATTTTGTCAAAATACTTTTTTCCCTATTAGTTTTTGAAATACTGTTTTTATTTTCGAAACCATAATTATGAATCTAACTTTTGTATGTTTTTTTGGAAGCTCATCTTGATACCATTATAATATATTTTTTTCAGATTTTTTCTATCAATAAAACGAAAGATATAAAGAAAAATGCGAAATATTTTTTTTGTCAAAATACTTTTTCCGATTATTGTACCTTGTATAAAGCTATAAGATCATTAAAATATCATTGATGATGAATAATTTGCATGATTATTAGTCAATACATTGTATTTAATAACATTTCACATATATCTTGTTGGAAATGCCGAACAGTTGAGCGAACAAAAAACCGCTTCGAAAATCGATATTAAAGTAGGTAAATATTTAAATCCAGCAAGAAAATTCCTCAAGTTACTAGAAAACTTGCCAATATTGCTGCTATTAACTCCTCCGAATTACATTTCTACATGGGACTTTTGAAATAAATCTATCTAAAACACTGCTAAATCTATTTAAAACACTGCGTTAAATATTTGTTCTTCAAAAAACCATTAGCAGCATCTTAAGGTATAACATCGCTTGTATATCTTTCGCAACATACTGTTTAAATAATTTGTTTGGGTCATGGCAAAGGACCTCCATGACGCTTTTCTGTCGTTTACCGGGAGAGTTGTTTATTTCTTAACGTATTTTTTTATCAGGAAGTTTGCAATAGCTTTATTAATTCGGCAAAGGATGTGGGTCATGTGGAAACGTTATTTTCTTTCTTGTTTTTTTTTTTTTGTTCGATGCTTCGTCATTTTCTTGAAAGTTTTTCATTCTTTAACTCTTTTGCTTCAAAGTATTTTAATTTTTTTTTCTTTATTTTCAATAGAATTTCCTGAATTCCTATCATAAAGACCCAGCTGCAAGGGAAAGTGACAAAGAGAAAATCGAAATATCAACAAAAAAAAAAGGAAACCCAAAGCACGAGATTTTGACATAAAAAAAAAAAAAAAACGAAGAAGAAAAATCGAGAGAAAGACTTTTGGCCACACTTGATTGTGTGATTTATGCTTTGTTGGCTATTTACTTTTTTTTTAAGTTATTTTTATCGCAAGAGAGTGGTCGTCTACCTAGAATTTTTTTTTATAAGAAGACTTTTGTTGATTATCACGAAAAATCAAAGGAAGGAAAATTGTTGTCCTGTTTAAATTTTTTTTTTTTTTCATTTTTATTGGGAAATTTTTGAGGAAGATTGAATAGCAGGAAGACCTTATAGAGATGTTCACATCCAATTTAGATATTCGAAGTCATATTTCTATGAATAAATGTAATCAGATAGTGTTTCATCATATTCCCCTTGATGTTTGATGAGAAAAAATGTATTTTATTTTGATAGGGGAATATATTATCGAAAGCCAATTTGTTATTATTTTTTTTTGCAAATTTCAATGAGATATTGATCAAATAATTTTTAAATTATTTGTTGGCACATAAAATACTATTTTGGTACCAAGCACCTTATACGTTTCATTAGTTATAAATTGACATCGGCTTCAAATTTTCTAATGAAAGATGGATTGGGTTGTGTTAAAGACTAATATCTTGTCGTAAAAAACCCTATTTTAGGTCGGTGCCGTGACATAAGGCCAAGTGGCATAAGGCCAAATTTAAAAGTTTGGCCTTAAGGCCAAACGTAAAATGTTTTGTAAAAAAAACAGTAATTTTTGGAAAAGAAACTTTACATATACCCAAATTTGCACCCACCCCAAATCCTATCGTGAACCGAAGCAGGGGGTTGCAGGAGGCATTATGCCCCCCTATACATACCTCACTGCTTATTGCGAATTTTTAAATTTCACAAACCTAATAAAACCTCTCCCTTAGGTATTTGGTTTGTGAAATATAAAAATTTTCAAATAAATAGTGCAGTATGGATGGGGGGAATGCTGCCCCCCTGCAACCCCCCTGCAACTCCCCTGCTTGGACTCACGATGGGATTTGGGGTGGGTGCAAATTTGGGTAAATGTAATGTTTCTGATGCATTTAAAGAAACTGGATTTAAAAATAACAGGTACGCTAGTATTATACCTTTGTAAAGCGACACTAGGCCAACTCTTAAAATTTGGCTTTATGTCACTTTCGTTAAGTGACATAAGGCCAAATATTCAAATTTGGCCTTATGTCACTTGGCCTTATGTCACGGCACCTTTTAGGTCGAATTCCAATTTTAAACATCAAAAACCTTCCTAAACAGAAGAAGCGCAGGACTGTTTAGAACTAATAAAATAACATTCTAACTTTTAACCCCAACGTTTTTACTGTCCTTCATAATTTGGTACACAAACATTTAAAAAACATTATGGAAAGTGGCGAAGGAGTGACGATGACGTCATTTAACATTTGAATCCCACCATAAATTGAAGAAAACACTCTCATACAACCACTTACACTTTATTTCTTATATATTATGTTCTTAAAAGTGGTATATAAGTAACTAAACATTATTGTCGATACTTCCAGATCCTACCTACTTCACTATAACACTCATAAATCGTCATTCTCCTCCCAATGAATCTAGGACACGCCAAATATTCATACACTTTACCTACTGTGATGCCAACTTTCTTGCCTCTCATCTTTATCCTTGACTCTGTTGTGGGCTTTAGAAGGATGTTTCAAGCGCACAGATTCCCTGTTCCGTTTTATTTTTCCAGATAATGATTCACTATTGGGATGTTTAACGTTTATCACGTACTTTGGCGTACCACACAAAATCACAAAGTATGCACCAAGTACCAGCCAGCACCACCACCGCTATCGATGTGGTGGTGGTGCCATCTGTTCGTTCTTCAACTCTCCTTAACCTGGAATGGATTGGAGCACCCGGTTTAATGGGAGTCTTTGCCCTTGATGGTGTGGTATGCTCTATATAAACACAGAATCGATGCCACGTCAGTCGTCGCCGCCAGAGGTCATTGTGTTCGTGTGTTCAAAAAAGAGCTCTGTGACCGAGTGCAGGCAGATTCAGATTCAGCATTAACAATCGGTGTTTCGTGCCGGAAACGGTTAAAAGCGCGGGAGACATGCTTGCTGAACACATCACTTCGGATTTGTTACGTTCTGTTTTTTTCTTTTTTTTTCTCAGATTCGTAGTGCAATTGATTCACGATTACAGAGAGTAAATTTTTTTTCTGTTAATATCAAGTGATCTGAATTTTCACTTTTCTGTGAGGTTTTTTTTTGTGAATTTTTATTTTTATTTTTTGAAGCACGTACCGTAATCGATAGGATTTTTACAGGATGCTGCAATGCATTGCTATCATTATGAAAATATGTACTTTTTTTTAACATTAATATCTACAGCTTAAGTGATGAAGTGGAGAACCAATTCCAATGAAATTTTCAATAATTGGGGTTTTGGTTAGTGATAATCAACATGGCATGTGACAATAAGAACTGTTGGTGTTATTAATTATAATTAATTCTATAACATTGTTTCGTTAATTAAATGAGCTCAAAACAATTACTCTTTTGGTGAAGATGTCAATGAATAAATTAAGACACAAATATCTTACAGGTGCTTCCTTCAAAATACTGAGTGAGAATAGGACACCCAAGGACCATCTGCCATTGGTACAATTTCCCAATATATTTAAGATACAAAACCCATGTGATATGGGTAAACAGAAAACGGAGTTTTGTACCAACTTGCACACAGATCTGCCACATACGTAAGAAACGGTGTCAATAACGCAAAACTAGTCCAATAATCCTGCGAAGATGACATATTCTATATCACCAAAGAAGTATCGGGAACACACATTACCAATGTGTACAAACCACCAAATACGTGCTGGCCACCGAGCGTAATGCCACTTTTCGAGCACCCTGCTGTGTACATCGGCGACTTAAATAGATATTAATGATCTAAACTCAACGGTCTCCAATTAGTTGAATGGTCCGATGTCAACCATCTAAATCTCGTTTTTGATGCAAAGGATGCAGGAACATTCTTTTCCAGGCGCTAGCAGAGGAGCTACAACTCAGATCTTACTTTTGTTAATTGCAATAGTGATCAAAGAACTTTTCAAACCAGCCAAAAATACCTAGCTTCCCCCATAGCCAGCACAGACCCGTCGTCATTGAAACTGGCTTACAGATCTCCATTGCGAATCGATCGCCTAGCCGAGATGGATTTTAATAAGGCAGATTGGAAAAACTTTTCGAAGGGTCTCGATGCAAATATAAAATGGGTGCACCTTCTGACTAAGAACTACAAACGCCATCATCAATTCCGCAGACACACTCCGAGAGGATACCGTTATAAATACATTCCTGATGAATGGGCAGAAGAAAGTGACCTGCTATATGAAGAATTCGGAGCAAATAAAAAACCTGAAACAGCAGAAGAACTGCTAAAGTCTCTCGACAAAGCACGCAGTGCAAAGTGGGTAAACACTGTTGAAAATACCAATTTCATGCTTCAAGTCGAAAAGCCTGGAGTCTCCTTTGAGAACTGGAAAGCAGCAAACCAATAGCCACACCAGCTACTGGCAGAATTGTAAAACTCTCCCTTTTAGAAAAAAAGGAAAGCAGAGCAATCCAGCAGAGCCTCAAACTGTTGAAAAAAAACTCACAACAAATGATCGAATTTTCAAAACCTTTTACCCTCAAGGAAGTTCAAGCTACTGGCCTATGGCATATTTCCTGAGTTTCTCCTCCATAGTGTAATGCATTTCAGAAGTTGGCTCAGACGCTTTTATTCTGACATTATGGAAATAGGAACTTTCCCCAACGAACTTAAAAAAATCAAAAGTCATCGCCTTGCTTAAGTTGTGGAAACCAAAGGACAAACCAGAAAGTTACAGGGCGATTGCACTGCTTTTCAAAAAACTGTTTTCAGCAGAATAGAACCTACCATCAACACAGTAGTACCAATGGAACAAGCCGACTTTAGATCTGGGCACAGATATATTCACCAAGTGCAAGCTCAAATCATCTGTGGCATTTGTCCATCTCATAGCTGCGTACGACACAATCTGGTGGAATGGTCTCATCTACAAACTTCTTCAGATTGTACTTTACATCAAAATATCAACAATCATTCATTCCAAGTCTTTTCTTGATGAAAAGCAAAGAGTTGGCCAAGAAAACATAACAACGGCCCTTTCACAGGGATAAGTGTTGGCACCACTTCCAAGAAGATTGAATATGCTGACGACCTTGCTACAACACCAAAGCATAGAAGAAACGTAAAAAACTCTTACTGCTGATCTTTCAAAACTGAATGAATAAGTACTTAAAAAATGGAGGTCATATATTTTGTCCAAGCATGAGCAAAACGGAGATCACTTGCTTATATCTTAACAACAAACACACCAAAACAAAACCCAAGATTAGATTCAGAAACGTGTACCTACACCTATATACCACAGAGTAACTCTGGAATGAACGCTGTCATTTAAGGAGCACCTTACAAATTCTGTAGCAAAACTAAAAACTCGAAATAGCATTATCCAGAAGTTTGCGTCAGCAACATAGGGAGCACCTTCAAAAACACTTCGTTCTGCCAGTCTGGGCTTTATTTTCTCCGTTGTGGAATACTGTTCCCCGATCTGGCTCAATTGTGCTCACACAAACAAGATAGACTGTCCCCTTAAAAATTCAATGTGCATAACCTCAAGAACAATCAACTCCAACCAGATTTATCCCCAGTCTGCAAAGTTTACACATAAAAATGCTATTCTTCGAGAATATGGGAAAATAAACGGAAACAACTCTCTCCCTATTCAAGAAAATATTGAGCATAGCACCCTTTCCTGCCTTAAAAATCAACGTACACCGCTTAAACTAGCCGAAGAACTGAGTACGAACTACGATTACGATCCCGTGTAGTACTGGAAAAACGAGTGGAATTTTAGTTCTAATAATGATCTGTTCCGTATCGGAGACCCTACAACCATGACCACCCTAGTTTATGCTTAACCGAGTGCAAACAAACCACGCAAGATAGGCCGCAATGCTCTATAAGCGGTGAATATTTCATAGATACATTTATTAAATCTTAAAAATACTAAGAATGTTCATCTACTTCTACAGGATCAAGAACATAGAACCTAGTCGTGCATTTTATATTTATTTATTTGTGGCTGAGATCAGGCCGACACCAGATGAGACCAATACCGATACCAATACCGATACCAATTCAAATAACGACACCGAGACTGAGACCAAGACCGAGACCAAGACCGAAACCGAGACCAAGACCGAGGCTGAGACCGAGACCAATACCAAGACCGAGACTGAGACCGAAGCCGAGACTGAGACTGAAACAGAGACCGAGACCGAGACCGAGACTGAGATTGAAACCGAGACCGAGACCGAGACTGAGACCAAGACCGAAACCAGGACCAAGACCAAGACCGAGACCAAGACCGAGACGCAGACCGATACCGAGACAATACCGAAATTTTTCAATTTTGACGACACCGAGACGATACTTACAAAAGTATCGTTTGGTTTGGTATCCAGCCCTAATGCGAATGAAGGGAGTTAGAAAGAATATTATAAAAAAAAGCATTTTTTCTCGGTCTTGCTAGCTCTTAGACTATTAAAGGCAAAGGCTTTCAGAAGATTGGTGATTTTTTTATCGGAGGAAATTTTCAGTATCAAAGTTGGAACGTTTTTGTTAGGTAGTTATTAATTATTTTATTATTTTATTTTAAGTGTTATTAAACTCATTTCTGCAAAGTAACTTACATTTTAAAAAGTCAAAATGAAATGCACGATCAGGTCACACGTGACACGTACCTACTTGTGCGCATTTAGAATTATATAAAATAAAACTTATACATAAAGCCATGGATATAATTATTAGTAAAATAATTCAAAAGCATAAAATTTTCTCATCAATCGAAAGTGCCTACGGCCTAGGCCTTAAAATTTTGATTTGTTTATTTCAAAATAGAATTTCTTGCAAGCATTGTTTAAGGTAAGTTTTATTATTGGTAACCCCTGTTAAACTTTATATAGCATTAGCAATAAACAAAGATTAAGGTTTTTAACAGTTTAAGGTTTGCAAAACGTAAATTAAATTTTATTAAGCTAGTTGCTTAGGCCTAGCAAATAGGCTTATAGTTTTACCTTAGATTCGTCCTAATTAAGTAACATTGCCAATTAAACTAATTGAATATTTTTGTAGTATGTATGTATAATACACAGAGAAAAAATAGACATCCTTGCATTCTCTAGACGACAAAATCCTAATACCTACCCTTGAATTAAATTTCACCCGATTTGAGTTCCAATGTACCTATAAGCTGCTCAAGTGCGTTCAAACGAATTTCAAAGGATCGCCGTTGCCGTTCATTGAGAGCTATAGGCAATTTTGCGGCTCATTTAAATGTAATTAGAAATTTATCTCTATAGCACCAACCTACGCCTATATACATATACCTACCCCTACGCCTAGGCTTACAAAGTTCTTAATAAACAAAAGGCCTTTGAATCTTTGTTGTGTTAGACGACAAAGAGATTTAATTCCATGTCCAGTCGTCGAAAACAAAATAGACGCAATAACAATTGGAATGGGAGGCAAAACTTCATTAGTAAACCGCATTTAATCCGATTTCCATTTTCAGAAGCGTAATATTCCAGGCATAGCACCACAAAACAACTTCTATCGTAGATTTACCGTCGTCACCGTCGTCGTCGTGGTATTTCTTTCACTATAACTGCCACTGGGTTGGGTGGTGTTGTTGGCTGCACTGATGTTCCTTTGGATGTTGTGTTGGGAAAAAACTTTGCTCATTTAAAATCATTCCTTGGTAACCACTATTAAAGGTGCCAAGAAGTTTGTTCCCTCACAAAGTTGCTCTATTTGCACTTGGACTCTTCGTAATAGCTCTATGGTTCCTTGGTATTTTTGCACTTTTTAACTAGTTTGCCCTAATTTGTAGGTGTTAGTTCTTGTTTTTGTATTTAAAGTATTTATTTTTATTTATCTCAGCGTATCCTTTTAATCTTCCTGACTCGTATTTCTTTGCCAAAGTTAACATACCCAAATGGATGTATTTGAGTTGAGTTGTGCCACAGACGTGAGCTAAAAGTATATACCAAATCCAAGCATTGCAATATAATTGCAGCTGAAAACTAGGAAGAAGGAGTAACAGAAGTGTATATATGTTTTTGGATCTCGAAATTTTGGAGATTTTCTTGTCTGACTGAGGAAACTTCTTAAGGAGAAAAGGTGTCCTCGTCTGTAAGAATATGTTTTATGTATAGCTTCATTCAATCTAAATACTATGTTTTCTTATTATTTTGCGTATTTGAATATTTATAATGTACTTAACAAAAGTTATCTATAGATATATTATGTTTAGAACTTTTTTGTAAGGTTGTTTTTGGGCTTGTTTAAGCAACACTTGAAAAGGGATTTATAATTATTGCTATGATATAAATAGCCTATTGAATAGACCTTTTAAAAAGGAACAATTACGTGCAAGGGTTTTTATTATTGAATATGTTTGTTTGGCCCATAAGCATGCTTAAAACCAAAAATGCTACTAAATTCACCCATGCGTTTCTGAGAGAATGGTCACACTGGCCACTTTTCAGTATTTTTGGTATAACTCGAAAACTAAGCGGAATTTGACAATTTTACATATAATACTTTTTGTTCAAAATTAAATTTTCTATTGGAATGGATGGTTCAAAAAATTTTACGAAAAAATTTAAGCAGGAAAAGTAAACCAAAATCAACATAAAAAAAATCGAAAAATCAAAGATTTTTAAATTTTTTCCTAAATTGCGCATAACTTTTTTCGGAGCAAAGATACGCTCAAGACATTCATGAACAAAGTAAACTGGAGTCTTACGGCTTTAATATGACATGTTAAAAAGCCATATTATTTAAAAATTGACAGAGATATAGCCATTCAAACTTTACCATTTCTTATCATTTTCTGCAGTTTTTGCCCGAAAGCCTATTTTTTGGTACTTTATGACAAATTTAACGTTCCTAGCACCTAATACCAAATCTTATGTTAATCGGACCAGCCGTTTGGTCTGTAGGTCTGAACGCATTTAAAAACAGCCGAAAAACGAAATTGCGAACTTACATCCTTTTTATAAAGTCTCTATAGTTCTAATGTCATATTGTATCAAAATTTTGATTTCGAACATTTTTACGAAAGTGAAATTTGCCATATTGTATCGAAAAAGGGACTTTCGGGCCAAAACTGAGAAAAATTATAAGAAATGATAAGGTTTGAATGGGAATATCTCTGTCAATTTTGAACAAATATTAAATTTTGAACATGCCATATTAAGGCCTTTAGTCTCTACTTTGTTTTGTCTGTGCATGTCTTGACCCTATCTTTGCTTCAAAAAAAGTTATGCACAATTTATTAAAAAATTTAGATATCCTTGATTTTTTGATTTTTTTTAAGTTGTTTTTTGTTAACTTTTCCTGCTTAAATTTTTTCGTAAAATTTTTTGAACTATCCATTTCAATAGAAAATTTAACTTTGAACAAAAAGTATTATATGTAAAATTGTCAAATTCCGCTTAGTTTTCGAGTTATACCAAAAATACTGAAAAGTGGCCAGTGTGACCATTCTCTCAGAAACGCATGGGTGAATTTAGTAGCATTTTTGGTTTTAAGCATGCTTATGGGCCAAACAAACATATTCAATAATAAAAACCCTTGCACGTAATTGTTCCTTTATACCTCTCATTTTCCGGTCTATTCAATAGGCTAAAAATGTTTAAGACTGAAATGAAATTATTTGACGAGCAAATTCTTTAAAAAAAAAAGTGATTCTTAAAGTATTAAATCCTTGAACTGGATTTAAAGGAAGATAACATTATTTTGTTCTTACTGAGGAGAAAATTGAATGATTTTTCCTTGTATATTCTTTTATTTCAAAGACAATTGGGTTTTGTTTTGTGAAAAATTATGGCAAAAGCTTATTAAAACGATGCTCGATACTCAAATGTTTCAAACGCTCTTAGATTTTTATAAAAACAAAATTTTAAGAATAATTTTGGAATTCAATATTTTAAAGAGATAAGAACATTTCTAATAAAATCAGTTGAGCTATTTAACGAGATATACATGAATAATGACTTCGAACTTTGGAGATAATTTGAATATCATATGTAGGACTACCACCGGCAATTGATTTTTCACGACAAAATCTGGATAAAAACATTTTTTATTTTTCTTTTTTTACTTACCGCACTAAAAAAGTTATGATGAAAAATGTAGGTAATACAGAAAAGAAAACTTTAAACATTTTTGGACTGTGACCAGTGCCAGCCAGTCACGTCACGATAAAATCTCAGTACGCCATTTTTACTTGCGATATAGGTACTATTAGGCAAGTTTTGGATTCGTGCAAAACAAAAATTTTGAGATAACAATCAAACATGATATTACGATGATAGAGAACACCAAAAAAGTGGGTCGAACAATTCTGTCTATCTGTCTGTCTGTCAGCCTGTCTGTTCGCCTACAGCCTAAACGGCTGGATCGATTTTCTTCAAACTTGGTACATAATGGTATTTGGTGATTCTACCGATATATTTTTTTCATTTTTTTTAGAACCAAAAATAACGGTACGTGCCATACAATTTTTTTTAGCAATTTTACATAATCGTATTTTTCTCAAAAACGGCTCGACAACTCTTCTTAAAAAAAATTCAATCAATTTTTTTTTTCAGATAATTTTAAATAATATTGCATATCAAAATTTGGATTTTTAAAAAAAGTTTCAATTTTTTTTTGAAAATCCGATATCTCAAAAACGGATTGACAATTTTTTTTTCAAATTTTGTGTTAATATACAAATAAATATATACCTTAGATTTGCATACCAAAATTTGTTCTTAAAAATGTTTTAAGAATTTTATATATAAAAAAATTAATTTTTTAAAAAACCGCTCCAACGATTTAAATTTTTTTTTTTTTTCATACAATCATATTTAATCAAGAATTAAGTTGGCATTCTTTTTTTCACCTCAAGCTGTCAAAAGAGTTGTGTTAGCCAATTTAAATGTCGTATTTCATACTTCTCTATACGTTTCGCTTTAAGTGGCATACCGTTCCTTGTACTCACTACATTATTATATGAGTTGTCCTTATGTGAATTTTACTGGCTGTTGTGCAACTGGTTTCTCTTTATGTGTTATGAAAGTGCACAAATTTATGTTTAAGGCAACTTCTATCAACTTTGATCGAGATTAAAATCCTTCCGGAGAGAGCATGGTACCACAAGACCAATTCTCAGTACAAGGAATTTAAGATCGCTACACCATTTTGTGGCCAAAAAAGTTAACCCAAGTGGGACGTGTAGGTACATGTACAATGTACAAAGTACATATATTGCATTTTTTACTATTCAATACGCGTTGTTTTTATTCATTATGTACATATTGCAAGGAATACATTTTTCAATTCAGATGGTGGGCTAAAAATTATAATGTATCCATTACATATTTAATTGAAGATGGCTGGTAAGTAGTTATATGTATGGATTACATTCCGTCTGCATTTACGATACCTACATTCAGGAACTCAAAGAGTGTTCTAAACCCATTATTTAAGTATTGAGAACATTTCAACTAAACTGATAATATAATTAGTAGCTATCATTGCACTACATACATTTTAAATTAATGTTTTTATAATGAACTTATAAAAATTTCCTTCTGTGAACGGGTTTAATAAGAGCCAACTTGATCATTACAAAACTTAAAGAGGTCCACAAGCTTTGCATATCCGACAAGGTTAACGTCCCCAACTTGTTCTTATAAAAAAAAACATATATTAAAATTGAGAATTGACGTTGAAAATTGTATTCTTTTGTCATTTCCAAGGACTGTATCAAGATAACTACCTACAAAGGCTCTTGTTGCAGCTCTGATTAAAAACCAGGAAAATCAAAATTATACAACAGCGAAACGAAATGTTAACTTTTTCAGAAGTTTAATTTTTTGATTGAATCAATTGAAACCGTGGAGTGTAGAGTCTCATTGGAATTGAAAACAAGAAAAATAATTTTCTATCGATAAAATGTGGTATTGATGCTGATATCGAAAGGATTTTGTTCTCCTTGAAATTCAGAAAAGTTAAGTTAAAAAGAAAAAAAAGTTTCATGAATACTAATATTGGTTTTCCCTAACTTTAAATGTGATGTCTTGTTTATTTCTCAGGCAGCTTAGGGAGCAATAATAATCTTTAACAAATAACAATACATATTTGCATATACCTACACAATATGTTATTTTGTTAGCATTATACACCTTAGAGAGGATCCTCAGTGGAGCTTGAAATTAAATTCAATGTAAGCAATTAAACTCGCAATCGTGTGACTTGAACTCATTTCCACTTCCACTTCAGCTGACAACAGACATATACTCGTACATATACCTAACTTCAATTTAATTTCTCATGTGACATTGCATTATTTCCCTCGAGGAATTTCAGACAATACGTTAAGCAGATACATGCAACATCACCAAGCCACACATACATATATAGGTAAACGAATCATCCCTTTGCTCCCCCACTTGGCAATGCAATAAATGAAATTATCCACCATTCATCATGGATCAGGCAACAGGCACACGATACACATTTTTTATCAATGCTCCTCCCGTTCCACAGAAGGACTACTTTTTCATCGAAAGAATATTGTACATTCCATTGCATGCATTGCCATCAGGATCAGAGCCAGCCAGGAGCTAGAACTTGTCATCACGTAAAATTATCCTTATGGCTTCTTTGTGTGGTGATAGTGCTGGCCGGTATATTAGTGTCCTACTCTGTGCGTGCCTCTAGTGGTTTGCACTTTAAAATGATTGGCTTACGACACTCATATCACATCTCATCGTCCTTGGTCCTTGCAATAAGTTCAGTGTAAACGAATGAATAGAAACGTTACCTTTCTTTTTTAATAGAAAAGACCTACTCTACCGAACCGACCGACGATGACACGACCGGCCGGACCGATATGGATGGTGTAAAATGATGGTTATCTTATCAACATGGAAAGAAAGGACTTTATAGAAGTCGGTACCATAAGCTATACGTATGTGTTGTGTATGCATAAAACCAACACCTCTCTTACACTCACTTTAATTGAATACGACTGAGAATTCAGAGATGAAAATTACAAATAAGCATCAGCTTCAGAGCAATAGCATAAATAAAAACAAGCAAGCTCGTTTTTATACGCTTTGAGCTGAGTCGTCAGTCCTTAGTCCTCGTCATAGTCCTTGTCCTCGTCCTCATCCTCATCGTCGTTGGTGTCTTTGTGTATACGAAGGTGTTTTTTTCTCATAAACCACTCATCCCATATGTCTCATATATGAGCTTGTGTTGTGTTATGTGTTCGTCCTCTCTCACATTATAATAAATGACACATTGCGTTAAATCAACTGAAAATTAATGGAACCGTGAAAGAGGGTGCCAGTTGTTTTGTGGAGAATCCTTCACGCGTTTTTGAATTCGATGATGTCATATACTCGTAAATAAGTCACACCATCATCATCCATATCGTTTTCATTGTCTGTCGCTATTTTCTTCTTTTGTTTTTATAAATTTCTTGCTGCAATTCTAATGTTGTATACCTACCTACGAATCTACAAGCAAGGATATTTTTTTTTAACATTTTAGAACTTAACTAGGAATTAGACTAGGCATGTGTATTGGTTCGACAAAAAAAAATAGTTAAACCTTTTATAGATTTATGAAATTGTAAGACTTTAAAAAGTTAATAATTTGTGACTTACTTCGGAAATGTCTGGCTTCTGTGGGCTGAAAATCAGAAAATAAATATCGTAACCTGCACAACAAATTGCCAATATCTTCGCAAATCTGTCACTAATCCATCTCCGATCAGTATTAAATCCATCTCCAATTCAATCTTGGATTCGTCTCTGATCTATCCTGGATCCATTTCCGATCCACTTCCAGTCAATCTAGGATCGACCTGGATCCTACTCCAATCCATCTCCGATCTTTCTTAGATCTATTTTGGATCCGTCTTCAATCAGTTTCCGATCTACCGCGTGTTCATCTCTAATCTGTCTAAGATTTGTTTCCGTTCAATCTCCGTTCCGCCACCAATCCGTTCTTTTCACATCGTCTAAGATCTATCTGTAATGCATATCCAATCCATCTTCAATCTGTCTCCAATATCCATCCTCGATAGCTATATACGTATTTCTAGTTCTAGATTAAAATGTATTCGAGATATTTGACTTCGATATTTTTTTTAAGCTTTGATGTAGCTAGTTAATTATTTTGTAGACTCATTTCTCCAATAAGTTTCACCCATCGGTGATAATTATATGACAGTTATGTAGTTGTAAGATCACCTTCTATATACACTTTTCTATGTAATTGTTGCATAAATTAAATAGTCTATGACTTCACTGTCGGTTATTAGTGACAAATACAGTTTCTTTGTACTCATTACATAAATATAAATATTATATGTACTAAGTACAATAATAGGTATAGCTACCATGCACTCTCATCTAGCAGGCACTAATGCTCAACTTTGAAAGAGTTATGTTTAGCGACACCAATTCTGCGAGTAATCCAGCCAACAGCCTATGCTTGAGCAGCCAGAGATAAATGAGATTATTGGCAACTCCAGACCAAAGAAATCAACTGAACCGCATGCCGCCTGTGGTATCCAACTTTTGCTCTAAAAATGACGTCTGCGAAGTTCACAGGGTAACTTTCATCTAAGCAAATAAGACCTTCACAGGAATTTGCAGTTTGTTTGCATTTCAATTCCCGATTTTGCAGTTCACCAGATAAGGGCGTGCAATTAAGTGACCTCTGCTAACTTCACAGTGCATTTAGCGGCTCAGTATGTAATTTGTTTCAAATTAATTACTTCAAAATTTTGGACCTTGCCTATTATTGAAATTTAAAGAAAAACTGCAAATGTGGAACCTTACTGTAAGTTCCTCTCATGCTTGATACCAAAGATACGGGATATGAATTTCTTACTTCACTGTGAATTTAGCAGGTCACTCGATTCATCCTTACCGGGAATAGAAATGCAAAAAAAAATTTTTGTATCCATCATTTTCAACAGCTGCATCAATAGCAGTTTATTTTCCAAGAAAAGGAAAACTTCAAAAATTGTGGCGATTCCCAAGAAAAGTGCCAGGAATATGGTCATTAACTACAGGCCAATATCCCTTTTTAACAATCAAAGTAAGTAAGTAAGATACTCACGAAGCTCAAGAACATCATCGCAAACGTGCAGTTCGATTTCTGGGAAAAGCATACCACCTCGCATCCGCTACTGAAGTTTCATGATGACATCATTAAAGCTTTAAACAACCATCAAGTTACCGTCGGATGCTTCCTGAGTGAAAAAAAAGCATTCGACAGTATGGATTGATGCCCTCATTCATAAACTCCACATACTAAGCCTTCTTTCAGCACTCATACAAATTATTTTCTCTTTTCTTTCTTCCAGGAATTTTTTTCGTGCAACTGGAGAACTGCAAATCCAAAGAGCATGAGAGCTAGAGCTGCCCAAGGTTCGATACTTGGACCATTTCTATACAACATCCTTACCTCTGACCAGTCATCAGTTACAGCTTCCCAGTTTGGTTCACCATTTCCAAAACAGCTATAAATATGAAACTTCCAATATTCCAATAGAAAATCGAGAGGTAATGCACTGGGCTTCATTTCGATCGTCAGTGGCAGCATAAGCATTTCAAGAACAAGCAACTCTACTCTGAAACCAAGGTAGTCCCCCTGGACAAGTAGTACTTAATTTATCTGCAGATACAGGCGCGGATCCAGGATTTCGTTCAGGGGGGTGGGCAATTTTCGTAAGTTTCCAAAATCTTGTGATCTACAGGAAATTTTAGTACACTTCATACCGCTCTACCGCTTGGTCATACAAAGCAATGTGAGTTGATGAGTGTGAAATTTGAAGAAAGCAATTAACTCTTTCATAACTGCCACAGTGTCTCGAACAGCGGGTACTTTGAACTTTGTGAAATGAAGTTTTGCAGTTAGTACCTACAGCATGATGTCTTTTCAGCGCTTTTGAGCTCCCTCTGGATCTGCGTAACTCCACAATTATGCTCAAAAAACATAATGGCATAGTGGTATGTTCCTATTCAGACACATGACGTTCGAGCTCAAGTGAAATTTCTAGCCTCTTCTTTAGCTGGGACAACCTAACCTAACCTTGCCAGTAAAAGGTCGTTCTCGAGAACGTTATCAGCATCAAAAATGCATTTTGCAGAATGTTCTCAAAAGTAAACTGCAAATACAAGTTTTACTGCATAAGCCTTGTGTTCGATAATGCAGTTTGCTAAAGTCACATGTTCGAAAACATGATGTCTGGTGCGATTCTGCAGTAAAAGAATCGAGTTGGTAACAAAAATATTGAGAAGCCGGAGAACGTGTTCATAAACGTCAAATGCGTTTGCAAGAAAATTGAAAGACGTTGATAAAAAAGATTTTTTGAAAACAAAACAATTGTATTAATTTGACAATAGGTATATTTTAGCTTAACTAAAATTATAGATCAAAACCAAGATGAACCTCGTCCATCGATACAAAACCAAACTTTCCGACATTGAAATAAAACACAATGATTGTAGTGGAAAATAAAAAGAAAAAACACTTTTTATTAAACCTTTTCGTCCGACCTTCTTGGTTCATGGCCATCGATTGTGATTGTGATGTGACGAACTTTCGTTATACATTTCATTAACAATATACTAAACCTTCGTTAAGTTTTAATAAAAATGTTTCATACAAGCTCAAACCATCGTTTGCCGAGTTGCCAGACTCATGCAGTTCGATACAATCGAATTGACGTTGACTTGACGTTTTCAAAAACGGCCAAAAATAACGCATCGCTGCGTGCAGCACCGAACTCGAAACACATGTGCATACTCTTAAGGTGCGTATCCATTTTAGAGTAAAAAGACGGCGAGCAGCTCTGAAGAAGTTCTCGTGAGTAAAACTCGAAAGTGGACACAGACACAGCCATGAAATAAGCTCACCAGAGGGGAAGACAGATATCCGAGAGTCGCTCTATCTCGATTGTTCTAGTGGAAGTACTCCGTCAATGGAAACATACATTTAAATATTTATCATAAAAAGAACTCTATCATCTTTTTAGTACGAATTTGTTTGGTATTTCTCAATAACTTTTATACACAAATAAAGGTTATTATTTTAACTTTAATTCTCTATATCCTGTAGATCTAAGCAATTGAAGCCAAGTTGAAAAAATGTTTGAAGCTAATACAATCGACGTATTTTAAAGATTTAATTTTTTTAACTTTAAGGTTGAAAATTTATATAAGTGCCCCTGCCGCCTCCCCGTTACATTTAACTATTAAAACCCACTAAAAAAAATTTTAGAGTAGAGGTGGAGCAATAACTTTTTAAAACATTATTCTTCAAATTGTGAAATTTTTCATTCACAACATTTTGAAAACTGAAAATCAAATCGATTTGGGATTCACCCAAGACCATAACGTTAAGGATTGGAAATCTAAAGCCGAAATTATAAGCTTTCCACTCGGTCGATTTGAAGGCAATTTGTGCATAGCGGAACTTTTCTTAACTGAACTTGGTCAGTAATCGGCCAACGCACAACCACTCATTGCTGCAACGCTACGCTGCCAAGAAAATTTTTTATAAACGTATAACGAAATAACCTTTTTTTGATTACATTTTATTAAATTCATATTTTCTTCGTTCGTTCTTGCCCAGGGGGGGGCAATTGCACCCATTGCCCTCCCCCTGTATCCGCGCCTGTGCAGATAAACTGGTTAGAAATAACGCCAAGGGTGGTTGGCTGTTGAGTACGATTATTAACCCAAAATTATATCCGAAACTAAGTTACCCAGGCGCTAAGGAAACCCTGGATATAGCTGCAACAACCAAAGATGACCGTTTACATTTCTTACGATTAAATGTGGTGAGTACATGATACTGAGCACAGATTCTATGCGTTAAATAAAAATTAAATACCTATAAAAGATACTTATGGACTCATCAAATCAATATGTATTGAGTACATATACTAATGTTTTGAGTACATTAATTTAAGTACTCTTTATGTCTCTATACTCCCTACATATTTTGGTAATAAGTCTACATATAAAAATATCACTGATTTGTTTTAAGATCGTGCCAGAATTTAATAAGTTGAATCTCATTATTTGGATGACTGACGGGCTCCAAATATTTATGTAATGAGTATATACCGTCTGTAGGAAATACACATCAACATAGACTCAATGCTCGTTGTTTATATTCAGCAATTAACTTTAATTTAAATTTTATATAATCAATTTTATGATGCTATTAGCTGGTCTATATTGAATACACTGCTTCTTTACAGAAAAAAAAAAATAAATATAGACTTATAGTAAGTTTTATTTGGTATATAAATTGAAATGTAACCAGTACAAGTTATCTTTATCCAATAAAAATAGGTATCGTGGCAATCCCATACAAACGTCTATACAAAAATACATTTTACACAAAAAAAAATATAGACTCATAGTAAGTTTCATTTGGTATATAAATTGAAATGTATCCAGTACAAGTAAACTTTATCCAGTAAAATAGGTATCGTGGCAATCCCATACAAACTTCTATACAAAAATTTCATTTTCATTTCATTTCATTTCATTTATTTCATTGAATGGCTTAACATAGTAAGATACAATATCTTTTAAGTTTATGAAAGCTTAGTATGATTTGAATTTACATTTTACAAAAGTGTTTGTACTGAAGGCATCCACTTTATCTTAATAAGAAGCCTTGTTCTATTTAGAAGCATATCAAACAGACAGTGCAGCAAATTTATAAACAAAACAATATTAACAATGAAAACAAAATCAAATTTTTAAAATTCCATTTGTCACACTTGAAATCTTTCAGAATACTGAGCAGAATCTTTCGACCAATCATAACTCTTTTTGATTTCAATGTGTTTTTAGTATTTTTATTTTGTCACTTTTTCACACTTTTGCGACACAACACATGAAGGGCAAAAGAAAAGTAGTCCTTTATCGTTATTAGATAAAGCGCGTATTTTGTGCGTGGGTTAGAGCGTCTCTCCATGTTGTTAAGTGGGTGACAGTTTTTGTTTCTCTTTATTTTTTTTTATTTTTTGTGTGGTGTGTAAATTTTTCTTGGAGGATTTCTGAAATATCCTCTTTAGTATAACAAATCATGTAAGTTATTTGAAATGCTACACGAATATGCATGACAAATAAATTCGTTTAGATTTGGATTTATTTCTTCGTTTTCTGGCTGAGAATATATGATTTTGTTTTCCATTCCTCAAGTTTAGTGACAAGATTAATGTATTACACTTTTAGGATTTTTTTTTTTGTTGGTTGTTTTTCTTTTATTCTTTATAGTACCTCTATCTATACTTACACTTATTTTTATTTCATAGTAAACTTGGAAGACTGGATATGCTTTGCTTTAGAAAGTCTTTGATAAATATTCTCCTGCTATGATATTTTTTTTTTTGTGTTCTTTTGTTCAAAACTTCAGACTTCAGAGAATAGACTTTTTGCTTTGAGTATAAGAGATGACACTTGTATGATCTCCTCTTGGATTGAGTATCTAATGAAACAATGGTTTATTGATGGATTATTGTTTTGTCTTGATTTAAGTCATTTTTTTTCAACATTCATGAGACTTTTGGAATAAGTATATATTTTAATGTTTGTAAAAAAAATTGTTTTTCTTAATGGTTATTTCAAAAACAGATTCATGTCTTGTGACAAGTTTTTTTCTGTACGAATCTCATCCGCATAAATCTCTTGCTTGTCGGCAAATGTGATTTATGTATTGTATTCCCTTAGGATTTTTTTTTTGTTTAATTTTTGAATTTAAATCAAAATCCATGTTGTAAATTAAATGAAATAAAATTAAAAAATTAAATAGGTTATATATTTGGGAAGGACTATTAAAAAGCCTTAAGCTTTGTACTGTTAAGTTAAACAAACACATATACATTTTGAAGTATTTGAATAATAGGCGTTATGCCACTGAAGTCATCGTCCTAAAGCTCAAATGAATTGATCAAAAAAAATTATGAATTGTCCATTAATTTGTATTGGAATAATAAATAATGAATGTAATGAAATAATATATTTAAAGATAAATTAGATTTTTATACTGCAGAGAATGAAAGAGAACAGAGACGTGTTGGTACTTATGACAGAAGGCTCAGCCGGCGTGTGTATTTAGATAGATACCCAACTTGCCCTTGATTCTCAAAAACAAAGTCAAGAGTTGTCGATGGTATTGGAAGGAACGTCTTAAGTCATCGAAGGACTTTATAACACATCAACAAGAAACTATTTCGAATGTAGTCAAAAAGTAGCCACACAATGAAGGATTTGACTCGTTCATATTGCCACGGGCATATGGCCATCCTTCTCTGATCTTTATTCCATGTTGCTATTCTGCAATTAACCGGGTAATACTGTATAATAATTTACTTAATATGGAATTTGTCTATTTGATATCAAGCAATTATTATAATAAATTAAAAAATGGAACAGTCAGGGATGAAATTTGAAACATGACTTGTAAAATAAGGGCAAGGTTTAGATTCGTACAAAAAAATTCGAGATAAAATTCATGACATTACGATAATTATAGTACATGGTAAGATAGTACGAAAAGACTTTCGAATACAAAAAAAAATTAGTACCATCATGAAACTGGGTGAAAACGTTTAATGTTTTATGAGAATGAAAAATCAAAAGAGCCTTTAAAAATATTTCACGTGGAAGGGTGTTCTTTTGAGGGGGAGAGGGGGAAATTGTGGTGTATCAAACAGAAAAATTAACTTTGGTGCAAGCTAAGCATATGATATATGTTTTTAAGGTAGTTTTGAATGCTGAGTCAAATAAGACCAAAACCAAGTCGATACGACCTCCGTGAAAAAAGTTATTGTCATTTTTATGAAACGATGACTATATTTTCAGTTTAAACGTTAAATATTACCTACCGAAAACTAGTTGAAAATAATGGTCCGTCGATGAAACTTATTTGTCATGAAAAGCAATAATAAGAAGAGTCTATAAGAATATCAGCATCACCATTTTCGATTTTCAACAGTAAAATTGTGCTGTATCGTTCTCAACTTGTGCTGCCTTGTGCCCTTAAAATTTGTTTTTAAATTCGCAAATTTGCAAATTTTACGAATGAAATTTTTGCGAAGTTTCATAATTTCTAATAAGAGAAAGTTGTGCTGTTTTGTGTTCAGATTATGCTGCCATATTACGAAGTGCTATTTTCTACTCAGTTTGTGCTGCCATATTCCGAAAAGATAAAAAAATCGCATTTTTTGCACAACTTAAATTTTTTACAAAATTGGAAAAATTTGTATCCGTAAAATTTGCAAGTTTGCAATTTTTTGAAAAACATTTACGGCACAAAGCAGCACAAGTTGAGCCCAATACAGCACAACTTTTTTTTTTGGAAAATCGAAAATGGTGGTGCTAACTTCACGCTGCACAAAACTGTTTTTTGGCCGTAAAAGTTACAAATATGCTAATTTTTTTTATCTCTTTGGAATATGGCAGCACAAATTGGCCAAAAAACAGCACAATTTTCAGTTTTTAGTAATTACGAAATTTAAAAAAAAAATCATTCGTAAAATTTGCAAATTTGTGAATTTTTTCTTATTATTTACGGGAGCACTACGATATCTCGCAAACCAAAATCTCGAATAACGAAATCTCGCATTTTTTTTATGTGTAAACATCTTAGCACTCGGTATGGGTAAAATTGAAAATCGGCTGTAACGGATATGGGCTCACGGTTCCGTTTGGAACCATTTTGCTTTTGTAGGTAAGTAGAACTCTGTAAACTCGAATAGGTAAGGTAGTTTTCATTTTATACCTAATGGTTTTGGTATTTGCTAAGTGGAATGAATTCCTTACAACCCGACTCTGATAATTTCTCTCTGAATGTTCGTCTTGACATTAAATATCTAATGGAGTCACTCCGTTTCATATCTTGATTGGATGTCAAGATGCAATCATATCTTGACAGAGATATTTGACATACATTTTTCCAGGTGAAGATTTTGTTGCTTTTTTTTCTAGAAATTTAATTTTTTATTTCATTGTTTTGTATCCATATATGCTGCTTTTGATGATAATCTCTGCAATCGCGGGTGGCAATTTTGGTTTGTGATGTTAAGTGTTATTTCCAATTTCTTGATTTGAAATGTCATAATATGATTTGCCAAGTGGCGCATTCTCTTATGTTTCTCTAGTTGGCTGTGGTTAATGTGTCAAAAAGAAGTGTTTTTATGTCATATTTAAAAAAGTAACTTTGAGTTACTTTTCATTTAGGAACGACAAAAGCTAAGAATATGGCTGATCTGTCAAACAAATTGGGTGAAAAAAAGTCGAAATAGATTTGAAATTAAAAATCAAGAAGAAATTGTGATTTCATTATTGAAAAGAACTTTTATCAGCACTTCGAAAATGCATACATTTTTCATATTAAATTTCATTTAACTTCATTCTAGCACAAAATTGAATATTTAAGCAAAAATATTTCCATTTTTTTTTATCATTCATTACTTGCACAGATAAAAAAATGTCGCAAGACCTGGAAAAAATTTCCAAACTCTTTATCGACGGTAAAATCAATAAAAATACAAATATATTAGCTTTATATTTTTCCGCAGATCTGTGCCGAGATTCAGCTATTTCAGCGAGTGAAATGAGATGACTCGCCTTACTCACCGACTCATCTCACTTCACTCGCAAAAGTGATTCAGCTATTTAAGTGAAATGAGTAAGTTTGAATTTAGTTTCGAAGATGAGACAAAGAATAAATATAAAAGAGTTAAACTCTACCTCCTTGTCACACTCGATACGCAAAATGAAATGAAATAACAAATACAACAATGTAAACATTGGAATCTTTATTAATGGAGTATCTCTTGTTTCAATTGTTTTTTTTGTCGTAATTAAAGTTTGATGTGAGTCTTCAATCTTGAGAAATAAAAAGTTCAATAGTGTCGAAAGTGAATAGAATATCATTTGATTTAATATACATATGTGCATATGATAATAAAATAGGATTTAAGAATCAATAAAAGGGTAGTTGTTTTTATCTACGTTGTTGTTTTTTATTTCGTTTCCTATCCATGAATAGGAATTCCTGAGAAAAGCACACATACTTATCCAAAACTAGATATTTACCAACACATACACCAAGTCACTGCGGAAATATCTGGCGAGTAATCTGACATTTCATTTCACTCGCTCACTCACTCAATTTTGCTAGCTTAATCGATTTTCGACGAAAAGTGACTCATCTCACTCACTCCCTGCGGTTTCGAATTAGCTGAATCTCGGCACTGATCTGGATTGTATATGCATACATGTATTACAAAAACAACACAAAATCCGACATTGCTTTTGGATTTCGATTTGCAAATTAATTCTGACCATACACCTTTCGTACTTTTTTGCAAAAATGAGTTTTTTCTCTCACAGGTAGATGGCTTTTTGTGTTGAAGATAAGGAGAAAAAAGAGTACAGAGAAAATACAGAAACAAAAGGATAAACGGGGATCGGATAGGTATATAACACTCTTCTCGCACTGGGATCCTGTTTGTTTTATTATGATAATCTAATCTGGATCAGATCTGGGGGATAATAAAATTAAACTATTACATATTACAAAAATGAGATCAATTCCAAACCGAACGATCGAGAAGCAAACAAAAGATAACTCAAAATGAAAACATCGTGATTTCAGCTGCTTTTGATGGATTAACCATTTCAACTCAGTATCAAAGAGATCAGTTGGAAAAATGTACTCAAAGTTTCTTTTTGAAACTTTAACTTTGAATCCAGGAACAACTTTGTGACGTCATAAAGTTAATTGAAGTAGCTTAATTTGTGATGGTTTATTTGCGGAACATTGTTCTCGGGAGGAGTTTTTTAATGGGTAAATTCATTATAATTTGTGTCGAGCAACCATTTTGTTTTAGCGCTTGTATTACAGATTCCTAATTATTTCCATACGTGGTAATGACCCGATCCCTTACCTTCAGGTGAAAACGAATGTTTACACATCTTCCACGCGAGTCCCGGTACTCACACATTTTTTTTTAAATCTCGAATAACGTTAATCTCGCAAATTAAAAATCTTGTTTTTCATAATCTCGCAATTTCAAAATCTCGCTTTTAATAATCTCCCATTTACATCTCGAACCTAAAAATCTCGCAAATTCCAACCAAAATCTCACAATTTAAAATCTCGCAAATTCAAATTTCACAGCAATAAATCGCACACGGCTTTTAGAAAAATTTGTTTTTTTTGAGAACATACCTATTTATAAATTTTGGTTGTCTTTTACGCGTTAATCATGGAACTAAAAATAATTTATAATTCAAGGCCAAATACGGTTAATGCAATATGCACATGACACCTTACAGCTGGATAGGTATACCATCTCTATGTTCTAACTATTTCTTGTTATTTTGACAACAATAATATGAAAAAGCCACGCGCGAGATTTTAACTTGCGAGATTTTGATTAAAAAAAGGTATTCGTTGCAATGCAATTCAATTCAAAGATGGTTCTTTAGGACTATAAATTTTCAAAAATGCGTTAATATAACAAAAATATTTATATTTTTTTTTTTTTTCATAATTTTAAGTTTGAAAAATTTATTTTTCAAAAACTATTCACTTGAACAACTTTATCGTCAATCTAAACTACACGCTCTATCTTTTTAACACACTTAAGGTGAATCACCCTGTATGTACATAAAGTATGATCAAGTTGTATATTGTTTTCATTTTCAGTAAAAAAAAAACTTGTATGTACATAAATTCAACGATGGGAAAATTTCAACCACTATTAGAAAGTTGCATTATGATTTTTACAACCACATGACAGGAAAATCCGTTGCAAAACTACAAGTAAAATTTTGATTCAATTCAATCAATTTGGGACCTCTAATACTTGAACCATGTACAATATAATATTGTACTGCGTACAATGTACGTACATAGATAGTCTTCAATATATATTGGAAAAATATTATTCGAACTCCGCCAAAATTTCATCTACAGATTTTACCGGAAGCATCTGCTGCCACACTACATACACTTGTGTCTAACGATTTTATAATTCACATCGGACGTGCAACATTTTAAATATTTGTCTGTATTTGGGCGTAGGTAAATCGCGCGTACAAACATACATTGTACAATATATCCTTTTCATCATTTTACCTAACAAAATGTGTATCTCAATTCTACGAACTACGAATAATGTTGGATTTTTATTCCTATATTCATCCTCGAGTGAGTTTTCAAATACACTGTGCAAATTATGCATGAGGAAACGGAAATGATTTTGTATGATGGCATAGAGTGTCTAGTGTACCGATTACACGTATGGTGCGCGTTTATATGCCCACACTATGCCAACATCAAATAAATACAATCCTTCCAGGACAATGGATATGCAGAAGTTTTTCCAGAATTTGCGCGTTAACATTTCTATAGTTCTATGTGGAACTATTTTTAACGCGGTTGTTAAATGAGCTTAAATGTGTTGCTTTTTTCTTTATAGCTGATATTTTGTATCCAGGGGATTTTGATTCCAGTTAGACCTTCACGCGGGGACGGAAGTCTGAAATTGAATACCAGCCTATTCCACCTGAAATGTTTTTTTTTTGGTCAGGAGAATTGTATTTTGCAAGAAAGTAAAAATTCGTGAAGGAATTTTTCCATGTTTTTCCTGTTTTTTATTTATCAGACACAAAAGACAAATCCTTGTATGTTACAGTGAGCATAGTGGCAACGTCATATTGGTGGGTTTACTTACTGGGAACAAATCATCTCCATATATGGTATAAGTTTTGGAATGAACATCAAGCACGTCAACAAGCTAAATTGCTGTATTAAGCACGGTGCTAATTCACCCGAACTAATTCCAAAAAAAGTATGCACACAAGCAAATTTGAAATAATTAACCAAATCGTTACATATGAGGTATCTAAATATATTGCTAGGTATACCAATTCTTAATCAGATTCAAAAATTCAAAATGAATCCTCCACAAATTGACAAAAATTCTCTGGATAAAACACAGGTGGTATGGAAAACACCTCCTCTTTCTCTCCGTTTTGCGTTACATGAATCCAGTAACAAAAAACAATAGTTTTAAGATTAAATGTACCTCGATTTTATAATACAAAGCTAAGATATTAAGTAAAACCAATAATTTAACTTTAAAATGTTCCTCTTAACATAAAAATAACATGTTAACCTAAATCACTGCACTGCGTATATAGTGAAGTTCTATGCTAAACATTTTTCAACAGACAAAAAAAAAGAAAACGAAAAAAAAAAAAAAAATTAAAACACAAACGACGACAACGTGTGTCCTTCCTGCGAAAATAATTGGACAAAGTGAAAACATGTTAAATGAAATTGAGCTTAAACCAATGGCATGTAAAGTTTGTTAGCTTAAATAGTGGATAGGGAGTGGTTGCTATTTTGGTAAGAGTGTGTATACTGTGTGAGTGTGTGTAGTATAATATAGTTTCTAGCATCGTCCTCGAAATAAGTAGCATGTTTTTCTGAGGATAGTCAGTGTGTAGTTTCAAAATTACGTTAGGAAATTTAATAGACATTATGCTTTATGCAAACAAGTGAACTAGAAGAAATTCAACATAATTTTGAATAAAATTTAAGACTAAGGAATATGTTTTTGTGCGCAAATAACATAAACGAAAGTAATTTTCTTCTGAAAATTTAAAATGTTCTTTTCGTTACATTTTGAGAAATTAATTTTATACACGAATAGTGGCAGCGTGGCAGTGAATATGGGATAAGTGATGAGGACACAAGGTGTTTGGGGCGTATACGTAATATTTTTGGTAGTTAATGATTTTGTATCCGTATCAAGTGTCGTACCACTACCAGCACGCTTTTTTCTCCCTGCTATTAAGCACTGAATAATGATTTTTCTTTTTTACAATAACTGACAAAAGTCAGGTCCACAAAAATCCAAAACAAAATTTGGGATAATTTCTAACAGAGCCAAAAAACTTTAATTATTTATCTTATCCTCTCCATGGCTTTATATTATGTATTAGTTTAATGTAAAACAAATTACTCGACTGGGTTCCATATGTTCGGGAGACTTATGGCTTTAAAAATTGTATGTATATAAAGACATGGAATGATGAGAGAAAATTGTTTAAGAGCATGACATATTCCATATTGAAATTCGCTCAATTATAGTTTGAGGTGAAAAAAAAGGAATTATTATAATTGAAAAATATGAATTTTTGCACAAAAAAATTTTTTAAGTCGTTGAAGTGGGTTTTTTTTTTGTTAAATAATTTTTTTAAATTCAAAATATTTTTAGTTTTTATTAATATCTGTATATTAGATTTTCAAAGAAAATTATCATCTCAATTTTAAAAAGAGTACATATTTTGAAATTTTGTTTTTTTTAATTCACAAAATATTTTTTTTAATTAATAAATAAATGAAAGCTATACAATATTATTTTTAGTTTTGAAAGTTTTAGTTGCAAAATTTTACTTAAATCCGATTAGCCAATAATGAAAAAAATCCTAAATCAAAAATAGCGATCAAGAGGAGGTATCTACTGTTAACAGTTGCTAAATGTATATTTTTAAAATTTTTTAAGGACCGTTCTAGTTTAAGCAAACAGGAAAAAAGTTATCAAAATAGTAAGAGTCGTTTTTGATTAAAAATGAGATTTTCTTCTATGGTTTTAAAAATTTTATGGAACATACCGTTATTTTGCATAAAAGGATTTTTTTTAAATTAAGATTAAACAAGTCAATATGTAGTTGTCACAAATAAAAATTGAATTTTTTTGTTTAGATCTAAAGAATACTTTTTTGAAAATGTTGGTAGACAGTACAATTCAAACTTTACGGGAGCACAAAGAAATTATTTAAATCAGTCAAACTGTTTTCAAGGAAATTGTAAGGCAAAAATCACGTTCCTTTACGAGGTACCATTAACAACCGGTTTTTGAAAATAGCTTTACACCCAAAGGTAGCCTTAAGTACGAGGAATTACCTAATTGAATTTTTTTTTTTTTAAGATAAGTTGTGAAGCCATTTTTGAGATATAAAGTAGCTTAAAGAAAATTGCATGGCAGGCAGATAACAATAGTATTATGGTTCCAAAAAAAAAAATAAGAAAAACGTGTGGGGTGATAACCAAAAACCACAATGCACCAAGTTTGAAGGAAATCGATCTAACCACTTAGGCTGTAGCCTGTAGCCGAACGGAGACAAAATTGTGAGACCAACTTTTTTCATCTTCCCTATCATCTAAAGGACAAGTCTGATTTACCGAGTTCAATTTTTTTACGGATGCATTACAAATGCATATGTACCCACATGTATATCGCAAGTAAAAAGAATAAAATTGGTCGGCAGAAAAAAAATAAAAGATGTCGTGGTGATAACCTCACTTGTGTGTATTTATTCATGGTTGAATAATCATCTGTCAGAAAAACAAGTGAATGTACCTATGCTCTAAGTTTTAAGACCACGATTATTGATCGCCAATGACATCAAATCCCAATTCTTTCTTTCTAGCTCTCGACTAGAACCAAATTTGCGATTTACAATTGTAGCAATTTAAAAATTACGATCGCAATAAAGTACAGGTAAAATAGTACGAAAAGTCTTTCGAATAAAAAAAATTAGTACCATCATGAAACTTGGTGAAAACGTTTCTTGTATTATAAGAATGAAAAATCAATAGAGTCTATAAAAATACTTCACACGAAAGAATGTTTTTTTTCAGGGGGAGGGCGGGGGGAATTGTGATGCATCAAACAGAAAAATTAGCTTTGGTGCAACCTAGGCATATGACACATGTTTTTAAGGTGATTTAAAGTAATGGGTACGTTAGTTAACACACGTCGCTGACTATTACATATTTGTTTATAAGAATTTCAAATTAACAAATATATAAATGCTAGCACGTTCTTATCCACCATTTATTAATACGGGAGGTTGTGTTTAAAATATATTTTTATTTGTTTTATTTATCGCTTTACCTGACTGCTGGAAATGCTGTTTGATCACATCTACCTACTATTTCCTGCGCTTCGGTGATAGGGTTAGATTCGCTGTTTCGAAGATTCTACGTTCCGGTTTTATAACCAGAAGCCAGTTGTTTGGCTTTTTATAAATTTTCTAGGTGTTATTTCGATCGCAAAACTCATTGATCTCCCTGAGCTGGGAATTCGCGTACGGCACTTTTTTTATACGCAGGTTGTTGGCCAATATTCCTCTCATGGTACCCTTTTTTACGCTGCAGCATATTTGCATGTGCATCTTCTGTCACCTTTTCAGCTGAGAAGTCTTATCTTTGGGGGCTGTTATCATTGTATTTTCGTGGAGGCTTTGTCTATCAGCAAACCAACCGATAGTGTCTACCTATCTTCTTTGAACATTAAGCAAAATTCGTTCATCGTGCTCCATAAGTTCTGTCCAGGAGATCATAAAACTCATCTTTTACAGAACTTTTAAGTCAATTGTGAGGGCTTATTAAGGCTTATATATTCACATACATTACATATCAGCTTAAAGCTGATAACTTTGCTTTTTAACCGATTTCCCATAATAGTTCCGCATCCTTACATGTACACTCTTCTATCGCTGCTGTAATAATAAATGCTACAAAAATTTTTTCTTTCCATCATACATACCTGATCCTATCACCACCACGTGATACGTGTACCACGTGAGGACTAAAGTTTTTTTGTTGGAAACGACTGGCTGTATAATTTGGTTGAAGTCTTGAACGAGCCTATCAGAAGGATGGTGTAAGGTGGTTCTCCGAAGTCTGGAAGACAGAAACCTTACCTGGAGCTACTTTTGGATAGTTTGAAACGAGGTCAGTATGGATTTTCAGTACTTCCCAGGGTGCTGATAAAAAATTTTGTCGTCAATGAACCCTTTACAGGCCAACATCAGCTATCATATCGCCGTATGAGGCCATACTGACATCGGATAATCCGGAATGCTTTCCTATAAAGCAGCATCCACATTATATTGATTTGAGTGGTGAGTGGATCAACAGCTTTGATCACTAGTATTTATCAAATGAGGACGTGCTGATCAACAATATTATTCAACTTTTGTTAACCTGAACGCAATGGGTAGCATTCAACAAAGTTGTTCACAGAACAATAATTTTTATGTCTGGCGTTGTTTATGAACATAATTGCAAGCTTTTTGTTTTTTTTTTTCGCTAGTTAGTGCATTTATTTTTATTATTGATGAAAAACTGTCATGTATTCCAAAGCTCTTTGAACAAGTTGTGTGTGAGACTTTAGCATTCCATACCAAGAATTTAATTTGCGAACAACAGCATGGGTTTGTGAGAAGGAAATCAACAGTAACAAACCTCCTTACATTCTTACATAAATGTTCTAACGCGTTAGAAAATGGAAATGAAATGGATTGTATATATACTGATTTCTCAAAAGCGTTCGACCAACTTAGTCACAAAATTATTATCTTCAAGCTAAAATCTTTAGGATTTCCAACATTTTTTATCTCCTGGATAGAATCATACCTTGAAAATAGATTCTACCAGGTAAAATTTAGAAACTGCCTTTCATACTCATTCAAGGCTCACTCCGGTGTGCCCCAGGGAAGTCATCTAGGCCCATATCTATTTATTCTTGCTATAAATGATGTTGTTTCTTGTATACGTTCAAGTGATATTCTTATATTTGCTGATGATATGAAAATTTTTAAGACGATAAAGGCTAACCAAGACCACTTTCTTTTGCAAGCCGATATTGACAGTTTCGCTACTTGGTGTAATAAAAACGGTCTTTCGCTTAACCCTGCCAAATGTCAAACAATTACTTTCTCAAGAAAGCGACTTGCAAATGCTTTTGATTATTCTATTTCACAACACAAACTCTGTCGAGTCTTTAGTTTCAAGGACTTAGGTGTTAACTTTAGTTCCAATTTAGAATTCACTGAACATATTAACTTCATTGTTAATAAAGCAAGCTCTATGCTTGGGTTTATAAAACGTTGGGCAAAGGAATTTGACGATCCGTACGTTACTCTTTCTTTGTACAATTGTTATGTACGACCTCATCTAGAATACGCTTCTCAAGTATGGTCTCCCTTTTATGAAATTCATAAAAGTCGTATTGAATCAATACAACATAAATTCATACGCTTTGCTCTGAAAGGTCTTCCTTGGGCTGATCCATTCAACCTTCCACCATATGAACACAGGATCCAGCTACTGCAGGTTCAAACCTTATATCAAAGGCGGGTTAATAATGATCTAATATTTCTTCACCAACTTATAAATGGTCAAATTGATGCTCCTGATTTGTTAGCCTGTATTGGCATAAATTACCACGGAGGATCGCACCATCTGCGAAGATTTGAACTTTTACACGTTAATTTCCATAGAACTAACTACGGTATAAATGAGCCTCTTAACCGCATGTGCAAGATTTTTAATTTAAACGGCTCGTCTGTTGATTTTAACATAAGTAAGATGGGATTAAAGAATGTATTTCGAACCAGTGCTCCACGGTCGTGATTGTTTTAACTTCTTGTAACTATGACTTAAATATCTTGTATATTGTTTAATTATGTATGTATATAGATTCTTTGTTTAATTTTGTGTATTAATTAGTATATTATTATGCATGTGTTAGATTGCCTTTTTTACTAACCACTAACACATGCACTTATGATGAGCCTCTGATTGTAGGTGGTAGCTTGCTCTAAGCTCACTACATCTAAGAATCTGAAGTGTAAAAAAAAAAAAAAAAAAAAAACTAACAAAAAAAAAATATTATAAAAAAATATTATAAAAAAAATAATATCAAAACAAATGGCAACACTGACACGAGCCTGTTGATCGACAATAAACCAACAATTTTGATCGGCATAATGTGGACGCTGCCTACAGCTTATCAAGAAGCATAGGCTCTCCGGGTTTGGAGGGGTTATGTCGTCGGGTTAACATTCCTAACACGTTCATAAAAAAATGGTTATGAGAGAGACACACGGGGCTTTGGATGATGACAACCCTCAAATGGTAACAAGACCCGGTACATCATTGGTAGAATGTATATCGAAAGTTGGAACCCTTTTCATCCCAGGTGCAACTGAAAAACTTGAATCATTCCTCAAGCGGTAAAAAACAGACATAACCACAATCCAGAAGATGCGATGGAAAGGATCAGGTATGATGGAAGGACAACATTTGTGTTAAAATACTGTTGCTATTTTTGTAAACAGCGCATACAGATCGCGCTTATTAGTTTTGCAAGTCAAGTCTAAATTGACGTGACCAGTACCCCATGGTAAACTGGAGTTGGAGGTAAGGTATAATAAATAGAATTGACGTGTGGTATTCGTTTCACTGGGACATATAGCCATGTTGACGCCACTCAGTGTCTACCCGCTTCCTATTGCGCCCAATAATTTTTAAAATTAAGGTTCCTAAATTTATAGGCGTATTGTTAGTTTTTATTTTGATTTAAAAATTAATAGAGTCGTCAATTATTCATGACAGCGTAATGAAGCGTGAGGACAAAATTAATTCAATTATTATTCTTACCGCTAAGGAGATGCTGTGTTTTGCGCGTATACAAAAAAAAATCCTCATAATGTTATATTAAATCTGGGTTTGTTGTCCTTGTCAAAAGTATAAATATGTATATAATCTCAAAACAACCTTATTTTGGCTTATATCACCATTTTTTTTAAAAAGCTCCAAATACAGCCAAAATATTCATGTTCGCGCCTCAAATATGGTGAAATGACATTTTAAAGGAATTGAAATAATTAAAAATTCTATTTATAATAATTAAACTACCCACATATTCAGGTAAGATAAATCCAAGTGAACATCAACTTCAGCATGACCCGCAGCTTATAAATTATATAATTTGCCAGTAAATAAATCATTAAGAGAGTTACCCACGCCATCCTTATTATAAGAGTCCTTAGCCAAGGGCTTATAAGCTTCTGCTACATGTTTAATTAACCTTAACCAAAAATACTTTCGCGCGTATACAAATATTGTGATTTAAGCCAAATTTATTTGCATTTTTTATGAGATGACCGCCACGTTGCTGCCTTCGTCGTTTCGTTACTATGTCAAATCTACGTCAAAGGGCTTTCTGTCGACATCCGTGTTGTGAATCCTTGTCCGGGCTTTTCCTTTGTTTGAATATAAAATCAAACCTTAATATGCCACAACGACGACGTTTGCCACCAACAAAAAAACAAATGAACAACTTAATAACAATGACCGACGTCATGCGTTCCATGTCCTTAAATTAGGATCAAGGATACACCACCAGCATAATATTTTCTCCGAATGTGCGTTTGTGGTTCAGATGAAGCCAAAACTCAAGTACACATACTTTATTCGTATGATACGTTGCGTTGCGACGTATCATCGAATTGACTTGACGGAGATCTAATAATTTTCGGTCTCATTGTGGGAGGGGGGGTGTTTTTATCCAGTATACGGAAAATGGTGAGGTATACTTACTTCATATATACACTCTTCCCGACTTCCGAGTACCGAGAGGAAAAGATACTTTTATAACATGACCCAAAATCTCCAAACGTATATGTATATAGTGCTTTGTGGGTTTGTGAATATATGTATGTATAATGCCCAGCGAAGCTACTTTTTTTATTTTATTAAAGTACGACAAGGACGACTACGACAGCAATGGTGAACGGACGGAACGAAATGGACGACCGAATGAGCGACGGAAGGAAAATCCTTTTTTTTTATGAAATTTACTGCCGGGCAAAGAAGAAATCAGTGTGCCTCGACTGGAAATGTGAATATAAAGTGAATTCGTGACTTGCATGCAAGTAATATAATGGATGGATAAATTTCTGCACACAAATTTTTGTATGTCAGAAAAGTATTTCATTGCAAAAATATATAGGAAACGACTGAAAATACTTACAAACCTATACACATATATACTCTTAAACGAAGAGGTGTCTACTGTCTACAGTATAAGTACATAATATAGCTTGAACGGATTTTGAACGAGAGTTTTCCGAAAAAAAAACAGGGAATATTTCGCTATAGTAAGTTATTCTGCTATTCGGTTCAAAGTTTTTATTTTATGTGTTTTTTTTTTTCTTAAATTTATTTTTTATTCAATTTTATAATTTTATTTTTTTATTAAGTTTAAACTAAAGACAAGGATTTCGTCAGTTTTATTTACTTGTGAGGAATTTTTTGCCAAACCATAGGGATCATAGCTATAGCCTGCCTCGTTTGAAAGGCAAATTCCTTTGGCTTTGTTGTATTTTTTTTAAGAGAAAAGATGGTTTTTGTTGATTTTTGCATGAATGGACTGAAATTTATTGTTTCGAAAATATTTAATTCTTCTGAGAATTTAATACGGTGCAGTGAAATACGGATGACCTATTTAGGGCAACATAAATGTTGTAATATTTCTTCTAGCTTAAAGATAAAAATGTCAATAATTTCTACAAACATTTGGCTATGCCTATGAGCCTTTTTTACAAGCCGGCTCCAAACAAACAAAAATAAAATATTGTTCTTGAAATTATTTTTCTATTTTTTTTTTACAAAAGTTGGCACTCTACCTGCATTCGTAATTTAACTGAGTGGTGTAGGTGTCAAATAGAAAAAAAAACTGAAACTACAGACAATTCGTTGCTTACTTATTACTTACTTACTTAAGGTGACGCTACAGTCCGTGGTGGACCAGAGCCTCTACCAAAAAGTTTTTTTCAGTCGGTTCGGTTTCTAGCTAGCTGTCTCCATTTTCGCACGCCAAGTTGGTTGATGTCCTCTTGCACTTGCGTGCGCCACCTTTTACGCTGTCCACCTCTACTGCGTTGAATTCAAAGACTTTCCGGGCCGGAACATTGGAGTCCATTCGCTTTAGGTGACCCAGCCATCTCAGCCGTTGGCTTTTCACTTTTGTGGCTAGGTTGGTGTCGCTGTACAGCCCGTACAGTTCATTGTTGTATCTTCTTCTCCATTCCCCATCTATACAGACGAGACCAAAAATCACCCGGAGAATTTTCCTCTCAAAACAGCCTAACGTGTTCTCATTCACCGTTAAACAGTGTCCATGCATCTGCACCATACATCAGGACTGGGATGATAAGCGTATTATGCAGGGACAGTTTAGTTGCTCGAGAGAGGGCTTTGCTTCTCAATTGCCTTCTTAGCCCAAAGAAACAGCGATTGGCAAGAGTAATTCTTCGTTTGATCTCAGCACTGGTATCGTTTGCTGAGCTTATAGCGGATCCTAGGTCGACAAAGTCTCTGACCACTTTGCTGTCTATTGTGACGTTTTGTCCTAGACGTCGGTGTTGGGTGTCCTTTCTTGTTGACAGCATATATTTCGTTTTGCTTTCATTCACCGTTAAACCCATCTTCTTGGCTTCCTTCTCAATACTCACAAAAGCCCAACTGACATCACACTCTGTTCGTTCCATTATATCAACGTCGTCAGCGTAAGCGAGTAATTGGACGGACTTTTGAAAGATTGTGCCTCTAGTGTTGACGTGAGAGTTTTGCACTATTCTTTCAAGAACGAAGTTGAAGAAGTCACATGACAGCACGTCGCCTTGCCTAAAACCTTTTTTGACATCAAGGGTGTTGGTGAGGTCTTTGCTGACCTTGATGGAGCAGCGGACATTCTCCATCGTCATCCTGCACAAACGGACGAGTTTGGCAGGGATACTAGACAATGCTTTATATAGCTCGTCTTTACAGAATAGATGCTGTCATACGCAGCCTTGAAATCGATGAAAAGGTGGTGGGTATCGATTTGAAACTCCTGGGTTTTCTCCAAGACATGCCGAAGTGCGAATATTTGGTCGATGGTGGACTTCCCTACTTCCCTTGCCTATGGCCACACTGATATGGAACTATCAGGTTGTTGACGAATGGCTTCTGGTGTTCACAAAGGTTGGAAGATATTAAACGCAATGTAAAGAAACTGATGCCTCTATAGCTAGTGCTGTCCAAATGATCGCCTTTCTTGATAATCGGGCAAACAATTCTGAGGTTTCATATACCGGGCATGCTTTCCTCCGACCATATTTTGCAGATGATCTGGTGCATATTCCTAACCAGTTCATTGCCAGCCACTTTGAATAGATCAGCCGCAAGGCCATCAGCTCGGGCAGCTTTTTTGCACTTAAGGTTAGATATAGCTATCTTTACTTCCTCGAGATCGGGTGGACGAAATTGTTGGCTTACGTCATCCAGGTTGAATGGTCCAATCCAATTTGCAGAAATTATTTTTCCATATCCTCAACACCGACACTGATTCTACCACGATGATGCTCCCCTGACATTCCTGCATACCGCTTTGTATGCCTGTTGCTTGGTTTCATGTACTTGCCGGCATTCTTCATCGAACCAGGGGCTTCGTTGTGGTGGTCGTGCAAAGCCCAGCACGTCAGAGGCGGCATCTCTTAAGGCTTCCTGACAATTCTTCCACTGGTTATCGATACTTGAAATAAGCCTCATAAAACAATTTAAGGGGGTTTGAGACCCCGGATGAACGAGACCAGTATGCGATGGTTATCACTTGGAGGTAAAATAAGCTCAATTGACGTGTAGTATTTGTTGCTTCACTAGACGTTGCCATTTTGACGCCAATCAGTGACTACCCGCGTTTCGACAGTTCCTTAACTGCCGTGAATGAATGAATGAATGAATGAATGAACGAATGAATGAAATATTGGGGTTGTCGCACTGCGACCTTAAGATCTATTGTGCCCCCACCTAAAAACTGGATGAGATTGCTCATCTTACAGTTCTTCCTCCACTTTAATTTCTCTCAGAAATTTGAGTATTTGGAGGACTTTTAGAGAGGAAAGTTCGCCCCATTAAGGGAGTACTTGCCCCTATCTTCGCTAAGGAATCTGCTTCTTCATTTCCCTGGAAACCAACGTGACCAGGTACCCAATGAAGTGTGACACTGTTGTTTTTGCCAAGGACATTAAGCCTGTTCACACACTCCCAAACTACCTTCGAGCTGATGGTGTAAGAGCTCAGCGCTTTGAGTGCGGCTTGGCTGTCTGACATAATGGCAATGTTTTGGTTTCGGTAATTTCTTTCGAGATTACGATCTGCGCATTTCACTATGGCGTGAACTTCCGCCTGAAAGATGCTAGTAGACTGTCCCATCGGTATAGAAAGTTTGGTTCTAGGCCCAAAGAGTCCTTTCAGTCGTTCTCGATCCATCAGTGTACCACTTGATGGCATTTGTTTTGAGATTGTAGTTTACTGTTTCACCTACCCACTCCCTTTTGCTACTTAACTCCGTTTGAAAGTTTTTCTCGAAGTTGTATTTTTTAATCATGCCATCTCTTGGAATGTCAATAAGGTCTGTTACCGCTGACTTTGGAATGCAATCTTTAACCCTGAGGCTAATGCATTTGCCAGTACCGGTTCCCTCCTTGGCAAACCTCATGATAGCTCCCTTTGCAGCGCTTGCTATAGCTTCATGTAATGTGGATAGATGAAGGATAACTTCCATTGCTGCCGTAGGGCAAGTTCTCATTGCTCCAGTTATGCATAAGCATGCGAGCCTTTGTACTTTTTCTAGTGATTTCCTAGTTGTGGGTAATTCGGTTCTTTTGTGCCATGCAACCGCACCATAGGTAATGATGGGTCTTACCATCATGGTGTACATCCACCTAAGGATAGTTGGTTTGCAGCCCCATGATTTGACTGCTAATCTCTTGCAAATCATGAGGGCTTTTGTGGCTTTCCCGACGGTTATTTCTACGTGTTTATTCCATAGGAGTTTACTGTCTAGTGTGATTCCTAGATATTTAACCTCACTTTTTGTTTGGATTACTTCGCCGCCCAATCGGATTGGTTTCATGCGTGGCAGAAGTCTTTTTCTAGTAAATGGTATAATCGTCGTCTTAGTAGAATTAATAGATAATCTTACAGATATGCACCATTTACTTGTAATAGTTAGTTCTCTTTGGATTATATCACAGAGGGTTTCTTCAAACCTCCCTAAGGCTGTGATAACGATATCATCAGCAAAGCCAATGCATTGTATGCCTTGGGAAGCAAGCTTTTCTAGCAGTTCATCCACTACAAGACTCCACAGCAAGGGTGATAGTACCCCTCCCTGTGGACAACCTCTTGTCGTTAAGATTTTTTGCATTTCGGTCCTGGTAGTGCCTCAACTGTTCTGGTGGCTAACATCTCACCAATCCATGTGGATATGGTACTGGGCACACCTTTCCTTACAAGAGCTTTATTAACCGCATCATGGGAGGCAGTGTCCCCAGACTTTCATAATCTTTTTCCCCTGTATTTATCAGCAAACCCAATTTTGTTCCCCTAATCTCCAAAAAAATTCCCCTTTTTTTCCCCTAAATAAAATTTTCGTGAATATGCATGGAAACAAAAATAAAAATTATATATTTCTTAACAGTTTTAGTTTTCGTAATAACCTTAAAGTAACATAGAAACATTAGTAATATTTGTGCATTGTGTATGTAGGTTAGGTACCTACTATAAAAAATAGTTAAAAACCAACTTCATATCTTCATTTACAAAATGCTAGAACAGCTGAATTTCTTTTTCCTCCTGACATAGCAAGTCTTCTGAAGTCCATTGCTTCAAAATTCAAATATCTATTTCTGGATTTTACTTTCGAAACGAAGGAAAACCTTCAGAAACTCAAAGATTGTAAAAGGGACATTAAATGGGTTAAATGAGATTAAAATTTAGAAGACAATGTTTATATTGAACTTTTTCTTTTTGAATGAAGTTTGAAAATATTTTATAATGAGAATACGTTTTTGAATATTTAATTTTTATAAAAAATGTATTTAAAATGCTTCATTTAATAAGTTTGTCCTCTATGAATTTTTTCCCCTTTTTTAAGCTTGTCCCTCGATTTCCCCTTTTTCATTATAAAATCAGCAAAAGTGGTGCTTTTCCCCTCAATCTGGGAACCCTGATGGGAGGTATTGTCAAAAGCACCTTCTATATCAAGGAAGGCAGCTAGTGCTATTTCCTTTGCGTCTAAAGCTTTCTGTAAGGCATTAGTGAGTTCAAACAGAGCGGTTTCTGTAGATCTTCCCGCTCTGTAGGCATATTGGCGTACATTGAGAGGCCTATCAACTAATACTTCTGATCTTATGAAGTTGTCGACTATTTTTTCCAGAGTTTTCAGTACAAAGGATGTTAGGCTTATCGGCCTGAAAGACTGCCGTGACATACCCTAGAAGTTTAAAAGATGTGTTGTTGAAAATATTGCCTTCTGTGTTAACGCCTGCCCTGCACACTATTTGTTTCAGAATAAGATTGAAGAAATCACACGATAGCGCAACTCCTTGTGCCGAAGCTTTGTGCATGTTTGCAGTAATTCCGAGCAGCTTTTCCCTAGTTGTACATTGCATCACGTATTTTCCAATATCACGCGACAAAACTTGAGCAGTTTTCTTGGGATCCCAAGTTCAGCCATTGTCATAAAGAGCTCCTGACGAAAAATTCTATCATTATGCGGCTTTGAAATCGATGAATAGATGATGAATTTCGGCTTGAAATTTGTTGGTTTTTTTCCAGGATTTGCCTGAGAGTGAATATTTGGTCCATGGTTGATCTACCTGGCTGGAAGCCAGTGTTACAGAACGGCCTAAGATGCTTACACAGTACGTTGGATATAGGATATCTTATAAGCGACACGTTTATCACGGATATGCTTTGATAGTTCTTGCAGGACATAGGACCAGAACTATTAGACCAGTCATCGGGCATAATTCCTTTCATCAAAACTTGGTTGATGGGTTGGCGCATGCACCCTTTCAATGACATCTCCTCCGTGCTTGAAAAGTTCCGCTTATAAACCATCAGATGCAACAGCCATGTTGCTCTTGAGCTTATTTATAGCTAAGCCAAGTCTACTTCTTCTATACTTGGTGGTGGTGGTACTACGTCTTCATTGATTGGAGTTGGGTTCTCTTTCTGTCCCATTTCACGCTCTACCTGATGCCCATTCAGCAGCTGTTGCATCTTCTATTCCGTGTGCTTCAGTGACTAGGTTACCTTCGCTGTTTCGAAGAGAATGCGTTCCGGACTAGAAGCCAGCAGCCAGTTACTTTGCTTTTCTATAAAATTTCCGGGTGTTGCTTTGATCGCGAGACCCTTCGATCTCCTTGAGCTAGGAGGCTGAGTACGACCTTTTCTTTCTACCAATGGCCCTCTTCTTCTATCTTCTCCTTGCTTAATACTCCTCTCTTGCTGCTGTTGATTTCCACTGCAGCATATTTGCATGTGCATCCTTTGTCACTTTTTTCAGCTGTGCGCATTCATTATCATACCACGCGTTCTCTTTCGGGGGTGGTAGATATCCTAATTGTGGTTTCGGCTGCCTCTTTGATGATATTGCGATACTGGGACCACTGGTCTTTGGCGTCTGTGGGAGGTGAATGCAAAGTGGTCTTACGTTTACCAAGTTCTAATTTGGACAAACGTGATTCGAGAACCATTATGTTTGCCATGCTCATATTGCATTTCATATTTCTTAATGCGAAAAACTTTTTTGAAATGCATAACAATTTTTCTTTAATGCAAAAGATGTTTACCAATTTCTTCTTTTAAAGAAATTGTTATTTCTCAGTTCAATAATACTATAAATTCCCGCATTCATCCAGTATAATTGCTGTCACAAATGTATGTACATTTTCTAAAAAAGCATTCCTTTCAATATAAATAAAAACACACACGAAAGAGAAATAAATCAAAAACACTATGCTTGTGTGTATATGCACCTTGTCTGAATTCGAACAAACTTAAAAAAAAAAAGAAAAACTATAAAGGAAACATGGCATAAGGAAATTCTAAGATGCTCACATTATTTTCCTTGAATGAACACAAGCTCACCTTTGCGCCATTGCATATATGAACTGAACAGAACACTGAACATCCTGTTCATCCTTGTCGAAAATTTTCTAAAGGTACATTCAACTATCAAATAACTATGCTTAACGTCCATTAGTTGTAACGAAACGATGTAAATATAGCGTGATAATGGAGTTCATTTCAACCCCCGGATAGTTTTGGAGAATTTTCTTGAACACCCCATCAAACAAGATATCAGTTTTGTTGCTTGCGCGCATCAACCTCCTTGCAGCTTATGAACTTTTCGAATATTTATCAGTTAGAAGTTTTTACTTTGCTAATAGGTGAAACACAAACAAACACCCTCTAGCTAGCTCTCTGTACGACTATGACTGCAAATGACGATGACACACCACGCCTCAGTTTTCCTACCCACATTTCTCCGCTGGCACACAAAACTGAATATATGAAAAATCCATCGAACGAATATACCTACTTTCCACATCATACTGCAAACAACAACAAAATAAAAATATGTAGAAAAAAAGTATCAAAAAGTTGTTAACTTATATTAGATGGCAAAACTTTTACATTGCTCATCAAACTTAAGGAAAGTTCACTGGCCGCCCAAACACCGCACCACACTGCTTCGCTTGAACTCGTACTCGTATGCCAAGTAGAAGCAAATGGGTGCCACAACGTGCACCCACAAGCGCTGTCTTGGCCACCATTGCCACTCTGTGGGGGTGTTCTTTTGTTTATGAATAAATAATAAACATTTCACTGGTGTTCTTGACAGGATGTTTAACACGAATGTTTTAGGGCGCATTGGGACCGAGTTCGGGTATTCAAATGCAATTTCTTACACCCAAAGAGCATACACAGACAAAAAATTAAGGAATCCTATCGGTACCAGTGCCTGTCGTATAGTCGATTGAAAATGATTTATTGTATTCCGAATGTTGTGTCCTAAAGGCGGAGCAACAATAATTGACAAGCATTTGGCATTTTGTTTCAATCTTGCAACAAAAAAGATATGTTTCATCGGTTTGTTTGGGATTTAGAAAAAATTGGGCGGAGTTGGTATATTTGGGTAGTTCATTCATTTATCTTAATTGACCAATACCTAATACATCGTTAATGGTCTTAGCCTTGAAAGATACGACCAAGTACGAGAAATCCAGTGGTCTAATCACCAAAGTATAGGTATAGTCAATGAGTAATGCGGGGCTGGAGTCACCATTTTTATTCGCAACAAATTTTTTTGCATGAGAAAAGTGCTATTGTGACATTTTCACTCTTTCTTGTATGTTGGCTTAAGTTTTTGCTTCATCTGAGTATGTTAGTGGAGTATCATCCATCGGTAGAAGGAGGGTCTAGCCATATTAACAATAAAGTTCTCTAAGAATAGAAAATGGAATAAGTTGTGTTTTGTTTGGGTTCATAGTTGACACAAAGTCTACACTGGACCTGCTCAATTTGTTGGTGTGGTGAAAGCGATTTTGTAGAGTTCTTTCAATATTGTAAGATGCTTTTCTGATATGACAATAGCAACGTAATCCACCTAAGTAATAGCTTGTTTTTCACCAAGTTTTAGAGAAGGGGTGATGAAGAACACTACCTTTTTGGGTAGCTATACCCCCCAGTTTTGAGATGAAAACGCTGCTAGTCAGCATCTACTTTCAGGGATGCCAATGTTTCTGCAGATGCGATTCTAGATGTATCGACATTGTTAAAAGTGCTCTCTTTATCTAAGAAAGCAATTAGAAAGTACCTAGTTTTAATTTTAATTTTAATTTTAATTTTAATTTTAATTTTAATTTTAATTTTAATTTTAATTTTAATTTTAATTTTAATTTTAATTTTAATTTTAATTTTAATTTTAATTTTAATTTTAATTTTAATTTTAATTTTAATTTTAATTTTAATTTTAATTTTAATTTTAATTTTAATTTTAATTTTAATTTTAATTTTAATTTTAATTTTAATTTTAATTTTAATTTTAATTTTAATTTTAATTTTAATTTTAATTTTAATTTTAATTTTAATTTTAATTTTAATTTTAATTTTAATTTTAATTTTAATTTTAATTTTAATTTTAATTTTAATTTTAATTTTAATTTTAATTTTAATTTTAATTTTAATTTTAATTTTAATTTTAATTTTAATTTTAATTTTAATTTTAATTTTAATTTTAATTTTAATTTTAATTTTAATTTTAATTTTAATTTTAATTTTAATTTTAATTTTAATTTTAATTTTAATTTTAATTTTAATTTTAATTTTAATTTTAATTTTAATTTTAATTTTAATTTTAATTTTACACTTTTAGTGTGGCTTATGGGATGGTAATAATTACCGGACCATATTTCATCGAAAATGAAGCCAGGTCAATGCTATCAAACAATGATAACGGCGGACTTGTTACTGCCTGAAATTAAACCCCTTAGTTATGATTTTGAAGAAAATTAAAAAAATATTCTTCTGTTTTAGTGGAGCGAATGAATTAAGTTAAAATAAAGAATTTTAAGTGAGCTCTACTCCATATATTGCGTTTCGCCCAGGTACAACAGTTGGGCTCATCAGTTAGATGCTGTTGTACGCTTCTGTTGTATAGCATCTAACTGATGAGTTCAACTGTTGTACCTGGGCGAAACTTAAAATTCTTTATTTGAACTTAAGCCCCTTAATGTCGGTGACATTTGGTTTCAGCAAGAAACAATGCCTTTATTGAGACATCATTTTGGTGAATAGCAAATTGCGCATTTTGGACCTGTCAACTGGCCACCTAGATGGTGTAATATCACATCTAAGATTTTGTTTCTTTGAGGTTATGTAAAGTCAAAAGTCTTCGTCTTCGTCGATAAGCTACGATTCAGGACTTGGAAGTCAACATAACTCGTGTAATTTGTCAGATACCGGACGCAATCCATAGTTTTGGACCTTCTGAATCGACCATAATAGGTACAGCCTAGTCACGGCAAGTATTTGAACAAAATTATCATCAAAAAGTGGATACAAAATCCCGAATGCCAAAACCCTGAAAGACAAAAAATGAAAGTCCTGACCTCGAATGGCTTAGACCTAATTGTTTGCCATTTTTAATATCAAAAACAAACTAAGCCGTTCAGGATTCTGTTATTCGGGAATTTGGGATTTTGTCTATTCGGGACTAAGTCCATTTTAAATACTGTCAGTTGGGATTGTGGTTCTTCGGAATATTGTAAAGTCGGGATTTTGTCCATTTGGGATATTGTTGTTTGAGATTTTTGAACATTTTAGGATTTCGGCAATTTGTATTTGGTACCCAAGAGCCAAGTCTCCAAAAATACTGATCTTTCAAGTCAAAAAAAAACTTTTACCATTCAATTCCACTTTATGTATATTTTAAATTTAAACATATAGGCGTTTGCTGGATTTTAAGAGGACTTTTCTTAGCCTGGACCCCGAATGCTTCCCAAGTTTTTATATTTTTCTTTAGAAAATTAATCAGGAAGATCTTTTTGGTTTCTTCAATTCCTTCTTTTATTTTTTTTGGGATTTCTTATAGGAATCCCTATCTGATACTTCCACAAGTGCTTTCAGCTCGATTGAAACAATTTTCGCAATATTTTCTGAGCGTCCCATAATCACTTTAGCAAATTTGACAGAAAATAGCCCGAGGTTTGCTTAAAATTACGTTTTTATCATTGATTTCATAAAGACAAGTTCGATTATATTACAAGGAGGACTTCAAAGTTCATGTTCAAACAAACTTCCGAGTGTTGAAGGCCGAGAGCTAACAGCAGATTGTCAGTGATAGCAAAAATGAAGTATAAGCGTTATAAGCTTGACTGAAGGCTTGACTTGACTGAAGGCGGAAAAATCAAAGTCTTGCAGCTCACAACAGGAGCCTTAGTGGCTAAACAGTGCATCCAACAAAAATATGATTGCGTACTTCGAGGGTAAAAGTGTTAGTCGAAATTGGTTTTCACCCCTTCCTAAAGATAAGCTCCATGGATCCCGATTATATCCAATACTTCCTGTCAAATTAAAAAATGTAGATTAATTTCCAGCATTACTTGTTCTAAGGTCAACATTAAAAAAAAGATTTAAAATGTTGGATGGGAGTAAGCACTACTCCCGTTGATAAATCTTATCTGCTACCATTCACCATGAGTGATGAGTCTCTATAGCGGATGACTGGGAAGGGAGCCGGAGGTGGTCATAACCCAGATACTTTGATACTAGCCAGCAAATTATGGGAGTTAGCATTACTCCCAATGATTAGTGGATTTTTTAATTCAGGGTTTCTGGCTAACGACATTATCTTCACTATTCCTGATGGACAGATGAAGAAGAAGTGATGACGAAGTCGTAATGAAGTGTTGGAGGTAAGTCTGGACTAACTGTAACATGTTGGCTTCAACCTCCACCACAATACTACCCCAATATTATTAAGTTCTTTTAAGTTAGAAGATGCACCTTAAAGCTCATCATCACTCAGTAGAATAAACATACCATAGTTAAAACCGTATTCAGCGTCTATTTTGGTCAGACTATTGTCATTAATAGAAGCCTGAACTGTGATCGAGGATTAACTGGATTTCTATCATCAGCCTCAATTGGAATATCACCTCCAGCTCCAGGATCCACAAACATATATGTAAGTTAGCCTTTGATGTTGAGTGGATAGACGCATTCCGTGTTTATCTATCCATTTTTATAGGCCTTGAAGTAGACTGTATTAAATCCATACATTAAAGTTCTTAAGTTTATCGCCAAGGGTGAAAGGGAATCTTTATTGGTTACAATTATCGCACTTCTCTAAAGTAAATCTCCTCGAGTTTTACAATTTGCATTGAAAAGAAAAAGGGAGCCTTTGGCACCCCTCCCCCTCTCAAGAATCACACCTGGCCAGATGTTTTTGCTGAAAGTAATTCCGATACATTGCAAATAATCTTTTTTTTCAAAATCACAAATTCTATAGGTTCCCTGACCTGAAGCTGTAAAAATACAATACGTCTTTTTGATGTACAAAAGTGTTTTCATTGTTTTTAATGGGTGTAGTATTTTTAAGTTTTTCAACAGTGACAGTGAGTGACACCATAATAACATAACAAAAATTTTCTGAATATTTTTGCAGAGGGATTTAACCTAAAAGGAACACATTGAGTTGACCTATTTTCAACTTTTCAATTGTATAATAATTATTGTTCACTCAAAAAGTCCTCTGACGTTCAATTCCGTTTTTTTTTTAATTTACTCAAATGCAGCTATGTATGTACCTCTATAGATTGGCATATGTAAAGGGTGTTTTTTTTTACGTATAATTTAATGTTATGGCAAAGAATTTAGGTTTATTATAAAGATAAGGGTTTTCTATTATTTTTTAAAAATGATTTCGAGCAAGTGGGCGCTGCGGCTAGCTCGAATAAATTCCAGCCGAGAGGCCCAATTTTTGGCCACCAATTTTCCACGGGTCTTCTTCGATACTCTGCTCCACAGTAGCAATAGCGTCTTCGATGCGCACTGAATGGCGTCTCTGAGGATGCGCACTATCCACTAGAGTAAATGTGGTGCGAGACAGATCCATGGTTGCTCGAATTACCGAATCTGCTGGGCAATTATGTCCACCGAATATTGGACGCAGCGCACTATGCGCGAACCGAACCATTATTTTGGTAATAAATTTGCACACTGAACCAAATCACGTATAGGTCATATTGACGGAAATGTTTCCGTTAATCTTTGAATAATCACTTGTTCAAATCAACAATTTTTCATGAAATTTTTAGTCTTAATGATGATTTAATATTGAAAATCACAAACATTTCTTCAATTGCTAACGGATTTAGTATTTTGTTCTACTGAATAATTTTTTTCACTTTGACAGTCAGAAATCGTTGAATAACTCAGATCTCGTAGGTAGTTTCAACAAAAATATTTTATCAATTTTTGAAGAAATTATTATTCAACTCTACGATTGTTCATATAATTTTTCTTCTTAATGAAGATCGATTTTTCAAAATCAATAAGATTTCTTCAAATTTTGTACGATTTACTAGTTTCTTCAAACAAATGGAATTTCGTCATATTGATGAAAATAAAATCGTTCACAGATTAATAATAATGTGATGTGGAGGACATTTGTTGTTATATGGACAAATTTCTTCAAATTGTAAGCATCATGTCAACAATATACACACATTCATATAACAGAACTTAGAGAAACCAGAACTAGCCACACACATATTCACGTACCGATCAGACATTATATAATATATGTAAGAACAGCAGCTGCACAAAACAATACGAACCTTTGAGGCGACGCACAGTGGGGTTGTACTCCTTAAATATTATTAAACAGGGTTGAAGGTGGAAGGGGGGATTGTAGGCATCAGAGAGAAGCTGTTTGTATGTATGCAATATAAGAAGGTTTGCTTTTAATTTTCTAGAAAAAGACGATATTTCCGTAAAAAAATGATTAGGCGAAAAAACATAACTTGTTATGAAAATTACGTTTTGTACCTATTCTTCTTCAGGCTATGTTTACTTTTAATAATGCTTAAAATAAGCTAACCTTATTGAAAAACGATGATCTTAAAAAAATAATAATTTTAAATAACTTATGCTTTAGAACTAAGCTAAAGAATTATGACTTTTTTATCTACTTGAGAGGCATGAAATTTTTACTAAAATATGCAGTTGTTAAAATGAGAAAAGTGATTTTACATTTGCCAACTGCGTTGGTGAGAAATAATGATTTTTTAATGATTAGTATTAGTAATGTTCTTGTATATCATATGATTTTCCCTGCTTCTTTTATAAAATTTCAAACCCCAAGGCCACTGTAACACATTAGGGCAAGTTCGTGCGACCCAGTCGTGCACTTTATTCTATTAGCTATGATCTGAGTTCAATTCAGCATTGTTTGATTTCTCAAACTTGGCAAAAAAAAAAATTGGGTTTATGCCATGTTTTGGGATTGAATACCCCACTGTGCGACGCCAACGTTACGATTAGAAAAAAGGATTCATTCGAAGAACAACTGTGTCTGCGTAAAATTGTGTATGAAATTATTTACTATGATTTCTTCATATTGACGAAAATCATCTATTCGAAAAATATCCTTCAACATGTTAGAGTTAATTACACCTTTATTCTTTTACAAATCAAAGATTTACTGAAAACTAACGGATCTTGTATAAAATTTTCTTCACATTGAAAAAAATTTATTCAAACTTGGAATGTGTTTTATTAAAATTAAAGAAATTTTCTTCAAACTGAAGAATTTTTTCATTTTCTTCAAATTTTTTTCTTCAGATTGATGAAATTAATCAATTTGAAGAAGTTTCTCCAATTATTAACTTTTAACCAGTTTTTAAAGTGATACATAATTTTATTCTTGGAAGTGAAGTGTTGTATAGTGTGATCGCGCCACGTGCGTCGTCATAGAAAAAGCAAAATAAAGCAAATAAAAAAGGAAAAAAAAAATACAAAAGTTTGGAAGGATCCATACCTTTAATATAAATGTAAGTAATTAAATACATTTATTTTAAATAATAATAAGAATTCAACAACAGAGAAACCAACTAAAGCATGTGTTATATTTTTATTCATACACAAAATAATAGACTTTGTTCATCGATTTTGTGTATCATTTCTAACTGCAAAACTAATAGCAGAAAATATTGTAAACCTTTTCAAGACTAAATATTTGGTAAGATAAACATTAATATTCACTTTCGCTTTAAATGTTTAAATATTCCAATACATTTTTTAGGGATATTATTACACTCAACAGAGCGGTAAAAAGCCACAGGGGAAGATTGACGATAAATATTATAACTCCACACGACTTCTGAAGAAGAGTGGCATTTTACAGAAAAGGGCTTATACCGCCTTATCTCCAGTTCCTGTAGGCAAAAGAATATTTAACCTTGGTAAGAACGATTACATTTTAAACAATATTTTTTCCTAATCCGTTCAATTCAGATCCACCAGAGTCGGATGTCGCCGATCATGTTGAAGAAATTATAAGAGATAATAATTGTACCTGGATGGAGATGGAGAACCATTGACTAGTTGAGGTCACAAAAGCTCAGTCGACAGAGGATATTCTGGCCAAGTGGAAGCAATACCAGAATCCAAAGGGCTTCAAATTGGTAAGTTTTTTTAAATGAGGCATTGTAACTTCACGCTGTGTTTATGAATACGGCTGATAATGTATGTTATTTCACTCAGATCAATATGGACTTCAAGCATTTGTATGCTAAAGCAGAGCTTAATTTTAAAATGCAACGACTTCGCAGCAAAAATCATACTTCTTTTTGAAGACGAAGTAAAGGATTCAACTAGTCACCAGATCTTAAGCGAAATAATAAAAAAGGAACAAAACTTAACCGAAAGTAAGTTTACATTTACTTTTTATTACTCATGTAAATTAAGTAGCATTTTTTTATCGATGTTCGAATTTCACCAGTTTTTTAATTTTTTCGTCACTGAAACTGATGTTAAAGAAATGCGAACATTGGAAAAATAAGGGCAACCTGTATATATAAAGAGATATGTATATATGTATGTATATAAAGGAAACATTTTTTGAAGTTAAAATTTATGTTTTATTTTTTCAGATGGCAGCAGAAAAAACCACTACCCGGTTTTCCATAAGGGGCTCCCAGGTTACCTTTCTCTTAGTTGGGTCAACAGTAGCGGCATGCGAGAGATTCTCAGGCGACAGAAAGAAAAAAAAACATTCAGCCACTAGTGATTATAACGGGAACAATTTTGGACCCTAAGGACATTGTTTTATTTTTCGAAGGTATAAAGTTCAAACAAAATTCAATTATTTCCGCAATAGATCTGTGTTTCAAAATTTTTAATTTATTTAATTTGGAATACCCTGTTGCTTCTTATTTGGTGTGGTCCTTTATCCAAACCTTTTTTTATAAAATAGAAACAGACTACGATAAGAACCATCCTAAAGTTAACTCTCTTATAAATAAGCTAAAACTTTAAAGATACAAATATTTTTTGTTTATTAACTCGATCATAAATATGTTTAAAAAACTTTAAAAATTAATAAAATTAAATGTTCTTGTATTTCAAAATAATATTGTCTGTTTAATTTGGTTTATCTACATTTTGAGGCTTCTAACGTATATATGTACATACATATGTACATTTTGTAGGATAATTTTCTTAATTTAACGCATCTAATTATCTAAATTGAAAATTTCTTTTTGATTTCACACATTTAGTTCTTGAGGTTTATATACATGATAAGAAAGCTTTCTATTGTCTTAAACGTAAATATTTTGAAAAATAATAAAGTTTCAAATCAAAATCTAGCTGTTCTTTCCAAAATAGAACTGATAATATTGATTTAAAAGTTCATTATATTTCAATTATATTTCAAGCAATTAGAAGTTTCTTACTAAGATTATAGATGAGATATTGACCAATTTCGAGTTTAATTTAAAGAGTGGATATTCCTTCGGCTTTTTTGGTGACAGTGGATTCGGCATATAATAATTGTTTCATTGCCGAATCCACTGTGACCAAAAAAGCCGAAGGAATATCCACTCTTAAAATTAGGTTCTTACTAAGTTAAATTGAAGAGTTCTATGCCCAAAATTCGAGGAATATTTCTCAATTCGAATAAATTTATGCGTCAAATTCAAGAAAAGTATGTATCTACTTGAAAAATATTTTATTAATTTCAGAAAATAAATTCGTTTAAAGGAAACAAATATTTTCTATTTGAAAGAAAATTAGCGTTAAACTGAAGAACAAAGTCATTAATATGAAGAGTATTATGCATCATATTGAAGATTTTTTGTTTTTAATTCGAAGAAGCAAGCTTGTTCAAATGAAGATTGCTCTTCAATTCAATGAAATCAAAACGTTGAAATGAAGAAATATTTATTAATTTAAAGAGCTTGATCTGTCAAATGGAAGAATGTTTCTTTGTAATAAAGAAATGGGTATGTTAAATTTATTGTTTTGTTTTCAATTTGAAGAATTTAAGTGTAAAATGAATAACATTCTGAGTTAAATCGAAGAAATATTATTCACTTTATTTCATGAAACAATGATGATTGTTATTCAATTTGACAAAATTTTGTAGATTTAACAGCACAACGAAAAAATTTCTACATATTTTCAAAATGACAATACTTCTTAGATATAACAATGTATTCGTTGAAACAACGGATAGGAGGTGTTGACCTTATATTGATCACTCTTTTTTCAAATCTACTAGCGTTTTCTTCATTCTGACTACCAAATTTGGTTCAGTGCACAATTTGCAAACGTTGTTCAGGAGTAGGTCTATTTATTATGAAATGGCAAAACAAACTGAACATAAATCAAGTGACAGCTGTCAAAAATACCAACTCTGAAAAAAGTAGATATTGCCAGATTGAAAACCACATGTCTAAAACAAACACCCTTTATAATAAAGGTAATGGCAGGTCTTTGTAAATCTATAGGTACACCTACACTTTTTCATGAGCAATTAGTTACTTATGTGTATAAAATATATGTATTTGTAGGTATAGGTAGGTACTCGTATGAAGATTGTTGAGGTACTTAAATAAAAATTTTACAAAAAAAAAAGAAGAATATTTTATGCGCCATCATTAAATTGCTTTGAATGAATGAATGAGGGACGGGTTGCTGGAAAATATAACCCAATATAAAATCGTTACTTTGGGGGAAAACAAATTAAGCAAACACACTGAACGATATTTCCATAATAACATTTTTCCGCACTGTAAAAGTAGCTCCAGCAAGCTACCACATTTTTTGGTCACAGGTAAATAACTCCCAACTTTCAACTGTCAACCTTTTTGATGGAAAAAAATGCAATTTGCACACTTGGTTTTTCTTTTTTATTTTTTTTTTCTTCACTTAAAATGGTATCCTTGCCTTGTACATTATATCAGACATCATACGTGAAACCTGGTTGCTGGTTGGCTGTTTTGGGGGGACAAAATGAAGAACAGGACCGAAACGCCATGACACGTTGGAGGACAATAATTTATATCAGAGAATTAATTAAATGTTGCAGGCAGAGAGTGCTAGTATGAGAGGCTGCGATATAAAGAAAGAAAAAAAAAATTAACAGTGGGGTGCCTGTCACCAGAAAGTCCTTTGCTGTATATGAAGCGTTTTCCGTCCGAATTTTCAAAAGCAGCGCGGCGCGGTGGCATAGTGTGACACATGAAATATTTCACACCCCATTTGCTTCACTCTATGCATTTTTAAACATTCCACCCAAAAGATTCAGCTGTGTATATGGTTATTAGTTGTTGCCGTCGTCACGCGCCACCGCACCGCCACCATCGCATCGTCACTAAATTCGCGCCAAGGAGCCAACCGTACCTACAAATTAATGATGTGCATCCTTGCAATCTTACACTATCTTGCTTTCACTCTATCTCTCTAGTCTATCGTCATCTCTGTGAACGCTGCACAAGCACACATGTACTATGCACATTGTACACAGCCAAGCCACACGAGTTAGTGACAAATTTAAATACACAATTCCCATCCCGTTAAATAAAATACTGAATCAAATATGTACATACAAATACACACCTATAGGATTGAGGTCACATATTGAACGCTGGCTGTTCCTTCCTTCATTCTAGCTATTCACACACGTCCAAGGACTATTCTCGGTCTCAGAGTAAGGATCCACACTTGATTCGCGTATACGAATGTCGAATGTGCACACTTTTTTCTTTTTTTTTAAGCTTCGTTATATAGAGGAGTCTTATCGTCCTTAAAAAAAATAAATAAAATAAAATAAAAAACAAAATAAGAAAACCTTGTAAACTTACATCAGGAAGGACACTTAAATATTTCAGGACACGTTTAAATTGCACAACTTAAATGAATGCCTCTCTCTCTCTCAATGGGACTCATTGGTCCTCTTTGGTTTGAAGGTCATCCCCTGGGTGTGGAAGTGGAGACATTCGAGAATTGTATTTATTCCGGTGGGGCTTCAAAAATCGATGGGGATTTAAGGTAAACAATATTAAGGTTTATTATTTATATAAATTCCTTACTATCCTTCAAATGCGAAGATAAAAGACAAAACGATGCGGGTGGGTGAGGCAGTGCCAATGGAGACAGAAATTAAAAATAGAAATTTATTTGAACAATGTTGCTCGTTTTGTTATAATCGTAAATGATGTTTGATCGATGGCCATGACAGAGACAGTGAAAGGGCATTGAACTTTATAAAAAAGTGTAATGATTGGACATTTGAGCAATTGAAAATTTATCGGAACATTACTATTCACTTTGGTATCATGATTTCGATTTAATTTCGAATGAGTTTAATTTAAATTGAAATCATGAGGACATTATGAAAACCAAAAAAGGGGCCTAACTGATTTTTTTCTTTTATTTTTAAGCTTGAAAGCTTAAAAGAATTTGGGTTGGGTGATCTCATGTAAATTGGCTTTTAACTATATAACACTAAGGCCCAGTTACTGATACAAATCTTATGTAGAACATAAACGCTAACATATGTGACAGTTCACGAAGAGGAAAAATTAGATCATTAAGCGTCTACGAAGAACATAAATACTTAAGTTTCGTATCAGCAAACGGGACTAAATGGGTGATTCTCTATCAACTGTGACTTTTTAAATCTAACATTTTCAAAAATGAAAACTCAATGAAAACAATGTTGGTATGGTTTTACTTAGATGTGCGTGAAGTTAGCACCGCCATTTTCAATTTTCCAAAAAAAATAGTTGTGCTGTATTGTGCTCAACTAGTGCCGCCTTGTGACGTAAATAAACAAAAATCACAATTTTGCAAATTTTAGTAATGAAATTCTTATAAATTTTGAAATTTTTAAAAAATGGAAGTTTTGCTGTTTTGTGCTCAGTTTGTGCTGCCACGTGCCGAAGAGATAACAGCACAAATTTTTTTTTTTTTAAATCGAAAATGGCGGTGCTAACTTCATGCTTCGCAAAATGTTTATTGGTATATCTTTTCAGGGTATGGCAGCACAAACTAAGCACAGTGCTTATTTTAAAGAAAATTGCAAATTTGCAAATTTTTTGCGACACAAGGCGGCACTTACCAGTTGAGTGAAAATACAGGAAAAGAGTTTTTTTTTAAATGACGGTGTTAACTCACGCTAAAAAAGTGGGCACCCTCTTAAAACCATAGTAGGATTTTTTTTTAAATACGGCACATTACAGAACTTTTTTTGTTGAAAATTAGAAATGGCGGTGCTTACTCAACGCACATTTTACTAACAATTTACGGCTATGATTATTTAGATAGAACAAAAAAATAAGATTTACAATACCTACGATCTTGAATTTTCAAAAAATATTTAAGTTTTTTTTTAATTCACAAAATACATATGTGTTTTTTTTTTTGAAAATTGTGATATACGTTAAGTGTAAATTACTTTTTCGAAGCTTTTGTTTAAACAAATTTTTCAGCAATATGCTATTGAATGGGGGTAGGGTACGTCATCTCGCAAATCAAAATCTCGCATAACGAAATCTTGCAATTACAAAATCTCGCTTTCCATAATCACGCAATTATAAAATCCAGCTTTTCATGATCTCGCAATAATGAAATCCCGCAAACTAAAATCTCGCAAATCAAAATCTTGCAAAATCGAATTGCTACAAATACATTTTATTAATCAAAATCTCGCAAATTCAAATTAAATAGCAACGAATGGCACACGGCTTTACGAAAAAAAAAAGTTTATATCTAGCGCGAGATATACATTTTTTCAATCAAAATCTCGCAAAGTAAAATCTTGCACTAGACTTTAATAAGCGAGATTTTGATTGAAAAAATGTATATCTTTTTCGTAAAGCCGTGTGCCATTGGTTGCTGTTAAATTTGAATTTGCGAGATTTTGTTTGGCGAAACTTTTAACTTTGAGATTTTGGTTGAAATTTTCAAGATTTTTAGGTTCGAGATGTAGATACATGCGAGGTTGCTAAAAGCAAGTTTTTTTAATTGCGAGATTATGAAAAACAAGAGTTTTTGTTTACGAGATTTCGTTATTCGAGATTTTGGTGTGCGGTATATTGTACCGCTCCCATTAAATAGATGGGAAAATGAGGCGAAGGAACAATTACGTGCCACGGTTCTTATTACTAAATATGTTTGTTCGGCACAAAAAGCATGCTTAAAACCAAAAATTCTACTAAATTCACCCATGCGCTTCTGAGAGAATGGTCACACTAGCCACTTTTCAATATTTTTGGTATAACTTGGAGACTAATAACAAATTTGAAAATTTTACACTTAAAACTTTTTGTTCCAAAATTAAACTTTCTATTGAAGTGGAAAACTAAAAAAAAATTTAAGCAGGAAAAGTTAACAAGAACCAACCTAAAAAAAATCCACTCTATACCAAGTTTGAAGAGAATCGATACAGCACTTTAGTCTTTAGCCGAACATACAGATAGATAAGCAGTATTGTTTTTGCGTCTTCTCTATCATCGTTATGACAAGTTTAATCAAAATCTGGAGTTCAATTTTTCTAACGAATGCATAACATGAAACATTGTTTTTATACAGTGAAAATGTTCCACATACGCCACCCCACCCCGTACCATACTATTTGTAGGCAAACCTTAAAAACGGCAAATTTTTTGTTTTACGGCATAGAAACGGGCACTTACTGACAAATTCAAAAGTTATTTATTCGAAAGTCATCATGCTAACTCTACGCAGCTTTATGACACCTAGTGTTGGGACAGTAAGCAGAAAGGGAGAGGTATACTGGGCTTTTTCGAAAGAAAAATAATTCTTCGATGGATATTTGGTCCTGTGTTCGAGGAGGGTAAATGGAAGCAACCTATGCGTCCAAAAAAAATCAAAAATATCAGCGTATTGACTTGATTGATTAAGAAAAAGCCCTTTTGTAAGCCCGCAACGAGTTGAAGTGGTCTTTGTTCGACTCGATTGCACTTGCGATTCTGATGGAATGTCAAAAAACCTGCATACAAAAGTTAAAAGTTTGTCAAATCGTCCAGCTGTGGCTGCAGTTCCGTCTTCGAATTGTGTGTTTATAATACCAAACCAGAGTTGTCATTTCAACAAACTTTGCACCACTTTTTAAAATGTCAAAATAAAGCTGTCATGGCAATGAATTTTGATAGGTTATGTAAAAACTGTTGGACGTTATTAATTATGTATCAAATCACACAATAATGTACATTTATTATGAGTCTCAAGTTAGCAAAGCAACTTTTTTGAATAGAAAATAGAGTAGGTGGATAAATCAGTCGTTAATAAGTCGCTAAATCGTTGTGTTAATTTCGAACTCGTCGTTCAATGTTTTCTATGTTTTTTTCTGGGTGCTTTGCTAACTTGATACAACTCAAAAAGCGGTAAAACCTTCTTATTCTTAATGATCTATAGCTTAATAATCTACCGTTAGTTAGTCGTTAGTAAATTTGCCATTAACTAGTCTTTGATTAGTTGTGACAGTTTCGAATTTGTCATTCTATGTTTTCTATATTTTTTTCGGAGAACAGTAAAAACTTCTAAGACTATTTATTTTATTGCTTAATAATTTACCGTTAATCTGTCGTTAATTAGTTACGACAAATTAAATTTTTTCGTTCAATGTTTTCTATGTTTTTGTAGAAAACATTACATGATCAAATTGAATTTGTCACAACTAATTAATGACAAATTATCCACCAACTCATTTTTTGAACGGTGAAAATAGCTTTGGTAACTTGAAACTCATACACTTATCTGATTTTGGCAATTAAGGAATAGAAGGGTTTTCTCTTTTTCAATCGTAAAAATCCAGCATGAGAAATAGTGGAACAAATTTTCCATATCCACAACAAGTGACAGGTTTTTCGGACTAGCCGTGTAATTAGGGAATTAGGTCATGTTTTATTTCGAAAGCGATGCTGGTTCGACCGTAACAGTGAATGGCACGATGTTGATTTACGGCTTTTACATGAAAATGATGGTATGGACGTGAATGGCGTTTATTATAGTAGGACGGTATATTTTTGTACTGTGTGACATAATTAAAATGACATTTCTTGCTTCATAATCGTACTTTATCAATCATATTGACTTTTAAAATACAAAATGAAAGAGTATTCATTAACTATAGCACCCGTTCTAACGATGATCTATGCTGCATGGTTCATTAGAGTCGATAAGATTATTATTAAATGGTTTTGGGCAAATTCATGGATGCATGTTATAGTTATCTGCTCGGTCAGAATACCCTAATGATGGTCTTCAATGCAAGCAAGGTTCGTTAAACCAAAATTTAATTTTTCACACAGATGTGAGCATTAAAACCAAAAACAACGATGCAAAATAATATTCGAACTCATCTCAATCCCAAATGCAAAAAAAAAACCTTTTCAACCTCTACCATTTTAATACCATCATCACTTTTGTAACAGATGCATGCCATGGAACATCTTTTGAATATTTTCCCCCTATCCCCCATACCCCTTCGTATCCACTATAACACAAAACCATAATGTAAGTTGGTTGGCATATTATTTAAACTTCTTGCTGAATCATATCGTCGAATTGGAAAACCACAGGGGAAACATGATGTTAGCAAAATGCGGTGACATACAGTTTTGTGCAATGCCACATAATTCAGTGTGAGCAAACCTTAAATCTGGTGTATCATCCCTTTTGCATAATTAAATCTCCAAAAATACCCTTCAATGTATGTCACTCGAGAATTATTCTATTTGAAAATTCATTCTCTGCTTTATAAGAGATTGCTCAAGGCTTCGCTTCTTCTCTGGAATATTGTGACTGGTATGAGCAGAGGACCTCAGTCCAAGGATGAACGACGAAAAATGATCGTACTACATATATGTACATGAATTCTATGGGGTGATGGTGAAATATTTCCAAGACGATGACACCTAACATCCCGAACTCGGAACCCCGCTCAAAGCATGTTGTTCTGATGTGTTTGCCTGTTTGCCTGAGCAAACTGAAAGTGTGTCCGCAATTCAGTTAACACGGGCGGGAAGTTGTTACATTACGATTCAAGTGCCGGTCAGGCATTATGAATGCACACATGCAGTCAGTGTGTCCCTGGTCTGGTGCTTCTTTGGTGTTCGGGTTTTTCTATAGGGACACACTAAGGCTCAACCATAACAAGCTACAGCCATTAACCGAAGCATACTTTCCAATGGTTTGTCGTCGATGTCCTCGGCCGGCATAGTGCACTTGGGTGCAATTCATGAATAAAGAATTGTAGCTTTTACTACTGTGAGTTTGAGTCTGGCTATCATCATGATGGCATCTTCCTTATACGGACACCCACATCCAACATCAGGCAAATGGGACATATTCCACAGGGTGAGTTGCATGATTTTGCATGTTAAAAAGGCTTTTGTCTTCCCTGTATATCTCCGGCTCCGGCTCCCTGGCACACAGTGTGTTCCTGGACGCTTGCCAGATTGTTCGTCTACACGTATGTCATTTCCTTCCTTCAGTTTCCGATTAGCAGTAAAGCAGATGATATTCAGAAATCACAAAATATTCATCACTATACACTGAGAATAATGATTTCAATGCTATGAACTTTATTTTACAAATTACACTGGTCTGCAAAAATCAACTTTTTTTTTCGCCTTCAAATAATTCTATGAAATTATGACAGATTTGAATTTTTTGAATCTAAATCTGGTTTCAGAAAAATTCTATCACACCCAGTTATTTTTAAATTGATTTTTGAAAAATATGATTGATTTGTAAAAAAGAGCCCTCTTAGACTTGGTTGACCTGGTAAAAACAAAAAACTATTGTGCCTATTCTGCTTAAATTTGGAGGACTTACTCCACATAATTTAAGCTTTCACATGAAATCAGATTTGTCATCATCCATCAATGTTCACTCATATTTTAAACCCTAATTTAAAAAATACAACAGAAATTTCGAAATTTCATAGTTTTTATGATTTACGCTGCAAAAAACATATTTTTTTGGAAAATAATAGAATTTTCCTATATTTGATATTCATATACTCAAGTATATTAAATAAATTTTAATCAAAGACTTTAAGAAAGAAACAACTAAGCGTCTTAAAATCCCAAACACTTTTTTCCCATTAGTATATTTCACTGAGTGCTCCGTATTAAAAACTGGTTAAATATTTTAAAATATAAAAACACACCGATTCTACTAAACTACACCTGAAAAAAATAGTTTTGAAAAATAAAATAAGCTCAAAAATCCAAATAAACAATTTACTATAGCTTCTTTCTTTAAACATATTATTTTGTAGCTTTTTTTCTTTTCATATTTTCCATTGTCTGACGAAAAATTGACCAGCAAAAATGTTCCAGCATTGCTTCTGACCATGTAAAACAATATGTATATCTTAGTTCTATGTGCATCGTGTCTTGATGAAACATTTCACCATGCTCATCTGAAACTACACCAGGTTAACCGGGGGAAAAAATCTAAGTGGGAGTCCAAAAAATGAATTTTCAGTGACATGTTGCAATTAAGAGCTTTATAAGAGCTAAGTAGTTCTTGGATGATTTCCTTGAAATTACAATATCTTTGGGAGGAAAACGAGTTTTAAAAAGATTTAAAATGATTTAGAAAGACTAAATTTAGTTCTTTCAGGTCCTGTTATTAGTTTTTAAAAAAGGTTTCTATCGGTGAAGAAATTCGACGTCAAAAGTACCCAAAAAAAGGGTTTCTGATATGTTTGAATTGGAATATCTCAAAAACGTGACGTGCTAGAGTAATTTTGACTTCGGATTCGGATTCAGCATGCCAAAATCCTATAGAAAAGTATATTTTGGTTTAAAGGCGATTTTCGTTGCAGACCAGTGTTATCAACAGGAGAAATTTTTGAAATATCTCTAACTTTCCAAGAAGAAAATGGAGAGTTTTGGGTATCTCAAAAAGGCTGTAAGTAATGCAGCATCTATTAGGCTAGGACCGCACTTGCGATTTCAATCGCGCGACTGTTTAGTCGCCAGAAATGGAACACATGAATTTGAATAAGAATGAACACACATGCGACCTAGAAATCGCGACGATTAAAAGTCGAAAATTTGTTTCATTTTTCTGGCGATGCGATTGTCGAAAGTTAAAATGAAGCAAACGGACTTAGATGGTTGTGCTCACACTTGCGATTTAAAATAGCGCGACTAAAAAATCGTAGTCGCAACTAGAAAAAATTATACACGCACTTGCAATTTTCAAGCGTACGATTATTTAGCCGCAAGAAATGAGACACATGGTTTTAAATGTGAATGCACACATACGCGACTTTAAAATCGCAGCGATTAAAAAAATGGAACCAGATCTATTTTTTGAGCGTTTTTTCTGTCGCAAAATTAAATAGACGCATGTGCGTGCATTCACATTAAAAGCTTTATGTTCTATTTCTTGCGACTAAAAAATCGCGCGATAGATAGCCGCAAGTGAGTGCATGGCAATTATTTGTTTCGACACCGATTTTTTAATCGCACCGACTGAAAATCACAAGTGCGGTCCTAGCCTTATTAGGTTTTTGACATAAAATGGCATGCGACCATGGAGATTCATTAAAAAATTTGTTACATTTTTATATTAACATTTATATATATGCATATGCACACCACCTTCGAATGGTCGTTATATGATTTTTTTTTTGAAATTTTTATATTTGGAGGGGCCTTAATCAGCCCCAAATGAAGAAAATAAAAATCCCCTTACTTTTTCAGATTTTTATTTTCATCCCCTGTAGGGGTTGGTTACAAAATGGGTCTCACAGTTCTGTCTGTCCGTTGAGCTACAACCTAAATGGCTGGATCGATTTTCTTTAAACCTGGTTCATAGTATTTTTGTTCATCCTCCTCAAACGTTTTTATTTTTTTTTTCATTTTTCTTTTGAACAAAAAATAACGGTACCTGCCTGCAAGTTTTTAGCAATTTAACATAATCTTATTTTCCTCTTTCCTTAAAAAACTCAATGCATTAATTTTAGTAAAGGCTGCGTAGGAAAACATTCTTCAAAAAAATGGTTATTGATGGTACCTCCCAAAGAACCATTTTTTATTTGCGATTTTCTTCAAAACGGTTTGACTGATTTCGAATATGTTTTCTTATACAGAAGCTTCCAAAAAATATAAATAGTATTGTGAACCAAAACTTTTAAGGGATTATTTTTTGGATTTTTAAAAAATGTTTCAAAATTGAAAATCAAATATTTCGAAAACGAAATGATCGATTTTTTTGAAACTCGATACTTAAGAATTTTTAAGTACTTTATAAGCATTATACCTTTATGAAAAAATAACGGTACCTTCCATACAAAATTGAAAAAACCCATTAAGGAAAATGTTTTTTTCTCAAAAATGACTCCTACGATTTTGATTAAAGTTTTTCCGTATGTTTAAATTAAAAAAATTTTCATTTAGCAAATATCAATAGTACCTCTCATGTTTTTTTTTTATTTTTAATTTTCCCGTTATCAGCTTAACGGATTACGATTAATTTTGTATATAAAAAGCTCAAGGAAGTTCAAATAATATTGCATATCAAAATTTTCAAAAAAGAAATTTTTGACTTTTAAAAAAAGTTTCAATTTTTTTTTGAAAATTCGATATCTCAAAAACGGGTTGACAATTGGTCTTGAAATTTTATTTTTTTATGAACATAAAAAAATACTTAAGATTTATATATTAACATTTTTCATTACAAATGTCTTAAAAATTTGTTTGAGTTTAAATATCGCTTCTGTTCTGTCTGTTGAAATTCTACTTTTCAAAATTCTGTCATTTCAAATTTCAAGTTATGAAATTCTTCTTATTCTGTTTTTCTTTTTAAATAACTCAAATTAATAATAGGCGTGTTTAAGAAAATGAGATCTCAGATCCCTCAGCAATATCGGTCTCGTGAACAGGATTTCTCAGAAATTTTGCTGTTAAATAACTGAGGAAACAAAATATTGGATTCGCTTGCTCAGTTTTTGACACAGAGCCCTCTGAGATCTCATATTCCTGAACACGTTTGTTAATAGACTAAAAACCCATAGCAGAATTTGGATGAGAAAGATAACAAAAAAGTAATACATACATATAGGATTTGAAAGCTTTAGTAAAACTTATTCAGGAAATCAAACATGCAGTCCATAACCGGGGCCTTTGTGATTAATCAAGGGCATTGAAAAAAAAAATATGAATGCAATTTCGAGAGTAATTGTGTAAACTAAAATTGGTTTTGATATGATCCCTCCTATGGATAATGCTCCTCTGATAACATATCATTTGAGTAGTTCACCTTGTCAGACCATTTAAAAAAACCTGTTGTTCACTTTTGACTGTGAATTTTTCAAACATTCCGACAGGTGAACATCACACTCCAAATAGTCTCAGATGTACTAATCTGTTTCTGTGATCAAAGGATTACCTAATATCTTATTTATACTTTAAATTTTAAATTTAAGCGGGCTTAGTGATATTTTTGGAAAGATTTATTTTGACGAGTAGATAAATGCAAAAATAGGAGAGAAAAGCATCGATTTTGCCTAAAACCGGGTTACACCATACATTTGCTATCATAGCATCTTTGTATCATTGGCAGAATTATGTACAACAGAATTTTGAAAAGCTGAAAAGCAGAGTTGTGAAAGCAGGATTTTGCAAAAAGAATTTTGACCCTACAAAAATTTCGACGCAACCCATATTTCTTTATTTAAATAAAATTCAAGTGGATTAAGTCATATTTTTGGAACGCTAAGATATTTAAGAATTTAAAATAGTATCTTCGATAGATTTTTGAGCCTAATTGTTAAAAAATAAAGTACACTAGAGAGTTGTCTTAAAACCAAAAAGAAGGAATTTACCTATAATTTAGGCTAAGACAATTATTAGAAAACTGCTTTTCAACATTTTCCAGACACTCTTTTTACTATTACCAGAAGTTTTTAAAACAGCGTTTTCAAAACTAATACTCACATTGAAAGTAGAATTTTGAAAATTAGAATCTTGAAAGCAGAATTTTGTAAGAAGATTTTAACCCTGCCAGAATTTCGACTCCAGCCCATAAGGCTATCTACCAATCCAGCTGCCATACCTACATTATTTGGTTCCTTCAACAAATTTCTCATAAAAACTGTTCCAGAAATGTTTTATGTACACATACACTCCTCGTCAACTGAATACGCACAAACATTTTTGAATATATTTTATCCATTTTTTCCAAACAGTGATGGTTATTATGCCATCTGTTGATGGTAAAAATTTTCGTAACATATAAATAACAGAATTTCAAAGTTTTATCCAAAAACAACCGTGAGTTTTTCCTTCAACCACTTCCAAAGTGTAACTTATGCAAAGTAGAAGTTTTTTTTTGAGTCAACTGAATAGGTACAAAAATTAAAATTGGTATTGGAATGGAATGAAACAAGTTTTTGTTTAAGTTTAGTAGTGGGTACTTCCACCTTTATTTTTAATTACTTCGTAAATTCGATCCGGCATGGAATCGTATAGCTTTTTAATGTAATTTAACGAAATTTCGCTCCACGCTAATTTGATTGCAGAAATTAAGGTTTCTTTGTCTTCGAACTGACGACCACCCTCATAAACTTTGCGTACTAACCATCCCCAGACATTTTCTATGATGTTTAGATCAGGTGAGTTCGGCGGCCATTGAAGCAACTGCACTTGTTGCTCCTCTATCCATGTTTTTATTATGCGCGCTGAGTGAATAGGCGCATTATCATGTTGGTAGGTCCAGTTTATGGGTCCAAAGATGTTAGAAAATTTAGGAAAATTTCTTTCCAAAATTACTTTATACCCAGCTGCTGTCATTCTTGATGTTACAACCTCGAGCTCAACTGTTCCATAATAACTGACTGCTCCCCATATCATGACACCTCCTTCACGACTATGATGGCGCTTTAAAAATCTTTTTTCTTTTCTTAAGTCGTGAAAATAGAAGTTGAACCCATCAGGGCCATCGAAATTAAACTTTTTTTCATCTGAAAAAACCACGTGATACCATTCTTTTTTCCAACTCATGTGAAGTCTTGAAAAATCTAATCGCAACATTTTCCGTCTCTCGTCAAGTGGTGGTTTTTTCTTAAGTTTCATTCGTTTAAGATGGCTTGAGTTGTTGATTACTCTTAATACTGTTGAGCAACTTGCGTTTACGCCGACTTTTTGTTTTATTTTTGCCACACAATCAGAAGAATTTGATGCATATCTTAAAATTCTTCGTCTCTCAGCTGCTGTTGTTGCTGTTTTCTTACCTCCCTTCATGTTTTTGCCGTATGCATCTTTATTTTTCAAGTAAGAATAAACTACATTAAAACTTCGGCCAACTTTATCAGCTATTGCACGTCCAGTTAGGCCTTGGTCTCTAAGTAAATCGATTTTAGCTTTTTCAACACTGTTAAGACACGTAGATCTACCCATTTTTCTTAAAATTTGAAATCAAGAATTAAATTTTACTGAAAACACTAAAATCGTTAATTTAAACTGTCAAGCACTCCAAAAAACTTATAAACAACGAAGAAAATGGCGTTGTACCTATTCAGTTGACTAAAAAAAAAAACTCCTACTTTGCATATAAAACACTTTGCAAGTGGTTGAAGAAAAACTCACGGTTGTTTTTGGATAATTCTTTCGGAATTATCTGCTTAACATCTTAAGGGAATAGTTAGCATCAACAGATGGCATAATAACCATCACTGTTTGGAAAAAATGGATAAAGTATATTAAAAAATGTTTGTGCGTATTCAGTTGACGAGGAGTGTATATACATTAGGGTGGTCCCTATAAAGATCATTGTTTAACTTAAGATGGTGTGCCCACCTTATTTCTTACAAATAAATAAAAAAAAATCCTGTAAAATTTAAGCTCATTATTTTACCAAGACGAAAGAAATTTTATATGGGAAAACGCATGTAGAATGTTGAGTAAAGTTTTGAATTTTTGTAACTTTGGTAGTAAAATTGATAAAAAATTATATTTTTGTAAAAATGTAGTCACTTATATCATTTAAAAAATTGTATATATTAGAAAACAAATTACCGTGCACCAAGAAAATTACAGAGCATAATTTCCCATTTTTAATAAATTATTTGAAGTATCCCCTCATACTTACCACGGGTGCCAAAGAAATTCTGCAAGACATTTGTATTCGATGTCAAGATGCATGCACTTACAGACCCTCAAGTCTGATTCACAATGCGACGAGGAAACGAGACGTGAGCGTGATGACATCCCGTCGTTGCTGTCAAACGAATTTCAAACAATGGAAATACATACGATATACAAAATGAAGCGTTTCACGTCGTCACGTCACGCCAAGGATTCGAAAAATTGAAAAAAAAGACGTGACGAGACGACTATTTTCATTTTTGACAAGTGATTTACATAATGGAATGGAATGAAATTTTTGCCGAAAACAGTTTTCGTTATAAAAAATCTCGACCTATTGTGAATTTGGAATGATTTTATAACTAAAAAAAGTTTTCTCGTCGCATTGTGAATCAGGCTTCATACAAATTTGTTTTTACTTGCGATATAAAGGTACTATAAGGCAAGGTTTGGATTCGTTGAGATAACAATCAAACATGATATGACGATGATATAGAGAACACCAAAAAAGTGGGTGGCACAATTCTGTCTGTCTGTCTGTTCGTCTACAGGCTGAATGGCTCGATAAACTTTCTTCAAACTTGGTACATAGTGGTTTTTTGTGAATATGCCCACACGTTTTTTTCATTTCTTTTCAGAACCAAAAATAACGGTACCTGCCATACAATTTCTTTTTGCAATTTTACATAATCGTATTTTTCTCAAAAACAGCTCGACAACTTTTCTTAAAAAAAAATCTATAAATTTATTTAAATAAGGGCTTCCTTTGGGAAGAAAACTATTTTTCAAAAATGGTTCTTAATATATATATGGCTATATGGATTTAGATGAATTTTTTTATATATACAAATTTCAGATAAGATTAAATAATATTGTATATCAAAATTTTCAAAAAAAAAAGTTTTTGGATTTTTAAAAAAGTTTCAATTTTTTTTTTTTTTGAAAATTCGATATCTCAAAAACGGCTTGGCAATTTTTTTTCAAATTTTGTTTTTATATACACATAATTATATACTTTAGATTTGCATACCAAAATTTGTTCTTAAAAATGTTTTAAGAATTTTATGTATACAAAATTATTTTTTAAAAAACCGCTTCAACGATTTTAAGTTTTTGCTTTCCATACAATCATATTCAATCAAGAATTAAGATGGCATTCTTCTTTTCACCTCAAACTGTCAAAAGAGTTGTTTTAGCCAATTTAAATGTCGTATTTCATGCTTCTCTACATTTTTCTCTCATAATTTCCATGTTTTTATATACAATTTTTTTAAACCCGCAGTATCTTGAACATAAGAGCTAGTACGTGCGACCAAGTTGTGCATTTTATTTTTTATGAGTTCAATCCAAAATTTTTTCAGCCAGCTCTTACCCTATTTTCCTGTGCCTTGATCTAGCTTAAGCCTAGTACATATTTCCTCGTGAAGTGAAGTGAACAATCACCTGTGGAGAAAGTAATTTTTTGACATTGCTCACTGGTACAGACTTGCAAATGTGTTGTGAACGTTTGACGTTTAAAGCCACAATGCCTCCAATGAGGCATTTGTCTTTATTGGTAATCGAACTGTCAAATAGTGCTCACCAAGAGTTTCCGTTTATTTTGGACGGGAATTGCTCGTGAACGAAAACTCTCCACACAGCTTCACGAGCACGTTCACGGGTGAAGAAAAATGAAAATTTTGTATGTATTCACGACATGATTCACAAGTATGTACAATAGGCTTTAAGACGTTGAATAGATTTTCTTCAAATTTAAGATTCAAAGTTTTAAGAAGATTGATTGGATAGAGAGACTATTGATGTATTTTTCATCCCAAAAATAACGTTAAAATAGTTTATAATAGCTAATGCATGTATTAAAGAAAAAATAGAATAGACAGAATAATTTAGAAAAATCAAGTTTTGAAAAGCTTAAAGCTGAATTTTGAAAAGCAAATTTTTTTGAGCAAAAAAGAAACAATTTTTAAAAAGCTGCATTTTGAAACACAAATGTTGATTTGTTCACATGTTTTTTTTTTGGAAAACGTTAGTAATAGTGCCTTAAAAATTATTGTTATAATTCTAAGTCTATTATTATGAATTCTAAAAACTCTCCAAAAGGTATATACATATATGATCCTCCTAGATGACTTATTTTATCAAAATGTTTATGAAGAATATTTTTCTTTTAGAAAGTTCACTAAAACTGCTATCTTTTTGTCATAGATCACCTTTTAGTTCCTATTGGTATTTAGGTTTTTTACTTAAAAATAATTTTTGAAAAATTGATATTTGAAGTGCGGTCGTTAAACCGAATCCTGTGCGTTTTTTGGCGGGGACCTTTTTTAATGTCTGGAACTCATTCCTTACACATTAAAGCATAGTACGCAGCTGAAGTGAAACGAAAATTCTCATACAGAAATTGACACAACGAAATCGTAAACGAAACATTTCGTAGTGATTTTTGTTATGTAGTACGCAGTTCGACAGTGAAATGCCAATAAAACAGAAAATCCTAGCAGATACTCGAACAAAGTCTCCACTTATTTTTCGTATACAATTAATTGTTCGGAACATTATTTCAGACGAAAATTTGACATTTCGTTGTATTTTGCTGTTGAATTTTATTTAAAAATGAAAATGGAAGAAAATACCGTCGAAACGAACTGCAGAACACAATTATTTGGAACTCTTAGCACCACAACGGACGACACGAAAACAAAAAAAACAAGAATTCACATCAGACGAGGAAAGAAAATTGACTTAAGATTTTAAACTGTTTTATTTTTGTATTTATTTTGACATTTTTCTGATAAAACTCTCCATATTTTTTTTTCGCAATCACTTCGTTTCTGATTTCGTTCTCGAGTTGGAGGATGAAATTTAGTCTGGAAAACATTTTTTTGTAATCCTGTCGCTTGGACGCCATTTTGAAAAATGGCACCCAATCTGTTGTCCAATCAGGTAGCCAAAATACCTGTACTTTCTGTGGGGAATTTGTAATTTATTTTTGACATGCTAAGGATGTTATTGAGCTTAAGCTTGAGACCTTGAGAGTCATTGTTGTAATCCTGTCGCTTGGAGCCATTTTCAAAAATGGCGCCCAGACTGTAGAAAATGATAAATTGAAAAAAAACTCGTAAATCCATTTTCAAAAATGGCGCCCAGACTGTAGAAAATGATAAACTAAAAAAAAAACTCGTAAATTACTTGGAAAATTTCCAGCATCAAGGTAACGATTTAGATCTTAAAAGAAATGCTTTGAGTAGACGAACCTTTTGGGTAAAATTTCACTGTTGCCACTTTTCGGGAACATACTCTCTTATGTCCACTTTTTTGATCATTTTTAATATTTTTAAACATGAAAAAAATTGCGGAAACGCCTCTAGGTGCCAAACGCGCGTTGGAAAATATAAGTTTATATTTTGAAAATAGGTGTTGAGTAGACGCACTTTCATTAAAAATTTAAATATTGTCATTTTTCAGGAACATACTTTTTTATATCAAAGTCTGGGTCTCCCACTTTGTTGGTAATTTTTAATATTTTGAACACGAAAAAAGTTGCCGGAAACGCCTCCAGATGCTAAACGCGTATTGAAAAACGGTTGACATCGTCAAAAAAGGTGTTGAGTAGAATTAATTAATTAACTATTCTTCATATATTAAATATTTAAATGAGTGTTTACTTTCAGTGCACGAATTTGAATGTATGTATGTAATATGGAACTTAAGAATGACATGAACATTGGGCGATGGCACTGATGACTGACTAACAGTACCCACATTCAAACACACATTGGCAGCCTCATTGCGGCAGTAGGACCTTCAGAAGGACATTTCGCAAAAAAATAAAGAAATATTACTTTTTCACATAACCCATGGTTGGATGAACTGACAAGATTTAAGTCTGCATCCTTGGTTCTCTTTCAATTCTATATCATTTCATAATACTTTATACTCTTCCCCTAATGTCAGCCCTGGCCTCAAAAAAGAAGTAAGAAAAAAAAAAGGGGATAACCAACATGGGGCAAATGTAGGTGATGTGCTTGCGTATTCCTTCAGAATTTATCTGTTAAATTGCATTTTAATTTCTTCGTCTCGAGTATGATAGGGTTATTATTTGGAACTACTGAGTTGTCATTTTGTTGCCCAACTGTGGTTACATACGGTGCAGTGGTGGTCAGGATCAGGACAAAGAGTATACCGTAAACGTATTTATATGTACCTACAATCGCAGGATTCATTCGGATTCAACATAAGACATAAAAGCTTGCCCCAGTGCAATTTATTTGCCAATGTGATGTGGGAATCCAATTACTGCAAAACATTCTCTGCAATTGTTTAATTCGTTCTGCTAAAGTTCCCTGCACTAATATACTAATACATACCTATAGATATAAAGATATAAACATTTATATATGTTCTTATTCGTATTCGTATTCTAGTTATAGTGATGTCATTTTTCTATTTGCCCATTGTTTGGTGTCATTGTTGTTGTTGTTGCTGACAGTCGGACAAATTGCTTTGGCTGTTATTTATTTGGTCCATTTAAAATGCACCATTCTCTCCTAGGCGGCGGCAGCAGCGAGTAATAAAAAAGAATTAGAAAGCACACAGAATAAAATGAAAGAAACGAAGTACAAAAATAAAAAAAAAAACAAAATGTCGGACAATTGGATGTGAAAAAGGATGCATAAAACAGGAGCAGCACACTACAAAAAAATACACGACATTCAAAATAAATATGGGATGGGACTGGGATTTTGTTTCCCCTACACTCAAACAATCCCCACAAGGATACGCTTTTGGGCAGAGTGCATTTTTTCGAAAGACCACTAAATCTAAATGATATGTGCGGGAGCAGTCTGTCTTTGGGCCAGCAAAAAGTGACGGACTGCAAATTGCCATGTGATTGTACAAATTTGTTTGAGGACAGTTGGTCATGAAATATACTCGCCGCTCTCGAATCAGTTTGGTTCTGCTCAGCGTTAGCGCTGGCGTTCGCGTTGGCACTGGTTGGTACATACATATATGCTAAGTCAAACGAGGTTTTTTGTTTGCTGAATTTAATTTGAATTTTGTTTATGTGAATTTTATTATATTTTATTTTTATTTTTAACACAAACAAAAATAAAACTTAACAAACACACTCAGACTGACTGAGATGAGAATGATAACAATGACCAAAATAGAACCGTACGTAACTGAGATTCTGTCACTTTATTTATTGCTTTCACCATTGGAAGCACTGAAATAGAAAATCGACTTCACTTTAATATGATGTGATCTGGAATTTATGATAATTAAAGGTTGATTTAGTTTCTTGAATTTTTCTTAAACGAGACTATTATATGAAAGTTCTTACATATGTTTAGACTTTAGAGTTCCAATTAAAATTAGTAAGAGCATTAAAAACAACAAGGCAAATTAGTAAGTACAAAAACAGAATTTCTTGCCCATTTTCAAAAATTGTTTTCTTCAAAATTGTTTGGTTTGAAACCCGTTTTGCTAAAACTAACTAGGTTTCTATAAATAAAGCTTAATTTAATAATAAAACTTAAGAATGGACTTCTGGTTTTCAAAAAGAGCAACTCCCGAAGGAGAAGCTTGTGGAATGAGCTTCTTGAAGAAGAGCTCAGAGGAATAACACAGAGTTGAAGCCCTTTGTTCTAAGTGAACAAAATCGGTCAGAACCGTCAAAGGAGTACCTTGTCTATAGTGAACTTCTTGAAGAGGCAAGAAGAGGCAATCGAAATGAAATTGACTATTTTTCCTGGTTCGCAACTTGGCTCTGGACCTTTGGCACCTCATATGAGGGAAATTTGATAAAAAAGAATGCCATCTAATTGGTCAGAAAAGGTCAAATGGTCCCAGAAATTAGTCAGCCCTAGATAACTTGTAATCAAAGCTTAAACTTTCTCAAGGTTGCTCAAGTTCACGCGCGATTTTTGGCACCTCATTTATGAGAAATTTGCAAAAAATGTATACCATCCGAAAGATTTCTAGATCGTGATAAAAGGTCAACTATTTCCAGTAATTGGTCATCCATAGATTTTTTTCTATGAACTTTTGAAGTTCGTTTCAAGATCACAAAAAAAAATGTTGGCACCTCATTTGGGTCATTTAAAAACAAAAAGTATGCAATTTGAAAGGCCTCTTCACGGTTGTAAAAGGTCAGCTATTTCCAGTAATTGGTCAGTCATAGATTTTTTTGTATGAATATTTAATACGCGTGTTCAGGAAGATGATGAATGAAAATGAAAAAAAAATCAGTCAGCTGTAAATTGCTTTAATGATATATTTTATCCTTATGCCAAAATTCGTTCGTGACCTTGAATAAAAATACTTTAAAAATCATAAAAATGAATCTATAGCTGACCATTTAGGTACTGTAAATAGTTGACCTTTTATCACGATCTAGAAATCTTTCGGATGGTATAATTTTTTTTGTAAATTTCCCATAAATGAGGTGCCAAAAATCGAGCGTGACCTTGAGCGACCTTGAGAAAGTTTAAGCCTTGAATACAAGTTATCTAGGGCTGACCAATTTCTGGGACCAGTTGACTTTTTCTGACCAATTTCTGACTAATTAGATAACCTCGCAACTCAGGAAAACAAAACGGGTGAAACTCTCAAAGGAGATCCTTGTCCAATGAGTTTCTTGAAGAGGAAAAAGTTCTTGTAGAAATCCCTTTATAACTAATACTACATGATATTTTTTCGCGTGTTATGTAAATCACTCTGTATACCCTTAATTGGCAGCTTTATGAGTGTGAAAATAGGGGGACGAAGGGGGTGAAGTATAATAATCTAAGAAATAGAAAAATAATTAAGTATTTCGAACCAACTGAGGGCTATTCAATTTAAGGACATAAATAAGGACCTTCCATCTGTTCTACACAGTTTTATTGAGTACCACATGTCACTGCTCATTAAGTTCCATGCATTTTTAAAAGCAAGCAATCAGTATAAATTCAATCAACAATACTTTAAAGGCCCCTTTCTTGTGATCCTTAAAATTACATTAAAAAAAGAAGAAAATTATTTTATGAAAAACTATTCTCTTTTTTTCAATATCAAAATCAAAACCAAACAAAGTAAAAATTAAGTTAAGTGAGAGCTATTAAATTCTATAAGTGATAGCCAAACCGAAGCGATGGGATATATACAACATATCACATTCCCCCAGTGCGCTATTTATTGCAGCCCCCATGGTGATTTTCTAACTTTCAAGTGTAAACTTCACACCAGTAAGTTGTGTGCTGCAGAGCGAGGAGTTATATGCAGTTGTTGTTGCGGAGAGTATAATAGTTGAAAAATGTGAACAATTCTATATGTAGCTTTGAAATGCTTAAAACATTACCGCAACCGCAATTTGTGTGAACCAACAAAATTCAGCTTATTTAGGAAATAATTAAACCATATTTAATTCGGATGCGACAACCACAGCTGCTGGCGGCTCGGCGTGGCGTGTGGCAAAGGCGTTGCGATGCGCCGCGGGGCGGGATGGAACCAGGGCGTGTCGGTGGTGTGTCTATTTCGTTGCATTTTGACAGTAATAGTGCACTTATTTTGCGGTCACTATACTATTATAATGCACTTTGCAAGTCATAAATTCCGCCGGAAGGCAAAATACCAGCGCGAGTGTGTGGTTGCAATTACATTATTGCACTTAATTAAATTCATGGCAATCTACTGTATGCCACCATTCAGGAGCAGCAGCAATATAGGATTGGATGTATTACAAGCTTTATCAGTAGCATCAGGAACGAGAGGGGGCACTGGGTCATAAAGCTCAAACTGCTGGAGATGTAGCAAGGTGTGTCATTGTTGTACCTAACCTACAATGTCTGTATACCCTTACTCTTTTTGCGTGGAGCCTTCTTACATTGGCGATCGTGGTTTTAAGGGTGGCTATGATAATGCTATTTACAAGCACACATGCTGCGTTACATGTGGTTTCATAGATTTATATTCAACATTAAGACTTATAAGGTCACAGGTATTAGAAGTTATCGTCAGGTAAGTTGGATCTAAGTAATAATTAAGATACATTTATACATACCCAGAAGGTTTTAATTATATTTTGTCGGCTTTATAAAAATAGACGAGGATTTCATCACCTTTTATATCCTTTGGTATAATGGAAAAAAAAACTTTCTCCCTGAAATAGCCCATCTCCCATTTACATATAGCTCAATTGTTGACTTTAAGGATTGTTTAGGTAAATTAAAAACATAACTTCTAACTGGATCGCTTGAAAATGCAAAAACTAAACATATATATTCCAAAAACATGTACCAACATTAGAGTGGAGAAAAATTCCAGTTTTTGGGATATTGGTCATGTAATACCTGCAAATTGGAGGTCAAAAACAATGATTGTTTGACCTCAACGAACGTTTGAAGGTGCCCCCTCCCAATCAAAAAGCTACAAAAAAAAACAGTTTGAAATTATTTTTTTTAAATACATATGCGGATAACGTCTTTATTTATCTGGAATACAAAGAAAACCAAGTGAGCTATAGAATCAAGGTTTTGTAATACATCTAGTAAGGAGGAAGCTTCAAATGTTTGCAAAATTTTTTTGATTTTCTCATTTTGTTTTAGATTATAGATATTTGATTTGACTTCACTTTAGCCTTAAATATAAAAAAATACAGTCAAAGCAAATAGCTCAAAAGACATAATCGTTCCAATTCTAGTGGATATTTATAGGAGTTGTTTAAACATCACCCGTATTTCTTCTAGTTGGGGAGAAGTCAATGCCATCTTCATTCCGAAAGCTGGCAAGCCCATCCGTACTGAACCGAAAGATTTCAGGCCTATATGCCTATGCGAGGAAACGTAATATTCCCAACATAGATCCGCCAACCATTAACGGTACTAAGCTACAGGCTTCGGTAACTGCCAAATATCTTGGAAATCGTTGAAGCCGTTTCCAAAAAACAAAAAAATAAGAAAAGTGGCGTGGCAGTGGGCGGATTTTACTAAAACAATTCTTTTTATTTTGCTCCGTCATAACAATAAATTATGGATTTCATCCATAAAACTATGCAGCTGTTTCATAGCGTTGCCTATCATGAAGTAGTCATTAGGCGCGTCTTACCAAATAAAATCTCACTGAGCGCTCAATTTCAAGTTGACGGAGGCGGAATAATTTGGTGGGACAAGATTCTCCCATCAATTGTATAAAAAACATGTGTTGTACTGAAATTCTGCGAACGAAATTTCAACTTTGCTCAAAACATTTAAAAGTTAAAGCACAAAACTTTATGAAATGAATAAAAGATAATACCAAGTTCAATTTATTTTCATTTTTATGAACATTCCACTTTTATTTTGTATTTATTTATCGTTTTCGCATTTGCACTTCACCGAGAAACTGCAAGTTTTGCTGTCAAACGGACAGCTGTTTTGGCTGAGAAAGAACATTGAGAAATGAATCCAAGAAATTGTCGTCTCAGTAATCTCCGAAAAAAATCTCAGTGCTCAGGTGAGATTTTTTGTCTTACTTAAAAAAATCTCTGAGCGCTCAGAGAATTTATTTGGTAAGACACACCTGATATCAATTATATAGACATCTTCGTAGATAGCCAGGGGATAGTTAAAGCTATTTCTTCAATCGTCTAAAGTTTCATAAGTCGAAACTGGTAGACCGTTCTCGAATTGAACTGAAATCACAGTCCCAAGACATCGTGATACTGTCGGGAGGGAAATGGCAGATGAACTGGCCAAAAATGGATCATCTCTTGATCCAAGTCAAATCTAATCTTTGGTACCTACTTACGCCACGGGCGCAGAAAAATGTAGAATCCACCAGAATTTTGTTGAAGCTGCGATCGTGATGGTCAGATGGCCATCTTTTGACACTATTTGTCGGGTTTCAAGAAGTTTATAACTGAACATGTCGAAAAAACAAACTGAATATTTACCTACTCAAGATAATAAATAAATAAATTGGGTGGCGCAACAGCTCGTGGAGAACCAGGGCCTAGTGACTTACAACTCACAACCATTACTGTGTGCGTGTTTGTTGGCAGGAATGGAGGGGACCTACAGTTTTTTGCCGAGTCCGAACGGCTAAATGAGAAGCACTTTTTCATGACAAGTATACTCTTGGAGGATTTGTCAGTTCCTCGCAAGAGGCAGTACCTCGAAATAAAACATTTCTGTTTGTAGGTGGCACGGCTGGGAATCGAACCCACACCTTCGGCATGACAGTCCTACGCACTAACCATCAAGCCACGAGGTACTACTCAAGATAAGCAGGCCTCAATTATCGCTCCTATTTCCTTTGGTTATGTTCCAGTTTGGCCAAAACTAGAAAAGAAACCCCTCGAAGAATACTTTTTCGACAAAATGGGCAACATTTCTACCCTGCTACTAAAGTATATCCTAAAATTTACTCAGAATTCAGGATAGTTCAAAAAGGGGAAGCGTAGGAAAGGAATGGTCAACAAAAAAAAATGTCGACTGCACAAATATAAATTTCATCGACTGTTTAAATGTCGACTGAAGTTTGCTCGACAAGAAAAACAGTTGACAGTTTAAAATCCAGAGTATACTAATGTCGATTGAAAAGCTGTCGGTAAAAAAATTTCGACTTTTATACAAAATACAGTAAAATAAAACAGTTGATGCAATTTATAATTGTCCAGTCGATATTTATTTTTGTAGATCGTTCGTATGCTTCCCCTTTTTGTTACTTTTCTAAATGATAAACAAACCCGTCAATTCCTTTTTTGTATTTATTTTTATCTGACTTAAGTAAGGTAACACTGCACTCCATTTTGTCTTTTTCATTGAATGACCAACTGAGAGTTGCAGGTTGATATGATTAAAATAATACTCAACCCTTTTCTGCTATACGATCCGATCGGATATTTCCATTCACGTGAATGTTTCATTAAATTTTCTTCAAATAATTTTATAAAATTTTGAGTTGAAACCTTAACCGATATTTAATTAGGGAATTATCGAGAGAATTTTAATTTGATTTTTATCTCAATTTATATATATTCTGCAACAATTCTTTCCATCTGACAAATGACAGAATACGAACTTTAGCAGAATAGGACTGTCATAAACAATTATCCGGGAGTGGCTTGTTGATGCGGTGCCGCATGCATGTGAACATCATTCACTTTGCCACTGTCGACCTTTTACGAATCGATATTTTCAAAATCGACTTTTTAAGAGTCGAAATTTTGATCAGTCGGTATTTTTGATAATCAACTTTTCGAAAGTCGACATTATGACGGTCCATTTTTTTAAATCGACATTTCAAATATCGGCAAATCGTACTCAACCCTTCCAGAAGGCATCCTGTTCCTTAACTTGTCATCAATCCCACACCAATCCCCTCCTCACACCTACCTACCTACATATATCCTGGCCAGTGCGATGGATCCACGGTGATCCGAGTGACATGATGAGACTTACCGTATTGTCACCCCTTTTAGCCTAACCTTACCTAACCTATATACCTACATAGCTACAAAAATGTTTGATTGGCACAAAATAAGCGCCCAAAAACTTTTCAAACACAATTTTTTAAGATTTTGCTAGTTAACTTCCGTTCTACATATGTTGTGGACTTGAAAACTAGAAATAGACTTTTTTTGAACTTTTACTGCAACTATAGAAATAATCTATAAAAGCTAAAAAATATAATTTTTCTGACACAACTAAGCATTTAAAAAGCTACAATTTGTTAGCATATTAATTTTTTGAAAGAGTAAAAATATAGAACGACGGTTTTCGAATTTTCTTCCGACGACTTGAGTTTAATTTTAGCGGAAACTTGAATACCAAAAAGAATAGGTACACGCAGCTATACTTCGTTCGTATAACAATTTATTTGATTTCCCCAAAAAGTGTCCTTCAAATTAAGGGACGTGATTTTTTGGTTTTGTGTAAATTTCAGCTCAATTCCAAAGTGGTTCCCGTGCTAAAAAAAAAAGTAGAGTAGGTATACAAATTTACTCTATCTGCATTTCTGTCCAAGATATTTTTATGTGGAGAGAAAATCACAGCATAGAAGGTTACCGCGGACAAACAGACATTCAGACAAAATTTTTTTAAATGATACAGTTATGTTTCTTAGCAAGTAAATAACCACCTAAGACCAAAAATTTGAAATTATTTCAATATTAACGACAGACACTCCAATTTTATTTATATGTATGTACAGTACATATATGTATGTATTAGGGTGGTCCTTAAATTGGACATTGTCTTGGATAGCCTTCATTCGATTCAAAACATTGAAAAACAATTTCCCTAATTTTTTCAGATTTTTATTTCACCCCCCTGGTCTCCCTTTTTCCTCTTGAAGGTTCAAATAATGGAGTTAGGGTGATTCTTATAACACGTGAAAAAAAATCAGAACTTATAGATTTGATTGAGACGAAAAAAAAATCGTATTGGAGGGGGTGTCTATTTCCCCCCGTTCAGGCAGGAGGGGTCATTTTCTAAAAATTTGACCCAAAATAGAAAAAAATTATTAAAAAACAACAGGACCACTTACAATGGCATGCTATAGCTTTTTTTAAAGTCATGAATCCAGTCTCTAATATGTTTTTTAAATCAAGTTTTTATTGTAAATAGTTTTTGAAAAAATAATTTCCAAACTGAAAAATAAAAACAAAAATAATAATGTTGTACGTTTGAAAATTATTTTTTTCAGAAACTATTTATAATAAAAACTTGATTTAAAAAAAATATTAGAGACTGGATTCATGGCTTTAAAAAAAGCTATAGCATGCCATTGTACGTGGTCCCGTTGTTTTTTAATAATTTTTTTCTATTTTGGGTCAAATTTTTAGAAAATGACCCCTCCTGCCTGAAGAGGGGAAAATAGACCCCCCCTCCGATACGATTTTTTTTCGTCTCAATCTAATCTATAAGTTCTGATTTTTTTTTCACGTGTTATAAGAATCACCCTTACTCCATTATTTGTACTTTCAAGTGGAAAAAGGGGGGCCAGGGGGGTGAAATAAAAATTTGAAAAAATTAGAAAACTTTTTTCTTTATTTAGAGTCATTTGATGCCTATCCAAGTTGGATTTTCAAAAAAACCCAATATAAGGACCACCCTAGTATGTATAGATGTATAGATTATTTGTACATTAAAAAATGTATCTAAAACCGTTCTGCCGATAAATCAGAAAATTCAAAATAAAAAAAAAAACGTTATATGAGAGTTCTATTAATAATTGCTAAGTACTTATAATTTTTATCAGAAGTACACTCCTCGTCAACTGAATACGCACAAACATTTTTGAATATATTTTATCCATTTTTTTCCAAACAGTGATGGTTATTATGCCATCTGTTGATGGTAAAAATTTTCGTAACATATAAATAACAGAATTTCAAAGTTTTATCCAAAAACAACCGTGAGTTTTTCCTTCAACCACTTCCAAAGTGTAACTTATGCAAAGTAGAAGTTTTTTTTTGAGTCAACTGAATAGGTACAAAAATTAAAATTGGTATTGGAATGGAATGAAACAAGTTTTTGTTTAAGTTTAGTAGTGGGTACTTCCACCTTTATTTTTAATTACTTCGTAAATTCGATCCGGCATGGAATCGTATAGCTTTTTAATGTAATTTAACGAAATTTCGCTCCACGCTTATTTGATTGCAGAAATTAAGGTTTCTTTGTCTTCGAACTGACGACCACCCTCATAAACTTTGCGTACTAACCATCCCCAGACATTGTCTATGATGTTTAGATCAGGTGAGTACGGCGGCGGCCATTGAAGCAACTGCACTTGTTGCTCCTCTATCCATGTTTTTATTATGCGCGCTGAGTGAATAGGCGCATTATCATGTTGGTAGGTCCAGTTTATGGGTCCAAAGATGTTAGAAAATTTAGGAAAATTTCTTTCCAAAATTACTTTATACCCAGCTGCTGTCATTCTTGATGTTACAACCTCAAGCTCAACTGTTCCATAATAACTGACTGCTCCCCATATCATGACACCTCCTTCACGACTATGATGGCGCTTTAAAAATCTTTTTTCTTTTCTTAAGTCGTGAAAATAGAAGTTGAACCCATCAGGGCCATCGAAATTAAACTTTTTTTCATCTGAAAAAACCACGTGATACCATTCTTTTTTCCAACTCATGTGAAGTCTTGAAAAATCTAATCGCAACATTTTCCGTCTCTCGTCAAGTGGTGGTTTTTTCTTAAGTTTCATTCGTTTAAGATGGCTTGAGTTGTTGATTACTCTTAATACTGTTGAGCAACTTGCGTTTACGCCGACTTTTTGTTTTATTTTTGCCACACAATCAGAAGAATTTGATGCATATCTTAAAATTCTTCGTCTCTCAGCTGCTGTTGTTGCTGTTTTCTTACCTCCCTTCATGTTTTTGCCGTATGCATCTTTATTTTTCAAGTAAGAATAAACTACATTAAAACTTCGGCCAACTTTATCAGCTATTGCACGTCCAGTTAGGCCTTGGTCTCTAAGTAAATCGATTTTAGCTTTTTCAACACTGTTAAGACACGTAGATCTACCCATTTTTCTTAAAATTTGAAATCAAGAATTAAATTTTACTGAAAACACTAAAATCGTTAATTTAAACTGTCAAGCACTCCAAAAAACTTATAAACAACGAAGAAAATGGCGTTGTACCTATTCAGTTGACTACACTCAGAGAAAAACGTCAGGTAAATAATTAACCTGGGCCTTGTTGAATTCACGAGGTGCACAATCCCATACAAAGTTACTGACATTTCAGAAATTTACCTGATTTTAGTGACCTTTTATTCAGTGCAAAATCAACCTGGTGGACTTTCTTGTCATATTCAGGTTGATTTAAGAAGATGACCTGTAATTTTAACACTAATTTCTTGTAAATAAGAAATTTTAACAAGAATATATGTTGTCAATTTTAACCAAGATCGTGTTTTTCTAACACTATATGATATGAATTTCTGTTTTACTACATATCAGGTTGAACTAACATTTAATGTGTTTTTTTTTACCTGTTGTATTTTACCTGACCTCATGTTAAAAAAGCACTCTGCCAGTTCATTCCAGCGTGACACAAGTGCTGAAACGCACACACACTGACAATTTAAGTAAAACGATTTGAATTTAACCTGGTCTCCTGTTAAAGAAGCGATCTGCCAGTTCATTTAAACGTGACATTAGCGTTGAAACGCACACACACAGGCCATTAAAATAAAATTATTTGAATCTTACCTGGCCTCCTGTTAAAGTAGCACTCTGTCAGGTCATTTACACGTGACACTAGTGCTAAAACACACACACAAGCCATCCAATGAGTTTCAACTAAGGTATTGATATTTGGCACCAGTTTTTTGTGTAGTGAATTGGCCCAGTGGTTGAGTGCTATCTCCGTGTGTGAAAGGTTCCCAGTTCAAAACTGAAGTAAGTATCACAAATAATTTTTAAATTAAAATAAATAAATAATAAATTTCTATATGTACTTTCAGAACAATGCTTACGAGTTGAGCGATAGACAGCGCAAGAGACGGCTCTTAGACGTATAAATTCATGAATTATGCCGGATTTTTTCGATTGGAAAACTGCCAGTATAATGACAAAAGCAACAAAAAAAGAATGGACAAATTAATTATTTTTGTCATTATAGTGGCAGCGTTCAAGTCGTGTAAATCCGGCATTAGATACAGGGTTGATATAACATTTAAACCTGTTAAATTAACTATAGGTTGTCAGGTTAAACTAACCAGATTTTCATGTTAAAATTACAGGGCATTGAATATTTTGTCAGGTTAAATTAACTATATTTGCAGGTAAAATTTACAGGATTACAGTGTTAAATTTTCAAATCAGGTATCAGGTTAAACAGTTAACCCGATCTACCGAGTTGAAAAATAACAACCTGAAAATCAGGTATGATTGGCCAGAAATTGGTTGATAATACCTGCTTTTTTCTCTGAGTGTAAAAAAAAACTCCTACTTTGCATATAAAACACTTTGCAAGTGGTTGAAGAAAAACTCACGGTTGTTTTTGGATAATTCTTTCGGAATTATCTGCTTAACATCTTAAGGGAATAGTTAGCATCAACAGATGGCATAATAACCATCACTGTTTGGAAAAAATGGATAAAGTATATTAAAAAATGTTTGTGCGTATTCAGTTGACGAGGAGTGTATATAGAATTTGTATTATAAAAACCTTCTTATTGAAACTATGCCTGGCCCCTGAAAAAAAAACTTCCAGCTTTATGATTAAGAATTCTTATCTTGTTTACAGTGTTTTTTTTTGCAAAAATCCATGTTAGTTAAACTGAACAGAACATAATACAAACTGCATCTGACAAAGGCTCTCACTATGTCACTGATGAGTCCAAATGAGGAAGCCGGACAAAACGCCGATTTGTAGGACTAAAGGCCATAAAAAGCTATTTTGAATCGTAAATAAAAAAAAAAAAATTTGATGGTAGATCACATTAATTTCAGTTTACACAAAAAAGATTTATCAAAATCGTAAGATCTGTTTAAAAAAAAAAAAAACTTCTCTTAACTGATTTTTTTAACATTTGTGTGGAAGGTACCGTTTCTGTACCTGTACCTTAAGTAAAAGTTATTAACAAGCCATCCAGTACCGAGTTTAAAAAAAATCAACCATGTCGTTTGGGAATACATATTTGATTTTCAAATAAAAAATTGGAATATTTTTGAAAAATCCAAAAATATTTGTTTTTTTAATTTTAGTTCGCAATACTTTTCAAATTAAATATGAACAAACTATTATGATTTTAAAGAAAATTAAAAATTAAAAATATTATTCTTCTGTTTTAGTGGATTGAATGACTTATGTATGTTCCAATAAAGAATTTTAAGTGAGCTTTACTGAACAAACTATTGAAATCAGTTTTACTGTTTTAAAGAAATTCGAAGAAACAAGAATGCTTCGTTGGGAGGTACCATTGATAACCATTTTTTGAAAAATGGTTTTCCATCCACAGGTAGCCTCTAGGTACTTAAAATAATATATTGATTTTTTTTTTGAGTTGAAAAATATACGAATATGTAAAATTGCCTAACAAAAATGTAGGTAGGTATGTCAAGTATTATTTTTCATTCTATTCTTGGGAGCAATGATCAAAAAACGACATGTACCAAAATTGAGGAAAATTGATGCGACCATTTAGGCTGTAGCTCAACGGACAGACAGACAGAATTGTGAGACTAACTTTATTGCTGTTCCCTATCAGCTTTAGAAAAATGAAGTTCGAATCATGTTATTTTTAAGAAATTAAATGACTACCATGCAAGCATTTGTAGATCTGAAAAATAATCCAAAAAAAAAAAATATTTTCAAAAAACCCGTTTATCTCAAAATGCCAAAAATACAGATACGTTTTTTTGTTCTTTACACAGTACAAGATTTATCAAAAGAGATCAGTTGTTCAAATCAATTTGGTTTGGTTCAACACACTTCTAACGGAAATGCTATGACGAATATTTCAAAACATTTGTTCGTCACATAACGTATCGTATCCACTGTATCTGTTACTGATACTGACTAGAGCATTACAATTTAAAAAAATCTAACTCAGTTTCAAAATACAAAAATAAAAGGCACCAATTTTGTTGAAAAAGCTTTCCATGTTCATTTTGGTTTGTTTGTCAGACAGTGAAGTATCAAATAGTAAGTAAGTACCATTCAATTGCGTACACAATATCAAAAGGTAATACATATTGGCATTTTGACTTTTGTTCAGTTCTGTGCATTTATCAAAATCGGTGAAAGTGGCAAATCCAGTGATTCTTTTACTCGTCAAATGTCAATATTTGTTGTTATTTGATGGGCTCTCGAATACTCGTAGCAATTTTTAATTTCTTCCACTTTCAATTTTGACAACTTGCGCAATATATTACGTTAGATTTTTGTACTGTGGTGAAGTAGGTAGGTACCTACGAATAGCAATAAATTTTGGTAGATTCATCAAAGTAGCAAAATAATATTATAAGCAATCAATTTTTATTTTGTCCTCCAATCGTTTATCATAAAAAAATCTCATTTCTATGTATTGTTTTTCTGTTTTTTTCTCTTCAAATTATTGCAATGCACTTCAAAATAATTCTACGAAATAAAAAACCAAACATATGAATGTCACTCGACAAATTTAAGCAAATAAAATCAGATTTAGTAGAAAAGAAACATAAAAAGTTGTTCCAACATTTCCTATAGGTATAGCAATAAAAATAAGAAAAAACAACAACAACAACACACGTGTATATCTATACACTCTCCTCAGACAATGTGTATTAGAATATAAAGACAGAAGACTCTTCGCGTACTCACCACACCGAAGAGACGTTATATTGCCGATAAATCTCCCGAGGATAATATTAAATAATGGCTGAATAGGATATGGGCCATATAAAAAACAATTGCTCCACCATTAGCCGGAAGCGGAGAAACACAAAGGAGTTTCAATGTATACACATCTGAGCACTTGTATAGGTATATGTATACTTTAATACACGGATATGGTTCGGATACCTCCCAGCAATCTGCCATTTTAGGTTTTTATTTCTTTGTGCTTCCTTAGTTTTTTTTATTTCCTCCTTCAAGGATCTGTGTATGGTGGGGGGCGGCGGCGGGAAGCAGGGTAAAACATATCATGTGTCCTATATCTACAGCCATCAATTGTTGGAGGACTTGTCAAAATTAGCAAATAATAAAACTCAAGGTCGACAGACGAAAAGGGAGTGAAAAAAGCACTTACTTTTTTTCTTTTGCAAGAGAAAGATGCTTTTTAAAAGAAATCTGCCAACGTCATTTATTTTATTCGTTCTTTTAGCCTTCAAGCAGGTATAGCGGAATATACATTTGTATAACAAAAATAATATCCTCTATATCCCGTTAGGGTATCTCAGTCTCACTTGGGCTTGTAAAAATATCTTTGATACTGATTGAGGTGCGAGAGCCGTTTCCCAGAAAACACCTAATACCGTGTTTTATGACAAGGAACATAAAATTCACATATAAGGACAACATATAGGTGGCAGCTAAGCAGGAAGATCCTTGGGAGAGTTGTGATTATAACGATGAATTTATTTTATTTTTGTTTTGTTGTCGGTTTGGTTCGTTTGTGTTGTGAGTGCACGTAAGGGTGAAATAGGTTCCTACGATGTTGAACTGAAATGATTTAATCAATTCACATACATTTTGTTATGCAATTAATAAAATTGCCCTGGCAATATGAAAATCATTTAGAAATAACAAGCTCATGTTAACACACCCAAAACCTTCAAAAAGAATGCAATGCTTTCAAGTTCTGCATGCATTGATGCATGCATTTTGTGTAAACATTGATCCTAGGTTCTAAAGTAATAGAAATAAATAATCTTGATATTAAATATAAAAGTTTGACAGGATTTTTTTACACCTTATGTTGGGGCGAGGGGTTAAAAAAATGGGGGTTTTCCAATTTTCGGTGTCATAGACACACCCATTTCAATTCATTTATCAAAAATAGGATGTGATGCTCCACAGACCATATTTTTAACAATCCTTTCAACAACACAAAAAAGATTCTCAAGATAAAAGCGAACCTTACCGGCCTTTTTTTTGGAGACTTTTATGTAGATTTGTTTATAACCTCATAAAACGCAGTTTAGAGCTTTAAATCTTGAGTTCTGTTGATAGAAGCTTCAGCTTCAAAGCTCAAATCTATGAACTCAGGGAAAATTCATGAGCATATTTTTTTTTTTTTGGAACTGAATTAAAGTGTTTGTACGCATGAGACAAAATTTGAAAGTCTCCATTTGCAGCCCCTCACCACGACGTTATGATTTTCTTATCTCAATTTTTTTTTGTTTCCAAAATTCATTATTTAACCCCAAATTTTCTATGCACAACCGACTTCAAAGAAAATGAGGGAATGAATTACAAAAACTTGATGCTGCCATCAGGTGCCACCGCCGCCGTGGCACACACCTCATCAAGTCCCAAACATGTTTTGCATTAAAGTGCATTTAATTTAGCCACTGAGCCACTTTGTCGCTTTTCCCTGGAAAAAAAAAAAGATTGAAGTAGGTACAGCAAGAGGGCTATGCATCAGGAATGATAAGTCACCTCAGCGTCGCGTCGTCGTCGTCAAACAGGGAGTAATCTTTCAGAAAACTTAGTGCGCTCCAGCTTGTTTAGCGGGGGGAGGGGGAGGGGGTTCCAGGTCCCATATAGATACACCTTCATGGCAACCTCAAATGCAGGAGTTCATAAAACATCAATTTAAGCATAGAGATGAAAAAGAAACCCTCAATGGCAACGTAGTGTTTACTCACTTTCTTTTTGAGAGGGTAATATGCTGGGGCTGTGCGAGGGCGGAAGGAAGTGTAGCTTCGGAAAGAGCATAGCCGCCATAACTCTTACAACGCAAAGAAAAGAAAAAAAATAAATAAAACGTCAAAAGAAAAAGTTATGGAAACGTTCGTTGGTATATACTACCAGTTTCCGTCATCAGCTCGTGGAAATATAACTTTTCATTTCAGGAATTTTTTCGCCATTCCAAAGTTATTCAGCACAAGACGGCAGTGGTTGCGGGCGGCATAGGATACCCGATACCCGGGTACCATTTGTGGATATACATCTGGCAATGGTGTTTCTGGTTCCTGTTCAGTAAGCAAGTGCAACAGCAATGAAAAAATATCGTCTTGCCCATCACGACCAAGAGTTGAGGTTTTTAGTTGTTGTTAGTGAGTCGGTCATCGGATTGCTAGAGGTATAGTCAGTTAAGTTATACATTCTCCCCCAAAGACTTGAGCGGGGGTTTAATGTGAGAATAAGTGAGTCTTATCCTTTGGCATTGGGGTATTAGGTTTACATTATGCATCACGTTGTGGTCAGCTGGCTTTTTAATAAAATGTTGTTGTTCATACTTATTTATCTTATTTTACGTCAAACTGAAAAAAAGTTTTGCAAAAAAGGAATGAAAGAAAAAAAAAACTGTAATAATAGTTGATGGGATAGGATTGTGTAAGGGATAAATGTTGGTATTATGTAAATAGGTTTACCTATCTATGATGAAATTTTTTGTTGCATGCCTACTTCGTTAAACATATACTACATCCCTTTCTGTGCAAGATGGTTATCATATCATTTAAGCTTTTTAAGCATAGTTAAAGCTGACATTTTATTTTCAATTATGAAATACTAGCTGCTCTTTTTAAACTACCTTCGGTGCCTTCCAAGGTGTCCAAGGTAATCATTAAAGTAAATAATAAGAGTAACCAATAAAAGTAACCAATAAAAGTAACCAATAAAAAAAAAACAATAAAAGCCACCAATAAAAGTGACCTATTGGTTACTTTTACCGGTTACTTTTAATGATAACTTTTACTTTACTTTACTTTACTTTACTTTACTTTACTTTACTTTACTTTACTTTACTTTACTTTACTTTACTTTACTTTACTTTACTTTACTTTACTTTACTTTACTTTACTTTACTTTACTTTACTTTACTTTACTTTACTTTACTTTACTTTACTTTACTTTACTTTACTTTACTTTACTTTACTTTACTTTACTTTATGTTGGAAGGAGCGTCTAAACACACATCAAAAGGCTCCGTGTGAATCTGACCATCATCAATGTTGCTGTCATTCTTTTTGTTGTCAATTGTAAAGTGTCAAATATTTCTGATGTCATATTCTAATTTTGCTAAGTCATGTTTCAATTTCTTTTTGTTTCATTGGTTTTATATTGTTAAATGTCAAATAAGTTAAAGTCATTTAAAAGTCAAGTACAAAGTAAATTTTTATGTCAAATAAAATCATTATTGTACCAACCACCATCAGAAACACTTCGTCTTTTATTTAAACATTTTATTGGAATCAACATTTGGTCCTATCGAGCCGAATAATCTCGAATTATTAAATACTGTGATAAATTGAGCTGTGATAAACATTAATTGAACTGTGATAAAAATTATTAATTGAGCTGTGATATAATTAATAAGTGAGTGTTGGATTAACGTCGTCTTGTTGGAGTACCGTCATCGTTGGAGTTTTCCTGTTTTTGTATCCTGTACACCACCTATAGTTGGCCAGTAGAACATCAATCATCTGTCCAGAGGAGCACCTATAATAAAGTTAAAAGATTGAAGTGAGTAAAATATACAAATTATACTTTTGAAAGTGCATAAACCGATACATACATTTTCCTTTACGTCGATTGGAACGTTCATCACATTGGAGGATTGTGTCCAGTTATTGCCGCTATTCAGTGCCGTTGATTAGCTGTCGTCCTGTGCTGTTACTTCAGTGTAAAGTTATTGCCGCTATTGAGTGCCGTTGAATAGCTGTCGTCCTGTGCTGTTTCTTCGAACAGTTATTGTTGCAGTCACCTGTACCTAAGTGTTTTTTGTGGAGTCGCAGTACCTGAAACCTGAAACGACAAATAATTAATCAAGGAGATCAAAGTGAGTGCAATAATTTTATTAAACTATATTTATATACATATATTGAGTGCAATTCTGAACAATGAGTGAGTCATCGACATTTAAGATTTTCAAGAAAACCTGTGGTCAGGTGGAAAAATGTAGTGCAGGCTACCGAAAGTTGAGCGCAGAAAAGAAAACCAAGAATTATTTGATAGGTCGCTTGAATCTTTTAGAGGAAAACTTTCGAAAAATCTCCGATCTTCATGATGAGATTCAAGGCTCCGAAGAAGATGACGATTGTTTAGTAGAGTGTGAGGATATTTTCGATAGCATTATGGAAACTTGCCTTTCGTACAAAACGGACATTTTAGATGAGTTAGATAGGTTAGAGGGTTTGCATTGTGGTGAAAAATCGAAGGATGACACTACTAAATTCCAGGATAAGCGCGAGTCTTACTTAAATTGTGGTGGAAAATCTAATTCCCGTGAAATAAAACTTCCTGCTATAACTCCTCCAACGTTCTATGGGGATTATAACAATTGGCGTCCATTTTACGATCTTTTTGTGTCCTTGATTCACAACAATGCATCCCTGTCGAAGATATAGAAATTAACATATTTAAAATCGTGTCTTAAGGGTAGTGCTGCGTCGTTGTTAGATTACCTTGAAGTCAATAACGATAATTATGATGAAGCATGGTCAATTCTAACAACCCGTTACGACCATAAAAGGATTTTGGTCACAACTCATTTGAAAAGTTTTTTCGAGCAGCCAACAATCAGCACAGAATCATCAGATTCAATCAAGGGCTTGTTAGACAAGTCAAAGGAAGTGCTTCATGCTCTGAAAAACTTAGGCGTTCCGGTAGACAGTTGGGATGTTATAGTTGTCTTCACTCTGCTTCAAAAACTACCAACAAATACACAGCAATTGTGGGAAGAGAAGTTAGGTTTGAGTACAGAGCTACCTACCTTTAAAGAGTTTTCGGTTTTTTTGGAAACTAGGTTTCGTTCTTTAGAAGTTGTTAGCCAGCAAGGTTCTAAATCCAAAAATAGTACCAACAGGGAACAATCTAAGTACAAACCTAAGGTGTTGCATCTGAAATCGACGAGGAAGGAGAAGTATAGCTGCGCTGTTTGCCACAAGGGTCAGCATTCGCTTCGAACGTGCCACTCTTTTTTGAAGCTGGATGTATCTGCAAGAATGAAAACCATAAAACAACTTGGTGTTTGTGAAAATTGCTTAGCCTACAATCACAAAACATTTCAATGTCCGAGTGAAAAACGCTGTTTTCAATGCAATCAGAAACATCACACGCTTCTGCACATTCCTCAACCTAATTCAAACAATCAAACATCATTCGTTCAAAATTCTCAACCTAATCATTCACACAATAGTCAAAATTCAATAGCTCAAAATTCTCAATCCAACCACTCACACTTTTCCAATTCAAACTCAGCTCATTCCAATACAAACAATAGAAATACAAACTCACAGTCTCTTATTCGTAATACCAATCAAAATACATACCAAGTTTCAACACAGATAAATCCAAACGCACCACCATTTAATCCAGTTTGTGAGCAAGCTTTGACAAATTCCATGGCCCATAACTATCACATCTCCAATCCGATAAATACAATGGTTTTGCTGGCAACAGCAGTCGTCCAAATACAATCATCAAACGGAGAGTTTATCAACATGAGAGCGCTGATAGATCCAGGTTCAGAAGCAACTTTCATCACCGAACGAGCTGCGCAACAACTTGGGTTGAAGAAGTGTCGAACATTCGTCGAAGTCTCTGGATTTGGAAACAACAAAAATGGATCATGTCAAAGCTTTGTCGATATGAAACTTAAATCTTTACATACCTCGTTTGAAACTGAAGCTAGGGCGTTTGTTTTCAAAACTTTAACTGGTTTGCTTCCCAATAGGAAACTTCTTCCACAATGGAATCACATTCAGGGTTTGAGTTTGGCTGATCCTTCATTTTATAAACCTTCTAGTGTTGACTTGCTCCTAGGTAGTGATGTCTTTTCTGAGGTCGTTTTGCCAGAAATAGTTAGAGGAAGTGAGCCTATAGCACCCATTGCTCAAAATACTCAACTTGGCTGGATCGTCTTTGGTAAGGCACCAATTCAAACTTGCCGTGTTCACCTGCAGCTTGTTGACATCGATACACAGCTTCGAAAATTTTGGGAAATCGAAGAATCTCCGTTTGAGGATCCCGAAACTGAAGAAAATATTGCCTGTGAAGATCACTTCCGGACACATACCAGGCGTTTAGCAGATGGACGTTTCGAAGTTTCGCTACCATTCAAGGAAGGTTTTCGCCCAGCACTAGGAGCAAGTCAGCAAGGAGCACTTCAAAGGTTTCTCCAGTTGGAAAGAAGATTCGACATCAATCCTGAATTACACAAACAATACTCTGCCTGCATTTCAGAGTATCTTCAGCTTGATCAGATGGAAGAAGTAGATGTCAGCCAAGGTGAAATTCTCAGATCACCATTCCATTATGTTGTTCCTCATCATGCTGTGTTCAAGGAGTCCAGTAAAACCACGAAGCTTCGTGTAGTTTTCGATGCTGCCTTTAAAACTACAGATGGGACTTCCTTGAACGAGCATCTTTTGGTTGGACCTAAAACACAAGCAAACATTATGGACATAATTCTAAAATGGAGGAAATTTAGGATTACCTTGACAGCTGACATCGAAAAGATGTACCGGCAGATCCAGATGAGAAAACCAGATTCTTTTTATCAGCTGATTTACTGGCGAGACAACAAGACGAGTCCTTTGAAGCTTTATCGGTTGAAGACGGTGACTTTTGGAACAGCATCCGCTCCCTACCTGGCTACTCGAACGTTGAACAAGCTTGCTGATGACGAGAAGGAAAAATATCCATTAGCAACTCAGATGATACGTCAGGAAATGTACGTCGACGATTTGGTTAGTGGAGCAGACTCAGTTCAAGAGGCTCAACAAAAAGTTTCCGAAATCAATCAACTTCTTTCATCAGCTGGCTTCCACTTGCGCAAATGGGCAAGCAATTCTGAAGAAGCTCTAATCAATATTGCGCCTCAAGAACGTGAAGTCGATTTTCTTCTGCCCTTTGATTCTTCGGAACATATCAAGACATTGGGTATAAAATGGCTTCCTTCCAGTGACTCTTTCTCTTTTCAGTCGGTGCAGACCGAAGCAGTTGAAATCACCAAGAGAACCATTCTGTCGACAATTGCTAGCTTTTTGATCCACTGGGTTGGATTTCTCCGTGCGTAATTTCAGCAAAAATAATTATGCAAAAACTGTGGTTGAAAGGCTTAGCATGGGATGTTCCTGTTCCGATGGATTTGCAGCGTGAATGGATTTCTCTACGGTCAGAACTACCACTACTTGAGCACATCCGGATACCTCGTTGGATTTTCACTGAAAAGAAAAATTTAGAGATAGAGTTGCATGGCTTTAGTGACGCTTCCATGAAGGCATACGGGGCTGTAGTTTTTCTAAGGGTTTTAGATAGAAACAACCAAATTCACACTCACCTCGTCATGTCTAAAACCAGGGTAGCTCCTCTAAACACTGTTTCACTTCCTCGACTAGAGTTATGCGGTGCTGTTATGTTAGCTCGACTTCTTTGCTATGTAAAAGGCGTTTTGCAGCTAGGCCAAATCAACATTTACGCGTGGACTGATTCCACCATCACACTATGTTGGATAGCTGCACCCCCATCGAAATGGAAAACATTCATCAGCAACAGAGTCGCAGAAATACAGAGGCTAACCAACGTCAACATATGGAAGCATGTACCAACGAAACAGAACCCTGCTGATTTGGCGTCAAGAGGAATTTCACCATCTGAACTGAAGGACAACACTCTTTGGTGGCGAGGTCCAGAGTATCTGCAATCCATTTGGAAGTTTTCATATCCCAGTTCACTATCAACTTTCGAAACTGAAGCAGAAATGCGTCCAGTAAGGATCCAGTTTCATCATGCAGTAGAAGCTGAAAACGAAGTAGAAAAATTATTTCAAAAAATTTCGGACTTGAAAAAACTGGTTCGAATCATCGCTTATTGCCGGAGGATTGTACGTGTCTGTCTCAAAAAACTTCCGATGAGCCAGTTAAATGAGCCACTTACCCCTGAGGATATGCAAAACGCAACTTTTAATTGCATAAGAGCCGTCCAAAAGGAAATGTTTTCTGAAGTCATCGAAGATTTAATCAAACAGCCGTCATCATCAAAACATCTAGGATCTCTGCATCCGTTTATCGATTGCCATGGTATTCTGCGAGTTGGAGGACGACTTCAAAACTCAAGTCTTAATTATGAGCAACAGCATCCAATCGTCCTGAAACCAGATCACTGTTTTGCTAATTTGCTGATCCGTGAAGCTCACGAAAAAACGCTCCATGGTGGATTGCAGCAAATGGTCGGCTATCTACGCACCAAATATTGGATATTCAACATCAAGCGAAGCGTGAAAAAATATATCCACCATTGTGTAATCTGCTACCGATTCAAGGCCAAACCTATGCAGCAGCTGATGGGGAATCTACCAGCCCCTCGAGTCAGAGTCTCTCGCCCATTCACGCATACCGGAGTAGACTATGCAGGAGCGATAGATGTGAAAGCTTGGAAAGGACGTGGAGGAAAAATGTACAAAGGATACTTCGCCATATTTGTGTGCTTAGCAACCAAAGCAATCCACCTGGAGGCAGTCAGTGATATGACTACTCAAGCGTTTCTGGCAGCCTTTCGAAGATTCACTGCACGTCGAGGTGTCTGCGCTGAAATGTATAGCGATTGCGGAAAAAACTTTGTAGGAGCGAACACCGAGCTCCAAAGGATGCTAAAGGCTGCAAACATCGACTGGAAGCAAATCCAATCAGCAACAACCAATGTCGGAACAAGGTGGAACTTCATTCCTCCCGCTTCTCCCCATTTCGGAGGACTATGGGAAGCCGGAGTGAAATCCGTAAAGTTTCACTTAAAACGGGTCGTCAAAAATGAGACCCTGACATTCGAGGAACTCAGCACGCTTCTGAGTGAAATTGAAGCATGTTTAAACTCGAGGCCTCTATGTCCACTCTCCGACAACATCGATGACTTTGCCATCCTGACGCCAGCACACTTCCTGATCGGTACATCAGCTCACCTAGTACCAGAAGCAGATTTAGCCGTCGAAAAGGTTTCTCACCTGGATAGATGGAAGAAAATCCAAATAGCCGTTCATTCATTTTGGAAGCAGTGGAGTGGAGAGTATCTGTCTCGTCTTCAGCAGCGACCGAAATGGTTGAAAACGGAGCGACAACCTCAAATAGGAGATCTTGTCCTGCTTAAAGATGAACGGCTACCACCTTCCAAATGGGCTCTTGCACGCATTACATCTCTAATTCCAGGAGCAGATAAGCTGATTCGTGTCGTCAACTTGAAAACACAGTCAGGAGAATTCAGAAGACCAATTACAAAACTCTGCCTTCTACCTTCAAATAAAAAAGCAGACGAAAATGCAACCATCTAACCATGGACGAATATCTAACATGCAGTCAACAGAAAACATTCACCCAAAACAAAATCAATCATTCGAAACACAAATCCTCAGATCTTCAAACACTCATAGAATAAAATCGAAAAATAACAGTCATACATCGTTAAAACACTCATACAATTCTGATGTTGTTCTCAGAAATCAAAATATTCAACATCAGTCACTCAATTTTTGCACTCACTCACTCACTCATAAAATGTCGCACACAGAAAATCAAAATATTCGACATATATTTACTAAAACCTCTCATACATTCAAAATATTTATAATTATCACGCTTCATTCAAAAACTCACACTCACAGTTTTGAACTCACTCACAAATATAGCAAAATCATTCGATATCGCTCACACTAAATCATTTTAAAAGCACTCATTCGATATCACTCAATTTCATCAAGAATCATTTATTCACATTCATACGCACTCAAGCAAAAATCATACTCACACAAACGATGTAATCAATACAAAATTAAATCATATTTCAACAATTAAACACCATTAAATCAAAACCACAGGATTAAAATCATCAATCAATCAATCACAGTCACAGTCAACACATAGCCACGAAGGAAATTCATCTTTAAATTCAACTTTAACCCATCACCAAATAAAAATTTAATCACATAAATCATTTTAAAACAACATCAAAATAACATAAAAACATTTTAAATCAATTTCAAATTAATAATAAAAAATATAATTTTTAACCTAAAAAACGAAACACCCTTTAAATTTGAATCAAAATATACTTTTAATTAAATTTCAATCAACAAAATACAGTCCACTAAAAATCACATTCAAAATAATTTTATTCAAAAAAAAAATATTTTTGTTTACACCTAAGACACGAGACACCCTGTACCAGAGTCAACTAAAATCAATCAATGGAAAAGTATCCAAGGTTATCAATGAAAAAAATACACACGCTCTTATGAGAAACACACGAACATGTGTATTTCTTATGGGAGACACACAAACACGTATATTTCATATGGAAAACGAATTAATGAAGCAAATAGACACAATTGATCAACATAAACTAGGAAATTAATATAAAAATAGTAAAAGAACTCACCTGATATAATTTATAAACGACACAATCTTATTAAATTAATATTATTTGGCTCTTAAACAATAAAATTTAACGAAATTAATCACTTCATAAAAAAAAAACGCAGCATTGAATTGCAATTACAACCGACCGACGTCAATACCCGAGAAGAAGCGAGACAAACATATGACAGATAGAAATTCAGCAAAGGCAAATTATTAGTTAAAGCTGTCATAGAGCTAGATCTGTTTGTTTAAAATTTTGTTTTCGTCTCTGTAATCTAATTGTTTATACATTGTACTAAATATCACTCTTTATCGTTTCATGTGAATTGAGCATTACTTAGACGAGCCAAGCTATAATTGCGAACTTCGTTCACAGCCGGGGAGGAATGTTGGAAGGAGCGTCTAAACACACATCAAAAGGCTCCGTGTGAATCTGACCATCATCAATGTTGCTGTCATTCTTTTTGTTGTCAATTGTAAAGTGTCAAATATTTCTGATGTCATATTCTAATTTTGCTAAGTCATGTTTCAATTTCTTTTTGTTTCATTGGTTTTATATTGTTAAATGTCAAATAAGTTAAAGTCATTTAAAAGTCAAGTACAAAGTAAATTTTTATGTCAAATAAAATCATTATTGTACCAACCACCATCAGAAACACTTCGTCTTTTATTTAAACATTTTATTGGAATCAACACTTTACTTTACTTTACTTTACTTTACTTTACTTTACTTTACTTTACTTTACTTTACTTTACTTTACTTTACTTTACTTTACTTTACTTTACTTTACTTTACTTTACTTTACTTTACTTTACTTTACTTTACTTTACTTTACTTTACTTTACTTTACTTTACTTTACTTTACTTTACTTTACTTTACTTTACTTTACTTTACTTTACTTTACTTTACTTTACTTTACTTTACTTTACTTTACTTTACTTTACTTTACTTTACTTTACTTTACTTTACTTTACTTTACTTTACTTTACTTTACTTTACTTTACTTTACTTTACTTTACTTTACTTTACTTTACTTTACTTTACTTTACTTTACTTTACTTTACTTTACTTTACTTTACTTTACTTTACTTTACTTTACTTTACTTTACTTTACTTTACTTTACTTTACTTTACTTTACTTTACTTTACTTTACTTTACTTTACTTTACTTTACTTTACTTTACTTTACTTTACTTTACTTTACTTTACTTTACTTTACTTTACTTTACTTTACTTTACTTTACTTTACTTTACTTTACTTTACTTTACTTTACTTTACTTTACTTTACTTTACTTTACTTTACTTTACTTTACTTTACTTTACTTTACTTTACTTTACTTTACTTTACTTTACTTTACTTTACTTTACTTTACTTTTGATGGCGCTACAAAGTGGGTTCGATCTCTAGCCTGCCGTCTTCAATATTGAACTCCAAGTAGTCTGAGTCCTTTTAGTTTGTCGTTCCATCGAAGATGAGGTCTTGAAGAAGAAGATGAAGTTGAAGATTTACGAGCTGGAGCGTTGATGTCCATTCACCATTCACTCTACTCGGCCAAGCCATCTTAACCGTTAAATACGAGTTTTTCTGACTAGGTTTATGTTGCTGTACAGCACGTATAGTTCGTCATTGTTTCTTCTTCACCTTATGTTGCTTTCTCTATTAACGCAGATAGAACCATAAATCGTTCGTAGGACTTTTTTCTCAAATACTAATAGGGACTTTTCATCCGACTGGGTAAGGGTTCATGCTTCTGCACCATATAGTAGGATCAGGATGATAAGCGTTTTATACAGGGTCTCCCTGGTTCTTCTCGATAGGGCTTTATTGTTCACTTACCTCAAAGAAACAGTGATTAAGAAGAGGTATTCTACGTTGGATTTCCGCGCTGATATTGTTTTCTGCATTTACAAAAGTGCCCAGGTAGACAAATTCCCTGACTACTTCAAAGTTATACCACTATCAATAATTGTCACATTCTGCATCATTCCCATTCTTCTTGCTGCTAACTCCATGCTCGCTAAAATCTTCCAATCACGTCAATGTCGTCAGCAGACCCTGTGTGTATTTATTGAAGATAGTGCCTTCATGTACTGCTATAGGTGTACCGTACCGTATTACTTTTTCTGGCATAATGTTGAAGCAGCTGCATGACAGTGCGTCACCTTGTCTTAACCCTCTGGTGGTGTCGAAAGTTAAGGTAGAATCCGTACCAGCTTAGACGAAATAGCGAGCATTTCATCGTCCTTATAATAGTCCAGTAAATAGAGAGGTTTTACCCTACAAAAGGTCGGGTAGTTCTAAATTTTTGATATGTTGTATGGTATGGTTGGTAGATAAAAATTCAAAATTTCCACAACCACGCCCTCTCCGCCCCCTTCAAAATCCTGGAAAAACCACAAAAAATCGGCACTATTTTCAGTTTTTGGTCTATAAATTCTTCCCGGTATATTTATACGGAAAAAATAGTATGCAAATTTGTAGACAACAAAATTTTCTACAAACATGATTCATTAAGTATTTTTGTACAACCACTACAAACAGCGCTATGGAGCTCCCAAAAACTGCTAAAATTTCGTATTTTGCAAGATTTTCAGTTTTTTCCCTCTTTACAGCACAATAACTCCTTAACCGTCGAGTTATGGGCAAAATTGTTCATAATCAATCTTGTAGATAATTTAATTGGCTACCAATTTCATGTAACTACAATCAACCTCCTTTAGGTCAAACTCCCCCTAAGTCGAATATCCCTCTAACAAGAATTTTTTTACGATACATATTTGTATACTCCTCTCAAGTTTCTATACTGTATTTATTTCTCTCTAAATTGAATTTTTGCAAAACTAATTTTGATATCCCGTGAGAATTCAACTTAGAGGGATTCACCTGTATTTTCATTTTGTGACGAATACAATCGGGAATCGGGTGAGGGTTGAGAAAGTGATTTTTTATTCAAACGTTTTCACTAACTCACTTTCTTTTCTGTCTGTTTTATACAGTCCATGTATTGGAGTCCCGTATAGAAATTTTAAATATTACCGATTTCCTTACCACCAGAATCCATTTAAGTATAAATAGAAGAGTCAAACAAATTTAGATAGACATCACGACATTTTGAATCCATTGTTTTAGTCGCTATTTTCTACAATTTCGGACATACAGTAGTGCACTTTATTTGAGGGAGCGCACAAAATTCTACTTAAGGTAAGCCACTAAACTCATTTTGATGAAATTAAAAAGCATGATAATTGACGAGATGAAAATTAATTTCTATCCACTGCAGTGCACTGCCACAAGCACTTGAAATTAAAAAAAAAAAATAAAAATTCCAGTGATGTTTAGATGATTAACAATGGTTTTTAGTAAATCGTTTATACGAATTTTGTCCACGTTGTTTATGTACGGAGCAAGTATTGTCACCAATCTTTCTCATGGCCATAAAAATTGTAGGTAGTTATGATAAAGGACATTAAAACGAATGTCAGTTAAAGATCCCCAAAATCTTATCCCTGAAGAAAATTCTGGAAATGACCAATGAACTTAAAGTCGAGACATAAAGTTTCTGCATTGGCTTCAAGGCCGCTTATGGAAGCATATTCATCGTCTAAAGCTCTTTATGGCGATAACTCAACACGAGATCTCAAGAAATATGATCCAGCTGTATCTCGTGACATTATAAAACACAAGGTGTAATATGCAAAATGTAATGTGCAACTAGAGAATAGCTTCTCCGAGCTGTTCAAAACATGCACAGTGCACTCGGCGAGGAAATGCGATAGCATAAGTCTTTTTTAATCTTCTTCTGGAACAGGTAGTGCATAGAGAAGTGTTCACACAGAATGCCCTATCTTGTGTTCCATTGTGTCCTTATAGAGTTCTTCATAGGTGATTGAAGAACAGGTGAAATATATTGGTCTTGAAGTAAACGAGTAAAAGTCCAACTAACTGCGGTCACGAAAAAAGCATATGTTCACAACCTTGGCCAAAACATCACTTTTATTTGCAGCAGCTTCGAAGTAGCTTAGAATTTCAATTACCTTGGGGTTAATACTCGTATTTACTCCACGGACACCTATGTGCATATTCAGCGAAAAACTACTTTTGGAAACCGCTGCTAGCTATTTCAGTTTCCCAAACAATTAGGTTCAACACTCTTTTTACGCTCAAGACACTTCTACACTTGGACAGAAGAAAAGCAGAAATAAAAACTGATACTGGGCTCTTTCGCATGTAATATTATTAGACCGATTTTTGGAGGAGAAGATACAAACGTGAGGTCAATGAGCTGTTCAAGGATAGAAATGTAGTCCAAAAATTCAAAATGCGTCGACTTGGCGAAGCCACATTGTGCGAATGGGACACAATGCTCGAGCCTCTTGAATTTTTGAATCTCAAGTTGAAGGCAATAAAGATGATCGAACCTGAGCACTTTTGGTTTCCGCCCTTCATGGGTCGAAACAATATTAAACGATAATTCCACAAGAATGGAAAGTTACATTCTTATGTTGACATATGCCAGTGAGTGGAAATTTTCCGTGATCATTCTTTTTATAGTCAGTTTATGAAGTCTAAAGTGTTGCTCCAATAGTTAAGATGTTTTCGAACTAAAAACTTGCTCTATTTACAAAAAAAGAACAACGCGAAAAAGGCCACTAAATGGGCGTGGTAAAAATCTATGCACAGTCGATTTACTAAAAATATTTGTACCATCTAAACAGTACCCGAATTGTTATAAATTTTTCCGAAAATAATATATTTTAGAAAAGTGGAAATTAACTGTATTGGTTTTTCATCACGTCGATTATCATGTCTATAAATTTCCTCAAAACCAATCCTCACTCGATTCCCGTTGTATTTGTCACAAAATGAAAATACAGGTGACTCCCTCTAAGTTGAATTCTCGCGGGATATCAAAATTATTTGGAGTTAGACAGAGTTTTGCAAAAATTCAATTTAGAGAGAAATAAATACAGTATGGAAATTTGAGAGGAGTATACAAATATGTATGCTAAAAAATTCTTGGGAGAGGGATATTCGACTTAGGGGGAGCTTGACTTAAAGGAAGTCGACTGTAGTTACATGAAATTGGTAGCCAATTAAATTATCTACAAGATTGATTATGAACAATTTTGCCCATAACTCGACGGTTAAGGAGTTATTGTGCTGTAAAGAGGGAAAAAACTGAAAATCTTGCAAAATACGAAATTTTAGCAGTTTTTGGGAGCTCCATAGCGCCGTTTGTAGTGGTTGTACAAAAATACTTAATGAATCATATTTGTAGCAAATTTTGTTGTCTACAAATTTGCATACTATTTTTTCCGTAGAAATATACCGGGAAGAATTTATAGACCAAAAACTGAAAATAGTGCCGATTTTTTGTGGTTTTCCAGGATTTTGAAGGGGGCGGAGGGGGCGTGGTTGTGGAAATTTGGAATTTTTATCTACCAACCATACCATACAACATATCAAAAATTTAGAACTACCCGACCTTTTGTAGGGTAACCCCCCTTTTTATAGCTCTATTTACTGGACTATAAGACGTATTGGCTTAGCAGGAATTCTAAAGCTGGACAAGGCACGATATATTTCATCTCAAATTACACTGTCGTAGATCAACGAAAAGGTGCGGTGGGTCTCAATTCTTGGGTGTTCTCCAGGATCGGGCGTAATGTGAACATTTGGTCGGTGGTAGATTTTCCAGGTCTGAAGTTGTATTGGTGAGGACCTTTTCGTTAGCAAACAGCTTAAGACATTAGCAAAAAAAACGCTGGACTGAATCTTATACACGATGGTTAAAGGCTGATCGCTTTATAGTTGGTGCAGAATAGGTAATATCCTTTATTTGTAGATCAGGCAGATAGTACTGGTATTTCAACATACTTTCCTCCGACCATATTTTGCAACTAAGTTGTTGTATGCTCCTGACATCGTCATCCCAAGCATGTTTACAAAGCTTTGCCTCATCGGCTCTAGCTGCTTTGTTCGTTTCCAATCTGGTGATGGCTACTTTTATATGATTTTGGTCGTAATTCTTGATTTTCCTCTAGATTGGCTGGTACAGGTCGATTGGCGGAATATTGTCATCAACCACTGGTTAAAGTAGTCTCTCCAGATGCCTAGCATTGACTGCACTGAGGTTCTACTCAGGCGCGGATCCAGGATTTCGCTCGGGGGGGGGGGCAATTTTCGTAAGTTTCCAAAATCTTGATGATGATGATCTACAGAAAATTTGAGTACACTTCGTACCGCTCTACAAGCCTGATTACACAAAGCAATGCGAGTTGATCAGTTTGAAATTTGAAGACAATTAACTTTTTCATACCTGCCACAGTATCTCGAACAGCGCGTATTTTGAACTTTGTGAAATGAAGTTTTGCAGTTTGTAGCTATAGAATGGTGTCTTTAAAGCGTTTTTGAGTTCCCTTTGGATCTGCGTAACTCCACAATTATGCTCGGAAAACATAATGGTACAGTGGTATGTTCCTATTCAGACACAATGACGTTCGAGTTTGAGTGAAATTTCCAGCCTTCTTTAGCAGGGACAACCTAACCTAACCTTACCAGTGAAAGGCCATTTTCAAGAACGTCATCAGCATCAAAAATGTATTTTGCGGAATGTTCTCAAATGCAAACTGCAAAAGTCAAATACAAGCTTTATTGCATAAGCATTGTGTTCAATAATGCAGTTTGTTAAAGTCACATGTTCGAAAACATCATGTGTGATGAAATTCTGCAGTAAAAAATCGAGTTGGCAACAAAAATATTGAGAAGTTGGAGGACTTGTTCATGAACGTCAAATGCGTTTACAAGAAAATTGAAGGATCAAAACCGAGATGAACTGTATCGTAAGCTCAGATGCCTTCGTCCATCGATACAAAACCAAACTTTCCAACATTGAATTAAGACATAACGATTATAGTGGAAAATACAAAGAAAAAACAACTCTTAACTTAACCTTGCTGTCAGACCGCCTCGATTCATCCTTCGATTGTGACTAACTTTCGTTGTACATTTCACTTACAATATATTTAGCCCTCGTTAAGTTTTAATAAAAATGTTTCAAAATCTCAAACCATCGTTTGCAGAGTTGCCAGACTCATGCAGTTCGATACAATAACAATATTCGCGTCGAAAAGTGACGATCATTTGACAATCGAATTGACGTTAACTATACGTTTTCAAAAGCGGCCAAAAACAAATATCCTTAGGTGTAAAAGTTCCATCCAACGTCTCTTCGACAGTGACTGCTGTAGTCGTTCCGGGTTTCTCTCCAATCTTCGTTGGATGCGTACCTTTCTCGAGCTCGAAACACAGCGTCACCTGAGTTCTATCTTGTCCTATGTCCATTTTTCAAAATGTTGGGAAATCGATTTTTAAAGTTCAGATAGAAAACTTTTGTTTATTTTACCCTGTTTATCTTTTGAAGTGATGTTTTTCTGAAAGCCTTAACAATTTTGTTTTAAAAACAATTAACAGATTTCTTTTTTCTTTTCTTCTGAAATAATTATAAATAAAAATCCACGCAGATGTCCATTTGGATATTGAACAAAGTTATATGGAGTGAAGATAAGTTGATAAAATTGGTGGATATTGAACAAAAAAACTTAATATTGAACAAGACAGAAATTAACAAGGATAATATAGGAATCCAGAGGTATTTTGTATTAAATTGAACAAAAACATACATTTTTCATTATTCAAATCAGATCGCAATAGTTTCTTTTAACATTGAAATTTCCTTCGGGACTTCTGGCTTGGGATAAGACAAATATTCGGTTGCCTCTATCAAACTGTAATATGATAAAAAAAAATGCGTCAAACTTCAATCCAATATTATTTTATTGATAGGAGCTAACATGTTTTCAGAGTTCATTTTTTATAACAACGCATTGCACTTGCATTGACGTGCTTACTCGATGAGAGATCAGAGCTGAATGAGCATATTACTCCAGCCAGTCAAATTAGAGCTTCACCTCGGAATGAGAGATAATAAGCTGGAAACTCGTATACACCTTCATTTTGGCGTTTTAAAAGTTTTCTGAAAAATCTCATAAAATCTCGTGTCTGTAACGTAAGTTATTCAAGGTCAAATAGTCACAAAAATCGCTTTTTCGTAGTTATCTCGATTTCTATAGCTCCAGTGAAGTTAACATCTATTATCGAAATTATAGAGCATACAGTTTTCGACAAACTGCCTTCCAATTATTTTTTAATGCACCCAACCGTTTTTTCAGATAGATGGTGGAGAACTCAGCCAAACATACTGAAATGCAAGGTTAAATGTGAATCACGGTTAATAATACCTTGTATAAAGCTACTAAGATCATTAAAATACCATTAACAACGAATAATTTGCATTATTATTAGTTTATACATTGTATTTAATAACATTTTAAATAGAAATAAAACGAGTTATTTCAGTTCTAACTTTATTAAGCAGCTGTATACTATTATTTATAGTTTAAATTGAAGTGAACTTTTACAAATCTATAATAATTTGAAGAGCGGCAAAGTATTAACTTTCTTCTTCAACGTCATCTTCTTTGTGTCCGAACATTTCTGTTTCATTGACATCATCTTCATTGTCCTGAATCATTGTTTCCAGGCCTTCTTGAATTTCCGGGTCAAATGCACTCTCTTCCCCGGGGTCACCTTGCAATGAAACAGCATGAGGCAAACTTTGTCCATTTCTCTGGCCACAAGCTGAAGTGCATTGCAACCCCTATTATCTGCACCCGCAGCGTGGACTACATCCATTCTTACAACTACAAAATACATATACCTATATGTATTTTGTAGTTGTAATAGTATTCAGTAATTAATCTGGAGCTGGATGTAATTTTATTGTCATTGGCCATAGAAATCCATTTTTGCAGCATTCAATCCGATTCCTGGGGTTATAAATCATGCCTTTAACATTTTTTAACTTGGTAATACACATGAAGCTTTGTAGATTTAACGAGCAGAGTATATCGAGGATGATATAAATTGGCTTCAGATGTAGGAGCATTGTATATCGGTACTAAGATGCATACTTCATTTTTGTCGTACAAATGTACAGGGCAATTTTCTTGTAGAAAAACTTCAGCCGGTTGTTCAAAATTGGCAAGTTTTCTAGTAACTTGATGAATTTTGATAATAGATGTTAACTTCATTGGAGCTATAGAAACCGAGATAACCACGAAAACGTGATTTTTGTGACGTTTGACCTTGAACAACTTTCGTTACAGACACGAGAATTTATGAGAATTTTCAGACAACTTTTAAAACGCCAAAATGAAGGTGTATGTATACGAGTTTCCAGGTTATTATCTCTCATTTCCAGGTTGACCCTTATTTTTGCTTATTTGACTGGGCTATATACATAAATCAAGTGCAACAATGGAGATCTCGTATGATATTGAACAAAATAGAGCTCTTGTTCTTACACAACCAAATTCATATCTTTTTGTTCAATAAGGTATAAATTGTAATAAAAATAATTTCAACATTGAACAAAATAGAAATGACTGAAGTATATGAGGATATTGAACAAAAAATCCATAAATGTGGATATTGAACAAGAAAGAAATAAGAAGGTATGATTTTAAAGATGTACTATGAATTGTTCAATATGATACAAAAAGAATGAATATTGGTTTATTGAACAAAAGTAACACTCAAAATGGTCAGAAAAAATGGTTAATTGAACAAAACAGTTATCCATAACTTGAAAACTAAATGAGATAGAACAAAATGGTTTGCGCCAATCGAAAGAGCACCCTCGAATTATAAAAACTGCATTTCTAACTCAATTTCGTCAAAAATGGTCTATTGAACAAGATAGAACTCAGGTGACGACAGGTGCATTTGCATACTCTTAAGGTGCAGCATATCCATTTTAGAGTAAAAATACGGTGAGCAGCTCTGAAGAAGCTCTCGAGAGTAAAACACGAAAGTGGACACAAACACAGTCATGAAATAAGCTCACCAGAGGGGAAGAATGATATCCGAGAGTCGCTATCGAGAATTTTCTATTGTGAAAGTACTCCCACAATGGAAACGCACATTTAAACATTTATCATAAAAAGAACGCTATCACCCTCTGTATGAAATTTTTTGGTATTTCTCAACAAATTTTATACACAAATGTAGTTTATTATTTTAACTTTAATTAGATATCTTAATCCTGTAGATCCCAGCATTTGATGCAAAGTTAGAAATTTTTTAACTAATTAATTCGACGTAATTTAAAGATTTAATTTCTTTTGTAAATTTAAATCAACTTTAAGTTTAATAATTTAGATAAGTGCCCCTGCCACCTATCCCGTTACATTTAACTACATATAAAAACCACTAACAAATTTGTAGAGGAGGGTTGGAGGTGGGGCAATAACTTTTTAAATCAATATATTTCAAATTGTGAAATGTTTCACTGACAGCATTTTGAAAAGTGAAAATCAAATCGATTTGGGATTCAATCTGATCGCTAGTATGAAATAAATTGACTTTTCTCATAAAATGTTATAGGTAAAGTAATGTTGCCAGACATCTTTCGTAATTCAAGTCCTTAACTTTGAAGATCGGCTATCTGAAACCGAAGTTATAAGCTCTCCACTCAGTCGATTTGAAGGCAATTTGCGATAGCGGAACTGAACCTGGTCAGCCAACCGGCAACGCACAACCACTCATTGCTGCAACGCTGGGCTTCCAAGAAAAAAATTTAAAAACTTATTACAAAATAACCCATTTTTTGATTACATTTTATTAAATTCATATTTTATGCTTCGTTCGCTCTTGCCCAGGGGGGGGGCAATTGCACCCATTGCCCTCCCCCTGTATCCACGTCTGGTTCTACTACAGTATTTCCTTTCCATCCTTATCCTATTTGCAGGCCCCAGGACGGCTTGAGAATTCTTATGTTCATTGCTTCACTCATCTATAGAAGTTTCGCACCGCTTTCCTGCTATAGCATCTCTGCGTCTGCATCACCTCAACTTCACGTTGTTGGCGATCTTTTTTCTTTCTCCTAAGCAAGCGTTTCTCATCATTCCTTCGTTGAATGCGGAGATCTTGGGACGCTCTACATAGCTCTCTTGTGGAGCCACGACCAATATGCCTCCGTTTTGGCTTTATTTGCCTGAGCACATTCGGAGTTGAATCAGGTGTTTCTTGGAGGTAGTTGTGAGAAACCCAAAATTCTGACGCATTTCTTATGGCTTGTTGACACAGCTGCATTTAGTCTTCCGGCTTCATATTAAAAGTTGAGAGATTTTTCGCTAGCATTGGCTGTAGGGTACGCCTCCGATTGAAGTCACCCAACATTTAATTTTCTCTGTGTTCTTGGTTAACACCTATTAGAGCATCTCTGGATATCCACACTCGAAGTTTGGCACCAACTATAGATTATTATCCGAGTCAATGTACGGACTTTCGGAACACTAGAAGAATGTCTTCCAACATACGAGTATAGCCGATTTGGTTGCAGGTTCGACCATCTAGTGAACGCCATGTGCCCATTTGGATGTCAAGGCATGGGAATCGTGTGTTACTCAGAACCATATTTTTCCCGCTTAAAAACCGAGCCTGAGTCCGTTTCCGGAAGTGGTGTCGTATAGGCTGTACCTTAAGAATGAGTTACCAAAGATGTCCTCTTTCAAAATGTTTGCCTTAGAATCCCCCAAGAGGATTTTAATGTCGTGTTTGGGGCATTGCTCGTACGTTTTGAAAAGGAGCTCGTAGAAACATTCCTTGTTAGCATCATCTCTATCTGCTATAAGTGCATGAGCATGGGTACTGATCAGGATTAGAAAGTGGAATTTAGCCTTGATACGGATCGTTGTCATTCTCTCGCTGACTTCGCGTTAGCTGAAGACTCTTTGGCTTAGTCTTCCTCCAAAAGCAAAACCGCATCCAAACAACCACGGAAGGAGGGGGGGGGGGGGGGGGCGTGGTGACGTCAACATTTTTGATTTGTTCATCCGAGGCATATTTGGTTTTTGGTATTTTTCATTACCGGCTTGAGAGGCCGGTCCATGACATGTGTATGTGTAGATCGTTGAGGTTGGATTTTCAGAGCATGAATCTTTTATTCTACTCCCAGCTTCTGAGGAAGCTACTGAGGTATCTACAACCCATGAATCCGAGGGATCCAATTAAAATTAAAACTTAAAATTTGGTGACGCAGCAGCTCGTGGAGAACCAGGGCCTAGTGACTTACAACTCGCAACCATTCCAGTGTGCGTGTCATGGTCAGGAATGGAGGGGACCTACAAATTTTTGCCGATTCCGAACGGCTAGATGAGAAGCACTTATTCATGACAAGTATACTCTTGGAGGATTTGTCAATTCCTCGCTAGAGGCAGTATCTCGGTGGTAGAGGCTGGGAATCGAACTTTTTTTTTGATATTGTTCATCAATGAAAAAATGTGTTTCTTTCGTTAAGTGCTCCATTTTAATTAACCCTTAACTGTCACCTATTTTTTTTTTTTTAGGGTTGTCAACACTTTTACTACATAAATGGTGGCAGATTAATAAATCTTATGCTCATTTTGAGACACCCTTTACTTAACCTTTGACCGACTGAAACCTTAGAACAAAATGGGAAGAAATATGTTTTGAAGAAAACGTACAAAGCCAAAAATAAACAATATTACAAACATTCAAACAACGGAATTGCACATCAACGCAGCAAAAACTGTGAATGGTGTACAAAAATCAAAAAAGGACGAAAATCATTTGTCTTTTTTTTATATAATTTTTGTAGCGTGATAACGAAGCAAATGGGAAAATATATGAAAAAGCTGTCAACGCTGCACGAAACCGCTGCCACCATTAAAATGTCGCTGCCGATAGCTTTTGAAATTCCTCTCCTATGCTAGTTCTATAGGTAGGAACAGTCGTCAGTAGGATATAGATACAGCAAAAGAGAGTGGTCTTTCATGTTGCTCTGGTTGTCCTTATTGCCAGCAAAACAACAAACAAACGCAAATAAAAAGTCCTATACTCCGACATAGTACCTACATACTTACATATATGACATAGCATATTCTATTCTAGACTAGTAGAACGTTTGGTTGCTTCCAGCAAAGCCGATAACCATGGCAAAACATTTGGTTATGAGGACACAAGATAGCTAAGGTAGGTATAGGTAGTATAGAGGTGGACGAGAAACTGACGATGGTACTCATAACATTGTTAGAAGTAACATAAAGGATTCTCTGTTAGTGTTGTTTTTTTTTTTGGTAACCGGAGTTCTTTGATTTATGAGCCGTCAAAAGGAGCAACGTTACGTTTTATGAACTCTCAAACTCACCGCGTTACAAACAACAAACGAGTCAGGAATTCATTTTGTTCGTTTTTGTTTTTAATGTTAGAAAGCTTGTCGCTGTCATAGCAATTGTATAGGACCTATCGCAGGAATTCGCATTTTTATGTTTATACCCTGTCACTATCAAAGTGAACGGTGGCTGTGCTCTAATCCAGATTGTGATAGTGATTTGAAAGTTGGACTTCTCGTATAAACTTTGAGGTTTGGTGAGTTGAAAGCTTCTAGGAACTCTATATGTAGGATTACCTGACAAAATGTCATAATCATTTGTGCTACACAGTATATGGACTAAAGAACATTTTTTCTCGGAACAATATTTCTTTTTTAATAAAACCAAAACATCATGATTGTCAATGTCAGAATCAAAAGCAAGAGAGTTAAATGGAACTTCACTTTTGTGCATGACCCTAATTGAATTTGCAAAAAGGAATGAAAGGAAATAGCAAATATTTTTAGCATTGACCAATGACCAACTAAACCACAAACATAATGGGTGTTATGCAGATATAAATTTTGTGATGTACCTACATAATGAAACATTTAAATATGTCATTGCAAAGTAATGTTTTGCCTGGAATCTTAGTTTTTGAGTTGCCCAAACATACATTTTTTGTATGCAATGCTTGTCAATGTTTCTGTTTACTTTAATGCGGCGGAGACAGTTTTTTTTTATAGAAATTATTAAGATAAATGGGGATAAGGCCATTCTGCAAAAAATATAAAAGAAATCATTTGAGTTTAAATTCCCTCATTTTTATGAAAATTACTGTCGTACTAGGGTAGGAAGAAATACTAACACAATTTCGAAAAACAAAGCTTTGAAAGGCAAAGTTTAGAAGGATAAAATGTTGAAAAACCAAATTTTCGAAATGACAAAGCTTCGAACAATCAATATTTCGCAAGATAAAGTATCGAAGGACAAAGTTTTGAAAAAAAGAGTTCCGACATCCCCGAATTTGACACAGGTGACAGCTGATACAAAATTAACAAAGAAAAAATATTTTTACAACAGGGTGTTCCAAAAATATCTCAATATATTATAATTTCGTAAGCTTCGTAAAAATTGTGAGTGCACTAACATGCGTCAAGGCAATCCCAACGATTCATAATACATACTATCTTGTAGACGATAAGCCTAGGAACGACCTTTTAATTTTCTGTCATTGCGATTAAAAATAGATATTTTCATGCACTCACTTGTGGTTATCAAAATACATACATTATCAAATACATTTCATTTCTATTTAATTTTTCGACTGAAAAAAAAAACGCTCAAAAAAATAGATTTGGTCTTATTTTTGTAATCGCAAGTGTGAGCACAAGCATCTTCATCTAAGTCCAATTGCTTCATTTTAACTTTCAACAATCGCTCGCGAGGAAAATAGAACAAATTTTCGACTTTAAATCATCGCGATTTTTAGATTCTAGGTTGCATGTGCGTTTATTCTTATTCAAATTAGTCTGTTCTTTTCCTGGTGACTGAACAGTCGCGCGATTGAAAATCGCAATCGCAAGTGCGGTTCTAGCCTTACTTATGCCCCAATTGGATGCGAGAACCTGCTATATGCTGACGACTCGCTCACCTATGCATCATCAATGTCACCGTTTATCGCTGTCCGGCAAGTAGAGGCCCACATCAACAGACTCTTCAATTTCTACACAAAATGAGGCATCCGAATCAACACTTCCAAGTCGGAGCTTGTCTGCTTCAGGAGGCCTTCAACTGGTAGAGGTATTCGCACTGCAGCCAACTGCAGAAATCTGGTCTTGAGACTCCCTGACGGATCCACCATAGCTGCCAAAAAGAATGTGAAGTACCTGGGAGTCCAGTTCAATGAGTTGCTAAGGTTCAACCCGCACTCAAGAAATGTACTCAAAAAAGCCAGCTGGGCCTTTCACCGTCTACATCCATTGATGAAGAAAAAAAGGACTAAGCCAACCAACGAAGTTACTGATCTACAAGCAGCTCTTACGACCTGTCATCAGCTACTCCTTCCCAGTCTGGTTTTCAATCTCGAAGACAGCCATGAAGGAGCTTCAAGTATTCGAAAGGAAGATTCTCAGAATTTGCACCGGACTGTACTTTGACCGGCAGCGGCGGAAACACTACAGGAACGAACATCTCTATTCTGAAGCCAACATAATCCCGCTGGACAAATACCTAGTCCTTTCAGCGAAGAGACTAGTACGAAACATCATCGACCACCCGAATCAGCTAATGAGAAGGATGACCACTGAACAACGACATTCGGAGCCAAGGTACCTCAGTGTAATGGAAACTCTTGATGACAACATAATCATGGACAACGAGGAAGCAGTCTCGTTCTACGCTGACACTAGATCAGCCTTCTACCGTGGCTAAACACCAACACTTCCCCCAACCTACACCAAAAACACCATTGACAACCGGAAATGAACACCCTGAGGACGATTAAGTCAGCCGACTTTTAATTTAAATTTGTTGACATGTAATTTATATATATCTATAATTTGTTAAACTTAAGACATTGTACAACGTTAGGCCCCCTATGTGACAACAAATGTTAATTTATCATAGTATCATGTTAGTTATAAGCCAGATTGTATATATTGTGTTCAATAAAAGAAATTGAATTGAATTGATCATTGATCAATTCGATGCCCAAAAAAAACAAAAAAAATCTAGCCTTACTTACAGTTCAAATCGCTGCAGGAACAACGAAGATGCAATATGTTAACATATTTTTGAAAGGAAAATCCCTTTCAAAACTTGGTTCTTTTCTTCAAAACTATGGTGGATTATCGGTTAGGAACGCACTTGCTATTTTCTGTCACGCTATTATTCAGACGCAAAAAAACACATGATACCAAAAAATCCAACTCAGTTGCGTTCACTTTCCAAGTATTGATCAAATTGCGATCAACGCAAGGCACTCCTCCAGTACCAAGGATGTCCAAAGATTCCGAAGACACAACGTTGACTCCGACCACTACCTCGTTGTAGCCAAGGTACTGCTAATGCTATACTGATATCCCGATCAAAGCTGAAACAGGGATACACTGTGAGGACGACGTGCGTCGGATCGGACGTAATGTGCGGTAAGTTAGCACCGCCATTTTAGATAAAAAAAAAAGGTTGTGCTCTAATGTGCCCCACTTGTGCTGCCGTGTACCGTATTCAAAAAAAGGTTTTGGTTTTTAGGGGGTACCCATTTTTTAGCGTGAAGTTAGCACCACCATTTTCGATTTTCGAAAAAAAAGTTGTGCTGTATTTTTCTCAACTTGTGCTGCCTTGTGCCGTAAATATTTTTGAAAAATTCGCAAATTTGCAAATTTTACGAATGAAACTTTTGCGAAATTTCAAAATTTCTTTTAAAAAAAGTTGTGCTGCTTTGTGCTCAAAAAATGCTACAAGAACCAAAAAAAAATCGCATAATTGCAACTATTATGTCCAAAACAAAACTTTGCGAAGGGCAGTAGCCTATGCCACCTCCCAGGGTTACAAGGCCCGAACCGAAGCCTGCATGGAAAATCAGGGGAACATCGTCAAAGTCGTTTCTGAGGATATAAAATAAATCATGACCCTGAACTTTGCAGACGATTTGAGTATCATATTTTGAATTGTCACCAGTGGCGTAAAAATGTTTCGATTTTAAAAAATGAAACAGCAATCGATTTGTTACAACAAAATCTCAATATATTTATTTTTTTCATTTATCGTAGTAAAAAAGTTATAATGAAAAATGTAGGAATTACCGAGAAAAAAAAAACGTTGCAAATGTTTGGACTGTCACCAGCTTCGTAAAAATGCACTGATTTCAAAAATTGAAAAGGCAATCACTTTGTCACAACAAAATCTTGATACGCCATTTTTTATTTTTATCTTTATTTTATTTTCCGTAATAAGAAATTTATGATTATAAAAGTGCCGAAGAAAAAACTTTGACAATTTTGGTACTGTCACCAGCGCAGTAAAAATGCATCGATTTTCAAAATTGAAATGGCAATCATTTTTTCATAACAACATCTCAATACGCCATTTTTATTTTTTATTTATTGTAGTAAAAAAGTTATGACGAAAAAAGTTAAAAGTGCCGAAGAAAAAACTTTGACAATTTTTGGACTGTCACCAGTGCCGTAAAAATGCATCGATTTTCAAAATTGAAATTGCAATCATTTTTTCATAACAACATCTCGATACACCATTTTTATTTTTTATTTACCGTAGTAAAAAAAGTTATGACGAAAAAAGTTAAAAGTGCCGAGGAAAAATATGTTGAAAATTTTTGAACTGTCGATTTTTTCGATTTTTTACTACGGTAAATAAAAACAAAATGGCGTATCGAGAATTTATCGTGAAAAATTGATTGCCGTTTCAATTTTTGAAATTGATGCATTTGTAAGGCGCTTTTGACAGTCCAAAAAATTTCAAAGTTTTTTTTTTCGACTCTATTTACCTTTTTCATCATAACGTTCTTATTACGGTAAATAAAAACAAGATAGCGTATCAACAGTTTATTGAGGTTAAGTGATTGCCTTTTCAATTTTTGAAATCGATGCATTTTTACGGCGCTGGTGACAGACCAAAAAAACAGATATGAAGAACCGAATTCCGCTGCCATGCAGATTGGTCCTTTCAACCTGACCAAAACAACGTAGGCCACCAAGATAGCTTTATATTATCGTAAGTCTAATAAAGCAGCTAGAGCTGATGACCTTGAGGCTGAGCAATTCAAAGCGGCCTGGTGATGAATTGGTTAGGAGTATGAATGGAATCATCATTGGTCATCCGATATTCAAGAAAGCCAATCCTCTTGACTGCTCCAGCTACAGAAGCATCAGTCTCCTTAACATAACGTACAGGATCTTCTCTCGATACTTTCTAAGCAACTGAAGCCACTCATCAACAACCTGATAGGTCCATATCAGTGTGGCTGTAGACCAGCTTAGTGTCACCATAGACCAAATGTTCGCACTACGGCAGATTTTGGAAAAATGCCAGGAGTTTCAGTTCGATACCCACCACCTTTTCATCGATTTCAAGGCCACGTATGATAGCATCTATAGAGATGAGCTATATAGAGCAAAGCCTAATTTTGGCATCCCTCCCATTCGTCTATGCAGGATGATGATAGAGAATGCATGCACTGCTCCATCAAGGTCGGCAAAAACCTCAGCGATATTATTGCGATATCAAAAGAGGTTTAAGGCAAGGTGAAGCGCTATTATGCAACTTTTTCTACATCGTTCTGGAAAGAATAGGGCTGCTCCCACGTCAACACTAGAGACAAAACACAATATTTCAAAAGTCCGTCCAATTACAAGCTTACGCTGACGACATAGATATATGAATATAATTGGACGAACAAAGCGTGATGTCGTTGGTGCTTTCGTAAGTATTGAGGGGGAAGCCAAGAAGACGGGCTTAACGGTGAATGAAGGCAGGTCCCAGTATATGTTGTCAACAAAAAAGAACACCCAACACCGACGTCTTAGGCAGAACGTCCCTATAGACTAGACATCTATAATTTTAAGGTGATGGTCAGAGACTTTGTCTACCTGTGCTCCACTATCAACTCAGCAAACGAAAACGAAAAACCCTGTGGGACGGCTCTGGTCCAGTAGAGGAGGATAGCGTAACTGGTAGCGTACGCGAGTGGAGGAGGACCTAAACCAACTTGGCATGCGAAACTGGAGACAACTAGCTAGAAACCGTGCTAGAAACCGTAGCCAGCTGGAACAAACTTGTTGGTTGAGGCCCTGGTCCATCCCGGACTGTCATCATCATCATATCCTGTAACCCCGGCTGGGGCATAGGGCGTCAACAAAACGTCTCCATCCTTCACGGTCTGCTGCAAGGTACTTTAGATATGGCCACGTCTTTCTCTGGGATTCTGCTTCCACTAAGACAGTTGATTTCCATGTTGTTCTTGGTCTTCCAACCCGCCGTGCACCCTGAGGATTCCATTCAAAGGACTGCTTTGCAATTTCATCGTTTGGTTTCCTCAGTGTGTGACCAATCCAACGCCATTTACGCTTTCTTATGTCGACGTCCAGCCGCTCTTGACTTGTCCTGCGCCACAATTCCTCATTTGATATTATTTGTGGCCAGCGAATCTTTAGGATGTGTCGAAGACAGCGATTCACAAAAGCCTGCTCTTCGAAATGATAGAAGTGACTTTCCAGGTTTCACAAGCATATAACAGCACGGATTTGACATTAGATTCGAAGAATCTCAACTTAGTGCGTAAGGAGATTTGACTTGATTTCCAGATTGGGGACAGAGTACCGAAGGCAGCACGAGCTTTATTTATCCCGGACTGTAGTGCGACCTAAAGTAAGTAAGTAAGTTAAGTAAGTATTATTGACGACACCCTGTAGCGAAGGAAAATAGGTAATTAAATTAACCCCTTCATGGTGGCTTTAACGTATACATTTAAATTTATAGAGATCTATTTCCGAAATAAACGAACAAAATAAGTTACCCTTTTTTCATTCCTTGTGCGATAGCCTTGAAGGCATACTCAGAATTATCGTTATGATTGTATGAGGATTTGGTCTAAAAGCCGCCTAATTGGTGGGCGGAAAGCGGAATGTCATTTGAGAATGTGAAATATTATGAAGTTTTTTTTTTCTTTCTCATATCTGAGTGAGAAAATTCTGTGTCAGGATTATGATATGAGTTATGATGACTGATGAGTAAAAAAAGGAGCTTTTTTTCTGCTGTGGTTGAATTTTTGGGGAAAAATGTGTGTGTATATGTGTGTGTGGATTGTGTGGAATATAAAATGTGTGGTTAGGATGAATATACTCATTTGAATTATTTTTATTTCTTTTTTTGGGTTTAAATATAGGTATAGCCTGATGTTTCTAAATTATGTTTGGTACCTAGGTACATACATATACATCTACTCGTAGATATGAAGCTCTATGCCAAGGGAAGTTTAATGGTGATAAATAGCAGAAAGTAAAAGCAAAATAATGAAGATTAAGGTATTTATGGTTAAAAGTGCATATTATAAAACATTCGTTTTTTTTTTCTGTTGGTATCTTAATGGAAAACTGTGCCGATTTAGGCACATAAACGTATGTTAAGAGTTTTAAATCTGAATGAGTTTTGTGTAAATAAACGTATAATGGAGTCTGAAGTAGACAAGGTTTTATTTTCCCTCATTCAAATGCCTTAAATCTAGCTACCTAGCTACATAGATAGCTACTCCAAAAGGCTTTTCATTTCCTTCTAGCAACTTTATTTTTAATTTTTTGATAACTTTATGAAAAGTGTTGGTGGTTAGTGATACGGCAACCTAATATTGGTTTGTTAAATTCTTCGAAAGTTAAATTCCAAAAAACCAAAAATATAAATTACGAAAATTTATAAAATTTCTCCTTTTAACTAGCCATTTGCCAAACAACATCGTGCTATTTGAACCGTTAGACTTTTTTGAGTCGAATTTTCTGAAGCTTAAAATCTATCTATGGGCTGCAATCGACCAATGCCATTTATAGGCTATTGACTACACAGGAAAATGATGGGCATAAGGGAACAATTATGTTCAAGGATTTTTACTGTCAAACATGTTTCCTTGGGGCATACTACTTAGTCTTACTTATCTGACTCATGAGGGGTCACAACTTGAGACAAGCCAGCCTTCCATCCTCTACGGTCCAAACCACACTGCTTCCATTTATCTTAGACGATGGCTTGGTCTTTAAACTGGAGGTTTGGTCTTCTTTGTTCTCTCGAACCTGAGTGCAAGGACTCAAAGACTCACTTGCGGCTACTAGCATTCAACAATGCAGTCGACGCACGTGTTTTGATTTTATAGACTGCATCTAAATCTTGATACAACTCATAGACTTTGCGGTTGTATCTTCTACACCATTCGCCCTCCTCGCACACAGGACCAAATATCCGTCTAAGAATTTTTCCTTCCAACGAGTCCAGTATCAGCTCTCCCATTTTGGTCATCGCCCAACACTTGATGCCATAAAGGAAGACTGGCAGTATAAGGGTTTTATGGCGTGCACTCCGTTTTTCGTGTGAGGAATTTTGAACCCATCTATAGCGTCGAACCGAACTAGCATCAGTTTGCTAGGGAAATTCTTCGTCAGATATCCACTAAGATGTCGTTTGTGGGCTTAATTTTTACTCCGAGATTTTTGAAGTGTTTGCTGTCAACGTTTTGTCCCAGCCGGTTGACAGACAGTTGCGTGTTTGTTGGTAGCATGTATTTGGTCTATTTCTAGTTAGTTTGAAGGGCAACAAGTTTGGCCATCAATAATGGCCTGTGGAGAGCTGCCGATGATATGGATATCATCGCTGTACCCTAGAAAATGAATAGATCTGTTGAAAATAGTGCCTTCAGTCCGCCTGCCCTGCACACTATTTGCTCCAGAACGAGATCGAAGAAATCACAATCACAAACCCTGTACATAGGTTTGGTAACTTTTCCCTAGTTGCACATTGCATAGCTTATTTTCCAATCCCACGCGTTACGATAGGATCGTTTTTCCCGAGGTTCCAAGTTCAGCAATTGTTATAAAAAGCTCCTGACGCTGAACGCTATCATATGCGGCTTTGAAATCAATTAATAGATAGTGAGTCTCGACTAGAAATTCGTTGGTTTTTTCCAGGATTTGCTTTAGAGTGAATATTTGGTCTATGGTCGATCTGATTGGCTGGAAGCCACACTGGTATCACACAGTTCATTGGATTGTATCTTGTATGTGATCTTCATCAGGAATATGCCTCGATAGTTCTAGTGCAGGACAGAGGATCGCCTTTTTTGAAAATGGGACGTATGGAGCTGGTAGACAAGTCATTGGGCATGCTTCCTTCCACCCAGACATGGTGGATGGGTTGATACATGCACCCTTTCAACACATAACCTCCAAGCTATAAGAGCTCCGCTAGTAAACCATGAGATCCACGGGTTCTTTACCTTCTTTGTTGCTACGTCCACCTCTTCTGTACTGGGTGGTGGTACTGGGTCTTCACTGACTAGAATTCGTTTTGCAACTCGTCCTATTTCTCGCTCTACCTGATGCCTAATCAACAGATGCTGTTTGAATACATATATTTTGCTCGTGACTAGGCTACCTTCGCTGTTTCGAAGAGCCCGCATTATGGTTTAAGGTCAGGAACCAGTTGCTTAACTTTTTTATAAAACTTCAGGGTGTTGTTTCGATCACGAGACTCTTCGATCTCCTTGGGCTGGGAGCCTGCGTACGCCCTATTCTTGCTACGCAGGGCCTTCTCTCTTTAGTCGACACTATCGTTGCTCTTGTTTTCCACTGCAGCATATTTGTATGTGCATCTTTTTTGTTACCTATATCAGCTGCGTGTTGCGCATTCATCATCATACCACCCATTTTTTTTCAGCGGTGGTGGTGGGAAACCTTTTATGGTTTCAGCTGCCTCTTTGATAATATCACAATACTGAGGACCATAGGTTGTTGGTTTATATGACAAGAGAGTGCACAACAGAGAGCTTCTTGCTCAAAAGCTCACTATAGCCTCTGGCACCTCCACGTATGCTAATGCGACCAACGGTGAGGTCCCCGAGCAAAATGATTACATCGTCAGTTTCTGTCAGTTCTATCCAGGAGCAATAGGTCATAAAACTCATCTTTTAAAGAGCTGTCAACTCCATTATGAGAAGCTAGTGCACAAGCCTGCTTAAAATTGAAATGCTACTAATTTCACCCTTGCTTTTCTCAGATAATGGTCACACTGACCACCTTAGCTGTTTAACTAATTGACATAACTCCAAGTGATATGACCTCCAGCACCTGATCAATAAATCTTAATATCTACACAAATCATTCCTTTCTTAATTTAGCTACACAGTTGATTTCCCCAATAAACCTTGATGACTTGCAGAAATCGAAGATTGAAGAAATCACGGGGCTTAAGATATAATAAAAAAAAAATTCAAAGCAAAAATATCATTCTCAATCAAATTTTCAATAATTTTTCTTCTGCTGCTTCTGTTCTATTTACAAAACCTACCTATCATCTTCTCTTCTTGATTTGCATCTTTGCAATTTAATACGCAAAGTATGTAAAACATTCTTTTTTTGCTGCAACAGACTGCTCCCTCGATCAACTCAGACAAACAAAAAATAAAAAAAAAAATAAAATCATCTCTGCTGAATGTGCAAGTTCACCTGATTTTCGTTTGTTATTCAAATTTGTTAATTTAATAAGTGCACAAAGTTATATCGAAATGAGAAAGAGAATGCCAAGTCAAGTCGACGACGACGACGAGGAGCACGAAGGACGATAACGCCATGCCATCGCCATCGCAAGGCCTTTTCACATTCAACTTCCGATTCTGATGATATCGCATGAATTCACCTTCAGGCTTTGGCTCCAGAGTCACATAAGGTATTTTGTATCGCGTGTGTGTGTGCTAGGCTCCTTGCGAGAGATTCACTTTTATGTTTTATGTGGTGCAGTATACCTATAAGAAATTCGAAAGTCGAAAGAGCTGGTTGTTCTTGTAGAAAACGCGATGAAATTGCTCACCAAACATTGTGCGGATGTGCCTAAGTACGCGGCACAGTGTAATGTGACTTTCTGAACTCACCTGTTTGAATAAACTTACACGTGAAAATGAAAAGTCTGCGAACGCAATCAAAGCTGAAATGCTTAGCGATTACAAGAATGCCATGGTGAGGAATTTTAATTAAGTTTCCTCTATTTTTGCATCACCCCAAAGCCAGAAGGAGCCAGAAACAGATTTATACAAACACACAAATGCAGGTGACATCGACTTTGGCACCAGCCAAGAGTCAGGTGATGTTATACCACCCCACCACTCTTGCTCTTGTAAGAGGAAACGATAGCTATTTGGAGCTATCGTAGAGCATTTTAAATGCATTACGACTTGAAATTGAGACTTTGCGGGTTGGGAATTGTGTATGTATGTATGTATAAAATGTATATGCAAAGTTACTACAACGATTAATTAGGTTGAACTGCAACATTTGTGCAAAATTCAGAGTATTCAATACCAACAAAATGGAAGGGTAAAATACTTTGCAAGGATTAAACCAGTTAGCTTTAAATACGATAAGGACATTAAACTTGTCAAAGGATTTAAATTAATGATTGCATTAATGAAAATTGTTTTAAAGTTGTTGCTTTTTTTTCAAATTAATACTCAATAAACTTACTTCTGAAACTTTGTAGGAAAATTTAAAATACAATGTCAAATTTAAGGAGTTAAAATATAAGCAGCAGAATTTACGTTTTGGTAGGTCTCTCTAGTTTTGGTGTATTCTATTTTTCCCAATTTATTATGTTTGATTTTGTCAAAACATCTGCTTCAAGGTAGTTGCATAAGTTCGTGGCTGTACAACCTTCGAAATTGGCCTTGCTCATTTGTTTACGATTCTTACTTTAGGACTTGATTAATAGCCTTTATTGCAGCCTTAATTCATAATTATTTTATTTAATACTTTGTTAAAGCTGTTCAAATTAGGGGACATTTTTTTTCGGACAAGTGATACAATTTGTGCCATGTTAAAGCATTAACTTGTGAAGGCTTAAATTGTTTAATTTGATTTTGTGCTATTTTCCCTAATTATTGAACTATTTATACCTTCAGATTTTAAACAAATTCTTGGACTATTTACGCGTTGTTTTGCGGGAAGAAGAAAATCAAATTATTTATCAAATTTTTCTTGTGAAAAATTTCAAAGCTTTTAGTGACAAAAATAACTGCGGGTTTGTGTTACAAAATATCTTGAGAATGGGTAACGTCACTGTGAAGTTAGCAGTACATACCCTTTTCTCTACAACTGAGCCACCTACACTGAGAAAACTGAATTATGAGTTATTTAAACAGAAGCATGTTTAACTATATGTTTAAATTAGTACAAATAGAAATCAATTTAAATCTACCTCTTATCTATTCAAATTCAAAAATACTATTATTTTGGGTAAAATCTGTTTAATTCAAAGTAAATCATGTTTAATTATTACATTGGAAGCTACACCTAACTTTTTACATGAATTCAAGCCTACTTGAGTTTGATTTTCGAAAGACCTTTTAAATTATTTTACTCAATTAAAAATGTTAAACATTAAATTAATATGCACGAGTTTGTTTCAAATATAAATGCACTCAAAATATTAAGAAGAAACAGGGATTGAACAGAAATGTTTAATTTAAACTCGAATCAATTTGAATTGAACTCAAAGGAATACAAAACATAACTGTAACTGTCTTATGATTCTTACAGGTACTTTGCGTCTAAAAAAATTGCAAAAGAATCCGTCGCGACCACGTCGTGCAAAATGTTCAAATTGTTCAAAAATTAGTGCCACCGTAGTATCGTCGGTCCAAAGGTAAAACTCACTAAGTGCGGAACAAAATGTTCAAGCAAATGATAATGAAACGCATTTTTTTAATCCAAACGGTATAATTTTGCCCAGATTTTATAAAGACATTGAAAGCTATGCAAAAGAACTTAATTTAAAATTTTACAAAAAGTGACTTTTAGTTTCAATCCGATTTCTTTAAAAAGTGTAAATTGTTAGTAAGTGAGTTTTAACTTTGAACCGACAGCACAATATGTATGCATGTGTTACAGCTATAGGGAACGCTCCCATCATTACAAATAGAATAAATTCGTATTAAATTCAAAGGATCTAGCATCTATTTGAAAAAACTAAAATTGAAATCATTTGTTTTAAACAGAAAACATATTTGACCCAAACACGAAAAATATTCAAACAAATTAATATGATTCTATTTGAAACAACATCAAATGAATTTAATTAAAACAAACAGAAATATCCTTATGTTAAATAGAAAGCATAATAAATTTGAACAAAATCATGTTCAAATCGTTTCAACAACGAATTAATACGATTCTATTTAAATTAAATAGAAATCGCTTCCATGCCAAATCATATGTGTTTGAGTTTGAATTAAATATGAATATGTTCAATATTTTTCTCAGTGTAAAAATTTGCAGTTTTTCTTGCACTTCTGGAAAAAAACTCTGTTCAAATTTTGAAATCCAAATTTGACAAAAAAAAGACTGCAGTTTTCTAACTAGCTCAGTTGCTGAGAAAAATATATGTACTGCTAACTTCACAGTGACGTTAACAGTGCAAAGTGAATTTTTCGATTTTTTTGCCAAATTTGGACTTCAAAATTTGAACAGAGTTTTTTCTTGAAGTGCATGAAAAACTGCAAATTTTGACCTTAACTGCAATTTCCCTACTAGCTTAGTTCCTGAGCAATTGACATGTACTGCTAACTTCACAGTGAAGCTAGCATTGTAAAATGAATTTTTGGATTTTTTTTGTCAAATTTGGACTTCAAAATTTGAACTTAGTTTTTTCGTGAAATGCATACAAAACTGCAAATTTGGAGCGGAAAAATGAACCTATTCGATTTTTTTTGTCAAATAAGGAATTTAAAATTTGGACCTTAATTTTTCTGGAAATGCAAATTAAACTGCAAATTTGGAGCCTAAGTGCAAATTTCTAGTTATTACCGTTGCTGAGAAAAAGAATGATAACTTCACACTGAAGTTTAGCAGTACCTATGTTTAAAATCGGTTAAGTACTGTATTTTTTAATCCATTTCACCTTAAAGCATACAAATCTTGCAAAAATATGTAGCCATAGGCACCCGGAGGGGAAGCCAAGGAGGGGCAGTTGCCCCCCCCCCCCCCCTGGCTCTGGGAAATGCCATACCACTAACATATTTTTGAATTTGTTATGATGGATTTTATAAAAAACCTCCTGTTCTTTGTCGGAGTCTATAAATTTCCCCTCCTCTGGCTCTGGACCAGGCCGAATATATGTGAATATATGGTTTGCCCCCTCCTGCCATTTGCCAATAGAAAAGGAAGTTACATATAACTGATATGTTCAAATGGTTGAGGCACATGCATGAGAAGGATATTGCCTCGCAAGAAAATTGACAAATAAATTGCGAATTGTTGTTTGCGTAAAATTATTCAGTTGAGTGATTTTCAGATTCCTGACATTAAATCAAGATCCTTTCCTTGCTTTCCAGTACCTATACGCTACGGTATCTAGCTTTGCTACCTTATCAACAATTCAGTTATCTTGAGTTGCTTTTGTTTCACAAGGGTTTACATAAACACAAACCTTCTAAAGAGCTTTGGACTATTTTTTAATAACGAATTTTTTGTTTAGAATTTCCAAATTATTTAATATTTTTTCGAAATCCAATGCAATTCTGACTCCTTACTTTCATTGCCTGAATAATTTTCCCAAACAAAAAATGTTATTTAACTATTTGCTTTTACTTGGGATATTATTGGCAGTATGTGACAAATTTTACATTCGTAAAAAAATTTGTCTTGAGATTTGATCAAACGACCGACGAAACGGAAGACGAAAAAAGTGGGTTTTACAATTCTGTCTGTCTGCTTGTCTGACTATCTGTCTGCCTGTCTATTTGTCTGCCTATCTATTTGTCTGTCTGTTTGGCTACAGTCTTAACGGCTAGATCCATTTTCCTTAAACTTGTTTTTTTAGTAATTCAACATTAGTTTTCTGTTTTAATTTTCTTTGAACAAATTCAACCATTTTTGCAATATGATTTAGTGACCAATTAAATATTCTCAAAAATGGCCTAACAGATTAAAAATAAAGTCAATAAATTACTTTTAGTGACCACAACATTTGAGTGATAGAACAATTTTTTGTTTTACTTTCAATTTTCTCGAAAATTGATATTTTGTCTATGCAGAAACTTACAAAAAGTTTGAGTTTTTAAGAAATATTAGACATTTTTTTTTGGAAAATTCACTACATTATAATCTTCTAAAACTATTATTTAATTTGCTTTGTAACTTGATGCGTAACTATTTTTCAACACTCTTTAAAACATAAAAAAATGTTTCATTTTTGTGCAAAAATAACAAAACCTACATATAAAAGTAAAACAACCGTTGCGGAAAATTTCATTTTGATACAAAAAATTTCTGTCTGCTAAATAAGTATACGGTCTACTATTAAAAATAAAATAATTTTACGCTTTACTATTTTCAATTATACCTCCCATAGAAACTTATTTTGAATTTTCTCACAATTGGCTAAACGGATTTAAATGAAGTTATTTATAAAAAACTTCCGTTCAAATAATATTGCATTTCAAATTTGATAACTCAGAATTGTGTTGGTTTCTGCCCCCCCTGGACAAAATCCTGCGGGCGCCTATGTATGTAGCCCTTATGTAAATGCATGGATCCTTTATAGCCTATTGAATAGACCGGAAAATGAGAGGTATAAACAGGCACGTAGCCAGAGGGGGGGCTTGAGGGGCTGAAGCCCCACCCGAAAATCCAAACAAAAAATTAAACCGTTCTAATATATTAAATTCAAATCTATAAAAATAAGGAGACTATCCAGGTAGGAATAGTTTATTTGAATTTAGCTAAAGTTCTCAACTACTTGAAAATACTTCGTTAAAAAGCAAGAGACTATTTAGATATGTTTACAATTTTGAATTGAATTTTGGATACTATTAAAATGAGGAGAATATTCTACATACATATGTATACCTACATTTTATTTTATTTGGAATTGGGATCAGTAAACGACTTCTGTTATTGCCAAAAAATTGCAAACTAAAAATAACCACAAATTCTATAAGATTTCAGAGTAAAACAAACCAAAAATAAATAAAAATAGTGATATGCGCGTTACGAAAACCTATGATTTAAAATAAATTTCAGCTTGCGGAAATTTTAAATTTATATGTTATGATTAAGAGCAAAAAAAAAATGGAAGTTCCGTTTAAGAGATATTTAACAATAAAATTTGGATATGAAGAGTTTTGCTGCAAATGATTGGATATGGTCAATTTCCCCACCATTCCACCCTCTCACAATTGCACCCTTTAATATAAAAGCACTCCAATCTTTAATGATCCATTTAAAGTTATTTACACTAAGAACCCGTGAATGTGGTAAGTTGTTATTTTTGAATAGATGGTCAACCACAGATCCCTACGCAATACATACGGAAGAATCCCACAAAAAAGTATAAGCTCTCATAGTAAAATGTATCTTATGAACTCGGGGATAGTTCGGGTGAATTTTTACGAACTTTGAATTTTACCTGATATTTTTGTCATGGGAGCTTTAATACTTTTTTTGGATTCGTAGTATAAATCTATTATGACGGAGCGTACGATAAGGCTATTAAATTTTTATCATTATTAAAACCCTTTTGGTTTTCTTAAGCTTTTTAAAATTTAAATTATTTGAGTCCAGATATCCAGAAAGAAATCCTGGAGATATGTTCTGATATTGTAACAACTGAAATAACTAAACGGGCTATAAGTTCAAGTTGTATCAGTATCCTCGCTGACGAAACAATGGATGTTACTAGGTGTGAACAACTTTCGATATGCCTTTGATATATCGACTGTTTAACAGATCCCAAAAGTTGTATGCTTCGGGAAGATTTTGTAGGTTTTGTTCCTGTTGATGACTAAACTTCTGAAAACTTGACAAAAACCATACTGCAGCGATGTGAAGAACTGTATCTTGATATGAAGAATTGTGTGGGCCAAGGCTATGATAGAGCCGCAAATATGGCAGGTCACTTAAGTGGAGTACAGTGCATGATTAGGCATGCAAAAGTATCCAAACGCTTGGTATGTACACTGTGCAAGCCATCGCTTGAACCTGGCTCTGTCTAATGCCATGTCAAGTCCTGCAATTCAAATTGCCTTGGTGTAGTAAGTGAAATAGCTAAATTCAAATTCATTCAAATGCAAATATAACTTTCTAGACTGTCATTAAAAACACGCACCAGAGACCCGAAAAACTCGACTTCTACGCCTTTGTGAAACAAGAGTCATTGAAATGCATGACAGTTTTATTTCCTTTATAGAGCTTTTCAAATGCATCTCAATAAGTTTTGAAGAAATAACGAGCAGAACGTGGGCGATATGTCTTCGAAAGCATCAACACTTTTGGCAGCGATCCAAAGAAGTGATTTCCTAGTAAGCCTCATTGTGTGCGAAAAACTATTCTGTTTAACACTGCCCTTATCAGTTTTCCTACAGAGCTTTTTCTGCAATCGACCGCACAAAAGAAGTTTGGAATTCTTTTAAGAACATAAGAGAAAATGCCGAAAATTTTTTGAGAGAGGCTTTTCAATCCGCTTAACCCAAGTTGCCGAAGACTTATTTGGTGTTCAATTAAGAGCTCCAAGAACTTCATTGAAACAAACACTGCGTTCCAATCCAGAAACCTCTTCTACTGAAGCCTTTTTTAGAGTGTCTAAACTGATTCATTGCAAAAATTCGTTAATACAAAATCTTACGGACAGATTCATGGACAACGAAGACGTTCTACCATCGCATCGTTTCAAGCTCTTCTCCCAGGTTTTGCCGCAGTTGAGCGAGTGAACGAAATGGAAAAACTAACATATGATTTTGATAATACAATTTCTTCGTCAGCTGTGAAAGCTGAGTACATTCTTTGGTGCGGAAAAATATTGGCGAGTGATCTTTCTACCGAAGTTTTGAAATTGCTTGATATAGGTATAGCCTTACTATAGAGGTATAAACTTCTTGGTTACGGTTTTGGCCACGCTTCCAATGACCACAGCTGGTGTTGAAAGAACCTTTTCAACTATGAAAAAGATTAAAATAGTATCCCGAGGCGTTATGGGGAATGAAAAATTAAGCTCTCTTGCTATGATATCTGTTCATTCGCATATTAATGTGGATCCAGATAACGTGATTGAAGTCATGTGAAAAAAATCAAGACGTCTTCTGCTCTAAGAAAATGTATACGGAAAAAATATTTAAGTATGTTCTATTTAAAAACTAATAGAAATCAATAAATTGGAATAAATATAGTTTTTTGTTTAAAGAATTTCTCGAAAAATTTGGAAGCTGAAGCTGAAAACTGAAGAAAATGATAAGAAATGATAAAGTTTGAATGGCTATATCAATGTCAATTTTTAAATAATATGGCTTTTTTAACATGTCATATTAAAGCCATAAGACTCTAGTTTACTTTGTTTATGAATGTCTTGAGCGTATCTTTGCTCCGAAAAAAGTTATGCGCAATTTAGAAAAAAATTTAAAAATCTTTGATTTTTCGATTTTTCGTATGTTGGTTTTTGTTTACTTTTCCTGCTTAAATTTTTTTAAGAAATTTTCCAAGCTATCCATTTCGATAGAAAATTTAATTTTGAACAAAAAGTTTTAAGTGTAAAATTGTCAAATTCGGCTTAGTTTTTTAGTTATACCAAAAATACTGAAAAGTGGCCAGTGTGACCATTCTCTCAGAAACGCATGGGTGAATTTAGTAGCATTTTCGGTTTTAAGCATGCTTATGGGCTAAACAAACATATTCAATAATAAAAACCCTTGCACGTAATTGTTCCTTTTTAAAAGGTCTATTCAATAGACTATTAATTATAAATTTTCAAACACAAAAAGAATTTTTAAATTCCGATTGCCTTTTTTTGTGTTTACACCATTCCACCATAAGAATTAAACTTTATTTTGAAAAATATTTAGTGGTAAACGCATCTTATAAATAATATACATAACTTAACAGCACAAAATGAAATTCAAATTGGATATTTTTTGTTTTTACCCCATTTCCTCCTATTTACATCACGATATTTCAATTCAATTCAATTCAATTTCTTTTATTGAACACAATATATACAATCTGGCTTATAACTAACATGATACTATGATAAATTAACATTTGTTGGCACATAGGGGGCCTAACGTAATACAATGTCTTAAGTTTAACAAATTATAGATATATATAAATTACATGTCAAAAAATTTAAATTAAAAGTCGGCTGACTTAATCGTCCTCAGGGTGTTCATTCCCGGTTGTCAATGGTGTTTTTGGTGTAGGTTGGGGGAAGTGTTGGTGTTTAGCCACGGTAGAAGGCTGACCTAATGTCAGCGTAGAACGAGACTGCTTCCTCGTTGTCCATGATTATGTTGTTATCAAGAGTTTCCATTACACTGAGGTACCTTGGCTCCGGATGTCGTTGTTCAGTGGTCATCCTTCTCATTACACGGTTAAAAATTTTGGGGTACTTTTTAATATTTTCTGGGTTACATATATGACAACACCAAAAATTTATTAAAATTTAATACTTGACAAATATTAAAATTAGGAAGTTAATACAAAATATATTAAAACTTAATAATATCAGATATTACAAAGGAATACGAAATCTGTATTATATTTTAATAATACAAAGGTATAATATAATACTTTATTTCTTGAAATTTAATCCTTTTCATGAAAATTAATACAAAATATATTACAAAAATAATAGTAATGAAAGATTTTTTTCTAAGAGTATTTATCTTCAAGTAAATTAATGGAGGCATTATTATATTTATTTTTTCACATATATAAGAACTAAAATCTTAATGCGATTGAAATTTTATCTACTAATTTGTATTTTTTACCTCGAAATATTTCAACGCGCCTTCAAAATAATGCATATGCTTCATATTCATATTTAATATGGCTGATGCTTGCTTGTAATGGCTTCCTGTTTTAATACAAATTGTATTAGATATTTTAATACTGTTGTATTGAAAGTATACGCATCTTGCTATTTTAATACAATTTGTATTAAATTGTTATACTTTTTGTATTAAAAAAACACGAATCCCGAATATTTTAATACAATTTGTATTAAATTTTAATACTTTTTGTATTAAAAAATACATGAATCCCGAATCCCGATATATATATATACTTTTGTATTAAAAATACACGCGTCCCGATTCTTTTAATACAATTTGTATTAAATTTCAATACTTTTTATATTACAAATGTACGCATATACTTAAGTTATTAAATTTTAATGCCAAAATATTATATTTTATTTCATTCGATTACTTTTTAATCTTTTTGGTATTAAAAATAACAATTTTAATACTAATCTATTAGAATGTAATACAAAGTTATTACAAAATTTCTTTAATATTTACGGAATATTAAAAAGTAATATTTCCTGTATTGAATACGGCTGTAATACAAAGGCTGTATTAAAAAATACCCCAGAATTTTCAAACCGTGTAGCTGATTCGGGTACATCACGATACATGTATCTATAATCCCTCAAAATTTGCTGTCGGCTCTTGGTCTAACCAAAAATGGTAGATGTTTCTTCAAAATATATACAAAAATTAAATTTCTATGAGAATTTTTATTTAACAAATAACATTGAAGTAATGCTGTATGTATATAATTTTTTTTTATTTCTTCAAAAATCGCGATGCCCGAATGCCTTTTGAGGTTGATGGCACAAAATTTTTCTTTGATTTTTGTTACAGAAAATTCTTCAGACTCTGTTTCAAAAATTTGTGAAATATTGCTGTTTCTTCATTTGTAATATCATTATTATGTTTTTTACATGGTACACATTCTATAAATATAAATTTTATATATGTAGGTATGTAAAAGAAATATATTTTTTGTATACATACATATGTACATGTGTACTAAATTACTTACCATCATCATCCTCATCCAAAATGCAAATATATAATTTTTGAAGCATTCTCATTCTCTTTATATTTTTTTTTTCATCGCTAAATTTTTGGATATTTTTATTGAATTGATCCAAAAATTCAACTGATTTTTCTTTTTCAATGTCCATTTTTATTGATAGGTCGGAGTAGGTAATACAAACAGAATTACAGATTTTTTTAACTAGTTTTTTTGATTAATAAAAAAAGGAATTCGTTTCTAAAAATATATTGTGAATATAATTAAGAAGTACTTTGTAAAGTAATTTAGTAAAAGTTTTGAGAAATTACACTTTAAACCCTTTTTCTATACCTTTTTTTGCAAATTTTGAGTTTAAAATTCGTTTTTTCAAAAACCATGTCTAGATTTCACTTGATTCAAAAACAAGCTTAGAGAACAAAGTATTGGCTTTGAAAAAAGGTATAATACTTAGTTGTAAGTATTACCGTTATTTTTTAATAATTTGTTCACATTTTTGGTACTGTTTTTATGAAATTGCCCCTCCCGCCCAAACGGGGTGAGATAGACCCCCCTCCCATAGTTAAAAATACTTGCATTAAACTGTTCTACAAAAAACCGTTATCATTTCTTGGCGCCTGAGTTATCGTACTCGTGCCCATTAATTACGACTTAACCCCAACTTTAAGCCGAAAAAAAACGCAATAATTAAATAGACAATTTAATTGTTTACTTTGATTAAAAATAGATGTATATAATTTTGTTGTCAATATATAGGTTATTGTAAAATGTGATTTACCTATATGCATGTACCTAACATACAATTTTGAAAAAGGCAAAATCATAAGTTTTTCGAACGCAACGCCATGTTTTTGTCCATACATTTTGTATTCGTTTTCGAATCTGAATAATAGGAGGATTAATATTTAAGGGAGCCTCTACCGAAATTTTGAGACCAATCATACAAAATTAGGTAAGATTTCGATTTTTTTGTTTGCCTTTTTTCTGTCGGAGTCTATCGATGTATATAGAAAAATAGTATTGAGACAGAAAGACACTGTACTCGTACTGTTTTCTTTCACTGAATATGAAAAAAGCACAGCAAAAATTTGTGTTCACTATTTTATTGAATTTTTAAATCTTTTTAAACAAAAATGACAGTTCTTGGGGTAATTCTATTAGCCTGGAGTGTCATTATTGGTTGTTTTTCATAATATAATGTATTCATATGGCTGGCAGTAAAACTTCGAATACTCTTCAGATACCTATTATTCTGCATTAATTTCTTAATTTATAAATTTTTTATTTTTTTTATATGCCTAGAAAATGGTTCTTTGAACCTTGCAGTTGCCAGCTGCTATTTATTTGTTTTAATTATTGTTGGGATTAAGTAATTCAGTAATTTAAGTAGTACCTAACACAATATCCTATGAAATAGGTTGTTTAAATATAGTCAGGATATTCAATGCAAAACGTAAAATCCCATAGAAAATTGAAACAACGGAATCATAAACCAAAACTTATTTTTTAATTGTTTTTTTTTTTTTTATTATTTGTTGTTTTATAGTCTTTCTGAGCTACCAAGTTCTGGAGCCTATAATATCATTTTCACTCTTGCCCACTAAAAACACGCACACAAGCATGATTGTAGTTTTGAGAGCTGTAGGAGGTCACTAAGCCCTGGTTCTCCACGAACTGTCATGTGTCATGTCACCAATAATTTTTGTTAATAATATTGTAATTGATTGCTTTAACAATTGAGCACTAACTCCAGATAGCAATGATTGAGTGAAAGAACAATATAAATGCCAGGATTTGTACTGTTCTTCCACTCAGTCAGCGATCAAGGTAGTGCAGTTAATAGGCTATTGATTATGTCATATAATAAGGAAGTAAGACGTTCACGGAATTTTATTGTAAAAATCATCAAAGGGGTCATTGAAGATGAAAAAACCGCGGAGTGCTATTAAATTGGAGGGTGCATTTTTGAGAGGGGGGTGCAAAAGCACCCTTTTTGGTTTTTTGCATATAACTCGAAAACGAAGCAAAATTTCGAGATAATTATGAAAACATTTTTTGTAGAGAATAAAATTTACCGTCGAAATGGATTTTTGAAAAAAAAATTAAAAAATTTTTAGTTAGCTAATTTTTAAAAAAATCATTGCAAAAAAATGTGAAAAATCGCATTTTTTGTTTTTTTTTCTTACGTATTTGCTTATAACTTTCTTATCAGCAGAGATAGGTATAGGCATTGCTTCATATAAAAGAAAGATAGTTAAATTTTCTTTAAAATAAATGTTTTTAAAAATGGTTTGGACAAAAATCGACTGAGAAATAGTCGTTCAAACTAGGCTGATGTAAAGTTTTTAAAGCTTTATAAATGGCATATTTGGCTATTTAGATGGACTTGTTAGATTATACACTCAAACTGGGTGTATTAGGGAGTCATGACCAGTTGAGTCAAAAATAAAAGTCAAGTTTCAAATTTTTCGCACTTTTAGGGTTGTCATCTAATTTTTTCAAAATTTAAAATAATTGTCAAAACCAACACACTTGCTCTCACAAAGCCGCGTTTTGAGCACATACCTACTCGAACATGAAAACAAATTGTGTTAGACCAGTTTTACGGTTGAAGGTCCTTGCCAGACCAGCTAAACATAATCTAAGTAGAAGTAGTAAAGAAATAACTTTTTTTTATTTTGGAATACCTAACCCGTCTGGCACTATTTTTCCATAGGCAAAAACTACCAAATACCCTGGTTTGTTAAAGTAGATTTGTTAGTTTTGATAATTATTTAAAAAATTAGAAAACAAAAGGAAAAAAATCACCAACATTATAACATTAACATTAAGTCTGGCATGCATTTTCGACAGCCAAACTCGTCTGGCACAGTTTTGTCTCTATTAAAGAAGACATTAGCTAGCATATATTGAAAACCCGGCTTTGTAGAACAAGGTTTGACAATTATTTGAAATTTAAAAAAAGTTATTTCTTATTATACCTACTTTGAAAAAGTTGAGCTCGTCTGGCAAGGACTTTCAACCGCAAAACTTGTCTGGAACTATTTTTTTCATGTTTGAGGTTACATGTGTTCAAAACGTCGATTTTTATCCAAACCATTTTTTAAAAAATTTATTTTAAAGAAAATTTTATTATCTTTCTTTTATATGAAGCAATGCCTATACATATCTCTGCTGGTAAGAAAGTTATAGCCAAATACGTAAGAAAAACCAAAAAATGCGATTTTTCACATTTTTTTGCAATGATTTTTTTAAAAATTAGCTAACTAAAAATTTTTAAAATTTTTTTTCAAAAATTCAATTCGACGGTAAATTTTATTCTCTACAAAAGGGTTTTGAGAATTATCTCGAAATTTTGCTTCGTTTTCGAGTTATATGCGAAAAACCAAAAAGGGTGCTTTTGCACCCCCCTCTCAAAAATGCACCCTCCAATTTAATAGCACTCCGCGGTTTTCTCATCTTCAATGACCCCTTTGATGATTTTTACAATAAAATTCCGTGAACGTCTTACTTCCTTATTGCCCTGTTTTTTAGGACATAATCAATAGCCTATAAGTATGAACTCGACTTTCAAGTAGAACATTTTGGCATTTTCTGCTCATTATTCAATTTTTGGCGCTTGTACTGTTGTTTCACTCACCGATTCAATTGTATGTCCGAACAGCTAGAAAAGAAGCACTTATTCATGACAAGTATACAGTATACTCTTGGAGGATTTATCAGTTCCTCGCAAGAGGCAGTACTTCGGAAAATACATTTATGTTTTTAGGTGGTGGCAACTGGGAACCAAACCCAGATCTTCGGCATAGCAGTCCAACACACTAACCATTATGCAAAAAGGTACTACAATTATATAATAATTTATTTTACTCGCGATATTTGCATATGTCCCTCTTCTCACGAACTGACGTATCTGCTTTTTTCAATATTTTACAGGAAAGCCGTTTTTAGTTTTGTGTCCTCCTTCTATAGGCGTTACTTTTGTGTTTTACAACGGTTTTGGTATTTTTTTTTTTTTTGCAAAATTACAAGAATTTGCTTAAGTTTAAAATAATAGAAGATTCAATGTATGTAGGTATATACTTTACTAAAAACAGTTAAGAATAATCGTTCAACCAGATACGTCAGCTAGTGAGAAATTGTAGTGATAAGCTTAAATGTCGTGACAGTATACAAAGGCACCACTGTTTTGAAAAAAAAACTTATTAGTGAGACATTTTAGTGTCGTGACAGTATGCACAGGTATCACTGTTTTGAGAAAAAGCTCGCCCATAAGCCTTTTACTGAACATTTTTGTTTGACAGAGTAAAGTAAATAGGAAAAACCGAATGCCATTTAGATTTAATTTAGTGATGGGTGAATAACAAAAATGAGCCTACATCTTAGCATAAACTCAAGACCTTTTTGTTTTTACTCACCTGCACCTAGTACCTGAAAACACAGTACTTACACAATAATTTTCAATATAACGGAAAACAACTGTTACCCACATAATTGCAGTTACGTCTATTTGTGAGAAACTTTTCACCTAAAATTGCAGCTATGCCAACTATGTATCAAATCTTATTGAACCATGTTCCAGACATTTTTCAGGGAATCTAATGATGTAGAAATATGCAATCAAGTTAACCTAGTACATATATGCCCAAATCTCAAAAACGACAATTTGCGAGTTACGTCACTTCGTGAGATGAGGGACGATATGTACATAATGAGATTTTTTTTTTTTTTTTTTTTTTTTTTTTTTTTTTTTTTTTGACCAATAATTAACAATAATTGCATTTTGTTTGCTATCGCCCAGTTTACACAGAGTTATGGTTAGAACTACCTTACTTCTGAAAAATATTATAAATTTTACCCAAATTTTTTTATATAAATTATTTTTTTTGATTTTTTAGGAGGAAAGGTCATGAAAAACCTCCTATTTAAGAATTTTAAATGTTTTAAATTCTGTCCGGTGGCACAGAACTTACAAAAAGTATATACATAATATAAAAGCACACACATGTACCTATATGTACCTGTACATATATGTTACTAAATATTTTTTTTTTTATATTATTATTTTTGTATACATATTATTTTTTTTTTTATTTTTTTTTTTTTTATTAATTTTCTATTTCTATAACTTATTTGCTATACTTAAACTAATATCACAGAAATTATAAAGGGAAATATATATTGAAAAAAATTAATAATGAAAATAATAGAAAATACATAATACAGATTAGATAAATAAATAATCAAAAATATATTTTCAAAAATAAATAAATAAATAACAATCAACAATTAAAGATTTTAAATAAATAATTCAACAACAATAAATATAATAAATAATAATAAATAACATAAACCATACATAATAAATAATAAACAATAAATAATAAATAAATAATAATAAATAATAAATCATAAATAATAAATAATACATAATAAATAATAAATAACAAATAATAAATAGTAAACAATTAATAATATAAGCTGTACGAGTATGAATATGAAAGAATAAATAACAATTAACAAAAAAAAATAAATAGTTTTAACGTAAAATATATTTATAAATAGACAACAAAGGAACGAATAATATCCTAAAATTCAACTAGATTTGAAATAAGTAAATTGTCAGACATTTGACAGCGAATATCATATCTTTCTTTTAATTTTGAGATTCTCGCAAAAATGTATTCAACATTGGCTAGGTTGTGCAATTCGCAAGTAGAAAAATGCCAGGGAAGTCTGAGCATAAGTTTTAAAAGTTTATTTTGTGAAATCTGAATCTTTTTGATATACGTATTTGCACATTTCCCCCAAACTGGACTCCCATAAAGCATAATTGATTGAAAAATTACCTTAAAAATTATCAACTTGTTATCATCACTTAAAAGAGATTTTCTGTTAATTAGTGGATACAAAATTCTTATTGTTTTATTAACTTTGGTTATTGTTTTGTGAACATGATCATTGAATGTTAACTTTTTGTCAAGATATATCCCCAAGTATTTAACTGTAGTTTCCCATTCTATATTCATATTATTAAGTATTAGATTATTGCTAGGAAGAAAACAGGATTTTCTTTTTCGTGTAAAAAAGATTGCCTGTGTTTTTGAAGCATTAATTTTAATTTTCCACTTGCTATAATAGTCATGTAAAATATTCAGCGCTGATTGTAGATTAGTTTCGATACTAAAACTAAGTACATCAGATGAATAAATTGCAGTATCATCGGCATAAATTGCAGATTCACAATTGGGGAGCAGAGGAAAGTCAGCTGTATATATGTTGTAGAGGAGAGGACCTAAAACAGATCCTTGAGGAACACCTGCTGGAAAATCTAATTTTTGGGATAAGTCACCGCATATTGAAACTGTGAAATACCTATTAGTCAAAAAACTTTGGACAATTTTAATTAAATATAGGGGAAATTCAAGTTTTATCATTTTATAAATCAGACCATTATGCCAGACACTATCAAAAGCTTTCTCTACGTCTAAGAGAACTAGGCCAGTAGACTTTTGAATGCTAAAATTCGTACGAACATGTTTAGTTATCCGATCTACTTGCTGTACAGTGCTATGCTGTTCACGAAAGCCAAACTGTTGGGGTGGATAAATATTATTTACTATAATAAACTCATTTAATTTAGATTTTATTAGTCTTTCAAAGACTTTACTCGTACAGCTCAGAAGACTTATGGGTCTGTAACTTTTTGGTTCATTGGGTTGATTTCCAGGTTTTAGAACTGGTACAACCTTTGCCACTTTCCAGGATATGGGGAAGTATTGAAATTTAATGCAACTATTAAATATAAATATTAAGTACTCAAAACCAGACCTAGGTAGCTCTTTTAGAAAAACATTTTTTATTCCATCGAGTCCTACTGATTTTCTTAAATGAAGTTTTCGAACAACAGCAATCAATTCATCAAGGCAAACGTAAAAGTTTTCTGGCACGTGAACAGATGCAGAATTCAAATTGCTTATAGCATCCCGTACGTCAGCTTCAAATTGGAGAGATCCTAATTCGTTAAATATTTTATGATTTTCATAAAAAGAATTTGCAAGAGTATTTGCTTTGTCTGAATTGGTAATGCAAATACCCTGAGTGTTTTGGAATGCTGGAAAGAAGCCATTTTTCTTCTTTAAGGCCTTGGCAATGTTCCAGAAAGGTTTGCTGTTTCTGTCTAAAGACTGCAGTTTATGGTTCCATTTGATGTTTTTGAATTTAAAAATCTCAGTTTTTATATTATTATTAAGCTGTGTAACTTCAGAGTGTAATCTTGGATTACGGTTACGCTGCCATTGTCGTCTAATACGATTCCTAAGCTTTATAATATTTAAAATATGTTGCGGGAGTTTTGCTTTCATATCAGATGGAGTTTTTTTAGGAACAGATAAGTCTATGCTTTCTGAGATAGTAGCATCAAAGTTTTTAATTATATTGTCAATTTGGTCAGTAGATTCAACGTTATTAATGTTTTTGTCACTATACCTTAGTCGATTTTTTATTATGTTTCGGTACCTCGACCAGTTTGCTTTGCTTAAATCATAAAAGTATCTTGTGCTTGTGCTTGTGCTTGGATACTCGAGCACCTCACACTTAACAGGTAAATGGTCTGAACTTAAGTCGTTGCAGACCAAAGGTTGCGAAAAGAGAGCAGACGTATTTGTTAAATAGAAATCTAACGTTGACGGACTCTTTCTTCTATCTGATGGATAATAAGTGGGACTGTTTGGAAACATGATTTCAAAACAATGGCTTGTGTTTAGATTTTCTAATATGTTACCCCAAGCATTAGCTCTTACACATCCCCATTTTCGATGTCTGCAATTGAAATCACCACCTATTAAGTATGGACCATTAATATTAATTAGTTTTAAAATATCTGATTTAAAGTGTTCTCTATGCAGGGAATTCGTTGAACGACCTGGGAAATACACCGACATAATAGTTAATTTTTTATTATTTGAAAAATAAATAACAATACCAATATTTTCAATGTATTTTGTATTGACAACTGGTAAAAGCGTATGTTTGAGTGTTTTTCTCACAACAATGGCAACACCGCCGCCTATTCTATCAACTCTATCTACTCGATAACAATTATATTCGGAGTTAGAAAGAGTGGCATTACTAGAGAGCCAGGTTTCGGAGACCAAACCAACATCAATTTTATTCCTGCTTAAGAAAGAGAAAAACTCAATAGTTTTGTTACGAACGCCTTGTGCATTCCAACATATAACGCTTAACGTATGATTACTTAACATGATTATACAAATACTTAATCGCTAACTGGGCGATAACATTAAATTGATCTGCCTTCGTAGAGCAGAGGCTAAGTTGTGTTGTCATCTCAACGGTCAAAGATTGGATCTCTTCCATTGAAAAAAGAGTATCATCAGTAGTTGCTCTCGCACTAGGCTGGTTTGACCACTTTTGACTTTGTGGTGGCTGATGTGAAGGTACTGCGGCTGATGGTGAAGGTTTGTTGGTATACCTTGTATAATTATTATTAGATTGAGCTCTTCTCGGTGAAGGTTTAAGTGGTGGAAAATTCTCCATTGAATTGACAAATGACGTTGTTGGGGCCAAAGGTTGAATATGATTCTGAATAGTAGGGATTTGCCACTTACCATGTGATAATTTCTCTTTAATTTTTAAAAAATTTTGTCGACTCATACAACCAGGATCAGTTGATTTGTGGCTCTCTTTGCAGTTCGCACATTGAATTTTGTCAACAACACTGCATTCATTCGTTTTGTGGTGACCGGAACAGTTTGCACAGAATGTTTTGACGTTACAGTTCTTTTCCCCGTGTCCAAACATTTGACAGTTGTGGCACTGGGTTATATTTACTCTGCGTCGACGTTGATAATCCCATTTTACTTGGGTACGATAAATTGATTTAATGTTTTTTTTAATGTCATTTAAACGAATGGATCCTTGTTCTAAATACACAATGTAAAATGTGTCAACATATTTTTCATACCGTTTAGATACTAATTTTATATCTGTACATTTAAGGCCAAGTTTATTTAGTTCAATTTTAAGTTCGTTTGTTGGCACAACATCAAGACCAAAAAGAATTACTTTAAATGATCTTTCACGAGGCAGATCATGAGAAAAGAATTGACACTCGGCTGATTTTAAAGCATCGCAAGTTTTAATATGAGATTCAATACTTTCACATTGAATTTTTATTCCGATGGACATTTTTTTAACTGAGTAATCAGATATTTTAATTTCGTTCATAAATTTGTGAATGAACTCACTAGGTTTTTGCAGCACTTTTATGGGAGGTACTCGCTCCTTTTTAATCGTTTTGGGTGGCACAATAACCTCACTTTCCATTTCATTATCATCGACAAGACACTGTAAAGGAGTCCAGCGATTTCTTCTGGAATCCTCAATATTATTCGTCATTGCTAAGTCAATAGTTTTCCTAACTTTATTTGAAGACAAAATGTCTTCATTTAAGGAACAACGATTTCTTTTCAGAATTTTGGAAATTTATGTACACAGTAGAATTAAACACGTCATGCACAGATGACAGATAGATCGCTACTGTACATAATGAGATGTTTGCACTCGTATAAAAATCTAACTCAAGATTTTGATCAAGCTTGTAAAGAAATTAAAAAAGAGGTTCTCATAATTCTATCTGTCTAATGGTTTAAGCTAATTAATAAATTTAAATTTATCTCAGCTCTTTTTATTGATTGCATGGTAGATTTTAAATCTGGGAAATATTGAAGAAAATTGCAAATAAAATGTTAAAATTATGCTCAGTCCATTTATGTTAAGGTTTTTCAGTTGTATAAAAAGTTTAAAATAACACAAAAATACAAAAAACATAATTTAATATACACAAGTACTCAATAAACAGGGCAACGCTTTTACCAAAATATAATTACTAATAAAAAGAATATAAAAGTCTAAAACTAAAGTAGGATCATAAATGTTAAGTAGGCAAACTGATGATTATTGTTAATAAAGCTTTCAAGAAAAATAAAGTTGTTCTTTCTTTTTTAAACAAAAATAGCCACGGAAATAGGAACAATTATTCATAAAATATTTTGAAACACATTCATCAGTATAATCCCTGTTGTTTTTATGTTAGTCGTTTGAACCTTCTTCTAAACGACTATTGCCTTAAAAAGTCCTCTTAAATTCACCACTATAACTTTTTGCTATGTATTTATGTCATGCTCCAGCTCATGCTCCATCAAAGAGTGTCATGAATTTTATAGAAAAAAAAACTTATATATACATAGCTATATCTCAACTAAGACCAACCTTAAAATATTCCACGCAATAAAACAAAAAGATGCTCTTTTTTATCCTCGAATAGCACATGATTGAAGGTTTTACAGTTTTCAAAATTGCCCCATCCAAGATTATGTATTTTTTACTGCTGATAGTTTTAAATAAAACGTATAAGCTTAAGCTTTGTATATGTATAGTTTTAAGAGAAGTTTAGGGGCATTAAGTCATTTCCATTTGACAAATTTAGAAGGAAGTATTTTAAAATAGTTAAATCCATAAAAATACTGAAAGATTGTTTAATGAATTATGTAAAAGGGAGTTTTTGAAATTGTAAGAACAAGAATTTATAGAAGCTTTTTTCGATATCAATCTTTCAAATTTGAGTTAAAGGAGAAATATTTATTTACTTCCTTTTGATTGCCAAGTCGTTGAAGAAATCACACTGACAGACTCGATTTTGATAATATTTTTATTTGTGTTTATTTCCATTTCAGCGTCTTCTTAAAAAATTAAAACTTCTGTATTTTGCTATTGAAGGATCCACAAGTAGTCATAGAGAAGTCAATTCATCTCGAACGTGTGACTGTTTGATTTGACACCGTTGGACTTTTTTTTGTAGGGTATCATTCAATATACATGCTATTGGAAACAGACTATTCAGATAGTTAAGATCAACTTTGGTCAAGCTATTTGTGAAATAATAAATAAATCGACCACGTGCTAATTGGCGCAAGGTATGCATCGAACATCTTGGACGTGCGAACTTTCCGAGGCGCAAACGTGGACTCTCACCACTTTCTTGTTGTGACAAAGTTCATAGCCCGACTGTCCAACGAAAAGAAAACGAAGACCGCCCAAAGGACGAAATTCAACATTGCGCATGTCTTAGCACATCTGAGAAAGCCAGAGACTACAGTGAGCAATTGACCGGGAAACTCTCTGCCGTAAACCCAGCCACAAGCCTCAACAACCAGTGGAACCAGTATCGCGACATCATTAAGGAGACAGCCGAGACCACCATAGGCTATCAACCACCCAGAAAAAAGAACCCGTGGTATGACGATGAATGCGCGGTATTGAAGCAGGAGACGGAAAATGCACGAATGCAAATGCTGCAACGGAAAACAAGAGCAGCAAGAGAGGAGTACCGTGAAAAGAGAAGGAAAGAGAAAAAAACCCTGCGTAGAAAGAAAAGGGCATCCGCAGCCTCTCAACTCAAGTATCTCGAAGAGTTTAGCACCGCCACCAACACCCGCCGGCCGGTTCTACAAAACAGCCAAGCAACTGGCATCTGGTTATAGGACTGGCACGCAAGCTCTTCGAAACAGCGAACGTAACCTGGTCACCGAAGCACAGGGAATTGTAGACGTGTTTAAGCAGCATTTCCAGCAGCTGCTTAATGGGCATTATGTAGAGGATGCAACAGAGGAACAAAGAGGCATAAGACCAGTCAATGAAGATCCAGTCCCAGCGCCCAGTACTGAAGAGGTTAAGAAAGCCATCCACAAGCTTAGGAACAACAAATCCGCCGGCTCGGATGGCCTACCTGCGGAACCCTTTAAGTATGGAGGAGATGTCCTGGTAGGGTGCATGCACCAGCTCATCAACCAAGTGTGGGAGGAGGAAAGTATGCCCGACGACTGGTAAAATAGTTCCATATGCCCAATCTACAAAAAAGGCGATCCTTTGTCCTGCAAGAACTACAGAGGCATATCCCTGCTTAATGTTGCCTACAAGATCCTATCCAACGTACTATATTAGCGTCTAAAACCTTTCTGCAACACTATGATTGGTACGTACCAGTGTGGCTTCAGGCCAGGCAGATCAACGATAGACCAAATCTTCACATTAAGGCAAATCCTGGAAAAGACCAACGAATTTCAAGTCGAGACCCACCACCTAATCATCGACTTCAAAGCCGCATATGATAGCATAAGTCGCCAAGAGCTTCTATTGGCGATGTCGGAACTCGGGATCCCGAAAAAACTGATCCAGCTATGCCGCATGACGTTGACATGACTTGAAGCATTCACAGCTATTGATGAACAGGCGAAACGCGTTGGTCTTGAAGTGAATGAGGACAAAACCAAGTATATTATATGCTATCAACAAACAAAGCCTCATCTGTCCATCACCTAGGACAAAACGTCACTGTTGGTAGCAGTAATTTCTAGGTAGTCAAGGAGTTCACCTAACTCAGAACAAACATCAATTCCACGAACGACCACCTTAGTGGAAACCCAACGAAGAATTACCCTAGCGAACCGCTGCTACTTCGGTTTGGCCAAACAAATGGGTTCAAAGCTACTTTCCCGAAAGACAAAGTGCACGCTATACAAAACGCTAATTTTACCAGTTCTACTCTACGGCGCCGAGTGCTGGACGATACGGAAAAAAGGGGAATTGATACTGGGCACTTTCGAGAGAAAAATTCTTCGGCGGATATTTGGTCCTATATGCGAAGAGGGCGATTGGAGGAGAAGATTCAATCGTGAACTGTACGAGCTGTACCAAGATGTGGATGTAGTCCAAAGAGCCAAAACACGTCGACTACATTGGCTCGGCCACATCGAGCTAATGGACAACAACGCTCCAGCCAAGAAAATCTTCGAATCCCAGCCCCCAGGTTCGAGACGACCAGGAAGACCGAACTTCCGCTATAGGGACCAGGCTGTCACAGACGCAAGAGCGCTTGGTCTCGACGACTGGAGGGAGCGCGTGAGGGACCACAACCGATGGAAGACCGCAATATCTCAGGCAGAGACCCTTCATGGATCGGGAGCCGAATAAGTAAGTAAGTAAGTATTTGTGACATAAAGCCCAAAACCATAGAAAATGTATTAAAAATTGGGCTTATGGCCTGCGGCCAAGCCAATCCAGGCATTCATTTGAATGTTGTGATAATTCATTATTAATTGGTAGGCTTATCCTTTCCAAAATAGCTTAAATCATTTAAAAATATTTTCTCTGTGGCTTTTTTCAAAATGAAACCAACAGATGGGCCATACTCTTTAAACGAGTTTGTATGCTCCTTACCAAGTCATTTCAAAATTAAAACATTTAATTTAATTGTAATCAAAAAAAAATCTGTCTGAAAAGAAGAATTTTAAAATGTGTTTTCTTGAATTTTATCCCTCTTCAATAAAAATCAACCCTAAATAGTCCTTTAATTACCTTATTACCTTAATTACATCCCCATTCAAATTAAACCCGTTATAATAGTCGTAATTTTTGTAAAATGGATTCTATGTTGGTTTTAAATACATTATACTTATACATTTATATGAAAACGTATTACATTATAGGCATTGTCGTGTGTGTGGTGGAAAACCAAAAAACCACATAATACTCAAAATTATATTATTCTGGTGGTAAGTGTGCCACACACAACATGCGTGTGACTCCTGCACCACATTTCATTTGTCACAATCTTGACAATGAAATTTCCGTTTTCTCCAAAAATAAATGAATATTTGGCCCTGGATGTCTGTATAGTAATGCCAATGCCAGCAGAATAATCACAAAGGAAATTCGTTACGCACTGATTAAGACATGATAAGTAGAAAATAATATAACCTATGTGAGTGTGAGTATTTATACAAGAAGTGGGAATATGACTATGCATCTATTGAAGGAATAAAAACAAAAATTAAAGCACACACAAAGATAATGGAAGTTTTTATCTTAATCGCTATATCTGATGGTGTATAAAAGGATATAAAAGAGTGAGAGACTCGCGCTTCTCAACTCACTCAGATGTTCGTTTCCATGGAATCACACATCCGTTTGTCGTCATCAGCATTAATGTCAAACAATTCAACATAATTTACGTTTGGTTCATTTTACTTTTGGTTATGTGGTTGTTATTGGTACCTATTATTGGATTTTGAATACTAAGAAGGGAGGAATTTTGTTCGCGTTTAGAAAATACCAGCTTAGCATTAAATTGTATTTGATTAGAGAATCTAGCATTTAAGTCTTATCGGCATTACGAATTTCTAAAGTATCATACCAATCTTGGAGGAAGTCGTCAAATTGTCGTCGAAACGATTTAACAAATATTTACTGGTAAGAGAAGATTTGAACTTTCGAAATCGTAAGATGTCGCTGATGCTTTTTCCATCAATTTGTTAACCACGAAGATTTTTTTTTAATACAGTTTCCACATTGTTTGATTGAACGCAAAAAATTAATAATGCATTATTTTTGTTTTTGCTTTTGTGGCCTCTTGAATGGAATTCAATTAGAACGGTACAACCGTTCAATAACATCTAACTGATGAGCCAAATTGCTTTACCTGGGTTAAACACATTTGGACTGAAGGTCACAGGAAACTACGATGTCAAAGTCGTGCTCAGAGAATTCAATGCTAAAGTTGGAAGGGAAAACATCTTTGGCAGATTAGTTGGAAAGCACAGACTCCACAAAACGGCAACAGATATCGGCTTCCAACTAATCGACTTTGCTGGAGCTCATTAGGTATACGGTGATAGGTAGCACTATAGGTTCATCAGGCGAAGGATGCACATAGCTACCTCCACATGGTCGAACCGTCAACCAAATCGACTACGTGCTAATTGGCACAAGGCACACATCGAACATCCTGGACGTGCGAACTTTCCGAGGTGCATACGTGGACTCTTACCATTTCTTGTTGTGACAAAATTCAGAGCCCAACTGTTTAATGAAAAGAAAACGAAGATCACCCAGGGGAAAAAAATTCAACATTGCAGGCCTTAGCACATCTGAGAAATCCAGAGACTACAGTGAGAAATTGACCAGGAAATCTCTGCCGTACACTCAGCCACAAGCGTCAACAACCAGTGGAACCAGTATCGCGACATCATTAAGGAGACAGCCGAGACCACCATAGGCTATCATACACCCAGAAAAAAGAAACCGTGGTATGACGATGAATGCGTGGTATTGAAGCAGGAGACGGAAAATGCACGAATGCATATGTTGCAACGGAAAACAAGAGCAGCAAGAGAGGAGTACCGTGAAAAAAGAAAGAAAGAGAAAAAAACCTGCGCAAAAAGAAAAGAGCATCCGCAGCCTCTGAGCACAAGTATCTCGAAGAGTCTAGCACCGCCACCAACACCTGCCGCTGGTTGGTTCTTCAAAACAGCCAAGCAACTGGCATCTGGTTAGTACTGGCACGCAAGCCTTTCGAAACAGCGAAGGGAACCACCGAAGCACAGGGAATTTAAGACGTGTTTCAGCAACATTTCCCGTAATAAAGGGGTTAAAGAAGCCATCCAAAAGCTTAAAAACAACAAATCCGCTGGCTTGGATGCGGAACTCTTCAAGTATGGAGGAGATGTCCTGATAGGGTGCATGAAAAAGCTCATCAACCAAGTATGTGAGGAGGAAAGTATACCCGATGACTGGTCAAATAGCTCTTTATGCCGCATCTACAAAGAAGGCGATCCTATGTCCTACAAGAACTATAGAGACATATCCCTGCTTAATGTTGCCTACAAGATCCTATTGAACGTACTATGTGAGCGTCTAAAACTTTTCTGCAACACTATGATCAGCTTGTACCAGTGTGGGTTCAGGACAGGCAGATCAACAATAAACTAAATCTTCATATTGAGGCAAATCCAGAAAAAGACTAACGAATTTCAAGTCAAGACCCACCATCAATTTATCGACTTCAAAGCCACATATGATAGCATAAGTCGCCAAGAGCTCCTATTAGCGATGTCGGGACCCGATAAAACTGCTATGCCGCATGACGTAACGAAATACGCGATGCAACACCCAACTAACATTTCAGTTTCTATTAGCTTAGAAATATCGATATGCTGCAAGTCTGGATATGTATAAAGCTTCTATAAAGCTTTCATCAAAAATAAATTTCTAATAGACGTCATGATTTCAATAACTGCTTCTTTAAAGTCGTTTGAAAGCTGGATAAAGAAAATTAAACGAGACTTGCATCTTTGTTTCGGATAGCCCTTTGTTAATAACATTAACGAAGAAATATGAAGCTGTCACTGTATAAAGATTGTATAGAGTAATTTAATTGAAGGTCGTGTCACTTTGTCTTTAAAAGGTTTCGGTTACAATTTGCTGGAAGCCTTATCGAATACTTCGCAGAGACTTCTCAGACTTTATTAACGAACCATAATAGAAAATGTCAGTCTATGCTAAAGAGACTCAAATCTGTCAAAGTCATTGATAAATTTTCGTTTATTGAATTAATTGTTCGTGAAATTTTTTTTGCGTGAATATGTCTACTTCGTGGAAAAAATTAAAAAGTCGGGAAATTATTATAGATCCCTTGCGGTGAGACGTTCCTTAATACTCCAGAGAGCTCGTCCCTTAGATCTTCAAAAGAATGCAAATGAAAGACAACGACGACGCACAGTGGTCGGAAATCAACATTTAGCGCGAACTAAATGAAAAACTGAAGGTGCAAATCACCATGACAAATGTTATCTATCGTACGTAGAATACATTAATGCACCCACTGATGACCTTGGTTTTTTATTTAAGGTCGAAGATGATACTAAAAGACCCGTTAGTTGAAGGATTCAACCAATATTCGCAGCATGGTATGCTAAAAATGTCGAAAATTGTGGCCTTTTGTGATGATTCTAAAATAAATTGTAAAAGATGAATTAGCACGTAAATGCACTTTGTTTTTGTACTATCTTGAAAAGAATCGATTCTTTAACGATATTAGAGGAGTCTAAGCACTTGCAAACACTTGCGATTTTTCTATGCTCAACTTAAAAAAATAATCACCAACAAATCCTTTTTAACTAGGTCCTCATTTTACAGCTACTTAAATTTATTAAAAAAACATTTACCGTTATATACCTTATCCATGGTCATAAATTATAAAAATAATTTTAGCTTAAATTTTCACACTCAATGCAAATGATAAACAATTCAAAATTGACATACCATGCTGCGAATATTGGTTGAATCGTTTAACTAACGGGTCTTTTAGTAACATCTTCGACCTTTAATAAAAAACCAAGGTCATCAGTGGGTACGCGGATGTATTCTACGCACGATAGATAACCTTTGTAATGGTGATTTGCATCTTCAGTTTTTTATTTAGTTCGCGCTAAATGTTGATTTCCGACCACTGTGCGACGGACGGCAAGAAAGTTCAGATTTAATAAATCTTTCATCGATAAATCAAATATCTCCAGAGCCAGAAGATTTAAGTGTGTTTCATTGTTTGTCTGTTTATAATTTTAAATATAAATATTCATACTCTACTTAGATATGAACCCCACTACCAGCATGATAGGCGAGATTTTTATGAGGGATAACACACACGACTTGTTTTCAAGAAAGCGATGACGAAGATGAAATTTTGAAAAATCAAAAGCTTAGACTTAACCTCAGGCAATGGGCGATTGAATTTAAAATCAACCACTCAGCTCTTCAGATTTTAATTTCAATAATAAACAAACGATTTGAAAAAAAAAATCTTGTACATCTTGTTTCTTCGTGTGAACGGGTTACAAATTTGTTATTAACATGGTGGGTCCACTGGGCATATGAGCCATGGTCGGATTATGAACATGTTTAAAAGAAAAACAATGGAGTCTCAAAAATCCATGTCCGTGCAGTGACATATCCATACAAATCAGTTTGCTGATTGGATTGTGGTTTGGATGTTGGACATCGTTCATATCTAGTGGAGCTAGCATATAAGACTGGAAAATACTGATTAAGTTTTTGCATCTTCCATTTTATATCTAAGGTGGCTGAGTGGGTAGAGTGATGGACTCTTATCCAAGAGTTCCGTGTTCGATTCCTAGACGGGTAAGACAAATCTTTGTGTTTTATAATTATTTCCAATTCATTAATTAACAAATAATTGAAAATAAATAATAGTTTCAGGTTTAACAAACATTAAATGCGGTAAAAATCGCTCAAAAGAAATTGAAAGTAAAAAGAATTATATTTTTCCCCCATTTTCCTACAACCTCTGTAAGAGCTGTATTGTCGTCTTCTAATAGGCATTATAAGACTTTCTATTGTACTTGCGTGTTTACTTTTATAGAAACATTTCTGAAGCTATCTGTCAAAACCATAATTTCACTTAGATTTCGAATAGCGCTCGTTAAAACTTCTTATAGATCGTATAGAATTTGAAGCTTTTAAAAGATCTGCGTACGGGGCCTCCAAGAAGATTTTCCGAAATCATTTTCGAAGTTCTATAATATTCTCCTTTTTATGCTTAACGAAATTTTACAAATGTCTTAAGGAAATTAGAAAGCCTATTCAGTTAGGCCGAACCGAAGCTGAAATGTTAGTTGGGCATGCAAATGGGTAACAGCTCATATCCGAGTTATTCCAGACTTGTACAGGGTTCAGACAAGGAAATGCGCTATCATGTGATTTCTTCAACCTAGTCCTGGAGCAGATAGTGCGTAAGAGTGGTGTTAACATGGATGGCACTATCTTCAACAGGTCTTCTCAACTGCTTGGCTATGGGGACGACATCGACATCATCAGCCACTACAAGAGATCTGTATTTGACGCATTTACAGCTAGCTATTGATGAACAGGCGAAACGCGTTGGTCTTGAAGTGAATGAGGACAAAACAAAGTAGGTATATGCTATCAACAAACAGAGCATCATTTGTCCATCGCCTAGAACAAAACGTCACTGTTGGTAGCAGTAATTTCGAGATAGTCAAAGGAGTTCACCTATCTTGGAACAAACATCAATTCCACGAGCGACACCTTAGTGGAAATCTAACGAACGATTACCCTAGCGAACCGCTGCTACTTCAGTTTGGCCAAACAAATGGGTTCAAAACTCCTTTGTCGAAAGATAAAGCACATGCTATACAAACCGCTAATTTTACCAGTTCTACTCTACGATGCAGAGTGCTGAACGATAAGTAAAAAAAGGGGAATTAATACTGGGCACTTTCGAGAGAAAAATTCTTCGACGTATATTGGGCGATTGGAGCAGAAGATTCAATAGTGGATTGTACGAGCTTTACCAAGATGTGGATGTAGTCCAAAGAGCCAAAACACGGCTCTGGACCTTTAGCACCTCATATGAGGGAAATTTTTATAAAAAAAATCCCATATAATTGGTCAACTGGTCCAAGAAATTAGTAAGCCCTAGATAACTTGTAATTAAGGCTTAAACTTTCTCAAGGTCGCTCAAAATCACGCGCGATTTTTGGCACCTCATTTTATGGGAATTTGCAAAAAAATGTGTACCATCTGAAAGATCCACATAAAAAGTCAACAAGGCAGCTCAGAATCTCAAGGCCGCTAAAAATCTCAAGGCCACTCAAAATCTCAAGGCCGTTCAGAAATTTCAAGACCGTTCTGAATCTCAAGACCGTTCAAAATCTCAAAGCGGCACAGAATCTCAAGGCCACTCAGAAATCTTAAGGCATTTCAAAATATCAAAGCCGCTCAGAATCTCAAGGCCGCTCAGAAATCTCAAGGCTGCTCAAAATCTCAAGGCCGCTCAGAATCTCAAGGCCACTCAGAGATCTCAAAACAATTCCAGAGATATAAAGACGGTTCAGAACTTCAAGCCACTCAGGGATCTCAAGACCGTTCAGAATCTCTAGACCGTTTAGAATCTCAGGACTGCTCAGAAATCTCAAGACAAGGTAGAATCTCCAGGCCAGGGTTAAGGGATCTCAAGGCCACTCAGAATCCCAAGGCCGCTCAGAAATTCAAGGCCACTCGGAAATGTCAAGACCGTTTAGATTCTCTAGGCCACTCAGGGATTTCAAGACCGCTCAGAATCTCAACTCCAATCACGGATCTCAAGACTGTACAAATTTCAAGAAAAGTACTAAAAAAGTAGCAGTAGTAAAAAGTACTAGCTTTTTTTGTACTAACTGCAAAGTGGAGTTGTACAAAAGTAGTAAGCATAAAGGTAGTTAGTAGTGGTAGTAAAAAGTACTTTTCCACTCCACTGGAGTTTAGTGTAGTAGTAAAAGTACTAGCTTCTTTTGTACTAACTACAAAGTGGAGTGGAGTGGAGTGGAGTGGAGTGGAGTGGAGTGGAGTGGAGTGGAGTGGAGTGGAGTGGAGTGGAGTGGAGTGGAGTGGAGTGGAGTGGAGTGGAGTGGAGTGGAGTGGAGTGGAGTGGAGTGGAGTGGAGTGGAGTGGAGTGGAGTGGAGTGGAGTGGAGTGGAGTGGAGTGGAGTGGAGTGGAGTGGAGTGGAGTGGAGTGGAGTGGAGTGGAGTGGAGTGGAGTGGAGTGGAGTGGAGTGGAGTGGAGTGGAGTGGAGTGGAGTGGAGTGGAGTGGAGTGGAGTGGAGTGGAGTGGAGTGGAGTGGAGTGGAGTGGAGTGGAGTGGAGTGGAGTGGAGTGGAGTGGAGTGGAGTGGAGTGGAGTGGAGTGGAGTGGAGTGGAGTGGAGTGGAGTGGAGTGGAGTGGAGTGGAGTGGAGTGGAGTGGAGTGGAGTGGAGTGGAGTGGAGTGGAGTGGAGTGGAGTGGAGTGGAGTGGAGTGGAGTGGAGTGGAGTGGAGTGGAGTGGAGTGGAGTGGAGTGGAGTGGAGTGGAGTGGAGTGGAGTGGAGTGGAGTGGAGTGGAGTGGAGTGGAGTGGAGTGGAGTGGAGTGGAGTGGAGTGGAGTGGAGTGGAGTGGAGTGGAGTGGAGTGGAGTGGAGTGGAGTGGAGTGGAGTGGAGTGGAGTGGAGTGGAGTGGAGTGGAGTGGAGTGGAGTGGAGTGGAGTGGAGTGGAGTGGAGTGGAGTGGAGTGGAGTGGAGTGGAGTGGAGTGGAGTGGAGTGGAGTGGAGTGGAGTGGAGTGGAGTGGAGTGGAGTGGAGTGGAGTGGAGTGGAGTGGAGTGGAGTGGAGTGGAGTGGAGTGGAGTGGAGTGGAGTGGAGTGGAGTGGAGTGGAGTGGAGTGGAGTGGAGTGGAGTGGAGTGGAGTGGAGTGGAGTGGAGTGGAGTGGAGTGGAGTGGAGTGGAGTGGAGTGGAGTGGAGTGGAGTGGAGTGGAGTGGAGTGGAGTGGAGTGGAGTGGAGTGGAGTGGAGTGGAGTGGAGTGGAGTGGAGTGGAGTGGAGTGGAGTGGAGTGGAGTGGAGTGGAGTGGAGTGGAGTGGAGTGGAGTGGAGTGGAGTGGAGTGGAGTGGAGTGGAGTGGAGTGGAGTGGAGTGGAGTGGAGTGGAGTGGAGTGGAGTGGAGTGGAGTGGAGTGGAGTGGAGTGGAGTGGAGTGGAGTGGAGTGGAGTGGAGTGGAGTGGAGTGGAGTGGAGTGGAGTGGAGTGGAGTGGAGTGGAGTGGAGTGGAGTGGAAAAGTACTAAAAAAAGTAGTAGTAGTAAAAGTGGAGTGTAGTTAGCACAAAAGTAGTAGCAGTACTGGAGTAGAAAAGTACTAAAAAAGTAGAAATAATCTACTACTACTACTTTCGGAGTAACTACTTTCGGAGTTACTACTATCGGAGTTACTACTATCGGAGTTACTACTTTCGGAGTTACTACTATCGGAGTTACTCCACTCCACTCGGAGTTACTACTATCGGAGTTACTACTTTCGGAGTTACTACTATCGGAGTTACTACTATCGGAGTTACTACTTTCGGAGTTACTACTATCGGAGTTACTACTATCGGAGTTACTACTATCGGAGTTACTACTTTCGGAGTAACTACTTTCGGAGTTACTACTATCGGAGTTACTACTATCGGAGTTACTACTATCGGAGTTACTACTTTCGGAGTAACTACTTTCGGAGTTACTACTTTCGGAGTTACTACTATCGGAGTTACTACTATCGGAGTTACTACTTTCGGAGTTACTACTTTCGGAGTAACTACTATCGGAGTAACTACTATCGGAGTAACTACTTTCGGAGTTACTACTATCGGAGTTACTACTATCGGAGTTACTACTTTCGGAGTAACTACTTTCGGAGTTACTACTATCGGAGTTACTACTTTCGGAGTTACTACTTTCGGAGTTACTACTATCGGAGTTACTACTATCGGAGTAACTACTATCGGAGTTACTACTTTCGGAGTAACTACTTTCGGAGTTACTACTTTCGGAGTTACTACTTTCGGAGTTACTACTATCGGAGTTACTACTATCGGAGTTACTACTATCGGAGTTACTACTTTCGGAGTAACTACTATCGGAGTTACTACTTTCGGAGTTACTACTATCGGAGTTACTACTTTCCACTCCACTCCACTCCACTCCACTCCACTCCACTCCACTCCACTCCACTCCACTCCACTCCACTCCACTCCACTCCACTCCACTCCACTCCACTCCACTCCACTCCACTCCACTCCACTCCACTCCACTCCACTCCACTCCACTCCACTCCACTCCACTCCACTCCACTCCACTCCACTCCACTCCACTCCACTCCACTCCACTCCACTCCACTCCACTCCACTCCACTCCACTCCACTCCACTCCACTCCACTCCACTCCACTCCACTCCACTCCACTCCACTCCACTCCACTCCACTCCACTCCACTCCACTCCACTCCACTCCACTCCACTCCACTCCACTCCACTCCACTCCACTCCACTCCACTCCACTCCACTCCACTCCACTCCACTCCACTCCACTCCACTCCACTCCACTCCACTCCACTCCACTCCACTCCACTCCACTCCACTCCACTCCACTCCACTCCACTCCACTCCACTCCACTCCACTCCACTCCACTCCACTCCACTCCACTCCACTCCACTCCACTCCACTCCACTCCACTCCACTCCACTCCACTCCACTCCACTCCACTCCACTCCACTCCACTCCACTCCACTCCACTCCACTCCACTCCACTCCACTCCACTCCACTCCACTCCACTCCACTACAAAAGAAGCTAGTACTTTTACTACTACACTCAACTCCAGTGGAGTGGAAAAGTACTTTTTACTACTTCCTTTATGCTTACTACTTTTGTACAACTCCACTTGGAGTTAGTACTTTTCTTGAGATTTTGTACAGTCTTGTAGTTTGTACAAGCGTAGCTGGTACTTTCACTACTATTACTTTTTTAGTACTTTTCCACTCCACTTTGTAGTTTGTACAAATGAAGCTAGTACTATGTATCCTTATTTCGTGACCTTAAGCCCACTAGAGGAAAATCAACAAATGAAGCTAGTACTTTTACTACTACACTCAACTCCAGTGGAGTGGAAAAGTTCTTTTTACTACTACTACTAACTACCTTTATGCTTACTACTTTTGTAAAACTCCACTTTGCAGTTAGTAAAAAAAAGCTAGTACTTTTTACTACTGTTACTTTTTTAGTACTTTTCTTGAGACTTTGTACAGTCTTGAGATTTGTGATTGGAGTTGAGATTCTGAGTGGTCTTGAGAATTCGAACGGTCTTGAGATTCTGAGCGGCCTTGAGATTCTGAGCGGCTTTGAGATTCTGAGCGGCCTTGGGATTTTAAGTGGCTTTGAAATTCTGAGCGGCCTTGAGATTCTGATTGGCCTTGAGATTTTGAACAGTCTTGAGATTTTGAGCGGCCTTGAGATTTCTGAGCGGCCTTGAGATTCTGAGTGGCCTTGAGATTCTGAGCACTTTGCAGTTAGTACAAAAAAAGCTAGTACTTTTTACTACTGCTACTTTTTAAGTACTTTTCTTGAGATTTTGTACAGTCTTGTAGTTAGTACAAGCGTAGCTAGTACTTTCACTACTATTACTTTTTAAGTACTTTTCCATTCCACTTCACTCCACTTTGAATTTAGTACAAAAGAAGCTAGTACTTTTACTACTACACTCAACTCCAGTGGAGTGGAGAAGTACTTTTTACTACTACAACTAACTACCTTTATGCTTACTACTTTTGTACCACTCCACTTTGCAATTAGTACAAAAAAAGCTAGTACTTTTATTACTTATACTTTTTTAGTACTTTTATTTAGACTTTGTACAGTCTTGAGATCCGTGATTGGAGTTGAGATTCAGAGCGGTCTTGAGATTTTGAACGGTCTTGAGATTCTGAGCGGCCTTGAGATTTCTGAGCTGCTTTGAGATTCTGAGCGGCCTTGAGATTTTGAGTGGCCTTGATATTTCTGAGCGGCCTTGAGATTCTGATTGGCCTTGAGATTTTGAACAGTCTTCAGATTCTGAGCGGCCTTCAGATTCTAAACGGTCTTGAGATTCTGAGCGGCCTTGAGATTTCTGAGCGGCCTTGAGATTTCTGAGCGGCCTTGAGATTCTGAGCGGCTTTGAGATTTTGAACGGTCTTGAGATTCTGAACGGTCTCGAGATTTCTAAGCGGCCTTGAGATTCTGAGTGGCCTTGAGATTTTGAGCAGCCTTGAGATTTCTGAGCGGCCTTGAGATTCTGAGCGGTCTTGAGATTTTGAACGGTCTTGAAATTTTGAACGGTCTTGAGATTTCTGAGCGGTCTTGAGATTCTGAGCGGCCTTGAGATTTTGAACGGTCTTGAGATTTTGAACGGTCTTGAGATTTCTGAGCAGTCTTGAGATTCTGAGCGGCCTTGAGATTTTGAACGGTCTTGAGATTTTGAACGGTCTTGAGATTTCTGAGCGGCCTTGAGATTCTGAGCGGCCTTGAGATTTTGAGCGGCCTTGAGATTCTGAGCGGCCTTGAGATTTTGAACGGTCTTGAGATTCTGAACGGTCTTGAGATTTCTGAGCGGCCTTGAGATTCTGAACGGTCTTGAGATTTCTGGGTGGCCTTGAGATTCTAAACGGCCTTGTGATATCTGAGCGGCCTTGAGATTATGAGCGCCCTTGAGATTTTGAACGGTCTTGAGATTTTGAACGGTCTTGAGATTTCTGAGCGGTCTTGAGATTCTGAGCGGCCTTGAGATTCTGAGTGGCTTTGAGATTTCTGAGCGGCCTTGAGATTTCGAAATGCCTTGAGATTTCTGGTCAGGTACATAAAGTAATTTATGTTTCGGCCTGAGGCATCATAGCTAAAACGTCTTTGTGGCCCTTAAGAAAAAAGGTTGAGTATGGGTGCTTTAGATGGTGCGATTCTGCGTCGATAGCAATTTTAATATTTCATGAATTAATTATTTCAAGGTTCCCCATACGATTTGAGTTATTCTATGGACTAATTGTGTTTCCGATGTGTCAAATAAAAACCTAATCTGTTTAATTTGAATGGTTGATGAATAGATATAAGCAATATTAACATATTAAACTTTCTTAATTTAACTTTTCTATAAAAGCCAACTAAGGTTAATTCAAAACTTATATTGAATAGAGATCTATGCATGAAGATTATTTTTATAAAGTATTGATAATTGTAGCTTCTGGCTTATCCTTTCTGTCTATTTAAAATTATTTGACCATATGCATGGATCATATGTTTGTTTGTATTTGTATATATTTATCATACCCTATGCACGAGAGAATTGTGGGCCAATTTGACGGCTTATTTAATTTACTCAATTACAAGTCTAACACACAGGAAGAAATTTATTTTGTTTCCTCGGTTTTATGAAATTCAAGTTTGTTTCAGTGAAGTTGCTTCCTGTTTATATTCTGTTTGCTTACCATTTTTGTTTATCCTTTAACAGATATAATGTACTCGTATGTAATATTATGTGATGCAAAAAGAATGGCAACAGGATAAAATGGCCAAAAACATTTTTGTTATATGTATGTTGTTGTTTCAACAGTGAATGCCTGAAGGGTATAATTCTAACCCTACTTATATAATGTACGATGAGCTTACCCAGACCTTCATATATGTATATTTAGGTTCATTCATTTGTATATGTATTTTTGTTTGATTTAGGTCTCATGTGTGCGTGTTCAACACTCTTTTCATGTTAACATCCTCGTCGTCGTTCTCGTTACAGTTTACCCTAATTGATTTAGTTTCCTGAAGGCATTTTAATAATTATTTCCTCGGTCGGATATCTTGTGGATAGCTTTGCAGATAAGTTAGATTCGTCCTTTTTTAATATTCTTGTTTCATTTGCTTTATTGCTTCAAAGCCACAAGTAATGAGTTTAGATAAGATTTAATTATACAATTAAACATAATATGTGTGAAAAAGGTTTTTTTTTCAAGAAATTATAATTGTATTTTAATTATTATTCTATTACATTCATTATAATAATGTTAAACCAGACTTGAAATTCCTCTATTTAATATTATTCTCTTAGCTCTTGATTCCTTAGTGGAGGAAAAAAACTTGAAATATGAAAATGAAATTTGGTTAAAGTAGGGAAGATGTTTGTTTCTTCAAATTATGTATTTTTTTCAGGACCATTCCTGAAGAGGATTCCTTTTTGCACGCATGGAAATTGTACTTTTATTTTTTTTTCCTGAGTACGCCAGCAGCCTAATAAATAAAAACAATAAAAAAAGTTCAGTAATGCAATGTTAAACATTCTCACTCTAAAATTCCGATTTTAATCAATAATTCATTTTTCTATGATAAAACATTTATGATAATTTTTCACCATTTTGTTTTTCAGTGAAACGAATACAAAATTTGTAATCTGCGAATCCATTCACCTGAATAATGATATTTGTGAGAAATTGACTGCCAGATTCGTGACCCTTAAAGTCCCAGAATTACAACATTCTGAATTATGACTACTTCTTGGTATTTTTCTGCCACTTTGGAACAATATTATGAAGCCAATACTTGCCCTAAGCCCAAAAATTAATTAATAAATTATTTTATCTCTCTATAAACTAATTTATCTCCATAAATTAATTTATCTTCACTTACTACCCCAATTGATATCACACGTTAATGTTCATGAACATTTTCATGAATAAATTTTTAAATACCACGAATTAAAAAAAAAAAATATATTCCACATACGCCGTGTATGCCGTAAGTGAGTTAAAGTGTATTTTTTTCAATTACTGACAATCTCAAATAGTAATTAATATAGAGTAGATAAAAATGATTTCAGGATAAAAGTGCACCAACGTTGTTTGTGTTGAGGCTGTTCATCCATCAATGTGCGTGGGAGTGTGTGTGCTTATGTAGGAGTTAATATTTTAACACAATCAATCCTAAAGCCCAAAAATAATTATAATTATTATTGCCATTATTTGAAAGTAGCAAAATGCCTTTAATTTTGAAATATGAATCTGAATTAAGTTGCCAATGCAAGTGTGAGCAACAAGGACATCATATATGTGCGTATTGAACGACCTACAAGTGCAATTTCCTCTGCATTTACAACATCAATTTAATATTTATACTTTCAATTCCCTGACCCAAAAATCCCTGGGTGGTGGGTAGGGCTGATGAGGCTTTGGAGAGCACAAAATACTGCCACCAAAATGGCCCTGAACCTTTAATCATCAATTTAAACATTTTATAACACACACACTCAACTACACATATCCACTGGAATATTCCCTTTCGACTGTGACAAGCGAGCAAAAATGCATAAGTGGTGTCCGTTTTGCAGTGGCACATTCATTATCATCGAAAAGGATAAATAAGTATCAGAGGGTTGATTCGAGGACTTACACTGGAGCAGGTCCTTTGCTTTTAACGTGGGACTTGGTTATGAGAATGAGCAGCCGGCCAGCCGGCTGGCCTTACCACTGACCCGTCGTCAGCGTTGTCTTTCTCATGGTTAACGGTTCATTGCGGGTTTTTCACAAATGGAAATCGTGTTATATTAAAAGTTTGAGTGGCAATCCAAACGAAAGGCGATTCTACTGATGTTGGTGGTGATGATGATGGCAAAGGACGACCGACAGACGCACGGTTGCAATGGTTGTAATGACAGCCAGCTACCAAGCTTCCAGAGTGTGGTTAACCGAGGTTTTAAAAAGCATCGAATACCATTATACGTATAGCAAATGCACACCATAATTTCACGAATCTTTGGCCTCAATTCTCTTTTTAAAATTTTTTTTTTTTTTTTTTTGGTTTTTTGTCTTGCATTACAGTGTTGTTGGTTGATGATGATCATCGTGGTCCAGGACCAGATCCAGGAATAAAAAAATCTATGACTATAGAGAATTATTATTCTGTGGCCAGACACCACTCCAAAAAGAACGAGTTATTCATAAATTAATTTGTTCTTTTTGTATACTGTATATGGAAGAGGAGGAGGAATAATAATTTACACAGCGAAGCACAACTTTGGTATCAGAAGCCGGTTGAATTTTAAGGAATTTTTCAATATAGGTACATGAACTTATTCTGCAATTTACACACACAATGAGTACAGAATAATTATTTGAAGTCGAAGGGAAAGAGACTTTTAAGGCTCCTGATGGAGTTTTTCATTAATATTATATCAATTTCATTGTTGGTTGTTTAAATAAATTTTGAATATCATTAAGATTGAGATTCTGGGTGAAGAAAAAATGTTTAAAATCATTGGGCTTCCTTGAAATTATATGTTTGTTATAATATTAATACAAGCTACTTACATTACACTCCACTCATACGTTATTATATTTTTCATCAGTATCCTACAAATCTAGGACTAAGGCCTTACCTTTGTTGTTAAATCCTTAAAAGTGGTAGCTTGAAGAGTTTGTACAGTGGATAACAAACTTTTAATTTTTACTATTTGGATAGTTTTTCACCTAAGGAGAGGAATTTTTTTGACTTGAAATTAAATAAAAAATTTATTTTTTTCAAACAAAGTAGAATGGGCATTTTTGGGCGTTAGCCGCCATTAATGAAATTAGTGTCAAATGAAAGGTATGCTACTCAGGAACAACTTTCACTATAGACGTTACATTGCATTTCATTTAGAAAAGAAGATATTTCAATGTTTATATAATGCAATTGCATTGAGCAATATTGCATAGTGATTATATTTTTAGTGGGTGTTATGCTTTATTCTAACTTCATAACGTCTACTGATCCTGTATTAGTGTGTTTAATGGGGTTTCAGAATATCTCAAGGACGCATTAAGGGTTTAAACAAACCCAGTACCTACGTATTTCAACAACTTTGTAATTTTTTTAAACATATTATTTTACTCAGGATTTTTTAATATTGTGCGGATTGTAATATTATAGTTTTATGGTAAATGTTCTTATTAATGATGTTATATGGCCATTTTTATATACAAAATGTTCTTGAGACTGTCTAGATTTCTTGTTCCACTTTCTTTTTCTATTTTTGAATTGGTCAGAAGCCACAAACTTAGTAAAACTTTATTAAGGTCATAGAACAAAAATGCATTTTTTTCGGTTTTGAAGTACACCACAATAAAAAAAATTCTGTACGGTGATTGTAGGACTAAAACACATCCAAAAATAACAAAACCATTCTTGGCCACTCAAGCCCATGTTTCATACAAATTTGCCCATTCTCTTTTAAAATAAAATTTTTGTTTTTCTTCGATTTTTTGACTTTTTCTTATTTTTTGGATAAATGTACTTTTTATTTCATTTCAAGTCAAAAAATGTATCTAACCAATGCAAAACTGTTAAAAATAGTCGACGGGAATTATTATTTTTATATTCTTTCTGATGACGACTACGCATCATCAAAGGGCACAGTAGTGCCCAGCCAAGTTCGCGGCACTACACCCTTTTTACAGGAACAAACTCAGGCGATTTTCAACCCCCCTCTAACTTCAGTAACAATAAAGTCAGAAACTTTAAATTTGCAGTATTTGTTAAGCTAGCCAAACACAGGTGGCTCACCAAATTTCAACTCTTTAGCATTAGTAGAAACTTGAAATTTCGCACAACGGTAGGCCTTGTGGTGCCTACAAAGGAAAAAATTGAAAATCTGCAATTTTCTATTCAGGGGGCGTGGCATCCACCCACATTCTTAAAAATTCTTATATAAATTATATGGAGCACCTCCGTAGAACGATGAATATTAGTAGGTAGGGCTTGAAGTACTTAGAAAAAAAATTGGAATCTTCCATTCAGGGGCGTGGCATCCACCCACATTCTTAAAAATTCACCCACTTTCTCAGAGTTGCTATTATTTAAATGGAGTACTTTTGGTTGTCGTAGAATTGTGAAACTTTGTAGAGCGGTAGGCTTGATTTTCACCTGGCAAAATAAAATCTTTGCAAAAAGCAGTGAAATCACAACCAAGTTTTAAGTTCATGAAGTTTAATATCAAATATCTTAAGTAGAGTAATATCGAAACAATTCCAAATTATGACAGAAATTTGGTATTTAATGATCACTGATTAAAATTTGGTGGATTTACTTGGCAAGCTTTCTTTTAATTACTAACTAAATTACAAATTTAAAATGTATGAAAACTTGACCAGTGAAACCACCATATTTTAATCAGTAATCATTAAATACCAAATTTCTGTCATGATTTGGAATTGTTTCGATATAACTCTACAAGATTTGATATAAAACAAAATTGTTGAAAGAGCACAAAAAGTCGTTTTTTTAGTACTTTTTGTTAAACTAATGGTGAAGGCTGAAAAAAAGTAATTTCTGCAAAACCTTACAAAAATCTGGTAAAACATTTTTCAAATTTCAAATACTTCCATTGAATTTTCTAGGACGTCATTATTTGCTGAGATATTGGGAATCAAATCCAAAAGGATATTTTTCATTAAAAGTCAGATAAACCATGCACAAAAAATTGTGCGACAGCTAACAAAATTAATTAAAGCTGAATAAATAAGTTATCTGAGGACCTTCAACAAAAAAAATAATTTTTGTGTCGTGTTATTTCCTGCAATAACCCTATAACGGTAATTCAAAAAAAATGTTTGCAAACAAATCTCGAAACAAAAAATATAAATATGTATGTAGAATGCTTTTCGTTTCAACTCAATAAGACCACTTCTCACTTAGATAAAGCTCTTCAAAAAACATTAATAAAAGTTGCAAAAAATCGTGTTCATTTAATTTTTTTGACTAGTAGTGTATTTACGAGGAAGAAAGTTGAGCTTTCAATCAAAGCTTTTTTTGGCTTTTATGGAGAAATCCAATAAAAAAGGGTAGTATGTCGATTTTTTTCATTTATTTAGTCAATTAGCTTTTCGACCAAACAGATAAAGTGCTCATCGGAAATTTATCTTGAGGAATGAGTATAAAATAGGTCATATGATAGTGCAAAGAGGGCTATTGTGGACAAGCTACTTACGGAGAATCAAGAAATAGTTGCAGGAGGAGGTGATACACGGCAGCTCTAAAAAATCTCCCAATATATTCTCGGACAAAAACATCCTGTAATAGATATGAATGGCAACCAGTTGGTGACTTAAAGAAGATCAGCTACGGAGTTGGAGGAATCATTATTGTGTACTGCTCAACTATGTCTAGGATGCAAATGTGGATCCTCAATCTACGCAGATCTTCCAGGGGTATTGGTATTAGTAATCCAAGAAGTGCAGAGATAAAACCGGGGTACACCTTCTAAAACCAAACAAAGCAGCTGGGCTTGACGGCCTACCCGACAAATTCCTGAAAGCAAGTCCTGAAAATGAAACCTTTCCGAGTGACTGGAAGGATGGTGTTATTGTGAAGATACTAAAGAAAGCTGTCCTCAAGTACTGTAACAATTCGCGTGGTATCACCGTTTCGTCCATGCTTTTTAGGTTGATGGCAACTATTTCTCTCGAAAAGATCAAGTCTACGCTCAAGAGGAACCAAACGGGCTTTTGCCAGTAGCTGATTTTGAGTTGATCACATTAACACCTTGCGAATTATGCATGAGCAATCATCAAAGTTTCAATCACTGCTCTACCTCATGTGTGTTAATTTCAGAAAAGCTTTCCAGATCTCTGATTGCGAGGTGTATTCTTAAGAATAATGCAAGGTATTTTGTTCTGCATAATGGACAGCTTTCTGACCCTTTTAAGGTACACCAAGGATTAAGACAAGGAGATGTTCTTACATCTGTAATATTTTTACTGGCATTTGACGATGTGATGACTGTCACAGTGGGTTCAAACGAGAGGTATGGAATACAACTCCGAACGTTTGACAAGCTCATCAATATAAACTGCCTGTTTTAAGTTTTAATGTTTACAAAACCAAAATGATATACAATGGCCAAAACATTAAACAGCAGATTATTTTAAGGCAGGGGGCCATTCAGTTAAATTATCTAGGCAGTTGTGTAATTATTGATGGTGGAACAGACAGGCCAGAAAAGCTAGTTGTGCTTTTTGGAATCCTCTCTTCTGTGCGGATTTTTAGTAAAATTATTATAGACTCTTCGAATCCAACGTAAAGTCCGAGCTATACATATTATTCGTTTGAAAGTGGTCTGCTTAGATCTCAAACAGGTTAAAGGCTTTCGTTAACCAATGTCTATGGCACATCTTGAAGATCCGTTGACCATAAACCAAATCCAACATCCAATTGTGGAATATGTGAAACCAGGCAACAATAAGTGGATGCAGACATCATGCAATTGGAAATACATTCAAGAAACCAGACAATAACATTATGAAGCCATCTTTGGAATGGAATCCTCAGGGTGCAAGACATGTTGGAAGAAGAAAAACAACTTGAAGGTCAACTGCATATTGGTGGAAGCTACGTCCCAGAAAATTTGTACTGGCTGCAGCCCTAACCGCTTGGCTTCGAATGGAGATAGATGGAGGGATCTTGTTGCTGCCCTAAGCTCCAGAAGGAGTTGATGTACTACTCAAGTAGCCGAAAAGCATATATACTTGTACATATCCATACATACATACACATTATGTCTATCGCAAGTTTTGCATTTGTAAACAAATATCGGGCTTGAGGTTTTGATTAAACTTGTCATTACGATGATAAATAAATGAATTGGGTGGCGCAACAGCTCGTGGAGAACCAAGACCTAGAGACTTATAACTCTCAACCATTCCTGTGTGCGGGTTGTTGGCAGGAATGCAGGGGCCCTTCAGTTTTACCCAAGGAACCATTATTTTTTTTCGATTTTCTTGAAAATGGTATGATTGTTTTTAATTTTTTCTTGTATGCAGATGGTTTATTAAAATATACATAAATAGTATTGTAGACCAAAATTTTTGATAGAATCCAAATAAAACTGCGAACTAGTTATAAAAACAAACAAGATATTTATTCAACAAGATTCAAGTAATAGCCTATTGCATAGACCGGAAAATGAGGGGTGGTATAAAGGAACAATTACGTGCAAGGGTTTTTATTATTGAATATTATGTTGGTTTGGCCTATAAGCATGCTTAAAACCGAAAATGCTACTAAATTCACACATGTGTTTCTGAGAGAATGGTCACACTGGCCAATTTTCACTATTTTTGGTATAACTCGAAAACTAAGCCGAATTTGCACTAAAAACCTTTTGTTAAATCAAATTAAATTTTCTATTGAAATAGTTCAAAAAAATTTATAAACAAATTTAAGCAGGAAAAGTTAACAAAAACCAACAAATCAAAGATTTCTAATTTTTTAAATAAATTGTGCATAACTTTTTTGAAGCAAAGATAGGGTCAAGCCATGCAAATCTAAAGAAAATAGAGACTAAGGGCTTTAATAGGGCATATTCAAAAGTAATATTTGTTAAAAATTGACAGAGATATGCCCATTCAAACTTAACCATTTCGTTTAATTTTTCACAATTTTGACCCGAAAGCCTCTTTTTTGGTACGATATGGCAAGTTTCACATTCAAAAAAATATTCGACATCAAGATTTTGATACAATATGTTTTTACGACTGTAAAGAATATTAAAAAAGTATGTTAGTTCATAATTTTGCTTTTCGGCTGTTTTTAAATGCTTTCAGACCTTCAGACTGAACGGCTGGCTGGTCCGATTAATATAAGATTTGGTATTAGGCGCTAGGAATGTTAAATTTGTCATAAAGTACCAAAAAATGTATTTTCGGGCAAAAACTGCGAAAAATAATATGAAATGGTAAAGTTTAAATGGCTATATATCTGTCAGTTTTCAAATAATATTGCTTTTTTAACATGTGATATTAAGGCCTTAAGACTCTACTTTACTTTGTTTACGTATGTCTTGAGCGTATCTTCGCTCCGAAAAAAGTTATGTGCTATTTAGAAAAAAAAAACTAAAAATCATTGATTTTTAGTTTTTGTAAACTTTTCCTTTTTTACGAAATATTTTTAATTATCCATTTCGATAGAAAATTTAATTTTGAACAAAAAATTCTAGATGTAAAATTGTCAAATTCGGCTTAGTTTCCGAGTTATGTATACCAAAAACAGTAAAAAGTGGCAAGTGTTACCAAAAAAGGTCTATTCAATAGGCTATAACAAGTGAAGGAGAAAATAAAATAAAATTAGTTTTAATTTGATGATTTTTTATAAACATACTAGATAAATTAATATGTAGCAAAGTGTTTATCAAACAAGTTTAAATCTTAATAATTTTCAAAAAAATAATTTTTTTTTTTTTTTTGCAGTTTCAATTTATTTTTCAGAGAATTCAGAGAAAGAGAAAACGACATGGTCGATTGTTTTCAAACTCAGTACCAAAGGGTTCTTAATATCTTCTTTTAGAATGTTTTAAGAAAATATTTCACTTTTAAGAGAAAACAATGGTACCTTCCATACAAAAATTAAAAACTGTAGGGGAAATCTTATTTTTCTCAAAAACAGCTTCTACAATTTTCATCAAATTTTGTCGGTAGGTATGCTTAAATATTTAATGAAGAGTAAATTATGCTAAAATAAGTATAGTCTATTACCCAAAAATATTTAAAAAATTAACGGTTACTTATTATACTAATAGTATCTACCTCCCATAGAACGGTTTTTTTTTATTTTGAATTGAATTTACTTTTATTCCAATTCTATTTTTCTTTTATGTTTCAATTTTTTTTTATTAGATATCTCCAAAACCACCTGGCAATTTTTTTAACTTTAATTTTATATGCACCCTAAATGAACTCTTAAGATTTGGGTACCAAAAATTTTCCTCAAAGGTATTTTAATAATTTTTTATAGAATTATTTGAAAAAAAAACTGCTCCAACGGCTTTCAAAATTTTCTTCCCATAGAGCCAGTACGTGCAAGCCAGTCCCACATTCTCTTTTTATCAAGATCTTTGGAGCCAGTTTTAAGATAAATAATATTTCCCTGAACGGTTGTATGGCAAGTACCGTTACTTTTGGAGCTAAAAACAAAATCTATATTTTCCCTTTCTCTAGACTCTAGAGAATAGCACAAAAAACCTTTACTTCAAAGATTTAAAGAAAATCGCTTCAGTGGTTAAGGCTATATAGGTCTAGGTACAGACAAAGACGGACTGACGGAATTGTAGGACCCACTATCGTTAATGTTTTCCACCTTTGTAGTGTCAAGATTTGTTTTTGGCACGAATCCAAAACCCGCCACCCTATAAACTAATAGGAACTTATATCCCAAGTAAAACTGGTGCAGCCGCATAACTCCACAGGATTCAAGTCCAAAATTATCAATTTGGACAAAAGTCTTTACAAAAACTATATGGAATTATGTATGCTCTAAAGTCTAAACAATCAAAGTCTTATGGAAGCATTCAGGTCAAAAACCAGATAGCTTCACTTTTTGATGGAAAAATATCAACCCAAAATACTGGATATTTCGGTGTACTAAAATTAAATTGTGAACTAATTATAGAAAAACGTAATTTTCTATCTTGTTCTTGCACCGGACTTATAAAACTTTGAATAGGCAAACTAAAGCTTTAGAGATTTGAGTTTCTAAAGGTGCTTTTTCTTAAAAGGTTGTTGGCGTAATTTGTAGGTGATGATGAAAAAAAACGAATCATCCATTGCTTTTTAGAAAAAAAAAAAACGAACGGTTCAAAAAGTTGACAACTCCAAAAACAAATATTTATTTTTTTTATTAAACTTATATTTCTAAAACTTTTTTAAAATAAATTAATTTTTTTCTGTTTTCTTTCAAAGGAAAAATAGTTTTTACAAATATTTTGTGTTTTGGCTTTTATCATTTTCTCAACATTCTAAAATGTGGAGTTATTTGTTGTTTTTTTACAGTGGATTCTTCAATTGCAGGTAGTCAAAGCCTTTTATCAGGAGCACTGTATGTCAAGTCCGCAGGTCCTGATGGAGCTCTTCAAATGTTTGCATGCCAAGAAAAATACAGTCACGTGCGTACTAATGAGACATTAAATATCCTTGGGAATTTTGTTAGTAGTTCAAAACCTCTGAATAATAACCAAAAAACCATTTTGTCCATTTCCTCGTTTTTTTTTTTTTTATTTTCCAACATTTTAATTTCCGTAATTCTTCTAAAACTCATTAAATCTTAAAAAGAAAAACCCATCTCCCATAGCTAAGTCACACACACTAAATACACAATTTTATACTTTAATTCCCTCTGGTTGGTGGTATTTTCTCAAGAAATAAAAAAAAAACATCGTTTGATGTGACCAAAACTTGATGTTCCCTACAAATCCCTTATCCCTCACGCAGCACTGACAAATTAAACGAAATAAATTTTCTGTAAGCCTATACAAATCTAATTCATTAAGTTTTTTCCACCGCACTTCCCAGCCTACTCATTTTTATTTTTATTTCAAAACTGAACAAAAAAAAAATACATTACAATTGAAAACCTGTCCCACACCTATACCATTTTTGGCAAAAATTTAATAAAAATTCTTCTAAACTGCTTAACTACAAAAATTATTTAATTAATTCAAATCCTTTTCATTTTCCATTAGAATGATCAGTCGACACAGAGCCGCATCACCATTTCAAACCAATAGCAATTTCACACAAAACCCGAATGTATCTTTGGCAACACAACCCAGTTTTCCACAACACCTCTCAGGTGGAAGGGTCTCCTCATTGGATTAAACTTAATCTTCAAGTCAACAAATAAACTTGGGAATGGAACATCGCACGCCACCGCCTACCAGAATATAACAAAATCAAAGCAATTCTCTTGAATACCACCCAAAACCAGCTAGCGCAACAAATTGATATTTTTGATACCCATAGTAACACCATCTCCTCCTCCACTCAATCAAAAAAGAAAGAAAAACACAACAAACGGGAAGCCCAGGACAACGACAACTCTTGAACAAAACACAAAATCAAGAAATAAATTGATTTCCACAGATTTACAAATTTATTTGCCACCATTTGCCAACTTTAAAGTTCACCAAAAGAGCCAGAGTTCCAGCAACAACAAAAACAACAAACAACAAAAAGGACGAACGAAAAAAGAAAATACTTCCTTCATCTAAGTTTATAATCGCTTTCTCATTATCCCACGGACTCCGCCGCCACTGCGCCGCCCGCCGCCCTTCTACACACTGCCATCACGATGAACCAAGTCCTGACAGACGAAAAAACTTACAGAAAGACTAACGACTGCGTTATAGCAAGTGCGGGCTGCGGGGTGCAAATGGCAAAATAAAAACGTGCCAGCGAGTGAACACAGTGATTTAGCCAGCCCTTCGCCTTCGCCCATTAGAGTTAGGGGCTGTTGGCATATTAGCTAGCGGGAAAAAGCGTATCAACACGCGAACACTTTAGTATCTAGAAAAAGCGGGGTTAAGTTTGCATATACATACATACCTCACCCTCGCTACCTCATTCGTTTGCTCGATAATATATGATCGGGAGGCTATAAGGCCGGAGGAGGTGGCACTTACACTACACGCGCCTTTGGTGCCGCAACGACAGCTGCAGCCTAACCAAATCAAAGTTGAGTACTCAATTTTCAATTAAGGATAGCTCATCGTGTGTACTCGAATCACACCCGCCTCCAGCGCCACCGGATGCGGAGATGGTTAAAAAGTCGCACTATTATGTACACGAACACGAGGGTGGTTTGTTTTCTTACATATAGTAGGTACTTTGGGGCAAACAAAGCACGCGGTGGGGCAGGCAGAAAAGGCAAACTAATTTCGCCTTTGCAAAATATGCGCATTATTTAGATGTGGGAGGGCGGAGGGGGGTTCAAGTTGAAGTATTATATCGGCGCGACTAAGTCTCAGTTGACGCCCTTCTCACAATTTAACTATTAAATTAAATTGTCCCATTTCGGGTGTAGACAGGGACAGATGAAAAATTCTATTGGCAGAAGATGATGACAACGCAACGACGATGACAACGGCGACATAATATCTCTGGAACGAATCATTACCATCTTTCTGTAAAGCAACGAATTTGTAGTTTGTTGATAACGTACTTATGGTTGTCAATGAAGTTGTTTTGAGTTCTGGAATAAAGTTTTTTCCTTCCTTTTTGTAAGTAAGTGATTCGAAATTTAAATAAAAATATCTTTTTTTCATTGGAAATAAGCTTTTAGGGGCAACATTTTTATCAAACAGTATAAACGTACGTATAATTTACGCAAAATTACATTAAAAGTTGCTCAAAATGTTTCTTGGAAGTTCTGGTAAGTTGTCAGCATAAAAAGTTTGGACTCTTTTTCTAGAAAAAAAAAAATAAAAGATTAACAAAGTGAAGTCTGAAAAAATAAGCACTGAAATAATTTTGGGATCTTCATCTCAGCTTTTTGGAAAAATATTGAGTATCTTAGACAATTCAGGGATGCCAGACGTTGCACCAGGCACGGGACGATCCCGTTAAGTGACTAACAGTCTCACAACAGTTCTACCGGTAAATTATATCCTGAAGTTTGATGTAATAATTTCACTGTTCCCGTCAAAATATTTGAAAATTCTGTTGGAAATATGTCACACGAGAAAACTATCATACGAGACGAATATATGATGTGAGCATTAAATCATGAGAGAAATATATCTACCAGGATAACTGGGAAATTCATGCTAATTTAAAATTTTTACAATCCAAAATGGTGGTTTGCCTAGGAACAAGCCAATTTGAAGTGTGAACCCTATAAACCCCAGTACAACAAAAAAGAGAATAATGTCCATCTTTACTTTTTAATTGCGATACATAGGAACTATATCACTCAGAGAAAAACGTCAGGTAAATAAATAACCTGGGCCTTGTTGAATTCACGAGGTGCACAATCCCATACAAAGTTACTGACATTCCAGAAATTTACCTGATTTTAATAACCTTTTATTCAGTGTAAAATCAACCTGGTGGACTTTCTTGTCACATTCAGGTTGATTTAAGAAGATGACCTGTTATTTTAACACTTAATTCTTGTAAACAAGAAATTTTAACAAGAACATAGTGTTAATTTTAACCGAGGTCGTGTATTTCTAACACTGTATGTTATGAATTTCTGTTTTACCACATATTAGGTTGAATTAACATTTAATGTGGTTATTTTTACCTGTTGTATTTTACCTGATTTCATGTTAAAAAAAGCACTAAAGTGACATTAGTGTTGTAACGCACACACACAGGCCATTCAAAAAAAATTATTTGAATCTAACCTGTGCCGAGATTCAGCTAAATCGAAATCGCAGGGAGTGAGTGAGATGAGTCACTTTTCGTCGAAAATCGATTCAGCTAGCAAAAGTGAGTGAGTGAGCGAGTGAAATGAAATGTCAGATTACTCGCCAGATATTTCCGCAGTGACTTGGTGTATGTGTTGGTAAATTTCCAGTTTTGGATAGGTATGTGCGCTTTTCTCAAGAATTCCTATTCATGCATAGGTAACGAAATAAGAAACAACCACGTAGATAAAAACAACTACCCTTTTATTGATTCTTAAATCTTATTTTATTATCATATGCACATATGTATATCAAATAAAATTATATTCTATTCACTTTCGACACTATTTAACTTTTTATTTCTCAAGGGTGGAAACTAACTTCAAACTTTAATTTCGACAAAAAAAAATAATTGAAACAAGAGATACTCCATTATTAAAGATTCCAATATTTACATTGTTGTATTTGCTGTTTCATTTCATTTTGCGTAAGGAGTGTGACAAGGAGGCAGAGCTTAGTTCTTTTATATTTATTCTTTGTCTCATATTCGAAACTTAATTCGAACTTACTCATTTCACTTAAATAGCTGAATCACTTTTTCGAGTGAAGTGAGATGAGTCGGCGAGTAAGGCGAGTCATCTCATCTCACTCGCTGAAATAGCTGAATCTCGGCACTGGCCTCCTGTTAATGGAGCACTCTGCCAGTTCATTTAAACGTGACACTAGTGTTAAAACACACACACAAGCCATCCAACGAGTTTCAACTTAGGTATTGATATTTGGCACCAGTTTTTTGTGTAGTGAATTGGCCCAGTGGATGAGTGCTATCTCTGTGTGTGAAAGGTTCCCAGTTCAAAACTGAACCAAGTATCACAGATAATTTTTAAATTAAAATATATAAATAATAAATTTCTATATGTACTTTCAGAATAATGCTTAACGAGTTGAGTGATAGGCAGCGCAAGAAACGGCTCTTGGACGTATAGATTCATGACTAATGCCGGATTTACACGATTGGAAAACTGCCAGAATAATGGCAAAAGCTACAAAAAAAGAATGGACAAATTCATTCTTTTTTCTCATTATAGTGGCGGCGTTCCAGTCATGTAAATCCAGCATTAGATACAGGGTTGATATAACATTGAAACCGATTAAATTAACTATAAGTGTTCAGGCTAAACTAACCAGATTTTCATGTTAAATTTACAGGGCATTGAATATTGTGTCATGTTAAATTAACTATATTTGCAGGTAAAATTTACAGGATTACAGTGTTAAATTTATAAATCAGGTATCTGGTTAAACAGTTAATCTGATCTACCGAGTTGAAAAATAACAACCTGAAAATCAGGTATGATTGACCAGAAATTGGTTGATAATACCTGCTTTTTTCTCTGAGTGATGGCATGGCATGTTATGCAATTCATAAAATAAATCGAACTTGATTTTTTGATCAAACTTGTTAATACAATGATTGAGAAGACAAAAACAGTTGGTCTCACAATTCTGTCTGCCTATCTGTCCGTTGAGCTACAGCCTAAGCGGCTGGATCTATTTTCTTCAAACTTGGAACATAGCGTGTTTTGGTATTTCCCCCACACGTTTTTTTTTTATTTTTTTAGAACCAAAAAAAAAAGGGAGTCCTGTCCTCTATATTTTATTTTATTAAAGAGGACAGAAAATTGTCCTCCTTTTACTGAATTGTCCTCCAAATGTCCTCCTTTTATCTTTCAAACCATTTTTCTAAAATTGAAACCATATCAAGTATCTACTTTTTTCATTACTTAACTAATTGAACACATTACTTTATGACAGCACTAGTTTGAATCTAAACGCTTTTTCCATGTACTAGAATTTGGAAAAGATCTAGAAATAAATAGTGACGAATTATTTGGCTAGATTTGTTTAGTCAAACGATACGTCAATGAAGAACAAATTAAAAAATGGACAATTGGTTACCAGATAAGAAAATTTTATAAAGAACATGTGAAAATCTATTCTAGCCAGTAAAGTTGTCGCTATTATTTCTAACTTTAAATACCCTGACCGAAAGAGTTCTTTCAAACTCAAAACATATTTAGACAACCGAGAGATCGCAATTTAAAGTTGACAAACTAGAGGCAATGTCAATAGCAAAGTGCGCCAAATTACAACTTTGGCAGTGCTGATTTTTAAATTTTCTTAAGAAAAAAATATCAAAGAAAAGAATTAAATACTGTTTCAGCCCTATTTTATAAAACGTGCTCGGATATTTTCTAATTCACAATTCAACTAAAATTCTGATCAAAAGTTAACTACCTAACTTTTGATCAGAATTTAAGAATTTTACTAATATAAATTTTGTAACAATAAAGATATAAACTGCTAATCTACGTTAAGTTCTATATCTTACCGAAAATCTAGAATCTAGTACAAACAACAGGAATTCTGATGTTACCAAAGAGTATTTATTAAAGTGCACATATTTGGGGTTGTAAATATAGTTTTTGTCACCACGGTCTGCTTCCTTTTATAATTATAACTGTTCTTAAATTTTAGAACGATTTTAAAAAGTTGTCCTCTTTTTTGCCCCTGAAAAAATGGTCACCGTAACTATGACAACAGCTGGAAATAAGTCAACAAGCGGTAATCTTTTAATGGAGAATCCATCTGCAGATTCGGTTGCAGTAAACTGCACATCGGATTTGGGTGTGCAATATCTTTCATGTACGTGCGTCAATCAAGACGCCAAACGCCATCAATAAATGAATTGTCAACAAATAGAGGAAGTCTTTAAAGAAGAGAAAATTATACTTTTGGTTACCGCATACGTCCGAAAATCGGAGCGTGGAACGCTCGATCCCTGTACAGCGAAGGTAGATACGAGAAGATTGAGCTTGAAATACTTTGGCCTAAAGATCAGTATCCTGGCCATAAGCGAAACCAAGTGGAAATGAAGAGGTGAATACAGATCTCACACTGGACAAACGAGAATGCTGTATTCTGGGGAAGATGAAAGAGAGGGTGGCTAAAGACTGCATGGTGTTGGAATTATGTTGAACGAAGAATAAGCGAGGCGTAGTCTTATTTCGTGAGAGCCCATTTCTACGAGATTAATGACAGCAAGTTTTCGTTCAAAAATTCGTAACATAACAATCATTCAGTGCTACGCCCCCACAAATGAAGCGACCGAGGAAGACAAAACCACGTTCTACACTCATCTTAACTCGGTTTACAGGAGTGTTCGGAGAGCCGATATCATAGTTGTCATTGGAGACCTCAACGCTCAAGTCGGATCTGGAACCCGTGATGGGAAAAAATGTCTTGGGGTCACGGAACGAAAATGGCTTTTGTAATGCGAATCGTCTTGTTCTAGGTGGGACTGTATTTAAGCATAAGACGTGCAACAAAATCACCTGGGTGCATCCGGACGGTCAAACCGAAAACCAAATATGTAGATCATATCATGATGTTCGAAGTATAAGAAATGCTGATGTGGGAAAAGACCACCATTTTGTTCTGATGAGTCTCAAACTATGCACCGCTGCCGTCCAAAGACAAGCGCAGGATACAGCAAGGATTAAAAGTTCAATATACGAATGCCTTAAATGACCCTAACATTTTTCGTAACTATGTCACCACCCTAAACGACAAGTATTCGTCATTAAACGGAATTCAACACTCAACATTTGGTGAGGTGTGGGGTGAAGTAAAAGTGGTTTTTATGGAGGCTGGATCCGAAACTGTACCCGAGCGGACGAGAGTTAGAGACTCTGGGATAGCCCAAGACACCTGGGAAAAAATCGAGCTTCGCAAATAGTTGTAAATGCAAATAAATTCCGCAGCAGATGCTCAACGAAAGGCTGAATTGTGAAGCAAGTATCGCCTAGCACTTAAGATGGTCTATCACTGTGTGAGACGTGATAAGAAAGTGAGGTTAGATGGACTCGCAGATAATGCGGAAAACGCTGCCAGAAGAGGAGAAATCCGGGAATTGCCAAAAATGTTATCGGGAAAAAAATCAACACCAATCATCCTGTAACGGATGTGGATGGCACACTTTTGGTATCAATTGAGGATCAGCTACGCAGATAGAGACCATTTTTGAGCAGAGTGCTGAATTGCCCCACCTTAACGAGATGCGTAGGTCCTAGGAGTATTGACACCGAGCCTCCGTCAGAATCGGAAATCCAAACATAAATTAATCTCCTCAAAAACAACAAGGCAGCTGGACTTGACGGAATACCAGCTGAATTCCTGAAAGCCAATCCGGTAACAGCGGGTAGTATTCTACATCCGTTGATACAAATCATTTGTGAAAATGAAAGCTATCCCAAGGACTGGATGGATGGTGTGATGGTTAAGTTGCCAAAGAAAGGTGACCTTAAGAATTGCAACAATTGGTGTGGCATCACTGTTTTGTCCGTTTTCCCAAACGAATGGCAAACATCATTGTCAACTGGATGAAGGATAGAATCGAGTCTGCACTCAAGATGCATCAAGCTGGCTTCCGCAGTGGTTGATCGTGTGTCGACCATTATCAACACCCTGCGTATCGTTCTCGAGCAATCGATGGAATTTCAATCACCGCTTTACCTCATGTTCGTGGATTTTGAGAAGGCCTTCGATCGAGTTAATCGAGAATGTTTATGGAGATCGTTGCTTGGTAGTGGACTTCCGCCAAAAATTATTGCCATTATTAAAGAGTCCTAAAACAACGCAACGCTGTTTTGTTTTACACAATGGGCAGCTATCCGACTCCTTCGTAGTGCAAAATGGTGTGAGACAAGGGGATGTACTATCGCCAATTCTCTTCCTGCTGGCGATGGACGACGTATTGACGGCCAGTGTTGATACAGCTGAGCGACAGGGCATTCAATGGAGACCATTTGAAAAGCTCAGCCACTTAGACTATGCCGATGACATATGTATGTATGTGGGCTGAACGGGATGTGCCAAGCACTGCAAGTGAAAGGAGAGTCGAGTGGTCTAAGAATAAATAGCAAAAAGATAAAAATAATGCTCACAGGTCGCTCCACACAGCAGCGTATTTTTCTACAGGAGACGCCAGTTGAAGTAGAGGAACAGTTTAACTACCTTGGCAGTATTGTTTCTGCAAACGGTGGTACGGATCTGGACGTTAAAAGAAGAATAAATAAAGCGCGTGCTGCCTTCGGTACTCTGTCCCCAATCTGGAAATCAAGTCAAATCTCCTTACGCACCAAGTTGAGATTCTTCAAATCCAATGTCAAATCCTCGCTGTTTATGCTTGTGAAATGCTGGAAAGCCACGTCTATCATTTCGAGGAAATTGACGGCTTTTCTGAAGCGCTGTCTTCCCCACATCCTAAAAATTCACTGGCCACAAATAATATCAAATGAGGAATTGTGGCGCAGGACAGGTCAAGAGCGGCTGGATGTCGACATAAGAAAGTGTGAATGGCAATGGATTGGTCAGAAACTGAGAAAACCAAACGATGAAATTGCAATTGCAGTCTTTTGAATGGAATCCTCAGGATGCACTGTGGATTGAAAGACCAAGAACAAAATGGAAATCAACTGTCTTAGCAGAAGCAGAATCCCAGAGAAATATGTGGTCACAGTTAAAATACCTTGCTTTAGATAGACCGTGAAGGACGGAGACGTTTTTTTGAAGCCCTATGCCCCAACTGTGGTTACAGGACACGATAATGATTTCACAAGTTAAATTTTAATTTCTTATTAGTTGGCAACATTAAAAATGCTGAAGTAATCTGCTTGAAAAGCAAACTATTCAAGACAACAAACTGAAAATAATATCCACGGTTATAAACTAAATACTACTAGAAGCAACAAAAAAAAAAGAAAATGTGAGCAACAAGGAAGACAAAATATCGTTGATAAGAAATTCATTTAAGTATACAAAGAAAAGACAAAGTAGAAGTTGTCAATGGAAATCATTCAAAGCTGAAGACAAAGTAAAAGTAGGTACGGTACATATATATACCTAGAACTCTTTTGAAAGACTATGCCATGAAACTGTATTTTTGCTGTCAGGATTTGAAATAGGATTTCGCCTATATACGATACCTACCATACATACACATACTACCTACAACATGATTTGTTTTATTGTACTGAGGGTGCCTAGAGGGGCGCCATATCTTCACATTTCCTCCATCAATTTTTGGGTATAGAAAGGAAGATGTTCGAAGTTGAGCAAATAATTATTAACTTCATTACAAAAATGTTATTTTCCTTCGCTGATTTCGATTTTTTCGCATCGATGCATTTTATTTTTGTGAAGAAGATGGAATTTTCGTTATCTACTTGTTTTTTGGTTTGTTTATTTTCAAATACAACAATAACAACAAGAGCAATACAAATTTAGAAGAACTTTCAGCAAAAATAAGGAAGAAGCTTATCATGCTGAATGAATTGGGTTGCGACAACACAAACTACGAGTACCTAATAAAACTAATGTTTTCAGAAGAAATTAGTAAAAAAAAATATGTTCGTATTGATGGTCAATATGGCAATAACAATAAATGAAGAAGACTCAATAATTTTTGTTTAAATTATTTGATTGAACTTGGAACTATCGTTGGTATAAATTATTCTTCCTATATTCAGTGGATACGGATCTGAAAGGAAAAATAACGCTCAAAAATCACGAGTCATAAATTTTGACATTTCTGGAATGTTTGTCTTAATTTCAAGGCTATTAAGCCCAGGTTCGGAGAACGATAATATATGATTCGTTCTCTCGTGAAAAATTCAAAAGGGAATTTTATTTTTGATCCAATCGCGAATATTATTTTTCAGATCTTTTAAAATACAATTCGTTATCACGATCGAATTTAATTTGCTGCGATCCCATACGATCCGTATTAGTTCGATCCCGAATTAATCAAACGGGAACTATTGAAGATCCATTAACGATCCGTTCAATTAAAAAAATAGAAAAAAAACTATAAACAAATATTTTCAGCTGAGTTTTTCAAAAACATGGCAACTTCATGTTTCTTCATCGATTTCAATTAAATGGACACACACTGCTGAGATAGAATTTAAAAAAAATATACATATGTATTTTCAAAATAGGGTGTTTCAAAAATATCTCAATACTACGTACATATTTATTGAAAAACTTAACCCAAATCTCAGTTCTAAAGAACTATGGAGCAATCTTAAAAAATGGGCGTCAAAGAAGATAAAAATCAAATTAGTTGTCCGCTCAATCCCGATATCATGTCCACTATTCTGGTCCCACATGGATCCCATACTCATCACACGAGAGATATTTTTGTGATGCCTGAAGGTGAAAGTCCTTTCTCTTTTGATTGTTTAGGTTCTAATGATATTCTAAGTGCCATCCGGTCAGTCAAATCTAATTCTGTTGGTCCTGATGACATTTCACCGAAATTTGTCAAGCTCATCCTCCCCTTAGTGCTGAATTACCTTCTTCATATATTTAATAAATGTATCTACAGCTGTGAATTTCCCGTTGTTTGGAAAAACGCTAACATTTTGCCAGTTCCCAAAAAACAAATCCATTGGACCCTTCTAATTTCAGATCAGACCTATCAGTGTTTTATGTTTTTTGAGTAAGGTACTTGAGAAGGTATTATATGAACAAATTCGAATCTATTAGCTTTCTAAATGGCAATCTGGGCTTCGTAGCAACCATAGTTGTGAATATGCAGTTCTCAAAGTTACTTCTGACATCCGACAGGCTTTGGATTCCGATAAATTTGGCGTTAGATTTTTCTAAGGCCCCTTTGACACCATTGACCATTCAGTACTTCTCTTAAAACTCAAAAGAAATTTTAACTTTTCTAACACTTCGACTAATCATGTGTGTAGCTATCTATATGATCGAACTCAACAAGTTAAAACTGAGGCCAATATATATAATCCTATCATTACATATAAAGGAATTCCCCAGGGTTCAGTTATGGGACCCTAATTGTTTTCTCTATTTATTAATGACCTTCCTGACACAACTCGAAGCTGCCAAATTCATCTTTATGCTGATGATGTATTACTTTATATCTCTAGTCCAATTGGTTTGATGGAGGACTGCAAAGCGCGTTTAAATGAAGATTTATGTCAAATTCCTGCTTGGTCATATGCTAATGGTATGAAACTTAATCCTACTAAGTCAGTTGCCATGCTATGCTCTAGAAACAAACTGTATTTTTTTCAAGGTCACGGATCGTTTATGACCTTTAAAAAAAAAACTTTTAAAAAATCGTATAAAAGAATCTAATTACTAGAACTAGTTGACCTTTAATAAAAATCTTAGAGCCTTTCAGGTGGTATTAAATTTTTGTAAATTTCCCATGAATGAGGTGCCAAAAATCACGCGTGACCTTGAACAATAATTTAAAAATTCATTAAAAAAACTATGGCTGACCAATTACTAAAACTAGCTGACCATTTATATAGATCTAGAGATCTTTCAGATGGTACACATTTTTGGCAAATTTCCCTTAAATGAGGTGCCAAAAATCGTTTTGACCTTGAATTTTTTTTTTTAAATTCATCAAATATTCATAAAAAAAAATGTATGGATGACCAATTCCTGGAAATAGCTGACCTTTTACAACCGTGAAGAGGCCTTTTTAATTGTATCCTTCTTGTTTTTAAATGACCCAAATGAGGTGCCAAAAGTTTTTCTTTTTGACCTTGAAACGAACTTCCAAAATTCATACAAGAAATCTTTGGCTGACCAATTACTAATTAATTCTTTCGGATGGTATACCTTTTTTGTAAATTTCCCATAAATGAGGTGCCAAAAATCGCGCGTGACCTTGAGCGACCTTGAGAAAGTTTAAGCCTTGATTACAAGTTATCTAGGGCTGACCAATTTCTGGGACCAGTTGACTTTTTCTGACCAATTACTGACCAATTAGATGGCATTTTCTTTATCAAATTTCCCTCATATGAGATGCCAAAGGTCCAGAGCCGAGTTTAACCACAATTTTTTTAAGCGCCCATTTTACAATTTACACCTGTAGGCGACCACTCCTGTGAAAGAAATGTCAAAATTTGCGACCATTCGCAATTCGCAGCTCATATGCGAGACATTTTGTTAGGTTGAATTTTTGAAAAAATAAGGATCAAGGACAACGTGTTTTTTTCAGAAATTTAAGCGTTGTTCGAAACAAAAATTTTGAAAAATCTGAGATTTTTGTTTACAATTTGTTGTTGGACACGTAGAAAATATTAAAACGCAAAGCTTTGTTACACCATACACTAATTTTAGACAGCATTTTCTTTTAAAAGTTAGGAATGAGATCGACTAGTCACTTTGTTGAAAAGTAAAACAAAAACAAAAAAGTTGATATTTGGGCTCGAACTTGCTTTAAAAAATGTATTTACACTCGCAGGTCGTATCAGTTCCATCTAAAGCAGTGATTCCCAAAGTGGTCCAGGTGGACCCCTAGGGGTCCACGAGAGATTCGACGGGGGTCTACGTTGACATGAAATAAAAATGGGGGTTCACCAGTTGTAAGTGGGGGTCCACGAAAATGTTTCTGGTTTTGAAAGTAAAGAACCAAAATCTAGGCTTGGCCTTATCTGTCAATGAAGGCAAATATTACCTACACTAATCAAAAAAATTAAGGGGAACAACAAAATTCCAAATTTTTCGGTGACTTTTGACAGGCTCTATTTCAGTGAATAATGGTCGTATTGCGACTTAAAAAAAAAAGGGTTTTGAAGCTTTAAGAATTAAGATTTCAATTTTCAAAATTGTTGGCTAAAATTTTTAAGGAGCTTCTCATGCAGTCCTATCAATAATATTCTAAAAATAATGTTGTTAATTTTTTGCTTTTTCTTTTGTCTGCGGGCTTGAAAAAAAATTGTTCAGTTAGGCTGGCATATGGATCAGATAGCCTGTTTATTTAGCATTAATTCCCTTTTTTTAAAACCTCCCTTAAATTTTTTGAGAAGTATATCATCAGCTTTCTGTCAAAACCTCATAAATCTTAAATTCAAATATTGGCGTTTTTCTTTTTTGGATCTGAGCAAAGGTCTGAGCAGAGGCTGAGCGATCAGAACAGAGCTCTGGGCAGATTATGATCAGATTCCTCAGATTTTATTATGAAACACACTTGAACACTGAACTGTCATTTCATAGGTGTTTTTGGTTACATTAAATTTCTTGCAAACTTTTACAATTTGCTGTCAAAACACATAAGAAAATAATGGAAATTATTATATTTGTTCCTAAATAAACACAAAAACTAAAACAAAAAATTATTTGTTTACCTGAAGTTGACGGGCGACTGTCCAGGGAATCCATTTTTAATTATGTATCACTAAAAAAATAAGTGAAGTTGGCTTCGCACAGCGTTTTGCTCAATTCGCTTGCTCATTTAATCCTGAGTTAATTGAGCAAGCTCTGAGCTAGCTCCGATGGAAAAAAGAAACACTTTTTATACTCAGATATGTCTGAGCTAAAAAAGAAACATAGAATTTTTGTTTGACATTTTATTACCTTTTGAATTTGTTTTTTGTGTCTTCTAAGCAATTTTTCAATACAGACTTACGAGGCTTTGACAAAAAGACGACGATATTCGATATTCAGTCCAACGCGTGTCGAGTCTTGCAAAGCAGCGCAGCGCCCGAATTTCAATTTAGGGTTGGAACTCAGCTTTGACGCAGATTTCAATCCTTAGATCTAATCTTCGCATTTTCTGACGAGTTTTGGGAATATGGTAAAAATTTTGCAGCAGGGGGTCTATCGAAACCAGGTTAATTTTAAAAGTGGTCTACGAGGGAAAAAAAGTTTGGGAACCTCTGATCTAAAGCAACGTCTTTTTGCTTAAATTTCTCTTTGAAATTTTAAACAGGTTTGAAATTGGTTTGAAACCGGTTTAGAATAATTGATTTGATACTGGTCTGAAATTAAGTAGCTTGAAAGTGGTTTGAAACTTTTTTGAAATTGATTTGAAATTGGTTTGAAACTGGTTTGAAACTCTTTGAAAATTGGAACCGGCTCAAAACTGATTTAAAATTGGTTTTTAATTGGTTTGAAATCGGTTTGAAACTGATTTGAAACTGATTTAAAACTGATTTGAAGCTTATTTGGTACTTGTTTGAAACTGGTTTAAAATTGGTTTGAAACTGGTTTGAAACTTTATCGAAATTGAAATGAATCTGGTTTAAAATTGGTTTTAAACTGATTTGGAACCGGTTTTAAACTGGATCGAATACTCTGTGTGTTGTAAGTATTCCATATTTGTATTTAGCTGTTTTTTTTTGTCATAATCATATATAATTTTTGTAGCTATGTAACTGAAACTATTTTCAGCTAAATAAATTCCTTAATGGCCAACAAAACTTATTGTACATGAACCTCTATTTTTGATCATAACAAGAATATAAATTATGAAACAAGCTACAAAATTTGAATCAAATCAAGCGATCTGTGTAGGCTGTAGTTGAGCAGATAAACAGAGAGAATTGTAATTTCAAATTTGACCAAAATCTCGAACTTGATTTTTTTAAGAATCCATAACTTACCACAGTAAAATACCTACTTATACGTGCGTCGGTCGCACCTAAAACAAATTTTGTTTTACTATTATGTAAAAATGTCATAAATATTTACCGAGATAATTGGTTTACATTTACACAATTGATCTTATTTCTTAAGATAAATAGTGTAGGTATGGTGCCCTTAAAACGTCACAAAAAAATTATATTCTATTATAAATAGCATTAAAACCAGTATAAATTTGACTTTCTGTGTATGTAGATTCCTAACCTTCTGAACTATAATTAGCTTTAGCACCTATGTCTAAAGAAATATTTTCTCACAAATTGAGAGTGGATAACCTTGGCCTTGTTCTCGAAATGCTGTGTTGAAAGTTTCTATTTCTATTTGTTAAAATGAAATTATGTTTCATATATTCTAATAGGTACCGTTTTTATCAGCTAAATAGTACAACTCTAAAGGAGACTTTAGTGAACCACTTAACTTGTTCACGCACAACAAAGGTAAATACTTTTTCAGCTTAGTTAGTGTTTACATGGTGCTTAAGTAGGTAATACTTGTTTTATTTACAATTTTTATATCTATCAGTCTTTATGGCGCGGCGCTATAGGAAGTCAACAATCAGCGTCACGATTTTGTTTGTGAATTTTTCACATTTTGCAACAAACCAGCACCAGCACCCAGCTAAACAGTCAACTCATCTTCTACTATGGTGTTGGGGAGCACTGACTATGAGCTTTTTAAATGTGGAGTCCCCCCAATGCGCAGCAACTACACTATAGAAAGAAAATCATCACACCCAACCAAGTGTAGTGTAGATATAGAAACGACTCTCAGCTCTCCCATCCCCATCAACAAAGATCCAAACGACCTCCTTAAACATGATCATTTCGCTATGCATGTCGGCCGTGCCAATGCCTGAATCGAATGCCAGTAGTGGATTGTAATCTTCTCGACGTTAAACACGCTAATGGACGCCGCACAGCGTCTAACGAATTTTCCCGTATCCATTGTGAATGTCATAAATATTTCGATAGCATTTTGACAGCTATTTTTATTTTTTGCTTGTCAAATCCACTCGGTGTCCCACAAAAAAAAACAAACAACACTTTGGTAAACCGATCGCGCAGAACATCAGCTCGTTGCACGTTCGCTCTTATCAATCCAATAAAACCGCCATTATACTGATAAGCAGAAAAGGCTTTGTGGTTTGGCTAGTGAGTTGGAATCACTATCGCAACCATGCCATGACAGCTGTTTCGATCGACGCGAATACTTTGTGGACATTTGAGTTTGCCTCCACAATTACGGTAGCAGTTTCAAACGTTGTGCCGTTTCGGTTGGGCATTAGGCTTCTCAAATTTTCTCGAAAGTGCGATTATGACGTGAAAGATCATTGTTAGTCATAATTTTCATATACATATTTTCAAAACAGTGCGTGCGTGGGAGTACCTATCTCGTTTCGCTGGGAAATTATAAAATCCAAGTACAATGCCCGAATTATATATCGACAACAAGAGTTACTCCTCCGAAGATGAAGATCTGTTGTCGGTCACAGCAGAAGTCACCGGTAATGGTACCCATGGAACTGTAAAAAGAAAAACTATGATGACGAATGGCATCACCAACAATAACAACAACAACAACAATAGTCAACACTATTACATTGATGATGACGGAGTCGGGGGCACGGAGGATAGCACTATGGAGATTCCACTTCTTGATGATGATAATGCTGCAAGTATCTTTCCTCTAACAACTTGTTCATGTTCGCAGGTCGTTCATTCTCGGCATCATTGGTGGCGGTGTCGTTGTCTCGTTGTCGATATCGGTTTCTGTTTTGGTTTTGCTTTTCAGGTTTATTTCAAGTCTCGAGTGCGATTTAGTCAATAAAAAAAAAAAGAATAAATAATAAAATAATGAAACAGCTTTCAAATGGGGGACACTTTGTGTAATTTAGAAATTAAATTGATACAACCAATTAAGGTGGCACGTTGAATATAATTGACATTTAGTTGGAATTGAATTTAAGTTTTAACTATACCTACGTACCTACCTAATAAAATAATGTGCGGTGAAAATTTATAGTGAAATTTTCTTAACTTAATAACTATTCACGTTTTGTTTTTCTTTTAGTTTTTTTTATGATGTTTATTCTATCGAAGTGTATTAAAAGTGAAAAAGTAAGACTAATGACATCAAATAGTGATAAGACATTTGAGCAAACAAAGACTTATCGTCTAAAGAGACTTTTACTACGTGCCGAATTACACACTTATCTACTTTCTGATAAAAAAATAATCTGATAAGCGTTCAATAGAACATCTTAAGCAAACCAATTTTAATTAATTACCTACAATTTTGTTGCAACAAATTCGGTCATATCAATACCTATCATTTTAGCATTTTTTCTTTTCTGGTTAGACTAAGTACCTACCAAACGGAAAATTTTACATTCGTGAAGAAAAATCAAGTTTGAGATTTTAATGAAAGATGCCATTAAAATTGATTTTTCTTAAGTGATTTATTCGTTTTTTTTTTATTTTTGAAAATGAGCTGCATGGTTTTATTGTTATCCCTGCTCCCCTTCTTCTACACAGTTACACTCGTGTCCAGTTATTCCCCAAAATAATTATCAGATTATTTATGCTTCCTTTATTTAGAAAAATTGAATAGTTGTGGGTATAATAATGTTTTAGAAATTTGTTTTAAAATTTCAAAATTAACGATCATAATTTAAATAGATATCAATGAGGAAAATATCTTATGCAATTATTATATTTTCTAATCTAGCCTAGCAGCTTAAGTTATTTTCTTGAGCTTGGAAGTTATTTACTTTAAAGCAGCCCTTCTCGCATTGTATGGGAAACTAATTATAATTGTTATCTAGCTCCAATTTTGTTTACCGTTGGTGTTTCGAGCTTAAACAGGTGAAATACTGCATTGTCTTTTAGTGGAAAAAAAGTAAAATAAAAATTCAGGGCAAATAAAACTTTGTTATTGACAAAATTTTTGTTCATTGTTTACCACCTTCTTTTAAATACAGAGCTAGACAAATCTATATCTTGAAATGATTTTTGATGGATTAATATAAACTTTATTATGGGTGGCACGTTTATGCCTATATTTACACTGAATCAGGGGCGGACTGGGCCACCGGGCAGCCGCGATTTTGCCCGGTGGGCCCCCGGGCAAGCAAAAAGCTCATAAATGTTCCTGCGTTTTTTTTTTAATTTTTTAAAGAAAAGTTTCTATACAATTGGACTCACACTAAATACAGAGTTTTTGTGAATCCAAATTTATACTTGGAGGCCCCCAGAATGCGATTGGTGGCCGTTACAGATTTTTGGAGGCCACAAAAACTGAGATGGTGGCCTCTACGGATATTTGGAGGCCTCCAGACCTCGGTTTGTGGCCTCTACGGATCATTGGGGGCTCCTGGACTTCGGTTGGTGGCCTCTATACGGAACTATGGAAGCCTCTACGGATCTCCGAAGGCCCCCAGAACTCGGCTGGTGGACGTTACAGATTTTTTGGAGGCCACAAAAATAGAGATGGTGGCCTCTTCGGATGTTTGAAGGCCTCCAGACCTTGGTTTGTGGTCTCTACGGATCATTGGAGGCTCCTAGACTTCGGTTGGTGGCCTCTACGGACCTATGGAGACCTCCAGATCTTATTTGGAGGCCTCTACGGATTTCCGAAGACCCTCACAACTCGATTGGTGGGTGGCCTCTACGGATCTATGGAGGCCTCCACATGTTAGTTGGAGGCCTCTTTGGATCTTTGGAGGCTCCTAGACTTCGATTGGTTGCCTCTACAGATCTTTGGAGGCCCCCAGAAATCGGTCGGAGGCCTCTACAGATCTCTGGAGACTTCCAGAACTCAGTTGTTGACCCCTACAGATCTCTGGAGGCCCCTAGAACTCGGTTGGTGGCCTTTAAGGATTTTGGAGGCTCCTTGATTTCGGTTGGTGACCTCTACGAATCCTTTGAGGCCTCCAGAACTCGGTTGAAGGCCTCTACAGATCTCTGGAGACCCTCAGAACTTGGTTGGTGCCCCTACGGATCTCTGGAGGCCCCAGAACTCAGTTAGTTCTCAACGAGACCTCTACAACTCGGTTGGTGGCCTCTACGGTCTACGAATCCTTAATAATTCAAAAGTTGATAGATAAATTTTACCATACCCAAAAATTAAAAATGAAAAACAAATAACTAAATAATGTTTGAAATAAATTCAATAAAACATGCTCTCTGGGTTAATTTTTTATGTAGTAGGGGTGACTCCCAGGTATAACATATTAAAAGTCCCCAGTCCAGGACCACGAGCTTTAGCAGGAGGGGGCCTAAAAGTCCCTTTTTATAAACTGTCATAAATATTTTAAAAACTAAGCGTATTAGCGGAAGAGTGTACACAACAAAATGAAGGATTATAAAATTTCCTACCGAAAAAGTTTAGTTCATATTTTCGGTAGGAGAAAGGTTAAGAAATATACAGGGAGTAGAAATTTTAAACATTTGAAAAAGATATATATATAATCAAAGTTTTTTTATCAATTTATCTAAATAACGGAAAAAGTAGGTATATATTGATTCATAAAGTCATTCCAGTGACGTCATAAGAGCAAGTTTGGGTAAAAGGAAGGTAGTTGTGTTTAAAATGTCCTTAATTAATTTTTTTGATCCAGTGTTTATTTTCATATGAGAAACACAGTTCTTCAAAATAAGAAGTACACTGGATGTTTCCATAAGTTATTGGCCAATAGCCTATGAAATTATTTTAGGACATATCCTAAGAAAAAAATCATTTAAGACGGGGTTTATTTCCCTCCCTTTTTATACGGGGGTAAATTCCCAAAACTTTGACCTCAAAAAGAAAAATAGCTGTTTAAAAACAACGGAAATACTTAAAATACCGAGCTATTGCTTTTTGAAAAGCTTAAAACGGATTCTTCTATTATATGCATATTCAAATCAAGTTTAAAATATTTGAAAAACTCGTTTTTAAACTGAAAACTAGTAAAAGCAAATTAAAAAACTTTGTGAACTGATTTTCTATTTTATGGTATTAAGTAGTGAATTGTCTTTTATTATTTAATGTTATAAGTTTTTAGTTGAATGCTGAAAACCAGACGGTTAGGGTTTTTAATTTTTGAGGAAATTGAAAATCATGAAAACTTCTTTTTTGTTTAGAAATTATTATTGTTTCATTTTCAAAACTAAAAGACGTCAAAAATCGATAGAGAACTTAATACCGCAATGCTAATGCCCATGCCGTTTCCTTTAAACAAAATTGCTTATGACCAAATTATCGACTTTCTGATGGCGCATTAAAGAGCAGTTTCTTACAAAAATATTTAAAAAATTAAAGTCTCAAGTCAGTGATTATTAATTAAGTAGACAGATCACAAAAAGCTCATAATGCTATTTCCTACTGAATTAATTTTTTTGTTGTAAAAAATGTGTCATTCATAATTAAACTCTTTTTCCGTGTTTTTTTTTTTTTTTTTGGGAAAAAAGCACACCTTCCATATTTTTTAATTTCTCAAAAAAAAAGACTTTTACATCTAGTTTTCAGCATTTTACTAAAAATTAATAGGAGCATGGAATATTAAAAAGAACAGTGGTGCTTAGTAACGCAAAATTTTGAAAAAAGCAACTTACAAAAAAATTCGCAATTATCAAAAATCTTGACTTTAAAATTTAATTTCTCAATAATTTTCACTAATACAACTTGCTTTAAAAAAAATAAAAAATGTTTTTAAAAATGGTCCCGTCCCGTCAACTTGGATTTACATTTGGGGGACATATTCCATCAAGAAAATCAGTTCAGTAGTAAATTGCAGAAAAAAAGTACCCGGTTTTTGACCTAATGTATACATATGTATGCACTTTAGGGATGTCGGAATTTTTTTAATTTTTTTATATTCAAAATGGGTGTGGTGGATCCTGAAAACTGTAAGGGGTTTAGAAAGCAGTAATTTTTGTTCTGGGACATTTTCCAAAATTGAATTTTGAGACCCCGGATTTTATGTTAAAAAACCTCAATTCGAAAAAGCGGTCAGAAAAACCAATTAAATTTACGTCTATATGAGGACACAGTAACTTATAATAATTTTGTTTGCTTTTGTAATCTGTCGTTAAGAAAATAGCATAAAAAACTGCTTTCAAAATAGCATGAAATAACTTTTTACCTTAAATCTTCATGAAAACCCCTGAAAAATTGATCGATTTTCTAGATGTTTTCGATTATTTTTTTGTTTTAATGTAATGCTCGAATCGGTTGAAACTTGCTTTCTTAACATTGTACAGCATACTTTAATGGATATTCGGTCAATGAGAAAAGAAAGCCAAAATAAAACATTGTAAGTAGTTTTGAGTACATATACCAACGCAAATTTGAATTCTCAAAACATTGACCTCAAATAGAAAAATAGCTCTTTAAAAACAACGAAATTACTTAAAATACCGAGTTTTTGAAAAGCTTAAAGCTTTTATATAATTTACATCAAGCTTAAAATATTTGAAAAACTCGTTTGTAAACTCAAAATTAATAAAAGAAAATTGAAAAAATTTGTTAACCGTTCAAAGGCGTAAAATGAATGTTATATTATTGAGACCCACAAGACCATTTTTGCTATTTTTTCTTAGATAAAAACTCAAATAACTTTAATAATGTTTCAATAAAATTAAACTCAAACCTAAGAATTCAAAATGTATCTTTAAGAAATTGAAAAAAATGGCTTTGGAGAAATGTCTGAAATATAATCTTTTAATTTTAACCATTTCAAGAGTTATTGCATTCTGTGACTGTGGCCTTTTTTCTAAAAGTCCCGGTAGGCCCTTCGACCCCCAGTCCGCCCCTGCACGGAATGGATTGGAGCAAAGTCTTATGCATTATGTGTTTTAGACAAAATATAACAAAACGAAGACATTTTTTGTTTTGGCATCGTTAAAGTTTCTTTTAGGAAGCTTAAATCTAGTTTTTTGACCATCAATCTCTTCCGGTTCTCCACCATTTGGAATTAAGAAGTTTCTTGTGAATAAATAATGTCTGTATTTTTGCTAAGTTAGTTTTGGGTTCCGAAATTTCGTAGGGGAGAAGTGAGAAGAGGGAAACTGCACATAGAAGCCAAATAGTTTCTGTGCTTTCAATGGCAATAGGAACAAAATACTAGTTTAAAAATAACAATGGTTGATCGAAGATCAGATGAGAGGTAGAGAGTTCAGGAAGACGGACAAGGGTTTTGAATCAATAAAAGCTTTCTTTGAAATATCGCAAAATCTGAAAGAAAGAAATTGATATACTGTGCAAAGCACTCATAGAAAGAAGAAACTCACATCGATAACATAAAGAAAGAAATCAGCTCTTAATTTTAATTTTGGATATCGCAGCATCATTCACTAACAGGCTGAGAGTATGCACTGTGCAATGTTAAAAAAGTGCGCGAGGAAACTTATCCAAAATGTATTTCTTTTCTGTAGGTACTCCTTTATTGATGCCAATCATATTTCACCCGTTGTCATAAACTTGTCCCTTTGAATACATTGCACTGATATTGGCGCCCTGGTCAAGTGCCACCCTAGGTAATTGCCTGTTTATTGCCTGTTTTGCTTACAGGCAAGTTCCACACGGCTTTTGTCCGTGTTATTTTATTTCGCTGCATGAAAAAAAAATGCACATGTGTGTTAGCCATAACCCACACGTACAGCGTAGTACTTCGTGCCATAATGGTTAGTGCGTTGACTGTCATGTCGAAGATGTGGTTACAACTCCCAGCCGTGCCATCGAAACACATCAGAAATGTTTTATCCGAGGTACTGCCTCTTGCGAGGAACTGACAAGTCTTCCAAGAGTATACTTGTAGTGAATAAGTGGTTCCCATCTAGCCGTTCGGACTCGGCAAAACAATTGCAGTTCCACTCCATTCCTGCCAACAATACGCAAACAGGAATGATTGAGAGTTGAAAGTCCCTAGGCGTTTGTTCTCCATGAGCTGTTGCGCCACCAAATTTTACTACACGTTTTGGTTTTATTTTTGAATTCAAAAGATTTCCCGCTCAACCGCCATTTTGCTTTAGTTTTAACACGTACATATGTGTCGTTGTTTTCTAAAAGATACACTATTTATGTATAGTTAACAACAGTCATTTTAGTTTGTGTACGTTTTTGTACTTTAAGAGTGATATGTTTTCATGCGATGAAAATATGTCACAAATTTATTTGTCAGTACCGTGGTAGTATTTTCTTTTAACGGCAAAAGCATAGTTTACAATTCCGATGCGAAAAAAAAATCAAAATTTTCAAAACGATTTTCTACCTATTCTGCGCACCAAGTTGAATAATATTCAAGGCGAAAAACGTTTGCTTTGGCTTAAACCACCCATTGAGTCATTAACTTACCCTTTATTGACAAGCTATAGGCCTAAAAATGGAAAATAATTATTTTTGTATGCGAAAACCATTTGCATGCAAATAATGCTCTGAGGTGAACATATTTTTTTTTCGGAAGCATAAACCGACCATCAAAAAAAAAATATTTTACTCACCACACTTTTTTTCGCATGCAAATCAATTGCCGGTCCATTGTTTTGCATGACATTCCATGACAGCATAGTTTTTTTTTTTTTTTGCATGAAACTGTAAACCAATCATGCAAACGATTAATTTTACATTTCACCTCAATTATTTTTGACATGCGAGAATATTTGCATAGATTTTTTTTGCGCACGGAAACTGTAAACTAGGCTAAAAGTTAAAATTGTCCTGGAAATTATTTTTCTCATAGGCTTAGAGAAGTGAGGTTACAGAAACTGTCTAAATGTCAGTACCGTGGCATTTAAATACTTTTTGAACTGTAATTAAACATAATTAAATAATTCCTTGCAATTATATTTTTTTTAACCAATTTTCTCTTTATAAGAACAACGATAGCAAAACCTCGGACGAGCCAAACAAAAATTATTCCATGCAATAATCACCCAGCACAAAGAAAAGGGTTGCCATTCAGACTTCAAAAACGAAAAAGAGAACATTTTTTAAAGAAAAAAAGGGCATTAGAAATGTCAAGAGGTCAAAACATATAAGACAATTAAGAATCTCAACAAAAATATGGTCAAAAAGAGAGAGAACAAATTAAAAATAAAAAAAAAGAAAAAGAGTGTCATTATTGTCTATTCCAGTTTCAGTACATATCACCATATTTTATGTTTTTTAAAAGTTGTAGCAAAATGCTTGTACTGATTTGATACTCTAACTTAATGAAGCCAGGAAAACGAAACAAAAATTGTTTTCAAGAAGTTTTAGTTTTTGAAAATTTTCTAAAAAAAGAATCACAGTTGGCGGAGAATCACCCATATAGTAATTCGTATTTTTAAATTATTCTCATCAATGATGAAAGTGATCAAAGTAATTGAAATAAAATGCACGACTTTGTCGCACGTACTTGCTCTTATGTTCAAGACACTGAAAATTGTATATACAAACATGGAAATTATGAGAGAAAAATGTAGAGAAGCATGCAATACGACATTTAAATTTGCTAAAACAACTCTTTTGACAGTTTGAGGTAAAAAAAAAGTATGCCATCTTAATTCATGATGGAATATAATTGTATAGGAAAAAAAAATTTAAAATCGTTGGAGCGGTTTTTTTTTTTTTAATTAATTTCTTATATATAAAATTCTTAAAACAACTTTAAGAACAAATTTTGGTATGCAGATTTAAACAATATATTTATGTGTATATAAAAACAAAATTTGAAAAAAAAATTGTCAACCCGTTTTTGAGATATCGAATTTTCAAAAAAAAACTTTGAAACTTTTTTTAAAAATTCAAAAACTTTTTTTTGAAAATTTTGATATGCAATATTATTTAATTTTATCTGAAATTTGTATATAAAAAAAATCATTTAAATCCGTTAAGCCGATAACGAGAAAACTCAAAATAAAAAAATACGTTCTATGACAGGTACTACTAATTGTTGCTATGTGTAAAATTTTATAATTTTTGATGGTAGATCGTAATAATTTTAGTATATAGAAAAAGTTTAATCAAAATCATAGCAGTCGTTTTCAAGCAAAAAAATATTTTCCTTTGCGGTTTTTTCACTTTTGTATGGAAGGTACCGTTATTTTTTCATAAATGTAAAATTTTTTCTAAAAATATTTTAGAGAGTACTAAAAAAGTCTTAAATATCGATTTTCAAAAAAATCTATGATGCCGTTTTCAAAATATTTGATTTTCCAAAAAAAAATTGAAATATTTTTTAAAAATCCAAACAAATATTTTTTCAAAAATGTTGGTACACAAAACTATTAACATTTTTTGGAAGCTTCTGCGTAAAACAAATAATTGAATTCGGTTATACCATTTTGAAGAAATTCAAAAATTAAAAAAATGCTTCCTTGGGAGGTACCATTAATATTGAAATTTTGAAAAATGGTTTTCCACCCAAAGAAAGCCTTTACTAAAATAAATTTATGAAATTTTGTTTAAGAAAAGTTGTCGAGCCGTTTTTGAGAAAAATACGATTATGTAAATTTGCCAAAAAAAATGTATGGCAGGTACCGTTATTTTTGGTTCTAAAAAATCCTGTGGGCATAATCACCAAAAACCACTATGTACCAAGTTTGAAGAAAATCGATCGAGCCGTTTAGGCTGTAGACGAACAGACAGACAGAATTGTGCCACCCACTTTTTTGGTGTTCTCTATCATCGTAATATCATGTTTGATTGTTATTTCAAAAAAATTTGTTTGCACGAATCCAAAACTTGCCTTATAGTACCTATAATCGCAAGTAAAAATGTGTTTAATTTCTCTATGGTAGGTACATAGTAGATATAAGTGCCAACGGGAACCGACCTAGCTTTTTCGCCGCCCTGGGAAAAAATTATACTAGCCGCCATTTGTAATGACAGCTTATAAGCCATATAAGAGATAGCTAGTGCGATTTTTAACCGAATTAAAAAAAAGTAGGTTATCATTTCGACCGGTATGAATGCAATGTGGTTGGAATTGTGTAATATTCACATGAATATGTTAGTCTACTAGGGCTCCTATGCGAGATTATCAAATTTTATGAGTGCATGTTATGTTAACAGCATTTTAATAGTATTTTTTAATGACTTAAAAATTTTATCAAAATCGGTTCAGTAGTTAAGAAGATAAAGGCTAAAATGTTTAAAAGTCAGTTTACCTACTGTGAGCGTCAAAAAAAGTTTACAGCTGTGAACTGCATTTTTGTAACTCTGTTGAAGAAAATAGATTCAATCTTTTAGGAAAATACTTATCTTGTTTTTTGAAGCGGTTAATCTTCAATGAATTGGCATATAAAACTTAACAAAAAATATTAAAGTAAAAATTCAATAAAAAAATAACAAAAAATAATTCATTTTTATGGCGTCAAAAGAAAGTGTACACTATTCAATTGAAGCGAAAAACTTTAAACCAATACTTCGTCTGCTTCCCTTTCGTCCTTAGGATGGCTTCTATGCGTCTGGGTATTGACTCTACTAGATTCCTGTCAATTCAGCTGGAATTTTTTGCCACTCTTCAAACAAAATTGAGTTTTGTGCCTTTTTGCTAAATAATTTCCTCTTTTGGATCTGTTTGCACAGATAATCTCACAAATTCTCAATGAGGTCAAGGCCTGGGGATCGCGGAAGATCTGCTTGTTGCTTAGAAGTACCATGGAGTAACCATTCCTTGACCTATTTCGATGTATGCTTGAGGTCGTTGTCTTGTTGGAAGACCCATGAATCAGTTAACCCCAGTTTTGCAACACTAAACGGCAAATTGTCTCTTAAAATATGTATTAAGGCAATCTTCAGTCCTCATCGTACTGTCAATAAATGCAAGGGTTCCAACTCCAGATGACGCCATACATCCCCAGACCATTACCGATGGAATTATGTAAGCCACAAAATGAATAAGCCATTCTTAAAAATATAAAAAAAATTAATGAAACCTTTTTTTTATCAAGAATATTCAAAAGACAAACTGAAAAATCGTATTTCTTCTCCATTTTTAAATCCCAAAATCCATCCTCTCATTTTGGTTTTACATAAAGTTGTTTATTTTATGCTTTTTGAAAAAATAATTTTAAAACAAGAACTTTTGAACGAAAAAAAATATTTTTAATTTCTGCCAGACAGATTGGTCTTACCTTTCAAACAAAAAATTAATTATGAAAATATGTTGCCATTAAGTCGGTTAAAAAGGGAGATATAGAAGTGTTTACGCATTAATATATGTAGATATACCCAGATCCCAGGGCCGCCAGACATACGTCATTTTATCATAGCTGATTTTTTTTCTATGAATGCACACTAGGGTAGGCATGAACGGTTGGATAATACGAACCTTGAACCCGGGTGCGTTTCGGAGGTATTAAGTGCTAAAAGTGCATAAAATTGATGCAAAATTACGTTATTTTATCAAAGCTGGTTTTTTGATATGTTTTAAAGAAAGTTATGATAAACTTATTTTGAAACTTACCAGACACCTGAATGGAGGCACAATGTCAGCCAGACACCATTAAAGGTGCCTAAAAAAATCGTGAAATTTTATTATAATATCATAGCTGAATTTTATATATGTTCTTTTCTTCGGGAAACTGTTACAATATATTTCCCAAGCTGCCCAAGGAACATATTATACAATATAAAACTTAAGTTTGATATTATAACGTAAAATATACGATTATTTTGACAACTTTGGGGTGTCCAGTGAATGTAAAGCCCCATTGTAGGTGTCTGGTTGCTTGAGAAATATTGTGAAATAGTTATCCGAAGTGTATGAAACGTTTGCTTTGACACTAAAACGTAAACTAAAATATTTGATTGAAAACGTCAAAGGTGTCTGGCTGACATTTGGTCCCTCTGTAGGTGTCTGGCAGCTTAGGAAATATATTGTAACAAAATTCAGCTTTGATATTATACAGTGCAACACGGTAATAAGAAATTCTTAAAATCCAAGAAATTTCTTTCTTATATCCGAGTTTTTCTTATATAAAAACTTCGGATATAAGAAAGAAAATTTCTTGTATGAGAGACACGGATATAAGAAGGAAAATTTCTTATATAAAATCAATCTACACAACAAGATATTTTTCATGTCTTAAAAACCCTGAAAATTAATTTGCCACAAACTATTTACATAATAATAAATCTAAGTATACAAGAAAAACTTCATCTAGTATATTTTAAACATAATTTTATTTCTTCCAAAATTTTAATTTTAGTTTTTAAGGAAACAGTGTTTCTTTTTTAATCATTTTAAATGAAATCAAAATAAACTTCGATAAAAAAAAAAACACAAAAATAAGCCAAATTTTAATCGAAATGTCAAGATATTTACAGGAAGTTCACGCTCTTTCCAAAACTGCGGCTGTCATTTCAATGGAAAGTGGAAAGCTGTCATTAAGGGTGGTATCACAAGGATGCGTAAAGAAAAAGTTTTGACAAAGGTTTTTGATGAAGTAATTTTCTTTTAGCAGTTCTTTTTTATAATAAAAATTGATATTGGTACGTAAAAATGAGTTTCTTATAAGAGTGTTTTTCTTATAGGCGAGTTTCTTATATACGATTACTTTCAAAAAGAAATATAAAGAAAAGGCACGGGGTTTTTGATTTTGTTTCTTATAAGCGAGTTTTTCTTATATGAGTGTTTCTTATATCCGTAAAATACTGTAATGAAAATTTCTCGATTTTTTTTGGCACCTTTAATGGTGTCTGGCTGACATTGTGCCTCCATTCATGTGTCTGGTAAGTTTCAAAATAAGTTTATCATAACTTTCTTTAAAACATATCAAAAAACCAGCTTTGATAAAATAACGTAATTTTGCATCAATTTTATGCACTTTTAGCACTTAATACCTCCGAAACGCACCCGGGTTCAAGGTTCGTATTATCCATCCGTTCATGCCTACCCTAGTGTGCATTCATAGAAAAAAATTCAGCTATGATAAAATGACGTATGCCTGGCGGCCCTGGGATCTTACTCTTTAAGTAGATTAAGAAATAATTTACAAAATGTTTTCAAGTAAATTTTGTTTAATATTCTGTGTTTAAATTTGTTTTTATTTCGAAAAAATAATACTCTGCATGTAGTTGGTCGGATTGATTGAAATTTTAAAAATATGTGAATAATACAAGATGTTCTGATTCACGAACTTCGTTCAAAATTTGAGAATTTGTGTATGAAGAAATAGTACGTTGGTTACTCACTCCTGATTACACAGCAGTTAGTCAGAGATCTTTACTGAAGGGATGTCATGTGTGTATATCGCCCAAAATATAGTGGTAATTTAAAAAAAAAAGTGAATTTATTTTTAAAGGTCTTCTCACTAAATCATTAATCATTCACGTTTTACCTTAGGTTTGCCAAAACAATTCAAGATTAAAACAGTCCATATTCTAATTGAGTTGTTACCACAAAACTACACACAAGTCCAGTGTACATAAGTAAATTTTTGTTTATCTTTCTTCTACTTTAAAAAAAAAAAAACAATTTTTCGGCTACCATTAATTTTTGGAATTCTTTAGATCTACAATTCCACTGTCAAATTGTCAAAATGAGCTAGCAACCAAAATTTGAAGAATGAACGAATTTTTTTTATCTTAATTTTGTATTGTGAACTTATTAAGTGATTGACATTAATTTAAAAGCTTATTTTATGCTTAATGGCGGCGAAGAATTAAATGCGTTGTTTGTTATTTTTTGTTTTGCTATGACATTATTCTTTGCGAATTTAGACTCTTTTATTGTGTCAATAAACTCAAAGAACTGATAATGTTTTACCTTGTATTTTATAAATATGTACAAGCAATATACATACCTTTTGCTAAAATATAAAAATTACCATGCTGTTGTTGAACTGTTAGCCATAGCTTGTGTGTCGTACGTACCATCGATAAACAAAACAACGAAAAAGCTATAGTTGGTATCGTAAAATTAGGTTAATTTTATTATATTTATATTTACAGTAGGTTTATTTCAATCATTTTTCTTTTAATTAATTACTCACAAGATATTTTGGTTGTTTTGCATTCAAGAATTGTTTTGGGAAGCATTGAAAATTATTAGAAAATAAGTAAAAAAGATGAGACCGATCATATGGGCAATTTCCAACAGTTTCTTAGCCGGACCAAGAAAAGAACTTGAGCTATGGAAAATACAAATCTGTTAATATATTTTCTATTTTTAATTATGGACTTTTAACAAATATTTGTCTTTTTTATCATTTAAACGATGAAATATAGTTAATGGTAAGAAAATGGTAGAAAGTTGTCAATTCGGCATTATGAATTTTATGAAAATTAAGCTCAAAAAGTAAGGGGAATGTAATAAGTATCGTCCTTTTTAAACTAGTTAGTTAGTTAGTTAGTTAGTTGTGTTGTGATCTTTATTCATTGTTCATTTCATTTTCATACATATACATAGATATATAGTTCACAATTAGAGCATGACATAAGCCGTCAGCCGAAAAAAACTGAAAATATAATATTTTATAAAACATTTAATAGAAATGAAATAGTTGTTTTTAAACAGGAAAAAATAAGAGTATCTCAGAATTAATAGACTTAAATTCATCAGAAACTTTCGTTTATTATTAGGGTTCGATATTTCCAAGCAGTTTTAACGTAGCTCACTAGAGTTGACCAGTTGTTGTCGCCGTTTAAAATAATTTTGATTTCATCAACAGTTAGACTATTTCGCCCCAGTGGTGGGTGCATCTAATGGAGTTAAGGATCGGACAATCCGAGGAAATGTATCACGTTTTCTTCCGTATGCAACTTACAGAGGGTGCATTCACTGTTTCGGTCGCTTCGCGGTTTGTAGTTTAGGTAAAATAGCTCCCCTCTCACTTTGAAGATTGTGGAAATTGTTTCAATACAGTTGCTGTCGTGGAAATAGTTGTTTATTAGATAGAGCTCCAGTGTTCGATATAGGGCCCTAGATTCACTTTGTCTTGCACGCTGATGGAAAAATTCAAATTTTGATTCCTTGATAGACTTCCGCAGGGTTTCCAAAGGTTTTTCCCATGTTATCGAGTTGCTAGTTGCTAGTTGCACGTTGTGTTCCATGAGCAGTCTTGACCATTCACCAAAGAATTGCGATTTCCGTTGAATGATATGGGATGTCACTATTTTGGGAAGTCTTTGCGGATGGTATTCCATGATATTTCTGATGTAACCGAAGTGTAGTTTGAGCGTATACAAGTATAGGGGAGGAAAACCAGTCTCCAAGTGAAGCCTATGTACGTTGGAGTGTTTTCTGGTAGACGGAAAATTTTCTTTAGGAAATATCTTAAGAGTTTTTCTACTTCATCATGCTGAACAAAACCCCAGACTTGAGCAGCATAGCACATTATGGTTCTTACTACCGCTTCCAAAAGTTTGTACTTCACACTTGTTGCAACGTTATTTTTGCAAAGATTTTTTTTTTACTTACAATTGATGGCCATTTTTGCATCATGCAGCTTGGATTTGAAGTGCTTTTCGAGAGAGAGATTGGAAGTCAGTATTACTCCTAGTCCTAAGTATGTACTTATACTCTTTGACCTTTTCCAGAGCCTTGCCTTCCCAGGTTCATTTCTCTTCCCTCGCATATCTACCGGGGCCACTTCTAAGAACCATAATTTTCGATTTGTTCGTGTTAACCTTAAGGTTCCATTTGCTGCAATATTGATGTAGTTTGTTGGTCATAAGTTGCATCATATTTGGCGTCTCAGCCAGTAGGACAATGTCGTCTGCATACATTAAGCATTTGATGTTTATTCCATTGAAAACAATTCCTCCTGGTAAAAATGAAGTAATGTCATCAAGGAATATTGAAAAAAGTAAAGGGCTAAGTAAGCATCCTTGCTTGACACACATTTTTGTATCAAACCAGTAAGATAAACGGTTTCCATCCTACACAGCCGCTTCGTTTTGCTCGTACATACTTTGTAATACATTGAGGAACTTCGTTGAAATGCCTACATTGCTAAGTTTAAGGAAGAGAGCATTTCTATCTATGGAGTAAAAAGCTGCCTTGAAATCCACGAAAAAAGAATATAGTTTCTTTCCTTTATCAAAGTACATATATCTTAGCTATGCTTGTTAGCGTGAAAATGTTATCTACGGTGCTATATTCTTTGCAAAATCCTGCTTGGAATTCACTAAGGAGACCATTTTCCGTTGTCCAATTCGATAAGCGATTGAGAAGTATTGCCGAAAAGATTTTCATTACTGTGTTTAGAAAGGATATTCCACGGTATTTGCTGGCGTCCTCTGCATTCCCTTTTTTTAAGATTGGAAAGATAATGCTTCTCCTGAAGCTTTCGCCTACAAATCCTTCCTCAAAAATCCGAATAAAACAGCCGGTTAGGTATCGAAGAAATTTCTCGGTGGAGTACTTATAAGATTTGTAAGGTATGCGGTCTACTCCTGGAGCCTTATTTACCTTGCAAGCGTGAGTTACAGCTTTTATCTCTTGAAGAGTGAACATCGCATCAAGTTCCACATTTTCTATATAAGGAAATGCAAAAAAGTGGTGATTTGTGCTAGTTGTGGGGTTTTACAAGTTTTTAAAATATTCTGCTAAAACCTCTCCTTTAACTTGTATTCTAGAGCGATTAGCGACTTCTCTGCTGTTCAATCTTCTAGTTAATTTCCAAAACTCACGGCTATCCCTTACTTCTGTTAAATCTTGTGAGAGGTTTTGCCAATACAGTCTTTGTTTTTCTTTGCAGATACTTTTATCACAACAAAAACATAAATGTTAAAAAAGAGCCAAGTTCTTATATGTACAAGAAATCTGGACGTAAAAAGTCAGCCAAAAAAAGTAATGAGATCTAAAATATATGCCAAGTTTTAAGTTCATAAAGCTCAATATCAAATATCTTAAGTAGAGAAATATCAAAGCAATTCCAAATCATGACAGAAATTTGGTATTTAATGATTACTGATTAAAATATGGTGGGTTCACTGGTCAAGTTTTCACACATTTTAAAATTGTGATTAAGTAAGTAATTTAGAGAAAACTTGCCAAGTAAATCCACCAAATTTTAATCAGTAATCATTAAATACCAAATTTCTGTCATGATTTGGAATTGCTTTGATATTTCTCTACTTAAGATATTTGATATTGAGCTTTATGAACTTAAAACTTGGCATATATTTTAGATCTCATTACTTTTTTTGGCTGACTTTTTACGTTCAGGTTTCTTGTACATATAAGAACTTGGCTCTTTTTTAACATTTATGTTTTTGTTGTGATTTCACTCCTTTTTGCAAAGATTAACTTTACCAGGTGAAAATCAAGCCTTAGGGCCTTACAAAGTCTTATAATTCTACGGCAACCGAAAGCGCTCCATATAAATAATAGCAATTCTGATAAAGTGGGTGGATGGCGCGCCCCCCGAATGCAAAATTCCTATTTTTCAATTTTTTTTTATTTCTAAGTACCTACTTCAAGCCCTACCGACCTACCAATTTTCATTGTTCTACAACAATCAGAAGTGCTCCATATAATTTATAAGAGTTTTTAATAAAGTGGGTGGATGCCAAGCCCCCTGAATGGAAAATTCCAATTTTTCAATTTTTTTTTCTTTCTAAGTACTTCAAGCCCAACCGACCTACCAATTTTCATCGTTCTACAACAATCGGAAGTGCTCCATATAATTTATAAGGATTTTTAAGAATGTGGGTGGATGCCACGCCCCCTGAATGGAAAATTCCAATTTTTCAATCTTTTTCTTTCTAAATACTTCAAGCCCTACCGACTTACCAATTTGTCTAGTTCTTCAACAATCAGAAGTGCTCCATATAATTTATACAAAAATTTAAGAATATGGGTGTATGCCACGCCCCCTGAATGGAAAATTCCAATTTTTCAATTTTTTTCTTTCTAAGTACTTGAAGCCCTATCGACCTACCAATTTTCATTGTTCTACGACAATCAGAAGTGCTCCATATAATTTATAAGAATTTTTAATAATGTGGGTGGGTGCCACGCCCCCTGAATGGAAAATTCCAATTTTTCAATTATTTTCTTTTTAAGTACTTAAAGCCCAACCGACTTACTAATTTTCATCGTTCTACAACAATCGGAAGTGCTGCATATAATTTATAAGGATTTTAAAAAATGTGGGTGGATGCCACGCCCCCTGAATGAAAATTCTAATTTTTAATTTTTTTTCTTTCTAAGTACTTGAAGCCCTACCGACCTACCAATTTTCATTGTTCTACAACAATCACAAGTGCTCCATATAATTTATAAGATTTTTTAACAAAGTGGGTGGATGCCACTCCCCCTGAATAGAAAATTGCATATTTTCGATTTTTTCCTTTGTATGCACCACAAGGTCTACCGTTGTGCGAAATTTCAAGTATCTACGATTTCTAAAAGTGCTCCATAATTTTGATGATCTGTCAGTGAGTCAGTCAGTCAGTCAGTTACGGTTTTTGCGATTTTTGAAGTCCTATATCTCGGGAATTACTAATGCTAAAGAGTTGAAATTTGGTGAGCCACCTATGTTTAATCAGCTCAGCAAATACTGCGAATTTGAAGTTTTTGACTTTATTGGTACTGAAGTTAGAGGGGGGTTGAAAATCGCCTGAGTTTGTTCCTGTAAAAAGGGTGTAGTGCCGCGAACTTGGCTGGGCACTACCGTGCCCTTTGATACTCGCTATTTGCTTTTTGGTAGGCTAGTTTTGTAGCAGTGGTTGGTGTTTTTTTTTGCAAGACGTAATTTAGCAAAAGAAAAGTTTCTCGCCCTTAGGCAATCTGCGTCATACCATGGTTGTTTTTTAGTTGGTCTTCCCCTTCCGTCAGTGTTCCCAGATTGGTGGGAAAAATGGTGGGAAAATATTCATAGTGGGATTTATGGTGGGAAAATATTTCAATGGTCTCTTTTTTAGTGGGAAAACCCACAATTCACTATACCTACCTATCTTCGAATTTTATGACCTGTAATGATTTGGCACAAAAAAACAGAAACTTTAAGAAATAATTTTTTTTGTGAATACCACACAAATGCGGTACCAAAAATCACTGACCTTGAAAATTAAAAAATATCTCAAAATTCATAAAAATCAATGGCTGACCAATGAGAGAAACTTACTAGCTGACCTTTTATGACCGTTAAGTGACCTTTCAAGCGAGATACCAACATTTTGTTTTTAACTTTGAAACGAACTTTAAAAATTCATAAGAAAATATTTGGCTAAGCAATTATTGAAAATAGTTGATCTTGTCATGATCTTTCGGATCGGTATACATTTTTTGTGAATATTCCACAAATGAGTTGGCAAAAATCGTGCGTGACCTAAGCAAACTTTAAGTCTTGATTACAAGCTTTCTAGGGCTGACTAATTTCTAGGACAAGTTGACTTTCTTTACCAATTACTGACCAATTCGATGACATACTTTTTTTGCGAATATGAAGTACCAAGAGTGCAGAGCAAACATTCTTCTTTTTTATATCTAGGAAATATTTGTAGCAGAAAAGGTTATGGTGGTTTTTTTTTCCTTCTAGTACAAAAATGGTGGGATTTTTTTTGGAATTTGGTGGGATTCTAGAAATCTCATCTGGCATCACTGCCTTCCGTCAGGTTGGAAAACTTTCGCCGCGATAGCTAAACAAGACGTCAACTCATCTATTTCCTTATTCGTTTATGATTCGGAGAAGTCAGTTGTGTCCAGTACTCGATCTAGTTCTGTTTGGTATCGTTGTAAGAATTTATCGTTCCATATTAACTTCGGGAGGCATAACCTCGTGGCATGATGGTTAGTGCGTAGGACTGTCATGCCGAAGGTGTGGGTTCGATTCCCAGCCGTGCCACCTAAAAACAGAAATGTTTTATTCGAGGTACTGCCTCTTGCGAGGAACTGACAAATCCTCCAAGAGTATACTTGTCATGAAAAAGTGCTTCTCATTTAGCCGTTCGGACTCGGCAAAAAACTGTAGGTCCCCTCCATTCCTGCCAACAAACACGCACACAGGAATGGTTGTGAGTTTTAAGTCACTAGGCCCTGGTTCTCTACGAGCTGTTGCGCCACCCAATTTAATTTAATTAACTTCGGAAGCAGTTGTCTTTCAGGCTCGGTGTCGGTATTCGCGTATTGTGAGGCAAGTTTGGCAGTGACCAATAGCAGAAGATGATCGGAGAAGGGGAATTCGCCTCTTTCAAGATCGCATGCAGTTAAACCATTCTTCTCTCGCTAGGCAGTAGTCTATCGTTGAAGAAGAAGTTCCTCTGAAAAAAGTAAGAGAGCCATCTTCATCGCTTTTTGTTCGACCATTAAGGTTGAGGCCCTGTGGTCCACCCCGGACTGTAGCGCCACCTTAAGTAAGTAAGTAAGTAAGTAAGTAAGTTCGACCATTAAGAAGCGAAACTAGTAGTAGTTAAAGGGGGAGTTATCATATAAAAATTTTAATAGTTAATGTAATGTATCTATTATAAAATTATTAATTCATAACTTATGCTTTATAAATAATGAATCTATTTTAGCACTTTTAACTATAAAGGGAAGTTCAAATAAGTTGATTTGACTGTTAATCAAAAACTAAGTTGTATACATACATATAACAGGTAGCTATGTATATACAAATACCTATATTTTTGTTTACCCTATAAAAACTATTTAACTTATCGCCTTAGATATTAAATAACACCTACATTGTTTATTATACTCGTATACATAAAAAAAAATTAAATGACCAATAATTACTATGCATGGTCAATTAAATCAGATAATAGGTGTTTTCATTAAATGTATCTATAAAAAATATAATAACAAAAAAAATATCATAAACAATAATGTTTAATTAAAACAAATTAAATTAGCTTGAAATTATTGTATCAGTGTGCTTATATGAGAAAATGTCAATAGAACACGCGTCCATTAATAGTAATGACTAAAAATAACAAACAAAATTATTCATAAAATTATATAGTAAGAATTTAATATAGCTATCAATTGATAAGAATATACCTAAAATTTAAATTTGTTTTAAATTTTATGTGTAATAGTGAGGAACTGTGTATTAATCATTTTACTGACATACGAAAATAAATTCATAGAAAAAATTTCAGTCTGATTTTTTTTTTTGATACATGTTTAGCATTTTGTGTTAGAAATATCTACAAAAGAATAAGTTCAATACTGTGTTTATTTAAGATGAATAATACTGTGCTAGAAATAAAAAAAAATATACTTCAAAGACCAAGGTTCCGATTCTGGTTCTGTGAAAAGGTGAATCAAATAAATCGTTTTTACATTCACTGTCAAGCATTTGCTTTCACTATCTGGGTTCATTTGGCACAAAAAAAAACTATTGTGGTTCGGTGAATGGGAATAACATATGCAGGAACTACCTTATCATTTCCCTTACAAACAGCGCAATTCTCTCATTCTGCTTATGTTTTTGAAGAGAAATGAGAAATGCACGGGATAGACACACTTTTTACATGCGATATAGATACTATAGGTAAGGTTACCATATGTCCCGCTTAGGGTGGAACAGACCCGCTTTCGAACTATGGTGTCCCGCTGTCCCCAATGAACGCAATAATGTCCCGCTTTGAAGAAAAAAAAATCGATCCCAAAGATTATAATGCTAGAAATGAACGAATTTATATTCATACATATTTCAAAAATTTCGAAACCAAGCAACTCAATTTCAAATTTAGGAAAAAAATTCTATATACAGGGTGTCCTGTAAATAATGGATAACCTTGCAACGGGTTATAGCAGGCCTTATGACCTTTCCAGAAAAAAATATAAAAAAAATATTTTCCCAGTGGTTACTTTGTTATGATGTTTTTTCCAAAAGTTGTTAACAAGTACTACTTTCCTCAAATAAGTGAACGCTACGACCATAAATGAACAATTTTAAATATATTTTTTATTTTTGTAATTTTCTAGAATAACTGTTGTAATAGATAGGTGGTAAAATTTAATAGTAGTTATTGCATTTTTTTTATTATAATTTTTTAAAATATTTTTTTTTTTTTTCAGTACAAAAATTTATTTTCAAAAAAGTTTGATCACCTCTAGTAAATTAAAATTGTATGAGAACATGAATGGCCAGTTACTTAAAAAAGTTGTCTATTTAATGCACTTTCCAAAATGGTATAACACATACTTGTGTATTAACAAAATAACAAAGAAAATTTGTCAATCATCTAATAAAGCAGCTTTTAACATTTTCGCAAAATGTCTATTAAAAGGGTTCAGTGCAAGTATAAAACTCGAATTAAGGTGTTGAAAGCCGCACCATTAGGCCACCATATTGAAAAACGAGTTCAAAAAAGTTTTTCGTGGCAACTTAAATTTTATTGGTCTTAGAAAAAAAACTTTGGTACAGATTTATAGCAAATTCAATTTTCTTCAATTTATGTTATAGCCGCGGATTGTGTGCAATCACAAAATTAAACGCTGCGGGTCCATTTTGGCTAAGTACCATTTTATTCTGCCACTCACTGTGCACATTCAAAAATTTAAATTTAAAAAATATAAAAATTGTTTTCTGCTTCAATTTTTAAATATTTTATAGCTAGCTTTCATTTTTCGATTGGTGTCGAATTTCGACACGATGTGGGGACGAAACTAGTATATTTAAATATGCCAATATTTAGAGTATTATAAGAGTCAACGAAAAAATTGTTGATATAAGATTCTACTTGTTGTTGTAAAATAGGCAAGTGATCAAAAAAGCTCATACTTTATCTTCCGTACCTGCGCATTTTTCGGCATAATATTTGACGCTATCAGTTCTCTATTAATTGTGATGCAAATGGCGATGTGCAGTGAAGTTTTTATAAGTGTTTTCAATACACTTCTTAAATTTGGAACAATTTTCTTGATAGGAGTGCTGTAAAAATAGTAATTCGCTTCGAAATGACTGAACATTTCATGTCTTCTCTGTTACCGAAAAATGATAAATGTTGGTATATTACTGTTTGCAAAATTATTCCGCATACAAAGCAAGACTTGAAAAGGGATTATCGAGGATTTTTTATAGATTTTTATATCATGTCTAACTGCCTAAAACAGGGTAACGGAGAAGATGAAATTGCACTCTCTTATCCAAATTTCAACGACTCATAGGCACTTTTTTTTAAGTCTGAATTTCTTTCTAGAGAGCACTTGAAATTTTTCATACAAAATACATGGTGTTTTACTCAAAGTGCCGGTAAAAGTGTAAACGTTAATTGAAAATCTTTAAACTTGACACATATTCTAAGTACCCTTAAGAGTATACAAATATATTTTTTTAATTTTTTTAAATAACAGTTACTCCATTTAAAATAGCAGCAAATGCACAAACACCAACGATATTTTATGTAATTTCTTAATAAGGTAAATATTACACAAAACTATTGAAAATATTTTTTTTTTTTGATACTCCTTACGATAGTTAATTTATGTGCGAAGTTTAAAGATTTTACATCAACGTTTACATAATATTTTGAGTAAAAACTGTGAAAACCCCATGTATTTTGAATGAACACATTCAAGTGCTCGCTAGCGCGTGTTAACGTTAATCGATTTTGTACACATTTTTGTAATTACCTGTATCACTTTTTCATTGATGAGAATAATTTAAAAATAAAAATTACAATATATTTGAAAAAAAAAAAAAGAAATCTTTAATCGTACGTGTCTTCTCCGTTACCATTAGCTGTCTTCTCCGTTACCATCTTTCATAGTTTTTTCTGATAGTAAAATGAAACTTGGCATTAAACCAAGGATGGTTTTTGATAAATGTTGGCTTTATGAAAGTGTGCAAAAAAATCAACTTCATATCTTAATGGACGGCGCAGAGTTTTAAACTTCAAGGAAAAGGTCGGAAATCTCTAAATTGTACGTGTCTTCTCCGTTACCATCTATTTTTTTGTGTAAACTAACTGAATTTAATTTTTTTTTGGGGAAATTTTTGTGTCATGTACTATATGATAAATTCTTAAAAACCACTGATTTTCATAAAAAAAATATTAATTTATTAACAAGAAAAACCTTACTACAAGCGTCCGATTGTCTTCTCCGTTACTTTGGAATGGCCGGTTTACATCTTCTTTCAAAAATGTTGCAGCCTTTAAAAAAATATATATGTATTTTATCAGAAACTGTTGGTAAACAAAAAATATTAGAAGATTTTTTTTTGAAAATCAAATCTCTGAATTATGGTTTTTGCAATCACAGAAAACTGTTGCTGTTAATGGGGAAAATTTAGGGAGTTTTCTTTTGGTAAATTTTGATTTTGATCTAAAAATTGATTTTTTTCGTTCGGAATGGTATAAGATCTCAGATTGATTTATCTTTGTCATTGTATTGGTGGATAATGGTGTCTGCGAAGCTGTACCGATCTATATTTTTCAAACTGATGATTGTTCTGGTGTGTAATATGGTGTTAGTAAAAGAGGGGTAAATCTGCCGAAAAATCCAGATTTGCAAAATTGATTTCCGTTCAAAAACAAAATTATTTTTTGCCCATGGGAAGGCTTTAATTGACAGATCTGAAAGGTAAAAATCAATTTTTGTTACCAAAAGAAATCCTCATTAAAAACTGCGGCTGCTAGGGTATTATCACTTAAGCGTGAGATTTACCTACTGTGTAAACAGAAAATTTAGTCCACTTAAACATTTTCGATTCCACAAACGTGACCATCAACTTTTTGAAAGATAACTTGTCACCAACAAGCATATTTATTTCCATACATTTTGAACCTGAATACGATGTGTACAAATGTGAAAATTTATAAGCCATGAAAAGCGTGTCCAATCAGTGGTTTCGTAAATTTTGTACTAAAGCTATATCCTGATATCCTGTTTTTTCTACTGCAGCTGTCCACCGCTCACTTCCTATCTTTAACCTAATCCTGAGTTTTGAAGATTTGCTCATCGAAAAAATTTAAAAACCCACCCACCAAGCTGCTCAAGATAAGTTCTATTTACATTTAGGAACATTTACTAAAAAAAACTTAAAATCTTTAAAATCTAAATCTTACTCTGTGGGTAGCACAATTTTGTCTGTCTGTCTGGCTGTCTGTCTGTTTGTATCTGGATCTACAGCCTTAACCAATGATGCGATTTTCTTCTTATTTTGAACTTATTGTTTTTTTTTATAACTCCCCAGAGGGGAAATTGAAATTTGTTATAAGCTCTAAAAATAACGGTACTTCCTATACAACCGTTAAGGAAAAGCCAATTTATCTCAGAAACGGCTCCAACAATTTTGATAAAAAAATCAATGTATTATTGTAGGTATAGTGTACTTTCTGGTAAGAAAAAAAATTACCAAAAACATTTATTAACAGTACCTGCCATATAAGAGTTTCTTTGATTTTCGATTTTCTCATAACCGCTCATCCGATTTCAATAAGAAAATGTCCACAAAAGTTTTGTTAAAATACTTATATAAATAAAATTGCATACCAAAATTTAAGATTTTTAAAAAAAAATTCTAAATTTTTGTTGGAAAATTAAATATTTCAAAAATAGGTTGATGAATTATTTTGAAATTTCATATTTAAATTTATATTAATATATATCTACTCAAAAATGACATACCAAAAATTTGTTTGAAAAATGTTACAAACATTTTGTATATAAAAAATTAATTTTTGAGATAACGGCTCCAACGATTTTAAATTTTTTTTGCATATATTCATATTTTTTTCAAGTAATTAAATAGCATACTTTTTTTGAGCTGTAAGTTATTTATCAGGCTGTTTATACAATTAAAAGAACGATTTAAATGATTTTTTATACTTTTTTCTATAATTTCTTGAATATTATTTAAAGTTCTTAAGTCTCACACAACTTGAACATAAGAGCAAGTACGTGCGATCCAGTCGTGCATTTTATTGGACCGAGAAAGAGATATGGTTGAATTTATGTTTTAGGTGTTTGGTTTCACATTTTCAAAGATTGGAAATAGAAATTTGTGTGAAAGAGTGATTATTTCACAGAACCCAGGCTATGTATGTTTTTTTTTTCAATTAGAAGAGAGGACTATTTCTGTAACATAATAAAAACCGCAAAAATATTGTCAATAGAAAAAATTTCCCTCGACTTGTTGAACCAGTTGAACAAGGAAATCTCTTACGATGAGTCGTAAAATATCCATCTTATTCCAAACCAATGCAAGTTTAACAATACTTTTAACCTTACACTTATCGTTTTGCTGAAGGCCAAACGTAATTTGTGGGACAGGCTTTCAGTTTGATAAATCAACAACTTGTACAGGCACTCGAAATTATTCAATAACCACATGTGGTTCTATTTCAAAGTAAATTATTTCTTTGAAAACTTTTTTCTGTCTTTGATTCTTTTTATCACTGTCCGATTCAGAATAAAACAAAAACCATTTTTTAAACCACATTCTTGACCACTAAATAAATTAATTGTAACCAATCTTTCCGATTCTATATCGATAAATACTTGAACCAAAATAATATTTAATGTAAGCTTGCACCTTTTACCTCGACCCTCTCCTTTTTGGAGAACTTTTGATAAGCCATAGACAATGAAATTCTGCTTCCATATCAAGGCTCTAGGATCTTGTAATTGGTTAAAAAAGATCAACTTACTTACTTTACTTTAGATGGCGCTCACAGTCCAGGGTGGACTACGGCCTCAACCAACAAGCCCCTCCAACCAGCTCGGTTCTTTTTTTAGCAAGCTGCCTCCAGTTACGCACTCGAAGTTGGTTGAGTTCGTCCTCCTCTTGTGTGCGTCACCTATGGTGGGGTCTTCATCTTCTGCCTAGACCGTCAGGGGTAGTTTCAAAGACTCGTTGGGCTTGTGCGTCAATATCCATACGCTCTACGTGTCCCACACATCTCAGCTGCTGTATTTTCAGCTTTTTGACTAGGTTGACAGACATTACTGTAAAGCTCGTAAGGTTCGCTATTAAATCTTCTCCTCCATACTCCATCGATGTAGACTAAACCACACTGATAGGGGCCGCCCAGATCGTTGACAGACAAACGGTTTTAAATGATCACACAGTACAGATGATAAGATTTTGTATGCGAAGTTGAGGGGACTTATACCTCTCTAGTTGGCACAAGTCAGACCATCTCCTTTCTTTTGGATGGGGCACACTATACCGAGGTTTCATTCATCGGACATACTTCTCTCTCCCCCTTTGCTTTGAAAAGCTCGGTTGGTAGACTATCTGCACCGGCAGCCTTGTACGCTTAAAGCTTAGCTATCGCTGTATTGAATAGGTATAAAAAGTCGAATGATGAGTGAAAACAGATTGTAGTTTTCATTTCGCTTTATTTTTAAAACATTTTTTAAGCAAACACATTATCCTTACTATTTTTCGTATTTGAAGGTGAAGTTCAGGTGAATTGCCTTTTCTTTTACTTTATAAATAAATCGAAATTAACAACTTATAAGCACATTTAGTTTAAAGAAAACATTTTGGTAAATATTAATTTTCTCATTTCTTACTATCTTTCAGGATGACCATGAAATGTTTTACACCAAATGCAAATGCTGTCAACCAGGATTTGCAGTTAATTTGAAGAGCAAAAGTGAACGTCAGGCAAAAATCAAAATAATCCTTGCCATCTTATTATGCTGCTTGTTCATGGTAAATTGGTAAATATTTTAAAACATTTATAAAAATAATTTTCTTGTTAAGCTAAAAAAAAAATAGTTGTCTAAGTTAGTTTGTTAGTCTCAGACCCCAGGCGCGGATCCAGGAATTCAGCTTGGGGGGGGTCATGAGATTGAAACATCATACCTAATTGGAACTGAAACCTCTTGAAATATATATAGCGTTAGATTTTCTACATATCTGGTGATTAGAAAAAGTCAAATTTTATCATGACTTCATAACAGTTGAAGGCATGATCAGATATCTTTGCTGCTCTGCCGCTCACTACGTGACCCAGGCCCTAAGACTGTATCGGACTCCTGCTTAGAGAAATAGTGCACACATTTCTTACTGCTGGAAAACTTATTTATCAACAAGATTCAGCTCCATTTCATACTTTTCAGACAATTATGAGAGTATGATGAACATATAAGATTGGAAGCAAAATTTGCAATCTAAAAAAAAAGTTGACAGTAACTAAAAAAAGGAATACCTAATTCAAGTGTCAATTTGAAACAAAAAGCTAGAAATAATTGCAAATATTTGGTGAAATCCATGCCGAACAGAAAAAAATTGTTGTCAATGCATGGAATTTTTTTTTTTTAATTTCGTTACAAATTTGAGTACTGCACCAAATATCTGCACATAATTTTTTTATTAAATACAACTAAATTTGTATGGAGTTTTTCAATGCGTTTTTCCAACATTCTGTTATAAATCCAGGTATCTGCCAGAGCTGTAAAAGACTGCAGTACTTTGGTAATGCAGTCCCTAGAGTCGCAGTTAATTAACTTAACAATTGAATGCAAGTTAATACTAAGCCTGGATACTTTAACTGCAAAATTAACAGTCAGCAGTCAGTACTAATATAATGACTTTGCAGTTAAAAAAAGCAGTTAATTAACTTTAAGTTAATTAACTGCAGTACTTTTTAACTGCTTTCAGTCTTTTAGTCACTGAAAGTCTTCTGTACTGCAACGAATTTGGATTTAGTCAGTAAGTCTTTTAACTGTAGTTAATTAACTGCAAGTCTTTTAACTTTTTTTAGTCTTTTAACTTGTTTTTAGTCTTTTAACTTGTATTAGTATTTTAAGTGGAATAGTTCAGACTTGTACTTATATGTATAAGTATAGGATAGAATAAAAAAACAATGTTCACAAAAATGTTTGCATGATTTATTTCATATAGGTAATGTGTAACAAAATGTAAGTCGTAATATGCGGGTCAAATTCGTGTCTTGTTTAGATAGAGTTTAGGGTACTGTCCTGTATTTCAATAGCCTATCCCAGATTTTTATTTAAGAAGTTCAGGACATTCTGTTCTGGGATGGAATCGGCTAAGGGGATTTGTGAAAGTTGACAGTCACATTACCATGTTGCATGTAAAATGTTGCATTCTGCTTGTTTCATGCGGTATGTATGTATGTATGTATGTGGCATGTTGCATGTAGATTTTTTCTTGAGTAGTGACAAACTATACTTTTTATGTCAATTCAATTAATTTAATATTTTTCTATTAAGAAACCGCTCATGGCCCTTTAGCTTTTGTAATAAGTACCTTACTGAGTGTTTTTTTGTTATCAAAACCTTGCTAGTTAAAATTATATTCCTAAACATGCATTTTTTTTGTAACGAAGCGGTGATAAGGCTTATAAGAATTTTGTTCGATAATAACGGGTAACAAGTGCCGCTTAAAGTATTAAATTTAAAAAAAAGTGAGCTGACCGTTACCGTAAGCCAGCTCGTTTTTTTCTTCTTTTAATACTTTTAGCGCCACTTGTTTCTCTACCCTGAGTTTATCTGATCGCAAAATCATCAGTTCATAAGGTTGCAAAATTGCAAAAATATGAATTTCATCCTTTTCATTTCACGCGTGTCCAGACTCTGCTACGAAGAGATTTCCCCGCAAGAGTTATTTTTTGTCAAAAAATGTTGGAAAAAATTCACGAAGATCCGGAGTTCTTCAAAAAAATATTGTGGAGTGATGAGTCGTCTCTTAAAAGGGATGGATATTTCAATATCCATAATTTACAAAGCTGGCAACTGGAAAATCCAAATTTAATGGGCGAGGACAGATCGCAGTACCAATTCAAAATCAATTACTGGGCAGGTATCCTGAATGGACAAATTATAGGCCCTTTTGAATTACCAGGCAACTTCGGGGCCAGTTATAGCGATCAGGAAAACGAAACAGGAAAAATGTTCGAATGGATTATTTACAATTTTGTCACTCGATTTGAAACACAAATGCTACACTAATCAATGGCAATTAACTCAAAGAATTTTTTTTTGCTAAAAACATTTTCAATTGATTAATTATTTTTTGTTTAAAATTAATTTATCTATTTTCCTGATGTAAATTCATTTTTCATGCCAGCTGATTGACATATCAAACAAAATGGAACAAATCGTTCCAATGATTTGAGTTCCAATTTTTTCCTGTTCCACCGACAGAATTGTGGACGAAAAAATTTTTCGTATGCTTTTCAATCAGGAAAATTTTGCGGTAGGTTGTATGTGTGCATATATTCACATGTTTTCAGCTTGCCAACTGACATATTTTTCCTGTTCGCTATAAACGACCATCAAGAAAAAGTATTCAATTTTATACTGTTTCAACTTTTCCTGATGGATTTTCCTGATCGCTATAACTGGCCCCTTAGATGGTGAAGCCTATCTTAATTTCTTGCAAACTAATTTGCCAACACTATTGCAAGAAGTGCCCGAGGAGCTAAGGAATTCAATGTGGCTTCAAAACGATATGGATGTCCTGCTCATTATGCTGTAAATGTAAGGAGGTACTTGAATCGAACGTATCCCAACAGGTGGATAGGCCGTCTGGGCCCAATTTTTTGGCCACAACGTTCGCCAGACCTAAATCCTTTGGACTTTTTCTACTGGGGGTGCCTGAAAGAAATGGTTTATACTAAACCAATTACATCCATTACGGAACTGCGTCGTCGTGTTCAAGACGCTGTGATGAAAATAAATGAGCGCCAATATGCTCGTTTTATTGAGAGGTCCTTCATTAGAAGATGCAGAGCCTGTATCACAGTGAATGGGGGACAGTTTGAACACTTGATATAAATTTATTTAAAAATACAAATAAATCATAATTTTAATACTGTTGTTTTTATTTATCGCATTTCCCATACCTAAATCAAAACCTTTTTGAAAGTGCATACTATTATTTTATGTATTGAATTTAGCAGACATAATAGTGACACTGGTATATCTATTGACTTTTCCTTCCAACTCAATTTTTGTAGTCATCAAACTTTGATGAAAATAATAGACTAAGAGCCCACAGCAGATTTTGGGTGTGAACGATAGCAAAAAAAGAATTATGGGCGTCGAAAGCTCCATTAAAGACTATTAAAAAAATCAAAGTCTTGCAGTCCACAACTGGGGCCTTTGCGAGAAACAGTGCATCGAAAAAAAAATATGAATGCAACTTCGAGGATAATTGTGTTAGCCGAAATTGGTTTTCACTCCTCCCTTGAGAAGCTCCTCGGATCACATATCATGGAATCTGAGACCATTTGAGTGTATAGTTCAATCTACCGGACCGTTTAAAAAATTCAAAATTCTAAGTGAAAAACGGATTTTTTAAACAGTCTGGCAGGGCGAATTAAACACTCAAATGATCTCAAGTTCCGTGATATGGGATCCGCGGAGCTTATCTAGGGAGGGGTGAAAACCAATTTCAGCTAACACGATTTTCCTGGAAGTTGCATTCATATTTTTTTTTCGATGCACTGTTTCTCGCTAAGGCCCCAGTTGTGGACTGCAAGACTTTGATTTTTTTAATAGTCTTTAATGAAGCTTTCGACGCCTATACTTCTTTTTTTGCTATCGTTCACACCTAAAATCTGCTGTGGGCTCTCGGTCTATAAATATTTAATCATTTTTTTATTAAAAATTAATCATTTTTTTATTAAAAATTAATTAAAAAAATTATAAAAAAGAAAATCCAGCAACTAGTGTTAAATGTTACTGCCTTTATTTATGAACGGTTATTTTTAAATGCAATAAAAATTAAAAAAACAATATTAGTCATTCATTCGTCGTCGTAGTGTTTACTTAATTTAGTAACTTAATTTCATCTGATAAAATGTTAAAAAACTACTAGGTAGTAGATCAAATGCCAATTTTATTGGTTATGGTTGTAGACACAAACATGTGTTATACCATTTTGGAAAGTACATTGAACAGGCCAATTTTTATCAAATTTGCCACCTATGTTCTCATACATTTTTTTCCCTTTATGATTTTTCAAACTTTGGTGAAAAAAAATATTGAATTATTTTTGAATAAAAAAATAATTTTAAAAAATTATAACACAAAAAATGCATCAGCTGGTGTTAAAATTTACTACCCATCATTTAGAACGGTTATTCAAAAATATTATAAAAATACAAAAATAATAAGAATCCTTTATGGGTGGCCGTTGTAATTAGGTATTTTAGGACACCCCGAATTTTTTAACATTTTTCGAAAATAAATTATACCATGGAGACCACAAGAAAAATATTTTTTTTTATATTTTTTTTCTGAGCAGTCATAAGGCCTGCTATCACCAGTTGCAGTATTATCCACTCATTACGGGACACCCTGTATATATATTAAAATAAATCATGCAAAAATATTTGTGAACATTGTTTTTTATTTTATCCTATACTTATACATATAAGTACAAGTCTGAAGTATTTCACTTAAAATACTAATAAAAGTTAAAAGACTAAAAACAAGTTAAAAGACTAAAAAAAGTTAAAAGACTTGCAGTTAATTAACTGCAGTTAAAAGACTTACTGACTAAATCCAAATTCGTTGCAGTACAGAAGACTTTCAATTGACTAAAAGACTGAAAGCAGTTAAAAAGTACTGCAGTTAATTAACTTAAAGTTAATTAACTGCTTTTTTTAACTGCAAAGTCATTATGTTAGTACTGACTGCTGACTTCACTGTTAAAGTTTAAGTACTTTTGTAAGTTAAAAGACTTAAGAAAATTAGTCTTTTTAGTCATTTAACTAAAGTACCGAAAAGACTGCAGTCTTTACAGCTCTGGTATCTGCTATAATTATTGGAATTTTATTAATTATGGAATTTTTTTAAAGTCTTTTTTCAAAATTCCATTTAAAAATCCAGGTACTGTACCAGGAGTCTGTTATAATTTCTTCTAGTATAACAGAGTATTATAATTTACATATAAAAGAGGCAGACATACTGATTTAGTTAAAACTGTTTTTATTTTTGCTTTTGAAATACAGGAGAGCTTGTATGGAGTTTTTTAAAGCCCTTTTTCAAAATTCCGTTATAAATCCAAGTACTGCAACAGATGTTTGCTATAGTTTTGTTTTAACAAAATAGAGTATAAGGATTCACATAACGGAGAGGTGGGCATACATATGGTTTTTGTTAAAACTTTTGTGTTTGTTTTTGAAATATCGGAGCTTGTATGGAGTTTCCAAAGCCTTTTTTTCAATATTCCATTACAGATCCAGGCAGGTTTGCCAGGTCAAGAAGCACTTGTATAGCCCAATTTCAGAATTCATGTAGCCCAAAATCGCTGCCCTAAATGTAGCCCACAAAAAAGCCTAATCTCATTTAAAAAAATATAAAATTTCTTATATATTCCACATTCTCCTTGTTTCTTGGAATAATTAATAAGGGAAGTCCTTAAAATCTGAACCAAATTTAAATATATTGTTGGACTTAATGAAACAAATTTTCTTAAAAATAATAAAAAGTAATATCAGGTTGGGCAACTTTTTTGAAATTCCTGTCGCAAATTTAGAAAAAAGATAGCCAAAATTATGATAAATAGCCCAATCTGACAACCCTGGATCCAGGTACTGCACCAGGCTTCTGCCAGATTTGTTTTCTAATGAAAAAGAGTATACAAATTTATATATCAGATAGGCAGACATATTGCTTAGGTACAAAATAAGCTGTCTTTGCTTTGAAATACAGTGGTTTTTGTATGGACATTTTTTAAAAACTCCGTTACAAATCTGGGTACCTACTGCACCAAGTATCAGCACATAACTTTTTTTAAAGAGAGTAATAAAGAGATAAGGAGAAAGACATATTCCTTCAGTGAAAATTGTGGTTTTTTAAACTTTGAAAAACAGTAGAACTTATATGGAGATTTTTAAAGCCTATTTTTCAAAATTCAATTAAAGAACTAGGAACTTCACCATTTGTCTGCCAATATCTTTTTCAAATATAAAAATTAACAGGAAACACATTTTCTTTTGAATAATTTTGAATGACAACTTGCGTGTGTTACCACCAGACTAGAGTTATAGCTATTTCACGAGAGCCACCTGGATCATCAGACTCCTTTAGTGGTGCTTAGTCTGTTTATGCTCGTATAAATTATAAATAACTCTTTGCTGTCATCTGGGAGCGAACCATGAACCTTCCAATTCAGAGGCTGATGCACTACACACCACGCCACTGAAGCCACATGTTCTGCTCAATCCCAATGCAGGCTTCGTTGTTTATCAATAGCAACAGCGACTTGCCTTTTTATTAACACACACAAGCTTGCTATTGTTCAGTCGGTTTCGTTCTTTTTTCCCCATGCACCGATTCATATGCCAACAATATGATGCTCATACAATTTATTTTATTTAAAAAGAAACAGTTAAACGTGAATGGAGATTTTTCCTCAATTTGTTGTATCTCAAAATTCCGTTAAAAATCCAGGTACAGTGGCAGTACCTGAAAATTATTTTTTTGTTGGTTATATTTACTATTTTTTATTAAAATATAAAAGACCTGAAGGTATAACTCCAAGATGTACTACACCCTAAAGCTGCCTTTACTATTTTTGAATAGAAACAACTTTAAAGTTTAACATAGTTTAACTAACATATCAAAGGGGTGGAAATACTGCTATCACGTTTTGAGGTCGATTTTTTTTACTTTTGTTACCCCGGTGGAATGCCCATTCCATGCTCAGGAAGTCTAATGGAATGGCTCCACTTATCGTACAGAAATACCGTAACCTGCCGACCACTGGCTCTTAGACTATAATCACCGCATATGAAAGCCATGACTGGTGGCACCCTATATATATTATCTAAGAGGGTGCGCGTCCAGGGCTACCAGTAATTTTTATAAAAAATGATTTCCTGACCATATCATTAAGAAGTTAGAATTTGCTAAAGAAAATAGAAGCTAACCATAGGTCATGGTTTTCGTATAGTTTACTTAAATATATAGAATTACCCAAAAAGTTTATCTCTGTCTTCTAATGTGTTGAATAACAAGTAAAGATTGCTCGTATTTCTTCTTTTCTCTGGAGCTTTGGGGGGGGTCATGACCCCCATGACCTCCCCCCTGGATCCGCCACTGAGACCCTGGCACTGTATGTCTTATAGTATAAAGTTCTAATTGAATTAATCGACACAGAAATCCGGGACACATAATTCCACAGGAAAACAAATTAATAACATGTTATTGTATTATAATAAACAGTAAACTACCTGCTTGGGTTATAAATCTACACAATATTTTTTTTACTTTCTAGACTTATGAGTTATGACTCTGCCTCAAAATTTAAATGTCAACTAACTTTAAAGTGCCTTACTCAGACATTGTGGAACAGACGCTAAGCTACGTTACTATTTTTATTAGTGGGCCTATTCACACTTCATTAACGAAATCATCAAAATATTCAAAATTTATTACATTTTTAAACAAAACTACACGAAAAAAAAAACAAAATAAATGGGTTTTTCCCCTTTCACCCCTTTTTATGGTTTGATAACGCTTTTTGACGCGAAAGGTTTTTTTTTTCTTAATATATGTTTAAAAATCTATAGAAATCATATAAAATATTTTCGATTTCTTAAACTTAAGGTCATAACAAAGTTAATAACGGTTTAACGAGTAATGTGGGTGTGTTACTCCTTTTATCCTGCCGACCAATTAGCCCCACTATCCAGATGGCAGGCATGGTTTTCTAGTACAATCTTTCTATGACAATTTTTCTTTTTTTTTTGTGCAACTTTAGGCTGCCACCCTTCAGGACAATTTTTCACAATTTTCAAAATACGCAAAAAAATACAAGACTGGACTATATTCAACCTTTATCAAATCTTTTAAAATTTAGTGTCGCCAGCTCCCAGTCTATAGGGGTAGTCTGGCTGGGTGTGGAAAAACGTAAATGAAATTTTCCAAAACGGTAAGAGATAGACTCCCGTTTTGGAGTACTAAAATACTTTCTTGCTTCACCTACAAGAATCCGTTAATATTTTGCAGCAGCGTACAAATCGTAAATTCCCTTAAGGACTTATTTGCTGAATATTCGCGACTTTGTTAACTGTATTTAAGATATTTTTTTGTTTTTTGTTTTATTTTACCATTTTCCACAGATTGGGCGCAATTTTTCAAAATGGCGTCCAAGCGACAGGTTTTCAAATATGATTCCCAGGCTAAATTTCATCCTTATCATGTCGAAAATCCATAGCTTTAGTTGTTAATTATCGAAATCGCTATTTAGCCAATATTGGTTGATTAGATCGATTTAACCAGAGTCTGTGAAAAACTTCCTACAGTTTTAACCCAGCGTAAACAAATTGGCCTTAGGTGGAATGTATTTTTTATCACGAAAATTGGATTCTGCAGAAAATTGTAAATCCTTCTCTTTTCTGCCGACTAACAAAACGCAGATAACAAACGCGAATTTTCTCAAAAAACATCAAATTCCAAAAAAGCTTAATATTGGTAGAGGGCTTTGATTTGACGTCTTTAGAATTTCCTAGGAAAGGCCCTAAAACTTTTTTTTTCAAAAAGATGTTGAAGTAATAATTATTCCAGCTCATGAAATTCTACGCAAAAAAAAATTATGACAGCAGCAGCAGATGTAAGAGCAGCAGATTTTGAGAAAAACGAGCACGCTATTTTCTACCCAGATGTTATGTTAAAATGATTTAATTTCAGTAAAAAGCTCTTATAAAAATGTTTGTGCACAGTTTTTTTTCTGTAAAATCAGTTTTTCTTAAGAAAAAGAGTATCACAATATTTTTTTTGTAGAATTGTATGAGCTGTAGGTAATATTTGCAAAACTATCTTTAACTCTAACTATAATTTTAATATCCCGTGAAAATTCGACTTAGAGGGAGTCGACAGTATCTTCATTTTCAAGATGGCGGCCTTCCCCTTTACTTGCGCTTAAGCACTCTAAAAAATTGATTTTATAAATAAAAAGATGTAACTAGACATAAATCGTTCAAAAAGTGTTGCCCATCGATTAATGCAATTTTAACAAATATTTTGACTAAATTTACAACACCATGAAGTTCATTCACGTTTTTCTCTTAATCTTAATCTCTTTTCTGTGTTAAATTAGCCTTTCGAAAAATTAGAAAAAAAAACTAAATTTTAACCCACTCTACAAATGTTTGCTCCGTTCCAAATGTAGGGTACTTTTTAAGTAATGCTTAATATGTTAAAACAAAGCTCTCTGCCAAAATTCAGCTTTGTCGGAATATTTTTGTCCAATTTTCCTTAGCTTCTTTTCAATTTTGTTAGAATTGCATGGAACATTTTCCATACAAAATTTAATTAGAGCAATTTTTGAAAAAAAGGCACCAAGTTTAAAGAAAATCAGTTCACCCGCTTATACTGTAGCTCAATGTGTATTTGTATAGTCGATGCGTATAGACGTACAGACCTACAGACGTACAGATGCATAGACGTACAGACGTACAGACGTACAGATGCAAGTACAGACGTACAGACGTAAAGATGTACAGACGTACAGACGTACAGACGTTCAGACGAGCAGACGTAGATACGTACAGACGTACAGATGCACGTACAGACGTAAAGACGTAAAGACGTAAAGACGTACAGACGTACAGACGTACAAACGTACAGACGTTCAGACGAGCAGACGTAGAGACGTACAGATGTACAGACGTACGGACGTATAGACGTAAACACTTACAGACGCACGGGTTGATAGACCAACGAACGTCATGCCTCACTTTTTAGACTTCTCCATCACTTCTGTTTTTGATTAAAGCCTCAAAAAACGAATATTTAAGGTAGTATCGGTTAGACACGGATTCGAATCCAAACATGTGGCGTATCTGTCTAATGGACTCACCATAACACCAAAGGAGATGTTTGAAATTTATATTAATAGATTTTCCATATTCAATGTAAATTGGAAAATACTCGTACATAATTAAATAACGACATTCATACAAATTTATTTTAAAATTTAAATTTCCTCTCAAATGAAGGAATGAAAAGACACATCACATAATCTCATTACTTATATGAACACTCTCACCGCAAAACTGTTGCTCCTTTTATGTGTTTATCCAATTTCCGGTCTTTTCAAAATGTCTTAATACATATAGATTAACAAGTACTAGAGATTTAAGGTCGTCGATAAGTTATCAATAGAGGCCCAAATCCTTGAGCATTTACAACTGATGATTCATTTTCTCAAACCCTATATATAACATATAGAAAGACCATTAGCAACCCGCACCTCAGTAACCAAGTTAGAAAATCATTGTATTATAAAATAAAGGTCTTCAAAATATATTCAACTAAAACAAATACGCACTCTCCCTGGTGTACAATTGAAATATCTAAATCCTTGTCAACATAGTTAAACAAACGAGTCCTTGTGGAATTATAGGAAGCAAATCTATTTTCAAATACAAAATTGAAAACCTCTCTTTTGTCCCATATTCTGGCCCCTTTAACCTCCAACTCCCTTATAGCTATTTGCTTGGGAAAAGCCTATAATAACAACAACAACATATATTTATATTCATTCAGATTATAGAATTCCTTGGAGGATACATAGCCGGAAGCCTGGCGATAATGACAGATGCTGCCCATTTGGCATCTGATTGCATTAGCTTTGTGATTGGTCTCTTGGCGATTTGGATATCCAGTCGGGCGCCTGATCAAAACATGTCATTTGGATACAAACGCATCGGTAAATAAATGAGAGTCCTTTTATAATCCAGTCCTCTTCTTACCAAAAAAAAACCACCCGTTTTGATTCCCCAAGACTCCTACTATAGTTTATCAAACAAAAACAAATGGAATAAATATTCAAAAACCTGAAATCAAATTTAGATACGATTTTGTATTTTTCCATTTAGAGGTCATCGGAGCTCTGGTATCGATACTGGGTATCTGGATCCTTACAGCCGTCCTAGTAGTTATGGCATGCGAGAGATTATTTGCAGATGACTTCGACTTGAATGCGGATACCATGATGATAATCGCTGGAATTGGGATTTTAATTAACATTGCGTAAGGACTCCTTTTGATGTGCATAGATATAGAGCCCAGAGGGGTTGGAGGATGATTGTGTGTCGTCCTCCAGAGCACATTGTACATTCGAATTTTATGAAGTTTTGATTTTCGTTTTTTTTCTCTTCCTTTTTTTCATGTTTCTTTCTTTTTTTTTCTCTGGGAACATCCTTGCAGCATGGCATTCATTTTGCATGGTTCGTCGCTTTTCCCCGGCTCCCATGGTCACTCTCATGGTGGTGGAGGACACCATCATTCGCATTCGCACTCGCACTCACATGCTCCTCATGCTACAGCTAGGAATGATGCTGCATCTACTCATGGCCATCATAGTCATTTGCCGGATGGTGATGGTGGTGTTGGAAATCCATTGCCAGCAGACGTCTCAGTTTCCGCATCTGCGGATATTGTCAAACAACAACATGTGAGGTATCAAGGATGTGGTTCCGATCCGAAAACTCATTAATTTCATGACCAAAAAAGTTCTCTTTTTTTTTTGTTCGTTTAATTTTATTTGATGTGTTGCCGGTTTTATTTTTTTGTTTTTTTGATGGACGTAAAAGGTTTTTTCTTGTTATTTGCAGAAACAACGCAATGCCAGCATGCGGTCAGGAACAGAATCTGAATTTACGAGCTGCAGTCATTCATGTATTTGGTGATCTGGTACAAAGTGTAGGCGTTTTTCTTGCCTCAATTATTATTAAATTTTATGTGAGTATATATGTACCAATATTTTTGTTTATGTATTCATTCTTTTTAAAACTTTTACTGCAAGTGTAGCTGAGTCAATGACAAAAGTAACTACCTACATATTTTGAGTTTAATAAACTGTGGTTGCAAGTTTACTTTCTGGAAATTGTGTTATAGGTATTTATTGGTATATCGCATCAGTAATTGAAGGAGGTAACTCTATAAAAGAGGCAGTTTGTAGACCAGTTGGAATGCTGAAGGTCTATGTGAAATGGACAAATTAAATACAAGAATTTGATTTGACTTTAGGGCTAGTCGTTGGGGAGTCATTTGTTTTCATAACAGGATTCTAGAGCTTAAGTTACCACAGTCACGTTCTCTACTTATTTTCATAGGTTGGTTGTAATTTGTATTTCCTCTTTGGTCTTTTAGGCAAAATATGTATTTGGTTCATTTAGGCTGATAACTTTAGAGGTTTAAATCAACATTGAGAGAATGAAGAGATGTTTTAAAAGTAGTTTTCATCAAATCGCCGCGGTCGTCCGTATAACGTCCATCTGTACATCAAGCTATAAGCTTAGCAGGTTAATAGAGAAGTTACAAAGTATTTCTACCAATTTTTGTTTGCCATAGTGAAAAGTTCCACATGTTAACAGTATCTACCATTCAAAAAATAAGGTAAAATGAAAGGCTTAAGGAGAAGGGAGGCCCAAAAATACAACCCCCGTGAAATATCGTTTTTATTTTTCCTAAGCCATCCGAATCGTCTTAGGATTCATTCACTCAATGATATTTTATGAACTATCTACTTACAGGCAAAATCAAAGCATACAGCGGACTTTCTTATTAAATAGTCCAGTAAATGAAGGAAAAATAATGCCATCGCCTCAAAAAAAATTCAATTGTTTTGAAACTTGGCACACTTTTAGTAAGAATGGTCTACTGCCCATAATCTCGTAAAGGCCCTATCTACAATTTTCATACTCCTGAGTTTTAAAGGAAAAAACTTAAGGCCTGGTCAAACCGAACGTGATCCGGCGGCAATAGAATCAATACTTCACTAAACTCTATCCAACAAAAATTGTCAGTACAGGAAAGATAGGACGTTTGCTTCTCAGTCTGGTTGCATTGGCTTGCATACATCTGTCTCAAGTTAAAGCTCTCACAGGGTTTCCATACTTTGAATTTTAAATTGCCGCAGATTGAAGAACAATATGCATATGGTTACCATGGAAACTATTTCAAACATATTAAAAAAAAAAAAATCCATGTATTTTTTTTCATCACACCACACTTTTGGAATGAATATGATCACGTAGCGCTTTAAGAATGTTTCAAAACATAGCGCAAATAACTTTTTCGTTCTTTAAGACTAAAATTAGACAAATATTAATTGCATTTAATACGTTTATTTAGAAATACAAACAAATAAAAAGGGACAATCAAAACGACAACACTTTTGGCTCTCACCTTTATAGATTTTGTGCTCAAAAGCTTCAAAATCGAAAGTTCTTTAATAAAATCCACTGCAAAAGCTCTTTTGTATTGTTTCAACTTGGCAAAGGCAACTCTGTTGGAATGTGAGTTTTTTTTTTGTTTTATTTCACACAGCGAAGGTGGAGCGAAAGCTAGTATACGATCAGAATGCTTTTGGCATTGAAAGACGACGGTCATGTTGGAGCGTACGAAGTGTTTCAAAAAATTACAACAACAACTCATATATGTTAATCAGTGGGTTAGCATCTTTTTCAGTGGCAGATTTATAATTTAAGTGTTGTGGTGGTATACACAGGCACCACTGTTTTGAAAAAAGCTCGCCCATAAGCCCTGTACTGACAATTTTTCCTGGACAAACTATAGGGAAAAAGGATCGCAGCGATCAATTTTTTTACAAAAAACCCTGGATCACGCTCTGTTTGCGCAGGCTTTTAATGGCTGAACGAAATCGGAAATTTTGTAGATAGGGCCTTTAGGAGATTATGGGTAGTCTAGTGCTAAAGTGTAAAAAAGTTCCCATGAATCCGAGCTCTAGCGGCAATAACGTGCAACATGTTTACTATTCATTCGTGGTGTTTATCTTAGAAATTATTTGTGTTATCAAAAATGTTTTTAAAAATAAAAGATAGTTCATAAAATTCTCTACAATATTGATTATAACCAAATTTTCGATATCTTTTATAGTTAAAAAGTTATTTGGGTTCAAAGATTGCAACTTTTTTAAATTATATATCTCAGCAAATATGTTTTCTAAAAGATCTTTTCTGACTTTATTGGGAATATTTTTGTTTTAACTCTCCACCGTTAGTATTGAAAAACAACTTTTTAAAGACATCTGTTAAATTTTGCTGGTTTGGTTTGTAAATCTTGATTGTAGGGGTAGGGTACGAACTACGAAATCTTCCAAATTAAAATCTCGCGTTCGAAAGTTTGCATTCAAAAAGCTCGCAATTTCAGAATCTCGCTTTTCATAATCTCACAATAAAAAAATCTGACTTTAAACAATTTCACAAAAACGTTTAAACTTAAATTCAGCAAAATTCATTTGCATTGCAATAAATTAATTTTTTAAATGAAAATCTCTCTTTTTGGTTCACAGGAATTTTTTGTTCAGTCCGAAACTGAAACCTTATGTGAGATTTTAATTGAAGCATCCACGTCAAAAATAATATAACTCCACCATTTGTATTTGACGAAATATGGTGTTTTGATTCATAAATTTTTTTTTTTTTAAGTTACTTCTTTAAAACTTTTTTGAACCTAAAGAATGTGTTTTGTTGTTCTCTTTGTAAGAAAAAATATTTCTTTCTACAAATAATTTGTATTTTTATTTTAAAGCGGACTTTTGTCATCTTCTCAAATTTCAAGAATATGGAGCTATCTGGTTTTTGCACCGGAGATGCTTCAATTTGTGAAAATTTGATTTGCAAGATATTGCTATGTGAGACTTTCGTGGATATTTGCGAGATTTGTTGGTACGAGATAAAAATGTGGATTTTGTAATTGCGAGATTATGAACAGCAGGATTAGCCATTTGCGAGACTTCGTTTCTCGAGATTTAAAAAAAAAAATCAACCTTTTTTGTTTTTGCGGGATATCGTACCGCTTCCTGATTGTAGAACTTATGTTGGTATTAGTATGAGATTTAGATAAATATAACTCAAAAACCGACGCTATCAATAGGAATTTTTTAAAAAATTGAAAAACCAAAATTGTGTAAGATAGATAGATAGATAGATAGATAGATATTTTTATTGTTTGAAAGCAAATTAAAGGTTTAACAATTTTTATAAGGCATTGCACAGCGTATAGAGATATGATAAATTTTGTTTCTTACTACTGGAAATCAATATTATTTTTCTGATTGTTAGCTTTAATTAAATATAAATAAATTTGAAGAAAAAAAAATTGTTTTAAACTTTAATAAGTTTATATAAACTCCAAAAATTATAAAAAAAAAATTTTTACATAGGTATTTATTTAAGCTACTAATCAAAAACAGTTAGACCAGCTTATTGTCACGGGAAAATTTTTTTCTTTAATTGCTTTTATCATAAATTAAAATAAGTATATATAATTTAAATAAAATGTAACACAAATTTAATAAGTATATATTCTATAAAATATTTTTACACTCAAACTAACTTTGAAAAAAAAAAAATATTATTTCTAAAATTTTAAAACACCATAATTTAACAACCGAGTTAAATTAGGAAATTAAATCGCATGTTTTCGATGGAAAAATTGTTTTTATGGAATCTGTTTGGGTACGCCTCCTCCTCCTTGTATTGAGGGTGGGTTTCTTGTGATATATAATACTTGATTTTGGACTTCTATGTTAAATGAATATATAAAAAATGTTTTTATTAACTTTTGCAGTGATTTTTGTAAGTTTAAAATAATTTTACAAAAAAAAAAAAAAACGATTTCAAAATTTGGGCTTCTCAACTTTTTAAAAATTTCCTGAGAGTGTCGAATTTTGAACTGTAGACTTTTTTAATTTCCTCTTCCCGTTTCCAGTACCATCTTTCTTTCGTCTCATTCCCTAGCCTGACTCTTGCAATTCTCCCTTTTGTTTCTGTCTTCCATCCCGCTTTCAAATACTGTGGGATCCCTACTGTCATTACTTCTTTATACCACCTGTTGTAACTAGATTCTTTTATTCGTCCACTTCTTTCCTTCCCCGGCTCTCTCCTGTCTTCTCTTTTAACTCCCTCGTATCCATTCACTATTTTATTTTATTTTATTTTATTTTATTTTATTTTATTTTATTTTATTTTATTTTATTTTATTTTATTTTATTTCATTTTATTTTATTTCATTTTATTTTTTTTTTAGCTGTTATGTTTTATTGAACGTTATAATCTAAGAAGATTTTAAGCGGATTTATAGATAAATTTTCCATTTATTAAAAATATTGTTATCATAATATTTTCCCAGTTCGTTTTTCCCTGCGTAAGATTGTTTTATGAGACTGCCTATGTTAAAGCTGAGGCCTTTTTCCTAACAACAATCTGTGATTTCTTATCGACCTAAATTATTTTTTAAGACTTTCTCGGAGACTATTTGATTAAAAATTCCATTAATTAAAAATTATTGATTCATCACAATTCTTTTGAATGTTTAAAACTTTTCATGAACAAGACTCCGATTAGATAAAAACAATGAGAATAATGCAATTCTTTTTTAACATTTTTTTCAAATATGTAGCTATATGTATTTTGATTTATTTAAATTTAAATTAGTCATACTAGAATCAAACAAAATTTGATAATATATTTAAGATTGAGCAAAATGAGTCAGATTTTTAGATAACTTTTATTCATTATTCAAGCTACGCCGTTGAGAATTCAAAAATTCGCCTACCTGCAGTTTCTAAAATATGCCTGAAATACGTTTGTATCGGAAATAGGATTGTTCTTTTTGGATTATTTTTTTTGTCGGTTCTACTCACTCCAAACTTGGTAAATGTGCTTCCATTCGAATATGTTCTCAAAAGATTGAGAGACATAAGACCATATAGTTTTTTGCCATTTTCAGTTTTGCTCAACTTTATAGTTGGTGGGCCAACTACATGCAAGCAGCGTTGCCATAATGGCATTATAAATGCTAAATCTAGCATAATACAGGAGTGAAAAGCATTTTGAAATTTAAAAATTATGCCAAATGCTTTTTTGGCACTATCTGTCTTTGTTTGGCATTCTTGAATGCTAGATTTGGAAAATGAGATCTCAGAGCCCTCAGCAATCTCAGTCTCGTGAACAGTATTCCTCAGAAATGTTGCTGTCAAATAACTGAGGAAAGAAAAAATTGGATTCACTTCTGACTGAATTACATTTCAGTCGGTGATGGACTTCCTTGGGTCACTGAAGTCGTTTATGAAGCAGTTCATTGCACCACCAAATTTTTCGTTGAGTCAGTAAATTTGTTTTATAAATTAATGTAATATTAGTTGCTTTATGAAATAAATTCAGGGGCTCAGTGAAAAATTGGTTGTTTAACAAACAGTTTATTTGCGTATGAATGACTATTCACTACTAATATTCGAATCAATAATATTTTTTGTTAGTAAAGAGTATTTCTGAAAAAATAAACATGATATTTTGTGCACTATGTATTTTTAAATGGATTTTGAAATCTAGCATTCTGTTTTTTGGACTTCCATACTATTTAGCATTATAAAATTTGAGATCTAGCATAATGAAATTTGAGATTATGGCAACACTGCATGCAAGCAGTTTTAAGCATTCGAATAAAAACTCGTAACAGTATTGAAAAGTAATAGGCAAGGAAATACATAATATAGTAGGGCTGTTACTGAGACCAACCTTTCATTTTGACCTGATGGATTGAGTTAATTATACTAATAAGTTCATGTCCTAACTTTACTATTAAGAAGTGTTGTCAACATTTCGGGATTTAAACTGGTAAGTGGCAACCCTTTTCTTGTCCTTCTGACAGTGTTGCCACCTTGGCAGCACTTCTTAAAAATAAAGTTAGGACATGAACAAATAGTGTACTAAAGCTCAACCCCTCAGGTCGAAATGAAAGGTATGCCCTCATATCTTGCACTAACGCCCCTACTAATACTTAAGTTCTAAAATTAAAAAAAAAAGTCTTTAATATTTTATTTTCAATTTTTTATTCAAAATTTTGAATTCGTAACATTTTTGCCAAAGCTGTTCTTCAAAAGAACTTAATTTGAAAATAAACCAAACAAATAGACTTCTGGCTTTACAGAAATCTTCAAAGTATTATTGCAAGTGTTTCCATTGTTTTTTAGTATACATTTTTTTTTTCCATTTTATGTAAGTATTTATTTTTAGAAAATTTCCCCTCCTCCACAGGTGGGCAGAAATTTAACTACCCCTCAATAAGATTTGTTTCTTATCTAGTTTCAACCTACATAATCTGACTTTTTGTCACATTTTACACTAATCATCAAGAAAAACACTTGCGTGTTCCACTTTACTGCGCGTCTATAGTCAAATGCATAGTTGAACTCGAATGCTTTCATCCCTACAAATTTTAAACATCCTAAAAGTGTCACAAAATCTAATCAATAATAGCTGGAAATGAACTCATCAATCATCGTTTATTTTAAGCAAAATTTTCCAAACAGCACTGTATGTATATGAATTTCCGTTAAATTGTTTGTCGATCAAACAATTTGAATTTAGGAAAACATCAAAAAGTTACTTAGATAGATACCACATCAGACAGACATCACATTTGATTACCATCACTCTGTGGATGAGCAAATTAACTTCCTGTGCAATCTTTAAAGTATCAAATTTTAATTTATATCCTACCGTTATCGCCCACAGCCCAATGCAAAACTTGCTGATCCATTATGTACGCTCCTGTTCTCGGTGATTGTCCTTTTCACGACAGTCAATTTATTCAAGGAGTCCGTTTGTATTCTCCTGGATTCCGTGCCAAAACTAGTGCATCTGTCAGAGCTGCAAAGTGATTTGTCCAACATAAGTGGAGTTAAGTAAGTTTCTCGATTTGCGTCCTTTCTATTTCCGGAAGTGAATGCCCTTCCGTTCATATATACATATATACACATACCTACGCATACACTCAACTACACTAATAATGATTGTAATTATTCATTCGACACAGATCCGTTCACCATCTGAATGTGTGGAATCACACGGTCAATCACAGCGTAATGATGGTCCATTTGGTTGTTGGTATGTTAATACGTTGATGGGGGGGGGGGGGGGGTTTTAGGCAACCCAAAGGGGGTGGTGGCATTGAAGCTCGCCTGTTGATGGTTGTAGTTTTGTTAACCTATTTCCATTTCACTTAATGTATCATTTCAGATATCCTGGTAGATAGTGATGCTATCCTAACGGAGGCTACCTCAATAGCGCACGACAAATATCACATTCAGCATAGTACAATTCAAATTGAACGTGTGTGAGTTAAAGTGAATGTGGGTATAACATAAAGGAAACTATACATGCTACACGTTCGAGAGAGGTTTACTGATGCTTGTTTAAGGACTACGGATGGGCGGCGGAAGCTTTCAAAAAGACTGTGTGTGTGATAGGGATATAATGTAAGGATTGAGAGATATAACATAATTTTCGAAAGCCATTCGACGAACTTTGCTATACCTATATAATATATCTAGTGCTACCAAATAGTAATGTTTTCTAAAATAATATTTATGTATTGTTTAGTTGTATTTATCTAGTAATAAGCTGATACCGATTGTGTGTTTTGTTACGAGTATAAGAGTTATAGAAAAAAAAAACAATTTGTAACATTATACTGAGTTGTGCTATTTAAGAAGAAATTCTTTTAGAAGTAATAAAATAAATTGAAGTCATTTTATACGTAGGTACTATTTATTTGAATTGCTTTTGATTTAATGGAATACTTTTAATGTAAGGTATTTACGGGGTGAGTCGAATAAAATGTTACCAACATTGATGAACCGATAACGGCTGATATATTTTTCACAAAACTTGTTTAAAGCCCCAAAGCGAGCTGATTACTATGCGTTGCGTTATACTAAAAATATTTGAAAACAATTCCAAGAAAAAGGTGGGATTGATCCAAAATCGGATAAGTGGATTGCAGAACTTCAGTGTGAATAAACAACACACATGCAGGAATAGTTGAGAGTTGTAAGTAACTAGGTCCTGGTTCTCCACGAGCTGTAGCGTCACCAAATATATTTATTTATTATCGGAATCAGAATAGAAATATAAACACGTACCAACGTATGTAGTTGACATTAAACATATGCCTGGCTATTCTGAAAAGAGCGGCGGATCGCTTTCAATGGCAGATTTGCACTTTCCTATTCTCTAAAACGATTTGCTTTTCATTCAATCCTGTAAAAAAAACTTTTGGCACCTCATTTGGGACAGTTAATAAAAATCGTTCATATGACCTTGTAAAAAAAAACTTTAAAAAAATGGTAAAAAAGAATTTATAGCTGAGCAAAATTAGATACTGGAACAAGCTGAATTTTTATAGCCGTGAAGTGGCCTTTCAAATAACATATTTTTCTTATGAATCGACCCAAATGAGGTGCCAAAAGTGTTTTTGTGACCTTGAAACGAACTTTAAAAATTCATAGGAAAACAATCTATAGCTGACCAATTTCAGAAAATAGTTTAGCTTTTATCACGATCTGGAGATCTTTCAGATGTTAAACATTTATTGGGAGTTTCCCAAAAATAAGTTGCTAAAAATCGCACTTGACCTTGTGTGACCTTGAAAAACTTTATCCCTCAGATGGGGATTTGTACCTCAAGCATGGCGTGAAGTCAAGGTTGTATTTATCCCGAAGGCTGGTAAGCCCAGCCACACGGAGGCTAAGGACTATAGACCAATCAGTCTCACGTCGTTTACTCTTTAAACTTTTGAGAGATTGTTGGACATCTATATTCGCAGATCACTGAACCCGGAGGTGATTTTTCCAATGCAACATGCCTATACGAAAGACAAAAGCGTAAAGACAATTGTAAAAACTCTCAAAGACAAGGAATACACTCTTGCTGTCGTTCTAGATATTGAAGGAGCATTCAACAATGTGGAAAACGATGCAGTTAAGAGAACCCTTGTAGAGCTGAATAGAGAAAACTCAATTATAAATTGGATTGTGTGTATATTAAAAAACAGGCATATAATACCAGAACTTGGAGAATCACGTTTAATAGTATCCACATCCAGAGGAACACCCCAGGGAGGGGTGCTTTCTCCGCTTCTTTGGATACTAGTTACGAACGAAAATTAAAATATAGTGGAGTCAAAGTAGTAGCTTATGCAGATGACCTAGTACTACTTGCGACAGGTAAATTCCCATCCACTCTTAGTCAAAGGTCAACACATGGGAAAAGAATTGTGGTCTAATGGTCAATGCATTGAAAACTGAATTGGTTATCGTCACTAACAGAAGGAAAATACCAATGTTTAGATTACCATCAATTGCAGGGACTCCACTAAAAATCTCGGATCAGGCCAAATACTTGGGTGTGATCCTTGATAAGAAACTCAACTGGAGTCTCAACACTAAAGAAAGAGCAAAGAAAGCTATGGTTGCGTTCTATTCCTGCAACAGGATCTTTGGAAAATCCTAGGGACCCAATCCAAAAATTATCAGGTGGATGTACACGGCAATAGTTAGACCGATACTTACCTACGGTAATTTAGTCTGGTAGAACGCGACTGAGAAAGCAACAAACCTGAAAACCTTGACAAAAGTTCAAATATTAGCATGCGTAGGTATTACGGGGGCGTTTAAAACCACTCCCACAGCGGGATTGGAAGCGATACTCAACTTGAGACCCCTTAATTTATTCGTGCAAGAATCTGCAGCATACAGACTAAATGCTGGAAGCAAAACACATCGGGCCACACTCAGATTATGCAGAGATATGTGGGAAATAATGTTTGCACAGACTACACAACACCCCATTTAAACTTCAACAGACCCTTCACTACCTCTTTTCCTAATAGAGAGAAGTGGGAAAACAACCAACCTTTCAGTAATAAATCTACGATAACAACTGTCTTCACTGATGGTTCGAAGATGGACATTGGAGTTGGTGCAGGAATTTGAATTTTCTCTGAAACTCTGCTTGCTCCTTCAGACTTCCGGACTTTTGCAATGTCTTCCAAGCCGAAGTCTTGGCAGTGACAAAAGCAGCTACGCAAATATCAATGATGGCGACCACGAGCTGATATCACCCTCTTTATTGATAGCCAAGCAGCAATAAAAGCAATTTCTGCCACCGAGATACATTCGAAGCTTGTGACTTGCTGTCGTGAAGAGCTTAGGGTTCTTGGCATGCAGCATAACATTAGACTCTGCTGGGTTCCCGGTCACAGGGTACCCGATGTACAGGAAAACGAGAGAGCTGATGAGCTGGCGAGAACGGGTTCGTCGCTTGATTCAAGTCAAGCCGAATAACATATCAAAGTACCAACCTGTAGCATCAAACAGGATATTGGAATCTGCTTGAAACATGCCCCACAACTAGAAAGTTATGGCCAAATTTCAATAAGCAGAGAACAGACAAAATTATACAAATTATCAAGAAACATCTCCGTTCTCTTGTCAGCATAATCACCGGACACAACCTACTGAGATACCGCATAAAAAGAAAATGAGGCTCAGTACTGACGACCTTTGCAAAGGGTGCAGCGACGAAGAAGCATATGAGGACACCTTATACTTCCTTTGCCACTGCCCAGCACTTTAAGAAAGAAACTCCTAGGAAATCATTTCTATGACGACCTAGAGGAACTTTCTGGAACTTCGGCTAGTAGCCTTCTGAATTTCATCAACGCCTCTAAAAGGCTTGACTGCTAACAGAACACATAGGTTTTTTTACATTAAGTGGAATACAATTTCCTAGGGTATCACAACGGATCTACATAGATCAAAGTGTGACGGTAACGAGATCAACTGTCAGCCCTTCTACCTAACCTAACCTAAACCTTGATCACAAGTTATCTAGGGCTGTGCAGTTTCTTGGACTAGTTGACGTTTTCTGACCAATTACTCACCAATTAAATGGCATTAATTGGTGCTAAAGATCCAGAGCCGATTTTTTGTGAACTTAAAATTTTCTAAAATACAGTGTAACAAAGTTGCAGTTTACAGTTCAAGTGTTTTATTATTCAAGAAGGGGGATCTTTCTCCTACAGTTTAGGGAGGAGGGAAGTTTTAAAAAAATAAAACATAGTTGCCACTTGGAAAGAAAAAATTATGCTTAATACTCTTGAGTGTATTCGTTGCTGTGAGGTTTTGATTTGCGAGATTTTAAACTGTGAGATTTTAGTTAAAATTTCTCGGGATTTTTGAGATCGTGATCTTGCGAGATCACTTTTTTTAATTTCAAGCTTATGAAAACATAATTTTTAGTTGCGAGATTTCGTTGTTCGAGATTTTAAAAAAATGTGAGATTTCGTTATTCGAGATTTTGGTTTGCGGGATATCGTACCGCTTTCGTGTAGATGCATTTTAAGAGGTGGTTAAGAGGGGTATTTGTTATGATACATGTTTTACCTTTCAAAGCTGAATCTAATGAGACCAAGTCCAAAATGTCGGAATGAAACTTAGAATAAATGTTTCATTTAAAAGGGTGTTTTTTTTAAGGTGAAGGGCAGGTGTAGAATTAAAGTAAGAAGAAAAAAGCTTAAAATAATTAATTTTCTGAATTCCAATAAATGAAAAAGATATACAACCAAATACATGAGAAATTAATGACGAAAAACAAAAAAGCTTACAGAATTTTTTTTTAATTTCTTATGGCAAATGTGCTAAGTTTTCGAAAACACTTACAAAAAAAAGAAAATGTACATACAGTCGACTCCCTCTAAGTCGAACTCCCTCTAAGTCGAATTTCCCTCTAACTCGAACTTTTTCGCCCTAATTTGTATTCCCCTCAAATTTTAAACCATAAAATATTTCTCTCTAACTCGAATTTTTGCAAAACTCTCTCTAACTCGAACTGATTTTGATATCCCGTGAAAATTCGACTTAGAGGGAGTCGACTGTAGGTATTGTGTTGACTTGTTACTTTTTAAAAAGCATTTCGATTTTTTTCTTAAACATTACGGTTTTCCAAACGGTAAATTTCGATATTTTAATGAAGAGGCATACTTTATTATGCCAACATTAATATTAACTATGAAATAAACAGTTGACATCGAACTCCAACGATGATTATTAAATAGCTTACGCCACCTGAGTACTTAAATGCCCCATAAAAACGGTGACCATATTTTTGGGAACAAAACCCGGGACAAAAAGTAAAACAATTTGGAAACGTGAACAATTATTATTAGACTTTTCAATAATTTTTATAAAGAGAGATTAAGCCAATTTTAATATGTTTTGTTTTCAAAAATGACTTTCAGTACATGAATTAATGGGCGAGAAAATATAACGAAGTGAATATATGTAGATTTTAGATATGTTTTGCTGTTGTAGTAGATCCCTTTGCGCGATTTGTTAAGGAGATACACCAGTCAACGAAATTAAAGCAACAAATTTGTTTTCAATATTTTTTGGTGTTTTTTGAAGAGCTGTATCGGGGTCTATCTTTGTGACGAGTGGTCGTATTGAGTTGAAACAAAAAGCATTTTACAGATTATTTATATTTTTTGTTTCGAGATTTGTTTGCAAAAAAATTGATGTGAATTAAAAAAAACTTCAGAAAATGTTCAAAAATGGGACAAATACGGAAAATACAGGGGGGGACATTTTCACACAAAATCAACGAAAACACGCCTAATAATGTGCTATAATTTGTTTGAAAGCTAATACTCCATCCTTGCATTTAGTTCTTAAATCAAGTTGTTTAACCGAACAGTTTTTGAGAAATTAAATTTCAAAGTCAAAATTTAAAAAAAAAAGTTGTGATTTTTCTTAAGTCGATATTTTTCAAAATTTTACGTTATTAAGTGCTTTTTTTCTGTTCAACATTCAATGCCTTCATTATTTTTTAGTCCATTACCGAAAACTTAATGTAAAAATCTTTCTTAGTGTTTGAAAAATTAAGAAAAACAAAAGGTACTTTTACCAAATAAGCCCGAAAAAAGGGTTAAATTATGGATAATTCATGAATAAATTCATTTTTTCGGGCTTATTTTCTTTTGTTTTTTCTTAATTTCTCAAAAACTAAGAAAGATTTTTACATTTGGTTTTCGGTAATGGATTAAAAAATAATGAGGGCATTGAATATTAAACACAAAAAAAAGCACTTACGTAAAATTTTGAAAAATATCGACTTAAGAAAAAAAATCACAATCAAATACTATTTGCTCAAACAACTTGATTTGAAAACCAAATGCAAGAATGGAGCATTAGCTTTCAGAAAAACTATAGCACATTATAAGATGTGTTTTCGTTGATTTGTAAGGTTTTGTTTTGGCATTTGAAGTCAATGTTTCAGAAACTGCCCCCTGCCTCAGGGAGGGGAGATACAACTTCCCCCTATACAATTTTTTTCTTAGAATAACCCCAAGAACCACACCCTTAAATACTTCCACTCAGGTCCGCGACACCCTGTATATAAAATTTGTAAAACACTTTTAAGGAAAAATTTTGGGATGCAAATCTAATTGAAATATTTATGTAAAGATAAAAACAAAATTAAAAAAATTGTATGCCCGTTTTGAGATCTCGAATTTTGAAAAAAAAATTGGAAACTTTTTTTAAAAATTCAAAAGCTTTTTTCTTTTAAAAATTTTGACATACAATATTCAATAAATTATTATAATTATTCTAAATAATATCTTTTATTTATTTCATGAAAAAAACACGTTGAAAATCTCCAATATCAAATCAATACAATATTATTTAATCTTATCTGAAATTTGTAAATATATAAACAAAATTATTTAAAGCCGTTTAGTCGATAATGATAAAATTCAAAATAAAAAAAATCATTCTATGACAGGTACTTTTTAAAACTCCTAAGCATCGAGTTTCAAAAAAATCGATCATATTGTTTTCGAAATATTTGATTTTCAAAAAAAAAAACATTTTTTAAAAATCCAAAAAAAAAGTTTTTTTTAATTTTGGTACACAAAACTATATTTTTTTGGGAAGCTTCTGTATAAAAAAATATAATGTTTTAAAGAAAATTGAAAATTAAAAATGGTTCTTTGGGAGGTACCATTAATAACCATATTTTGAAAAATGGTTTTCCACCCAAAGGAAGCCTTTACTAAAACTAATTTATTGTTTTTTTTTCAGAAGAGTTGTGGAGCCGTTTTTGAGAAAAATACGATTATGTAAAATTGCTAGAAAAAATTGTATGGCAGGTACCGTTATTTTTAGTTATAAAGAAAAGGAAAAAAACATGTGGGCATAATCATCAAAAACCACTATGTACCCAGTTTAAAGAAAATCGACCCAGTCGTTTAAGCTGTAAAGTGTTAATGAACAGACAGACAGACAGAATTGTGCCACCCACTTTTTTGGTCATCATCATAATGTCATGTTTGATTGTTATCTCTATTTTTACTTGCGATTATAGGTTCTATAAGGCAAGTTTTGGATTCGTGCAAAAAAAAAATTTTGAGATAACAATCAAACATGATATTACAATGATAGAGAACACCAAAAAAGTGGGTGGCACAATTCTGTCTGTCTGTCTGTTCGTCTACAGCCTAAACGGCTCGATCGATTTTCTTCAAACTTGGTACTTAGTGGTTTTTGGTGATTCTGCCGACAAGTTTTTTTCATTTTTTTTTTAGAACCAAAAATAACGGTTTAACATTTTTTTTTGCAAATTTACATAATCGTATTTTTCTCAAAAACGGCTCGACAACTTTTCTTAAAAAAAATTCAATAAATTTATTTTAGTAAAGGCTTTCTTTGGGTGGAAAACCATTTTTCAAAAATGGTTATTAATGGTACCTCCCGAAGAACCATTTTTTTGATTTTTGATTTTCTTCAAAACGCTACGACTGATTTCAATTATTTTTTTTACACAGAAGCTTCCAAAAAATATAAATAGTTTTGTGTACCAACATTTTTGAAAAAATGTTTCAACATTTTTTTTTGAAAATCAAATATTTCGAAAACGACATGATCGATTTGTTTGAAACTCGATATTTAAGACTTTCTTAGTACTCTATAAAATATTTTTAGAAAAAATTTTACATTTATGAAAAAATAACGGTACCTTCCATACAAAAGTTAAAAAACCGCAAAGGAAAATATTTTTTTGCTTAAAAACGACTCAAACGATTTTGATTAAACTTTTTGTATAGGGTAAGTCGGTGTAATATGCCACACTTAACAGAAAACGATTTAAATTAAATAGTAAATGACAAGTTAAGTAAAAGATTTTTTTAGTTTCGTTAGGTTGATGTTTTATTTAATAAATAAAGGAATAAAAACATAACTTTAATGCTTATAATTCATTGCAAATGAAGTTTTTAAAAAACCTTAAAAAGTGGCATTTTACCCACACGTGTGGGTAATATGCCACTTCTGAAGGGGTGAAATGCCAGAAAACATTTAATATGGCATTTAATCGATGGGACATATCGGGCAGATTCCATTTTGGAGACAGTCCTCGTGCATCCTTGTGACAATTGGAGCACTGCACCCAGTCACATCTGGGTCCATCTTTATCGTATCTGAAAGAAATTAAAATCAAAGGGGGTAATATGCCACTTTAGTGGGTAAAATGCCAGTTGGTACGAAACAAACGTGGCATTTTACCCCAAAACGTGAAAAAATATAAAAGTATCCCTGAACGAAATCTAACGGAACATATCAAGTCTAGGCACAAACAAACATTAAGTACACAAAATTAGCCTTACCTTCTTGGAAGAAACCTTCGAATATCGCACTAAAAAACAATAAAAAAAAACGATTTTAATCGCACTCAATTTAATAAAAACACACTTGAATTTAAACTTTCATGAATATTTTCCAAACCAAACTGCCTAATAACTTTCGCATCCGTGTGCCCAGAAAACTTAGCGTAACTGAGCGAATTGCAATGTCAGCGTTGCCAACATCAACTTAGAACTGCAATATATTGAAAGGTGGCATATTACCCACACTGGCATATTCGACCGACTTACCCTATACTAAAATTAGTACGATCTACTACCAAAAATTATAAAATTTTACACTTTGCAACTATTAATAGTACCTGTCACAGAACGTATTTTCTTATTTTGAATTTTCTCGTTATCGGCTGAACGTATTTAGATGATTTTTTTTTATATACAAATTTCAGATAAAATCAAATAATATTGCATATCAAAATTTTCAAAAAAAAAGTTTTTGGATTTTTAAAAAAAGTTTCAAACTTTTTTTTTGAAAATTCGATATATCAAAAACGGGTTGACAATTTTTTTCCAAATTTTGTTTTTATATACACATAAATATATAGCTTAAATCTGCATACCAAAATTTGTTCTTAAAAATGTTTTAAGAATTTTATATATAAAAAATTAATTAAAAAAAAACCGCTCCAACGATTTTAAATTTTTTTTTCGTATACAATTATATTCCATCATGAATTAAGATGGCATACTTTTTTTCACCTCAAACTGTCAAAAGAGTTGTTTTAGCTAATTTAAATGTCGTATTTCATGCTTCTCTACATTTTTCTCTCATAATTTCCATGTTTGTATATACAATTTTCTTAAAAACGCAGTGTCTTGAACATAAGAGCAAGTACGTGCGACCCAGTCGTGCATTTTATTTTTTCTGCACGAATCCAAAACTTGCCTAATAGTACCTACTTTTATACATCGCAAGTAAAAATGAGTAACCAAAAAAAGAAAAGTGGCTATTATTCATTTCATATTTTATGCAACAATAATTAAGAATCGGTATTGAAAAAAAAAAATATTTACAACACAACACTCAACAACACAAAACTCAAACGAAATAATTTAAATTAAATTAATAAAATATAATATCTATGTATACAAAATTGTTTATGTTTTGAAGTATTCTTTGTGTACAAAGCTACTGCACCTGTTATGATGAAATTTTAGTTTTTAGAATATGCAATCATTGCTACAGCAAGAGAATTTCTCAAGTTGCTACCAAAGCACAAAAGAAATGGATGCAACTTGTTTGCGGTTACCATCCCCAAAAACGCCTGCTAACAATTTTATTTTTAATATTTCTGTCAAAAACCATTTAATTAAATTTAACATTTTTATCAATATGTATAAACTAAAATGGTTTTTGTATTTCTGTTGCAATTTTTAAGCGAACAATATTTTGAAAAATTATAGGTTTTGAGAAATTTCTTATTAAAAATAAAACTTTATACTTTTAATTTATAAAAATAAAAAAATATTTAAAAGAGTGCCTTGGAAATTTTAATCACTGCTGTTTTGATATAAGGTCAAATTGAACGGATTGAAAACGGAAAACAAAAAGATACCCCAATTGAAAACGTCAAAAAAAAATTGCGGACCGTGCAATCGTTCGTTTTGCTGAGCGTCTATAAATCATTAATGTTCGGCAAAACGAATGGATCAAGAGTCCGCCATTTTTTGACGATTTCAATTGCGGTATCTGTTTGTAATGGCCGTTTTCAATCCATACGGATTCGATTCAACCGAATAAAAGAACAGTCACCAATATCCCAACAAGATTTGACAACAACTTTGATGGTATTTTTATGAAAACTTCTTTGTTTTGTTTTTGTATGAATATGGTCACCTCACAGCTTTCAAGAGGAATACAAGTATTCCTATGAAATTATTGTATAATCATAGTCACTTGAATATTTGTATATAAACTTATACTCGTATAAAAATGTGTACAAAGTTGCAATTCAATATTGAAATGCCAATAATGCCAACAGAGCCTGCGGTCAGGATTAGTAATTCAAAAACTATAACCTGATTTCATTTGTATAGAAAAGGAAGAAAAAAAAACAGCAAACGGCAAAAATTGGCACTTATGAAATCCTTGTGCTGGCGAACATTCATTTGGAAACAAAAATAATTTTATATTTTATCCATAAACCAATAAAGGCAGAGAATAATATAAAATTGTATTTCTGTTTGTCAATTCATTCAATTTGTTGCTAGGTTCCATAAAAATGGAGAGGGATGGATTTATATTTGTTTCTTTGACTACAATTATTGCTGTACAGATTGGTTGATAGGTACCTATCTACCAATACTTTGCATTTTTTATTTTTTTTTTTAGAGATCATAAAGCTTTATTTTCCAAAAAAATAACAGAATGAAAATGGGTCTCAGTAATATTTTGCTTGCTTAATCCAGCATCGCTGACAAACTCGATTTTATCAAATTTGTACAATAATTTAATTTCGAAAAATAAGTTCACTGCAGTCTCTTTGCAAACCTGCAAAGTTTTTGAAAATGTACTGCATCGGATTTCGACCTGTGATCAGTGACGTCTTTAAGCATGGGCTCGGTGGGCCAGGGCCCAGGGCTCCGCGATTTAGGGGGCCCCCTGGACAGCCCCAGTATACCAACCGATGGTTATCTTTGAAAGCAGGTTTGCGAAGTTGAAATTGAATTTATCTGGCTCTAATAAATAAGTGATAGAGCATTATTTTTTCATCATTATCATGAAAGACCAATTAATGCTCTTAAAACTATTTAATTTTTCTTCACAAAAAAAGAATATTTTAAGTTATTTTGGTACCAAAATGAATTTCAAGAAAAGTTCAATTTTTAAATAAAATAAACACAATTGAATAAATACTACATAACAGTTATATAATTTTGTATTTTTTTGTCTTTAATTCTCTTTTTTTGAGAAAAAATTGCAACAAAGTCTTAAGAGTATTAATTGGGCTTTCAAAATAAGGAAGCAAAGATTATACTCAATAGCTTGTTGTTTTTTGTTTTTAATAAAATAATATCAAAGCGAATAGAACTTAAAATTTAAAAAATGACGTTTGGTACAAAAATTCCCACAAAATCGTTATCCGCACAAGAACAATTTTTAGATCAGTTAAAAATGCTCGTTTGAATAGATCTGTTGTAGTTTGGTTGAGGTAGAGCTAGTTAAGAATAAAAATATCCAAAACAGAGCTAAAACGAGAAAATTATAATTTTTAATTTGTACACCCGGAACATTTTAAAACATATCATAGGTAGATACTATAATATTTTTTTTACGGCAAATTTTCTTTGAACACAAAATCTCTTGACAACTGTCTGTATACGTTTCTAAAGAACACCAGGTACATAACTTAATTTTATCAATTTTATTTGCAAGAACAGGAACTTAATTTTTTCATTGGTCGTTCGTTATTCAGACATCTTTCGACAGTTGACAAACAAAAGCGTCTATGCTTTGAAAGCAGCCTTAGGATGAAAAAACCACAAAACCACATTTGTATCATCAAAAATAGAAGAATTGAGTGCCGCGTGAAAAAAGCAGATAACATTCATTTTATTGAATTCTAATTCTAAAATATTCAAAATTTGCCTTAAACTCGCAAACTGTTTGTGAATAGATTCAAACCTTTTGATACTCCCGAAATTGTTAAATGGTAATAGTTAAAACATACTTAAATTTAATAAAAAATTGTGGTAGGACTTGTAATATGAAATAGTTTTTAATAAACAAAATTTCAAGAGGCCCACATATCCTTAAGGGCCCAGGGCCCCCAATTGTCAATTAGAAAAATTAGAAAATCACAATCACGACCAGTGAATAATTCACGAACAAACTGTGAGCGCCTTAAATTGGATTTGATATGTGCCTTTGTTCATCTCACATTCTATGAAAAATCACAGATTCACAATCACAGTGCTAAAATCATAACGAACAGGAACAATTCACAAATCGCGAAAAGAACTGTGGTCGTGATTCATTTTAACCTGTGAACAAAATCACTACCAGAGTAAAATCACAAGAGAAATTAAAAAAATCTCACACATCAAGACGAAAGTATAAAGAAAGAGAACGCATGTCGTGATTTTCTTTGCTTTTTATGGGTTTATTTTTTGATAGATTTTGCTTTCCTGGAAACTGGAAATTTTGAATTTGCCCAGCAATGCAAGTGCGAATTTTTTGACATACACCTTCTGCCACGCCTACTTTTATTATATTTTAGTTTACTTCTTAATCCGTTGCTCTAGAGAGCTGAAATTTGCAATTAAGTTGTTTAAAACCTAAAGAACAACATTATGCATTTTTGGAAATCCACCCACTGACACGCCTTCTTTTCATTAATTTGAGTCTTCCCATAGTGAGCAAAATTTTTGTGAATAAGTTTTTAGAGCTAAAAGAACAAAACATATGTACATTTTTGGAAAATCGCCCACTGCCACGCCTTCTTTGCCTATATTAGAGTTTTACCCTCAATACGTCGTCCAATGGAGCTGAAATTTTGTAAATAAGTTGTCTAGAGCCTAATGAACAACATATCAAATTTTTGGAAATCCGCCCACTGCCACACCTCTTTTTCTTATATTTGAGTTTTCTCCTTCATACGTTGCCTTAGAAAGCTGAAATTTTGTAAATAAGTTGTCTAGAACAAAAAAACAATATACAAAATTTTTATAAATCCATCCACTGCCATCTAAAAGATACTTGTTTTAATTTTTTTTTTTCAATAATAAAGTGTGCAGTAAAATGAGTCACTATAACTTATTCTGATTTTCCAATATATCTATTTTTTAATTCACGAATCACAATCACAGGTAAAACTCACAGTAAATTGCAAATCACAGTCACAGATTTACCTGTTGTTGAAAAATCATGACTTTTGTCATATCTGGCTTTAACCAAAATTTTAGGTTTGAGAGGGTTTTAATGTCTGCAATAAGGGAAGCTTTTTTTAACTGACGCAAGAATTATCATTGTGTATAAAAACGAAAAGCGGGAGCTATTTTTTCAAAAAAGAAAAAAAATGCACATTCCGTTTTTTCATTAAAAAGGGAATATTTTGTCAGCTATAAAATTATTAAAACAAAAAAAGTTATCCAACTATTTCACAATAAACATAGGCATCAGTGTTATATTTTTTTTTTTACTTAATTTTTTTTGTCTGATTTAGCAAAATTTCTTCAAATGGCCTGCATGATGCTGCAGCTGCATATGCCAGCAGAAAATAATAATAATAATAATTATAAAGCAACTGCACACAACTAGCGTTAAAATAGCTTGCACAGCAATTAAACATTTAAGCCATTATAATAAAGAGAAAACATTGAAAATTAATTAATATCCTCAAACCCTCCTCCGCCTTCTTCGGCTATGAGGGCAAAGGTTTTGGTTTCATGTCGCACCGTTGCGGCTGGCGTAGCGTTGCAGGTCGGTGATGGTCTAAAGAGAAATTCATCGCACGAGCTTTTTTTGCATTTTTAACAATGAAAAATGTAAATTACCACAGATTCTGACGCCGCGCCGCCGCCGCCACTGCTACTATGCTTACTCAAAAACGGGTAAGAGGTTTCGGGCGAACGTTACATTATATTGAATTGATAACAATTAAATTTATGCTGAGCTCTTTAATTGAGCACACAGCTTTAAATAATCATTTGCACCATATAAAGGGGGCAGATAAATCCCGCATTGTTTTTTAATAAAATGATATCAAGCTGAAAAATAAATGAATTTGTTTTTTTTTTTTTAATATGTGTGTTTCTGCAGTTAAAAAACACCAACCATTGCATTGCAAATATTTACAGTTCGATGCTTTTTAATATGGCATAAATATGTTTTAATTAAAGATTCTTCAAGCTGTGAATAACATTTAAAAGTTAAACTTATTTAGAATGCACAATTTGATATGTTATCACGAACTTTTGATATTAAAAGCTCAAAAAGATTGTTTGTGAAGATGATTGTGATAGCATTATGCAGCGAGAAATTAAAATGGACGTCTTTTAGTTAAATTGGCATTCAATTTTCAAGTTAATTATAATAACATTTGTAGACAACTACAGCTGTATTAAAAAAAAAGTTTAACTCAACTCTTACTCCTGAGTTAACAACACCCTGCATTAGCAGTTCAATCGCAAGTTAATATTTCTTATTGATAAAAACAAAAAAATATTGGTGGAAAATTAGATTTTCAATTCGAAAAAAATTCCAACAAAGCCAAATTTGTGTGGAGAACTTTGTTTTGACGTCTTAAGCATTTTCGAAAAATGGGACAAACATTTTAATTAGAAGAAGATTAAATTTTTGTTCTAATTTCTGGAAACTTTCAGATTTTCGAAAAAATGTGGTAGGTACATACCTACTCTCAAAATCTGTTGCTCCTAAGAAAAAAGTGTTTATTTTTTTTTGTATACAATTTTATGACATATTATAAAAACTTGCAATTTCTTGTTTCTTTTTTAAATGCATGGTTTTCGAGATATTTAAAAAAACTGAGCTTTTGTATAAAATCAAAATGCCAACTTTGACATGCTTTACCTAATTTTAAGACCAATAATCTTACCAAACTCATTAATAGCTTCTTTTTTTGAATTGTTAAGTAAAATTCAATCGAGTTATTGAGTAACACCCAAATCATCCTCTATTTCAAGATTGTGGCCTTCTCATTACCTCAAAAACTTGGTTTTATAATGATGAGATGTACATATATTTAAACACAAATCGAATAAAAAGTAAATGCTTCAAACGTCAAAACAAAGCTCTTCAGCAAAATGTTCGTTATTTTGCCATTTGTTCTTCAAATTTTCCTGGATTTTTAAGTTTGATGAAAGAAAATCTATTACAATAAGTAAGAATTCTTTTGTTTAAATACTCCATGTTTACCTTAATAATTCTCAATCGGTTGTGCTCTATCTCTATCTGACAGGCTATCTGATATCGTTACAGTCAATTAAAGTTGTCTCTGATAAAGTCAAAAAAGCAGCTACGTTTCGAGAAAAAATTTATTTCATGATTTTGAAAAAAATAAAATGCATGACTGGGTCAAACGGAATTGCTTTAATATTCAGGAGGATTAGGGTTTTAAAAATTGTGGGTTATTAAGGACATGTAAATTAAGAGACAAAATATTTTAAAAGAACGATATTCGATGTTTAAATTCTCTGAAACAAATCCTTTAATATTTTGAGGTGAGAAAAGAGAATGCCATCTGAGTTCTTGATCAAATATAAATATATGGAAGCAACAATTTAAAAATCGTTCGGACCGTTTTTTGAAAAAATACTTTTTTTTATGGAAACATTTTTGGGGTGCAAATCTTTAATACTTATAACTATGAATGCATATATTACTGTGCATATGCAACTTTTATTCCAAAAAATTGTCCATCCGTTTTTGAGATACCGAATTTTCAAAAAAAAAAAAAAAATAGCTTTTTTTAAAAAATCAAAAAAAAAAATTGTTTGAAAATTTTGATATGCAATACTGAAGTTTTTGGCAGTAGATCAAAGTTATTCAGGCATAATGGACAAATTATTTCAAACCCGTAGAATAATTTTTTGAGAAAAATCAGAATTTTTTTTATAGTCCAGTCCACGAAGGAAAAAGGAAAAATAAATGCAATAAATCATGCTCAGGTATAATATACAAAAATTCCCCAGCCCAGGGCCTAGAGCTTAAGGCAGGAGGGGGGGTTAAGTTTCCCCTTTTGTAATTTTTCGTGAATATTTTGAAAACTAAGCGTATTAGCGGAAAAGTGTACACCACAAAATGAAAGAATATTAAATTTCCTACAAAAAACTTTTTTCATATTTTCGGTAGGAGCAAGGTTAAGAAAGTTACGGAGAGTATAAACTTCAAACATTTGAAAAACAATGTTATTGGTTTACAAAATCAATGTTTTTGATCAATTTACCCAGAATTAACAACAAAAAAAAGCAAGTACATATTGATTGATGGTCATTCTAGTGATTTCATTAGAGCAAGTTGGGGTGTGAGGATGGCGCTTGTGTTTAAAATGTCCTTATTTATTTTTTTTATCAGTGCTTATTTTCACATTAGAAACACTGTTTCTTCAATGGTAAGAAGAACCAAGTTAAGAAAATTCTATATGAAATAATTTCAGGAACTATCCTAAGAATAAAATTATATTGGAAGGGGCTGTATTTCCCCCTCCTTTTTATACGGGAGGGATAAGTTCCCAAAACATTGACCTAAAATATAGGGTGTCCTGTAAATAATGGATAACCTTGCAACTGGTTGTAGCATGCCTTATGACCTTTCCAGAAAAAAATATAAAAAAATATTTTCCCAGTGGTTACTATGTTATGATGTTTTTTCCAAAAGTTGTTAACAAGTACTACTTTCCTCGAATACGTGAACGCTACGACCATGGATGAACAATTTTTACTATTTTTATATTTTTGTAATATTCTAGAATAACTGTTGTAATAGATGGGTGATAAAATTTAACATTAGTTATTGCATTTTTTTATTATATTTTTTTTAAATATTTTTTTCAGTACAAACATTTATTTTCGAAAAAGTTTGACCACCTCTAATAAATTAAAATTGTATGAGAACATGAGTGGCCAATTGCTTAAAAAAGTTGTCTATTTAATGCACTTTTCAAAATGGTATAACACATGCTTGTGTTTTAACGAAATAACCAAGAAAATTTGTCAATCATCTAATAAAGCTGCTTTTAACATTTTGGCAAAATGTCTATTAAAATGTTACAATAACCTCCAAATTTGGGTTGGACAAAGATTTTCTCTTTTGATGTGTAAGGGGGTTCAGTGCAAGTATAAAACTCGATTTTAGGTGTTGAAAGCCAAACCATTTGGCCACCATATTGGAAAACGAGTTCTAAAATGTTTTCCATGGCAACTTAAATTTAATTAGTCTTAGAAAAAAAACTTTGGTACAAATTTGTAGCAAATTCAATTCTCTTCAATTTATGTTAATGCACTTTTTACCCTAAAGTTATAAATAAAAAAGTTATAATCAAAATTTAAACATTGAAACAATTCATATGTTTTTGATTATAACTTTTTTATTTATAACTTAAGGGTACAAAGTATGTTAACATAAATTGAAGAGAATTGAATTTGCTACAAAATTGTACCAAAGTTTTTTTTAAAGACTAATAAAATTTAAGTTGCCATGGAAAACTTTGCAGAACTCGTTTTTCAATATGGTGGCCAAATGGTGGTTCTTTCAACACCTAAAATAGAGTTTTATACTTGCACTGAAGAGAAAATTTTTGTCCAACCCAAATTTGGAGGTTGTTGTAACATTTTGATAGACATTTTGCCAAAATGTTAAAAGCAGCTTATTAGATGATTGACAAATTTTCTTGGTTATTTCGTTAATACACAAGCATGTGTTATACCATTTTGAAAAGTGCATTAAATAGACAACTTTTTTAAGCAATTGGCCACTCATGTTCTCATACAATTTTAAATTATTAGAGGTGTTCAAACTTCTTCGAAAATATATTTTTGTACTGAAAAAAATATTTAAAAAAATTATAATAAAAAAAATGCAATAACTACTGTTAAATTTTACCACCCATCTATTACAACAGTTATTCTAGAATATTACAAAAATATAAAAATAGTAAAAATTGTTCATCCATGGTCGTAGCGTTCACGTATTTGAGGAAAGTAGCAGAGTTGGGAAATAATGATTACCTTTTGTAATTTATTTCATCTTCCATTTCAATTACATGTAATTGGTAATTGAACTTTTTTAAATTACAATTACACGTAACTGTAATTGAAGAAAACATTAATTTCCATTACTTGTAATTGGAATTGAAAAAAATCAATTACAAATTACATGTAATTGAAAATAGTAATGGATTTTTGCAAGTAATGGAAAGAAACACCGTGTTAATTACATTTAAGGTAATTGATTTCATGGATTGTAATTCATTACATGTTTTAATTAAACAAAAATCATAATAATAATAATGAAAGTAAATAAAAGGTATTCTTACTACCAAACTTATACAATGTATTCATTTTGAAAACTTTATAATGCAAAAAAATTAAAATTTGCCTAAAATATCAAATTTGACTGTACAGTACCCACCATTGGCAAAATTGATGGTTAGCCTTCAACAGCACTAACATTTCGAAGTAAGTCACTCATCTTAACACAAATTTATTTCAACTATACTTAGTTTGTTAAGAATGAATCGTAAAAATATTTTGTAACTGATTAAACACCAACGAGCCTGCACAAGTTTCAGGTTCTTACTGCAGTCGCAGCCGGCGATTGACGATTGTCAATTAAAAACTTGATAAAAGTGAATAAAATATATATTTAATAGTTTAAAGTATCACATGTACAGAGACTTAACACTCAGGGAACCATTTGTGCAATACAAAGGAAAATGTAATTGACAAAACAATTAATTAATTACATTTTGTGTAATGATTACTGAAAAAAGTAATCATTACACATTTTTTGATGATTACTTTTGTTTTCAATTACATTAATGTAAATGAATTACAAGTAATTGACACTTTTCAATTACATGTAATTAGTAATTGAATTTATTCAATTACATTTAAAAGTAATTGAAAAGTGATCGGAGATTTCAATTACAAGGAATTGAAATTGAACTTTTTTTTTATCATTACTTCCCAACTCTGGAAAGTAGTACTTGTTAACAACTTTTGGAAAAAACATCATAACATAGTAACCACAGGGAAAATATTTTTTTTTATATTTTTTTCTGGAAAGGTCATAAGGCCTGCTACAACCAGTTGCAAGGTTATCCATTATTTACAGGACACCCTGTATAAATAGCTATTTAAATACAATGGAAATACTTACAATATTATGCTATAACTTTATGAAAAGCTTAAAAAGAATTATTTTCTTATATACTAAATTAAGTTGACAATATTTAAAAAATTCGTTTGAAAACTCAAAATTAATTAAAAAAAAATTGCAAAATTTTGTTAAGTGATTTTTTATTTTAGATAATAAAGTAGTGAATTGTCTTTTATTATTAAATGTTATTATTAGCTCTAAGTTGAATGCTTAAAACCGGAGAGTTCTAGGGTTTCCACTTTATGAAAACTACTTTTTTTTAAATAATTTTTGTTTTAAATTTACGAAACTTTTTAGGAAATACTTAAGATGTCAAAAAAGCTCTCCACCTAAATTCAGCTTTGTCGGAATTTTTCGAAGTTTTGTCATATTTTTGTTCCTGAACTATTTATCATTTTTATTTGACCAAGTTAAAATATTTTGTTGGTAAAGAATCTATGGTTCTTCTTCGGCTCTTTTGGTAACTTATGGTGTAATGAAACTAAGTTATTTTATTTAATTTTCTGACGTTTCAACAAGGTTTGCTGTTTCTTTAGGGGATCTTTATTGAAACAATAAATAAATCACAAACACAGCTGAACAAATTTGTATAAGAAAATTTTTAAAACAAAATTGATTTGATTATTTGTGTATTTTGTTTCCTGTTCATATTGTTGTTGTTCTTAGGGATGTCCAGAGTTTCAAAAGTGTACCTATTGGCAAAATATCTCTCCGTTTGCAGGATTTGTACCACCATCATCAAAATCTGTTTCGTAGTTGGTTTGGACACAATGGTTTCCTAGTGCTCTTTGCGGAGCTTTTGCTATTAATGTCCGATTTGGACCTTTTATTACAATTTAGTGCTTTTTCAGTTGAAATGCTTTTATTGTGCATATCCCACTAATATGGTGTCAAAAATTACTCAAAATGTAGCTTAAACTGTAAATCACGGAGTTTCCAACATTTTGAAACATTTTTAAAGATTATATAGGTACGATGTCGGATTTGAAGGTTATAGAACTCACCACATTTTACTTTCACTGTTTTCTTAAAATTCCAACTACCAATTTTTTCTCCATATATAAGAAGCTACATACATGTATCTACCTAACTATACATAATATGTATATTATATATGTAACTACATATTTAAAAAAAATACGTATACGCCCCCCCCTTGCCAGAATATTTTTCCTGGAAAATAGGCAATTAGTATTCAGTTGGAAAATGTAACAGTATGGTTTCCCAGAAATGAATTACTTTATTGGAGAAATGACACGAAACTAAACAAAAATGAAACAAGTTATGTATGATACCTATACAAATCACAGAAAGCCACGCACCACGCTATAAAAAATGAAATTAAAAAAAAAAAACGATATAAACAAAAGTATAATTTCATCTTTTCAGTTTTTACATACGATTTCTGTTTCGCACAATAAATTATTTACAAGGAAAGAGTGGAGAATCCACCTATGGCTGCTAATGCTCAAATTTGGCTTTATGTCACTTTCTTAGAGTGTGTCTCTCACATGTACATATTTGGCCATATGTAATACCACAGCTGCTCAAATTTGGCTTTACGTCACTTTCTTAAAGTGCCATAAAGCAAAATACCCATCATACATAACATTTCGTCTCATGTCGTGGCACATCAGAACGAAAACCTGGAATCAATTTTTCGCTCTACCATTTTTGTATGCGATTTTTCATTTAAGTACCAGCTGCGGAATAAGCTTTATCTTAAAAATATAATTTCAATTTATATTAAATTTTCGTTTCCATTATTATTATCTCTACCAACACCTGATGTGTGTGTGCATCAATGAATAAAGCTCTAAATACTCAACAACGAATCGTTCATATCCAGATCCAGCCAACAAGAGATCCGTCCCAATTATGATAATATTTCGCATATCAAACATAAACGAGCAACATAATCAGATTCTGCTTAACAAGTTCCGAAAGTAATCCCGCATCGCATCACATTCAATAACACAAACTCACATCATGATCATTTTTTTTTTTTTGTATTTCCTGTCTACATTTATTTATTCATCCATATTTGAGAGACAGCGACACATTGAACCGGAACCAGAAGCAGAAACAGATACACATAACGACACAACGTCGAGCATTAACAACAACACACACAAAACATACAATCCTGTCGACACAGAGAGTTACATACAATTCCGCCTGTCAAAGGTCAGAAACACTGTTTACGAGTGCTCACTTGTCAACCATTTCAACAGCACATCGACCTGAATACGCAATTAAATGTCAAATCAGCACAATGATTGCGCTTTCCTGCCAATAGACGTCGATTATGTCTGCCATCCATATAGTGAATCTTGAATAAATGAATAGGTATAACGGACAACAACAGCCAGCTAGCTACAGGATACAAACAGAGAGATACCTGTTGTGTCGTCGTCGTTGGCGTCCGTAACGTCCTCCATCGTGTCGAAGGCTCATCAGTATAATGAAACTCACCAGTCTCGGTCTATTATTTTGAAATTTCTCTGTTCACTTCGAAACAAATTATAATGTGAATTATATCAATAAATTCAATTTGTTGGCATTAACAACTCTAACCCCCCAAACCCCCCACTCCCACTATCTCAGCACGCAATCCAAAAATCCGCAGGGAGTTGACCCAATGTGTCCCAAGCAAAATCCAAAACAGCAGCAACGAAAAAGCTTTAATGTTGTATCCCATGGATACGCAGTGGCCTGAAACTGGGTTGAAGTTTAGAATATTTCGACCATAAAGAGCTGGAAAATTGAAATTATACACATGGTTTCACGAGATCCATTGTCTATTTCAATGTTCATTTATTGCTGGGTGTGTATATGTGTCGCATAGTTATAATTGTTAAAGGATGTTCTCGCTTATATTGCATAAATATTATATGCAAGTATTTGGGACATTTTTCAGGGATGTTTAAAGGACGAAATTCCAGCAAAATCCGGTAGCAGATGTTTCCGAGCCGAATTATTCCCAAATGATTAATTATATGCTGATGACCGAGGGTTGAATCCTTTTTATCATGGATGCTGCATTGTATATTTCTGTTAGAATATGACTGTTAAATTGGTGTCATTTCTAGTTTTCATTATTGGAACCTCAAAGGCTGTTAATTGCTTTAAGTTTTTTTTTTTTTGATTTTCAGACAAAATTTGTCTAGTGAGTTGCTCTGATATAAAATGAGTTGGTACAATATTTTATGAGAGTGTTTTTTGTGTGTTTAAAAATACCTTGCATTCAGCTTTATATTCGAGTCAAACATACGAAAAGGTTTGTAAGTTTAAGGACCTTATTATGACACGAATGTCGTTTGCTTTCGATAAACGTCTTTTGTCAATTGAAAGTCAACTATCGAAAAAATCAGTTTGGATGTTGAAAACTTTTTAACCAAATTTTTACAGATAAAGATTCATAATAAAGCTTTCTTCTTATGTTGTCTCTTTATACACCAGTGAAATAGAAGGAAAGCTGCAATACTATAGTCATGTGATGAGTGATGTTGAAGGCGGGATTAATTAAACTTCAAATAACATCTTCCGAAGAAATTTAAGAAATTTGTGCTCAGAACTTTAGAGCTCATTATCAATTCTGCTGCAAAAGTACTACATACATATATGTATGATGGTAAGTTTTGGCAAATAAAATTTCCCTGGAAATATTTTCCCCGCATTTGAAAACTATAGGAACTTGAATGTTGATAGATAATCAATAAATTTCCTAGGAATTAAATTCAATCGTAAAGAAATTTTCCAAGGAAATTTGGCAGTTATTTCATTGGATTTTGGATTTGGTCATATAATAATGGAAAAGGGAAGATCAAAAATTTTCGCAGAAAACATATTCCCCCCAAAATTCCGTATAAAGCCCAAAAAATCAATGATTTAAAACTGACAAAATAATAAGTATACTAACTCTGTATAAAATTTGCAGACCATCAATTTTGGTAAGAAACAACAGAAATTCACTTACGAGCATAACCAGACTAAGCACCACTAAAGGAGTCTGATGATCGAGGTGGCTCTCGTGAAATAGCTATAACTCCAGCCTATTAACTTGGTGGTAACACACACAAGTTGTTGTTGTTCATTCAAAATTATTCAGAGCAATATTTTTTGTTTGACTTTGAAGGCAAGAATATTTTATAGGATTAGGTTAGGTTAGGAGCTAGGAGGGGCGTCTACAGCACAGAGGCCGTTGCACACGGGGGGCTTAATGGTCCATTGTGATCCCCTTACAAAATAAAGTAGAAATGCCCCTTAACTATTGGTTCACATCGTTTGCAAACAAGCCTATACTTTCTATGAATTTCCTCATGTTTTCCATTGAGACCTGCGCTAGATCGTCCAGGTCTCCAACAAACGTTTCCAAAATAACGGAGGCGATTTTTTTGAAGGTTTCGACAGTTACAGAGCAGATGTTTAATGGCTTCAATTTTTTCGACATCTTGGCAACTCCTACGGGTGCGAACACCCCATTCTGGTAGCCATTGTGCCAATGACAAAATGACCCGTTAGTACCCCTATCAAGATTCTAATACTCTTTTTACTCTTCGATAAAATATACTGATTTTTATTTTCATTAATTCTATGCTATGAACGTCTAGAGATAACGCAGTCGTTCCTGGACATCCTGGCAGAGATCAGAAATAACTGTCAACCTTTATTTTTAATTGGTTTCTCTCTGAGAGTTACTACAATCCCTTAAAAAAAAATAAAATTTAGGTTATCGGTTGAGATTTATTTTTAATTTCTAGAAATATCTCTCAATGGTCAAGTTTTTTGTGAAAAAATATTTCAATGCCAAAAATTGCATTTTTTATTAAAAATAGAATTTTAATGCAATGTGAAAATGTGCGGATCAAATATTTTCTGCACTAAAAAAAATAGAATACAATATGAAAAATTTGTTACATTAAAAAAAAAATGCCAATAAAATAAAATAAATTTGTATTGAAAAACCAAGTAGGTATGCCAATCGATTTATGCATACTCGGTTTTTCCAAATATTTAGGTTGATATTTTAACACCTGTCAAATAAAATGTGTTCTAGTGGTCCCACAGCGTTGGTGGGAACACTAGGTAATACCCCCTTTCTAAATCGATTGGCATACTCGGTTTTTCAAAATTTTGATGTTGACATTCCTGTCAAAAATCGTGTTCATGTGAGTCTACGTCCTATCACAAAATGAGTACTCCATACAAACTCATTTGAAATTCGTGTCCTATCCATCATTATCACGAATCTTGCTTTAATATTATTTACGTAGTTAAAATTTAACAAAAAAAAAAATCTTAAATTTTTTTTTAATGCAACAAATTTTCATATTGCATTTACATTCTTTTTTTTAATGCAAAACATTTTTATTCTGCATTAACATTTTTTTTAATGCAACAAATTTTTGAGTTTGCATACACATTTTTTGTTTAATGCAAAATATTTTCACATTGCATTCAAATTTTATTTTTAGTAATTAATGCAAACAAAAATGCATTAAAAAAAATGCATTAAAAAATAAATTTCTACAACTCTGCTCATAATCCACGACTGATGACTAAATAGCCTAATTAAATGCATATCTCCATGTAGAGCCTACGAAATTTAAACATTCATACTAAACGGACTTTCTGATTGATCAATTTGCAGATGAGATTTATTTTTTTTTCTCAGTGATAAATCGCACTGGTTGACCAAAACATTAAAAAAATCAAAATAAAGGTTTCTCTCAGAACTTGACCGACAAAATGTCTTTTTTAGAATAAAGGTTAGTGAGTGATTTTTATTGAAAATGACAACAAATGAAAGTTATTGAAGAACCTTTCATAAGGTTGAGTTTTATTTCTGATCTCTGCATCCCCATCCAGGAGTTATTGATTTGCTCTTTCGTTATTAGGTCTATTTTTATTTTAATCACGGCGATCGGGATGTCTAGTTCCATATATAATTAGTTACTACTGTTCCTATTTGGGCCCCTTTTAGGACTTGCGAATTGTCGAGTCGAACTTCGATTTTTCAAAAATAAAAACTGCGATTTTGTTCAAAGTCACCGAGAATTACAGTTCGACATTTCAATTTTTCCTAATTTTAGCCATTTAAGGCGGATCTAATTCAGGTGAGTTGAAAACGGTAATTCCACATAGTCACATTCGACTCGGCGAATCGCAAGTCATAATAGGTGCCTTGATATTGACCCTTTCTATCATCCTATCATTTTCTTCTATATTGCTATGTCCAGGAACCCAGCAGAGTTGGACTTGGTTGGAGTTACAAATATTGTTGAGCATGCCCCGGTATTTTGCTACTGCTTTGGATCTAATAATCTCACTAACTATGGTTTTGATCGCGGCTTGGCTGTCCACAAAAAATCTGATCTCCGACGAGCTAGTTTTTGCTTGTGTACCATTTCTGCCACTTTTTCAATTGCATAAATCTCAGCCTGAAAGACACTACACTCATCTGGGAGTTTATATGATTCTCTAATTAAGAGCTTCATCCCAGCTCCTGTTCCTTCTTCCATTTTTGACTCACCGATGTAGAAAGAGATACACTATTAATTTTGGGTTCTCATCCATGCCTTTCGGGTATTAAAATAGAGAAGTGTTTGTACAAATCTATTTCCGGTGGTATGTACTATTGTACCTACCTACATACTATGTAGTCAGTCGTCACATCAAGTTCGGCCACCTTTGCACGATAGACCCATGACCATAGGTGCTGTGCTTAAGTGCTTCCAAGAGCCCAGTTCTTTGAGTCGAAGTGGGCTTTTGGCTGTTGTGCATCTTATGTGTTCGACCAGGATTGGGAGATTAAGAACAATTTCTAGCCCTGCTTATGGCGTAGATCTCTGTGCCCCAGTTATTCCTATACAGGCTAGTCTCTGTACCTACCTTGTTCATGTGTTTGAGATAGCTAACTTTTTCAACAGCCTTCCACCACACGATAGAACTATAGGTAAGTATGGGACGAACAATCGCCGCGTATTTCCAGTGGATGACCTGCGGTCGCGGTGTGGCATACTTCACCGTGTAACGAAGGTTTTTTTGCATGTGTAGAAAGCACAAAGTGCTCTTTTCATTCTTTTCTCTGTCTTCCGTTTCCATGTGAGCTTGGAATCTAGGATTACTTCAAGTTATTTAGCTTCTTTGGAAAGTTTCAGAGAAATGTCACTAAGCTTGGGACGGGTAAAGTCCTCTGAATTTCTTTTCTTCGTAAACAGAACTAGTTCAGTTTTTGTAGGATTAACCCTAAAACCGTTTTGTGCTGCCTAAGAAGATAGTTCATTAAGTGCGGATTCCATAATATATTTGATGGTGGTAAGATACTTACCCGATATTAAAATTACTATGTCGTCTGCATAGGCCACAATTTGAATGCCCTGATTCCTAAATCTTGTCAGAATTTTGTTAACAACGAGGACCCAAAGGAGAAGTGAAATTAGCCCTCCCTGATGTGGTGTGCATCTTGTAACTGTTTTCTCAACAATCGTACCTCAAAGTTGCGAGTTTAAGATTCTACCATTGAGCATGGTATAAGTCCACAATGGTAGATTCAACTCCAACTTCTACCGGAGCAGATTTAATGGGCTCTATTTTTACGTTGTGCTCGATACTTTTCTCAATTTGTGAAACGCCTTCGTGCAACGCGTCCACTGATTTACCTTTAAGGTAAGCGTGTTGGTAGTTGCTCAAAACGTTTGTATTGAGAAGGTCTCTTACATGCAGATCAATGATTCTCTCCAGTGTCTTGAGGAGGAACGAAAAGAGTCTTGTCGGTCTGTAATCTTTTGCAGTCGAGTGTGTCGATATTCCTGCTTTTGAAATAAAGACAACAACTATAACCTTTTGCCAGCTGGTAGGGACGTAGCTTAGTTTAACACAACTTTTGAAGATTACCCTAAGCCATAGGGTGATTATCTGTAGAGCATGTTGAAGAAATGCCGGAATAATCACGTCTGGTTCAGTTGATTTATAGGGTTTGAACGAGTTTATAGCTCACATAATCTTCTGCTTTGTGATAAACTGTTCCAATTCTGGTGTTGATTGTAAAGTTTATATGGAGTCTGGTTGTGTATAACCCCAGACCTCAGGACTCTTACACCCAGGGAAGTGTGTTTCCATAAAGAGTTCAAGTGTTTCTTGGCTCGAATTCAACCATGATCCATCGGGATGTTTCATATATCCCGGAGTTGTGGGGTTAAAGACAAGAACCTTTCGATGTCTCACCGCCTCACTTGTGTTCTTAATGGATTCACAGTGGTTAAAGCCCATGAATCATTCTTGGCCCTTCTTAACTCTTTGGTGTATGAGTTTGGCACTATATGAATTCCAGTCTACTTATACAGCTTTTTCTTACAAATATTTTTGATATCTCTTTCAGATGAAAAGTTACTGTCGAAAAACTGTCGAAATTTTTGAAAAAGAAAAAAATTGTTTTAAGTGTTTATCTTGCTCTGAGCGAAAAATTATTTAAATAGTTGTTTGTAAAACACGTAATATTTCCTACATTTTCGTATATTAAGATTTATGTGTAACAAAAAATGTCTTAACTACAGGATCACAAAGCTACCAATATCCGGAAAATAATTTCTTAAGGGAAATTACGATTCATACAGCGCACTGTGGTTCCACAGTAGGCCATAATTCGAAAAAAAAATTATTACAGTTTCTTCCAAAAACCTTTTAAATCAGCTTAGAAAAACCAAAACTCAATATAAGTAATAAAAAAAATTATATTTTTCGTCAATACCGTTAGATATTTGTTTGTAAAGTGATCACTTCGTACAAACATATAGCATTTCAGTTTTAGTTCATTAAAATAAGGGCGACTGCAATTAGTTTTTGCTGTTGTTAGCATTGTCTGTGAATTGTTTTGTTTTCTTGGAGGTATTATTAGATAGTGAGCCTTCCATTATGCATTTTTTTGAGCCGCTATACGAATAAATATAAGAATGGTGTGGCTGCGAAGTTGGGCTTTAAAAAAACTTAAATAAAACTGCGATCTGTGTTTTCTTTTAAGCTTTTAACTGTTACGCCCCGCTACGCCCCCAAAAAATTATATACTGCAGGAAAGGTACATTTATCTACTTTTAAGTTTAAGTTGATTTAGCTGCGGAAGCTTGCGGATGCACTTTTTATTGAACTTTAAAGGGCCCTACCTCTAACTGCTTTTATTTCAGAATCTGTCTGAGTATGTCCATTTACTGATATATTTGGTCCTTCAGCATGGGTTATAGTTTGTGGAATTAAAAGTAATAAGTCCTCTTCCTAAATTAAACCTTAAAACAGTCTTTATGAGTCCTTAAATGCTGTCTCAAATGAAAATTATACCGCGATTACGATTAAAATACGAGTAGATTTTTGGAACAGATTTTGTCAAAATATATTTACGTTTGCCTTAAAGTGTTCAAAAATAATTAAGAGCTGATATTATCATAATTTTTTTTTGTGAAATAAATAAAATTTAGGAGTGAAAACCCTTCATGAAATATGATAATTTTATGTATGTAAATTAAGAATCCACATAATCAAAGAAGATCATTTTTCTGCAATGCACTGTGGTTCCACCGCCACCGTAGGCCATAATCCCAAAAATTAATTGTAACGGTTGTTATAAAAAGACATTTAAATAAGCTTAGAATATACCAAACTTATTATAAATGAGAAAAAAATAATGCACTTAAGTAATACCGTTAGATTCTTATCTTCAAAGTGATCACTTTGCAAAAACATGGCATTTGAGGTTTAGTGGCCCAAGAGTAAGCGTGCTTGCATTTATTTATTATTTTTACTTTGATATTTTGTGAATTTTTTTTTTGTGATGGAAATATTAGTTGAAGGTGACTTCCGTTATATATTTTTTGTGATCCATTATTAAATTGTATATAAAATGAGGTTTAAATAAAATTAAACTTAGGTTGTGTTCTGTGTTTTGATTTAATCTTTTAACTGTTATGCCCCGTTATGCCCCAACAAAATTTATAGTTCCAGAAAAGTTAATTTATTTACTTTTAAATGCAAGTTTAATCAACTGCGGAACCTTGCGGATGCACTTTTAACTGAGCTCTAAGCGACCATACGTTTTATTGTTTTTATTTCAGGGCCTTTCACAAAAGTTTCATTTGCAAGACTATTTCTTCTTCAGCATTGGTTGAATGCTTCTGGAAGTGAAAGCGACAAGTCCCGTTCCATATTAGACGTCTTTTTAAAACCTTTAAAAAACGTTCCAAATGCTGATTATACAAAATTGGAGACTAGAATCGTATATTTTTGCAAAAAACTTACGTATTTCTGGAAAAAGTCCGATATCACACCCTTTTACCTAAGGTACCTCTGAAACAAAAGAAGATAGAGCGAAACTGATTTCAGATTCATGATCAGAGAGCCCAATTTACCCTATGACCAAATATTTCAGGTTGATATTATGCCAGCAAATAATTATGGCCGCCTTTGTTCGGCAGTGGAACCACTGTGCAGCGGTGCAAACAAATAATACAATACAAGTATTTTTTATCTTTAGAGAATTGATCTATCTTATCCCGTTTAGGTAGGAGGATACTCAAAATGAAAATTTCAATGATTTAAGTATAGTTAATCCAAGAAATCGCTAACCACCCGATTATGGTTGATTTGTGTTATGATTGTTTGGAATTTTGCTGGTTTTTCATCCACAGACCTTCGGAGTAACAGTTCACCACTTATGCCAAAACTGCCAATAGCAATACATCTTAAAATTTATGATATTTTTTCGCTTTCTTTGCTATTCACCCTGTGTAAATATATTTACTTTGACAAACAACATTATGTACAACAAAATAATACTGCATAATTATTGATGAGTTTTGAAGCAACACCAAACACCAACCCCCCTACCCTCCCCTTTTTCCTAAAAGAAAACAAAATTGACGAATTTCGTTGCTTAGTAGGTATAAGTCTAAACAAAAAAGAAAAACAAGGAGTTTCTTACAAATTAGGTTTACTATATAGTTAGTAAAGTTAGATGGATGTCGCACATCAGATGGATTTTCGAAATAAACTTTTTTTTTTGTTCAAGTCTAACTTTTGTTACAAAAAAGTAGCTAAAAGTATTTGCAACTTAACTCCGTACAAAAAAGACAAAATGAAGAAAAGAGTGTCGTTGTTAGATTGGATTATTATATATTTTATTTTTGTTTTGTTGAACTTTATGTGCGTGAATCTGTTAGGTATACCTACTCGAATACTTAATTATAACAAATTTAAAGCACTGACTTCGTTTAATGTAAATAAAATAGTATAAGTAAAATAAAGAGAAGACGTTTTTTTTGTATACACATTTGAATACAAAAAATAAATGTTTAAAGCCCACGAAACTTATATATTTAACTGCAACATACGCGCTTATGTGACAGTTTAGGTTCGCAGACCGCAAGTACAGCATATAATTGATAACAATTTTGAGAATAAGGGTGGATGCCACACGCCTTCCTGAGCGGAAAATTCTTAATACAGTAGACGCTCGATATCATCATCATCAAGTCCTGTAACCCCGGTTGGGGCATAGGGCGCCAACAAATCGTTTCCATCCTTCTCGGTCTGCAGATAGATATTTTAACTGTGGCCACGTCTTTCTCTGGGAGTCTGCTTCTGCTAGAACTGTTGATTTCCATGTTGTTCGTGGTCTTCCAACCCGCCGTGCACCCTGAGGATTCCATTCAAATGACTGCTTTGCAATTTCATCGTTTGGTTTCCTCAGTGTGTGACCAATCCATTGCCATTTACGCTTTCTTATGTCAACGTCCAGTCGCTCCTGGCTTGTCCTGCACCACAATTCCTCGTTTGATATAATTTGTGGCCAGCGAATTTTTAGAATATGGCGTAGACAACGGTTCACAAAAGCCTGCAATTTCTTTGAGATGGTAGTCGTGACTTTTCAGGTTTCGCAAGCATATAACAGCACGGATTTGACATTGGATTCGAAGAATCTCAACTTTGTGCGCAAGGAGATTTGACATGATTTCCAAATTTGGGAGAGAGAACCGAAGGCTGCGCGAGCTTTATTTATTCTACTTTGAACGTCCAGATCAGTACCACCATTTGCTGAAACAATACTTCCAAGGTAGTTAAATTGTTCAACCTCTTCAACTGGCGTCTCCTGTATTAAAATACGCTGATGTGTGGAGCGGCCTGTGAGCATTATTTTTGTCTTTTTGCTATTTATTTTAAGACCACTCGCCTCTCCTTTTACCTTCAGAGCTTGACACATCCCGTTCAGCCCGCTGATGTTATTTACCAAGAGACATATATCATCGGCATAGTCTAAGTGGCTAAGCCTTTCAAACGGTCTCCATTGAATGCCCTGCCTCTCTGATGTTCCAACGCTGGCCGTCAAGACATCGTCAATCGCCAGTAGAAAGAGAATTGGCGATAGAACATCTCCCTGTCTCACACCCTGCCGCACTTCGAAAGAGTCGGATAGCTGCCCATTGTGTAAAACAAAGCATCTTGCGTTGTTATAGGACTCTCTTATAATGGCAACAATTTTTGGGGGAATTCCTCTACCAAGAAGTGATCTCCATATACATTCACGGTTGACTCGGTCAAAGGCCTTCTCAAAATCCACGAACATGAGGTAAAGCGGTGATTGAAACTCCGCAGACTGCTCAAGAACGATACGCAGATTGTTGATATGGTCGACACAAGACCGCCCACTGCGGAAACCAGCTTGATGCCTCTTGAGTGTAGACTCGATTCTTACCTTTATCCGCTCCAGAATGATGGTTGCCATTAATTTTGGAAAAACGGACAAAACTGTAATACCTCGCCAATTGTTGCAATTCTTAAGATCACCTTTCTTTGGCAACTTAACAATTACACCATCCTTCCAGTCGCTGGGATAGATTTCATTTTCCCACACAGCTTGTATCAACGGGTGTAGAATACTAGCCGTTCTGACAGGGTCAGCTTTCAGGAACTCGGCTGGTATACCATCAAGTCCAGCTGCTTTGTTGTTTTTGAGAAGATTTATCGAAGATTGAATTTCCAGTACTGTAGGGGGCTCGATGTCAATACCCCTATATGATCTACGCATCTCGTTAAGCTGGGGCACTTCAGCACTCTGCTCGACAGAATCCTCACTAAGCAAGGCACAAAAGTGCTCCTTCCACCTGCGCAGCTGATCCTCGATTGATACCAAAAGTGTACCATCCACATCCATTACAGGATGATTGGTGTTGGTTTTCTTCCCGAAAACTTCCTTGGATACAATTCCCTCATGTCTCCTCTTCTTGCAGCGTTTTCCGCATTTTCTGCGAGACCGTCTAACCTCACCCTCTTGTCTCGTCTCACACAGCGATAGACCATCTTATGTGCTAAGCGATACTCTCTTCGCAATTCAGCCTTTCGTTGAGCATCTGCTTCGGCATTTATTTGCATCTTCAACGATTTGCGAAGCTCGATTTTATCCCAGGTGTCTTGGGATATCCAAGAGTCTCTAACTCTCGACTGCTTGGGTACAGTTTCGGATCCAGCATCCATAAAAACACTTTTAATATCACCCCACATCTCATCAATTGTTGAATGTTGTATTCCGTTTAATGACGAAGCTCTGTCGTTAAGGTTGGTGACATAGTTACGACATATGTTGGGATCACTTAAAGCATTTGTATTGAACTTCGAATTCCTTGCTGCACCCTGTGATTGACGTTGTACAGCTGCCGTTCGTAGCTTGAGACTCATGAGAACCAAATGATGGTCGCTTCCAATGTCGGCATTTGTAATGCTTCGAACATCGCACATTGACTTCCTCCATCGCTGCTGAATCATGATGTGGTCAATTTGGTTTTCAGTTTGACCATCCGGATGTACCCAGGTGATTTTGTTGCAAGTCTTATGTTTAAACACAGTTCCACCCAGTACAAGACGATTAGCGTTACAAAAATCGACCAGCAAATCGCCATTTTCATTTCGTGACCCCAAGCCATTTTTCCCCATGACGCGTTCCAGACCGTAGTTGTCTGATCCGACTTGGGCATTGAGATCTCCCATGACAATTATGATGTCGGCTCTTGGAACACCACTGTAAACTGAGTTAAGATGAGTGTAGAAAGCGGTTTTGTCTTCCTCGGTCGCTTCATTTGTGGGGGCGTAGCACTGAATTATTGTGACGTTGCGAATTTTTGAACGGAACCTTGCTGTCATTATTCTTGCAGAAATGGGCGCCCAGGATATAAGACAACGCCTTGCTTCTTCGTTCAACATAATTCCGACACCATGCAGCCTTTGGCCACCCTCTCTTTCATCCTCCCCGGAATACAGCATTCTCGTTTGCCCAGAGTCAGCTCTGTATTCGGCTCTTCCTCTCCACCTAGTTTCACTGATGCCCAGGATACTGATCTTAAGGTGAAGCATTTCACGCTCAACCTGCTCGTATCTACCTTCGCCGTACAAGGATCGAACGTTCCATGCTCCGATTTTCGTACGTATGCGGTAGCCAAAAGTATCATTTGCTCTTCTTAAAAGACTTCTTCTATTTGTTAACGATTCATTTATTGTTATGGCGTCTTGATTGACGCTGGTACACGAAAGATGCCGCACCCCCAAATCCGATGTGCGGTTTACAACAGCCGAAGCTGCAGAAGGATTCTCCATAAAATGGTTACCTCTTGGGGACTCATTTCCAATTGTTGTCATATTTCATGTAAAAGCATATATCCTTCCACCATGGTGTTTTCCGAGATACGATTAATAACATACATAAGCTCAGATTTGACAGGCACACCCGCCTTTTGTATGGTCAAACACATAACTGCTCGAGGCCGCCCACTATGGGAAAACAGACGCCTTTTGTAGCCGCCCAATATGGGTTACAGACGCTACCTGCTGCTGCCGTTGGCCTTTTAGCAAAAAAAAAAAAAACGCTCCTCCGCCACCAGACTATCATGCCGTTGACCGCCACCTGCAGTTCATCCGTCTTAAGGGGGCTTTTAACCATCCCAAGGACAAGTTTGTGCCCTGACCAGCAAAGCTGGGTTGTCTGCTTATCCCGGCATCCATTCGGTCCCCCTGCACGTTAGCGTTACCCACCCTCCACCACGCGGAGGTGTGCATAGGGATTTTCCTATCATTGAGCCTAGGGCCATATGGCGTCCTAGCACTCTCAAGTACTTTGGAGTGCGAAGACGCTCGATATAGTGAAGTAATAAAAACCAGGCCTGTTCACTGTTTCGAGATTGTTCACTTCTTCGAGCGGGAGTTTTCTAAGGCTTTCTAAAGGCGAATTTGATCCAAAATGCACATTTCGTTCGATGTAAATGTTTTTAATTTTAATTAAGCATTAAACAAGGCTTTCACTCAGGATAAAACAAAAAATAGAAACAATTCCTCAGACCTTTAAAACAATGGCCCTTATTGCGAGTGTCGTTTGCTTTCGATAAACGACTTTTGTCGAAAGTCGATTATCGAAAAAATTAATTTTGATGTTGAAAATTTTATTCTTTTGAACCAAATTTTTCGTAAAAAAGTCAAAACACCAAATTTCACAATAATAAATAAGATTTTCAACACCAACATTAATTTTTTCGATTATCGACTTTCGACAAAAGTCGCTTATCGAAAGCAAACGACACTCGCAATAAGGGCCAATGTAAAATGCTTGCGCGAAATTTTTATACAAAATACGTTTTTATATAAATTTTAGTGTGCTCACTATTGTGAATAGTTCACTATTTCGAGATTCACTAAATCGAGCGTCTACTGTATTTGACATTTCTCACTGTATGCATTTCAAACCTAACCCAGAGTCTACCAAATTTCATTTGTCTACAACAATCGGAAGCACCCCATGTAATTGATGACAATTTTGGGAAAGTGGGCGAACGCCACGCCTCTTAACGGAAAAACCAAATTTTCGATTTTTTTCCTTCGTATGCACCACAAAGGCTACCGTCATGTCATGTCAAATTTGCTTTGATTATTATCTGTCAGTAAGCCAGTCAGTCGAGTTACGGTTTAAGCGATTTTTGAAGTGCTATATCCCAGGAACCACTTATTCTAAAGAGTTAACTTTTTGTGAAGCGTTTTTGACTTTTGTTCTGAAGTTAAAGGGAGGTCGAAAATAGCCTGTGGCCTGATTAGGGAATACGAAGCGAATTATTTTCAATTCGATATCTCCTTTTCGACTCACCTCGAATTGATCAATTATCGAATACGAAGCGAGTCGTAAATTATACTTCCAAGATTTCCAGATAATTGACAGCTTATTTCCAGAGAATTTGTTTTTTTAATTAAAATCATTGTGCGAGGCCCAAATACAATATTCGTTGTCATTAACTTTAGAATAAAATAAAAATAATAGGCGAGTTCAGGAAAATGAGATCTCAGAGCCCTCAGCAATCTCAGTCTCGTGAACAGGATTCCTCAGAAATTTTGCTGTCAAATAACTGAGGAAAGAAAATATTGGATTTGCTTGCTCAGTTTTTGACACTGAGCCGTCGGAGATCTCATTTTCCTAAACACGCCTAATATTTTAATTAAAAATGGATTCAATTTGTTGTTTATATGTATGCCGAGCGTGTGGAAGTACAAACTTGCGAATTTCAAGAAAATTAGAAGTGTTTCTTCTCTCTTGATTTTCCTTGCTTTGAGATTTGAGTGAGTGTTTTTGTGCGAGGTGTTAATAATGTGTTAAGTATGCTTTATTTTACAAGAAACTAGTTCAAAACATTAGCTGTTTCGGCTTTCAAAAGAAGCATTTGTGTTTGTCTTGGTTGTTGGATGAATATCAATAAACGCTGAAAATTGTTACTGGTTCGTGTTGATGCTTTTTGCTGCTCTCCTACAACATGAAGTGTATTAAAAAATGTAGTTTATTCTTTTGGTTTGTTTTTTAAAAGAAAATAACAATTTAACTCACATTTTTGTTTATTTAAATTAAAACAATGAAAAAGCTATCACTTTCGCCTCTACATACCCCAATCCGCAAAAAAACCTATCGGAAATTTAATTTCGCATTCGCTTTCGATTTCGAAAATAGGGCGAATGTAAAACGGCAGAGACGAAAGCGAAAGCAGTAATATCAAATTATCAAACCTCATTTTCGCCACCTAAAACGATTCGCTTCGTATTCCCTAATCAGGCCACTGAGTTTGTTCCTGTAAGGTGCCAGTTATAACTATCATTGAAACTCATCATTGAAAACTTTAATGATTGATTTTGAGACGTTTAGAAAGCAAAATCATTCAGTATTTTGATGGTCGATTGAAGCTGAAGACTTAAATAATATTTCTGGTCAAAAAAAAATTTCAAATAGTGCCAACTTTCCACAAAAATCGACTTTTGATTTTTCAATGATCATTGGTAAGGTAGTTCAATCATTGAAATAAGAAAAGTCTTTTTATGTAGAAAGTTGGGCCTATTTAAATTATTTTTTTTGCAAAAAATATTAACTTAATCTAAAGCTTTATTTTTCCATCAAAATAATAACTGATTTTGCCTCCTAAACGCCTCAAAATCAATCATTAAAATTTTCAATGATGAGTTTCAATGATAGCTATAACTGGCGCCTAAAAACGGTGTACTGCCGATGAACTTCGATGGGCACAACCTTGCGCTTTGATAAACGTTTTCTAATACATAATAATAACCGACCGCCACTAGCGGGGAGAGTCCAACGGCTACCACTACGGTTACAATGAAAGCTTAATCTCACGAGCATATATTTTGTGACGTATTCCTCAGAATTGATAGTCAGAAGCGGGTGGCTGCATTAGAGTTCACACAAACACCTGTTTTTCAAATACACTTTCCATTCGTTTGTCATTGTCCGCGATCAATTCTGACTAACGTTTGAATAAAATCAAATTACGTCAGATTTGATTAAGGTGGGCTCTGTTTCTTTCTTTTGTGGATTTACGGAAGACCAAGCTGGTGCATCGTGACAAATCTTTAGCATTCTTATCAGTCAAGACTTAAGAGAACACCATGAAACATAAAGGCGTGCTTAAATTCACTCACTCCAACTTTAAAAAGACAAAGCCACAAGAGTCCAATCAAAATACAAAATGTTATTTCTTAACATGAGATGTATTTCTCTTGATTTGTCTTTTTATTTGAATTTGCTTTCAATTCGATTTCAGAGAAACGACTGTAACTTAAAATTTTGCAAAAAGAGAGCGGGGGCGTATACGTAACTTTAGTTCAATAATCATAGTTTCGTATGTATAAAAGTTTCTCCTGAGAATATTTATATGTTATGATAACCTTGACTGGCTCACAAACAATCCAAATTTTTGAATTCCCCAGAGAAGCTTTAGGTGGGTCACTCATTATTCTATACCTTAATCGATTACCACCAGACGCTATTGATGCCCTAGCTTTTTAGAATAGATATTAATTTTTTTCAGGCAATTTTAGTCGTGTGTTTAAACTGATTTAACCCTGTATTGACTGAACTGATGTGTTTAACAGGAGTGATACGATTAACCACAAACCAAAATATCTTAACAAGATTCACTATAATTCTCAAACAAAAAAAAGCTCTCGGATTTATCTAAGACACACAAAACAGATTCTCACACATTTCTTTCTTGAAAAAAGAAAATCAAAGACAGGACACTAATTATTTGAACTAACAAACCCCCTTCTAAATAAAGTCCTCAAAGAGCCAACACACAAAAAAATCTCTTTGTATTTATAATCATGGTCTATATAAGGATTGACTTAATTAAAAATACTTTTTCACATCTTGTGCCCATCAATGGATATGATCCCGTTTCAGTTGACTTGTTCGATTAGATTCAGAAAATTTATTTTTATAATATAATATAGTATAATAATTTATACTCTGCATTCAAATACACACACACACACACATACAGAAATAATCATTTTCAGAACTTAATATTATATACAGTTAAATCCTGCACTGGCACTCTTCTTTCTATTCTTTTCATTTCATTTCATTCGTCCTGGTAATCCCTGAAAACATAAATAACTCACATAACAATGCGATTATTTTCCACTGGATGAGTTTTTGGAGCAATAGATTCATCCGATTCCAGTATTCGCCCGAATAATTTATCCCAATCACTGTAATTCTCTCAAGTGACACATAAAATCTAACAATTACTACAAAAACTGTATACCTACGCAATTATATATATTTTTATTATTATGAAAAAGCTAAACAAGAAAGTCACAAGAAAAGTAGAAGAAGATTGAAGGATCTAGGAATTTTCTTCTTTTTTTGTTTGAGGGATAGAAAGAGAAAAACCCAGCGACCGTTGTAATTGGCATCCTTCGAAATGACTGCTCATCTTCTATAATAAAAAGAATTCGCAGAGATAAATGAAAAATAATCAGTTTGTCTATTGTTAATTTATTAAATAATAAAAACCAAAACCAAACAAAAATCTGCTGATTGAGTTTTAATTGCAATAAATCAAAAATTTAAAGCAACAAAATTTAGTTCAAGACAAGAAACATCTACCTCTCCACCCACTCAGTCTAGAAAATTACTGTTTCGAACACACTTGATGTCATAAATAATATTTCGAAACAAAAACAAAAAATTTAACTTAACCCGAGAACACTCTTCCGAGTGCAGAGTATTGGAAATAATGAAAATGTACATTTTCTGTTCGCAAGCGTTAAATTATCTTTCCAGTCGAGCGATTTGTGTATTTATTCTATGAACCTTTGCTCTGTGAAGAATGAAGTAACTTACTCGTTTGGTTTTTGTTTTTTTTTGTTATGTCTGTAGTAAAGTTGTATTTAAAAAAATGCCAGGAGCTAAGACAAAAGTATGTTTTTATTTGTGTTACATATTATTATGAAAAAGTACTTATTGTTAGTTTTATTTAATTGTTTGCTTCTATCCATTTACAAAAAGAATTATAGAGCTAACTAAAACTTAACGACTAGAAATGTTGTATTTTTTTAATTTGAAAATAAAAATGATAAAAGATACCAAGAATAACTGTCTTTTAAACGTAAAGGTTATGACTTATGAATGTAATTAAATGCAAAAGCAAAGAGTGAGCATTAAAAAACATAATTAAATAAATAGACTTAAAAATAATTACAATATTTCATTTTATGTTTTAAATAAAGTTTAATTAAAAAAAGTTAAGTCTGTAAAAATAGTTTGCAAATTAGTACATATGTAGCTGTGAATGCAAAACAAACTGGTTACTAAGTAAAATTCTTTCTTTATTAAACCTGAATTAAGTTTTAATATTTTTCAATTATGTATTTAGTTTTTTTTTTAATATTCACTCCTTCAATCCACCAATTACAATATAAATTCTGAGAGCATTAATATCTTAAACTTAAACAAAAGTATCAAGTCACCATGACCATGAATTTTTGACCCTTAATCCAAACTCAACATAAAAAACAAAAAAAACTAAAACATTGCCTTCATCTCAGACAACCAGGCCAAACTCTAAGCACTAAACTCATATGAAATTAGCTCTAAACCGATATGGAAGGGTATTGGAAGGCCACGTTGGTGCCCAGGAGCTAAACTCTTAAGCGAAAATTTGAACAACTATCACCCTAACTGGGCAAGAGTCATATTGCAGAATGGGAGAGTACGTGAATTAAATCATAAAATAAGAGGTCAAAAAATTTTAAGTCAAGAAAGAATTCCATAAGTTGAGAAAAGCCAAACTTTAACTTGTGAGTTAAAACCAAGATCATTTCCAATATTGCATCAACATAATACGTAGGAATAAACTAGGATAGAAAGGAATCTCCTAACTGACATCTAGTGAACAATGCCAAGGGCAGATTCTGCAATGCTTATTATGAAGAGACACTTGACCACCTTATTAGGTAGATGGGATGATGATCGATGAGAGCAGATTACCCTATTTAGAAGTACTAAAAATGCTAATTAGGAGGAAGCGCAGGGGTACAATTGATTTAAATTCACATTTCACAAATATTAGTTGTGTTTTACTGGGAAATGCGTAGCTTAAAAAATTATAAAACACTTGTTATTTCCACAATTTAAATATATGTATTTATTTGAACTCTAATCGCAAGCCAACGCGTTTCGTCTTCTTAGGACATCTTCAGGGCACTCAAAATGTTAAAATGTTCAGAACAATAAACTTCCACCAAGTGGCTAATCATCGCTCTATTGAGCATTTAAAAAATTAGTTAATTATAGTTAAATTTCCATGGCAAACAACAACAAAGAGACATTTTTACTGACTTATTTATCGACACTTTCCAGGATTTGTTGTTATTTGCTGAGGGAAATTTTACTGTGCTAGCTATAATATTTTCTAATAAAACACGCCTATTATTAAATAATTCATAAGTACATCATGTTAAAAATGTTTGTAATTTACTCACTCTCCAACCTTTGTATTGTTTAACTATACTTATAGCAAAAAACTATACATTTATTTCCAGCTTTAAAGACGTACCTACATATGTACGTTACGTACTTTTTGAAATAGAACTCATGAACTTATTGAATTTTGAAGTATAGAGAAATTATTTCAATTATTATAACCAAACAAAAATTTGCAAACTTTTAAACATTATATGACACAAAGTGCGTTCTTATAAAGTTATCCATGAGTGCAATTCGAGTGTTTTAAACTAATTATTACTTTTAACATACGTACGGTCAGGACTACATTTATTTATTCAACGGCGACGGATAGCAGAATATTATAAGCATTTGAAAATAAGTCAGAAGCTATCATTAACGAAGCGAAAATTATCTGCAAATGAGTTTGATTTACATTCATATGATATGTTGGTACATATGTATGTATGTATAATACAAATAAGTATTCTTTTTGAAATGTTTGGTGAAAATTTAACCCCTGCAGAGGTTGTATTAAAAGTCTGTCCTTGATCCAAATTTCTAGTGATTATAAAAACATTTTCTTCATTTTGGTTTTGATTGAATACCAATTGAAATTCACCTGAAGAAGAATTAGTGCAGATGGGAGATAGAAGCTTGAATAGAATTTGTTAAATTTGCCTACGAATACTAAGGAACAAAGAACAATACACTGGAACAAGTAAAATGGTAGTCCTGCCAGGAGGTACTACAAAATGGTTTAGGTAAGAACATATGAGCCTATTAGCATTTTTTGTCGAATTAAATACCTTTTAGGATACAAAGGAAATCTTGGACGAATATTTGGCTTAGGGATCGTTTATCTACAGAATTTAATATCTTTGTGTTCTGATTGATATAAAGTAATAAATATATAAATCAAACCCGAAAACCATCCCCTGATATTTACAGCATCATTTTAATTTTAAATTTATTGACAGCATCATTTCAATCACTTCAGCCATAATTACTATAAAGAAAGGACTTATGTACGTCTATAAAAAAAAGTGCGATGAAACACATATTCTTTTTAAAATAACCAGGCTCTCTGTACTGGAAGAAATAATTTTTTTAAGGTCAAGTGTACAGGACACTAAAAATAATTTTCCTATCTACTAATAATGACACAGCTTGTAAATACTACACACATTCTTTCATACAAATCTGACTTTGGACGCAACTTACAAACTCTACTTTGAAAAGAATCAGTCCGTTCCTATTTCCATTACCATAATAACATTTTTTTTTTTAATTGGTATATTTGCTAACTCAATTTATAAAAAAAAAATCATTATTAACACATGTCAAACGTGCGACAATGAATTTTGAAAACCACAATAAAATTGGCAAAACGTGATGGAGTCGGAAGTGCTGAGTTAACTTTAAGTCAAATAAGTTCCCACGAAATTACTCAGAAGCAGTTTTTAAGCGGAGGATAAACTTTCAGTTGTCAAAAATCTATTGAAATCTTAGAGCGACACTATAATTGCTCTTTCAGCACTCATTATTAAAATTTATGTTGGGCCACAATGGATGGTTAACTGAGACATGTTTAGGTAGTTAACTCGGGTTTAACCTTGAAACAAGTATAATGTTACACTACAAAAAATCAGTCTAAGACTATTAGTCAGCCAGCAGTCAACACAGGGGATGCAGTAGTCGAACGAATGAATTACTGCATCAACTTTCCAACTAAAATCGGAAGGTATGGCGCGCATTATTAAGATTTAACGTGTCATGAAACACAAGTTTTTTAAGGCGTTAGGCTGGCCATACACGACCAATCCAACGAGCCAATGGCCCCAAGCCGATCCAAGATTGGTAATTGATTGTGTATGGGGTGGATCGGCCGCCTTTAGGATTTTCATCCAATTTGAAATCCAACCGAGCCAAATTGATAGGATGCCTGTTTTTTTATAAAATTGAATTATAATAATTTTCGTATTTTTTTTAAACGTTGGCCGCAATAGGAAATTGGAAAAGAATTAAATTAAATACCTAAATGTAAATTAATTTGAATCAATTGGATTTGGATATATGTATGTACCTAGTTGTTTTCAAATATTTCGGGTTTTTAAATGTTTTAAGTGACATTATATCATTTTTTAACTAATACATAATTTTAATTAATTTAAATTTAATTTTTATTTATATTTTTTTTTATAAACTAAACACAAAAGTCACTACCTAACTTTAGAAACATGAAACGAAAGTAATAATAACTTAAAATTAATCAATCTACAGTGCATTTTTATAAACAGTTCGTCAATAATAAACAAAAACAAATGTAGAAATCATAATACAAAATAAGAAGAATCAATTTTAAAAAAATTAAATTTAGAAAAGAAAAGTGTCATATTTACATAAATATGTTCATTCTTGAAAGGATTAGGCCTTTTATGTTTTTTTTCTTTCTTAAAGCCTCTGAATTGGCATAAAAAAATACTTCCACCGAAATCATCCCCATCAACCGGAACATATATGATTATTGAGATGACCACTTCTTATTGGTCGTAGAACAGTCTATGTATGTGTTTGTTTAATGTTATATATAACGACGATTAATTCTTTTTTGCGGTGATATCAAAGTCGTATCTCCATAGACCGGTGATTCATTTCCTGGTGATAAACCATGATTGCCGCCACTACTTCGAGATTCACCTGTAAGCGAGCGAGAGATATAATAAATGATGACACAAAAAATAATTCAACAAAAGATATAATATTTAAACAATTAAAAAAAAAGGGTAAGAGCAAAATGACATAAGAAAATTAAAAGGAAGCAGACATTTTAAAATGTACCACGTTAACAACAGTAATTACCTACGTTAATTACATAAGCATGAAATTTATTTACCGTAGTATGACGGCAAATTTGGATAAAGCTGGCCTGTTGGTGTCCTCTGAGTGAATGATGCTGGGCTACCACCGCCTACTGCTGGACCGGTGCTGCTGTTCAGAGATTTATTCTTTGCAGAAGTTGAAAACACTGAAAATGAAACACAACAAGGTTAATTTTATTAAATTATTCAGGCGAAATTAATTTCATTCAATTATTTTAAATGCTCGACAATTAATAAGCGAGGAAACAAGATTTTATTTAATATATCTTTTTTTTTTCATTGTTAACGGGTTTCAAAATTATCCGTGGGCTGTAGTTGTCAAGATTAAAATTGTGAAATTCACAGATTAGACTTGTTGTATACTGGCTGATGCTGATGGTGATGGTGGTAAGTAAAACCAAAAAAAAATATGAGAAAATGGCATTAATAAATAATTTATACACTCAAATAAATAATAAAAGGATAGTAAATGGCTGAGTCAATATCATCACTTTTTGGTAGAGGGTATTTTATATTATTATTATTTTTTTTTTCTTCAATTTGTAAACAAAAAAGACAGCAGATTAACAACTTTGGCGTGCGATGTGAATTGTTGCACAAAAGGATAACACCCTAGGGTAGAATTTTAAACAATATGGAATGAAACAAGGAAAAGCTCTTAATACTTATATTTGTAAATGAAAATCAACGAATCAACATGAATGAGGTTAAATTACTTTTTATAGCCGGTAATGGAAAGAAAAGTCAGTGATGCGGTTATATATATTAATGGGGAAGCCTATGCCTATTAATGGAAGCTATTGTAGCAGTATTTTGTGAAATTTGAGTAGAATCTTTTTGCTTCGATAAAGGAATATTCTCATATGCAAGTCTGTACAAGCATAAATATTTCTCATGGACATAATTTTTTATTTCTTCGATAACTGATGATCGAAATTATAGTATAAGAACCATAATTTTATCGGGTCGCTATCGCTAACTGAGATAATACATTCAATTAATTTACTGCAGCGTTTTTATAAATTGTACAGCATTATTCCAGTTATTTATATACCAAGGACAGTTATAAAAGTTTTTTGCAATTAAATTTTTTTTTCGACTTTCTTTAAATCGGCGCAACATATTTTGACCAAATTTTTGCTTTTAAATCTTTACCTAATTGATTCGGTGGTTATGGACTCTTCTTTTTTATTGTTTCGTTGAACGTTCACAACACATTCGCAAGTCTATACCAGTGAGAAAGAAATGTCAAAAAATCACTTTCTCTACTGGCGATTGTTCACTTCACGACGAAGTATGTATACTTAGCTTAAAATGGATGTATTGTTAGTGTTGAAAATAGTAATGGTGGCGTATACCAATAAATAATTTAAATTGGTAGGTATGTAGGTACCCATACATTTTTTTTTTAAATGTTTAAGGAACTTGATGCATTTTGGTATTCTTATTTCTATGGACATTTCTTCTTCAACAAAATGGCAGTTTGTAAAAAATAGAATAAAAGCTTTACAACGTTTCGTACGTATCATCCATAGTAGATATTATTTTGTTCTCTCTTTTTGTGGTGTGTTAACGTTTTTGTGAGATTGCTTTTCAAAACTGTACAGGTTGCGCATATTCTGCACTTATAATGAATATTCACAACGTGAAAATGAAATTGGGTGACCAATTTTATTTAAACGTCGACGTGGAACCGTCAACGCAGAATACGAAGATACAAAAAGACGACTGCTTTTAAGCTTTCGTTGATATGAATTTTTGGGTCGATGCCCTGTCAATGCAGTAAGGGCACGTGAATAAACTGTTCGCTAGCACGTTTACTTAGAATCCAAACATTATAAAATTTCGGATTTTTCTTTAAGTTTATTCTTAATCTATAGAAATCAAAGCCATCCTTCAATTTAATTAGACACTAACTTAATTAGTAGGCAACAAACCATATTTTTACGTAGGTACATAAGGGTGATGGTTATATAGGTTGTTTGAGTTTTTCTATCTGGATGGGCCTAAATAGCGTTCTAAATGAAGAAAAAATAAGCCTTAATTTTTTCAGATTTTTATTTTCATCCCCTACATTCGCTGAAGGGGTAAATTGAATTTCCCTTTTTTTGGAAGTTCAAGTAAAATCTAAAGATTTTGAAGAAAGAAAATGTTTTTTCTTCAAAATGTTGTGTTTGGAACAATTTTTCGCCCAATCTGTTCATCAAAAAAACTTGATTTGAAAGCAAATGGTAAGAATGAAGTCATGGCTTTCGAAAAAGCTATAAAACATCACTGCAATTGTTGCCGTTATTTTTTTTCATTATTTTTTTTCTATTTTATGCAATTATTTTATTAAATTTCCCTTCCCGTCGAACTGAGGGGAGATATTACCCCCTTCCTGTAGGATTTTTGTCTTGTCTACTTCCAACCTACATGCTCTGAAATTTTGGCAGATTTTACGCGGAATTCCTAGTATCACAAAAAATGGGAAAATTTAATTCACCCCTACAGAGAATGTAAATAAAAATCCGAAAAATTAGGGAATTCCTTTTTTTCATTTAGAGCCGATTTACCCCTTGAACAGAATGAATGTAGCTGCAGCTTGTAGCAAGAGTTGAATTTTGTTTAACTTCTGCTACACCATACATTTCTTGCTACATTTACCGCTTCTCCTTGTGGCACTGAATACTATTTTTGTATCTTTCTACTTTGACAGTGCAACACGCCGCAACTACAGCTACACCATTCTGTTCGGCCAGTTAGACTCATCTGCGATGACCTTTTTTAACGACCAACCTAATGTACATCGAATATTTTTGTTGGAAATATCACCCAAAAGTCCTTATATTAAATTGACATCGCAGGTAGTCATCTTTTGATGGAATCTAATGGGGTTTGGTTGGTAAAATAAATCAATTTAATTTTGATCTGGATCTGTCAAAGAGTTGTGGTCGAAAAATTTACTCCTTAAGAATCGATTTTCATATACATATAGCCCCCGGCATGAAACAATATGAGGAGTAAGATCTACTTTTAAATTTTAAGAAGCGAAAAAGCGACACCAGAAAGAGAAATTGAAATGCATTTTTTTTCTCACTCGCACTCACTTAAGAAAAGTACTTAATGAAATTATTTGTTTAAATCCTCGCGTTCCAATGTTTATTCGCTATGCTATCTAGTTATCCCAAAAATTTTGAGATAAGTCGGCATTTACACTACCCGATTTTTCCAGTACGATTTTTCCCAAAATCGTGTGAAATGTTTACATGAAACGATATGAAACGATTTTTCCAGTCAGATTTCTATCTCTGTCCTCTTCATACTTTACTGCTGTCTCTTTCATTTTGCATTCAGAGGTAGATAGCATATTAGGACCAGCGTTGCCTATTGCATTGTTTTTTTCGTTAAATACATCTACTGGCAATCAAACAGGTACTTATTGGTTTTACGAAAAAAAAAATATAATTCAACAAAATTAAAACCACAAATAATTTCATCATCACTGTTGTTTTTTTTTTCTCCTGAAACCCAACCTTTTAGTGCCTTCCATATGAGCCGTGTAGCAAACTATGTAAGTATTCTCAATCAATAATATTTTATTATAAATTTCTTTTTCGAAAATACAAATACAAATTTGAAAATGCATATCTTTCGCGAAAAAAAATAAATCTACTTACTGCATCTTGTTTTTGGATCAACTTCGGAAAATTTTCAGATTGGTGGCAACGCTGGTCAACATTGAACACACAAGACTCTGGAAAAAGTATAAAAGAGAACGCAAACATACTGGAAAAATCGTGTGAGTTTGCCAGGAACGGACGATCTGGTCCTTACCCTTCACCTTCTACTACCTTCACCCATGAACAAAAGATCGTCTGTCGAAAAATCGGGTGGTGTAAATGCCGACTTACTTGAGTTGTTGTTGCGTCAGCGGTCATCAGCTGTTTTTTAACAAGGGATTACAACAACACAAAGCTATCCGGATAACTGAGAATAACCATCGGAACGTGTCCAATTTTTTGGCAAGAAGAGTCCAAGTGGAAGAAATGTACATATATCCATGTCACTCGCACTCAATCTAGTATTCTTTCATTAACAATGAAAAATTTAGTACAAAAGATGAGGGTGTTTACACTGGCGCTTCCTTTTCTTTCTTATTTCTAATCGTATTTTAGTGATTTTTCATAGGCGACTTGTAAATTTAAATAATTAAAAACTATCATTCTGAGAATAACTTAAAAAAATTAGAATTGAAGACACAATAGCATGAATGGATTTATTTCGGCTGAGAGGAACAGTTGCAGATCTGCGGTTGATAGGAACGAATTCTCTACTGATTCCTTTTGCGTGCGCATAATAAATGTAAATAGAATAAATAAAAATATATACATTTTTAAGGTATTTTCATTGATTTGTATATTTACCATTTGATATAGTGTTGATTTTTTTCTCAGGCTAGTAAGCCTTTTCTGTGCCTATTTAGACAATCGATCTGAAAGAGAAAACTCCAGTCGTTGCGTTCGTATTTTAAATCGCATTCCATTCGCATCGAAAAAAAATCAATTTTTAGATTCAAACCTGAATTTACTAATGGAAAACTCCATTAAGACATTTAGAGTATTCAAAGCAAACTGTCACTGGAAAGCACTTATTGTATTTTCGATTGTTCATCGAATGAAGGTTCTTCATCTACATTCTTCTGAAGAGAAGAGAAAATGCTTATGCATTTGATTTCATAATTGAAGTCAAAAGCGCTTACACGTGTCAAAATGTTCTCTAGGATTACCAATCGAAAACTCATTTGATTCTCGAGATCAAATATTTACATTCATGGATTATTATTCGGGCATGTCGATGATTTGGGGAAACAAGCCTGGGTTTTTACTTATCATTTAAGACGATTTAATTTATGTATTACAAGAAAACAACATGTTAATACCGCGTGTGGTTGATTATTGATTTTCTGCTCTTTTCAACTGCGCGGTAAAGCTCAAAGTGTTCGTATGTGTTCAAATTGTACAAATCGTTTTAACAGTGATAAATCTTCATTGGGAAAAAAATCAAAGTGTTGCTGAAATTTTATCAGTTTAAAGAATATATCAATGAAAGAAAATAACAACCAAAAAATAAATCTTTTCACAATTTTAAATAACCATTTAAATTGCAGAGAAATACGAATTAAATTAATTTAGCAGAAAAATCTTTATCTACTCACACAGATGTAAAACATTGAATTCTTATGTCGAAATGTTCGTTTAATCGTTGTTTATAGAACTTTTTTCGACCTTTTCTTAGGGTTACCAGATTCAGAATGACGAAAAGGGGGACATCAGGAGTTGTTTAGGGGGAACAAGTGTTCAAAACATGCGAACAAAATATGTTTTTGAAAAATATGACACCAGAGTAAAAAAGTGAGGTAAGAAAGTTTCATTTGATTTTTATTATAAAAACAATCTATAAAAACAATCCAAAAAGCCAATCAAACTGACAGATGAAGAAAAACTTGCGTGTTTTGTGTATTCAAAGAATTTTTTTTAAGAAATACATATGTAATGAAAATATTTGTACAGTTTACAATTGAAAGTTTTCTCTTTTTGAGTTTTTACTTTAGGTTTGTATAGAGGGGACAAACAGCATTTTGGTATGAAAAAGGGGGACTGTCCCCCCTAAAGGGGGACGTGTGGTAACCCTACCTTTTCTTCTAAAATAGCAACCATTTTCTTTTGAAAATTTGTTCACTTTACTGAACAATTCAAAATGGACAAACGAAATACTTTTGACAGTTCGAATTTCAAATAAATTGTGAAGTTTTCAAAAACAATCGAAACGTATGTAGATCATAGAATTTCGATTGAAATGCAGAATATGGGCGTGTTTATTCAAAAAATAAATAAACCAATTTATAAAAAAATCAATCAAGTTAAAAAAGGTGTTTTTTACAAAGGCTCCTGAAGCAAAACACACGCACCCTTTTTTGTGAGTGCTTAATGGAACCAAAGGAAAACGACATAAAATTAAACATTTCGCTCAAACTTCAACTAATGTCAAATTTCAATATCGCCAATATATGTATCGAAAGTAATTTCCTAGACAAATGAAGCTTGAAATCAATTTTATGTTAAAAACCCCCCAAAGCAAACAGTCTCATTTTACCTCTTAATCAACATCTAACCCTTATAAGGGGATGGAAGGTGTTATGCTATACACTCCACAATTACATTCAAATAATGTAAGGTGATATAGTAAGTATAGATATTCATGCATACTTTAAAAGTTTATCCACCCGCAAACCTCGACTGGATTAAGATTCCTTATCGGACTTATATCCCACTCTACCAAATCTGCAATAAGATGAAAATAGACAAAATGAACAAAAAAAAATGACAAACTCCTGTAAGTAAACACCTCGCTGCTTCTTGCTTAAAACTTCATCAATCATTCTCATCTGTCTCCGTACCAATTAGTATTCATTTTGAGTTTCAGCATATCAAAGTAGGTACAACTTCCCCCAACACCATCATTTTCAGCAACAGCAGCAGAAGAACAATGCAAATAGCAACCCCCATCACCCCCAGCTGCCTCTGTCTCATAAACCTATTCGCCAAAACTTAACTCCTGACTCGCCGACAAATTTACACAAGAGAAAATCTTCATGTTATGGTGTTAGGGTGTTAGGAGGTGTTATTTCATAAGGGCGCTAGGGCTGCTGGGGAAAAAACACACTTCATACTCCTTCAGATTGTCTCTCATTCCCTAATAGCATTCCCCGAGTGCTGTAGTAGTCCAAAATTTTAAATGAACTTAAATTTAATCTTCTCCTGCAACCATCAAGGAGCCAGCCAGAACCACGACTCACAGCTACGAACTACGAACTATGAGCTACATGTATACATATTCAATATATAGAATGTCGCCGAAGGAAATTAATCACAGAGATAAGTGACACAGTTTTACGAAATTTGGCTTCCATGATGAACCTCTTGGCCTCACCACCACCGCATCTCGACGAGTCCCACCCCACACACCAGCAAACCAGCCAGCCAGCCAAAAGGATCTTGAATAAATAGAGAAGGTAAGGAAAACCAACCAGCCGTGGCCAAAACTTTGAGGCGAATATCTTGGGATGTGATATGGAAATTGTTAATTAAACTCACCTTCAGAGTTGATATCCGTTCTGTAGCTGCTTCTCCGTTGCGGGGAACAAACTATAAGCACTGTAAAATAGAATACAAAATGCAATTAATCAACCTTATAACTCAACGAAGAAGGAGGGCAGCGCAACTATGTATTTATTATACAAGCAGATCTGCCAGCATATAAGCAATGCACTTTCTGGATGCACGATGTACGAGAGTATACCAAAATTAAGCCAAACATTGTTTCTATTTCTCAACGTTCGTCCTAAATATATATCCTTCTTCTTGAGCCAGAAGCCCACAAGACTAACGAGGAGAAAGAGGAGGAGGTTTTCGTTTTAAAGTGATGGTAGTGGTCGTGAAACAGGAACTCTATATGAGCACTTCTATATACAACTACTCGATCTACGAGAAGCGCTATAGATATTTTGTTATTTGTTTATGTTCTTGAACTACATAAAGCTAACACGCTTCTAGCGCAATAATAGGGCAAACATGTGTGCTGAAGCACATTTGATATTATTTAGATGAACCGACGACCAAAAAACCACTATAAATATCGGTGAATTTCGCTAGCACGCTTTAAATGTATGTATATTCAAGGCAAAATTATTGCTGTTGCGTCCTGTTCGTCATTGCCCTAGCCCTTGAGCGCCATATTTTTGAGTTGTTCTAGTTAATAAAATAAATTTACGATACAATGAATGTTTGAATAAATTACAGAAATCTCTCTTTGTTCGAGCGCAATACAAGGATCATTAGACATTTGAATACTAAATTCCAAATTTAAACAAACGTAAAGTTAACGTTATAGTAGGAAAGGAACTAGGAACGTTAATAAAGCTTGCTTGTTGGGGCTTCAAGAGTTATTAAGGCTGTTCTTAACCAACGCGAAACATTTGTCGTTCCGTGTGTTTTAAGTTGGTTTGGGAAAGCTTTAATGAAGAATCTTTCAATGCGACTCCAAAAAATACAGTCGCCATTCTTTTTTCCTTAAAAAGATTGCAATCTTTTTTTTTCAATCTTTCCTCATCATCAACTGATTTCAATCTTTTGGGACTTCATGCATTCTTTGCATTCTTTGAATTTCTTGCATTCTTTTGAAGTCTTTTGAATTCTTTGAATTTTCTGAAATCTTTTGAAGTTTTTCGCATTCTTTGAATTTTAGCGTTCTTTTCAAATCTTTTAGATTCTTATGAATTCTTTGACATTTTTAAATTCTTTTTAAGGTTTTTGCATTCTTTGAATTCTTTATGGATGACGAAACGCAAAAGATTGCAATGAATTCAAAGAATTTAAAGAATGCAGAAGACTTCAAAAGAATGCAAAAAGAAGCCATAAAGCCAAAGAAGCCTCAAAAGATTGCAATCAGTTGATGGCGTAGAAAGATTGAAAATACAAATTGCAATCATTTTAAAGAAATAAAAATGGCGACTTCATTTTTGAATGCAATTTTTTAATTGAGGTCACTAAAGATTGCATTCGCAAAAGATTGCAATCGTTTACAACTCTGCAGTGAGGGTAGTCGGTACTCTCATTTATAACATGGAAATTGATTTTGACAGACGAAAGTTTCGTTGTCATATTAAAGGTTTAGCGTACGTTGGTTTGGGAGAATTATGCCAACATATTTGGTTCATATATAGAGAATGCAGTCCCGACCAAATTTTGATCCCGCAAATTTTAATATCATTCTGGGTTTCCTGGATAGGGTTTCAGTTTAAGTGTAATTACTCGGCAGGAACTCGGTGATTTAATTCCTTATGAAGAACTCACAATTCACAAGTCAGCAGCAATGTTTAGATCTGCACTTGGAATGTTGGACCTCTTTAAAGGGCATCTTTGTTAACAGCTGAAAAGTACAGCGTGCAGACACAACTTGCCAAAATGGATTCAGATTGATCTACATACATTGAGATTGAAAGTTCGCCTTTAAGTCTAATAATTTAAAAAAACTGAATTTTGTAGAAAAAAATTCAAAATATTTTGGGTAGGTCTGTTTTTTTTTTTATTAATATTTTTTTTTTTTGTAAAAATTTAACAGGATTTGCAAAAACTAAAAATTTGGCTTTTAATTATTTTGTTTTTATTCAGTTTTAAATTAAGCTTTGAAAGTGGGAAAAATATCCGCTTTTAAAATTCTGTTTGGCAAAGGTTCTGCAAACAATCGAAATCACGTAAATTCTCACAAAATTGTATTTTGAAAAACAGGGTAAAAACCCTAAAAACATTTGACCTTTCGAAATGTATTAGATTTGAATTGAATTTTCTTTAATAGTACAGGTAAAATAGGATAAATAAAACAAAAAAAATTGGTACCACCATGAAACTTGGTGAAAACGTTTCATGTACTATGGGAATGAAGAATCAAAAGAGTCTATAAAAATATTTCAATATGGAAGGGTGTTTTTTTTAGAGTAGGAGGGGCGTAAGTTGTGGTGTATCAAAAGGAAAAATAAACTTGGTGCAACCTTAGCATATGACACATGTTTTTCAAGGTAGTTTTAAATGCTGAATCAAATGACACCAAAACCCTGTCGATACGACCTCCGTGAAAAAAGTTATTGTCATTTTTGTGTTAGGATGACTATATTTTCAGTATAAAAGTCAGATATTACCGAAAATTAGTTGAAAATGGTGGTCCGTCGATAAAACCTGGCATAAATGGTTCATTTATGATGAAAAGTGAGTGTTGGGGTTATGGTGGGATTATTGCCATAGAACCTATTACAAAAATGGTACCCTCATGAAACTTTATAAAAATGTGGTATGAAGTACAATAATAAGAATCAAAAGAGTCTATACAAATATCTATATGGTAGAAGGATGTTTTCTATGGGTGAAGGAATGTATAAAACTTTCTCAAAACACTAAAATTGTTTCCAAAAACAAATAACCCCCTTTACCCAAGCCCACAAAAACACCCTTTCTTCCTTGATATTTTTGTAAACTACGTAAATTCTTCATTCTCGCAGTAAATGAAACACTTTTACCAAGTTTCTTGAGGGTTACCATCCCTTTTCCATTTTTTTGAAAAATAACCACACACTTCCCCCTATCTTCAAAAAACACACCCTTCCACGCAAAATATTTCTTTAGACTCTTTTGATTCTTCATTCTATAAGTTAATAGCACATTTTAACAAAATCTCATGGGGGTACCATTTTTGTCACAGGTTTTATGGAAATATGGCACCACTACCCCAACTCACCAAAAAAAAAACACCCTTTAACCACAGATATTTTTATAGACTCTTCTTATTATTAATTTTCATGACAAATGAACCATTGATGCCAAGTTTCATCGACAGACCATTATTTTCAACTGGTTTTCGGTAATATTTTACTTTTATACTGAAAATATAGTCATCCTTACATTAAAATGACAGTAACTTTTTTCACGGAGGCCGTATCGACTTGGTTTTGGTGTCATTTGATTCAACATTTAAAACTACCTTAAAAACATGTGTCATATGCTAATGTTGCACCAAAGTTAATTTTTCTGTTTGATACACCACAACTTCCCCCCCCCCCCCCCCTCTCCCCCTCAAAACACACCCTTCCATGCAATATATTTTTATAGACTCTTTTGATTTTTCGTTCTCATAATGCATAAGACGTTTTCACCAAGTTTCATGATGGTACTAATTTTTTTTTTATTCGAAAGACTTTTCGTACTATTTTACCTGTACTATAAAAAGAAAATTTGTTTAAATTTTAAATCATTGAGCTACGATTGGACAGTCAACGCATTGACTCTTTGACGTCTAAATAACGTCAAATACTGTCCCAAGGTTGTCAAAGCGGACAGAGGCATGAGCTTTGCGATGACAGATGCAGCGAGTATGAACCAACAAATATCAAAAACTGACTGCTGGCAATAGGTGGCGGACGGGCTCGGCATCCTAGGAGGCTGATTCTGGTTCAGTGAATAAAAATTTTTCAAATAACTATTTTTTTTATTTTCAATTTTCTTGAAAACGATGTGAATAATTTTAATGATTTTTTATGCAAAAGCTCTCAAAAAGTTCAAATAGTTTTGTGTACGAACAATTTTCAAGAAAATATTTTTTGGATCTAAAAAAAACTAAATCGAAAATTCAATAGTTCGAAACGACCCAGTCGATTTTTTTTTAAATCGGTGCTTAACGGTTTTTAACACTTTTTAGATCATTTAAAAAAAAAATATTTTACCTTTATAGAAGAATAGAATTTATGTTAACATTCATATTTTCACACAGCCATGAAAGTTTTCATAAAATCTATGAATTTTATTTTTTATGTAAGAGTACATACACATTTTGTAAATTTTCATACAGCAATGAAAACTTTCATAAAATGTATGAATGCATTCATATTTTATATGAATGTTTTCATGGGATTTATGATTTTTTTTTCATAAAATCTATGTAACCATTCATATTTTTTACGTAGTGATACATACAAATTTTGCGAAGCCACAGTTCAAACGAGTTATGGTATCAAAATGGTGCACTCCAACGCTAATTTAGCCCTGAATAAGTTTGCTCATAACCATACGATTTCAACCTGCCTGCCTAGTTTAAAACAAAAAAAAACTAACTAGCGAAATTCACCTTTTGTTATATTTGGCTTGGTTTACTCGTATGTGTAGCTCTTTAGAGGATAATATTTCTGGAATGTTACATGCTTCAGCATTCGAGCAGAACGAAGTGACATTCCTTATTATTATTGCGTCCGGGTGGAGGGTGCTTGAAAAATGGTTGAATGCATGCTGCAATAATATATCCTTTCACATTCACGTGTGGTACAGTCGTCGTCGTAAGTTGATATGCATATATGCTTCAAGTAAAACTTACCCCAAATTGTTGCTGCAAGGATAATCAATGCGGAGATAATAAGTCCCACATTTGATACTATCTTAATTAGGAACGTTGATGAATTACTGAAGGGCTGATTGGAGCATTTTTGCTGAAGAGCATTTGATCCTAGTATTGGTATCTGAAATGAACGAACGAGAATATATTTAGTATAACTATATATAAGAAGTGATGTGTATGAGTATTGAGAATGTATAGTTGAAGGAGATTGCAAGACAAAATTTAAAATTCTTTTAGTTGATTGTGTTTCCGAGTTGGTGAGTTAAAATTGGACTTCCCCACTTACTTCCATCGAGTGGCATTTACAAAGCACTTAGGTTTTTGACTTTTGCATTAAAATGATGGTTCAAGGATGAGGAAATGAAAAACCACTAACGAACAATGATCAGCACGCGATTTAATGAATTCCAAACTGACTTGACTCGACAGAATATAATATAGGTATATATAGCGAAAGAAAAAAGTAGAACATAAAATAACGGTATTTTACAGAGGGTGGGAGGTAAATGGTATAGATTTCGGGAAAGAATTTAATTAATTTTCCGGCGTTTGGAGGACCGGCCCTTGAAGAGTTTAAATATGAGGTTAAGTGCTCGCGTTAAAATAAATGCGATGAGATTGAATACTGTGGCTTAAATATTATATAAAAAAAGAATTAAAAAAAAAAATATTTTACGAAGAGAGAGCGGCGCGGCAGTATATTAAGTGGTGTCTGAGAGGAACTGCCATTACGGCTAGTTTATAATTGCACAAAAAAAATAAACTCCTTCAGATGGAAAGTGTAAAGCAAAGGTTGCAGGAGCTCATGGTAACGTTTATAATTTTAGCTTAAAGAACATTGCTGTAGCACTTTTTTTGTTTGTCGATGTCTAGTCGCTTTTAGTTTGGTTGTTGATATTATAACGGCATATCCTTTCCAGGTCATAAGCCAAAAGTACTAAGAATTAAGTTCCACGTACAAGAGCCTTAAGCATGTTTTTATAAAGGTTTACATTTTAGGAATTCATATTAAAAATTCACTAAAATCATTGTAATGGGAAACCTATGTACATCTCTTTGATAGAGCTGAACATGTACTTCTACAGGGAAGGTAAATATCGAATATTGCACTTCCCTCGTCCATACATCCTTTACGAAAATCGTTTGAATATACACTAGGTCGCATTGTACCGATGCTCAGCCATGCCACCTAAAAACAGAAATGTTTTATCCGAGTTACTGCCTCTTGCGAGGAACTGACAAATCCTCGAAGAGTATACTTGTCATGAAAAAGTGCTTCTCATTTAGCCGTTCGGATTCGGCAAAAAACTGTAGGTCCTTTCCATTCCTGCCAACAACACGCACACAGGAATGGTTGAGAGTAATCATCATCAAAGCCACTTTTCAAAATATAAGCCTAATATGGGCACACATGCCCCTCACAATGGAGTCGAAACCTCTTTAAAGGATGAGTTTCATGACCTCCTGTAGAGAACTTACGTATACGCTGCCAGGAGTACAATGTAAAAATTTTGCTCGGGGACCTCAATGCTGAAATTGGAAAGGAAGACACCTTCGGTGGATTAGTTGGTAAACACACCTTCCATGAAGAGACAAATGATAACGACCTCTGACTAATATTTTTCAGAAACTCGTTATACGGTCACGGTGATTCGTAGCCCTACGTTTCTGAGAATTCATAAAGCAACCAGGCGCTGAAACCTGCCAACCATTTCGATTTCATCAAAAGGCTACCATTCACCCTTGAAAAAGAACCCCTGATATGATGATGCATGGGTATAGCTGAAAAAGGTGACAACATGCGAATATTCTGCAGCGGAAAACAAGAGCAGCTAGAGAGGAGAAGAATAATCTACGTAGAAAGAAGAAGGCGAACGCAGCATCCCAAATCAAGGAGATCGAAAAGTCTCGCGATCGAAACAACACCCGCAAGTTTTATAAAAAGCTTTAAAACCGGAAAGCAGGCTCTTCGAAACATCAAAGGTAACCTAGTCACTGAAGCACAGGGAATAGTAGATGTATTCAAGCAGCAGCTTCTAATGGGCCTCACGCTGAACGAGAAGCAAACCTAATTCCAGTCAATGAAGACTCAGTATCACTTCTCAGTTTAGATGAGGAAGACTAAGCTATAAAAAAGGTCAAGAACAAAAAGTCCAACGGATTTGATGGTTTACCAACACAGCGCTTCAATCACGGAGGTGATGTGGTAAAAGGATGCATTTTACCAACTCATCAACCGAGTTTGGGTGGAAAGAAGCATATGCCCGATGACTATGGTCTATCAGCTCCATATGTTCCATCTACAAAAAAGCCGATCCTCGAGCTCTATATGAGTTGTATCAAGATGTGGATGTAGTCCATAAAATCATAACCCGTCGAGTACATTGGGCTAGACCACATCAAGCGAATGGACAATAATACTCCAGCCAAGAGTCTTCGAATCTCAGCCCCCAGGTTCGAGAGAACGAAGACCGAGCCTCCGGTTTAAAAAACAAGCAATCGCGGATGCCTAAAACTAAAATTTAAGTCAATGAATTCATAAACACTAGTCACCGAAGTTAAAGAAACACATTTTTTTTTTCAATTTTTGTTAATGTTTTTTGATGAGCTGTATCTTTGTGAAGAGTGGTCATATTGCGTTGAAACAAAAAGCATTCTACAGCTTTATGTCTTTTGTTTCGAGATTTGTTTACAAAAAAATTGAATTGAAGTACCGTTACTACGTTATTGCAAAAAATGAGACAAGACAAAAAAAATTTTTTTTTTTTTTTGAAGGTCCTCTTTTCTATGGATAACTTTTTTTGAGTCAATCAAATGTAATGATCTGTTGTGCCCCAAATGACATGCCGCCCTACAAAGGCATGACCCACTGAGTCACAACTGTTTGCGAAATACCTCAACTTATGAAATTGGTATTCATCATCGACAGCAGTTTTCACGTTACACTTAATGTGACGCAATGATTCAGTGGGACACAGTAAAAAAAAGCCTACTTCCAGAATGCATCTCAGTAGGTCAAAGCTGAGTAAGGCATTTTGGAAGTAATTGCAAGTAAGTTCCAGGTAGGTCTTTGAGAACTCGGTGAGTCTGATTGTAACCGTGAACGTGGTTGTTTCGATCATTGCAATAAACTACACATAACATTTTGGCGCAGCCAATTTTTATTTGTCGTACAATTTTTGTTTGCATGGTTTATCTGACTTTGAATGAAAAAAGATACTTTTAGGCTTGATGACCAATATCTCAGCAAATAATGACGTTATACAAAATTCAAAGACAGTTTTTGAAATTTGAGAAAGAGTTTTACAAGATTTTTTAAGATTTAGTACAAATTATTTTTGTTTACTGTTCACCGTTCGTTTAAGAAAAATACTAAAAACCGACTTTTTGTGGTCTTTCGTAAATCTTTTCTTTCTTTGCAAATATTGATTGCATGGCTTGCGTTGGTATATGCAAATTTGTAGACTTTTAAAGCATCAATATTCCTGTAAATTTTCAAATTGATTTATCGAACCGTTTTTTCTCACCTAAATTTCAAAGGTAAAGGCACAAATTGTGTTGTTCTTAAACAATGCGTAGTCGGCATCAAAACGACAAGAAAACCATAATTCCAGTAGATTTTTTTTCACATTTTTGCATTAGTAGGATACTTTTTTGACTTGAAATGAAATAAAAAGTACATTTAACAAAAAAAAAAAGAAAATTTATTTCAAACACTTTTCAAACAAGAAAGCTTGAATTTTTTTTGGAAAATGTACTTTTTATTGAATCAATTTGAAAGTTAACAGGAATATTGATGCTTTAAAAGTCTAAAAATTTTGCATACCAACGCATTTAATCAGAACCTGTAAAAACCTTATTACAGATTTAAGCCAATGTGAACAAACTAGCCCAAAGTTTTAAAAACATAATCAAACAAAAACCTAAATCGTAAAATATCGAATAGGTGCCCGTTATAAAAATTAAGTATTCGCCACAGTGCACAAATCGAGTAATATATAATTTGCGCAGGTTATGTCAAATTTGAAAGTGTCAGTAATTAAAAATGTCTATGTGAGAGCCCCTCAAATAACACGTTATCACAACAACATAAAATTTTGACATTATTGATCAAGAGTTCAGATGGCACTCTTTTTATCACCTCAAACTATTGAAGGAGTTGTTTTAGCGAATTTTAGTAAAGGCATTAGTGCACGATATGAGGGCAAACCTTTCATTTTGACCTGACGGGTTGAGCTTTAGTACACTACTTTATTTTTAAGAAGTGTGGCCAAGGTGGCAACACTGTCAGAAGGACAAGATAAGGGTTGCCACTTACCAGTTTAAATCCCGAAATGTTGCTTATAATTAAAAAACCAAGGGTCGGACGATGAACCGAGAACTCCCGTTGGCTTCAGCACCCTTGAAACCATAGGACTACATTATTAATTTTCTTCCACCCCTCCTCTTGCACGACGGGGGTGGAAAAAAAGTCGTTTTGGGAAAGAACATTTGAAATGCCAAGAAATGTTAGAAAAATATTTGTATTAATAAAATTTAAAGATGTTGTCGACGCAGAATTTCACAATCTACTACATTAAATCCAAAATTGATTGAAAACCTACTTTGGTTTTTTTTAAAAAAGCAGCCACTTTCAACTCCCGTGACAGTTGAAAGTATGTCTATTGTGGTGAATAATAATAATTAAGAAGGTGCCAAAATATCAATAAGCTTCGATTTCAAATGCAAATTGAAAACAAATTTAAAACGAGCTGCAAGTTGAAACGATGTTGGCGAGACTAAACCGAGATTAAAGCGAGATAATAATGACACGTGCAAAATGATGAAAACCACGTGTAGATGTCATGGCGAGACCAAAGCGAGGCTATAGCGAGTAAGCCACGGCACAGATAGCCGTGTAAATGGATGTGGCAAGACGAGCTTAATGACCACGATACTAAAAACAACGTTTGGACGACCACGGCGAGAGTTCAGCGAAATGACACTGAGACAAAGAGTCGTCGTCGTTGTTTTCGCTTCAAACCGAGTTAGCCAACTCGAAATGCAAAAACAATTGAAAAGTAGGTATTCACCAATTTTTTTTCAAACCGATTAAGACAAACTCAATTGCAAAATGTTGCTTCAAATCGGTTTGAAACATTTTTGGTTTGATATCACAACTTGAAATATCAATAAAAAGTGAATAATATGAAAATCAGTAATAATTCAAAAATATGACCTTCGGAGGGCACGACTGAATAATATGGAATTGGATTTAATTGTTGGATTTAGATTTCTTTTAATTTGAATTTATGTTTTAATTTGGATTAAACGAGTGAATAATATGGTCACTAGCCTCTTGAACATAAGAGCAAGTACGTACGACCCAATCGTGTAGTTTATTTTGCATACACATGAAATTGGCGCAACTTAAATTGCCGCCTGGGCAGGTATCTGGTGTACCCCACTCTCTCAATCTGGGGCTGTATTCAGCAAGCATTTTCACATAGGTACTGATCGCACCGATATACAAATGAGAGTTTGCATTCGCAGGCGATTTCTTGTTTTTAACTTGTCAAAAGAAGCAACTTGCACCATAGTAAATGCATGCATGTGTGATTCTGACATTAATTAAAGTTCTCATGCACAAATATCATTTATATATATTGATGTTCCCCATAAGAAATTGTAACCATTGTAACCGCATTTAGATTTTCGAAATGCTGTATCTTTTTACAAGTACTCTTTTTAGTATCTTCTATTGAAATTCATGTTCTTATTCTTTTTTGCCAACAGCAGTTTGTTCTCTACATTTATATACTACTTGGCTTTACTCAAATTGGTTATATCAAGTTGGTTGCTATAAAGCTTCTCTATTTCCATCTCCAGGCGGTCGTTCGACAAAACAAAAAAAAAGTGATGTTTTTTTTTTGTAATACATATACTCGTATGTATTTATGAAGAAACTAGAAACAACAAACATACATACATATATATGTACATACATGCATTGGAGCATTATAAAGTTTCTCTTAGCTTTCTTAACATCGTTTTTTTTCTGTCCTTTAAAGATAAGAAACATTTTCACATGTGAATGTGTATGAATCTGAATACTATAAAGCGAGCAAGTGAGTGAGTGAATGAATGGTTCTCTTTTACATGAAACTTTAGAAAACTTTCTCAGTTTTCGGAAAGGAAATTAGTATTTTCTTAGTTTTTTTTAGTTTCTTTCATTTTTTATTTTAGTTTTTGTTCATGATGATATTTTTTTTTATTTTTGAAAAAAGTAAAACTTTTCGAGGTGGTTGGTGTAGCTATAGTTGCAGTTTTTGTTTATGTTTTTCTTAAGAAAGTGCATCGACTTTGGTTAAATGAAGAAGCAGTTAACGTGTTTGACTTGTATATAGAGTTTTTAATCTGTTTTTTTTTTTTGCTTTTTGATTAAATTTTAATATCAAAATGAAAAAGTTTAAATCAAAGTTTCTATTTTGTATAGCTTCACAGTCTTATGTGGATTTATTTTTATTTGTTTTGACTTTTAGGTCTTAAAAGATTTAAAGAAATGAGAATAGTCTTATAGATTTAATAGTTATAGGTTTCTTGGCTGCTTTTGGGATAACTCTTGTGGCTCTACCGACAATAAATCGGTGAATTTTATTTTTGAAGGCCTGAAATTTGACTGCTATTATCTGACAATGAGGTGTTACCAAAGCGTTTTCTAATAAGAGCATGTCGATGTCGAAAATGGAATTAAATAAGCTGTGTGCTGGGTACTAACGAAATTCTTCCTTTATTTGAAAGGCCCATGTATGCCAATATGAATGATAGGTATATTGTATCGTTTGAATGTCCTACAAAGCTTCGCACGGTGGCAAGAATCCGGGAAGCCCAACTTGTCTATGTATGGTTCTGCAGCATAGATCCGGCTGAATTTGAGCGATGGGTTGTGGCTAATTGGCATAGAATATACCAGATGCGAAAACCATACAAAAATCAAATCGCAAGATCTTGGGCCAATTCATGCCACCGCGAGAGATAATCCTCAAATCATTCATGCAGAATGTCATTTTAAGCATCAGCTGTTGTACATATAGTGCTGTTCTTTTGAGACTACGCGTTACTCACATCCATATCATCCAATCTGAGCCAGAAGAAATTGTTAATCATCGATCGGTAGAGGTGTCCGTTGACTGAGACGACTGTCTCGGTTCACCTGTACAATCTCATAGGCAGCAGAGTTTGACAGATCCTGTAATTCGTTTACTTGCGGGTGTTGGCTGATAACTGAACCAGTCCAGTCGAATTGAATTAAGGGCACCAAACGTTGAATAGTCATAACTTTGAAGGACGACCATTTTATCTGTCGATTGGAAGCGCATCGTTGCTATCACAAGAGACCACCCATTTGGATAATCAAGTTTTATCATTTACACGTGTTGCTCAATCTCGTAAGTTGCCATTTTGCATCAGTGACTGAATAAAATTTGACAGATACCACCAAAACAACATGTCCGCCATAGATTTTCAACATCGACCCGGCCTTTTTGGAAAACCCTTTATGATAAAAAAAATACATTTTAAAAGTTTTTCAAACTTCGCATTTCATTTATCTGATGAATGTTTCATAGTTCATTCCACACCCGACTGTTTGAGGTATTATGTACATCAGAAAGGACACTTACTTCCCAGAACAGAAATAGAAAGCATTTAATATGAGAACATATATGTATGTACATTACATAATGTATGTATATACGATATGTATCTATCAAAATAAGTATTTAGATATTACACACAACCGCACTACCTTTATCCATTACATTCATGATGATGAAATAAGTTGTACTCACCTCAATGTCTTCCTGGGTTAATGGTGAGTGCACATAGATAAACAATTGCTCCTCTGTTGGTAGTTGGTTCAACTGTTTCACCTTGTATTGCAATGAGCCGTGTACTTTTGCTTGAGGAATCACTTCCAGAATAGATGTATCTGATGGTTTCACCTGTATGCAACAAAAAAAAAAAAATATATAGAGTACTCGTAGAATTGAAAAGAAATTGAATATTTGTATTTATTTCTTCTATTTGTATTCCTTTTCACACATAAATATAGAAAGTTGAAATAAAAGAGAATGAAAAACGTAAGAGTAGAGAAAAACTCGAAGACGATATACATAGCTTTAAGAATAAATACATATGTTTGACGATTGATTTTAACTACACAATCTGCCAGATGCAGGAGTGTGTCCTTTGCTGTCGAGAGTTACTTTATTTTTCTTAACGAAGCTGCTGTGTGTTATAGTGGAATTAAGTTGACTGTTATCGGACTTAGTTGTTGTGAAGTAGATCTCTTAGAATTAAACATACATTTTTGTTAAATATTTCCTATAATACAGATGCAAGTTTCTAGCGCATTTTTTTAAATTAAATAGTGCAAAATTATAACTAACAAAAAATAAGAAAGATATCACGACAATTTTTGGGCTCTGAGGTCTTGGCACTCCATTTATGGGATATCCGCAAATAAAATAGGTATGCCATCTTAGTCAAATTGATCAAAAAAGGACAAGCTTTAGAAATTTTTAAGCCATACTGACACATATTGACCTTTTATCACGATCTAGTAGCCTTTCAGATGGAGTACGTTTCATGCGAATATCCCACGAATGTGGTGCCAAAAATCGCACGTGACCTTGCGTGACCTTGAAAAACTAGCCATTGATTGCAAATTTTCTATGGTTGGCAAAAGGCTTACAGGAAATTCCCGTGCAATAAATTTGGAAAATGCTTTACCGACTGTTCCGGTATGAAGTTACAGCCGGACTTCTCAATCGAAACAGCGGAGAAAAGCGTAAACGAACCATTTTTAGTAATTTTTTGTTTTGGCGCATCAAATTATTTTTTTGTGTATCTACATGCATAATTAATTATTTCATTGATTAATTTCAACTCAAACTGTGGAGCAAAAAGGCTTACCAGAAGTTTTACTGGTTCAAATAGGTAATTTTTAAGAAAAATGCTTTACAGGGTGTTTCAAAATACTACCGAAATAACAATTTCTTTCCACAGGGAATGAACATATGTACATAATACATAATGTATTTTCTTAAAAAAATATATAAATTCGTTAAGTTCAAATAAAGAAGTTAAAGTGAGTTCTTCTCCATATATTGCGTTTCGCCCAGGTACAAGAGTAGGGCCATCAGTTAGATGCTGCAAAATTTGCGTCTTACATGGAAGGGTACAACAGCATCTAACTGATGAGATCAACTGTTGTACCTGGTTGAAACGCAATCTACCTGTCGCTAATAACAAAACCATCCATTAAAACGAAATAATGTTGTTCGATTACTGGAGCTAAAACTGTTGTTGCTTAATCATTGAATTTAAAAGTTTTGCATTAAAGGCCTACCCGAAAGTTGAGTTTTGTAATCACCTTTGGCTTAATGGCCACTGTCCATCCAGCGTTTAAAAAATATCATACCACAGCAACCAAACTTGGCAGTTTGCGTCATAACAAAGAAATTCTTTGTACTAATGAAACGATCTAAAACAAATGACTTTGAAAACCTTTTTGAGAGGCCAATTCCGCAAGCGTGAAAGTAACGTTTACACATCCTATCATTTTTATGGAATCTGCGTACCACAGAGAAAACTCATGCTTGCGGAATTAGCTCTTAGCACATGTTTAAAGCTAAATAAAACTTAATAATCCTTTTTTTTATTGTTTCATCAAAAAACAAGCTGTTTTTTTTATTTACATATGGACCAGATGCCTATCCGTTAAATTATTTGACTTAAAATGGTACATAAATGCACATTACCATTTTTGTATATATATGTACATATCTGTGGTGTTTGGTAGAAACATGATAACTCCATTTTAAAATTTGCATCTCCACTTTACATCCCTTTATAGCCGAACGTTTTTAAGAGTCTTAATCCGAATCCGACTTTACATTTTCTTCATCAAGTCAGGTTTCGAGATATTCTACCTTTAAGTGCAAAAACTTTTTTAATATTTAGGACTCATATTACTTTAGAACTTTTTCATAAAGCTTCAAGCAACCAAATTTGAATTAAGCAACTATGTATAAAACTGTAAATTTAGTTTAGAAAAAGTAACATCCAGTTAAATACTTTTTGAAAATGCTGTTTTATGTTAAAAAAAATTACATATTTGGTGAAACATTTTGTTTCATGATTGAACAGAAAATCGAATACGAAATATATTTTTAAATTATATTTGTTTCAATGTTTAATGCAATGTCCTTATTCCACTTCACAGCAATTTGTAATTTAAAATTATTATATTATAGCATTATACATACATATGTATTATTATTTCATTTCTGATACTTTTTTTTTCAATTGAAAAATGTTCATGTGCAAGTTTTTTTTTTATATTTTCAGAATTTGCACATTTTTATCAGCAAGGGAAACAACTGTAACACTTTTGCAAGTTTTAAGGGCTTGTACATTAAAAAAAAAAAAGACAAACAAAAAAAGAACAAACTGGACAAATTTAATTATTAATTTATGCATGCGTGTTTGCCATTTTGTTTGTTCAATAAAATTTGATTCATTTTAGTTTCCGTATGCATTAACCAATTTCATTATAAAAATTAAATAAAAAACACGTGAGTGCGTACTGCAATGTTGTCATGTAGATATAATGTCCTATAAACATAAACCATCTATAAAGATTTTTATTTTATATAAAAAAAAAACACTTTACAGTCGACCGGAAAAAGCTATGCTACGTTCAATTTAAAATACAAAAAAAATAAAGTTAACAGTTATTATCGGAAACAATAATTCCATGTAGCTTTGAAAAGGACTTGGAACCAGAAGGCAACATTGTGGAAAATCCTTCAGAGAGATTTAAAAGGATTGAGTAGGCGGCATGCATTGCATGGCTTGCGGACTTGACTCCTTCAACCAGGAAGCCATCGAATGCACATCAAAATCGATAATATTCACACTTAAATGCTATTAAGAGGGGAGGCAAAAAAAGATAGAGAGAGAGAGAGAAAGGAGAGAAACCACTCGAGGAAATTCCATTAGGTAACTTTTTAACTGAATGCATTCAGAGACGAAGAATGGGATACATATTATACTGAGCTGACCAAAGGACCAGACCGAACAAAATCAAACCATCACCATCCAATCCAACGAACCAACCAAACGACAACAACAACAACACATCGTTCGTACGGTACAGTTTCACACAAGGGGGTTTTCTTCAATAGCAAAAGAGTTCCCTTTGAGAGTGGATAATCACTTAAACGCTCCCATTGTGTTTAAGCATAATGGTCCTGAAGTTTCACAATATTCTGCTGGTTGGTCTTGGTAGTAAATATGTGAAGGATATAGAATAGAAACTCTCGAGGCCTTGCCGATTTCAATGGGTTTGGTTATAAATACAACGAAGGAAGTGAAGGGACGACAAGTTTGGGGGTAGTTGAGTGTCGAACGATAAATCGAATATAATGGACGCATACGACCATATACGAATAGTGTGGCTTTTGGAATACAATTGGCCATATCCTTCAATAAGGTTTTCGTTTCTGAGTGATTAGTTAAAATTTTGTTAATTCGGTGGAAGACTAAGAGTGATTAGGTACATACTGTCTAATAATTTCAAAGCTAATAGTTTCAATGTTAATAATGTTTGCATAAAAGACCTGAGGGCATCTTATGCTACATTTCCACCTGACGCTAATCTGAGATTTAGTAAGATTTACCTCAAATCTCCTTCAAATCTCGGAGATTTACCATACAAATTTATTTCGTAAATCTTGAAGATTAGAAATTAATCTTGTTAAATCTTCCTAGGACAAATAGTTTTACAAATCGAACTAACTTTTTTTTAAATGGTACTGAACGATTCATTCGAGACTCGCATTCAGTTCTTCATTGTTTCACACGAATCAAACATTCTGTCTCATTCGCACTTCATAAGAAAAATTGGAACGCCATTTGCATTTTTGAAGGTGCTGTCAAATTTAATCTTTTTTAAATCTTTTTGTGCGGTGGAAACACCAAAAAGATTTATTAAATCTAATCTGAGATAAACCTTTGGTGGAAACATAGCATTAATTGGATTTTGGTTTAAGGTTAGGGTGAGTATAAAATGCTCTCAGTCACTGGGTTTGAAATCAAAAAATCAATTTTACAATAAATTGTCATTTTTTGACAAAATCAAAAACAATTATCTGTATACAGCACCTTCAGTTAAAATTAAATAATAATAAGGTGTTTGAATTGTTACACTTATACGCACGAATTATATATTATTTCCGTGCACATTGAATTCCATACATACATACAGTGTTGGACAGAGAATTAGCACACATTAGTGAATCGGATTTTAATAAGGAAAATCTGTATTTTTGCTGTGTTCTTGGAACATAATTTATTGAAAACTTTTTAATTCAACCCTGAAAAACTTAAATATATACAAAAAAGAATTCAATAAAATAACAACAACAAAAAAACCTTAAATAAAATTTAATGGTGTGTAACTTGTAGGGGTCACAGAATTAGCACAAGTACGAAATTAAATAATTTATCACTAAAACAAGTAGTTTTTTTCTAATATTTTGTTGGGTACTCTTTCTGCTTTAACACAGCTTTAAACCGCCGAGGAATACTCGCCTCTAGGTGCTGGCATTGATTGATAGGAGTGCTGTTCCAGCCATCCCTAATTGCCTATTAAAATTCTGCTAGATTCATTGGGTTCCTTAGTCCAACCTGATATTCAACTTCGTTCTATAGATTTCTATACGATTCAGGTCAGGACTCGGCGCAGGCCAAGGCAAAAAATTGATTTGCTGATCAAAAATTCACTGTTTCACCAGCCGGAAAGTGTATTTAGGATCATTATCATGCATGAATGTCCATGATAATGGTAAATTATCGTCTGCAAAGGGCTCCATATGGTTTTCCAAAACGCTCTTGTACTGATGCTGGTCCATTTGCTGCTCTATTCTCACAATAGACCCTACACCGCACCATGGAAACGCACTGCAAAACACTGGTGCCATACAAAAATATTACAGCCAGGCTTAAGTTCACCGGAGTACGGATACAAATCCTTATCATTTTGGAAAAATGTTTTTTGGAGTGAGATGAGTCGCAATTTAATCGATTTGGCTCTGATGGAAAGTGTCATGTTTGACGTGTACAAAAGCAAGATCTTAATCCACGTTACACAGCTAAAACTATGAAACACGGTGGTGTATGTATTATGGTGTGGGCTGCGTTTTCATGGTACTGTGTAGGGCCTATTGCGAAAATAGTGCAGCAAATGGACCGCCATCACTACAAGATCATTTTGGAAAACCATATGGAGCCCTTTGCAGACGATAATTTACCATTATCATGGACATTCATGCATGATAATGATCCTAAATACACTTTCCGGCTGGTGAAACAGTGAATTTTTGATCAGCAAATCAATTTTTTGCCTTGGCCTGCGCCGAGTCCTGACCTGAATCCCATAGAAATCTATAGAACGAAGTTGAATATCAGGTTGGACTTAGGAACCCAATGAATCTAGCAGAATTTTGATAGGCAATTAGGGATGGCTGGAACAGCACTCCTATCCATCAATGCAAGCACCTAGAGGCGAGTATTCCTCGGCGCTTTAAAGCTGTGTTAAAGCAGAAAGAGTACCCAACAAAATATTAGAAAAAAACTACTTGTTTTAGTGATAAATTATTTAATTTCGTACTTGTGCTAATTCTGTGACCGCTACAAGTTACACCATTAAATTTTATTTAAGGTTTTTTTGTTTTTGTTATTTTATTGAATTCTTTTTTGTATATATTTAAGTTTTTCAGGGTTGAATTAAAAAGTTTTCAATAAATTATGTTCCAAGAACACAGCAAAAATACAGATTTTCCTTATTAAAATCCGATTCACTAATGTGTGCTAATTCTCTGTCCAACACTGTACATATTAGGGTGTTTCATTTTTCCAAAGATGTGATTTTTGGCTGACTTTGCTCACGCCCCGAGTCTTAGTGATGAAAAAAATATGTATGCGAAATTTCAAGAAGATTGGATTATATTTAGAGGTTGCGCATTTTGATCACTTTTATCCAAAACTATCGAGTTTTCTAATACTGAAGTCCTTTGTTATCAAGGGTTTTTCATGTACTTGTTTCATCCTGTGCAGGTTGTAGTGTGTCTATTCGTACAATCTAGAATGCAATGTGTAAATTCGAGACATTCGTACCTACAATTATTTTTTAAATTATTTCTCTTCGAACTGTATCTTCAAACTTCAAGCACTATCCACTTACCAATAAGGGCAGGTCGATTTTGAAATGGAATAAAATAAGCTGTTTGTGTGGTATTAACGAAATTCTTATATTTTTTGAAGGGCCTATACGTATTCTATAATTTATGTATAATATGGAATATGACATTGTTCAAAATATCCGTCACGGCTTCACACAGTGGCATGGATCCGAGGCGTCCAAATTTGAATGCCTTTGCCGCATAGTTCCTGCTGAATTTGAACGATGGCCTAAATTATTTTGACTTTGAGGGCATCAGCTGATTACGGCTTATTAGCATAGACCTGCAACTTCAGAAAATCCCACGAAAAAAAGTGAAATGGGGTCAAAAAAGTGAAATGGTGGCCAATTCACATCACCTCCTCGAGAGATAACCGTATCTTACAATTATCGTTTATGTAGAAGGTTTTTTGTTACCAGTAGCTGTAGATACGTAGTGCTGTCATTTTAGAATAATATTTTGATCACGCATTCATATCATCCAGTTTTGGCCAAAAGAAATTGCTTATCCTCTATTGGTAGGGATCTCCGTTGATTAAATCTACGAAGTTGACTACATGGGGTTCACCTGTCCCCTTACCCCTGCCCTAACCTACGCAATTATTTTTTTTTTTTTTTTTTTTGAAGATCAACCCACCGTCAAGGTTGATGGGTACTAGCAGACCTGTGTGTTCTTAGAAAAAAAGACATTTTCACAGAAAAAATGTAAAAATCGTATTTTTTGGTTAATTTTGAAAAAGTGATCAAAATGCGCAACCTCTAAACATTCTCCAAACTTCATGAAATTTGGCATAAATATCTTTTTCGTCAGAGAAACTCGGGGCGTGAGCAAAGTCAGGTAAAATTTTACATTTTATTTTGTGCCTAGCAAAATGAAACACCCTATGTACATACATACATAATACATTATCTAGTTGATTCAAAATAGATTACCTGGATTGAACACCAGTATGGGCTAATGCCGTAAAAAGGAATTTTGAATCAATAGTTTCAATAATTCAACAAGTCCAATCAAATAGTTCAAAGTCTTCTAAATACTTGGTTTATTTATTTCATGATAAAATTTTTATTATAAAATTCTTCTAAAAAAAGATTATGTTTTGAAATGCCAACCTGTTACGGGTGAGACAATCAGTTAAATTTCCAAAAGTTCAATGAAATGTTGTCTAAAAGTGGGTCAAACTATTCTCCTTAAATTAACAGTTTCATAAAAACATCGTTCCATAAGCAATAAAAATGTTCCTGGTGTGACACATAACACTTAATGTATCAACTGCACAATAACTCAGTTTGGATTTACTACTTAATAGCCAAATTACACTAAAACGTGCTCTGAATTTGGATAATGGAAAAAAGTAAATGGTCCTCTCATCGACACACAATAAAATTACAATAACAAGCTGTCTTACTTATACAAAACGTTTATACGTTTCTTAATATTTTATTAAAACAATAACAAATTAGATCTCGAAGTGCTCTGCAATAATCCAACATTACAATTGCTGGAACATTATCTATATCCCTCACTAACCATGTACAAACAACGTGGAAGAAGATAATTGTACTGTTAAAAAACAAGTAAGAAATACTGTCTCAGATGCAATGGTGGGATAGTATGATTTTGACACAGCTAAAGCCGAAAGAAATATTAAATATCCAAAATAATATCTACATATCATTAAATACCCCTCAACACTGGACGACTACTGAATAATTTTAATATTTCTAAGAATTATTCATTACTTTGTCACATAAAAATAGGAACCAAAAGTCCTTGAAGGAGAACAAAAATATTTTCACATTCAGTAATTTTGTTGTCAGTTCCTAAACTATTCTCTTTAACAGTGACAGACAAAAAAAAAATCAAACCATAGCATCGTTGTCGCTCCAAAACTAAAATTAAAATTCCTCATCGTCCTCTTGTGATAGTTTCTAGATCCTTCTTTTGCACGAAATGATAAACGTTTCTATTTAATTCAAACAGAGACTAAGGAGAATACTTCAAATCGACTGCTATTTCAATGGAAATCTATTCGAATGTCTAAGAAAAACATAAAAGAGAATCATGTTTTCAACATTTGTCGTCGTCCACGTCCCCATTCAATTTAAACTGATAGTTAAATCAATTTCTTACATGGCATCTATACTATACACATCTACAACTATGCCATCCACAACGAATGCGTCATGTCGTCCGTCATTGAGTCAAACGACAAATAGCAAAGGAATTTATCTATCTATTCGTATCAGAGAAGACGACAACGACGAATTGTTGTAATTAGAAAATTTCCACTTACACTTCCTGCTCCAATTCCACTATATAGATAGATAAAGAGAGAGAGAGAGACTAACTTCCCCCGTTCTTACCTCAATCTTTTGCAGAACTTTATCCAGCCCTGTGATTATAATGTCTTGTTGGCCAATATCAGCTACGTACATTTCTGCCGGAGTTACTCGAATGCCAGGAACAAACTTTAGCGTTATCACATCTGTCAGGCCGTTTGGCAACCGAGCCTGAAAAAGCATATACAAATGGTTGCAGTTACAAAAGACTATCTATCTATGTAAGTATCTATCTTGTGTAACTCACCTCAAGCTCAAAGTTAACTTCATTCGTTTTAACAATGTTGAGAACATCATTAAAAGTTGTCGTCAAGTCGATTTGGCATGCATATGTTCCCAACTCGGCATCGAAATAGGGCTCTACCTTGTAATGGTCCAACAACAAGGCGCCCAATTGTTGTTGCTTCGATGTTAGATGACACGTGAAGAACTTTATGGGAACTTTATCAATTAAGTTTGAACATTTGGATATATTCTTGGCAATCTATATTGTTTTGGGATGAGAAGCAGAAATAAGGATTTTATGTATGTAGTTGTTGCTGTTGTCAATGTCATCGTTCTTCAAAAGGTTGAAAGACATTGAAATCAATTTTAGTTGAAACTTACCAAATTGGCGAACTTATCCACTTGAAGATGATTGCGTACGATTAGATGTCCTCGGTACGAAGTGCCACTAAATATATCGAAAGACTTGAAGAACTCAATCTGTGGAATAAGTTGTTAGAAAGTGATTTATCTATTTTTTCTTTGTTTTTTGTTTTTGTTTTTTTTGTGTCTCTTTTTTAATACACACTCTTCTCTCTTACCTTATCGGCATCACGAACTTCAACATCGTATTTCAGGAAACTACCAGTTTTATCGCCATTGGTGACGACAACCTTTTCGCCCAACTTGAATCGATTTCCCAAGACTTTGCCGACTCCTGAGCACGAGATAAATGAAAATAAATGTAAGGTTAGATGGAGGAGGGGTAATATAGTTTGAAAAAAAAAGTAACATAGTATAGTGGTTCGAAATAGAGGTTTAGGTTTAGAAAGCACTCTACTCTCCTGCACATTTCATGAACATCGAGCGTATACATTATTATCTATGGAAGGGGGCAAAACGATGGAAAAAGAGATTTATGCAAAATAAATAGAATGGCAAATCAGGGACACATAATTCATTGCATTAAATCCGCACCCATAAATATTGGAATCGTTGTTGTGAATCGTGTGTTTGCTTGTTGGTGTGTTTGTGCGAATGTTTGTGTAACAACGCCATCATAAAAATCGATTAGTATTATTATCCTTTGAGTCATTTCATTTTGCTGGTTGAACCAGAGCAGTGTGCCTTTTACGGTTCAGTGATGGGGTTTTGTATTTTGTATTGCAAACAATTTTATTTTGTTTAAATGTATATAGTATATGTGCATGGGATTTAGTGACATTCATCAACGAATGAAATATTGATGATATAATTTGTAAAATAAAAAGAGATTTATCTTTGTGAGGAATTGAGACAGAAAAAAGGAATCAATTTTATTGTAGATTTACAACGGCAAGCAAAAAAAAACTTTTGGCCTTGATTCCAGATTAAGATCAATATTTGAATTGAATTATTAGTCGGGTTTTACTCACAAATGAAGTCAACCGTAACATCAATCTAAAATTATATGTGTTTTGAATCCTTGAATTATTTTAATTAAGTGGTTAAGTTTTTATTGCTCCTTTTAGTAGAAACCATTATAGTTTCATTAATAATTTGAGTACAGTTAAAGCTTCTGAGTTGAAACTTTGGTTTGATTCAAAAAACTGCTTAATTTAAGAACTTAATTTATTCCCTGATGATATCGGAAAGAATTCCTTTAAAATTTAAGTAGACTTAAATATGAGCTCACGTACCACCAGCTGTATCAGAACAGGACAGTGTGCATTTGGAGTGTCAGTTATTTTTTTGTTCGTATATCCAAGATGGAGAAGGATTTAAACATGTTACAGGATTTAAAAACAAGAAACTTTAGTTCTGAAGCATTTTTTTTTTTTTTTTTTTTTGTGAATAATTATTATCATAGGTCCGGTTCTCTGTTGTAAGTCCCTTAAAAGAAAGAAAGCGGCAAAGTTTGCAAAGATCAGTTTCTATACATATGCTTAGCTGAGTGGTATTTGGAAATGTTGTCGATTGTCATTAATATCGACTGAATATCTCGATATCGATATTTTTCGTGGAGTTTTCAGATATTTTTCAAAAGGTATTTTATGACATTTTATGTGTCATTTTTTAACGAGGAGATCCAAAAATAAATTATAAGTACTAACTGTAATTTCATATCGAACTAAATTTCAATAGTTTTCTTAAGCACTTTTTCAGAATGAAAATGCATACCCTTTGAAAAATGCAATTCAACTGACAAAATATGAACAACAAATTCCAATGCCTCTCCAAACATGATCCATTACTCAAATTAAATATTTGTGGTACTTAACATTCACAGACACTTCAATTCGAAATAAATCTTCAAACAAGTAGTATATACTTATGCATGCATATAATTCTTTGCTATGCGAAAAACTCTTCCCATTGCATAAAAAAGAACAAAGCGAAAAACATTATGAATGTATGTGCGTTTTATTGGCTTATTTAAAATATAATAGAAGAAAACCTTATACTTCCCGTCAAAGCAAATATAACTTGACACTTTGTCATTCATGACTAAATGCGGAATTTTATCGAATTTCATTCACACCAATAGACAAGTAAATTCCAAATCAATTGACACAGCAAAAAACCCACCCACATCAATGGACACTTAAATTCAACTTCAAGCAATTACATAAAATACATCGTAACAGAAGATATTTTTTGGTCCACGGCATGCCGCATCGGTCGTTTGGTTTGGTTAAATACAGGGTGATTCTGAAAAATTATCAAGGAAGAAAAGGTTTTAAAAATTGAATCTTTTTAAGAAAGCGTTGCCAAATAGTAAGTCATTTAAAATTACTGTTACAATCTAATAGATTTCTCTGAAAAATATATGGTATCTGGCCCCTTCTCCACACAATTGTGTCATACGTTCTTTCTCATGTACTTTATTTCATTAAATAGCCGTTTAGCTCTAAACCAAGGGGTTCGATAGATATTCGGCCTCAAAACACCTAAAAGAACAACAATGCAACTCAGCATTTGGATATTCGGCCTTAAAATACCGAAACGAACAACAATTTAACTCTGCAGTTTGGACATTGTCTCCTACACAACATCAATGTGTCGTACATCGTTCAATAGGTTATTGCAAGTACTTTATTCGCGGACGGTTTCAAAATAGATAAAGGGGTAGGTGCAGATTCAGGGAAATGTCTTGAAGGTCTTTGGAGCAAAAATGCTTGTAGCATAGGAAGCCCAAATAAACAGTGTCACATGTGAAGTAGTCCTCAGAAATACTTATATGTTCATTCACAGCCAGGCGGCCATCCTAATAGTCACAAAGTCAAAACTAGCAATTCAACAAACTTAGTCACCTTTCGATGAATCCCAGGACACTGATGTGATACATAAGAAAACGAATTAGCAAAAAAAACGCCAAAAACCGTCAATTGAAAAAAGGGTTAAATATAAAAGACTTTCTTTAAAGTAGCTTATGGCATAGTCATGGGCATCAATCGGCACTCTTGTTGTTTTTCGAGGAATCAATCTTTCCAAAAAAAAATATTCGACTAACTTAAGCTTAACAGGCCCAAAACTAATTCTTGTTTCGAATCCAAATGGCTCACAGCTCTATGCAAAACTGTACATGAGGAGAACACGTGCAGCACATCTGACTTGTGCAAAGTTGCCAGGCTAAAGGAGTGGAAGAGTACACATGTCATTTTCTTAATGGAAATGTCTATAGCTGATACTAAAAGATCAACTTTTGGAAAAGTCTTTTTTTGATAAACGTAGCAATTTATCTAAATGGCCACTAAAAGACAACCCGGTTTGTTTCTTTTTTTTTCAAAAAACATCGATTTTTGCCTTTTCAATTCAACAAAAGATATATATTTTCTGATTAAGTTAATTTTGAAAATATATAGTTCATTTATCGAAATCACCCTGTATTTCGTTTTAAGGACAATTTGATTTCCGCTAAATCGACAACAGTTTGAAAAATATTTCCGTCACAAGCAGGGGAAGTTGTGAAATAAATTAAAGAAATAGAAAATATCCAACTTACCAGTGTTCCTGTCAATCGAAACGATTCGTTCATCAGAACTCGACCAATGTGAGGACACAGTTAGAGGTGAATCGAAGCAGATAATGTCACCAACTGAGAAGATTGTCTTTTTCAGATGAAATAGCACACAGCAATCATGCCGTCGTTGATGACAACAACAGAAGTAGCAGCAACAGCAGCAAATACAACAGCGGCAACAGCGAATTCAACGGCAACAGCAGCAGCAGCACCATGATAAATAAAGTAGGAAAATAAATTAAAAATAAAAACATGTTATGTTGGTATATCGCGTTCTATCTCTTTGAAGAGCAGCACTAAAGGAAAAAACTGCAGCAAATGAGAACCACAAGCTAATAAAAAAGAAAGTGCAAAAAATACACTACACCTTGATTTGACACTATCAGGAATCGCAGAACTTTCCTTCTACAACACAAAAAATTAAAAAATAAAAACTACATACATACATAGGTATTATAAAGGATATTAGATTCTGATTTTTCTCTTTTTTTGCTGCTGTTTTCAAAGAGATACAAGAACACCTTCCTATCTAACCTACTTAGTCTGTTTGAAAATATAAAAAAGTTTGGTAACCTTACCTTAGTTGGGAAGATGTTTCCAGATTCTAAAACCGACAGTTTGATGTAATCCTCAGCATGCTTAACCCCAGTTGTGTCCTTCAGACTAATGGCAATCATGTTGCTTGTTTCCCTTGGAAGATTTATCTACGAAAAGTAAAATAAACAAAAAATCAAAAAATAAAGAAAAAAAAATAAACACTTGCAAACAATTTTTTAAAGCCAACTAAAAGTAAGAAGTGCAATATACCTTCCGAGTTCATAGCGGACGTATATCCGCTTAGGGCAAGACTTTTCACAGTAACTTAGATTTCTTTTGGCGAATACATAAATAAAGAAAAAAAACTGCACTCAAAACACGTAAGGGTGGAGATTAGTTCACACTGAGGGCGGACATTGGCGTTTCTGGTACACACTAAGCAGATTACATGTACAGCGGTAGTGACCGAGAACTAAGGTGCAACTTGCTGCAAAGTAATTGGAAAAAGAAACTATTTTTTTCTCTTGCTCTAAGCTGGAATGCTCCAGAGAAACAAGATAAAATACCATGGAATATTAATCTAGGACGAATTATGTTCGTCGAGGACGTGTTGAAATTGACATCATCCGTTATCTAGTTGGGTACACCTTAAAGTGGTAATTTAAAAGTGCTCTTTCAACGATATCATGTGTCGAGGTGACGACATGACACTCCGCTATGGCACGGGTCAAAGCAAAGCGTTAGCCTTGTAGGGATATATATAACTAAAGAACAATTAGATTTTAGTTGGTTTGTCAATTTTTTTGTCATTACACTTGCATTGTATAGAAATAGCTTGGTTTTTATCTTCTGATAAAAGAACACGATTGGTGGACGAAAAGGCACCATATCTTCAATGAACCTAGAAAAAAGTGCAATGAAGTTGGAACGTTGTTGTTAGATCCATGGTTTCATAGGTTTTGAAAGGGCATAAAAGTTCCATAAGCTTAATCTAACATCGGCGCTACTTCCAATAATGGCCGTGAACCATTAGAAATATATTTTGTCATTTGATTTATGACCGTTAAACTTACACCTCTTTTGCGATTTGATATTTTAAAGCGCAATTGATACAATTTTCGACATTTGAGAAGCAGTTCTAGCTGCTCGCACGGCACTCAACTAGCAAAATTTCCACCGAAATAGAAACAGAACTACTAAGTTACCCGAAACTCGTTTTTGTGATCTTTTTCGAACCCATTTATAGTACATGAATATCCCACCATGACCTACTTGCCAAACGGCTAAGAGCAGACGATATACAGATTGTTCTTGTGTGCTAGTCCTCGCCATCAACACTTCTTGTGTTAATTAAAAATAAGTACATTGAATCAGTTATGTATTATTTTACTCTACTTGTTTCTGACTTCAAGGTCTTAATCAACTGATGGTAACCCTACTGATATTTTTAACAGATTTTATGATATTTTTTTGAAAAAGATTGAAGTTAAAACTGAGGTTTGACCCACAGTACATATTAAAGGTAATTATCAGGTCTGATCCATTACTTTGAATATCTGTGATTTTTAGTCTAAACTTCAGTCAATAGTTTTTTTTATATGAAATTTTACAGAACTTTGGACTAAAATGCTCAGAAATTCAAAGTAATGGAATGGGCCTATCATTAGAGTTTTGACTTTAGTCTCAATGCCAATATTTGTGGTTGTGTTTACGTGTATTTACGTCCGTCGTCACGTTCATAGCACTCTTTTATTTCAGACAATTTCAATTTTGACAACCTGCGGAGTATATTATCTTAGATTTGTGTACTGTGGGTATGACCAACTTTTATTTATTTGCAATAAATAGTAAAATAAGTCAATTTTTTTATAAAACAATGTTTAAATAAAAATAAAAAAAAAAAAAACTCAATTTTTGAGGGGGTTGGCAAAAAACTGGTTTAATAGTTTTTTTTTATTTCAGAAAAACAGCTGTTCATCAAAACCGTTATACACAAGTTACTCAACTCTAAGCGGTCTTAATTTAAGGTGTGACCATTACTTATGGGAAACCATGCAATTTAATTTTGCTAAAAATTTATAATTTTGAAATTTTTCATTAATTTTAGCAGTTAAAGTTCTAATGCTCATTAAAATTATTCTTAAATATTGTAAAAACAATCAGAAAGTTATATACTCGATTTTTCTCAAAGCTATCGATGAATCGATCATGATTCACGTATTTTCACAATTTCGTTAGTCGAACTACCAAGCAAGAAAAAAGATGAAATATTAGAAAATCGTACGTCATGCCTTAAAATTTAATAAATTAAAAAAACTATCACCCTTATTACGATAGTCGTTTTACTAAAACGCCAGTATAAAACGGTTCCAGAAACGACAATTAGTGTTTGAATGAAAAAAAAAGTTAAGCGTTCTCTCCACTCTTCACTATTCTCACCATTTTTTTTTTTATTTGAATGAAATCAACTTAATACACACCTAACATAACAAAAGTTACTCAAATGAATGAATTTATTGACAAAGAATCTTTCAAAATGTTCAATATATAATTGAAAAACTTATGTACTTTTAAGTGAAGCGATAACTAAAAAGTTCTATAATAGTTTAAATTGAAATGCAATTTTCCATTTCACTAAGCCACAACTTGAAATCTTATTTTCAACCATTGAACAAGAAAAGTTTCTTTCTCTCGTCCCCAAAAGTCAATCTAATAGCCATCAGTTTGTATAAATAAATAGTTTCGATTGATTTTTCCTCTCATTTAGAAAAATGAATTAATCATGTTTTTAAATTTGTCTCTACTGTTATCATTATAAAGAAAATACAGAAATAAAAATAAAATGTTTGATTCCATATTCGTATATTCTCTACAGTCTACAACACACTTACCGCAACTGTCAAATTATTTCCAATCTGTACATCAACAATATCCTTGTGCGACAAATCGTATTTAATTCCATTGACATCTTCGATATTGTGAGAGAATTCATTGCCCAGATTATCGTGAAGCGAAACCTTCAGCACAAAATTCATTCCACGAGGGATTTTCTCTTCCGTTTGTTTCAATTTAATCGAAGGATATTGCAGTGAGGCTAGAATGTATTGAACGTTTTTCACTTCGATGCCAATTGGCAAAGTTTGTTCGTAGGTGCGGGCCTGAAAGAAGAAATGAGAAGAAGACATACAAAAGGAAAGAGAAAAACACCATCCGATTAAAGAAAAATACAAAAGAAAAAAAACTCAAAAGTAATTTTGCTATGCTGTGCAGTAATAGAAAGATGTTTCTCTAGAGATAAATGGATGCACAGCACTGCACAGCACAGTGCACACAGACAGTCGAGTGAATAACATACAATTATCAAATCTCGTCCTAGGGTATCACCACTACGGACAATGCCATCCGATGATACTCGGACAATTCCATTGGCAGCATCCGAATCCGGCTTGTAGACAACGTCATCGAGATTAGCCTTCAATTGTATTGTGCTACGTGGCGCAATGAGGATCGAGTCCATCGTTATCCGTTTGGGTGAATCCAGTTCAAGCATTTTAAAAACTTTAATAGAAATGAATCAATGGAAAAAGAGGGTTAAACATTTTTTAAATTTTTGAATCAGATGAGACTTACCCACAACTTCGACGCTAGAAGTGAGCCTTTGTCCAGATGGAAGAATGACTGTCGCTTGCACTTTAGCTTTACCCGGGTTAAGGGCTTTGATGCGTACTGATATTAAATCTTTATCAGAGTATTCGATTCCTGTCAACAGCGGGAGAAGAAAATTAATTGAATTGTTTTTTAGACAGATATAGGAATTTAAATTTAAATATTGTAAGTTCCGTATCTGTTCTTGAATCGAAGCTCAACTATTCAAGATCATCGGAGAACTGATTTGTTCTGTGGGTATTTGTGAGCTTGTACGTGAATTTGTACGTACATTCTGTATCGAATAGCCACTTTATATTTGATTTATTTGTCCATTAGGTACTTACCAGCTTCGGAAAAAACGTTGTAAATATCAACTACATCGGGTTGATTGCTAGACCATATAACACGCATATTCTCGAGTGTTCCAAGAACCATAGGGGAGAGATCATGAAGTCCTTTTTAAAAAAAGTAGTTACTAGTTTGACAGCAAACAATAACACGAATCAACTAACTTACCCCAAATGTAAGCAGGCATAACTGCACCGCTCTTAATTCGAACGAGAGGAGTCTTAATCTGAATATTCACTAAAGGCACAACATGAATGTCGACTGTATCTGCTGAAATTATAACTTCCTTGCCATTGCTTGGGTTCTGGCTGATGCATTTTCCTGTTATTTTGGTATGACCAAGCTTTCTAGCTATAACTAGGGCTGATTCCATAGCTATTCAAAAGAAAAAAATTAACTTAATTTACAAGAAATTTAAGAAGATTAAGTTTTACTCACTTATGACATTCTGATCATGAACAGAATAAACAATATTAACATCCGGCTGTGGTCCTCCAAGATAATAAATCTGAACACTGGAACCGATGACGAGTGTAGAGTTTCTTGGATAAAGCCGCAATGGTGGGAAAACCTTTACAGAATTTTGTCAATAGATTTGTTTCTTTTTTAAAGCCTTTTTTCGTACGACTGACTTACCTGAATGTTGACAGCAATACTTGATACCAACAATTCTCCATGTCCACTATTGAAAACTATTTTTGATTCACCAAGGGAACTTCCTGTTACAGTATATCTAAGCAATTCAAAATTTTATATTAAATAACTTAAAGGCATTCAATGAATTTGTATTATGTACCTACCTTATCTCTCCAAGCTCGAGATCCATTTGATCGCCAAGTTTAACACTCAGAACATTAGGATTGAAAATATCTTCAGTAAGTTCATAGATTTGCAAATTATATGGATCGATGAGAAGAAGATTATCATTTGAATCGTATAGCTTAACAATTGCATCAATTGATTTTGTTCTTTCAACTCTGTCAGGGACTTCAACTTTAATTGAACCAATTGAAACAACAGAAACCGATAAATGCGCTGGTTCGGTCATTAAGCATAGATCAGTTAATTCAATGCGTACCTAAAAAAATATTTATTGAAAAAAAAAACGGTAAATAAAATTCAATATAAGTATAGATAAATAGATTAATGATTGGATGGGTTGTGTCTTAGGCTTAAGATTTATTTTCGATGTCTCGTAAAGTCGAGGGTTAACTTATTTTTCTTTGGCTAAATGACTCAAACATTTTTAAAGGTCTACTCCAGTGGGCCTATTTCATAAAGCGCGGCAGATGGCTTTCAATGTCGGACTTGTATTTTTCTATTTTCAAAAGTAAGTGAAAGTAAAAATAGGAGTACCCTGTTAGCAATTGACATTTAAATGGAAAAGTTGGAGTGATCATTTTCGTTTTGGGGAATTATCCAAACTAAAGCCGGTTCTGAGAAATATCACATTAAATACGATCCACCTCGCTTTCTGAATAGGCCTGTTCCACCTAAAATGTTTTTTTTTCAGGAGTACTGCTTCTTGCGGGTGAGTGACAAATCTCTGAGTATCTCTTGTCCAGATTTGACAAAAAAATAAATTAAAGATCTCCTCCATTCGGCAGGAACAATACCCACAGAAGAATAGTTCAAAGTGTAAGTCACTAGGTTATGGTTCTCCCATGTTGTTGCGCCGCTATATACCTACATAATCAGCCCTATCAAGAATTTCATCGTAAACGGAAAGTTGTTACGAATCCAAAAAAAAAAACTAACCCAGAATACATCGTAGAGACAAATTTCATCCAAATTTACATTACGAACGGATTTGGTGATAACTTGTCGGGATTCGTAAAAGTTCGCGATTACGACGCAATTCATGATAGGGCTGAATAAGAATACTTTTTGCACTTACATGTCCGATACGATGTGGTGTTATAATCAATTCCCTTCTTTTGGCATCAAAATCAATTGAAATAACTCCATTTTCAGAAACTTGAAAATCATAATGACCACTTCCTTGCTGTATTGGCACTTTATGTGGTCGATTCTTTGATATAAATATAGAAATATGTTCTGATGGGAACATTGTACTATTGACTGCCATAAATTTGATTTCATTTTCAATAATCGGTGTAGTGAGTTTCTCCGATTTTGCCTAGAACAAATCAAAAATATATTAAAACCCATTAAACTGATAGCAAAAATTGAAATATAAAAACCTTTTTGATTCCAAAAGCTGGACTTTCTGGTGTGATTCCATGTTTAGCCAACACAGCTGCATCATAATTCGTTACAATTCCTTTTACCTTAAAATTGCTGGCAACTTCTTTAATAGTACTTATGAGAACATCTTTGCCTGGAATACGAACTCCTTCGATAATTTCCTCATCACTTTCACGGAAATAAAATATATCTTTGTGATAGTTTTCGCCTTCCTGTGCAAATTGCCATTCAATCAGCAATGACGAAATATTCATCAACCTTCTATTTTTTGCATCTTGAATCTCGATTTCAATCTCGAACTTATCTTCTTTGTCTTTTAAATGCATCAAAGAGTTCTTCATTTCCATGGGGCAACTTTGTCTTAGCTTTTCTGTAGCATAGAGATTTAAAAATCTTGGCTTCACACAGTAGATAGTTGTCATGTAGTTCGAGATGAAAGGTTGGAAATTCTTTGCTTGCATTTGATTAAAAACATCAAATTTTAATGTTGTCTGTCCCACTTTGCGGCAGAGTACTGTGAAAGCAGTTATAGCTCTAGGCGAGTCAAACTCAATTCCCGAAACTGCAGCTATTTCTTTGTCATACTGCAGATTCTTCGTCAGCTCTGCAGCTAATGTGAAGATCTTTTGTGGTCCATTTGTGTACAAAAGATTTCTTGAAGATCCAATCGGAAGAATAATTTCATTCTCAATTGGATTAAGAATGTCAAGCTTTTCAAAAACCATCAGAGTTGCTTCATCTTTGAGTAGTTTGTCCATGAATTTATAAGAGACACTTAAATGAGTCGTTCCGATACTTGTACTACGCAGATAAATTATATGACAAGCACTTGGCGCCAAGACATCCAATTCTTCTCGCATGGAATCGATTTGGAAGATTTGATTGGTAAATTCAAGGTTGAAGTTAAGATTCTCACACTTCGTGAATGGAACATATGAATTATTGACAAACGTATAAACAGCCAAGTGGAGTTTTACGTAATCTCGCAAGGCTGTCTCAAAGTTATACTGGACAATCTCTAGTTTCACGGGTGGAAGAAAGTATACCTCTGCGGTGCGTGAGATTTTGATATTTCTTGCCAGAGCAACTCGGACATTGGCGTGATTTGTTAGAATTGCCTTACTGCGCTCATCGAAAGTATCTGATGGTAATTTTAAATCACTGTCAATGCGAGTCGTTGCCAAACCAGTTTGAGAAATTTGCAACAGGGAAGAATGTTGTGATGTCCATATGTAGGAGCCATCTCCACCAGTGGCTTTGAATTGTATTTTTTGTGTTTTTGGAGCATTCGGGTCGAAGGGAATGATCACTTTCGAAGGTGCTAAGAGAAGCTCTTTGAAAACCTGTAATTCTGCTTTGGCAGTTAGCTGAGAAAAGAAAGAAAAAGAAGAATTAAATTTAAAAATTGTTCCTCATTTAATGAGGGGAAAAGTATATAGTTACATCTTTAAAGGCAGCGTGTATTGGACTTGTTCCTTCTTTTACAGCTTCTCCATAAATTTTACTACCGTTCTGTGATTTTTTCAATACGTAGAATAATGATTCATCGAGTTGAGAACTGACAGCATATTTGGGTCCCAGAGTAATTTTTTGATTGTCACTGAAAGAATTAATGAATTTTAATATGTCTTCGAATACAATTTTAAGTATTGATATTCAAAGAAGCCTAAATGTGTGAAGAAGACATAAAACAAGCAATACATGAAGGAATCTTAATAAAATTTAACAAAGCATACAATAAAAAAAAGGAAGGGAGGGAAGCAGGAAAAAACCGTTCTTGTAACAATAGCATTTGTTGGTTTATAGGACCGAAACCATCAGTACGACTTGATGAAGAATTTTGGGGTAAAATAGACAGAAAACACATATCAAAGCAATCTATACAATTTTAAAATATCTCACATGAGAATGAGCTCTACCTCAAAAAGTAAAGGGAGACACTTTAAAATAGGAATTAATTAAAAGGTTTTCGGTCTTCTTCTATTTTTTGTGTTTTCCTAGGTAGGCTCATAAGTTAGATGACAAAATACCCAATCTAATACGTATGTATTTGTTCGATTAGAAGAATCGGTATTTAAAAAAGAAACCAATCCGTTAAAACAATAATTAACTTACTTTGCATAGACGTCCACTGCAATTTCATGTTTTTCTCCTTCAACGGTCATCCAGTTATAGTGTGGCAACAAATTCACTGTTAGTTTTTTCGGGTCACTTACTGTGAGTGTTGCCCTGGGAACTGGCGATTTTGGGGCGTTACTATCGGCCGTGTAGCTGCCTTCAGAGGGAACATTTCTATCTCGCAGCACAACAAATGTCCTGCCTAATTTTGCACCGGTCGCCTTACTTCCACTAATTGTGGCAACATTTGTGTCCTCGATCTGGAGGAAGTACTGGTTGTTGAGGGATACTTCTTGAAGTTTTCCTAACTTCAATTGTAGAATGCGGAACTTCACAGTATCCCCGGCTAAGATGTGTACATCCGAGGGATCAAGAATGATATTGGCCAGGACATTGATGTAAACTTCATTGATCGGCACCGCAGAGTATTCTGGATATGGAATGCGGACGGTGACCTATGATACAAAAGGCATATTGTAGGTATTCGTTTATCAGATAAAGTGCAGTTAAGTTTATTCTTACTTTTGCTGTTCCTGTATTGATGCCTTCCAACAGAATCATGTAGCCTTTCATGTGGAGCGCCTCGAACTTTTCAAGAGACTTTGGCACTTCATGATAGCTGCTTTCTGTAAAAGTTAAAAACCGAAGTGCTGCTTGCCAGTCGTTGATAGCGGCATCTTGCCCAACTGGCGATACCTTCCAATCGAACTCGACGCCTTCGAGTGTGGTGAAGGCGTTTCCTTGTGAATCCTGAGCCCATAACTCAAAGGTTTCTGGGGCTTCCTCCAAATACAGTTCTCTAGTTGTCGTCAGCACTCGCAGTTGGTCAATTACATCCAATATTACATCGCAACGTAGAACTTCTGTGGTTGCAGTGTCTTCGGCAAGCACAATGGCGGTGTTTCGGCGTCGTTCTCGTGACAAAACTGTGACCACTGCTTTGGAGGAGCATTCACTTTCAAAATCATCATATTGCGGTGTTATAAGGATCAAATCTTGTCGAGATGACATCCTTTAAAATAGTTTTATTTTATTTTTTAATATAAATTAACCAACAGAACCCCGGTAAAATTGAGGTTAGGTTATTCATCATTTTTGCTTACCATTTAAAACAGCCTTTTTCGATTACTTCCAATGTGAAATTTATGGAAATTTTGTCAAATATTGGTAAAAGAACACGTGGATAATTTAATTTTGTTGTTTCAATATTTTGTGTTAAGTTTAATATGCAAAATAAGTATAAAAATATTTTAAATTTATCCATGGCGCGAACTTTACTACAATGTGCAAATGCCAAAGTGACAGTTTTATTGAAACAGCTGCATGAAAACAAGCATTTAATTTTGTTTTGTTAAGTTGGTAGAATTTCTGGAAAAATAATCAAGAGGCTAGATGAGTTTCTTTTTTATATGAAATAACAAGAGGGTGGTTAATGAATTTTATTTCAAAATTTGTTCCCACCTAACCCTGAGGCCACACGAGCCAGGGGGTCAATTCTCGATCTGACAAACTGTGAAGTGATAAATATGATAACGCCTTCACGCCAAATGCGATTCTCGAAGTGTGAAAAAATGAAAACAAATGCCAAAATGTTTTCATATGATAATTCGTTTATCACAATCATTTCATTCTGTGAAAACCTGTGAAAAGAAAAATGATAAACAGAAACAAATTGTGCTCATTTGATACACCCAAGTCGCCATCTTGGTCATTCTATGACGTCACAATCGTCTTTTTCTATGAGCAAGTGGTAGCATTTTACATGTTAGTACTTTTTAGTACTCACTTTGACAGCTGTTTTTCACAATGAGTTCGGGAATTGCCTTGCGCGTGTTTGTGAAGTGATAAAATGATAAAACTCTGTGAAAACTGAAATGATAACTTTGTTTTCATTTCACAGTTTCACAGATCGAGAATTGACCACCAGTACTGGCTAGCCAGTCGCTATACATTCACATTTTTTTACTAACACATACAAACCTGAGCAACTCTGGCTCGTCAACTGGCTTGCCTTTTTCGTAATGCCGGATTTACACGAATGGAAAGCTGCCAGTATAAAGACAAAAAGAATGAATTTGTCCATTCTTTTGTTGTTGCTTTCGTCATTATACTGGCAGTTTTCCAATTGTGTAAATCCGGCATAAATCCGGCATAGAAGCAGTAGACAGTAGAGCAGCCAGTAACAGGGTTCGGCAGTACTATTTCGTAGCATATTTGAAAAAATAGGATTAAAACTTAAGTTTACGCACATTTTCTTTCACAAAATTCATTAATAAAATAAAAACTGGAAGTCCATGCCCGTCCTTAATAAAGGCCTAACTACATCCAATTCACTTTTGCACAAAAGTGAAAAAATGTTTTGTCTTTTTTCAATAAACTACTCAATCCTATCTTTTATCTCAAGTTTTACAAAGGTAAAAGTTAGAGCGTTCCTAACTTTTACTTTTGCAGAAAAGTGAAACACTACATCCCAAGGGGCACAGATTTGAATTTTGCAACAAGAAATTCAAAAATCTGGTTTCATAAGAATAACTGGGAAGTTTTTGTAGAGTTGTTGAATGCTCTCATTGTATTTTAAATTATTTGAGTTCCAACTTTGTTATATTCAGGTCACTGTTCTTATTTAGTGGGACTAAAAATAAATAGGCGTGGCTTAATAGTAACTGAGTAGTTATCCATTGTGTTTCAATGTAACCTAATTTTAATTAGCCGTTCTCAAAAACAAAATCGAAACTGGTTTGCGACTTTGATCTTTTGCTACTTCAAAGTAACTCTAAAGTGTCTAATCATTATGATTCAGTAAAACTAATATACAACACTTTTGTAACAAAGTGAAAAAGTGACAGAAATATTAAATAAAATCCTAAATGCAACTACATTGTAACTTGCTGTCAGATTCTTCACAAATAACTACCATATTGTAATATTTTCTCAGGTTCGTTAATAAAACTTATTTACTTTATTCAAAACGTCCACTTATTTATTTCGCAAAATAAAACACTTTACTGTTCTTACTACAAACAAAACGATTTATTATTCACCACTGAAATTAATTCACAAACTTTACTTTTCACTTTTATTACAACCAACTTTATTCATTCACGATTAAAAACAAACTGTGTCGCTGCCGTTCAAACATGTGCCTTTTATACTTGTTTTCCAATCTCTGGAAATAAGGAGAACGTTCTGGTCTCTGCTTCTAGAGCTTTCCATAGGGGAAATTTCCCAATAATTTCCCTTCCAAAAGCTTTTATTTGACAGCTGGTAAATCTGCTATAATCCGGCAGATGGCGCTTCCTTCGTTTGAGAGTTGCTATAATTATAGCTACTAAGGGTATGTTTGCACTGCGACCGTAAGCTTTATTGTGTTCGTTTGTTTGCTTTTCGGAGTCGTTATAGTTCAAATTTGGAAAGTCATTACACTGCCCCCTCTTAGGATTGATCGTCCCGAGCAAATCCATCACTTCCTTCACCATTATAACGATGTAAACGGTCGATGTGAACTACTTTTATTTTGCCTCTTAATCCTCTCCGAATGCGGTAGACGCCATCGTTTACTCGTGTTACAACAGTATAAGGGCCTTCCCAATTTTGTTGAAGTTTCAGTGACATTCCCCTCCGACGCTGGGAATTATAAAACCAAACAAGGTCTCCCGCTTGGAATCCTGTCTTTGTTGCTTTTGTGTCGTATCGCTTTTTCATCCGACCACTTGATGGCTTCATATTTGCCCTTGTTCTTTCATGAACGTCACTCAGCCATTCTTCTTCATTTCCCTTATCACTCCGATTCATGGGGCCAGTCTGTTGAATTTGCACTATCCTTTCGTTGTTCTTCAATGCCTTCTGCTGAGTCTCGATTGTCAGGACACCGTCCATTGAAACCGTTGAGATGACATCCTTGGCATCATACCCCTTTGGTAGCTGGTACTTCCGTACAAACTGACGACTTATGTAGCCATGTTCATCTTCACGTTCATGATTACCTTCCACTACCACGCTGTTGCCAACAGTTTTGACCATTAACTCATTTGGCTTGAAATGGCTGACATCCATGCACACTTGAAATCCGTCCGTTCCAACTTTGTAGTTTTCTTTGGAATCACGCTTGTCACCCTTTCGCCGGATAGGAGTTAACTGCAGCGGAGTCACTTTTGGGCGATAAATATCGCTTCCCGAGTCATCTTTTTGCGCAGTCCTCATTTTCCTTTTACTCCAATCGTAAATGGGATCGGCTCTCAGTCGCTGGATGGAAACATCTTCCTTTTCTTTTTCATGCGTGCAATTATTGTAGTCTGGTTTCCATGGTCTTCTAGGTGGCAATCTGCATTGGCGTTGGAGATATCCAGTCCTGTTGCAATTCCAACATGGAGGTTCTCTAGGTGGCAGTCTGCACTGGCGTTGGAGATGTCCAGTCCTGTTGCAATTCCAACATGGAAGTTTTCTAGGTGTCAGTCTGCACTGGCGTTGGAGATGTCCGATCTTATTACAGTTCCAGCATCGAGCAGGTCCATCTCGCTGGTTTCTTTGGAACGCAGTTCTCTGGCAAGAACACTCCTCAACTCCTAGTTCTCTTACCCGATGAACTCCTTGAGAAGCCTGTTCTGCTGCTTCCATAGTCAGGGCGAACGCCAATGCTTCAGGGAGTGTGCGTTTTCCAGCCGTTCGAATTGCTCGCTGAAGGTTGATGTCAGATACAGCACGAACAAAGGCTTCTGTTGCGAATTGGTTGATGATTTCATCTCCTGCAGCTGGATATGCTAGATGTGCCAACCCAAGGGGCACAGATTTGAATTTTGCAACAAGAAAATCCTATATTTGGTTTCACAAGGGTAGCTCCGAAGTTTTCTAATAACATCTTATAGTTTTCTTGAAGTTTGTGTGAAGTCATTAAATGGTCTCATTTTATTTTAAAATATTTGAGTTCCAACTCTGTAATGCTTAGGTTACTGCTTTTATGAAGTGAAACTTAAAACTAATAGGCGTGGTTTAATAGTAACTAAGTAGTTATTTGTGTGTTCCATTGCAACTCAATTAAAATTATTCGTTTTTCAAAAACAGAAGAGAAACTGTTTTGCGTCTTTGAACTTTTGCAACTTCAAAGTTACTCTAAAGTGTCTAATCAATTATGATTCAGAAAACTAATGTATAACAATTTTGTGACAAAGTGAAAAACCCATTCAACTACTACTTTACGATTTTAAAGTGACATAAATATTTTAAAAAACCTAAATGCAACTACATTGCAACTTTACTTTGTTCTTCGGATTCGTTTATTATAATATACATAAGTACATATGTACACATGTAAAAAATAATTTTTAGCTTGGCTTCTACAAATAATTAGATTTGTTGGCTATTTTGTTTAATTTTCATTACATACTAGTATAATACTTTTGCAATCAATTTAATTTGTTATAACTTAAAAAAAATAAAACATTTGTATCTCAATTCAGCCAAATGAAAACTTAATAAGTGCAAAACACAAAAAAAAACAAAATAAATGTTTGCGAAAGTAAATCGCAAACAAAATGGCAACAAAACCTAAATGTAACAAGAAATAGACATAGCCGGTCACATAATTGTATTCAATTTCTAATGAAATATAAAATTCATACCAGAGTTGCATCCAAGCCCTTCAATAACTCCGGAAATCGAAAACAATTTTGTGACCGTATGTGTGCATTTATTGTTACAATTAGGTTTTTTGCCATTTTGATTTCGAGATGCTTGCACAAACTATTCCTCCATAAATTGGAAACAATTTTGTAACCGTTTGTATGTACTTCTTGTTACAATTAGGTTTGTTTTTGCCATTTTGTTTTCAATGCGATTGCCCCACGCCCACGAGAAACAGAAACAAGGTGGTATACCCATTAGATACACCCCCTATTTAGCATATCTTGGTGTTCTCGTAACGTATTAATCCTCTTTTACCATCTTTCATTATTATTTTCATTTTTAAGAGAAACTACGATTAGAACTTAAATTATCAAACGAGCTATTTTTAAGAGACAAAAACATTACCTTGTTTCTGTTAATCGTGGCGGAATCACATTGGAAACAAAATGGCAAAAACAAACCTAATTGTAACAAGAAGTACATACAAACGGTTACAAAATTGTTTCCAATTTATGGAGGAATAGTTTGTGCAAGCATCTCGAAATCAAAATGGCAAAAAACCTAATTGTAACAATAAATGCACACATACGGTCACAAAATTGTTTTCGATTTCCGGAGTTATTGAAGGGCTTGGATGCAACTCTGGTATGACAATTGACAACTGCTTGACTATAATAATTGTAGTTACTGATCCGTAACTGAGAGGATGCACGTATTTTTCAAAGGAAGTGCGTTCTCTTTCTTCTTTCAAGCTAACTTTAATTAGCTTACAGCGTTCATTTATTCCAAAATCTGGTTTTTTGTACTTGGAACAATTTTTATTTGTGTAATTATTTTAGATAAAGCGTAATACTTTTTAAATTTAGTATATTTTGTTGTCGATTTCTTAGATATTTTTTGATTATATAATGGAATTTGTATGTACCCATCAAATAAAATGAAAAAAGGATAGGTATATTTTGCTTAATGACTCGATTATGTACAAAAATAGTTAAGAGGAATTTAATTTGTAAATTTTATGAATTTTTCAAGTGCTAACAATTTCATACCCTATACATTCTGATGCAAACATAAGCTTTCCTTCAAAAAATCTAAAAATAGATATTAAGTTCCTTGTTTGACTAATTAGAATTTCGAATTAACATTTCTAAGGAAAAAGAACGCACCATGTATGTATGCTTTGTTTATTGACGTTTCAAAAAAGTTTTTTAAGCGTCTCAGTTAGCTGCTATTGGGTTATAAAAAAAACTAATTTTCAGCCATATTTGTTTTTCTGGAAATAATTTTTTTGCCACCCCAAAACAGAAAAAAGATTTAAATCCTTTGTTTTTAATTTGATATATTGAAACCTTGATGTTTAACTTTATAAATGGATAAAATATTACAATTTGGTGTTAATATTTAATAATCTCTACAAAAAAAAATCGTTTAAAAAATTAAAAGGGCTCTGATTATTTAACAAAACACTTTAAATATAATTAATTATCTGAGCGCGTAGGTTTTGAAGGTGGTAGCATAGAAAATTATTTGATTCAATTGCGAGCGTTACGAAAATTAAATACGTAGAACCTTGAAAATTAATTATCTAATGTAATCTGTTTTCATTAATTAATAAAAGAGTCAACAAACAGTTATCGCATCGCAAATGTTTGACTCTGTTTTTGGTTTTATACTTTAATAGGAAATACAATTTTGAAACTGAATGAGACTTGGTATGTATGCCAATCAACTTAAAATAAAGTTACGAAAAACTTTTTTATAACTTTTCGATAGGATTCAGCTTAGCCTTGACAAACTCCACTACAACTTATTCATCAGTTACAATTAAGATAGCAATGACTTGACTGTAACCTCTCAAAAGTGTTGCAATTCAGTTCAAAGAAACCGCTTTAAATCGATTTACATTGATTACACAAGTGTTACGTAAAACTGCATAGTCACTTGAATTAAGTTGCACAATACAACCGCTTTCTGCGCTTTTTCTGTTATAGTGATGTTCTTGTGACTAGTTTTTTTGCCCAAATGTAACCCTCACTATGTTACTGAGAAGTCACCACAACTTCTCAATAACATAGCGTGCCCCTTGGGAATCGTTCGATGTCTGCTTGAAGCTGTTGCAGAGTTTCTCCCCTCTTTTGGATTCTAGTATTGAGTTGAACACGGAAGACTTCTTGCATATGGCCATCTCCAAAGCGTTTGTCAATGGCCTGAACAAGAGCACTGAAGTTGCCACTCTTATCTGCTGGTATAGTTTGCAGCAGTTCAGCAGCAGTTCCTCTGAGGGCAAGCGTCAGAGCTATGTATTTGTCCTCCTCATCCCAGCCATTTGTTGCTGCGGCTGCTTCAAACTGCTTCTTGTAGATTGACCAAGAAGTTTGTCCATCGAAGGTTGGGGGATGCATCTCCGTTCTCCTAGGACAGTCACCAGAACTTTCTCGAACCTTCATTTTTCTTACTTTGTCCAATTCCTTAGTAATGGATTCGATTTTATCTTCCACTTTTTCGAATTTTGATTCTACTGTCGACAATTGCTTATCAACATTAGACAATTGTTGATCGACAGTTAACAATTGTTTATCGATAGAAGAAAATTGTTTATCGACACGCTCGTCAAGGGCAATAATTCTATTGTCAAAGGCATCTAACTTACATTCGAGCATATTTGTCTGTTTTTCCAGCAGACACTTTTGTTCTTGGCTTTGTTGCTCAAATCGTTCGAGAAGATTCTTTTGTTCATTCCGTTGTTCTTGGCTTTGTTGTTCTAGAAGATTCTTCTGCTCTTGGCTTTGTTGTTCTAGAAGATTCTTCTGCTCTTGGCTTTGTTTTTCTAGAAGATTCTTCTGCTCTTGACTTTGTTGTTCGAAACGTTCGAGAAGATTCTTTTCCTGACTATCAAATTTGGCAAGTAGCTGAGACAGCATGTTGGTCATGCCCGATGTACTTACTTGCTCTTGCTGTTCTTCCATTTCAATTTCGAATATAAACGTGTTCGGGTTTTTTCCACATCTTCTTAAATCTTCTTGCAGACGAATTATAAGATCATTCTTTGTTCCAGCAGTAGGAAGATCTCGTTTATTCAGTTCTGCCTTTAGTTCCACTAAATTTAAATCATTCAAAGATTTACCCATTGTCTTGTCTTTTTTTTTTCACTTTCCACACAATAAATTTACTGAGTGCACAAATAAAATAAATTTTATTCCACTTCTAACACCAATGTAATATTTTCTCAGGTTCGTTAATAAAACTTATTTACTTTATTCAAAACGTCCACTTATTTATTTCGCAAAATAAAACACTTTACTGTTCTTACTACAAACAAAACGATTTATTATTTACCACTGAAATTAATTCACAAACTTTACTTTTCACTTTTATTACAACCAACTTTATTCATTCACGATTAAAAACAAACTGTGTCGCTGCCGTTCAAACATGTGCCTTTTATACTTGTTTTCCAATCTCTGGAAATAAGGAGAACGTTCTGGTCTCTGCTTCTAGAGCTTTCCATAGGGGAAATTTCCCAATAATTTCCCTTCCGAAAGCTTTTATTTGACAGCTGGTAAATCTGCTATAATCCGGCAGATGGCGCTTCCTTCGTTTGAGAGTTGCTATAATTATAGCTACTAAGGGTATGTTTGCACTGCGACCGTAAGCTTTATTGTGTTCGTTTGTTTGCTTTTCGGAGTCGTTATAGTTCAAATTTGGAAAGTTATTACAATATATTAGGGTGTCTATTTCCCAACATATTTTTTTAATGAAAGACATCTCCTTAGTAAAATATGACTGTCCTAAAAAAATATTTTACCAAAAAATTGTGTCCGATTTGTCAATAACCCTTACAAATTTATATTTGTATAGGTATTGCTGTTTTCACATTTTATTTTTGTAATTACTGCAGATATTCATTTTTTTTGTTTCTATTTGTTCTTTAATCCTTTAAAAGCCCCCACTCAAAAACTTATAAACAATAATTTTATATAAAATATTATGACTTTTAATTATTTAACTAATAATATTATGACTTTTAATTCAATGATGAGAAACAATTTGTTTGGTCAAATTTTTTTTTGGTCACTAAATTTTATTTAACCTTTAATACATTATTTTGGAAAATTGATGACACCCTAATGTAGGTTCATGTTAAAAAAAATATTTGTTTGTTTGGCTTGAAAACAAAATGGCAGAAACAAACCTAAATGCAACAAGAAATACATGCAGACGGTCACAAAACTGTTTTCGATTTCTGGAGTTATTGAAGGACTTGTATGCAACTCTAGTATGACAACTGTGTCTGTCACTTTCGTTGTTATTGAACTATCACTGAGGGAAAGCATGTTGTTTCAAAGGAGGTGCGTTCTTTTTCTTCATTAAATCGAACTTTTGTTAACGTTCATCGTTCAATTATTCCAAAATTTTATTGTTTTGTTTTATTGGATTCGGAATTTATTTGGAATTTTTATTTATGTATGTAGTTATTTTCAATTTAGTATTTTCTATTGTCGATTTTCATTTCTGATATTTTTTATTAAAATTTATATTTTTATCCATAAATAGTCCGACTTGGACAAATGTTATTATAATGGGAATTTTGCCCCTCCTTAAATGAAAAAGAGAGGTATTAGTAGGCTCAATGATTCAATTTCTTACAAAAATATTGATAAGGGGAATTTGATTTGTTAATTATATGAATATTTAAGTACTAATTGTATGAATATTTGAGTACTTAACTTTTTCCTAAACCAACTCGAAATCATAGCGAATCATTTGCAACGATACAAATAATGCAGATACACAACTCTTAATAACAAAGAAAAAATATTTTAAGTGAACAACAGGTTTTTTTAATGACAAATTAAAAATAGCTAAGATTTGTTAAGAAAAAGAACGCTCTATTAATGTTGTGTTCGTAAATGTTTCAAAGAAGTTTCTGAAACTTCTTTAGAACTAAACTTTATGTTAGTTTCTTCACAGTTTCATTAGAATCATTGTAGACAAAGAAAAAGAACGAGGGTGAGTGAGGCAGTAAGGAAAAAAAAAACAAATAGAGATTGATGAAAAATGTTTGCACAGGGACGAATTAGTTTTTGCTGGTGATGGCAAGGCGTTCAAATCCATTTAGCAACCATAATGCAAAGTTTTTTCAACGTTTTAAATAAAATATTTTTAGATGTCTTTCTGCTGTTGCCCCTTTCTATCTTGTCGGTTTTGTATCTTCACCAAGAAGTGTTCAATAGTTTAAAAGTATTCTACGATAATTTATTTACCTAAAAACCATCACTTCGCATAACTTTATGAAAAATATGAGACAAAACTTACCTGTGAAATGAAAAATTTTTACACCATATTATAGGCGTGTTTACAGGATTTAATGCAGCATTGCATGTTCTTATATATATTTTTCAAATAAAGTATTGCATGTAACATACCTATTCACTATATTTACATTAATTTCACCCTTTTATTTAGTTTAGTAAGGTTTTTCACTAATTTAACAATTTTAAATTTCTGTACACTTTCATATATCTCGGCAAATGACGGAAGCATCTCAATCATTTTTTATCTTGCTTCCTTTGGGCACCCCAGCAGATAAAAGCCTTTCCCTTAAATGCATTTTTATCTTCGCTTTTTTCAAGCGAAGATAGAAATGCGCTTAAAAACATGGCTAATTAGGCTTAAATTTACACTATTCACAATCATTAGTCCTGGAACAAAAATGATTATTTCGTGTCAAAAATTAATTAATAATGATATTATCTGCTGTCGTCATTGACATCAGTATCCTGAATTTCACTCATGTGAACCATTCCACTAAATCCGACCCTGAACTGAATTAAGAGATCAGTTGCTATGGGGTTATAGAAAGGAAACTTTCTATCAGCCATATTTTTTTTTCTGAAATAAATGTTTCTGTCTTAAAAAAAACACGAAATTAGGTGTTTATAATTGTTTTTTTAATTTAATATATTTAAACCATGATTTTTCACTTTCAGAATTTATAAAATGTAATAATATTGTAATATTTGATAATAATTTCCACAAAAAAATCTTTTAAAAAATAGAAGGGCACTAATTTCTTAACAAAAAAACTTTAAATTCAATCAATTTTACGAGCGCGCAAGTTTTGAAGGGGGTAGCAATGAATATTAGTTGATTCAACTGCGAGCGTAGTGAAAATTAAATACTTACAACCTTGAAAACTAATTATTTAATATAACCTATTTCAATTAATTGATAAAAGAAAAAAAAAACAGTTGTCACATCACAAATGTCTGACTGCATTTTTAGTTACATATTTAAATAAGAAATACATTTCTGAAACTGAAAAATATTTATTTGAAACTAGTTATGTAGTTTATGTAGGTTTCAGTTTAGTGTTCATAAACTCCCCTAAGACAAATTGATCTGTTGCTATTAAGTCAATAAGAACTTGACTGAAACCTTTCAAACTTGTTGCAATCCAGTATAAGGAAACTTATTTTGAACGATTTACATTGATTACACAAGTGTTACGTGTAACTACAAAGTAACCCAAGGGGCACAGATTTGAATTTTGCAACAAGAAATTCAAAAATCTGGTTTCACAAGAATAACTCGGAAGTTTTTGTAGAGTTGTTGAATGCTCTCATTGTATTTTAAATTATTTGAGTTCCAACTTTGTTATATTCAGGTCACTGTTCTTATTTAGTGGGACTAAAAATAAATAGGCGTGGCTTAATAGTAACTGAGTAGTTATCCATTGTGTTTCAATGTAACCTAATTTTAATAAGCCGTTCTCACAAACAAAATCGAAACTGTTTTGCGACTTTGATCTTTTGCTACTTCAAAGTAACTCTAAAGTGTCTAATCATTATGATTCAGTAAAACTAATATACAACACTTTTGTAACAAAGTGAAAAAGTGACAGAAATATTAAATAAAATCCTAAATGCAACTACATTGTAACTTGCTGTCAGATTCTTCAAAAATAACTACCATATATTAGGGTGTCTATTTCCCAACATATTTTTTTAATGACAAACATCTCCTTAGTAAAATATGAATGTCCTAAAAAAATATTTTACCAAAAAATTGTGTCCGATTTGTCAATAACCCTTACAAATTTATATTTGTATAGGTATTGCTGTTTTCACATTTTATTTTTGTAATTACTGCAGCTATTCATTTTTTTTGTTTCTATTTGTTCTTTAATCCTTTAAAAGCCCCCACTCAAAAACTTATAAACAATAATTTTATATAAAATATTATGACTTTTAATTATTTAATTAATAATATTATGACTTTTAATTCAACGATGAGAAATAATTTGTTTGGTCAAATTTTTTTGGTCACTAAATTTTATTTAGCCTTTAATACATTATTTTGGAAAATTGATGACACCTTAATGTAGGTTCATGTTAAAAAAATATTTGTTTGTTTGGCTTGAGAACAAAATGGCAGAAACAAACCTAAATGCAACAAGAAATACATGCAGTAGGTCACAAAACTGTTTTCGATTTCTGGAGTTATTGAAGGACTTGTATGCAACTCTAGTATGACAACTGTGTCTGTCACTTTCGTTGTTATTGAACAGTCACTGAGGGAAAGCATGTTGTTTCAAAGGAGGTGCGTTCTTTTTCTTCATTAAATCGAACTTTTGTTAACGTTCATCGTTCATTTATTCTAAAATTTTATTGTTTTGTTTTATTGGATTCGGAATTTATTTGGAATTTTTATTTATGTATGTAGTTATTTTCAATTTAGTATTTTCTATTGTCGATTTTCATTTTTGATATTTTTTATTAAAATTTATATTTTTATCCATAAATAGTCCGACTTGGACAAATGTTATTATAATGGGAATTTTGCCCCTCCTTAAATGAAAAGAGAGGTACTAGTAGGCTTAATGATTCAATTTCTTACAAAAATATTGATAAGGGGAATTTGATTTGTTAATTATATGAATATTTAAGTACTAATTGTATGAATATTTGAGTACTTAACTTTTTCCTAAACTAACTCGAAATCATAGCGAATCATTTGCAACGATACAAAAATTGCAGATACACAACTCTTAATAACAAAGAAAGAATATTTTAAGTGAACGACAAGTTTTTTGTATGACAAATTAAAAATAGTTAAGATTTGTTAAGAAAAAGAACGCTCTATTAATGTTGTGTTCGTAAATGTTTCAAAGAAGTTTCTGAAACTTCTTTAGAACTAAACTTTATGTTAGTTTCTTCACAGTTTCACTAGGATCATTGTAGGCAAAGAAAAAGAACAGGGTGAGTGAGGCAGTAAGGAAAAAAAAAAAAAAACAAATAGAGGTTGATGAAAAATGTTTGCACAGGGACGAATTAGTTTTTGTTGGTGATGGCAAGGCGTTCAAATCCATTTAGCAACCATAATGCAAAGGTTTTTTAACGTTTTAAATAAAATATTTTTAGATGTCTTTCTGCTGTTGCCCCTTTCTATCTTGTCGGTTTTGTATCTTCGCCAAGAAGTGTTCAATAGTTTAAAAGTATTCTACGATAATTTATTTACCTAAAAACCATCACGTCGCATAACTTTATGAAAAATATGAGACAAAACTTACCTGTGAAATGAAAAATTTTTACACCGTATTATAGGCGTGTTTACAGGATTTAATGCAGCATTGCATGTTCTTTTATATATATTTTTCAAATAAAGTATTGCAGGTAACATACCTATTCACTATATTTACATTAATTTCACCCTTTTATTTAGTTTAGTAAGGTTTTTCACTAATTTAACGGTTTTAAATTTCTGTACACTTTCATATATCTCGGCAAAATGACGGAAGCATCTCAATCATTTTTTATCTTGCTTCCTTTGGACACCCCAGCAGATAAAAGCTTTTCCTTTAAGTGCATTTTTATCTTCGCTTTTTTCAAGCGAAGATAGAAATGTGCTTAAAAACATGGCTAATTAGGCTTAAATTTACACTATTCACAATCATTAGTCCTGGAACAAAAATGATTATTTTGTGTCAAAAATTAATTAATAGTGATATTATCTGCTGTCGTCATTGACATCAGTATCCTGAATTTCACTCATGTGAACCATTCCACTAAATCCGACCCTGAACTGAATTTAAAGATCAGTTGCTATGGGGTTATAGAAAGGAAACTTTCTATCAGCCATATTTTTTTTCTGAAATAAATGTTTCTGTCTTAAAAAAAAACAAGAAATTAGATGTTTATAATTGTTTTTTTAATTTAATATATTTAAACCATAGGTCTGATCCTTTACTTTGGGTTTCTGTGATTTTTAGTCCAAACTTGTGTCAAAATATTTTTTTTATATAAACTTTGACACAACTTTGGACTGAAATGCGCAGAAATGCACAGAAAATCACAGAAATCCAAAGTAAAGGAACAGACCTCATGATTTTTCACTTTCAGAATTTATAAAATGTAATAATATTTTAATATTTGATAATAATTTCCACAAAAAAATCTTTTAAAAAATAGAAGGGCACTAATTTTTTAACAAAAAAACTTAAAATTCAATCAATTTTACGAGCGCGCAAGTTTTGAAGGGGGTAGCAATAAATATTAGTTGATTCAACTGCGAGCGTAGTGAAAATTAAATATAGCATTCGCACATTAAATTAACCAAATCGCAAATAGGTTTAACCTAAACGCAAATAAATTTCACCCAACCGCAAATAAATTTAACCCAAACGCAAATAGAATTAACCCAATCGCAATTCAAATTAAACAAAACGCAAATATAGTTAAACTATACGCAAATAATTTAAGCTATTAACAAATCATTTTAACCAAAACGCAAATTGAATTAACCCGGGCTGAAATTGGAATAACAGCTGTGTGGTGGAGAAATGGAAGGGTTATAACAATAGGAATAATTCACTATAAGATTTTAACAAAACCCCAATTGTCAATTCGACTAGTTCTGCGGATTTTTCCAAGAACTTACCGAACAAAATAAAAGGGCAATCCCTTAATCATGGCTTTTTAAGTTATGGATAATACCAAAATCCATTAGACCCAAAAAGGACAGCTGAAACAATAAATCAAGCTCTGGTTAATTCAATTTGCGTTTTGGTTAAAATGATTTGTTAATAGTTTAAATTATTTGCGTATAGTTTAACTACACTAGTCAACAATATTAAAGGAACAAATTTTTTTTCAATTTTTGTTAGCGTTTTTTGAAGAGCTGTATCTTTGTGACGAGTGATCGTATTGAGTTGAAATAAAAAGCATTTTACAGCTTTATGTTTTTTGTTTCGAGATTTGTTTGCAAACAAATTTGTTTGAAGTACCGTTATTGCGTTATTGCAAAAAATGAGACAAGACAACAAAATTATTTTGTTTTTATTTTTTTTGAAGGTCCTCATTTCTATTTTTGTTGTTTTCGTACGATTTTTTTGACATGGTTTATCTGACTTTGAATGAAAAAAGATACTTTTAGCCTTGATTACCAATATCTCAGCAAATAATGATGTTATAAAAAATTCGAAGACAGTTTTGGAAATCTGAGAAAGCGTTTTACAAGATTTTTTTAAAATTTTATAGAAATTATTTTTTTTTACCGTTCACCGTTAGTTTAAAAAAAGGACTAAAAACCGACGTTTTGTGGTCTTTTCGTAAATCTTTTTTTTCTTTGCAAATATTGATTGCATCGCTTGTGTTGGTATGCAAATTTATAGACTTTTAAATCATAAATATTCTTGTAAATTTTCAAATTGATTCATCGAACCGTTTTTCCTCACCAAAACTTCAAAGTCTTACAAACCAGGTAAAGGAACAAATTGTGGTGTTCCAAAACAATGCGAAGTTGTCATCAAAATGACAAGAAAACCGCAATTCCAGTGGATTTTTTTCACAGTTTTGCATTAGTTAGATACTTTTTTGAATTGAAATGAAAAAAAAGTACATTAAACAAAAAAATAAAAAAAATTAATTTAAAAAAATTTTCAAACAAAAAAACTTGATTTTTTAATTTTTTTTTTTTTGAAAAATGTAATTTTTTTTCATTTCCATTCAAAAAAGTATCTAACTAATGCAAAACTGTGAAAAAAATCCACTGGAATTGCGGTTTTCTTGTCATTTTGATGACAACTTCGCATTGTTTAGGAACACCAGAATTTGTTCCTTTACCTGGTTTGTAAGACTTTGAAGTTTTGGTGAGGAAAAACGGTTCGATGAATCAGTTTGAAAATTTACAAGAATATTTATGATTTAAAAGTCTATAAATTCGCATACCAACACAAGCCATGCAATCAATATTTGCAAAGAAAAAAAAGATTTACGAAAAGACCACAAAACGTCGATTTTTAGTCCTTTTTTTAAACTAACGGTGAACGGTAAAAAAAAATAATTTCTATAAAATTTAAAAAAAAATCTTGTAAAACGCTTTCTCAGATTTCCAAAACTGTCTTCGAATTTCTTATAACATCATTATTTGCTGAGATATTGGTAATCAAGGCTAAAAGTATCTTTTTTCATTCAAAGTCAGATAAACCATGTCAAAAAAAATCGTACGAAAACAAAAAAAAAAATGAATTGAAGCTGAATAAACAAGGTATCTGATCATGACATTTAATTGACTCAAAAAAATTTATCCATAGAAATGAGGACCTTCAAAAAAAATAAAAACAAAATAATTTTGTTGTATTGTCTCATTTTTTGCAATAACGCAATAACGGTACTTCAAACAAATTTGTTTGCAAACAAATCTCGAAACAAAAAACATAAAGCTGTAAAATGCTTTTTATTTCAACTCAATACGATCACTCGTCACAAAGATACAGCTCTTCAAAAAACGCTAACAAAAATTGAAAAAAAATTTGTTCCTTTAATATTGTTGACTAGTGTATATTTGCGTTTTGTTTAAATCGAATTGCGATTGGGTTTATTCTATTTGCGTTTGGGTTAAATCTATTTGCGTTTGGGTTAAATCTATTTGCGGTTGGGTGAAACTTATTTGCGTTTAGGTTAAACCTATTTGCGATTTGGTTAATTTAATGTGCGAATGCTATACTTACAACCTTGAAAATGAACAATTTAATATAACCTATTTCAATTAATTGATAAAAGAGGAAACAACAGTTGTCACATCACAAATGTCTGACTGCATTTTTAGTTACATATTTAAATAAGAAATACATTTCTGAAACTGAAAAATATTTATTTGAAACTAGTTATGTATGTCAAAAAACTTAAAATATAGTTTCGAAAAACTTTTCAATAACTCTTCCGTAGGTTTCAGTTTAGTGTTCATAAACACCCCTAAGTCAAATTGATCTGTTGCTATTAAGTCAATAAGAACTTGACTGAAACCTTTCAAACTTGTTGCAATCCAGTATAAAGAAACTTATTTTGAACGATTTACATTGATTACACAAGTGTTACGTGTAACTACAAAGTAACTTGAATTTAGTTGCACAATAGGACCACCTCTGCGCTTTTTTGGTTACAGTGGTGTTCCTGTGACTAGTTCTTTTTTAACAAATGCGACCGTCACTATGTTACTCAGAAGTCACCACAACTTATCAAAAACTTAGCGTGCCCCTTGGGAACTTGAATTTAGTTGCACAATAGGACCACCCCTGCGCTTTTTTGGTTACAGTGGTGTTCCTGTGACTAGTTCTTTTTTAACAAATGCAACCGTCAATATGTTACTCAGAAGTCACCACAACTTATCAAAAACTTAGCGTGCCCCTTGGGCCCTTAAATAAGGCTATCTATAATTTTGCGCCAATGATTTACAATTTCTGAACTACGGATAAAAATAAGAACCACGATCTTACAACGGGTCCTTGTCATACAGCTCATTAAAGACAAAAAGAATGAATTTGTCCATTCTTTTGTTGTTGCTTTCGTCATTATACTGGCAGTTTTCCAATTGTGTAAATCCGGCATAAATCCGGCATAGAAGCAGTAGGCAGTAGAGCAGCCAGTCACAGGGTTCGGCAGTACTATTTCGTAGCATATTTGAAAAAATAGGATTAAAACTTAAGTTTACGCACATTTTCTTTCACAAAATTCATTAATAAAATAAAAACTGGAAGTCCATGCCCGTCCTTAATAACTCAAAAGTTTATAAATTTGCTAAAGATCTAAAAAATGTTTAAAGATGAAAAAATATTTTGTCTGGAGTGTTGTAGGAAGGGTTTTATTTCCGTTCAAGAAGAAAGGCAAAAAAACTGGCGAATGAATTGATTAAAGGGTCTCCCAAACCAACGCAAAACGTTCGCCGACGACAGTTTTTTGTTGTTGTTTGCCATTGATTATCTGCCATAGATATTAATATATACCTAGATGGCCAACATAAGCTGTGTTTTTTTCCATGGCCATATAGAGTTTGGCGAAAAAAACCACATCGGGACATTTCAACATTATTGTTTACCTTTTGCATTGGTCTGCCATATTTTGTTTTGAATTATCTACCAACAAGAATTTGATATTTCTATCAGAGCTATCAAATATCAAAGCATTCAACAATAGAAAACGAAACAGACACATGCATATCCACCCACCACCAAGAAGCTCAACCAAATACACCTACAGGCACTGCAATCAATTCGATTGAACTCCGGCAAAACTTCGATTCCGCAAATTAAGCCCGAAGATGGTACACTGATACCGAAACGCGTCGCTATTTACATCAAAAATTTATGTTGTGTTAAAAATTAAAAAATTAAAATTAAAAAATTAAATAAATTAAAATTATTTTTATTTTTGTTTAAATCATTTTATTTTTATTGATTACCATATTCATATAAATAACAAGTTGCCTAAAATATTTGGGCATTGACTAGCTGGACAGCTGCCCAAGCGTGTTCTAAAAAAATCTAATAAATACAACTGCAAGGGTATTCATGAAACAGCGTAAAGTCGTCGTAAACGTTGTAAAGTTTAAAACTTCGTAATTCTGTCACAATTTGTATGGAAAATTTGACAGATTTACGAAGTTTAAAACTTTACTACGTTTACGACGACTTTACGCTGTTTCATGAATACCCTTATTATTTATTTAAGAATAAATTATAGTTAAAACAATAAGGGTATTCATGCAAAAGTGTAAGCTCGTCGTAATCGTTGTAAAGTTTTAAACTTCGTAAATCTGTCAAATTTTCCATACAAATTGTGACAGAATTACGAAGTTTTAAACTTTACAACGATTACGACGAGTTTACGCTGTTGCATGAATACCCATAATATAAATTAAAGTTTAGTTAATGAAATGGTGAGTAGTATATTTAGTGTCGTATGTCGTATATAATCTATACACGTTGACTGCCCAGAAGTAAGTGACATTCAGTTGGCATAATGTCAGAATAATCTTGGCCTGGCACAGGGATGTTTTAATTTAAAATCTATGGGAAAACCACTCATAAATTGGAACTGGGCTATCATTGGATTTTTACCCATCTCTAGCTAAATTATTGGAAATGACTTTTGGAAGTGCTTCCAATAATTTTGACATATCTCACTGTCACAAAAATTTAATTGAAAAAAGAAAAATAATTTTTTCTTCATATCTATTAAAAATATTTATTATTCTTAAATTTATTTTCTTTGAAAAATAAAATAATAATGTCCAGTGAAACAGAACAAAATCGAACAACCAAATCATCAAAACATAAATCAAAGCAATCTTCAAAATTTCTTCTGAGAACGGTGAAATTTTTACGAAATAATTGCAATCATGGCGAAGTTTATTCGTACATTGATGGATTGCACGATCAGCTGAAGAAACAACAGAAGAAAATCAAAAAATATAAAGAAAAAATCAAGAAATTGGTATGATATTTTAGTTAAATAAATATTAATTTATTAACAAACCAACTTTCTATTACTTACTAACCTACATTCTTTTTAGACCAAGAAATTGAACAATTTGAAAATTGAGAAAAAGAAAGATTCTCCTAAAAGTGAAAAGAAATCTCCACCTCCCGCCGCTGAAATATCACCAGTCAAAAACGAGGTTCAAGGTAAGTTTAGAATAAAATGGGAATCATGGGGATAAGGGTCCTCGTTGTAAGTTGGACGACAAACTAAGAAACAATATTTGTTCATATGTATATGTATTTGCACCGAATTTGATTAAAAAAATATTCGCTCCTAGCCAAATAAAAGGAACCCACTTCCTCAATAAGTCAAGAGCAGCAATTAGAGCAATTCCATTTAATGTTAAGGTATGTTTTCCTTAGTGTATGGCTATTAACCTACAGCCACTCCCCGCTTTTTATTTTTTTCTACTATATTTGGCGCGCATTTCAGGAATTGTGACATTTGAAATAATTGAACACAGTGCGAGCGTTAAGAAAAAATGGAAAGATTTTTAAAGAAGATGCTGATGCACATTGGCTTTGAAGTTCTGAACATTAAAATGGCATGGGATAATAGGGCTAGTAAAGCGTGCATAGTGCACATAAAATGATGACGGTGGAAGGTGACGACTTTCATTGAAAATCAGGGAAGTAACAAGGTATAGGCTGGGATTAGATCCTAAAACCATCGGCATGAAAGACAAACTAAATAACTAATACCTACGCCAAGAGATGGCTAATATCTTTTAACTGTTTTTTATTGCATTTATCTCGGCTTAAACAAATTCCTATGTAAAACACAATATCAATTTGGTATGATTCCATATTGTTGTTGTATTTAATATAAAATTTTGTCTAAGCAAATGGCGTTTTTCTTTTTTAACTCAGAGCAGATCAGATCAGGTTCAGAAATTGAAAATTTTATTATCTGAGCCCTCTGATTCAATTATTTTTGTGTTTTGAATCTGATCTGATCCGCTCTGAGCTAAAATAGAAAAACGCCAAAAGATAAAATATGAGCTATGTAAGTTTTTTGTTTTTTAAAAATTTGAAAATAGACCAGAAATATTTTATTTAAAATAGGATAATAATAGGCATGAAAATGAGATCTAGGAGACTTCAGCAAATATTTCTTCGTCAAAAAGTGACCAAGCAGATCCAATATTTTTTTCCTCAGTAGTTTGACAAAAAACAGAAATTTTTCAGAGGAATCCTTTTCACAAGACTGAGATTGCTGAGCTCTCTGAAATTTCATTTTTCTGAACATGCCTAATGGTGACTTTGTATTTATTTAACTGAAGCTTTCAGTTTAATCAAACAGTTTATTTCTTTCCCAATATTTGGGCATCCGTCCAGTTATTCAAATTTTGTTTCCTCCAATTTTTGTAATGTTGTTTTATAAAGCAACATATGAATTGCCGTCAAATCTTTAGCAAATTACTTCCACGCTGATTGCCAACGATTTACACATTTGATTTAAATAATCAACGAGAGATAAAACTAGACCTCCCCTCATGATATCTGTATGCTTTTATGAAAAGGCTCTTGTTGGTACAACTATTGAACTCATCACATCATTAATTGGTCACAAGAAGTGAGTTTTTATAAAAGTAAGCATTTTGCTTTCTTATGCAAAACATACGAATTTCTTCTTAAACAATACGCACAACACATCATACAAACTCCATAAGATCTTACGCAAGACCTGAAATTTGATAATTTTACTAAAGAAATGAAGACGCACACAGATCTCGCGTGAGACAAAAACAAAATCAATTTAACAAATTTCATTTGTTGATTTTCGTTCTTATCTTATTTTATGTTATGTTCGATAACCTCGACCAACAAAAATATTAAGTGTAATCTAGTTTAACCTTCACCTCTAATCCTCAAGTTGACAAAGTTTTAGATTTTTTTTATTATTTCGGCACCATGACCATCAATATCTATATAACCAAACCTCCCATGTAATGTAAATACATATCATAAATGCAGAGATACCGCACAAAGCCCTTATCAGTAGTTTATAGCCTTATTGATGTCCAGGCTAGCACACTTCAAAAAGTATTCATATAAAAAAAAAACTGTTATGCCACTTTCTCAGCTCTAACACCAAATTCGATTATCAAACATCGACTAAGTTAGAGATTATACTAAGTCCAGGCAGAGTATTGTCTAGAAGATAGTTTCATAATTAGTGCTTAGCTGTATAGCTGCGATTCTAATAAAACGGCAGTTGTTTTTAAGAATCAGAGAAGCCAACATGTCTAATAAATCGCGCAAATGTCGCAATCTTATGGAGGAGTATATACTCGACAATAGTCAGCTGCTTGAGATTAATCGCAGATTCCTGAATGAATTGAATCGCGGCTTATGCAAACGGACACACGACCAAGCAGATGTGAAGTGCTTCGTAACTTACGTGCAGGATCTGCCTACGGGTGAAGAAATTGGCCGCTACATGGCTTTGGACTTGGGTGGGACCAACTTCCGGGTACTGCTTGTGACCTTGAAGGCACATCACGAAGCAGATATAAAGTCAAAAACCTACGCTATTTCCCAGGAAATAATGACCGGTCCAGGTGTGCAGCTTTTTGATCACATAGCCGAATGCTTAGCTACTTTTATGAAAGAGCAAGACTTGTTGGAGGAACACCTTCATCTTGGTTTCACATTTTCATTTCCATTGAAACAAGTGGGCCTCACAAAAGGATACTTAATTCGCTGGACCAAAGGGTTCAATTGTCCTGGTGTGGAGAACGAAGATGTTGTGCAGCTGCTGAGAGATGCTATCAAACGACGTGGAGATATTTCCATATCAGTCGTTGCGATCCTCAACGACACAACAGGCACCCTGATGTCCTGTGCACACAGAAATAAAAATTGCCACATCGGAGTGATTATCGGCACCGGATGCAACGCATGCTATCTTGAGCGAGTGGAAAATGTTGAACTCTATGACGGTCCGTCTGGAAAGTCTCACGTAATTGTCAATGCTGAAATGGGTGCCTTCGGGGAAAGTGGTTCTCTGGACTTTGTCCGAACAGAGCAAGATAAAACTATTGACAAAGCGTCGATGAATCCTGGAAAACAAATCTACGAGAAAATGATTTCGGGCATGTATATGGGTGAGATCGTTCGATTAGTACTTCTGAAGGCTATCGAGAAGAAACTCCTCTTCCCCAACTGTGGAAAACAATCACAGAGGCTTGCAATGCCTGACAGTTTCGAAACTAGATTCGTTTCAGAAATTGAAGAAGACCAAGAGGGAGTGTGGACAAATTGTAAAAGAATTTTTACCGATTTGGGCTTTTCAAAGCCCACCAATGAAGACTGCGCCGAAGTGAGATACATTTGTGAGTGTGTATCGCAGAGAGCAGCCCATCTAGTTGCATGCAGCCAGGCTACAATGATTAATAAAATCGATGAAGGACATTCGACTGTAGGCATTGATGGAACAGTGTATAGACTTCATCCCAAATTCAACGAGTACATGCTAGAAAAAATGAAGGAATTGGTTAATCAGAATATAAGATTTGATTTGATGCTCTCTGAGGATGGATCTGGACGTGGTGCTGCTCTAGTTGCTGCTACAGTTACTGAGTGAAATAGTCAAATGTTATGCGTAGTTTAATTGTGTGCTAATGCTTAGTGCAGGAACAATGATTAAAAAAATGTTTCAATAAATATAGAAAGCTAGTTAATAAAATGTTTTCTCTTATTTCTATTGGTTTAAAAGGAGTTTTTAAAAGCTCCACGAATGTATGGAACAGAACTGGTTTAAAAAAATATTCAAAGTTTCATGAAAATATCTGCTTAACTGCCAGAAACTTGTCATTCACTCAGTCAAATGTTGAGTCGACCTGTCTGCTATGCGAAGGAAAACACAATGTAAATTTTAATACAAAATGTAACTTTCAATATTACTTGTTTCTATTTCCGTTTTTGTTTCACATTTGTTTGAATATATGTAATTGCAAGTTAAGTCATGTTTGTGTGGATCTTAAAATGATTAAAGAAAAATTTATTGATAACAGAAATTGTATGTTAGATAAGGAATTAAGGTTAAGTGATGATCCCTTAGTGAATCTGTATAGATCGTTGCATAACAATTTTGCTAATCAATTTTGTTAAAATAAATTACAAGCACTTGCTTTTACAAAAATAGAAGAAGAAGAATATTTTACTATTTTACATGCGATAGATTATAGGTAGGTAGGTACAAGTAAAATTTTCAGATTGTGAAGATTATTTCTTTGGCATAAGTCAAAATTTAATCCAGGAATAAAAGTTGTGCTGAAAATGAAATGCAAGTATTAGTTCTACAAGCATTTTTCTTAATAATAGTTTGTTTTTGTAGGAAACAACTGCGATAGAATCTATTATTTATTATTATTTATATTATTTATTATGTATGTTATGTTCCTTGAAGAAACAAAACTGGAGGATGTGATGTAGAATGAATAACCTCATCCAGCTCTAAACGGGGCGTAGTAGATCTTAATGGTCACAGTGAACTTATACCCCAAATCTTTCATTCATTCATTCACCGGTACACATTCGCACATATCGCTGATTGAGTGCTGGAAATAAATAAAAAGATCAAAATTATTCTGGTGGGTTTTAGTGAATGGAACGTTGTTGCCTAAAGAGTTGCCATGAACAGGGATGACGTTTATTTTCAGCAGGATAGCGTGCGCCACATGCAACACAGCTTACGAAACAATTGCTCTATTACGAAACAAATCTTAAATGACACCTATTGTTCCATAACCCTATAATGTACTTGCAGTGCTTGGTACGCACATTATAAGTTATTTTCCTAAATTTGTATCAATAATGTCTTGATACAAAATTTATTACTAGGTGTTATCAAGTAAGAAAGTATTTTAATGGTCCAGCAATAAGGAGAATATTTATTAAACGTGTTCGCTGATAACGTTTTAAAAATGAAAAAAAAAAAAAAATAGCAATTATGTATGTACATACATATATAAAAATAAACATGTTACGGAAATAGTAAGTAACTGATAGCACTTTAAAGTCTTAAGCTAAGAGCAGACGGCATATAAAAAGCCGCAAACGTTTGCGACTCTGACGTCACGTAAAAAGTCGCAAATATGTCGCAAATTCTGTTTCTACGTCAGTTTCCGCAATCTCACACATAAGTTGTTCACACGATGTGCAAAAACGGTCCCAAAACTTGCAAATGCATTTGCGATCAAGGTGCTCGCACATCATGTGTCCGCGAATATGATCGCAAATGTTGTGGTCTATATGCGAGGTGTTCAGACGATATGCTACAAAATCCGCATATCACCCAATTCCAATCATATGCACGTTTGCGAACACATATTTTCTTGGTCGCATATTGCTAAAATAATTAAATAAAGAAAAAAAGTTCTTCCTTTTTCCATAACAAAAAAGGCATCTGGTTCTTAGCGTCGCATTCCAATCTTTAATTTCCTTTTTAAATCACGTTAAGGCTTATGGTAATTAAATTAAGCTGATGACCATTTTCAAATAAAATTTAAATACAAATTACTGTCACTTTTTCAAACTACAGCTAAAATAAGAATTGACAAAAGTATATACATATGTACGTATATTATATGTACATGATAAGAAGAAATAAACCCACAGTTAGCTAAGTTTCATTCATTCTTATGTTTTTGTTTTTACTTGCGATATATAACGTACATTTAGGTAATATAGGTCTACTTTTGAGTTCGTAAAATAATCGCATTCTAAGTTTTAATCAATCCTGTAATAGTCTATTCATTTAAGACAATGACAGATTTGAATTAAACGGAGCATTTGGGGCCAATTTCACCGCTACTTCACCAAATAAAAGTTACAACTATGTATGTATATCATATAACTTTATTAAGTTACATTTCTTCTGCTCTGCTCAATAAAAGGCTTCCTTTTGATATTTTTTAAACAACTATTTTAATATCTATGGAGAGCTATCTGAGATTAGGTTTATGCCCAAGCTGAAGTGGAATGAGCCACAAAATTAGAATATAAAAACAAGCTTAATTCTTACCTCGCTAGCTTAAATTTAGAAAAACCTTCGATTGAGTTGATCGATCTCACTAATAAAGCAGTCATCAACGGAGCAGAACCGTAGTTTGATACCATTAAAGGCAAAAAATAAATGGTTCAATTGATTTTGAAGTAGCAAAGAGAAAGTCTATCTAACACTGTTAAACAAATAGGTACCGTAGAACTCAAAACCCAGAAGCTAAATTGAGTTGAATTGAAACAAGAATTCAATAAAGTTTGTGATCTTCAAATCAGAATGGCAAAAGATAGCAAGGATCGGTGGAACCTAACGAATAAGATCCGTTTCAAAGTTAATTACCTACATGCACCCCCAAATAGCTGCATCTGAGTTTAAAACATACTACTTTTATCTCCTACCAGCAAGCAAACCGATTCAATATACACTTAATTACACTGAAAACCGAGAATTGTGTAAGTCAATCACCATAAATGAAATCAAAATGTTGCTCTCAACGGTAAAATTAAATAAAGCGCCCGGAAGAGACGGAGTAATTTACAAATTCCTGACAAATGCAACGGACGAATTCTTAAATCAACTAGCGGCAGTCTACACGCATTATACCTGATGAATGTAGGATTGAAGAATCGTTTAATAAAACAATAATATTTCCGATGTTTAAGAAAGGTGATAACAGTCAACCAAGTAATTACCGAGGCATTTCCTTCATAAACTGTATCGCGAAAACAATGATGGGAATACTTAGTGACAGGCTTTATACTTGGATGGAGACAAATAACATCTTGAAAGAGTACCAGTGTGGTTTCAGAAATACCTATTCAACTTATAATATTTATTGGCCTCATACATATAAAATTTGGTGAAGAAAAGAAGATGTACGGAAATTTTGTGGATCTTAAAGTTGCTTTGATAAAATATCACTGAGGTTACTTATTTATAAATTGCATACAATAGGACTGCCAAACAAATGTGTTAACTTGCTTCAAGCCATTTATGCCAACACTTTTTGTGCGGTGTGGACTGGGAAAGTGATTTCAGGGTCAGGATGTCTCTTATCACTTCTTCTTTTGGCACTGTATATAAATGATTTACATGATTTTTTAGAAGAAGGAGGTCTTCAAATCGAAAATCTTTATGTTTGGGTGTTATTTACACTGATGATATGGTGACTCTGGCAGAGGATTTCCTAGTAATGCAAATGATGATAGAGCGGCTTAAGGTGTATTGTGACAGCCAGCTGGAGTTAAGGCAAAATCGGAGACGATGGTACTTCGAAATGGTGGTAGAGGGGAAAAAATAAGAGTCGCTTCTAATTACACGCAATTGGGAGTCTCCAAGACGTTTTTGAAAAATTGAATTGATATTACTACTGTAACATAGTTGATCCACCAAAAAAAATTTATTTAAGACTGCAAATGAGACATGACTTTGAATTTTATTTACAAAATATACCAAACATCCAATTAAATCGATTCATAAAATTTAAACCAGTCAAAAGTACTAATGTTATTTGTGAAGTTATTTTTAAGCCTTTTTAGGTGTAGAAGTTTAAATTTATAAATTTAGAATAATAAGTGTTATTAAAAATGGAAGAGACAAAAATTTTGATGTTGGAAAAAAAGCAAAAATAGATGTTTATCGTTCTGCAGGACTTTGAAATCGCACTATAGCTGAAAAATTCAGGAAAGGCTATTATGCTATCGGTCATCATTTAAAGAGCTTAATTTGTTATAGGATTCAATATAAAGGAAACATTTTTTCTACCCTTACTCTGCGCGAAACGCCAAAAATTCTTAGAATATAATCGATCTCCTCTTTCTCAGCACCTAAAATAAGAGCTAATTTAACGCCTGTAGCCTATTTTTACAAGACTGATAATTATTTGTGAATTATAGTCTGGGAGGCGATCGGACTCGTAGCAACAACCTATAAAAGTCCTTCTGACCATCAGGAAAGTATAGAAGGCAGTCTTAGCTTCAATTTGATATCCAATTTAAAAAAGTGAAAGTGAGTAGTGCATTTTCTAACCTTAGCAATCATGAAATCTTATCCGAACAGCGGTTTTGTACATTTTTGGAATAAGGCTGTCGACTGGTGTCCTGTTTTTCAGAATGAGATAAGAAATGTTACGGTCACCTCTCGAACTATTATTTTCAAATAATTATTAGTCTTGTAGTTTTATGAAATAGGCCCCAGGAAGCAGCAACTCTTTTGTTTTGCTATAGACCACATGACCTGAAATCTACAACAAAGTGTAAGCTCAGATGATTGCCGAACCGAAAAGTAATTTTTTTTTCCGACGAAACAAAATTCAATTGGATGAGTCAGAGAATTATGACTTTTAACATGATTTGAGGAAAGATGAGCGATTTTTGAATCGTCATAGCAGTTGAAAAGGAGGCGTCATAGTTTCGAATGCTATATCCTATTATGACACCATAGACTTAGGCCCATTTCCTGATACGAAACTTAAATATTTAAGTAGACTTAAGTGCTTAAGTTAAAGTTCACGCCGAGGAAAAAGTAAAGCATAAGCTTTTAAATAGAACATAAATCACTTAAGGTTCGTGTCAGCAAACGGGTCTTATAGTAGCTTAAAGTACTAAGGAGATTAGAAATAACTAAAAATCTTTATTGGAATTAGTGTCTCAGGAAATCAATTTTTTTTTGAACAAAACTCGTGGATTTTTCAATAATCAATACAGCTCGGGTCGTTAAAATATTCATTACAAACAAAAGCGTTCGCTTCCTGCCTTCGCCAAAAAATATTTTCGGGTGCTTAACATTATATAAAATATTTTGGGATGGCTCATACGGAAATTTATTAAGCAATACAATAACAAGCAAAATCTTATTAAGTTGACCTTGAGTAGCCTTGGGGCCTCTTTTCCTTAACCCATTAACGACCAAGCACTCCAAAAATTTAAATAAACTAAAAATATTTGAAATGCAGGCTATTATTACTTAAACTTAAATTGTTGTTTAAAAAAATTTCAAATATTTTTGTAACTTTGGGAAATAAAGGGGTGTACTCAAATGAGTACACTGGCTTGATTTGGGTACAATAATTATTAATTTGCAGAAAAATAGTTTTGAACGAAAATAGTGGATTTTAATCTTTTTTCAGATATTTTGAAATTTAGAATTCCAAATTGGTGTTTTTTTAAAGTAATTATTGAAAAGAACAGAGGACGGATACTGAAAAAGCATAATCACATGCAATTTCCCACGGAAATTTAACAAAAATTTTGGTGATACAGATACTTTCGAAAGGATAATATCTCCTAGAGACTCAATTTATTGATACTTGATCATTTTACTGTCTTATCTGAACTTCTTTTTTCCTTCATCAGAAGCATATTTGCTCTGCTTAGCGATAGTTTACTAATGTACGAATAGCTATCGTCCCCACCAAAAAACTCAAAATAGAAAAAGGGTTTTATTAGTTCTGAAGTGTTGAATCCCGCAACTGATTTGCAAGATCATCATGCCTTCTTCTTACGCGCAGGCACCCACAGGGTTTTTTCCAAGTTGAGGGGGAGGGGGGGCAATCTTCTAGGAGAGGGTTGATTTCTCAAAGTCTTCGACAGAAAAAAGGTACGTACATATATTTTAAAAGTCCATAGTACAAGATTAAAAATATGTTGCTTACGTGGTATTTTCTAGAAGGGGAAAATGCCCCCTCTTGCCCAACTCTGACCACCTATGTTTGTATGCAGCATATGTTTTGCTTAGCCAAAGTTCCTACGGAGTAAAATTTGCTTTTATAACTAATAAATTGCAGGCTATAGTTGTATGGGAAATATTTAGTCACCAACAATAACCCCTCTTCCACGTGAAAATATTTTCACTGGTAGCAATTTTTAAACCTGCGATGAAAACGGATTGTTTTCACTGTCTGAAGTATATTTTTTAATAATTTGTTTTCAATTTTTGTTTACATAGTTTCGGCCAGTGTACTCATTTGAGTACACCAACTTTGTGCATGATTTACCATGGATGAGAGTGACTTATATATTTGAACTTTTTTAGTAAATAGGTTTGTCAACATCCTAACTAAATAATTTACATGCTATTATATCTGTTCGGTAAAACTTTTTATTTAAAAATTACTATCTATTGGTGCAAGGACGAAAATCGGAAAACCCATAAGAGTCATGTTCCAAAAAAAACTTTAAAATTACTTTTATCTTCATCGGAATATTTCCAAATTTAAACACATATGTCTACGCTTCCATTAAATTAATAAGTTCATAAAAATAATTCTTACTTTTAGAAAAAAAAACTTTATTCAAAGTGAAGAAAGAGCTGTACTCAATTGAGTGCAATGGCAGCTAATGGGTTAAGACGGCAACACTGGCTTCGTAAGGTAAAAAGTAGTATAAGCTTTCATTTGAATTCATTCAAAAATTAAGTAAGTTGTCAAACAAAAAAATTCCTTAAATATTGATAAGAAGTGATCATAATGATAGCGGGTTTTAAAAAAACCATATCAAATTGCCAAAAGTAACAAAACAAAGACAAAAGCCTGCAGACCGACCAAGCAAAAAATACATTTTTATCTGAGAACAATATTTTTTGTGTTACCAGTTTAATCATCGATAAGACCTTTTAGGAAGAAGTCATAAATTCTTCAAGTTTTAGAATATTATATACATACATATGTGGTTTGTTAAATGATTATGATCATTCTTATTCAACAGATAACAAAACATGATAGTCAATAGTAACTTATGAATGGTCGGAAAAGATTGTTCGTAAAAAGGTGGAATTAAATTAGATACAAAGAAAGGAGAGAGCTAAAAACTCTTGTTTCTTTTTAATTTGGTATAAAAGTTTAAGCATTATTTTCCATAGACTTTTCAGTGTAAAAATCATACATTTTACCCCTCTCTCTTGCTTTGACTGTTTCTATTTCAACTAGTTTCCCAAATTTATAATGTTGAACTAATGTCTGGCCTTCCGATATTTCCGAGCACAACATAATCTTCTTCATTCTCAACTATAAACCAAATTGAATTCCTTTATTTATCTAAAAATATATTAGCAGATTTTTTGCAGTAGTAAGCCAAGTTTATATTTTGTTTTAAATATTTTTCTTTTTATTTTCAATTTAACAATAACGATAACAACAAGACCTATCAAGAGTATATCAAGGAGAATTTCAATTAATTTCTAATCAACAACTGTAGCGGCGACCAGCGCAGCTCCACGTCCTGATCCATCCTCCGATAACATCAAATCAAATTCTATGTGTGGTTTGACTAGTTGCCTCATCTTCTCGAACATGTAACCCTTAAATTTAGGATGCAGCCTGTATACCGTCCCATCAACGCCCACCGTCACAAACGGCTCATCGATTTTATTGATCAACATAGATAGCCCACATGCCACTAGATGTGCAGCTCGCTGCGAAACACACTCGCATATATACCTCACCTCTGCACAGTCGTCATCTGAGGCATTACGAATACCCAATCCGGCGAGAATTGCTCTGCAGTTAGTAAAATCTCCCTCAAGATCAGATTCAATATCCGATACGAATTTAGTCTCAAAGCTACCCACAATCTGAAGACGCTGAGGCTTTCGTCCATTTTCAGTAAGCAGAAGTTTTTTGTCGATCGCTTTCAACATTGCCAATCGTACGATCTCGCCCATATACATGCCTGAAATCATTTTTTCGTAGATTTGCTTGCCGGGATTCATGGAAGCTCCATCAACAAAACGATCATACTCCGAACGAACAAAATCGAGCATTCCACTTTCTCCAAATGCCCCGAATTCCGTGTTTATGATGACATGAGACTTTTCCGGAGGACCATCGTAGAGATCAACGTTTTCCACTCGTTCAAGGTAGCATGCGTTGCATCCGGTTCCAATGATCACACCGATCTTGCAATGTCTGTTTCGATGGGCGCAGGACATGAGAGTTCCTGTGGTGTCGTTGAGTATGGCAACCACAGATATATCAACTTGACGGCGTTTGAGAGCATCTTTCAAGAGTTTCACAACATCTTCATTTTCTACCCCGGCACAATTAAATCCCTTGGTCCAGCGAACTAGAAGTCCCTTAGTCAAACCAAGCTGCTGCAAGGGAAACGAGAATGTGAAACCCAGATGAAGATGTTCGTCTAGCAAGTTTTGCTCCTTCATAAATGTGGCCAAGCAGTCGGCAATGTGGTCGAAAAGCTGAACTCCAGGTCCAGTCATGATCTCCTTGGGAATGGCGTAGATCTTGGAATCCATGTCGACTTCATGGTGCCCCTTCAGTGTGATCAACAGAACCCGGAAATTTGTTCCACCCAGGTCCAAAGCCAAATATTTGCCAACTTCATCTCCCGTTGGCAGATCTTGAACGTACGTTACAAAGCACTTAACATCGGCATTTTCATGAGTCTGTCCACACAAACCACGATTGACTTCATTCAGGAATCTGCGACTAACTTCAGCCAGCTGAGAATTACTGAGTGTAAACTCCTCCATTAAGGCACGAACTCTAGGTGTTTTAATAGACATGTTGATGTGCGAAATTCTAAAAGACAACTGTGGGTCGTTCAATGTGAATCAGTGGAAGTACTAAACACAATCACTTCGATAACTATCCCAAACGATCTAGATAACGAAATTTTGTTTTTGTTTCCTTGTATAGAGGTATAGATTTATTAGATTTCATGTTAACGGGTTTTAATTATTGTGCGATTATGTCTGATATCGTTGGGTATCACTGGACAAGTACCGGATGGGCGGCGCGGTAGTATAACTGGATTCGTATAAGAATTTTCAAGAATAGCAAACATTGTAAAGTCAATCAGTCTTTAGATAAAAATTGCTTTAAGATAGCAACAAGTGTCTTGCGGTGGATATTATTATTTCAAAGTGTTTTTTCACGCTAATTGGTGTGACACAAACCTTTGGTAGTTCCCCTTGTAAGTTCCGAGTTTATGATCGATATTTTTTTTTTATACTACAAAATCATATAAAATGTGCTTTAGAAGCTATTAGAAAATGCTTAAAATTAAGTTGAGAACCAATTAGTGATTTAGAGTGGGAATCATTGATGTTTTGTTTTTTTGTTTTTTTAACGAAGTAGGTACTCGTTTTTAACTATGTAAGTGGCAGCTCATTGCTTTTTTTTTTTTTTATTCGAGTATTGAATACTTAAAACATTGTTTGTATACTTTGGTCGTACGTACTATGCTTATGTTTTGTTAGGATCTTTTTTAGGGCTGAAATGTGACCATTCTGTATTTATTTTCTGATAATGGTAATGGTCTGGGGATGAATGACGTCCTCTGGATTTAGAAACCTTGTCTTTATTGACGGAACGATGAGGACTGAAGATTGCCTTAATATTTTAAGAGACAATTTGCCGTTTAGTGTTGCAAAACTGGGGTTAACTGATTCATGGGTCTCCCAACAAGACAACGTCCTCAAGCATACATCGAAATTGGTCAAAGAATGGTTACTCCATTGTACTTCTAAGCAACTAGAAGACCATCCGCGGTCCCCAGGCCTTGACCTCATTGAGCATTTGTGAAATTATCTGTACAAACAGATCCCAATGGAGAAATTATTCAGGAAAAAGGCACAAAATTCAATTTTGTTTGAAGAGTGGCAAAAAATCCCAGCTGAATTGACAGGGAAGCTAGCAGAGTCAATCCCCAGACGCATAGAAGCTGTCCTTAGGGCGAAAGGGAAGCAGACGAAGTATTGGTTTTAAGTTTTTCGCTTTAATTGAATAGTGTACACTTTCTTTTGATGTTTTGATGCCATAAAAATGAAATATTTTTTGTTATTTTTTTATTGATATGCCAATTCATTGAAGATTAACCGCTTTAAAAAATAAGATTAGTATTTTCCTAAAAGATCGAACCTATTTTCTTCAACAGAGTTACAAAAACGCAGTTCACAGCTATACACTTTTTTTTACGCTCACAGTACATACATAGGTCAAAACTAAACTAAATTAACTCTAGTTAAAGCAAAAATCTATTTTGATTCGAGTAATGTGGGTACTTTATTTTGACGGTTTCCACCTCTTCCCGGCTGGAAAAACAATCTAGTTTTTGGCGAGGGGCTAGAGAGTTTTACATAGATACTAGCAAGGGCCCAGCAAGGGTAACTCAAGAAATTCTCTAGGGCCTCGCCATTGAAGTAACCTTTTGCCTCGAGAGACATATATGGGGTATTTGTGATGGGATAACAAGACTTATCCAACAAGTTCTTACTGGCGAGGGCCTCCCGAGTATTTGAAAAGTTTGCCTTGTCTAGATTTCCCCTACCGAAGCCTTTCCAGGGCCTCGATTAAACTTGACAAAAACTTGCCATTTTTCCAGACGGGTTCCTACTAAATCCTAGTACGTTGCTTATGCGAAACAAAAAATCACACAACGAAAAATTTAGTAAGCTGTGTGACGAAAATTCATTACTGTAGCAGTTTATTTAAAGAAGTGTTATCTCTTTTTTCGTTCACAATAAATTAATTACTCAGACCATTTATTGTGTGGGGAAATAATATTTGTGTCCTGGCTGGAAAAACAATCTAGTTTAACGAGGTCCTAAAAAGTTTAAAATTGATGCAGCAAGGGTTAACTATCAAAATTCTCTAGAGCAGTGTTTCCCAACCTTTTTTATGCTATGTGTTAGTAAACCTCAAAGGGGTTCGCAGCAAAATGATCAAGAAAAGACGTTGGTTTGAAGTTTTTGAAAACGGTCAAAGCTTTCCACAGAAATTCAATTATGTATGATATGTATGTTGATTTTTTTTTTTTTAAGTGAAGTATAATTACTTTACTACACTTTCTTTTACACGCAATTAATGGATTTCTTTTTATTCTATAGGTATATTGCATATGATACGAAGATAACTAGAGCATGTAAATTGGGACCAGGCAATAAATAAATAAAGGGGTTTATTCCCTCCTTATTAAGTTGAATTTTAAAAAAAGAAACTAATTGTAAGGCTTAGATTAGACGGTCAACGCAAATGGTCAACGCATTGACTCCTTGACGTCATCAAAAACATCGTCAATATACTGTCAACGTAGACTGTGTCAACGCATGAAGCGTTGACGATCGCACGAATGACGGCACTCAGTTGTCCCAAAATGCGTGGACGTGTTATCTGTGTCAACGCCATTGGTACCCTCTGGTGTCAACGTATTGACACGAAAATAGTTGACGATTACACTACTTGACCACATCCAAACATATGAACGTTGACAAGAATATAATTGAATCATTTGTTCCTTGACGATCACATGACATTGCCTGCGGTGTTGTCAAATTACAATGTGGATGGATTAAAAAAGCTCTAGAAAATCAGAAATTTTTGAAGTTATTTTACTGCTCAGAAAAAAGGTGATTTTTAGGAAGACATTTAGATCGAAATAAACTTTTTCCGTCAAAATATAGTTCATCCCCCATCTGTCAAGCCATCAACTGTCAAGTTCCATGGAATGATGGGCAACGATGTCGATGGATTAAAAAACAGCTTAAAAATCAGAAATTTTTGAAGCTTTTTTACTACTCCGGAAAAAAATATTTTAGGTCGATTGGGTGACATTTGGATCGAAATATACTATTGCCACCAAAATATAGTTTTTCTTCCATCTGTAAAGGCATCAACTGTCAAAATCCATTGAAGGATGGCTACGATGTCGATAGATTAAAAAACATCTAAAAAATCAGATATTTTTGAAATTACTGTACTGCTCCGGGAAAAAATTATTTGAGGGCAGATGGGTTTTATATGGATTGAAATATACTTTTGCCGTCAAAATAAAGTTCGTCTCCCTCATCTGTCAAGACATCAACTGTCGATGTATTCAAAAAATGCCAAATCTCCGAGATGGAGATGAAGGTCAACGCTGGGTACGTTGACATGGCAAACAAATCCGCTGTGTCAACGTAAGGATACAGTCAACGCGTTGGTGAGTAGTCTATCATAGTGTCCTAACTGCGTTGACAGGGTGATAACACGGCCAAAAAATAATTAACGCATTGACGCTTAAATTCATCTCAACGAGAGTGTCAATGCAGCCGAAAACGCATGGACAGTAAACTGCGTTGACGATCACACGACAAACAAACTTTGGGACAGAATTTTACGCCATTTTGACATCAGAGAGTCAACACGTTAACCATTTGCGTTGACGTCTAATCATTGCTTAAGACTTTTGTTTCCAACTTTTATTTATTCAAAATTTTAATATTGAAAATTATTATCTCAAAAACTGAAGTACCTAGATTTAAAAATAAAATCAAAGGATTATATTCCTTAAAAACGAACCTTAAATCGTTTATAAGTACCTTCAGAAGCTTAGAAATTAATTTTATTTATTTAATTTATTAAATACTAACGCTTATCGACATATTTTTCATTTCATTTACTTTGTCTGTTCGCGTACTTCCAAAAACTACGAATTTCTACGAGCTTAGCCCAAAGTTCTGTCAAAGTTCATATAAAAAAAAATTAAATTGCACTAAAATTTGTAGAAATACCTACGCGAACGGACACATTGTTTTGAAATTCGTTGGATAACAAATTAATGTTGTATATCTGTTTTATTTGATTGAAATATGATAACTCCATAAAATAATTTGCGTCTTTACATCGTCCACTTTACATCTAGGTAAGGCCTTAACGGGTGAAAATAATTTTTCTAACATGTTCATAATTACTCCAAATTTGAAGAAAAGTGGTCTTCCTGTATAGACTCTTCTTAAGGATGACACCTCAGCGGAGATGATTTGTTAGCGTTTGCTTCATATACAATTTAAGTATGATAAGCTCTTAACTTTGTCTTTTTGGAAAATCATTTCATTTCATTTCACACATCAAAAATCCAATTACTTTACTTATGTCTGTATGTATGTCTCACATCAAGTTAACCTTAGATAACTTCTAAATATCAGCTTTTATGGAAATGCTTTTTGCATCAAATATTAGGACAGCGACTAGTAGTAAGGTTAAAAAACTCGTAACTGGGACTCAAGAATTTGGTTTTCTGATTATACGCTTGCATATATGAACTCAAAAAATGATGAGCACCAAACACCGTTCAAGGTGAAAACGGCTTTTGTGTGAACTTTTCTGGCGTAATTGGATTTAGTTACTTTATCAAACAAAACTATAAAGATATCATACGTGCGATAAAAACAGTTTTAATCGTCGTTTGCTGCAATCCGCAGCCACTTAAGTTACATTATTTTATTAGTTTTCCTAAATTACATAATTCTCAGCTAATCCATAACAACTATCTTATCCCTCACATGCATGTTTACTTACTTATACTGCATATTTACAAGTACAAAATATTTGTATTCGCTAACAAAAGTTATAAATTATAACCAAGAAGATAACAATGGGGAGTTAAGCAAAATAAAATGATCGCCAAAGTTAAAGAAGGCAATCAAACCGAAACTTTTCACCTGACAATAATTATAAATGACAATAAAAACAGTGATTCAAGGTTTTTATCTTAAAATTTAATTTAAATTCGCGTAGGTATCTGTGTTTAATTATTATCTTCTGTATTAATGTCACAATATTGATGTACCTATCGTTTTAAAGAAACTCTCATCAGCTATTAAATGGTGCAATAATATTGTTGTTGTTGTATCAGAGCAAATATTGTTAAGGCTGTCAAATTTAAAAAAATAAATATTTTTTAATTATCTTTTATCTTGCAATAGAAATATAGGAAATGATTTCATGACTGAAAAGAAAAATTCATTTTTACTATACTACTATTAAGATAAATCTTTATTTAACTGAGCAATTTTTTTGAACCCTTCCCTTTAGCTTGTCTTATCTTTGTTAGACATAATCCTTCTATATTTTTGTTGACAACTAATATAAATATTAATTACTCAAGGATGAACAAATTTCAAGCTCATATCAAGCAATGGCCCCAAAATCATATCCGTGTTTTGACTAAATCCATAAAAACATCACCGTTTTACATATAAAACGGAAATAGAATTTTTTACTCGTTTTAACGATACCAAACCAAACGATGCTTTTGTAAGTGATTTTTACTAAAATTATTTCCTCAACCTTCTCATTGCTAAAAGGAACAAACTGTGAAAATTGCTGAATCCGAGAAACCAGTTACAAGAATTATTTCCTTGTAATAAATTAAAATTACGTAACAATAATATTCAAAAAAACATTTTTTTTGTCCATACCAAAACATACTATTGAAATTTTCGGTAGATTTTGGTCTAAAAACAACGGTTTCGGCTCTGTATCGTGTCGGTATCGTTTCGGTTTCCGATACCGATACCAAACAAGATTCAAAAGAATAACAGTTTGCAGAGCATCACCAATGTCACATACAAAAAAACACCCTTTATGTGCTTAAAGCTCCAGTGCAGTGACGCAAACTTTAAACCTTATCGAAGAAAACAAAACTAACAAAAAATACAAAATTGTTTATCTATATCTTATAGGAAGGCCTGTAAAGTAGGTGTGTGTATTCTATTTATAAACAAATTTATTTTTTTTTGTGATAAATTCGACACACGAGTCATAATAATGATAAGATTTTTCAAACAAAATCAATTTAAAAGAATGATGAGTATGCATTATGTTGTAAGGTGAAAACAACATGTGAATGAGTTCTTTAAACTATTTATTAAATAATTAATTTATATGGTATTCAAAGACATAAAACTCAAAAATTGTAAAAATGTTGGTGGAAATCTAACGAAAACAGATTACAGGTATAAAATTTATTATTGTATCCAGTTTTGGTCAAATAAAAAGTTTTATTGCGGAAGTCCAAAGGATAAAATATTTTCATATTATAAAACGAATAAATATTGATATCGATATTTAAGATAATTTTATCGTTGTTTGAATTGCAACTTTGGCGAACCAAAATACAATAAACCCATATGACACTTAATCTATTACTCATTTTCCATGAAACTAAGGGCATTATCCCAAGATTCAGTTTTAAAAAAGTCGATCACAATTTTGCCTAAAAGAGAACGATGAATTTAACATTAAATTGGTATAAATAGTTAAAACAGGCAATGGTGGCGTATACTTACTTTTTGTAATAACATATTTGACGTTCATTAAAATCAACCTTAAATTTTTCTAATTTATTTAAGCTGACATTTTTAATAATGTTCCCAATGCAGTCATTTAAAAGAATTTTTTATTGAACAAAAATCACCAACAAGAATTTACAATTTTTTCTTATTTTTTAATTCTAGAACCAAAACCGCCTTTAAGCTTAATAGATGAAATTCGTGAGGCTGCTGAAGCTGCTCAAAATGATACTGGCTTTGTGTATGAGCCCACATCAGGCCTTTATTACGATCAACGAACGGGCTATTATTACAATGCAGTAAGTTAAAATGAAAATAATTTCATTAAAAAATGAATCAAATACTAATCAATTCTTCTTTTTGTTTTAAATAGGAATACGGGCTCTACTACGATGGCAGCACTGGATGCTATTACAAATACGATCAAGAAAATAACAAATTTGAATTCCATTCACAAGTCGAAGTTCAACCAACTGATGCTGCGAAGGTAAAACCAACCTCGCAAAATAAAAAAATCCGTTCTCATAAATTCAAAATATCATTAACCATTTTTTTTTATTGTTAATCTTTCTTTTTTTTAGGTTTATGACAAATACGTAATTAGTAAACTCTTAGATAATTTCTCAAACCTAAAAATTGACCAGATGCGTTCAGTCGCATCAGGTAAGAACTCTGACCAGAATTAAGGATGAAAACGCGGATTTCTTTTTTTACGTTGCAGGATGAAGATGAAAATGGAGATCATAAAAGTCCAAAGGAATCAAAGAGAAAGGCAAAGAAGAGAAAACGCCGTGAGAGGGAGGAAAAAAAGTACTTGGAGGAAGAAGAAGAAGAATCCAAAGACTCCAAGGAACGCGAGGATGGTGAATTGAATTCCAGTACAAGTGGCAGTGATGAATCTGTGGAGGAGCTTAAAGAAAATGGGCAGTACCAAGGTATTATTTTTGGGTTCTGAATCAAAAAGAAATCCGCGTTTTTTGGATCCACAAGCGCTCACTCACTATAATTATGGTCACCTATTTGGTTTTTAGATATTGCACGGAAGTATCCACCATCTCTGAGAATAATCGTCCAAGAAACTAATCTAGACAAACTTCAGGAAGGAACTCTTAGGCTTATTACTTTCAAAGGTGGAACTCTCGGTAGAGAAGGTGATCATGATGTGATTATTCCTGACCTCAATGTTTCAAAGGTAATTCAATGATTGCTCTCAAATCAAATTAGCCTCACCGTATCATCTGATTTTATTTTTAGTATCACTTAAAATTTACTTACGATGAAAAACGGGAAGTTTACACCTGTGTTGATCTCGGTTCGAGAAATGGAACCCTTTTAAATGGAAAACGTATGTCAAGCTCAAAGCAAGAAAGCGATCCTATCGACTTGATTCATGGAAGTGTGGTGCAATTGTCTCAGACGAAGCTTTTGTGTCATGTTCATCCTGGCAATAGTACATGTGGTCAATGTGAACCGGGTTTGCTGATGGATTCCAAAGAAGAGGCTTCAAAAACTGTCACATTATCACATAAGCAGCAGCTGAAGAAGCTGCAACAAAAATACGGACTTGAAAATGAAAGTGGGTTTCATAAAAACTCATATCTCTTGTTAGTTAATTTTTGATTGTATTTTCTCCTTAGAATTTGTAGAGAACCGAAAAGCTGCTGGGTACAATGATCGAGCAGCGACACGGCGAGTAAAAGTCGGAAGTTCTACAGACAAGGAAAAGACTGAAATGGCTTCTGTTGACACGTAAGGTCCTTGAATTATTAATTTGACACTTGAGTGATATTTTGTACCTTTTCTAGTGAAATTTCAAGTGAAAACAAAGGCTTTAAAATGCTTTCTAAACTTGGTTGGAGTAAAGGCAAAGCTTTGGGGAAGACTGATTCTGGTGGCCTTTTAGAACCGGTAATAAGTTTTTTTGTATTAACTAAAACGAATTTTTAAGTACATGCAATCTATTTTTATAGATATCTGTGAATTCCAACGAAGGTCACAAGGGCTTAGGATGTGACGATTATATTCCAAAATTGATTTCGACAAAGTTGTCTAAGAAAAAAATGGAAACATGGCAAAAAACTCAAGAACGTTATAATAAAGTATCGGAAGTCAATGTGTTCAGTAGTAGTGAGGATGATGACTTACTTAGTTAATTTATTTACTTTCACTAGAATTAAATAAATAATATTTAATGGTGGAAAATAGTATATTTATTTGTATATTTCGTTTTTCTAATAAAAACTTCCCGATATCAATTGCATATTTGTTTAGAAATACTTTTTAAATGGAATAGTAATATGTATAAGGAAATATGTAGTTATCATTACTATTATAATTGTATTTTTGATTGGACATATGGTTGGGATGTTTGGCTCCGTTCATGACATGTGGAACTTATTAACAATTTTTGAATTTTCAGAAAAACTTTATACGAAATACATTTTACCAATAAATAATTTTTTTGTGTTTAGGTTTCGAAGTAGAACAAAATCAAAACACCTTCCAAGAAAAAACAGATTTTACGCTGGGTGTTTCATCATTTCTGCATTTTTAAGACTTAACATGCTCTTTCGTTTTCTTAAGTGTTGCTGTTGGGTTATCGTGGTTGCTCTCATTTATGGTAATTAATTCCGATATGAGAAAGTTTAGTTGTTTTTCCAAATGTTTTGCGTTGGTTTAAAGCCGGAACTCGTATAAGTCCTTAAATTTAAACAATATTATGAGTAGAAAATGTAAGTAGAGGATCGATAAAGACGATCTTTCGATTAGGACGTCCGATTTTTCAATATTATTCAAAAGGGTTTTGTGTGAGGGATTCACTGTTCTTTTAAATTGAAAAGACGTTAGAAAGCATTAATTATGGAATATAACCACGTTCAAAGAAGGGACTCTTTGAAGGAAAAAATCAAAACGTACCGAAAAAGTAATTTTAATAGAAAATTAGGTATGTATGTACATTAGGGTGTCCGTTATTTCCCAAAATCGTTTTTAAATAGCAGAAACCCCCCGAATCAAAAGTTTATGCCAAAAAAAAAATATTTGGTCAAAAAAAATTTTGTCCGATGTCATTTACACGTGGCTCTAACCCCATACTTTTCCCATACAAATTTGTATGGGATTTTCGCTCTTTTCATGTTTTTTTTTTCTCGAATTACTGGAGCTATTCTAAATTTTTTTTTTTGATTATTTTTCTTTAATCATCCCTTTAAAAGTTCTCATCCAAAAAATGTAGGTATTAACAAAAATTTAAAATTAAATAATAAAACGTTCACTTTTATGATGTTTTTATATGGGAATTCCTATGGTAATTGCCAAATATTTTTTTTTTGGGCATAAACTTTTGATTTGGGGGGTGTCTGCTATTTAAAAACGATTTTGGGAAATAACGGACATCCTAATGTACATACATTTTATATAAATTATACTTGCATACATTATGTAGGTACGTCTACCAATTAAAAGCGGGCATGATAAAATCATCATTTACCCTTTGAAATGAATCGGCTAAGCTGATAGTTGACTGGGGTTGGGGTTGAAATTCTGTACGGGTCAAATTCCGCTTTCTGACTGTACAAAATTCTGAATGCCCAAAATTATGTTTTTAAAAATTCTGTATCTCAAAATTTTGTTTTTCATAGTAAGTTCTGTATTTAAGAATTCTGATAAATCATAAAAAAGTGCGTTGTAAGAGATATCGTTTTGTTAATTTAAAAAAGTGCACACTTTATTACATTATCAAAACGATTTTTATTTTACAACAGATTTACAGTGTTTTTAAATAAAGAATTCAGCCTTATTATGAGTTTCACGTGAAACAACACTCCACCAGGAAAAATTGAAATTTAACTTTTCGCCTATTGTGAGTTTCACACGAAAAATAAAAATTTCCCCTTTTTTGTGAGTACTAATTTCGGGCGAAGTGTATCGTAATTAAGATCTTAAATTATCACTTATTTTTTGAAGATGAACAAAAGATAAACAGGTGGTGCTGATGCCTTTTTCGCAAGCTTTTGCTTTATTTTAAGCCAAGAGTAATTTGGGTTAAGCTCATAATAGCTTTAAAAATTCCGGGGGAACAAAAATTTTTCGGGTGAAATATTTTCCGGGCGAAACTCATAATACGGCTGATTATTTCGGAAACAAAACAAAAGCTCTAGAAATATTATGGGGACTCTTCTCCATCCAATTGGAACAATCCACGATTGGTTTACCCAATTTCGCTGTGGGCGCTGCGCTGCAGCACAAATGACTCAGAACGCTCTGGTCGCCCGATTGAAGTCGCCACACCGGAAATGGCTGACAAAATCTACAGTCTAATATTGGACGCTCGGCAAGTGAAGGTGAGGGAACTCGAGGAGGCTACAGGCTTAAAACCCGGTAATTACAATTTTGCACACAAATTTAGATATGAAAAAGCATTCTGCAAGATAGTGGTTTTCATCAAACCATTTAGACATTCCAAAGGAGTGCTTGGCAATATTCATCCGTTATCCAAGCGAGTTTTTGTTGCCAATTTGTGACTCTGGGTGAAACATGGATTCATCACCAGAGACCAAAGAACAGTCTAAACAGTGGACTTCTCCAGGGTGAATCCAAGCCAAAGTGGGTTTATCTACAAAAAAGGTGACGTCGACAGTTTCTTACATTTTACATCGATTACATTGAGAAAGATAATACGATTTACCGTTGCTTATTATGCTAACCTGTTGGAGCGATTCGACGCTGATTTAAGGAAAAAAAGACCCCACTTGGCGAGGAAAAAAGTTATTTTTCATCAAGACAACGCGCATGCGCACAAAGTCCGCAGTCGCAATATGCAATGGCAAAACTGGATGAATTAAGATACGAGTTACTCTTACTCCCCTATCCTTCTTATTCTTCGGATTAGGCTTATTGCGACTATTTCTAATCTCCCATTACGAAGAAATGGCTCAGTGGAAAATAAAATTGGCTTGAATGCTGAGGTTATTCAAGAAACAAGTGAATTTTTTGAGGCTTTCCAAAAAAATAAAGTTAGAAAAACGTTGGATGAAATTAAACCAGCTAATAGAATATTATGTGAAAAAAGTTATTTTTTCCGAAATGCGCATACCTTCTTTTAATATTCAGGGACTTATTGTAGCTTTTGAGAAATTTTAATTAAAAATCAAAATTTTAGAGACAAAAGTTCAAATCTTTTCTTCAAGTTTATTTTTTTTTCAAGTATTATGTTCTAGGGTACAGTTTAAAGGATTAGTTCTCGAATTAAACTTTGCAGATTAAATCATTATTTTTTTAAAAATTGGTTTTAAAATTTAAAATTTTAAAAATTTCGCGTTTTTTTTTATTTTGACGAAAACTTGGATTAACACTTTTGACGTGTAGACCATCATTTATTTTAAATAAAATCAAATATTAAAATATCGATCTCATGTAGACCATCATTTATGTTTAAATATTTTCTTTCTTTTTTAATTTGTGTACAATTTTTTCATCAATAATCAAAATAAATAAATCCACGGAACGTCGAAATGAAACGAACACCTGGCTTAAATATTAAATATTATCGTTCTGTTGAACAACTTTGTTGATTGCTACCCCTTTGAATCGGGTAACGTTCGGGTCAACAAAAGTTGTACAATATTCTTGTTCAGCACGTCCTCATTTAATCAGAATTCTTGCTTCGATTTATAATTAATTAGGGTATTCAATATTAAAAAAATAGCTCAAGAAGACAATTTTTTTTTTCTAAAATATTATAGCTTTCTTAAAAATTATAGGAAATTCACATTATAATGTGATCTATCGTTGATTTTTAACAATTTTTTCCCCATTCTAAGTCAAAACGCCTTCCTTTATTACAAATATTTATTTGCCATTTTAAGCAAAAAATAATTTTTTTCAATTGCAAAATTTGCTCAAGAAATTCTTCGAGTTATTTGTCAGTTTCAAATATATTGAAAACGTGGTAAGTAGTAAATAATACATTTGAAATTTTTTCTGATTAGTTTTCCTGGATCTTTTTAACTCTTCCCTTATGTCGGTTTTTGTGAATTAGGTTCCCGTTTCAGTTAACTGGCTCTATCTAATACAAAATTGTAAAATCAGAAATTGGGCTATCATTTGTAAGCCTCTGAAGTTTGTTAATTTTGATGAAACTGTTTGTAAAAATTAATTGACAAGGAAAACTTTTACGAACGTTAAATTGAAAAAAAAAACTCCAGTTCCATCTATATAATGTATTAACTTTTTTTTTTAATTTTTATTTGCATAATTAATTTGTATCACTACACAATAAATTGGTATTATTATTTTTCTTTTATTTTTTTATTTAAATTTTCAATCAAAATCAATTCTATTTAAATACGAATAACAGAGTTTACTAAGTTGTTAATCTATCAGTCAATAAAACACTATTAATATTAAGATGTATACATAAATTAATTACATTTTTTTTTAACAATTATAATTAGATCCAAATAATAATAATAATAATAATAATTATAATAATAGTAATAATAATAGAGATTTTTATTTTATCACCAATTTTTCTGTCTGATTAGCTAAGTTAGATACATAAATACAAATACTATATATGAAACACCAAAAGTTGTGTATTATTATTTTATTTAAGTTTTCATTTTAGCAAGAATCGGACGTGACAATTTTTTTAAGACAAAAACTACTCCCTAAATTATTTAAGACTTTGATAGATCATGTGATTTTCTTATTTGAAATAGACAAACAATCAAGAGCTTTTAATACTTTCAAAATTGTTTACTTGGACATTTAAAGTAAATTTGGTGCCATTTTTATTTTTATGAAACTCTTAGTCAAAAATATAACTATAAGTGAAGACGGAATTTGATAATAAATGATAATAAATAAACTAAAAAAAAAACAAATAAAATAAAATTAAATTAAGTATTTTAAGCAATTTTAAGTACATTCTTGAAAATAATTCCAATGGAGGGGTTTAGTGTAATAGGATAAGCCTCTAGTCAAATAAATATTTTTATTATTACAAACTTGAATAAGACTTATAAGTTTAAATAAATAATGATTTATATTTAACAAATTATTATTCCGGTTGTTTTTGCTTTCAACTTTATTTTACTGATCAATTAAGGAACAATAATTATAATATAATTAAAATAAATTAAAATAACATAATAATAGGTAGAGGTATATAAATACATTTATTATTATAATTGTGTAGAATTTAAGAGACTTCACTTGGCATACAGTGTTTTTTTTTTAATGGATTCGGCTATTTAGGTTAATTTTTATGGTTTACATTCACCAATTGACTTAATATCGATAAAGAGCCCAGTTTGACATGAATCCTTTTTCATTTCACACCATGAGTTATATGTTCGGTTATTATTACCGCAAAGCTTTCCTTCTTCATAGCGAATGTTCTAAAAGTAAAAGATTATAAAGATTTAAACGTTAAGTTATGTACGTGGTTTATTGTCCGGTCTGGAAACAGAATCCGGGGCACTTTTTAGAAGGGACCTTCTTTTGATTTCAATTCATTCCTTACACATTAAGGATGAATTTTAGCTTGGGAGTAATTTTTGTAATCCTTTTGCTGGGACACCATTTTAAAAAATGGTGCCCAATCTGTTGTCCAGTCTGGAAACCGAAATCCCTGCACTTTTTTGTGGGGGGGGGGGGCCTTATTTTTATATTTGTAACTTATTTTTCAACATGCTGGGGATGTAATTTAGTTTTGAAAACATTGTTGTTATCCCATCTCTTGGGCGCCATTTTCAAAAATGGGTCCCAGTCTGTGGAAAATGGTAAAATACAAAAAAAATCGTCAATTACTTGGAAAATTTCCATGATCAAAATGACAATTAATGAATTGAAAGATAGTTGTTGAGTAGACGCACCTTCGGGTAAAATTTTAGTATTGCTATTTTTCGGGAAAATACTTTTCTATGTTGAAGAGTGGGACTTCCACTTTTTTGAACATTTTTAACAATTTGAACATGAAATAAGTTGCGGAAACGCCTCAAGGCACCAAATGTGTTTTGGAAAAATAACGGTTGATGTCTTAAAGAAAAGGCGTTGAGTAGAAACACCTTCGGTTAATATGTCAGTGTTGCCACTTTTTTATCTGAAATCCCAATTTTTGACATGAAAAAAAGTATGGTCCCCAATAATGACAATATGTATTGACATTTTACCTTAAGGTGTGTCTACTTAACACATATCTTTTAAGACATCAACTATTATTTCTCCAAAACACGGTTGGCGTCTTGATGGTTTTCCGCAACATTTTTCAATGTTCAAAATTTTAAGAATATTAAAAAAAACACGCGGAGCTTCGATGCGTTGAAATAAAAAAAAAATATGTTCCCAGATAGTGGCAATACTGAAATTTTTCCACCCGAAGGTGCGTCTATCCAACACCTATCTTTTAAGACATTAATCGTTATTTTGATCATGGAAATTTTCAAGTAATTTACGAGTTTTTTTTGTTTTACCATTTTCCACATATTGGGCGCCATTTTTGAATATTGCGTCCCAGCGATAGGATTACACATAAAGTTACAACAAAGATTCCCGAACTAAATTACATCCTTTGCATATCAAAAATAAATTACAAATTTAAATAGCCCCCCCCCCCCCCCAACACAAAGCGCAGGGATTTCGGTGACTGCATTACAGATTGGGCGCCATTTTCAAAATGGTGTCCAAGCAACAGGGTAACAAAAACGACTCCCAAGCTTAAGCGCGTAAGAATTGAATTCCAACTATAAAAAAGATCCCCTCTAAAAAGCGCACGGGATTCGGTTTCCTGACCGGACTAATAGGAAAATCTGTTTTAATACAAAAGTTAATACCCGCAAAGTGAAAAATTCAACTTACCGCTGGTCTACGTTTCCGAGAACACTTGAATTTGCACGAAACGCATCTTGGTCGATGGGTCAACAAATCTGCTAGGCATGTCATCTTGGGTCCACAGCTTATTTCACTACAACTAGACCGATCTTCTGTAAATGAAAATACAAAAAAAAAAATAATTATAACAAAATTTAACAGGAATCACATTAAGTTAAGTTGAAAAGTTTAGGTCATCCAAAAACTGCATTCAAAACAAGAATGCACCGCAACACAAGAGCCAAGGAGTTCAGAATAAAAATGCATTCTCACCGAAAACCCAATAGCGGATGGATGGATGCAAAATTGCGCAACGGGCTGCAAAAAAATACATACTGAAGCCTAAAAAAACAAAACAATAACAAAAACAAAAACAAGCAAAAAAAAACAGAGGAAACTTATTCGATATAACTTCAAGACCTCAGGTTCGGGATTGGGATGTTGTTTGTTATGCGCTCGCTCGCGCGTCATCTATACCAAAAAAAAAAAAATTAACCGCAGACACAGATAAGAAAAAATGCATCTCACAGAACCTGCACTGGCATCCCAGCAACACTATTAGTAGGTATAGGAAGGAACATGGACGACAAGGCATCAGGAAGCGACGCGACGCAGCAGGGATAAAGTTGCCTTGCCATTCCTGCAGCTCCAGTTCTCGTTTCTCTAATTTTATTGTTTTCGATTACTTTCGTTAATAGGAGGACGAAGACGTGAACATGATGCAGCAGACAGGACAGGACAGGGCAGGGTAGGGAAAACTATACAGACACAGGATGCTGCGCGGGACTTAAAATGAGGGGTATGTTTTCGTCTTCCCAGAGTTATTTATTTCGTCCTTTCGTCAATGTGTTCGTATTGTAATGCAACTGCTGCGCCGCTGATTTTGGCCTGGCCCGGCTGCGCGCGGATGCATTTTTGAGCCTTGAACTGTGAAATTTAAACACACGTTGCACACGCTTGGGATGCCTTTCCAAAATTTGAAAAAAAAAAAATGTATTACTGACGAAGTGTATCTTGTTGATATAGATATACCTAATTTGATGTTTGGCCATCTCATATGGAGGTAAAAGAAAATCAAATGCATTTTTAAGCAGCGTCTCTCGTTAGCAGTGTTACCATGTTGAAAATTTTGGCCATAATTTAATACATGAATCAATCAAGAAGTGCGATGGGATGGGCTGGCCAGATTAAAAATGAAAGACTGCGATATCTATAGGTACTACGGCGACTGTTACTGACAACAAAGGCAGCGTCTTTTTGGGTGTGGATTCATCGTTGGAGGCAAACTTAGGCAAGAAGTCTTGAGTTACAATTATCAAGGCTAAATTGGCCTCATACGCACGCATGTCCCCATAGAGGAGAAAGATGATGACACCAAAGACGAGTTCTACAAGCTCCTGGAAGAGTCATATGAGCAATTCCCTACAGCTATGATACATTAAAACTCTTTTATTTCATTTTAATACAAAACTAGAAAGATTTTTGGTGGCATAATGAGAATCGTGGACATGGTAATATCCTGGCCAATAAACCGCCAACCAGATCGATCACATTGCGATCGATGATGCAAGGCACTCCTCAAGTATAAGGGACGTCCGAACGTTCCGAGGAGCCAACGATGACATGAAACACTATCTTGTTGTAGCCAAGGTAATGTTACAGATATCCAGATCAAAGTCAAAACAGGGAAATACTGTGAGGAAATTCGACGTCGTCGGTTAGGATGCTACTGTAAGAATGAAGATGGGAGGTTTTATCAAAATATTAAACGAATCTCCCAAGGTTACAAACCTTGAACCGAAGCCTGCAAGGATGATCAGGGGAATACCGTGGTAGTCTCCTTAATATCGTGCACAAGATCTTCTCTGCCGTATTTTGTGAACGTCTGAAGCCATTTGTCAACAACCTCATAGATACATATCAGTGTGGCTATAGAAAAGGAAAGTCCACTATCGATATTCGCACTACGGCAGATCTTGGGAAAAACCCAGGAGTTTCTAATCGATACCCTACACCTTTTCATCGATTTCAAGGCTGCGTATGACAGCATCTATAGAGACGAGGTACGTAGAGCGATGTCTAGTTTAAAATTCCATCCTAAACTAGTCCGTTGGTGCAGGATGACAATGGAGAATGCATGCTGCTCCATTAAGGTCAGAAAACACCTCACCTATATCTTAGATGTCAAAAAGGTTTAGAATAATTCGACGCACTTTCATGTGATGTCTTCAATATGGTTCTGGAAAGAATAGTGCAAAACTCTCACGTCAACAGTAGAGGCACAAAGCACAATCTTTCAAAAGTCCGTCCAATTACTCACTTACGCTGACCATATTGACATAATCGGACGAAAAAAGCGTGATGTCAGTGGTGCTTTCGTGAGTATTGAGAATTAAACCCAGAAGGTCGGTTGAACGGTGAATGAAGGCAAGACCAAATATGAGCTGTCAACAAGAAAGGACAACACCGATGTCTCGGACAGAACGTCACTATAGACAGCTATTATTTCGAGGTGCTCAGAGACTTTGTCTACCAGTGCTGAGATCAAACGAAGAATTATTCTTGCCATTGCCAGTCTCTGTTTCTTTGGGCTAAAAATACAATGGAGAAGCAAAGCCCTCCCTCGAGCAACATAAGTCCCTGTATAAGACGTTTATCATCCTAGTCCTGATATATGGTGCAGAGGTATAGGCTCTTTTAACGGTGGATGAGATCGCGTTAGGCTGTTTTGAGAGGAAAATTCTCCGGGTGATTTTTAGTCCCGTCTGCTTGCTTAGATAGATAGAATGGGAGAAGAAAATAACAACAAACAGTAAAGGCTGTACAGCGACACTAACATATCCACAAAGGTGAAAAGCCAACGACTGAGGTAGCTGGGTTACCTAGAGCGATTGGACATCAATGCTCCGGCTCCGAAAATCTTTCAATCACCCCCTGGGGACGGCTCAGTAGGTTAGGATAACGTTACAGGTGGAAGAGGACTTCAACTAACTTGGCGTGCGAAATTGAAGACAGCTAGCTAGAGAAAAAGCCGTCTAGAAGAAACTTGTCGGTTGAGGCCCTGTTTTACCCCGGACTGTAGCGCCATCTTTAGTAAGTAAGTATGTATCTCACGAAATTATTGAAATACCCTTTACGGAAATAAGTAATTTTATTAGGTAGAAACCATAAATAGTATTAATTGAAAAAGTTATTTACATTTTCTTAGTTTTATTGAATATTTTTAATCATTTTATTTTATATATACATACATATAGTTTCTTGTTAACGTAAATATTTTAACTTAGATATCTTCCCGGGCGCCAATTAACAATATTTTTGTACAGAATAGATTTATTCTTATGACACAGGCAAAACAATTCATTGAAGTTAAATATTTTTTGTTTGTAAATGGAAAAAACTAAAAGACTGTCTAAACTGTAAGAACTAGATTATAGTACCAAATACGTCACGTCAAAAGTTAACTAACGTTTCATGAGACAATTTTTTTTTTTGGAGTAAGCAAAGTGAACCAAATACCAAAGTCACAAAACAACATTCAAAATCTTTAGGTAGGTTAGGTTAGGTAGAAGTGGCTGTCAGTACTAAGTACTGACACACTTAGACCAGAATTGGTCCGTTGTGATACCACATGAATCTTAAAAACTCTTTCCTTACTCGCTAAAACCACTTTGAGCTCCTGACGAAGCGTGTGAGACTATAAATGTCTGTGTTTGCCAGATCACTAGGATCGTTAAAGAAGTAAACTCCTAAATGGAGCCTACGTCTGAGGGAAAGAGCAGGGCATGTGCAGAGAAGGTGAGGAATCGTTTCCTCTTCCTCCTCGTCCATGCAGCTTCTGCAGAAATCGTTTGAAGGTACGCCAAGCCGCGCTGCGTGCCTGCCTATTAAACAGTGTCCTGTTATGACACCTACAATAGAGCTAATATGCATTCTATTTAGAGATATTAAACACTTGGAGCGTTTGAGGTCAAGGTTTGGCCATACTTGTTTTGTCGCCAAACAAGTAGTGATGTTTTCCCACCTTGTGTTTGTTCTCTTCAACGCATCTTGCTTCAGTAAAAGCTTACACGTAGCGATGGGTATACCAATGTTTACCTTTTCAGGTAAAATGGGTAGTAATGTTCCACTTCTAGCGAGTTCATCAGCTTTACAATTACCTGGAATGTCACTATGACCCGGCACCCAACAAAGGTGAATATTAAACTGTTTCGCCATCTCCAACAGAGATGATCGACAGTTGAGGGCTGTTATAGAGTTTGTACGGACAGAGTCCAGGGATTTAATGGCGGCTTGACTATCAGAGAAGATGCGGATATCCGAGCATGATATCACGTTTTCTTTGAGCCAAGACAGTACTTCTTTTATCGCTAGAAGTTCCGCCTGGAATACGCTACAGTGATTAGGAAGACGGAATGAGAGACTTAAATTTAGTCTTTCAGAGTACACTCCCCCACCAACCCCATCTTTGGTCTTCGATCCGTCAGTGTAGAAGTGAATTGATTGATCTTCTAAGAATTCCACATCCTCCCAGGTGGATCTGGAAGGTATGGTCACTTCAAAATTTTTATCGAAATTCAATTGTGGGATTGTGTAGTCAGTGTTACTAGGAAGTGTTCCGAATGAATTCAGAATAGCGGAGTGACCAATCTCATTATTGATCCACTGTGAAGAGGCTTTGAGGCGAATGGCTGTGCTCGCAGCCGTTTGTTTGCTGAAAATATCGAGAGGTGTCAGATGGAGAAGAGTGTCTAATGCAGCGGAAGGAGTCGACCGAAGTGCTCCAGTAGTACATAGACATGCTGTTCTTTGGACTTTGCTTAGTTTGTCGCGATGTGTCGCTTTATCCAAGGCAGTCCACCATACTGCCACGCCGTAAGTTAGAATCGGTCTAATTACCGAAATGTATAGCCAGTGAGTGATTCGAGGTTGGAGGCCCCATTTACTACCTACGGCTTTTTTGCAGGAGAAAAGTGCCACTGTGGCTTTTTTCACTCTTTCTTGTATGTTAGGTTTCCAACTTAACTTCTTATCTAAGATGAGACCCAAGTATTTAGCTTCGTCTGAGAATTTTAGTGGAACACCATTAATAATAGGGGGGTCTGTTTGCGGAATTTTGTATTTCCTGGAGAAGAGGACAAGATCTGTTTTATGGGGGTTAACTCCAAGTCCGCATCGATCTGCCCATCGTGTTAGCTTGTTTAGAGCGTTTTGTAGAAGATCTCTTAAAATGTTAGGATGTTTTCCTGATACTGCTATAGCAACGTCATCCGCATAGGCAATCACTCTGTAGCTCTCTGCCTCTAAGGTATTCAGCAGTTCATTAACTACCAAATTCCAAAGAAGGGGAGAAAGCACCCCGCCTTGCGGTGTACCTCTACTGACAGATCTTCTTGCCGAAAAGCCGCCCAGTTTTGAATTGATAACCCTGCTTGTAAGCATCTGATTAATCAGTTCACCAAGCGACCCATCCACATTCAGAGAAACCAGTGCAGATATGATTGCAGATGTATCAACGTTATTAAAAGCACCTTCTATATCTAGGAAGGCAACCATTGTATATTCTTTATAATGGAGGGAATATTCGATGGTACGAACTAGTGTGTGGAGAGCTGTCTCCACTGACTTCCCTTTGCAATAGGCATGTTGAGCTGTAGACAATAGTCTCGTATCAATGCTTGACCTTAGTTCGATATCAATCAGTCGTTCAAAAGTTTTTAGAAGGAAAGATGATAGGCTAATAGGTCGTAAATCTTTAGGGTTTACGTGGGAACATTTACCGGCTTTGGGTATAAACACAACTTTGACTTCTCTCCATAGAAGCGGAATATGGACCAGATTTAAGCAACCATTGAAGATGACTTCCAGAATCGGCAGAATTACTTCTAAGTTCATCTGTAGTTCAGCCGGAATGATGCCATCTGGCCCCGCCGACTTGTATGGTTTGAAGCTATTGAGTGCCCATTGTAATTTTTCCCTTGTAATCAGACCTTGTGGAAATGTTAGTTTTTCGCTTGTCCTGTAAAGGGCAGTGCTATTAACAGTCTGTGAGCTGCCTGGAAAATGAGTATCCAGTAGCAAATTGAGCGATTCTTCGCAAGAGTTGGTCCAGGAGCCATCAGCATTTTGAAGGCAGCTAGGCATAACTGGATTTGTGGAGAGGATTTTTCTTAATCTTGATGCTTCTGAGGCTTCTTCTATATTGCCACAGAATGTCCTCCAAGAAGATCGTTTGGTTTTCCTCAATTCTTTTTTATATAATTTTAGTGATTCTTTATAGGAATCCCAATCGGACATTACTCTAGTACTTTTAGCTCGATTGAAAAGTTTCCTACAGTTTTTTCTGAGCGGTTCGAGCCCCGAAGTCCACCAATGTGGCTTCCTTTTACCCCTTATTAGAATAAGAGGACAGGAGGTTTCTAATGATTTGTTTAGGGCTAAAGTAAGATCATTGACTTTGCTGTCAAGATCGTTTTTGTTGGATGGAACACTTAAAATGTCAGGTTTAATAAGTCTCTTAAGTGTTTCTCTGTACTTAGGCCAGTCTGTTTTCCTATGATTACGAAAAGTTAACTGGCCAGGAGGTTCATCGTTCAAGCTGAATTGAATGTATCTATGATCAGAGAACGAGTGATCACTAGAAACTTTCCAGTTTAAAATCATCTGATAGATGTTGTCGGAGACAAGAGTTAAGTCTAAAACTTCTTGTCTGTTTCTGGTAACGAAAGTTGGTTCATTGCCTACGTTACTTACTATAAGGTTAGTATTTAGGATAAAATCGAAAAGAGACTCACCTCTATCGTTAATATCAGTACTACCCCATACTGTGTGATGGGCATTGACATCACTCCCAATAATGAGGCTGATATTTCGCCTTTCTGCTTCAGCGATAAAATTCTCCAGGGTTTTACCTGGGAGAGGGCCAAGGTGGTCATGGCCGAGATACGCCGATGCTATCCAAAGTGTGCCTTTGGTCGTCTCCAGTCTTGCAGCCGTAATATCTCGATCGCTGAAATTAGGTAGTAAATATACATTAATGCTACTTTTTACTAGTATGCAGGATCTAGGTTCACCTTTACCGGACGCATACAGTAGGTAGTATCCAGGAGTCCTGAGTCCCTTTACGATGGATTTCACAATCCAAGGTTCTTGGATCAGGACGATATCCTCTCCGTTGCTGGATATTCGGAGAAGAAGTGAGGCTGACGCCTTGATGGAGTGTTGGAGGTTAATCTGAACTAACTGCAGCATTTTGGCTACAATTAGGCAGATCAGCCTCCACCACGGTATTATCAGGTTCTTCCAAGTCAGAGGACGAACTTAAAAGCTCGTCCTCACTTAAAAGAACACTGTTTAAATAGTCTTCAGTTTCCATGTCGGAAAGGCTGTCGACGTTAGGAGAGGACTCCACTGGAGCCGAAGATGCCCTGGATGCATCATCTTCCAAACACGGGAAGGTGATGGACACACCAGGGTCCCCGACCACAGCTTCGTCTTCTTGGGGGTGTGGAGGAGCGCAAGCTGCATCTACCTCATCTTTTTTATAGACCCTAAGGTTCATTGTCTCAAACCCGAACCTAATCACACCTTTAGTCTGCGCCAGAGGAACAAGGGATTCTTTATTAATCACAATGATTGCGCCTCTGTAAAGGCCTTTTTGTTCCTCCAGTTTCGCGACTTTCCAGTTGTGAGTGGGAAGGGATGGATTCGAAAGCTGGATTATCTGGAGTATTTCATCCATACAGGAGGGTTCAGCCGGGATCCAGGTACGTGCTCTTGGCCTGCAAGGGATGTCCTCCTTAGCAATTACCTCAAGCTTCGCACCTGGCCAGACTTCTCCTATCCTGCTGATAGCCAGCTTATAGAGATCGCACGATCTCTGATCATCGCAGGCGATGAGCTTGACATGGCCCTGGTGCCAACCGCCATCACTAGTGATTGGAGGAGGTCCCGGGTTGTCCCTCATAAGACTTAAGAAGCCAGCCGAGAGCTTCAATTTCACCATCTGCCAATGATCAGAAGATATCGTACCATCTATATCGCTTCTATCAATAACCGCAACTACGATTTTATCTTTTAGAACATCTCTAAAAGATTTGATTGGGGGTTTGAGGGGAGTGCTGGTGTTTTGCACTTTTGTCCTTTTAGCGTAAGGCATGGTACCTTCAATAGACCGTTGTCGCTTTGACGTGGAGTCGCCGCTGGTCTGGTGTTTAGCTAAGAAGCTCTTAGCCCACCTTACTTTTGCTTCATGCTTTGAGTCACCTCCAACCTTCGGTCTCGCACCAAAGATCTTCAGGATCCTCTCAGCATTCCGCTTATCCTTGTAAAAGGACCCACCAGGTGTAAGCTTACGCCTACCCCCACTGGGACCCGTGTGAGCTACACTCACGTTAGAGGTGGAAGGGCCATGCTTCACGATCCTTCCACCACTAAAGTGAGGGTGCGAAGTTTGGGGAGGTTTACTCTCCGTAGTGGTGGAAGGGCCATGCTTCACGATCCCTCCACCACTGAAATTGGGTATTTCTACCTTACTCTCACTGTTCTTGTTGCCAGCAACTAGACCATGATTTCTCACGGTTTCGCCACCAACAGGCAAGACAGGAGGTACAGCAGACGACTTTACAGTCGCACTGCCGGCCGAACTTGAAGAAGAACCGGACTTACCACTAACATCATTTGAAAAATTCATTTGATTCCCACGAGTATCGGAGAAGGGGTGGTCACTCTGCACAGAGATCCGTATATGCAGAGAAGGCTAGTTAATTCGAAGATTGCCATCTGTCCGAATACTCCGTTAGCGACTGAGCTAGTATTTGAATTGGGCCCTCAGCCAGGCTGATCATCGGCACGGGTCGTATAACACCTTGATCCAGCCCAATATAGGAGATTTGGGGAGAGGAAGGATATGATGATGTGGGGAGCAACAGACAGCCTCATCGCCGTTCTGCCGAGAAGGAATGAGGGAAGGAACACCGAACAGCTTTTTCGCCGTACCGGTGAGGGAAAAGGAGACGACAGACAGCATCATCGCCGTACCGCCTAGAAAGGAATTAAATGATAGGAATCGTCGGACAGCTTCATCGCCGTACCTACGAGGGAGGTAACTCATTGGACAGCATCATCGCCGTACCGCCGAGAAGGGAGTGTCGTACAGCATCACCGCCGTACCTCAGGTGGGGGGGGGGAAACACGTTGGACAGCATCTCGCCGTACCGCCGAGGGGGAGGGGTGAGGGAGGGAGGGAGGAAGGAGTTTTGGGGGAGCGCCCTTTGGTTTCAGGACTCATCTGGAGAGGTTATCTCGAGAATCATTGACCTTACTCAGCTTCTACAACTCGACAAGTTCGACGCTTAGGTAGATATTCCATATTTTTTATTTTCAGATCTTCCTGTCTGGCATTGCTTCTTTTGGATCCAATAAATGTTTTTTTTACCCCAAAGCAATACAACCCTTGATAGTAATTGCATTGTTGCATATATACGGCGCGGCGTCGTGAATCTTCCTACAAAATTGTTGCCTTATATCTGTATATAAAGTAAATTAAAATACTGTAAAATAATAAGTGAAGGCAATGCATGCGGAGTCTTCATTTCATCAAATGAGTCCTGTTTAACATCCATGCACCTGTTTTTTTTTGGGGGTTAGCGGGGTTGGTAGTTGTGGATGATAGCATGTCTTGAAAAATCTCAAAAACCAAACCACGTCCTGGCACGGGACGGTCGTTGTGGCGCGGTGTGACGGCGACATTATGTGCAGTGGTTGTGATGGCAAACACAGGATGATGTGTTTGGTTTTTTATAGGATTTGCGTGAGAGTTTAAGCAGGTGCAGCAGGATGTTCTTTCAAATGTTACAATTTGTGAGCAGATGAATGGTTAAAAATAAAAGTGAAACCAACATGCACGCAAAAGATACTCGGGCAAATAATTTTTTTTTTTTTGGATCACATGGCCTTGAATTGATGTTATACATTTTTATATACTTTTAATCTCAAGCTTCAACCATGAAGGTAAAACAATAAAATGTGTAATTTAATTCTTTTCCTTTTGCAAAAGAACACTCTATATGATTTGGCGTACCGTATACCTCTTACCTATACATTTAAAATACAATATGATACATTTTAATAGTCAAATAATAATTAACAAGATATTTATTTTATGTTGAATTACCATATTTGCCAAGTGCTTCTGACTGGTATAAACAAAAACTGCCTCATGGTTTTCTAAATAAAATTTTATTTATGTATATGTATGTGTGTTGAAAATTAATATTTTTGTAAATGTGTTTCATTTGAATACCTATACAGACATTTCTCTTTTTAAACATTGCATTCTATTTCTTTGAAAAGTAGGTAGTTTGAAAGTACCTGCCTATTTTGTTTTATTTATCCCCTAATTGGTATAAAAATGTCCAAAAATAATGGAAATATTCAGGTTATACTAATCACAACAAAAACATAAATGTTAAAAAAGGAGCCAAGTTCTTATGTGCACAAGAAACCTGTGCGTAAAAAGTCAGCCAAAAAAAGTAATGAGATCTAAAATATATGCCAAGTTTTAAGTTCATGAAGTTCAATATCAAATATCTTAAGTAGAGTAATATCGAAACAATTCCAAATCATGACAGAAATTTGGTAATTAATGATTACTGATTAAAATTTGGTGGGTTCACTGGTCAAGTTTTCATACATTTTAAATTTGTGATTAAGTAAGTATTTAAGAGAAAACTTGCCAAGTAAATCCACCAAATTTTAATCAGTAATCATTAATTACCAAATTTCTGTCATGATTTGGAATTGTTTCGATATTACTCTACTTAAGATACGATATTGAACTTCATGAACTTTAAACTTGGCATTTTAGATCTCATTACTTTTTTTGGCTGACTTTTTACGCACAGGTTTCTTGTGCACATAAGAACTTGGCTCCTTTTTTAACATTTATGTTTTTGTTGTGATTTCACTCCTTTTTGCAAAGACTTATTTTGCCAGGTGAAAGTCAAGCCCTACCGCTCTACAAAGTTTCATAATTCTACGACAACCGAAAATGCTCTGTACAAATAATAGCAATTCTGATAAAGTGGGTGGATGGCACCCCCCCCCCCCCCCCCCTGAATGGACAATTCCAAATTTTCAATTTTTTCCTTTCTAAGTACTTTAAGTCCTACCGACCTACCAATTTTCATCGTTCTACAACAATCGGAAGTGCTCCATATAATTTATAAGAATTTTTAAGAATGTGGGTGGATGCCACATTTTTCAATTTTTTTCTTTCTAAGCACCTCAAACCCTACCAACTTACCAATTTTCATTGTTCTAGAACAATCGGAAAAGCTCCATATAATTTATAGAATATTTAAGAAAGTGGGTGGATGCCACGCCCCCTGAATAGAAAATGGCAGATTTTCGATTTTTTCCTTTGTATGTACCACAAGGCCTACCGTTGTGCGAAATTTCAAGTTTCTACGATATCGGGAAGTGCTCCATAATTTTGATGATCTGTCAGTGAGTCAGTGAATCAGTCAGTAAGTTACGGTTTTTGCGATTTTTGAAGTCCTATATCTTGGGAACTACTAATGCTAAGGAGTTGAAATTTGGTGAGCCACCTGTGTTTGATCAGCCTAGCAAATACTGCGAATTTGAAGTTTCTGACTTTATTGGTACTGAAGTTAGAGGGGGGTTGAAAATCGCCTGAGTTTGTTCCTGTAAAAAGGGTGTAGTGCCGCGAACTTGGCTGGGCACTACCGTGCCCTTTGATCAGGAATAAGATTATATGGGAAATTCTTTGTCAAACGGTCAACAGCAGATGAGCTGGTGCATACTCCTAACCAATTCTGATGCTGGCGAACTTAGCCTTGATGTGAAATGTCGTGAGGCGTTCCTTCACATAGTTGAAACTCAAGACTTCTTGCCTGAGTCTGCTTCTAACAACAAATCCACATCCAAAACGACGCTGCCCTTGTGGTCGGTAACAGTCACCGTAGTACATATCGCAGTTTTTCAGTTTTCTTTTGCCCTGCCCATCCCATCGCACTTCTTGGATGGCGTTGATGTCGGCTTTGCAGCAGTCTAGAGCTTCCGCTAAATGTTTGGCTGCACGTGGTCAGAACATTCCACATGTAGATCCGAAGTTCGTTGTCGTTATTTCGTTTGCTAGGTTCGTCAACAGTAAATCCGACCGTATCCGAGGCTTGTTGTTGTTTTGCAACTAAAGTCGCTTAACGTGAACAGGAAGTCACCCCGACGGCACGAACCCCAACCTGGAAGACCAGACCCCTACAATATAACTCCAAGGGGAGTTCAACCTAACTGTTGAAATTGGGAACACTCCTCCCCCTCTCACGTTTATGCTGCCGCCTAAGACCGTCGACAGGGATTGGAACCCCATCTTCAATTAAAAGTTAGAGAGTAGGGGTTGATAGACAGAGGTTCACTTTGAAAAAAATCTTGTGGACGCTTGTGTCCTCTTGAATGCACCATGTGTACTTTTTGAAGATCGAAAAAATGCCAACAGCAATATGTGAAGTTATCAATCCACAAATCGAACGCAGAACTCAGGCGCTGTAACTTTAACTCAAAAAATATAGGAATTGATGATTAAAATAACAACATTTATATATAACATCTCACGTTTGAAAAGGAGCCTTAATAAAATGACCAGACATTTGTCGAGGCCCACAACAAGAAAACAGTGTAACCAAGGTTTTTTACTTTAAAAAGTCGGTGCAGTCAATCTTGGTGCCAGGACTGTTTCTAACGAACTTATCTTAAAGTTAAATACTCTGAATAACATAGATTCTACATCAACAGTTAATAAATACATTTTAGCTAATGGTGCTAAATTGAAAGATAGTCGACGGTGACCAATCAAGTATTTGAAAGAAAGTTTTTATATAAGAGTACCGCGGTAGGAGGTTTTTTCCAGGTTTTATGGTTCTTTTAAAATGTGCTGATTTAGGCAGAAAATTGACATTTTTTCTAAGCCCTTCTTCCATAGAAATTATGAGACCTATTCGCAAATGAAGGCACTCAAGTTAGCCCAAAAACAGTATTTCCATTGGAATTGTTTTTATTTTTGGTAACATAAATTATACATCCAAACATAGTATGTTTGCATGTACAGTTGTTACCTGACAAAATCAATCAAGAGCATCTGACGGAACGAAGGAGCAATCCGTTTTCAAAGATTCATGTTTTTCCCATTAACGTTTTCTTCTAAAATTAAACATCATCCTCTTCATTTTGACTTTGCCACTGCATTTCCAAAAGTAATAAATGTTCTTTGGCTCATTAAAAAAGAAAAAAGTGTTCCACCAGATGTCTGCGGAAGTAGTATTTCGACAAACTTCGTCATGTTTTTTTTTCTTTTCATTTTCATATCTTCCTTTTGCATCCATCGCTAAGTGATTATATATTTTATTTCATTTGCAGTTTTATTTGCTGCTTCCTATCCTCTCCTCGATATATGCACCAGCACTAGCACCAGCACCTACCTATCTAAAGTCTGAAGAGGCACCTTACAAAACGAAAGGTGGACTTAAACGAAATTCCTTTTCCCAGTGATGGTAGTCGTAGTAGCTACTGGTGTTAAGAGGTGACGTCGACTTCAGACGATAAAAATAATAAAATAAAATCCAAAAGCATCCTTTAGCTCTGCGAAATGGCTATTGCAACGACAACGAATCGACGTCAACCACATCGAAGACGCGGTGGACGCGTGAAAGCCATTGGAGTATAGAGGGCTTCTGGCTTGGTCAGTTCTCTGCTCTTGTGTGTAAGATACGATGCCCTTCTGCTTGTACACGACAACGGGGTCGATGTTGCAATCACAATTATACTCCACAATGAGGTGTCGTCTCCTGTTCAATTGGATTAATATGTGCAATAAAATTCCAAAAAGGAGCACTCACAACATGGTCAAGGCACTCAGTTCACGAGGATTGAACTTGTTTTATTTTCTTCAGGCATCAGTTGCATCATTGTAGGGCGCATATTGGGACACAACCCATTCTCTTTCCGTCCGCGTCAACAGCGTCCGGTTTGATCAGACACTGCAGTCTGGTTATCCGCAGGTTGATGGTTATTACCTGTGAGGTTTTTAGTCTGTCTCACCTGCCATTGTTGCCAGGGACACTACTATCTAATCTGAGTTGTGAAAATATTCCCGAAAAGAACGTCCCAAAAACAAAATGCACCTGGCATCTCTTTAGTCTGCAACATTGTATGGCACTGACTGGCAGATAATACATAACATAAACATGAAAACAAATTTTGGATTCTCGCGTCTCCAAAGTCTCTGAAGCTTGGCTGTTTCGAATGTTGTTTAGTTGAGGACTCTTGTGCAGCATTGCATGATGTGATGGTGTTGCAGAAGTGCAAATGCATATACTTGATGCGATGCACTGTGCTGTGCATGATATAGTTCCCTTTCGTGCTGGGCAAGTTTCTTGGGCTTTTACCGGAATGCAAAACACGATTCTTGAATTAAATTGAATTTATTTGGGGCTTGGCAGGGCTCCTTTTTTGCTTTTAAATTGGTAAAGTATATTTCACAGTTAACTATGGAGGAAATGATCGTCTGGGTCTGGGTCTGGAGAGGAGCTGTTTTTTTTTCCTCCAGTACACTTCAGGTAGTGATTGCGTTCCATGATAGGGACCATGATAATTTGTTTTCCACTCGAAGAGAAATGGTTTTCTGTTGGCCAATTGAATGGATCATTTATTCTGGATCTTTTAGACCGTTCGTTGTCTGGGAGGTTTTTTTTTTTCTTATTTTTATATATTATTTTTTTTTTTTGTGGAACATTATTTCAAGCTGGATGGGTATATGGAAGGAAAAGATATTTAAGTGGGAAATGAAATATCATTATTTCACTTGTTATTTTTTTGAAAAAAGAGTTGTGATGCATACATTATATGAGTAAGAAATTTAAATCAATTTCAATCACTCTAGCTTTGAAGATCTAACTACTGATTTGCTTTATGAATTTGACCAGTTTATGCCATTACTTATTGGGGGATGAATAAATTAAAATACTTGTAGTGTTTTTTTTTTCTAATATTCACCAGATAGTTTGAGATAGCAGTGCTCAATATATATGTAAATCAGAAAAACCCATCCGAAAAACTTGAAACAGTATGAAATTGATTTTTTTTTCTGTTGGTTGTTTATAGCAATCAGAAAAAATGTGTCAGAAAAACTAGATTCTTCGCAAAACAAACAAACAGCCACCAAGATTTTTTCTGATGGAAATATCAGAAAAACTTTTTCGGATGGAGTTCTTTCAGTGGAGCAGAAAAAAATTGGAACACAAATCAGTGGAATGATTTGTTCTTTTTTCTGTCAAAAAGTAATCAGCTGATACGAAAAATGAAATTTCATCCGAAAAACAAATAAATCCATTTAAAACATAAAAAATTATTGTTTTGGCAATTTTTTTTTTCGCAAAAAAAAATTCTACGCTGAATTACGCGTCGATTGATATATCATTTGGCTATCAAATCGAAGTGAAAAGTAAAAAAAACTTCAATAATTTTTTTTTTCGGATGGTTTTTTCTGATCGCTATAACTGGCGCCTTACTGATAGAATTGTGGACGAAAACTTTTTCGAATGCTTTTCAATCAGGAAAATTTTGCGGTTTTGTATGTGTATATGCACACATACAACCTACCGCAAAATTTTCCTGATTGAAAAGCATACGAAAAATTTTTTCGACCGCTGGATGGTCTACCTGGGGAACTCTTCAAGTATAGAGATGTCCTGGTAGGGTGTATGCACCAGCTCATCAACCAAGTGTGGGAGGAGGAAAAAATGCCCGAGGACTGGTCAAATAGCTCCATATGCCCAATCTACAAAAAAGGCGATCCTATATATATCCGGCAAGAACTACTATAGAGGCATATCCCTGCTTAATGTCGCCTGCAAGATCCAATCCAACGTAATATGTGAGCGTCTTAACTCTTTCTGCAACACTATGATCAGCACGTACCAGTGTAGGTTCAGGCCAGGCAGATCAACGATAGACCAAATCTTCACATTGAGGCAAATCCTGGAAAAGACCAACGAATTTTAAGTCGAGACCCACCATCTATTCATCGACTTCAAAGCTGCATATGGTAGCATAAGTCACCAAGAGCTTCTATTGGAGATGTTGGAACTCGGGATCACGAAAAAAACTGATCCAGCTATGCCGCATGACGTTACAAAATACACGGTGCAATGTGCAAATGGGAAACAGGTTATCCGAGTTATTCCAGACGTGTACAGGGCTCAGACAAGGAGATGCGCTATAATTTGATTTCTTCAATCTAGTCCTGGAGCAGATAGGGTGCAAGAGTGGTGATAACATGGAAGCCACTATCTTCAACAGGTCTTCTCAACTGCTTGGCTATGCGGGCGACATCGATATCATCGGCCGTTCCAAGCGAGCTGTACTTGAAGCATTCACAGCTATTGATGAACAGGCAAAACGAGGACAAAACAAAGTATATGCTATCAACAAACAAAGCCTCATCTGTCCATTACCTAAGACAAAACGTCACTGTTGCTAGCAATAATTTCGACGTAGTCAAGGAGTTCACCTACCTCGGAATAAAACAAATGGGTTCAAAACTCCTTTCTCGAAAGACAAAGTGCACACTATAAATAAAATAAAAATAAATTTGGTGGCGCAACAGCTCGTGGAGAACCAGGGCCTAGTGACTTACAACTCTCAACCATTCTTGTGTGCGTGTTGTTGGCAGGAATGGAGGGGACCTACAGTTTTTTGCCGAGTCCGAACGGCTCAATGAGAAGCAATTATTCATGACAAGTATACACTTTGAATATTTGTCAGTTCCTCGCAAGAGGCAGTACCTCGGATAAAACATTTCTGTTTTTAGGTGGCACGGCTGGGAACTAAACCCACACCTACGGCGTGACAGTCCAACGAACTAACCATTATTCCACGAGGTACTGCACACAATACAAAACGCTAATTATACCAGTTCTACTCTACGGTACCGAGTGCTGGACGAAAAGTAAAAAAGGGGAACACTTTCGCAAGAAAAATTTTTCGGCGGATATTTTGTCCTATATGCAAAGAGGGCGATTGGAGGAGACGATTCAATCTTGAATTGTATGAGCTGCACCAAGATGTGAATGTAGTCCAAAGAGCCAAAGCACGACGGTAACACTGGACAAAATTCGAATAGACAAAATTCGATCAGAAATATTAATACACATATAAAACAAATTCGGGTTAGTTACACAATTTATAACTCAAACAACGGCTCGACCGATTTTTATTTTTATTAATTATTAAAATATCGAACAAATTGATGGGCAAAAAATTATATGCACTTGGGTACCTGTTTTATATACAAAAACAATAAATCAATTGAGCTTAAGAAAATCGATCAACTATGAAATTTTATTCTGACAAAATAAAATATAATAGTCGAATTTGATTAGTCGACGACCTGACTTTGTAAGTATATTGTTACGAAAATGTCTCCAGAAATAATCGAATGGAACACATCTTTTCGGAACTTATCCACGACCACGTGGCTATGCAATGAAACGTCAAATAAATTCAAAAGAGAAAGAGAGACCTGGTGAGGAAGATGACTATTAGATCGAGGGGACATTTTGTGGAGACTAAAAAACCAATAAAAGGGGAGATGGATGACAGATAAGATTCTTCTTGCCGGTGAATTTTTAAGCAGCGAACACAATCCTTGGATCGTCGACTTCAGCCACATTTGCGAGATCAAATAAAAACTACAATCTTATCCTAACAAAAAAAAATTACAAACCTCTCGGGAATCAGAAACTTTTTCAATAAAATTTAAATTGAAAGTTAACGAGATTGTTTTTTTATTCTCTTTTTCTTTCCAAAAGGTTCCTTGTCGCACTTTGCCGATTGCCGATTTTTGTTACAATATGAACATCAAAAGTGAAATATTAAATTTAAAACTGAAAGTGAGCTGTTGTTGTGTATTGCAGCTCTGTCCTAGGAATTTTTCGGGGCTGATTGCAGCTGTACCGGACCGGATGCCTCAAGTACGACGACAGTGGACACAACTTAATTGTCGTTGAGGTTAGATTGGTGAAATGTGAAATGAAAACCCGAAAAACATTCCCCAGTGCGCCCTGGGGCAAAAATTATTTGCCATGTCGACAAATGCGTGCACAGTAGTTACTTTTTTTTCTTAAAAAGGGTATTAATACGTCAATTTTTCTTAAAAATAGCATGCTTTTTTGGCCGAACGTTTAAAAACCACTAATGGCGAGTACCTGCCATACCATTTTCTTAACAATTTTATTAAATCTTATTTTTCTCAAAAACGGCTCCACAAATAAAAAAAAATATATTAGATTTCTTTTAGTAGAGGCTATCTAAGCTGTTAATCCATTACAAAAAAAAAAAATGGTTATTAATGGTACCTCCTCAAGAACCATTTTATAATTTTGATTTTCTTGAAAACTATCGGCCTGATTTTGATACTTCTTTATACGGAAGCTTCCAAAAAGTTCAAATAGAATTGTGTACTAAAATTTAAAAAAAGTATTGTTTGAATTATAAAAAATTTAATTTTAGAAAACTCAATATATTTCGAAAACAACTTGGTCGATTGTAATTTTGTTCTTAAAGGTCTATAAAGATTTTTTTAGAATAGTTTAAAAAAATTAGGTAGCTCAATTTTTAAAATATCTCGGCAAAAACGGTATTATTTATTTTCGTCCAATTTTTTCTATTCTAGACAAATATAGAATATGTATTTCTGAAGTGTAAGAAACATGTTAGGCATCGATGAACGTTGTTATCTCCAAAATTTATAAAATTGAGTTACCTAGTTTTTCAGGGAACGATATAAAATTTTTTAAATTCTTGAACATAAGAGCAGGTACAAGCAATCCAGTCATGCACTTTATTTATTTTCACTATACTATTCATTAGTTTTGTTTCAACAACAAATTTCGAGGTTCAATTCAAATCTCAAATTTCAATGATAGAACTGTCCAAAGAAGTGGCTTCGGTAATGTCATCCGTCACGTCGCGTCGGTCGGGTCTTCGTTTGTTTATGTGTCTGTACATCTGTGTGTCCATGAGGCCACACAGATGGTGCACTGAGCAAGAGCTTGATGGGATGAACTGATTTGGAAAAAATTTGCTAAAAACATTTAAATGTGATTTAAAGAGGAAAAATTAAAGTTTTTGTTTTAGCTCATTCAGAACGGCTGACTACACTGGTCAACAAGGTTTTTCTTACAGAAACAAAAATATACTTTTCCGTAGGTTTTTGGTGTGTTGAACTCGAATCTGAAGTCAGAAAAATTCTATCGGGCTACGTTTTTGAGATATTCCCGTTTCAAAATCGAAAAACCCGTTTTTTTGCTGTTTTCAAAGTTGTATTGTAACGTGAAGTAAATTGTTTCAACAAAATTTTTAATGGTTTCTGAAAGAACTAATTTTCTTCTTTTAAAATCAGTTTTAATCTTTCCGATACCTCTTTTCTTCTCGGAGAAATCTTCAGTTAATTGTAGGCCTTCCATTTATGACATAAATACAATGTTAAGGAGAATGGGTAAAAATTTATGGGAAATGGTCCATTTCCCAATACCAATGTGTCATATATCAATGAAAAGGTTATTTTGAGTACATAGTTTCATTATATGACCGTTAAGCTCTAAACCATGGGGCTCGCGAAATATTCGGCTTTAAAGCACCGAAAGAACAATAATGTGTTCCCAATCCATATTAGCTGAATATCTCGTGAACCCCATGGTTTAGAGCTTAACGGCCATATAATGAAATGATGTACTCAAAATAACCTTTTCAACGATATATCACACGTTCGTATTGGGAAATGGCCCATTTCAAATAAATTTTTGCCCATTCTCCTTAACATTGTATTTATGTCATAAATGGAAGGCCTACAATTAACTGAAGATTTCTCCGAGAAGAAAACAGGTATCAGAAAGATTTAAACTGATTTTAAAAGAAGAAAATTAGTTCTTTCAGAAACCATTAAAAATTTTGTTGAAACAATTTACTTCACGTTACAATACAACTTTGAAAACAGCAAAAAAACGGTTTTTTTCGATTTTGTAACGGAAATATCTCAAAAACGTGGCCCGATATAATTTTTCTGACTTCAGATTCAAGTTCAGCACACCAAAAACTTACGGAAAAGTATATTTTTGTTTCTGTAACAAAAAAATAATTAAATTTTGTTGACCAGTGCTATTATACGATTTTTTTTTTCAAATTTTTACGAAAATTGTTTAAGTTATTTTTATTAAACTTCGGGCAAGTATCTAAATTAATTACCTTCTTAATGGCTTGGACAGATTTTACTAAAATTCAGTATTCTGGTGCTTTTAAATAATCTTTTTTCTGCAAAATTTTATGAAATCATTAAAAATGTCACAATTTTTTATTTCATTATAGAGGTTAACAAAAAAACTAATTTGTTAAGACTTTTTGTTTTTTTCACAATTTCTCGTTAAAAATTTATAATTAAATTATCATAAATATTCAGATTACGGCCATCTACTAGCTTTCAAATGAAAGAGCATAAGCTAATAATAATCCAGTGATGCATTGCATATTTAAATGCATGCACGAGAGTTTTAAGGTACCTACACTCGGGCGTATGTGCACTTTTTACCCATTAAATAGCGATATTTTTTCTTCCATTTTTGTCTGTGACCTTGCAATTATTAGAGAGTCAATCTAAATTAAAAATTGTATATAAAAACATGGAAATTATGAGAGAAAAATGTAGAGAAGCATGAAATACGACATTTAAACTGGATAAAACAACTCTTTTGACAGTTTGAGGTGGAAAAAAAGAATGCCATCTTAGTTGTTGATTGAATATGATTGTATGGGAAAAAGAATTTTAAATCGTTGGAGCGGTTTAAAAAAAAAAAATAATTTTGTATATATAAAATTCTTAAAACATTTTCAAGAACAAATTTTGGCATGTAGAAACAACATTTGAAAAAAATTGTCAACCTGTTTTTGAGATATCGAATTTTCAAAAAAAAAAATGAAACTTTTTTTAAAAATCCAAAAACTTTTTTTTTTTAAAATTTTGATATGCAATATTATTTGTCTTATCTGAGTTTTGTATATAAGAAAATTAATCTAAATCCGTTGAGCCAATAACGAGGAAATTCAAAATAAAAAAATACGTTCTATTACAGGTACTATTAATTGTTGCTAAGTGTAAAATTTTATAATTTTTAGTAGAAGATCGTACTAATTTTAGTATATGAAAAAAGTTTAATCAAAATCGTAGGAGTCATTTTTAAGCAAAAAAATATTTTTCTTTGCGGTTTTTTAACTTTTGTATGGAAGGTACTGTTATTTTTTCATAAATGTAAATTTTTTTCCAAAAATATTTTAGAGAGTACTAAAAAACTCTTAAATATCGAGTTTCAAAAAAATAGATCATGTTGTTTTCGAAATATTTGATTTTCCAAACAAAAATTTTAAACATCCAAAAAATATTTTTCTAAAATTTTGGTACACCAAACAATTTATATTTTTTGGGAGCTTCTGTATAAAAAAAAATAATTGAAAACAGTCGTATCGTTTTGAAGAAAATCAAAAATTAAAAAAATGGTTCTTTGGGAGATACCATCAATAACTATTTTTGAAAAATGGTTTTTTCTACCCAAAGGAAGACTTCGCTTTAATAAAGGAGAATGGGCAAATTTGTATGAAACATGGGCGTGGGCGGCCAAGAATGATTTGGTTATTTTTGGATGTGGTTGGGTTCTGCAATCACCGTGCAGAAGTTTTTTCACTGTGGTGTACTTCAAAAACGAAAATTTTTGTTTTAACACTTAAGTCAAGTTATACTAAGTATTCTGGTCTCTAACTAATGCAAAAATAGAAAAGGAAAGTGAGCCAAGAAATCTAAACAGTCTCAGGAATATTTTGTATATAAAAATGCCCATATAACATCATTAATAAGTACATTTACCATAATACCGTATATTATAATTTACATTATATTAAAAAAATGTTTGATAGGTGTTTTAAAAAGTAAAAGTGCATCTAGTCAAGCTCTAATTCCCACCTGCTTCCGTTGCGTGTAGTCGAATTTGGTTTTCGGAAAAAACAGGCCAATTACTAGTGGTGCTTTCGAACGTTGCATTTTGTCTATTCTATGGCGAAAATCATAGCCCGCAAAGTCGTTTCAAGTGGTCATTATTAATGTACATGTATTTACGCTATCATGTATTGGCATTTGGAAAGCGCTAATTAGTCAACCTGCTATGTTAACGTCTTCAAACATGGGGTCTAAATCCTGATTAAAATAATATATTTAAGAAATACAAAAGCTGTTGAAATCCGTACTGGATCTGTTTAAAACCACAACGTGACCTTGGGAGCTTCTAAAATCCCCTAAAACACAATACTACAGTTTCACGATATGTTTTGAATTTAGGTTAAGGCATTACACTACACGCACCAATAATATAATTTCTATATGATATTGCCGATAAGCAATTGCATTATCTTAACATTGAAATATCTTCTTTTCTAAATGAAGTGCAATGTAACGCCCATAGTAAAAGTTGTTAATGAGTAACATACCTTTAATTTGACACTAATTTCATTGATGGCCGCTAACGCCCAAAAATGCCCATTCTCCTTTATTAAATTTTTTTTTTAGAAAAGTTTTCGAGCTGTTTTTGAGAAAAATACGATTATGTAAAAATTATAACAAAAATTGTGTGGCAGGTGCCGTTATTTTTGGTTTAAGAAAAATGAAAATAAAATGCACGACTGGATCGCACGTACTTGCTCTTATGTTCAAGTTGTGTGGGGCTTAAGAACTTTAAAAAATATTCAAGTAATTATAGAAAAAGTTTAAAAAGCATTTAAATCGTTCTTTGAATTGTATAAACAGCCTGATAAATAACTTAGAGCTCAAAAAAAAGTATGCCATTTGATTACTTGAAAAAATATGAATACATGCAAAAAAAAAATTAAAAATCGTTGGAGCCGTTTTCTTAAAAAATAATTTTTTATATATAAAATTTTTGTAATATTTTTCAAAAAAAAATTTGGTATGCCAATTTTGAGTATATATTAATATACATTAAAAACTGAAATTTCAAAATAATTCATCAACCCGTTTTTGAAATATTGAATTTTGAAAAAAAAAAATTTGAATCTTTTTTTAAAAATCCAAAATTTATTTTTTCAAAAATTTTGGTATGCAGTATTATTTATATTCTAACAAAGCTTTTGTGTAAAAAAATTAATTGAAATCGGATGAGCGGTTGGTGAGAAAATCAAAAATCAAAAAAACCGTTATATGGCAGGTACCGTTAATAAATGTTTTTGGTGATTTTGTTTCTTACCAGAAAGTACACCATATCTACAATAATACACTGATTTTTTTTTATCAAAATCGTTGGAGCTGTTCTTGAGATAAATAAGGTTTTCCTTAACGGTTGTATGGCAAGTACCGTTATTTTTTGTGCTAAAAAAAAAATTTCAATTTCCCCTCTGGAGAGTTACAAAAAAACCTTAAGTTCAAAATTTGAAGAAAATCGCTCCAGTGGTTTAGGCTGTAGGTTGAGGTACGGACAGACAGACAGACAGACAGACAGACAGACAGAATTTTGCCACCCACTTTTTTCGTGTTCTCTATCATCGTAATGTCATGTTTGATTGTTATCTCGAAATTTTTTTTTTGCACGAATCCAAAACTTGCCCTATAGTACCTATATCGCAAGTAAAAAGTGTGGGCATAATCACCAAAAACCACTATGTACCAAGTTTGAAGAAAATCGATCGAGCCGTTTAGGCTGTAGGCGAACAGACAGACAGACAGACATAATTGTGCCACCCACTTTTTTGGTGTTCTCTATATCATCGTAATATCATGTTTGATTGTTATCTCAAAATCTTTTTTTTGCACGTATCCAAAACTTGCCTTATAGTACCTATATCGGAAGTAAAAATCTCGAATGGACAAAATCCCGAAAAAAAAAATACTTTTTATTTCGAGGGACAGAATCTCTAAACAAAAATTGTTTTTTCTAATTTTCCAATTTTTTTAAAACTATACAGGTTTCAACTTTTAAAAAAGGTTAACTAAAATGGAGTTATTTGAGACATATGCTAACAGTATTATAGTGTGACTGTGGGACGTCGGTATGTCAATTTTTCTTTTAATAAATGTTAGAGAAAAAATTGAACGGTGATGATTAATTTTTCTATTGATTTGAGTATCAAAAAAAATATTTTAATTATTCTCTACTCTGGGGTGGAATCAGCTAAGGTGATTTGTGATAGTCGAGTCGACAGTCACATTACCATAGTTTTGCTATTGTGTTGTGACTGTCAACTATCACAAATCACCTTAGCTGATTGCAATCCCGCTAAATTTGACTCATTTGTGATTGTGTGAAAATTGACTTTAATACACAGAGTTGCATATTCTAAAGAAACACAATTATTTTCCTTTTTGGTTCGGTTTAATTTTAGAGGTTCTTTCCTACCCACTAATCTCCTGCAAAAAGTTCATTGGTATATTTGTACAGAAAATTAATAATGTACAACAAAGTAATAGACTTTTTATCAGGCTCATACACAGTTCTTAAGACGCGAGCAGAGCAGGTAAAATTCTTACTTAAGAAAATTTTTGATATAAATTAAAACTATCAGTTTAGCTTTTTGAGATATACAAAAAAGTCACTTTAACAGGTTGATACATTGAAATATTAATTTACTTGAAATAATCGTTACAAATTTTCCGTGAACTGTGCCCCTTGATGTATACCACTCTCACAATTATAATTATTTGGAAAACCCTCATTCCAAAAACATTCGTATTTTTTGTTTAAGTAGCAGCGGCTGGGAATCAAACCCAGATCATCGGCATGACAGCCCACCGCACTACCCGAAGGTACTACAAGACAGTATTTACACGATCGAAACAATTTTTAACAGTAACGTTATCTTCGTGTTACGGCTTGAAACTTTTAAACCCACCCCAATATCTATAGAAACAATTTCAAACCCATATTTTTCTAAATTCTTCCAACATCTTCCAGAAATAATTTTAAAAGTAATTTGTTTGAACTGGCTTGTTATGGTGTAGCTATCTTTTAAATATATTTCAAATTGCATTTCTTTTCCTATAACTTAACCTAATAAACAAAAATGTCATCCAAGACCCCGGAAATGATCCCATTCTATGATCATTGTATCTCCAATCAATTTGCACCCTGAGGAACAATAAGGACTTCTTGTTGTTGCTCCGCTCAGTGAATATAAATTAATTTTCATCTACATCTGCTCTTTGATGCCCAATCCAAGAACTTTTGCAATCAATTAATTTATTATTGCAAATGATTGTATACGACAGCAACAACAATAATTGCTGTGGGATGGATGACAAAAACAACACTAAGACAAGACGAGCCCATCATCATGATCTTGTGCGCTTGAGTTCCATCAGACCCTTTGGTTATATGGCCAGGCTTGGCCATGCCATGCTGTTTCAATCTTCGTTATCATAATAAATTGTTGTCTCCAGCGATTTGTGGCCGTAAGATTGCCGCTCACTAGACGATAACATGTTTGTTATCCGTCTGCGCGTCGTGAATTGCAGGAATTCAACATAAATTCTCTGGCGATAATGATTCGCAACCCATCATCGGGATCGTCATCGTGTCGTTCATGTCATCTGCTACTGCTTCTGCTGGTGCAGCAGGCACAGCACAGAAGCCATTCTTACTTTGGCATACAGAAGCAGCTAGGGTATCAAGGTGTCTGCCTTGCAGATCGACTAGCAGACAAAGCCAAGGAATCCCAAAAAAAAAAATAAAAAAAAAAACTTTGTTTATGTTGCAAAGTGATTTGCGTGGCGGACGATTTATTCATTCAGAATTATTGTGCGCCCACTTTTTGTTGTTTTTCTTATTCTTTGGTCTTTTTTGTGCCTCCCTTCTTGTGTTATGGAACTCTCGTCATCATCACTCGTTGTTGTCGTCTTCGTCGGGCGTTGGGATTTTGTTTCGTCTGTCTCTCTGGGGACTCGTCGCATCCTGGGGGAGTTCCATGAAGAGTGCATGGTATTTTGTTTTTCTTTCTTTTTTTTTCTCTGCAACCACAGACGGAAAGAATAACAATGTATCGCCATCAGTTGGATTCAGTGGAGCTACTGTTCAGTGGCTTGAATCTAGATTCGATGATCTCTCTGTGTCGGATACCATGGAATCTATGTGCTTATCTGCTATTGCCAATCTTTTCGCCAAGTTTTTTTTTCTTTCTTTTTGAGTTAGTGTGTTGCACTGATGTCCCGTCCCTATAGGTTGCTTCAAAGTCGGTCGTCGGAAAGTTAAAAATTAAAATGCAATGAAAATACTTTATTGTTGTGTCTGGAAAATGGCTGGTTGCGCATGTGCAGCGTGACGAAGAAGTGATGATGTTTTTGTATGTATAGTATATGGCTGATGTTTATTAAGTTTTTTTTTACGTCAGGTCATGTAGAAGTCAGCTAAAGCCTAACAATGTTGCACTTCGCACAGTTTTATTCCAGCAGTGTATAGCAGATAAGAATTTGGATAATTTTAAAATGTTCCATCTGAGAAAATTTCATGTTTTTTTTCGAATTATGCATAGGCATTTTAGGACAAGAAAAATAGGTTTTGAGGTTAAAATAATTAATTCATGAAATATTAAAATTCTCGTGGCAATATGGTTAGTGCGTTGGACTGCCATGCCGATGGAGTGGGTTCGATTCCCAGCCGTGCAACCTAAAAACAGAAATGTTTTATCCGAGAAACTGCCTCTTGCGAGGAACTGACAAATCCTCCAAGAGTTTATTTGTCCATGAATAAGTGCTTTTCATCTAGCCGTTCGGACTCGACAAAAAAATTGTAGGTCCCCTTCATTCTTGCTAACAACACGCACACATGAATCGTTGAGAGCTGTAAATCTAAATTTATTTAATTTATTTATCCACGCAGAATTACACACTCAACAGTACATGCAAAGTCCCTCAATATCTCGGCATTTGCTTTTTGTGTAGATGCATTTGAAAAGGCGGAGATGGGGCGAAGTTGGAGGTCTATCAAACTGAAATATTTGTTTTGGTAGATCCTAATCCTGTATCATAGTTTTAAGGGTAGCTTTTAACGCTGAATCTGATGACTCTAGATCCACAATGATACAACCACCCAAAAAAAGTATAAAAAGAATAATTAAAATACTTTTTTGATACTCAAAATATAATATCGGCCCAATTATAATAGACTTCTCCGAGCTTAAGGTGCTTAAGCGACCAAGCCAGTACAGTCTTATAAGTTTTCAACCCTAAAGCTAGTGGTCGGAGGAAAACAAGCGAATACACAGAAAGCATTATGACGCGGCTATAATTGCGAAGTGGAAGGTTTCGTCAAGTTTCGTTCAACCTTGGTTACGGAAGTGAAGTGCACTCCCGAGCGCACCTCACTTAAGTAAAACAGACATTATTTGGGGAAATATGAATGCCATAAAGAAATAGATGATAGTACATTATGCATGCAGGAATAAGAATTGCAGAACAAGTTATCAAAGTACTACTTTACGCAGATGACATTGTTCTTTTAGCAGAATCCCCTCATAGTTTACAACTTATGATCAATAAAATGAACAATTTCTGCAAGTCTTGGAACCTGAAGGTAAATTTAGAAAAATCTAAAATTATGATAGTTCGCAGCAGGCAAACAAAACTAGAAACGAACGATAAATGGATCTTCGATGGGGAAGAAATTGAAATAGTAACACACTATAAATACTTAGGAGTAATTTTGACCCCAAATATGAAACGAAATCTGCACCTTGAAAAAAAACTATCTACGGCTAAAAGTCTTATAAATGCATCTTGGAAAAATATAATAGGAAAACAAGAAATACCGGTCTCCGCGAAATATCGTGTATTCGAATCAGTCATGCGATCTGTCATGTGCTATAGTGCTCAAACTTGGGGATACAAGCAGTACGAAGAAGTTGAAAAACTACTTCGATTCTTTTTGAAAAAGCTTTTCCATCTTCCCCCGACTACTCCTAATTATGTACTAAGCCTAGAAACGGGTCTACCGAACCTTTTTAGTTTCACTTTAAAGTTACACTTTGATTACGTGCTCAAAGTGCTCAAATACCCCGCACACAGACTTCCACTTATACTTACAAAATATTGTATGGACAAGAGAGTAGAATGGGTTAAAGAGTGGATAGTACTGGCAGAAAAATGGGATGCTAGCTTAAATATACAGTATAATAACACAATAGCTTTAAAACAGCAGCTTTATAAAGTCTTGGATGTATCTGACATTCTCCAGAGAAATAAGAGCAAAGAACAAGCAACATCTTCAATTAACAGGTTGATATACCCTGAATTAAACTATGATCTGAATAATAAAAACTATTTTAATGACCGTTATAGCATAAGGGCGATATCTCTGATTTGTAGAGCAAGATGTGATATGTTGAACTTGAATGGTTCACCATTCAAGAAAACATTAACAAATCTTTGCACTATATGCAACCTTCAAATGAAAGAAGACACATTCCATTTCCTGGCAATATGTCCAATATACAAAGAGATCAGGCTTATTCATTTCGGAAAGCTATCATTAAAAATGGAACAAACGAAGAACATCCTTAACGGGTATAACTGGGAAGCTCTGCATAAATTCATTGAGACTGCACTCTCCTATAGAAATAATATTATAACTGAATTTTTGTAAAAAACCACACCATGTCATGTTTTTATATTATCCTAATTTTCTTTTATTATTTTTTTTCTTTTTAAGATTACTTATTGATTCAATTTTAAACTTTTAAACGCGTCAATCTGGCAGACGGCAACGCCATTGCCCTTTTAAATTATTATTATTATTCTATTTTTGATTTTGTTATATATATTTAAAATATTGAAAAAATAAAATAATTTATGAAATCTAAATCTAATCTAGTACATTATGCCAAAGAAATGGCTCTCAACTTAGGTTAGCAAATTTGAGAAATGATGTATGAAACAGGAAAACATAAACACAAAATATAACAAAATACACAGGGCCCAGATCACGTAACACAATTCAATTGAACGATCGTCGTTTCGACTATTTATCTCTCTATATTTTCCTAGAGACGGAAACTATCGAACCGACGATCGTTCTGTTTGAATAATTTTACGAATTTAAACGTCTAATCTTTTCGTTGATTTTTTATCACATTTGTACATTGTTTTTAAAATTTAAAATTACACTTTCCTTGCATGAGATACAGACTTATAAGACTATAAGAAAAAATATAAGACTATAAGAAAAAATAGCACTCATTGAGACCTTTCCAGTGATATATAGGTCGACAGGTGTTACAACACTTGGGACGCAACCTGTGCAGGAGAAGGGTTAAAGTGTAGTGCAACAGTTATTATGGACATTTACACTTTCTATGCATGAAAAACACACTTATGTCTAGATAACAAAAAATTGCACTCATTGATACCATTCCAATAACATTGATCAGAAAGTGTTACAACACTTGGAACGCAATTTGTTCAGGCAAACAGTTATAGTTCTGTCCAACAGTTATTTGGCTATAACACTTTCATTGAGACCTTTCCAATGATAATGGTACCAAAGTGTTACTACCATGAGACGCAACTCATAAAATTATACCCATTCTCTACCTATGAGGGGGGTTAAGGGAAGTTAAGGTATTAAGGGCCTCCCTGACGAACCATCTAGAATTCTGAATAAATTCCAAACGCTCTTAAGTAGCAAGTCAGAAATGTCACCCAGTTCGTTGAAAAAGTATTCTCCGTGGGCTGCTTTTCTAATTTCGGCTAAAGCATGAAAGTAAGGTTATACCTCTTCCGCATCTTGACACCCTCTACATAAGTCCGATGGGCTTATGTCCAATTCTGCTCATGTGGGTAGTGGGTTCCCATTGAGTTGTGGCTGGTTAGGACTCCAACAGGAAGCGATAATTGAGTCCTGATTATTTTGAGTAAGTATTAAGTTTTTTTTCCCTCAAAATACTAGGCCATAGATTCCTTGAAACCAGACAAGGCCCATCTGACGTCTACAGATATGAGGAAACTCTAGTCAACTCTACTTTTTACTTGCTCCAGTGGCATAAGAACCAAGAATTTGTTTGGCACGGATCAAGAGATGACCCACTTTTAGCCAGCTTGTCTGCCATTTTGTTCCCGTATATATCACAATATCCAGGGACTCATCTAAGGGCTTAAATTGCAACGTGAATATCTATGAAGATGTCAATATTTTGGTGAGAAAATTTTTAGCTTTTCGAGCTTTTAAAAAAATTACCCAGTTTTCTTCTTTTTTTGTCTATGACAAGCGACAAAACTAAATGAAAAAAAAAATCCATTTTTCTTTCTTAGATTTTATTAAATTGTTATCTTTTACTTGCTTTCTATTACTGTGAAAGATAGAAAAATATAGTATGAATTAATTTTCTTCCCAACAACTGCTAATTTTAAAACAACAAAAATGATTGCAACTGTAAATGCAGTCCTATAAGCGCCTTTTTCTCATAACACTTTTTTTTGATTCTATTAATCAGAATATATAAAAATTATGTTTCCACTTGAAAGATGCATCCGAAGCAATATATTATTATCAAGATGCAGATTGCACCAATATTCCCCTGCAATTAATACCACTTGGAAGGCTTGTAATTAATCATGGAGCAGGGCATAAATATACACGATCTGTGGAAGCACTTTAGTTTATTGCTGGTCATAAACTGATATCCTATTACTGCCATAACGCATTAATTTAGCGTTAATAATCGCGCGCACAGCTCTAGTATATAGGTACGTAGCACTGCACCACACGCTTCACTCACAGTAGCACCAATATTGCAAGCCAACTTACTGCCCATAAAGTTAACGCTGGCAAAAGTGCAAATACACGCTCCAGACAAACGTATACTTATTACGAATGCAGAAGTCAGTCTGTGCAAATCGATAAATTTTAAATAGACACTCGGATGTTGTTGGGGATAGCTGCGGTGTATGGTCGGGGAGTGTGTATGTGAAAATAGCCAAGCTGAAGCCTATCTATACATAATCTAGCCATAGCCTGTGGAGTTTCTCAGATCATCGTTGATCTTCGCAAATGAGTTCTTCGGGCAAATACTGGACTGACTTGGCTTTATATAGTTTTTTAGTTTATCATTACGAATGGATTGAATGATATATGAAAATGGTAATTTTGGGGCAATTAATCTAGAGGACGGTCGGCTGGTGGTGTATAGGCAGTGGCAATGCCTAAACCGATCATTACAATATCCGATGGATTAAAAATAAGGAGCAGATAACTCTTGCAAGAGAAGCTATTAATGTAATGATATGAAATTATTTCCCGTGTATATCAAAGAGAATGATGGGTCAGTTGCAAATTGTAGTAAATCCATTGATTAACTTAATTAAGAGAGAAACAAATGATTTTGGTGTTATTTAAAGTTAATTGGTTTTAAAAGCTCTGTCTACATTATCAGCCATTATATAAAATCGATTCTACCGGACGCAGACGGCTTTAAAAAAAAAAAACTTTTTAAGTGCTTTATGGAGAATTGGCGGTTTCATAATACGATTTTTTTTAATAAATTAAATTATTTTAATTCCATAAATTGGCTCTCTCTTTTGGAATTTAAAAAGTACTGTTCAGCGACTGCCAATCAAAATACTTATTTTGTTTCAGTTAACTCTTCAAAGTTCTCTCAAAAATGGTGATCACCCAGAAAAGTGTGCTATGTATGTATTTTCAAGTTCATTTAAATAGAACATAAGGCACAACTGTGAAAGATCACTAATGTGAGGCAGGAAGTTCAAACGAATCATTTATGAATGCTCAGGATTAGGCTAACCAGAAGTCCTCTTTTAAAAGAAATCGTTCATGACCTTGACAAAAAAAAACTTAAAAAAAAATCGTATAAAAAAATCTATAGCTGACCAATTACTGAAACTAGCTGACCTTTTATATGGATCTTAGGGTCTTTCGGGTGGTATTAAATTTTTGTAAATCTCCCATAAATAAGGTGCCAAAAATTGCACGTGACCTTGAACAACAATTTAAATATTCATTACAAAAAGAAACTATGACTGACCAATTACTAAAACTAGCTGACCTTTTATAAAGTTCTCAAGGCCTTTCTGATAGTATTAAAGTTTTGCAAATTTCCCATAAATGAGGTGCCAAAAATCGCTTTGACCTTGAAATTTTTAAAAATTCATTAAAAAAAATCTGAATAATTACTGAAACTCTGAAACTAGCTGACCTTTTATATAGATCTAGAGATCTTTCAGGTGGTACACAATTTTGGCAAATTTCCTTAAAATGGATGAAAAAATTCATTCAAATTTCCCTCATATGAGGTGCCAAAGGTCCAGAGCCCACATTCTTCTTCTGTAGAAAACGCCATCTTTTGTTTCAAACAGTCATTTGAACACAACCACTCATTGGACAGTTCAGTCCATTCCATACCTCTTTTTTCTATTTTAATTAAATACAACGCAACGGTTTGTTTTGTTTTATCTATCGTAAGTACTTTTTTGATGTGAAAAGAAATGAATAAAGAAATAAAAAACCAAAGCTTAAATGTAAGTTGAACGAAGAAATGCAGAATAATATCCAAAGCTGAAGCTGAGTATACAGTTTCTTGACGAAAAAAAAACTGCATGTTTTTATTATGGGAGCACTTTTTGTGAATACGTTGTTGGTTTTTGTTAACTTTTCTTGCTTAAATTTTTGATGAAATTTCATAAACTATCCATTTTGATAGAAAATTTAATTTTGAACAAAAAGTTTTAAGTGAAAAATTGTCAAAATTGGATTAGTTTTTGAGTTATACCAAAAATATTGAAAAGTGGCCAGTGTGACCATTCTCTCTGAAGCGCATGGATGAATTTAGTAGAATTTTCGGTTTTAAGCATGCTTATGGGCCAAACATATGTACATATCCAATAATAAAAACCCTTACACGTAATTGTTCCTTTATACCCCTCATTTTTCGATCTGTTCAATAGGCTAAGAGAAGTTGAGACAGAAATATGAAATCTTAAGCATTTTCGTTTTAATGAGGAAACGAAGCCAGAGCTCTTAATTTTCATAGTTTTTGAAGCTTCAATTATGGCTCTAAATCATTAACTTCTACTCTTTAGTGAGCACTCCCTTCTGCCTAATGCAACCCAATTTCGTGAGTGTGGAAAGGGAATTGGGAAGAAATTGGTAACAAATACTGACAGTTGGTAGTTTTGTTCAATGTTTGAAACAAAACAAATTAGTTTAAATTGAAAGTTCGTATACAGACACTCTATATTAACCGTTTTCTTTTTTTTTTTTAATAAGGCCAAGTAAAATTGTATGTACAAATATGTAAGTATTTGAAATCAGGAGAGCATAAAACATGTTTGTATAAAGCCGCTTTCTCATAATTATGCAAAAAAAAGGCAAAAAGTTAGCAAAGAAATTTTAACTATGGCCACGGTCTCTCTTTCTGGAAGACTACTAAGACCGTACACTGTTGCCGTTCTTGGTCTTCCAACCCGCCGTACATCCCTGAAGATTTCATTTACAGGATTAATTCGCAATATCAGCGTTTGGGTTTCTTAGTGCTTGACCAAACCTTTGCCGTGTGCGCTTTTATATGTCAAAATCCCAGCCATTCTTGACATATTTTGCACCACACTTCCTGGATAGTTATAATTTGTGACCAGCAAATCTTTAGGATGTGGTTAAATCAGCGAGATATCAGCTGAGACTTTCCAGCACTAAAAATAAAACATAATTTTTGTTTTTCGACAAATCCTCAGTACAAAATTGTAGGCCCCCTCTATTCCTGCCAACAACAATAACACGGGAATAGTTGAGAGTTGTAAGTCACTAGGCCCTGGTTCTCCAAGAGCTTTCGTGCCACCAAATTTACTGATTTATTTTAATAGCACGACATTGGATGCGAAGAATCTCAACTGAGTGCGATTTGAATGAATTTTCAAATTTGAGACAAAGAACCGAAGGCAGCATCAACTTTATTTATTTAGCTTTTAACATCCAGATCCGTATACTGCCATTAGGTGATACAAACATTCCAAGGTAATTAAACCAATTAACCAGGCAACACTGGCGTCTCCTGTAGAATAATATGGTAATGTGTGGAAGAGCCTGTTAGCATTATATTAATTTTTTGAAAGAGTTGGATAGCTGCCCATCGTGCAAAACAAATCACCTTGCGGTGTTGTCTCTTATAATGGCAACGATTTTTTAAGGAATTCCTTAACCAAGAATAAGAAGTGATCTCAAAAAAACGATTACGGTTAACACGGTCAAAGACCTTTTCAAAATCTATGCGAGCATAAGGTAGAGATGGCGACGGAAATTTCGCAGACTGCTAAAGAACAATACGCAGGACGTCACACGATTGGTCACTGCGGAAGCCTTTATCTACTCGAGAATGATGGCTGCCATTAGTTTTGGAAAAACAGATAAAACCGTTATACCACGCCAACTGTTGCAATTCTTAAAGTCACCTTTCTTCAGAAAGTTAACAATCACTCTATCCCTCCAATCCCTGGGGGATAGGTTTCGATTTCCCAAACCATTTGTAACAACAAATAACGAATTAGAGCCATTGTAACTGGCTCAGCTTTCAGGAATTCAGTTGGTATTCCATCAAGTCCGGCTGCTTTATTGTTTTTGTGGAGATTTATGGAATTTTTGATATTGTTGTAGTAAAAACGGCTTAAATCTCAACCCTATTAAATGTTACGCCATCATTTTTTCTAAAAAAAAAGTTCCTAGTTCATTTGATTATGAAATATCGAAGCACACATTGCGTCGTGTTGATAGTTTCAAAGACCTAGGGGTTCATTTTACTTTTAATCTTGATTTTACGAAGCATATCAATTTAATAGTCAACAAGGCAAACTCTATGTTAGGGTTTGTTAAACGATGGTCTAAGGAATTTCAGGATCCTTATGTTACCCTCGTTCTCTACAACAGTCTTGTTCGGCCTCATCTTGAATACGCATCATAGGTATGGACTCCTTTTTACGATGTCCATTAGAATAGACTAGAAGCAGTAGAGCGTAATTTTATACGTTTCGCCTTGAAAGGACTACCGTGGTCCAATCCTTATAATCTTCCTCCTTACGAATACCGGATTAAGCTTCTTCAGATTCAAACTTTGGCGCAAAGGAGAATTAATAATGATATTGTATTTATTCATCAACTTTAGACGGGCGTTATTGATGCACCTTATTTATTATCTTGTACTATCCTTAACTACAGTGGGGGAGGTCACAACACTCGTAGTCTAGAACTAATGCATATATCTCAACACCACCCCGTACCAATTATGGAATGCATGAGCCTTTTACCCGCATGTGCAACATTCTGAATTTGAACTCTAATTTTTTTGATTTTAATATAAGTAAGAATAGACTCAAAGCTTCATTGAAGACCAGTGTACCACGCTCTTAAATGTTTGTAATTGTTAATTTTTTCAATGTCATTGTATTTGTTATTTTATAATTATTGTTTTTATTTTATTTTATTTTTAAAGTGTATGTCTTAAGTAGTCATTAATTAATTTGTGTCAAATGTTAGTACCTATTTCTTGTTGTTCTTACGTGTATTTAAGTCATCACGCTCCCAGCCATTTTTATTTCTGACAATTTCAATTTTAATGTGTTGTTGTTTTAACGTGTGTTTTCTTCCTCACACTCACAGCCATTTTTTATTTTCGACTGACAACCTGCGCAGTATAATACCTTAGATTTGTGTACTGTGCTTGCTTACTAACTACTAACATTACACTAAGTGATGAGCCTGATAAGCACTTAATTTGCGTTTGGCAATTCTTTGGTCGCAAGATGTCGCTTGTACTAAGCTCTCTTCGGCAAAGATCTGATAGTGTAAAAAAAAAAAGTTCTGCACTACTGAGGGGGCTCCATGTCAAGTGGCACTTCAGAGCCACTCTTTTCATTGGAATCTTCATTCAGCAGGGCACAAAAGGGATCATTCCATCTGCGTATAGCTGCTCCTCAATTGATACCAAAAGTGTGTCGGCCATATCCATTACAGGTTGATTAGTGTTGCTTTTTCTGCAACAACTTCATTGGAAATATGGTACATGCCTCTGATATCTCCTCTTCCTGTAGCGTTTTCTGCATGATCTGCGAGGCCGTCTCACACAGCAATAGACTAGAAATTATGTGCTTCTTAAAGGTAAAATACCAACATTATTTTAGCTAACTACTTAAATCAATGTCAACATTTTGAAATCTTAGCCTGACAAAAAGTCAACTTCCTTAAAAAATATCGACTCTATTGACTAAATTGACATTTTACTCAGTCTACATTTTAACTAGTCGACGGTTAAATCTGGATTCATAAAATATCAACATTTAAAAAATTATGTGAAATTTTAAGTTTTTGATTTTTTTTCAATCTTCTTCCAAAACGATTTTGACTAAGCGAAAAGAATTTCAATAAAACTGTTTTTCTGATTTTTGATAAAAAATTCATGTATAGGTATACTTAACAGAAATAGAAGCTCGACGTTTTTGAGAAAATTTCCATATTTTTGGATTTTCCTGAATATCTCGTTAAATGCGTTACCAATTTTTACAAGGAACGTTATACATATAGCTTTGAGCCACAGGAACAAATTTGTGTGTTTCTTTATTTAAGACTCCTTATGCCTATGCATATTTTTAAAAATGAAGTATATGCTATTTAGTTTATAAGAAAAAATAAAAATAAAAAACTTGACTAACTTAGAACAAAAGTGTATAAGCGAATTAACAACTTCGTCTGTATATAAACTGTAAAACAAACCAAGATTTGAAATTAGCCGTCAATTAGATTATTATTAGTGTTTCACATATGTTCAATTACAAATCAAATGCCATGACATGCATTGCTTACCACAGAAACATTTTTTCGCTATCTCACTTACAGGTCTTAACTATACAATACTAAGTCGTCAATTCTATCAATAAATAGACTTAAAATACAAAACGTAATTTAATATATGTAGGTACCTTGTCAGACAGAAAAAAAATACCACACTAACATGACGACTTACAAGGAATTTTATATCAATCAGCAGTGTGGTCGAGATCAAAATACACATAATACGTTAAAAAAAAGATAAGAATATACGTTCATTCTTAAGATTTCCTTGACAAAGCCACATCTAGACAACAAAATCTAGCTGATGGCTGATGGTGGTTCCCTCTTACAATGTCTGACATATGTACACAACAAAAACATCGTCTAGTCTCAATGAAACAAAAAACAAAAAATCCCTTTACATTGTGGTCTCATTCGTTACGGTCTGCCAATTTTTCCAGGTTTCGTCTCGATTACGCAACTTGTCAAAGTAATTAACATTCATACTGCCACGAGTTCTATCAATCTAGCTAGTATAACCAATATTTAACCTCCGTGTAGGTATTTTTGTTTTTGGAGTTGTCATCTGTTGGTCTTGTTATCGGGTGTCTCATGAGCCCGATTACAGATCTATATAGAAATGCCTTGTCTTGTGGTTATGATGGCGTCAATAGAAACACAGAGACATCACATCGCTTCTATAAGTTCCAAGTTAAATGACTTTTGGTCTTAATAGATTTGTATCATGCAAAACATATCCAACTTGACCTATGACTCAAGACTAACTTAAGAAAAAAAATGCAATACGCAATATTATGGCGCCATATCAAATCGGTAAGGAAATAAAAATCGTGATAGTGTTATTACGGCGGCGCGGCGGCGGAAATGTCATACACTTCAGTTATGGTAAGCAATATATATGAGGAGACAGTCTCGACTTGTTGGTTTCACGAGACTTACCTTGGAATGTGTAATATGACGTGGGAATGGCAAAGGTGTGATCTTTAGCATCTTACTATTAAGTAGGACACTCACGAACAAAACGTTTGATAGGGTGAAATATGAGAAGTTTATTTTTCTTTTTTTTTATGAAAAGGTCAAGTGGAAATGGATAGATTAATCACAGCTTAGTAAATTTTATAACGTCATAAGCTTAATATTTACATATATTTTAAAATACATATAAACAACAATATCGATCATATACAAATTGATTTAAGTTTGTTGAAATATGTACATACAGATGCGACATTGTATGAACATATTATATTCCCAGCAACTCCATTCTAACAAAATGTTCTTATTTTTAAATTGGGGACACTGTGGCGTATGCGAACTATTTTGTGCATCAAACTTAAAAAGAAGACATTTCCCAAATAATTCACCACAGTTCAAGGTGATTTTTGACTGACATCAAACACAAACTATTGAACAGGGTATTGAAAAATACAAATGTCTGAAAAACTCTATGTGTTTGTTTTGGAGCCGTGGGCTTAGAAAAAAAAAAACGGTTTTGATTCCCTAAAATCGAATCCAAGCTTAGAATTGCTCGTTAACTTCGCTATTTCGGTATAAGATACTCAACGAAATATTTATTTTTTAGAAAACTAGTAACAGAACATATCTTTAAATTCAGAGTTTCTTCTTTAAACCTTTTGAATTATTCCAATAACTGGTTTCCTTTCAGAGAAAGGACAATCGGCAAAACTGTATATGGAAGGTGGTCTAGGAACCAATAAAAACGAGTCGTATGTCGTTGGAAAGGTATTTTTATGTGATACAATAGTCACTATAGCAGTTCATTTCAAATCACTGTGTGAAAAAAGTTATTTACTAACCAAGGTTTTGTTTTGGTACATTTCTGTGTGGAACAAATGTATACAAACTGGTCTTATCAATACCAATAATATGTATGTCGTTGAAAAGGTATTTTTATGAGAAATAATAGTTTTCATAACAACTTATTTAAAATCACTGTGTGGAAAAAATTATTCGCTGCTTTAGGGAATTTCGGTACAGATAAAATTTATGGAGCATGAGTAACAAGTAGCGAATAACTTTTTTCACACAGCGATTTGAACTAAGCTACCTTATTAACTATTGTAGTACATAAAATATCCTTTCCAACGACATAAGTCACGTTGTTATTGGTTGAACTTACGTTCACACTTTTTGCCCATACTAAAAAGAAAGCATTTTTTCACACTAAAATGAACCACAATAGTTCATTAATTTTCGAATAACTTTTTTTCACACAGTGATTTGAACTAAACTACTGTTAAAGGTATTGTAGGTAATGGAAATACCTTTACAATGACATATATATTGTTTGTTTTGTTAGACCAGTTTTCATAAATTTTGGCCATACTAAATATATTTTTTATTCATACTAGAATGCACCAGAACACAATTCTAGTTAGCGAATAACTTTTTTCACACAGCGATATGAAGTAAGCCTTCATAGTAATTATTGTAGTTCATAAAAATACCTTTCCAACGACATTTTTTGTGTCTCGTTGTTATTGGTCCTGTAGACGGTTTTGTCCTATTCTCCTTTCTTATATAAAAGCCATGAGCTTAACGCAGCAGGAGAATATTCTTATCTACGATTTCTTAAAAAAATAAAATATACGACTTTCAAGTTCTAAGAATTGTATATGAAGACTTGGAAATTATGAGAGAATAGATTGCTGGTAATGCTTATAAGCATGGAATTCGATGCATTTTACTAAAACAACTCTATTAATAGTTCAAAGTAAAATAAAAAGTGCCATCTAAATTCTGAATTACATAAATATTAATGTATGAAAGAAAAAATGTAAAAATCGTTGGAGCGGAGTATTTACTTAAAGACATGATTTTGTATATAAAAAAGTTCTTAACGGTCTTACATCATCTGTATGGAATGTACCGTTATTATTACATAAGAGTATTCTAAAAAGTGTTAAAAAACCTTTAGGTATCGAATTTCAAAAAATCTACCATGTCGTATTCAAAATATTAAGTTTGAAAAAATCCAAAATTTTTATTTTTATATTATATCTACATTAAAATCAGTTATACCTGGCAGGACTGGGGAGCGTGAGCCTCAGTCAACTTCTTGGAAAACACATTTTATTAAATATCTCGTGAACCGTGCATCGTACGAATATAAAAGTTAATTTTTTTGAGAGCTAATATTCCATTCTTTTATTTGATTTTTTATTTAAATCAAGTCGTTTATGTGAAAGGTTTTTGAGAAATTAAATTTTAAAGTAAATATTTTCAAAAAAAATTAGAAAAAAAACAAAAAAAAAGAATGGAATGGAGTTCAAAAAACATCGCACGAAAATATTTAGTTTGTCACAACTAATTAATGAACTAACGGTGCAATACAATTTTAAGTTTTAGAAGTTTTACTACTTTTTGAAAAAAAAAACATAGAAAACATAGAATAGAAAATTCTAAATTATCAACTATATTAACAACAAACTAACCATGAATTATTTAGCAACAAACCATTTGGTTTACCCGGGTTTAACCCCTTTTCAGGGTGGTGCTGCGCAAACTCGATGTAAAGCTAGGAAGGAACCCAAATGACGTGGAAAATATTGCACGATCAGTTCAAAATTGTTGCAACTAATTAAAGACTAGTTAACGACAAATTATTAAGCCATAAACTATTCCGTATTAGCAGTTTCTACCCCTTTTTTAGGTGGTGCTTCACTTACTTGAAATAAAAGCTAGTATAGGACCCAAAAAACATAGAAAACATTACACAAATAAAATTTTTCACAACTAATTAAAGACTAAATAACGGCAAATTATTAAGCCACAAGACATATGGTATACAAAATTTTTACCGCTTTTCAAGTTATATGAAGTTAGCAAAGCACTCAAAAAACATAGAAAGCATTCAACGATGAATTTGAATTGAATAAGTCATAAACCATTTGGTATGAAAAATTTTTGTTAATTTTTGACAAAAAACATAGAAAACATTGAACGGCAAATTCGAAACTGTCACAATTAATTAACGACTAGTTAACGACCCACCGAATGTGAGCATTTTTGTCTTTTCGCTATTTATTTTAAGACCATCACTCACCTTCAGTGTGAGTGGAGACATATGTACATATATCATCGGCTTAGTCAAAATGTGAGTGAAGACATATTATATCATCGGTAAAGTCTAACAGCGCTATTAATAAAAAACGCTTATTCTACCTTTATTCCACGATTTTACTAAACCACGGAATAAGAGTTAAGCCACGGGTTAAAATTTCTCATTAAAAAAATTTATATTCGTGGAATAGTTAAGTGACGTTTACCGTGCGAGGCCTGTTCAGTAACTTGAAATTTGTACCCAGTTTCGCAAGCTTGGGTTTTTTCGTATGGTTTTTGACATCTTAAAATTTCAAGTAACCAAACACACCTAAGAATTTTCTTGTTTATGTCTATCTAAATTATTAGTAGGTTTTATGGTAAATTTAATAAAAAAAAAAAAAAGAAGCGAGAGTTGGAGCACAAAAGACAAAGTAAGCTCATAAAAATAAACTAAACCATTTGTAAATAACCTTTTGCTTTATATTCTTCAGAACATAGCGAAATCATTGTGCATAGAAAAAAAAATGTTATTGAAAAGGTAAATCTTCTGATACCAACACCAATAAAAAAAATAGTCTGGCTGCTTATTCCTTCGCTAAACCATCTGCTTCGGTGGTTTAGCATAATAAACGTCACATAGCAGAAATTTTGTTTTATTAGTAACATTTTGCACTTAATCCATGGAATAAGGCTAACCCTTCGCTATTCCGCGTTTTTTAATTTGGCTGTAAGTGACTAAGCCTCTCAAATAGTCTCCACTGAATGCCCTGTCTCTCCACTGTACCACCGCTGGCCATCAAAACATCGTTTATTGTCAGCAGAAAGAGAATTGGTGATATAATATCCCCCTGCCTCACAACCTGTCACACTTCGAAAGAGTCAGATAGCTGCCCATGATGTAAAAAAAAAACATCTTGCGTTGTTGTAGGATTATTTTTCTATTTCTTAGCAATAAACAGTCGAATTTTTAAGCTAATTAGGGCCAGTTTGTTCACAGTGGGTTAAATCAGCAATTAGATTATCACTGATTCTGTTAAACCCATAGTTATGAATCTGTGATAATCAGAGAGTGTTTGTTCACTCAATTTTCAGTTTGATTAATAAATCATAGTTTTTCCAATAATCTTTCCATTTTCCAGTCTATCTGTCAATCAATTGTCAGACGTATTCCGTCATTAACTTATTTCAGTGTGAGTGAGCTTTCGAAAAAAACAGTTTTTGTGCAAAAAAAACACGGAAAATCAGTGCTTGAAATATAATGTTGTGTTCAATTTAAGATTATTTCCTGTTAAATTACTATACAGAATAGCTACACACGTGAAATTTGTATTTATTTTAATGCGGCTAATTGATTTTTTTTCCAAATATATAGTTGAAGTGTGTAGGTAGTGCTGGCATTTTGTGAAACCTAGTGATGGGATTTTTTCCCAGTTGTAGTTTTTCTATGCATATTTTATATTAGGCCTTGCAAAAAAGCACTTTATTTTTCGATAGTAAATAAAATAACTACAATTTGTAGTAAAATCTGTACAAATTGTTTATTTTTTTCTTGCAAGATGGACGATGCTTGATTTCTCTTCATTCATGTTCTTTGTTCGAAGGAATTTAATAGATTTTGTTTCTCTTTTTTATACCTACGCTCAGGAAATAACCAATGACGAACAAACGAAATTCCAGAAAATCTTTGATTAAATCATGCTAATCAGACAGAATCGGCGAATTAGTGATTTCTCCAATTAAGTGCTCAAATCATGGATTCTCTGTTTAAAATTTTGCTGAACAAACGCATTCAATGATAACCAACTGGAATAATCATTGATTTAAGTTGACAAGGTGTGAACAAACTGGCCCTTAGTCTAATAAATCTATTAAATAAGGCTGATATTATTTCAAAACAATTCCATCTATAGAAACCGTTAATACATTATATGTAATATTAAAAACTTGAACTACTATTATGTGATACTAGATTAACACGGTCGAACAAAGGATAAAAAACACGCTGAATTTTTTGTGTGCGAATGAAGAATTTCGCCCCGTTTTTCTGGCAAACTTGTCTGTTTCTGCAGTATGACAATGAAAAACACACCCCAAGAGTCTAAAACAACAAAATTCAAACAAAAAACTATGTATGAAAAAGGACGATCAAAAAGTAAATGCAATAATTTTCTCAGCTTTAAAAACTTTTGGTTTAAAAACATTCTTGACATTAATTGACATTGACATTAAAGTTAAAAATGGTTTTTAGCATACATATAATATATCACCACTTGTTTATTTGAGGGAAAAGGTACTTCAATTTGTATTTTTTTTTTTGGATCTTTTACACCCTTTTAAATCATAAATTTTTGGCTAATGGCTCTACTGATTCTGACAGAAGGGAGTCAATACTTTTCATCTTCAATATTAACTAAGCTTCTTACAATTTTCAACCATTTGAGCCACTTTATGCAACTCAATAGCGCACTTCATTTTATAATAACTGTTATTTCTTTCAGACACTATTTTTTACTCACTGCCTTTAAGATATCAGATAAAGATTTTTCCAATTAATGAAATGACTTTTCAAATTTCAATCACTCTTAACTTATATTGACCGATTTATCACGTGCTTAATGTACATATTTTTTTTTGTATTTGCCAACATGCCTCGAATGCAAATGTCATCTTTAATTATGCACACCCAGCCTCAGTATAAAAACGGACTACAGACATCTGCTCTCAAAAGAACGAATGCATACATATAGCAAAACAAAAATGATATGCACCGGCAATCGGCCATTGCTAACAAACAAATCTAACGTCTATGTCTCCCGTCATTGCACTTAAAAACTATGTAAAATCTGAAAAATCGTTGTTGCAACGAGATTTCTCCACACTGACTCCAATGACTGACAGCAATAATAACAACGAACTGGCGCGTGGTGTCAGTTATTATTTTGCATTTCGTGTTGTCTGGAATAATTGCCCTATTTGTCTCCTACCTGTTTTTTTTTTTTTTTATTTTTTATTTTTTTTTTTACTGCTTAGGACTGGTTCTCATGTTTCACCTTATAATTACAATTTAATTGTCGATCTATCGTGATTAATGTGAGGGAACTCGCCTATGAAATCGTAAAGCAATAATTAATATTAGATCTACGATATACGACGATATTATATTTACATATCACAATAGATGTATAACCTAAGGAGTATGTGTTGGCTTGGCAAAAAAAAAAAATGGTTGAATAATAAAGAATAAAGTAAAAAATTTTACGTTGTATACCTTTGAGCTTGGTGATTAATAAAAAACATTTTGAAGTAGGCAAATGTATGCTTATTTTGTGAAATGAAAACAAGGTAGAGATTAAACAAAGGAAAATTTACTTAAGGACCTGTTTCTATTATTGCAATTAGACAAATCCAATAAAATTAAATAATAGAGGAAAGAAGACTAATTTCAAGCCATCAGTTTGGATTAAGAAATAAACATTCCACAATAGACCAAGTGCATCGGATTACGGATGTTGTGGGCACTTCAAGTATGCTCGGCTATATTCTTAGATGTTGTTCAAGCCCTTGACAAGGTTTGGCACTTGGGACTTGAGTACAAACTGCATAGGGAACTTCCCAGGCAGTACTACGAAATACTGAAATCCTACGTTACGAACCGACTCTTTAGAGTACGGTACGACCAAAAGTGCTCGAAACTAAAGAAAATTGAAGCTGGTGTACCACAAGGAAGTTTCCTAGGACCAACCCTGTATCTGTTATATACAAGGGATATTCCAGTGGACATCCACGCTACCATGGCCACCTTTGCTGATGATACTGCAATATTGGTGCCAGATAAATCCGTTGCGGAGGCAACTAAAAAACTGCAAAATGTGGTCGATAAAGTTAGAGACTAAACGCAAAAATGGCGTATCAAATTAAACGAAACAAAAGACGCATATAAACTTTACAAACAAAAACAAACAATGTTCCAATTCTTATAAACAGTACAGTACCTTTGGGTTTAAAGTTTAAATGGAAAGAGCGCATCAAAAAGAAAAGAGAAGAACTGAACTTGAAGTACAGAAAAATATACTGTATGAAAAAGAACTCTGACCTATCTCTACAGAACAAATTATTATTGTTCTATAAGCAAGTATTGAAGCCCGTTTGGACATTATGGCATCCAACTATGGGGTTATACAAACAAAACAAATGTTGAACCCATCAAAAAATTCCAAAGCAAGGTCCTTCGTGGACAAGGATGTTGCAATTGGGTAAAATATACCAATTTTTTTTTAATAATTTTGACTCCATCAAGTCAATTTTTAAGGGAGCGGTGCGATATCCCGCAGACCCAAAATTTCGAATAACGACATCTCGTATTTTTTTTTTTATTTTCAAATAATGAAATCTCGCAAACAACAAAAATTTAAAATTTTGTTTTTCATAATCTCGCAATTACAAACTTTCGCTTTTAACAATCTCGCATCGAAAAATCTCGCAAATCTCAACCAAAATTTCGTAGTTTAAAATCTCGTGACCTAAAATCTGGCAAATTCAAATCTCACAGCATTCGTTACACACACGGCTTTTAAAATTTTGTATTGCAACTAACACATTTTTTAATCAAAATATTGCAAAGTAAAATTTTGATTAAGAGATGTGTTATGAAATTATATTTTGAGAGATTTTGATTTGCGAGATTTTAGTACGTGGGATTTCGTTAATGCGAGATTATGAAAAGCGGGATTTTCTTATTGCGAGATCAGGCAAAAATAAAATTCATTGTAAATGCGATATTTCGTTATGCGAGGTTTCGGATGCGTGATTTTAATCTACGAGATTTCATAGCCAACCCGATTTTTATTATCTTGACCAAAGAGATCTCGACGACTGGACCAACTGATCAAAAAATGGGGAAAAAAATCGGCATTAGGAAATAACACCCAAGGAAAAAGCGTTCAAATAAAACTGGAAACAACGACCGAAAATTCCGAACAAATTGTTGCTGTAATTTCTTATACTCATTTCGGGTGATATTTTATTATTTCGATTCTTATAAAATTATACAATGCTTAAAGTAATAAAGTAAAATAGGCAAATTAGTCCCGTCATCATCATCATCGTGTCCTGTAACCCCGGCTGGGGCATAGGGCGTCAACAAAACTTCTCCATCCTTCACGGTCGTCTGCAAGGTACTTTAGCTGTGGCCACGTCTTTCTCTGGGATTCTGCTTCTGCTAAGACAGTTGATTTCCATGTTGTTCTTGGTCTTCCAACCCGCCGTGCACCCTGAGGATTCCATTCAAAGGACTGCTTTGCAATTTCATCGTTTGGTTTCCTCAGTGTGTGACCAATCCAACGCCATTTACGCTTTCTTATGTCGACGTCCAGCCGCTCTTGACTTGTCCTGCGCCACAATTCCTCATTTGATATTATTTGTGGCCAGCGAATCTTTAGGATGTGGCGAAGACAGCGATTCACAAAAGCCTGCAATTTCTTCGAAATGATAGACATTTTACATTACATTAGTTTTTATTGAACGGAAATTAATATTTACAATTGGTTCTTAATTCTATTCTTATATTATTATTACATTGACATTTTAATTTGTTTTGGCACATAAGGGGCCTAATTTTATACATTGTTTTATTTTTATAAAAATTATTTAAAAGATTGTGATTGATGATTATACTATTTAATACTATGAGGATGATTCATCTCGGGTTGTTCAAATCCGGTTGTCTTTTGGAAGGATGTGGGGTTTCGGTGGCTTCTAGCCACGGTGATAATTTGACGCTGTCATCATCATCATCGTGTCCTGTAACCCCGGCTGGGGCATAGGGCGTCAACAAAACGTCTCCATCCTTCACGGTCTGCTGCAAGGTACTTAAGCTGTGGCCACGTCTTTCTCTGGGATTCTGCTTCCGCTAAGACAGTTGATTTCCATGTTGTTCTTGGTCTTCCAACCCGCCGTGCACCCTGAGGATTCCATTCAAAGGACTGCTTTGCAATTTCATCGTTTGGTTTCCTCAGTGTGTGACCAATCCAACGCCATTTACGCTTTCTTATGTCGACGTCCAGCCGCTCTTGACTTGTCCTGCGCCACAATTCCTCATTTGATATTATTTGTGGCCAGCGAATCTTTAGGATGTGGCGAAGACAGCGATTCACAAAAGCCTGCAATTTCTTCGAAATGGTAGACGTGACTTTCCAGGTTTCACAAGCATATAACAGCACGGATTTGACATTGGATTCGAAGAATCTCAACTTAGTGCGTAAGGAGATTTGACTGGATTTCCAAATTGGGGACAGAGTACCGAAGGCAGCACGAGCTTTATTTATTCTACTTTTAACGTCCAGATCCGTACCACCGTTAGCAGAAACAATACTGCCAAGGTAGTTAAATTTTTCCACTACTTCAACTGGCGTCTCCTGTAAAATAATACGCTGCTGTGTGGAGCGGCCTGTGAGCATTATTTTTGTCTTTTTGCTGTTAATTCTTAGACCACTCGACTCTCCCTTCACTTGCAGTGTTTGGCACATCCCGTTCAGCCCACTGATGTTATTTGCCAGTAGACATATGTTATCGGCATAGTCTAAATGACTGAACCTTTCGAACGGTCTCCACTGAATGCCCTGTCGCTCAGCTGTACCAACACTGGCCGTCAATACGTCGTCCATCGCCAGCAGGAAGAGAATTGGCGATAGAACATCCCCTTGTCTCACACCCTGTTGCACTACGAAGGAGTCGGATAGCTGCCCATTGTGCAAAACAAAACACCTCGCGTTGTTGTAGGACTCTTTAATAATGGCAACAATTTTTGGTGGAATTCCTCTACCAAGCAACGATCTCCATATACATTCTCGGTTAACTCGATCAAAGGCCTTTTCAAAATCCACGAACAGGAGGTAAAGCGGTGATTGATATTCCATCGACTGCTCGAGGACGATACGCAGGGTGTTGATATGGTCGACACACGATCGACCACTGCGGAAGCCGGCTTGATGCCTCTTGAGTGTAGACTCGATTCTATCCTTTATTCGCTCGAGTATGATTGTTGCCATTAGTTTTGGGAAAACGGACAAAACGGTGATACCACGCCAATTGTTGCAATTCTTTAAGTCACCTTTCTTTGGCAACTTAACAATCACACCATCCTTCCAGTCCCTGGGATAGCTTTCGTTTTCCCAAATGTTTTGTATCAGCGGATGTAAAATACTAGCCGCTGCTACGGGATCGGCTTTCAGGAATTCAGCTGGTATTCCGTCCAGTCCAGCTGCCTTGTTGTTTTTGAGGAGATTTATTGATGTACGAATTTCCGATTCTGACGGGGGTTCGATGTCAATACCCCTATAGGACCTGCGCATCTCGTTTAGTTGGGGCACTTCAGCACTCTGCTCAACTGAATCCTCATTTAGCAGGGCACAAAAATGGTCCTTCCATCTACTAAGCTGATCCTCAATTGATACCAAAAGTGTGCCATCCACATCCATTACAGGATGATTGGTGTTGCTTTTTTTCCCGATAACATCTTTGGCTATTTGGTACAATTCCCGGATATCTCCTCTTCTGGCAGCGCTTTCCGCATTATCTGCGAGTCCATCCAACTTCACCCTCTTGTCACGTCTAACACAGCGGTAGACCATCTTATGTGCAATGCGGTACTCTCTTCGCAAGTCAGCCTTTCGTTGAACATCAGCTTCGGCATTTATTTGGATTTTCAACGATTTGCGAAGTTCGATCTTATCCCAGGTGTCTTGGGATATCCAAGAGTCTCTACGTCTCGTTCGCTTGGGTACAGTTTCGGATCCAGCCTCCATAAAAACACTTTTAATTTCACCCCACATCTCATCAATTGTTGAATTCTGGATTCCATTTAATGACGAGGCTCTGTCGTTAAGGGTGGTGACATAGTTTCGACATATGTTGGGGTCATTTAAAGCATTAGTAATGAATTTTGTGCTCCTTGCTGCATCCTGCGCTGGTTTTTGTACGGCAGCGGTTCGTAGTTTGAGACTCATCAGAACCAAATGGTGGTCGCTTCCCACATCGGCATTTCTTATACTCCGGACATCACACATAGACTTCCTCCATCGCTGCTGAATCATGATATGATCAATTTGGTTTTCGGTTTGACCATCCGGATGCACCCAGGTAATTTTGTTGCACGTCTTATGCTTAAATACAGTCCCACCTATGACAAGACGATTCGCGTTACAAAAGTCGACAAGCAAGTCACCATTTTCATTCCGTGACCCCACGCCATTTCTTCCCATCACGCGTTCCAGTCCGTAATTGTCTGAACCGACTTGGGCATTAAGGTCTCCCATAACGACTATGATGTCGGCTCTCGGAACACTACTGTAAACCGAGTTAAGATGAGTGTAGAACGCGGTTTTGTCTTCCTCGGTCGCTTCATTTGTGGGGGCGTAGCACTGAATAATTGTGACGTTACGAATTTTTGAACGAAACCTTGCTGTCATTAATCTCGCAGAAATGGGCGCCCATGAGATCAAACAACGCCTCGCTTCTTCGTTCAACATAATTCCGACACCATGCAGTCTTTGGCCACCCTCTCTTTCATCTTCGCCGGAATACAGCATTCTCGTCTGTCCAGTGTCTGATCTGTATTCAGCTCTTCCTCTCCACTTAGTTTCGCTTATGCCCAGGATACTGATCTTTAGGCGAAGCATTTCACGCTCAACCTGCTCGTATCTACCATCGCTGTACAAGGATCGAACGTTCCATGCTCCGATTTTCGTACGTATGCGGTAGCCAAAAGTAACATTTGCGCTTCTTGAAAGACTTCTTCTATTTGTCAACGATTCATTTATTATTATGGCGTCTTGATTGACGCTCGTACATGAAGGATGCCGCACCCCCAAATCCGATGTGCGGTTTACTGCAGCCGAAGCTACAGAAGGATTTTCTATAAAAAGATTACCTCTTGGGGACTCATTTCCATTTGTTGTCATAATTCATGTATTTGCATATATCCTTCCACCATGGTGTTTTCCGAGATATGATTAATAACATACATAAGCTCAGATTTGACAGGCACACCCGCCTTTTGTATGGTCAAACACATAACTGCTCGAGGCCGCCCACTATGGGAAAACAGACGCCTTTTGTAGCCGCCCAATATGGGTTACAGACGCTACCTGCTGCTGCCGTTGGCCTTTTACCAAAAAAAAGCTCCTCCGCCACCAGACTATCATGCCGTTGACCGCCACCTGCAGTTCATCCGCCTTAAGGGGGCTTTTAACCATCCCGAGGACAAGTTTGTGCCCTGACCAGCATAGCTGGGTTGTCTGCTTATCCCGGCATCCATTCGGTCCCCCTGCACGTTAGCGTTACCCGCCCTCTACCACGCGGAGGTGTGCATAGGGATTTTCCTATCATTGAGCCTAGGGCCATATGGCGTCCTAGCACTCTCAAGTACTTTTAGAGGGCAAATTTGACGCTGTATCTTCGTAAAATTGAAGTGCCTCGTCGTCGTTGATAGGAATGATTCCGTTGTCCAGTAGTGCTGTCACATCAAGGTATCGTGGCTCGGGGTGTCTCTCTTCACTTGTGATGGTTCTCACCAGAGGGTTTGGATGATTGCTTAGGTTGTTCGTCAGTCTTTTGGCAGCACTGATCATGTATTTGTCAAGGGGTGTTATTCCGGATGCCTCGTAGAGTCGCTTGTTGCTGAAATGTTTTCGCCGCCGTTGGTCGAAGTGGAGTCCTGTGCAGATCCGAAGGATCTTCCTCTCGAACACTCCCAGTTTCTTCATGCTGGTTTTCGAAATAGTAAACCAGACAGGAAAGCAGTATGTGATGATTGGTCTGAGAAGTTGTTTATAGAGAAGCAACTTCGTCCTTTGGCTGAGTCCATTCCTTTTCCGCAATAGGGGGTGGATACGGTGGAAAGCGTAGTTTGCTTTCTTCAGAACAGCTGTTACATGCGGAAATGATAGACGTGACTTTCCAGGTTTCACAAGCATATAACAGCACGGATTTGACATTGGATTCGACGAATCTCAACTTAGTGCGTAAGGAGATTTGACTTGATTTCCAGATTGGGGACAGAGTACCCAAGGCAGCACGAGCTTTATTTATTCTACTTTTAACGTCCAAATCCATACCACCGTTTGCAGAGACAATACTGCCAAGGTAGTTAAACTGTTCCACTACTTCAACTGGCGTCTCCTGTAGAATAATAAATACACTGCTGTGTGGAGCGGCTTGTGAGCATTATTTTTGTCTTTTTGCTGTTTATTCTTAGACCACTCGACTCTCCCTTCACTTGCAGCGTTTGGCACATCCCGTTCAGCCCATTGATGTTATTTGCCAGTAGACATATGTCATCGGCATAGTCTAAATGACTGAGCCTTTCGAATGGTCTCCACTGAATGCCCTGTCGCTCAGCTGTACCAACACTGGCCGTCAATTCGTCGTCCATCGCCAGCAGGAAGAGAATTGGCGATAAAACATCCCCTTGTCTCACACCCTGTTGCACTACGAAGGAGTCGTATAGCTTAGCTACCCATTGTGCAAAACAAAACACCTTGCGTTGTTGTAGGACTCTTTAATAATGGCAACGATTTTTGGTGGAATTCCTCTACCAAGCAACGAACTTCATATACATTCTCGGTTAACTCGATCAAAGGCCTTCTCAAAATCCACGAACATGAGGTAAAGCGGTGATTGAAGTTCCATCGACTGCTCGAGGACGATACGCAGGGTGTTGATATGGTCGACACGCGATCGACCACTGCGGAAGCCAGCTTGATGCCTCTTGAGTGTAGACTCGATTCTATCCTTTATTCGCTCGAGAATGATGGTTGCCATTAGTTTTGGGAAAACGGACAAAACGGTGATACCACGCCAATTGTTGCAATTCTTTAAGTCACCTTTCTTTGGCAACTTAACAATCACACCATACTTCCAATCCCTGGGATAGCATTCGTTTTCACAAATGCTTTGTATCAACGGATGTAAAATACTAGCCGCTGTTACGGGATCGGCTTTCAGGAATTCAGCTGGTATTACGTCCAGTCCAGCTGCCTTGTTGTTTTTGAGGAGATTTATTGATGTAAGGATTTCCAATTCTGACGGCGGTTCGATGTCAATACCCCTATAGGACCTGCGCATCTCGTTTAGTTGGGGTACTTCAGCACTCTGCTCAACTGAATCCTCATTTAGCAGGGCACAACAATGGTCCTTCCATCTACGAAGCTGATCCTCAATTGATACCAAAAGTGTGCCATCCACATCCATTACAGGATGATTGGTGTTGCTTTTTTTCCTGATCACATCTTTGGCTGTTTGGTACAATTCCCGGATATCTCCTGTTCTAGCAGCGATTTCCGCATTATCTGCGAGCCCATCTAACCTCACTCTCTTGTCACGTCTCACACAGCGATAGACCATCTTATGTGCAATGCGGTACGCTCTTCGCAAGTCAGCCTTTCGTTGAATATCAGCTTCGGCATTTATTTGGATTTTCAACGATTTGCGAAGTTCGATCTTATCCCAGTTGTCTTGGGATATCCAAAGTCTCTACGTCTCGTTCGCTTGGGTACAGTTTCGGATCCAGCCTCCATAAAAACACTTTTAATTTCACCCCACATCTCATCAATTGTTGAATGCTGGATTCCGTTTAATGACGAGGCTCTGTCGTTGAGGGTGGTGACATAGTTTCGACATATGTTGGGGTCATTCAAAGCATTAGTAATGAATTTTGAGCTCCTTGCTGCATCCGGCGCTGGTTTTTGTACGGCAGCGGTTCGTAGTTTGAGACTCATCAGAACCAAATGGTGGTCGCTTCCCACATCGGCATTTCTTATACTCCGGACATCACACATAGACTTCCTCCATCGCTGCTGAATCATGATATATGATCAATTTGGTTTTCGGTTTGACCATCTGGATGCACCCAGGTAATTTTGTTGCACGTCTTATGCTTAAATACAGTCCCACCTATCACAAGACGATTCGCGTTACAAAAATCGACCAGCAAGTCACCATTTTCATTCCGTGACCCCAAGCCATTTCTTCCCATCATGCGTTCCAGTCCGTAATTGTCTGAACCGACTTGGGCATTAAGGTCTGCCATAACGACTATGAGGTCGGCTCTCGGAACACTACTGTAAACCGAGTTAGTCCCGTAGTATTGTATTTTTACCATGCAAATTGTGGGGTAGTTTTGATTCGTTCCCTGCTTTATGTTTTCAAAGGTGCTGAATCCGAATCTGAGCTTTGCGAACAAAGTTTCGTGGCGCAATACGGAAAAAATACAAAAAATTATGTAAAAACGCATTTTTTTGGGAATTTCGAGAATTACATCAGAGTACAATTGAAAGTACTCTAGCAATTTCCAACAAATCTCTGCCTTAGATTTTTTTCTGCGACAACCCATTTTGACTCAAGCGGTAGTTGAAAATTTACGTGTTTTAATTGCTTAATTTACTACTTTGCGTGACAAATTGAATTTTTTTCTTAAACATGAACCAAGATAATACTCTTCTGGTGGTTTTGATGCGTTGAGTTCGAATCTGGTCTTGAAATTGCTCTAGCAAGTTACGTTTTTGAATTATTCAAATCTAAAAGTAAAAACATGCGTTTTTTATGCAAATTTGTTGTTGTATTATTTCTCGAGATAATTTTTTCGAATTTATGTTTTTAGTCATTCTAAAGTATTAACATTTTACTTCGACATTCTTTTTTAATTTTCTTCTTGAAAAAGGCTTAAAACTAATTAATGATTTTCTTAAAGATGATTGAAGGTATTTGGAAGATTCAAATAGAATTTTGAGGAAAACTGCTTACACTTCAGAATGACTGTAAAAATTAATTCGAAAAAAAATTACATCGAGAAATAATATAACCCCAAATTTACATCAAAAACGCAGCTTTCTTTATTTTCAGATTCAAATATCTCAAAAACGTGACGTGCTAGAGCAATTTTAAGATCAGAATCGAACTTAACGCATCAAATACCACAAGAAAAGTATATTACCTTGGTTCATGTTAAAGACAAAAATTAAAATTTTGTCGTCACGCGAAGTAGTAAATTAGTGTTTTCTAGTGGATTTTCGGAAACAGTTAAAACTCGTCAATTGCAACTAGCACTTGAGCCCAAATAGGTTGTCACAGAAAAGAACCTAAAACATAGATTTGTCGGAAATTGTGTATACTTTCAATTGTGGTTTGATGCAGTTCACGAATAATTGATAGTTTTCGAGCTTCAAGTTAAAACTCCCAAAAATTGCATTTAAGAATAATTTTTTGCAATTTTTTAGATGTTGCATCAAGAAATTTTGTTCGCAAAACTCAGATTCGGATTCAGCCAGGCGCGGATACAGGGGGGGGGCAATGGGTGCAATTGCCCCCCCCTGGGCAAGAACGAACGAAGCATAAAATATAAATTTAATAAAATGTAATCAAAAAAACGTTATTTCGTTATACGTTTATAAAATTTTTTCTTGGCAGCGCAGCGTTGCAGTAATGAGTGGTTGTTCGTTTTCCGCTGGCTGATCAGGTTCAGTTAAGAAAAGTTCCGCTTTGCACAGATAGCGCCTTCAAATCGACTGAGTGGAAAGCTTACAACTTCAGTTTTAGATCTCGATCTTCAAAGTTAAGGTCTTTAATTAAAAGATAAATGTCAGGCTTCATTACTGTAAAACATTTTGTGAGAAGAGTCAATTTATTTCAAACAAGGGAGCAGGCTGAATCCGTAATCGATTTCATTTTCACTTTAAAATATGCTTTGAATGAAAAATTTCACAATTTGAAAAATGATGTTTTAAAAAGTTATTGCTTCACCTCTAACCCTACTCTACAAATTTGTTAGTGGTTTTTTATACTTAAATGTAACGGGAGAGGTGACAGGGGCACTTATCTAAATTTTCAACCTTGAAGTTGATTTTAATTTAAAAGAAAATTAAATCTTTAAAAAACGTCAATTCACGAGTAATTAGCTTCAAAAATTTCTAATTTTGCTTTAAATGCTCGGATCTACAGGATGAAGATATCTAAATTAAAGTTAAAATAATAAACTACATTTTTGTATAAAAGTTATTCATAAATATCAAAAAATTTCATAGGTACTAAATGGGTGATAGATTTCTTTTTGTGATAAATATTAAAATGTGCGTTTTCATTGAGGAAGTACTTTCACTAGAAAGCTCTCGAGAGTGACTCTCGGATATCTGTCTTCCCCTATGGTGAGCTTGTTTCATGACTGTGCCTGTGTCCACTTTGGAGTTTAATTCTCGAGAACTTCTTCAGAGCTGCTCACCGCCTTTATACTCTGAAATTGATACGCACCTTAAGAGTATGCACATGTGTCTCGAGCTCGGAGCACATCTGTTTTAGCCATAAGATGCGTTTTTGATGTGAGGATTTTGTCGCTATCGTTGATGTGTTTTTGGAACTTCCGTGTTCCATATTATTAAACTGGCGAAGAGAACAAATCTAACGAAGAAGATTGTGGAGAAACCGCGAAACGACTATAGAAGTCACTGCTAAAGAGAAGTTGGATGGAACTTATATACCTCAGGAAAGGATAGTTGTTTCATAAATTCGATTGTCAAATTATTGCCATTTTTCGACGGGAATATTACTATTGTATCGAATTGCATGAGTCTAACTCTGTAGTCGATGTTTTGAGCTTAACGAAGGCTAAGTATATTGTTAATGAAATGTATAACGAAAGTTAGTCCCAATCGAGAAGTTCGGATGGAAAAGTTTAATAAAAGGTGGTGTTATTTTTTTTTGGATTTTCCACTATAATCATTAAGGGTATTCATGCCACAGCGTAAAGTCGTCGTAAACGTAGTAAAGTTTTAAACATCGTAAATCTTTCAAATTCTCCATACAAATTGTGACAGAATAACGAAGTTTTAAGCTTTACAACGCTTACGACGACTTTACGCTGTTGCTTGAATATCCATATTGTCTTTTATTTCTATGTCGGAAAGTTTGGTTTTGTATCGATGAAGGCATCTGAACAAACGATACGGTTCATCTCGGTTTTGATTTATAATTTCAGTTTAGCTTAAATACAACTGAAGGGTCCAGGGGAAAAACGGCTGGAGTCCACTTTTTGAAAAAATTAAACTAATGATGACATCTTATAGATTTGTATGGGTACTATCTGATGTAGTATAGCTCTCTTCACATAGGATTTTGAAAACTCGCAAAATAGTACACTTTTTAAAAAAAACTTTTTTCCAAAACTATCTTTTTTGCTCCAAAAATTAAACAAAGCGATATTAAAAAAAGAAAACTTGTGAATAAACCTAGCGACATGTGAGGTAAATAATTAAAACAAAAAAAATTAGATATTCTAACTACATCCGGTCGAGGTCCTGTCTAACAAATTGAATTGCAAAAACGGTCCAATGTCACGCTTGTGAAAATTATTTTATTTTCAAACTTTATTTGAAAATCTAGAGGTGTCTGAATAAAAAGCAAAAAACCGGTTCCAATTATCATGTCCGGTTCTTTCAGAAGAAAATTTCAAATCAAAAAATTCAAAATTTTGGTTAAAACATGGAAGGTCCTTTTGACTCATGTCAGCTTATCATGCAAAATATTCAGGTTGTTAAAATGAATATATGTTTGCTTACTTGAGTACTTCGTGCTCATTAAAAAAAATTGTTAGTTTTATTTATTTTTCTTTAAATAATCCATTATTTTAGTAATATATTTACAACTACGTTTTTCTAGGAATCAATTAAAGTGGACTTTAGCCGTTTTTCCCCTGGACCCTTCAACTATTTTCAAATTAATGCAATGGTTTTGTCTGCACAAAATATTTTTTATCAACGTCCTTCAATTTTCTTGCAAACTCATTTGACGCGTTTCTACAGCTTCTCAATATTTTTAGCAAACTCCAAACTGCATTATCGAACACATGCTTATGCAGTAAAACTTGAATTTGCCTATTCTAACAGAATGCTTTTGCAGTTTGCGTTTAAGAACATTCTGAAAAACGTATTTTTGACGGTGATGACGTTCTCGAAAACGGCCTTTAACTAACAAGGCTAGGTTAGGTTGCCAGCTAAAAAAGAGGCTGGAAATTTCACTCGAACTCGAACGTCATGTGTCTGAATAGGAACATACCACTGTACCATTATGTAACCATTAGCTACGCAGATCCAGAGGGAACTCAAAAACGATGTAAAAGACACCATGCTATAGCTACAAGCTGTAAAACTTCATTTCACAAAGTTCAAAGTACCCGCTGTTCGAGAAATGTGGCAGTTATGAAAGATTCAATTGCTTTCTTCAAATTTCAAACTCACATTGCTTAATGCTTTGTGTGACCAGGCGTGTAGAGCGGTATGAAGTGTACTCAAATTTTCTGTAGACCTCATCAAGATTTTGGAAACTCACGAAAATTGCCCCCCCCTGAACGAAATCCTGGATCCGCGCCTGGATTCAGCACCCTCGAAAACATATAGCAGGGAACAAATCAAAACTAGCCCACACTTTTCTCGCAAAGAGCCCTTTTGAGCACAATAAACTGGGCTAAATAGAAAAAAGCCCAATAAAGGGAAAATTGCTAAATCAACTGCAATATAAGAAAATATGTGCTGTAGAGGAGAGGGAACATCGCACGAACCTTCCGCGCTAACGCACCGTACGCTGGAGTACCACGTCTGTATTGGAAACGCGATGTGGTGTGCGGCATGACGACCCGCGAGGCAGCGTGACGACCCACGAATCCCCACCCAAATGCAGTTTATGGACGCACGTGTCACAATGAAGAGCTTGCTCCATTCGAATATTAAAATATAATTGTACACCTACCTTCATTTCAGAATGACGAAAAAAGCAGCTTCAAAGTCAAAACAATAACAAGATAAAATGCAAAACTAATTAAATAATATTAAAATTAAACCCTACAAATGCAAGTTAGTAATATTGTGTTCTTGAAATAAGTTTGTTTTTGGTTTAATCTAAGCTCGCACATACTGAAAATTATAGCTTAATTGTGTTGAAACTAGAATTTTTAGACCTTTGCATTTGCTTTAAGAACTTCCGAGTTTACCAAATTTTCGTCAGCAAAAAGCCTTGTTTAAACACTTTTTTTTTTATTTGATTTAAATTCGTTTTTTTTTTCCTGAATGTAAGGGCCCTTTTGAGCATAAATTGACTAGACGAAAAGCATTTTCAGGAAAAATATGAGGTTTGGATGTTCAAATTCAAATTAAAAAATGACAAAAATTCAACCTTATAAAAACCCATTCTTTTTCTATAGTATTTGGCCTATCTGTGTTAAAATAATTGTGTTTTAAGACCCCAACATCTATTATTTGTCTGAACCTATAAGCTTTTTTAGAAATTTCAGAAGAATATTATTAACCATTAAGAAGACTGATATTTCGTCTAGATTTTGACAAACCCTTTACTGCACTAGAAGCACTAGCTGCGGCGGCACATTGATAGATACATTGTTGCTGATCGTGGTTCCCTTAATTCAATCCAGAAAGCAGGAAATTATTATCCAAAGACATAATTAATTTCCAATCTGAACAAAGTCATCAACAAAAAGACACCATAACTAGATTCTTCTGGAATTGAATTAACTGTAGGCTCCAGCAATAGTGATATTGAAATAAATATACATTAATATAATATTTATATCATCTTTGGATTGCTCGTCTCAATAACATTAGAGACGCAAGCAACCACAAAGACAAACCCCTACAATTTGCTTGAAACAATGTATGCTCGACGCTTGTAACTTGGTTAGAGTATTAAGTCTTCTTAGGTGGTTGCGAGGCTGTGGCTTTGAGAGACTTTGTTGCCAAGCAGTTTTATAAGTCAATTGCATTGCAATAAAATACTATGTACATATATTCTACCATCTATACGGTTCCCGTTCCGAGTGCATGGTAATTCGATCTAATTTGCAGATCAATCAGTGTAATTGCGGTTTCATCTCCTTACGTGCATGAGTTGCAATCAATGCACAACGCAGCACATAGCCGATGATGGTTTGTGCCAGAGAGCCTACTGTCTGTCTGACTGTTGCATGCAGCATGTATAACTTTGTTTCAATTAACAAGATTGATTTGTACGCAACCCGGGCAGCTAATGAAGACGACATGATTACAATGGAAATACCGCTGCGGTTATGTGTTGCTGGGGATATTACATAGAATTGCTTTTGCCTTTGCCACATCCACGCCCAACTATCTCTACTTATATCAATCTCTATATACACTTCAGAGGTTGTAGCGGATCACTTTACTGCCCAATGAACTCCACTTGATGCAAAAAGCAATATCAATCACAATAACAATCATAATAACATTCATAGCCAATTTGGGATTGAAAGCAACTTACCGCGGCACGGCCCGGGATATGCCACTGCGATCGAATGTCCGATCTTGCAGACCATGCGATTTATATCGCATGTACTCTTGTACGTGTTTCCATCGACGCCGCAGACGGCTCGTGTCGGGTCAATCTTCTTGCTATTGTCGTCAGCTGGGCACTCAATTGCACAAACGATGCAATGCGGTATTGCATAATGATCTTCGACGCATTGCAATCCATTCATGCAGTTGACCTTTTTACAGGACGCTAAAAATGTAAAGAAAAAAAGGTGATTATTAATAAATTTTAAATAAAGACACAAGATAATAATACCAAGTTAATTTAAATGAAAATTTATTATTACGTGTAATATTTTATTGAATCCAATAAAATCAATCGGTGGCACACTCAAGTGACCTCAACTGATTGTATGTGCGTAACTGCGGAACGGCAGCTGATTGGCTTGAGGGGCTTGTCGGTTTAAGTAGAGTCAAAGTTTAAGTAAAATCTTTGAACAACCGAAACTTTAACAATTAATGTTTTACTTTATTAAACCTAATAAACATTTGACAATTCATGTTATTTTTATGTAAATCGAAAACAATAATGTTCAAATAAAAGTGCACAACATGAATCGCACGTCCGTTCTCTTATTATTTAAGTGATTTTAGGTTTTAAATTCATTTTTGAGGTTTTGTGATTGGCGTGGCTGGAGGCGAATTTTATTAAAATTATTTTATAAACTAATTGTGTCCTTGTGACCGTAGCTTAGCCTTTCAGGAAAAAATATTAAACTAAGGAAGAATTTTGTTTTTCAAAATCGAATGGACATGGAAGTCCATATATGTGTTGGAATTCCAGCCCAAAGTGAATGTTCGGCAATAGTCGATAAAAAAATTGTAAGTAATCAAAAAAACTTGTTGACATTTTTCTTGGCTAATTGCAAATTTTAATTGAAAAATCCATCGCCACACCTTCGATTCGAATAGACAATTTACTAGAGTAAATCCCTCCAGGCTCTTAAAACAACAACAACGAAAAAATAAAAAAAAAACTAAAAATGTCCAAAGCAACAAGCTTTTTGATTATTATCGTTAATCGATAAATCTGATTCTGGTACAATGTTTTTCTATATTTGGTAGCATTCTGACCATAAAATTATGCAAAAAAGGCTACAAAAATTACAGAAAGTTGGATTTTCTTTTTCAAGCAAAACAACTATAACAACCAGACTGCTTGACACACACAAAATTATATATTCGCTCATTGGTTGCAGACAGCACAGACAGAGTGTGTGTTATAATTTAGAACCACGTGTAAGCCCCGCAGTTAAAATTGTTGTAAGTTTGAATATTATAATGTATTTTTTGCTGGCCGCCACACCACTCTTGCCATCCGCCGCACCGCCGACACCACAATCGCCATCGGTGAAAATCCAATCAACAGTGTAGTTGACGCTCCATTGATTTCATATTTTGTTATTGTCGATTTGAGCTGAGGGTTTGCTGTGCCGGTCCGCTTGACCGCCTGACCGGTCGATATGTGTGTATGAGCCGTACACCGCACCAGCTTCTAAGACAAATTTGAATTAGTAAACGATTTGTTGCAACACTTTGTATTTTTTTTTTTTGAACTTGCGTCTTGTTCCAATTGTTTACCACAAAGGTAATAAGTGATTGCAAGGAGAAATACAATCCAATTACGTGGTCTATGTTACGCAGCTATAGATAACAGAGGGATGTAGACCAACAGCTTAAACTTCAAGGGTGAAGAAGCTTACAATGTCTAGAATCTAGAGGTTATAGATTTTAAAAGTTCAAGAAACTTCTCAGAGGGCGAGTTTTTAATGAAACTGAAATAATTTAAGTTTTAAACTCGGTTAATAAAGAAGTTCTGCATTCAGAGTTATCATATTACCCAGGCTATGAGTCTGATTTGTTTAAAAAATTTAAGAACGCATGCCAAACTAGTCCTTCTTTTGAATGTTGAAAATTTTGTCAGAGGCTATGATAAGGCTTACAGTGTCTAATAACTAGAATAATTATTTTATCAATTCAAAATTGGCCTGATTTTTCTGTAAGAAAATCTTTCAAAATGAGGTCTTAAGAAATAACGTCTCTTCACGATCCATAGGAATAAACCGGCTTAAATACAATTTTAAAAATTCCAAGTTACCTGACCATAAGCGAAAGTATACATACGTACGGGTCATGGATTTAATTTTGTATATGAAAGCCTCCAAAAAGTTTAAATACTTATAGTTAGGTAGAGCTATGGAACACTAAAAATTCTAATTTTTTTTATTCTTCAAAAATGTTTCAAAACAATTTTTGAAAACTCGATATTTCATAAACGACACAGTCCATTTATGCTAAATTGTTACTTAACTGTTTTTTTTACAATTTTAGGATAATTTGAAAAAAATGTTTTACTTGTTTACAAGGATGACGGTATCAACCATACAAATTAAAAAAAAAAACCTTACAGAAAATCTCATTTATTTGGAACATTTTTTTGTGTGATAAAACTATTTCGGTCCTGATAGAACGCTTCTTATTGAATTTTAAATTAAATTTAAGATTTAAATTTAATTTTTGTACAAAAACTTCTAAGGTATTAAAATAATTCTGCATATTAAAATGTTCCAACTAAAATGTTTGGATTTAAAAAAAAAAACTTTTCAAATCATTTTTTTTTGGAAAATTCTTTAACTGAGATTCTATTTCTCAGATCATACATCACATACATTTCATAAAACATAAACATCTTCACACATCATACAATTTTCTGTTTCTTAGATTTCATTAAAAGTGTTGTATGATACTTTCGATTGGTGTATGAAGTGTATGATTTTGACATTTCGCTGTCATTCAGTTTGTTTACGATTTAGATTTTTTTAGAATGCGAAAATAAAATTCTAGTTTGTGTCGTACGTAATTGCTCTTATAGTTCAAGTTATTAGCGTTTTTAAATATAAGCTGGAAGTCTTAATGTAAAAGAAATATCTTGAAATTTCTATTTGATTTTCGTCTTAAGCTAAATTAAAAAAAATTGTACCGATTATACCGATAGTTGATGGTATTTTTCAGGAAGGGCATTGGCATTTTAAGGTAGAGCATTGCCCCACAATGCCCTGATCTACATTCGATATCATGACTAAATTTGCTAATCATTCCATATGGCTTGGAAAAGTGTAGTCAGTACCGTGGCAAGTCCGTTCCTTGTTTTCCCAATTAAATCTACTATTTTCTAATGAAATACTTCAATGAATACCTTAGAAAAGTTTGAGTGCAATACTTACTGGACAAAATTTTGCAAAAATTAAAACAAAATATGTACTTATTGATGAATAAAATAATCATGAGGATAAACTTTTATTTTTGAATTCAAAAGATTTTCCGCTGAACCACCATTTTGTTTTAGTTTCAAGTCGATTGTATGGTGGTTTTTTAATAGAGGCACAAATTATATATAGTTAACAGCAGTCGTTTTATTTTTTGAACGTTGTTGTACTTTAAGAGTGATATGTTTTCATTCGAAGAAAGTGTGTCACAAATTAATTTTTCAGTACCGTGGTAGTATTTATTAAGCATGTTATAACATGTTTTTAGTTGACTATCAGAATTTTTTATTCCTGGCATATGTTTAAATTTTCCTGGAAGTTTTTTTTTCTCATTGGAATAGAGAAGTTAGGTCACATAAAGTGTAGATATATGTAAATGTCACACGGCCGTAGCCAGGCCTACGCTAGGGTGAGCTGAGCTCATTTACAAAAATTTAGAGCTCACCCAAAAGAATATTGAGTCGTAATAGGTATAGAACAAAACATTTCTTTTTTTCAAAATAAAATTTAAAATTTGCGTCAACAATTCCGATCAGTATCTTCAGTCGTTGATGGATAAAAGAAACCATCGGGCACAACCTTAACGCTTACGATATGGTAAGAGCTGTCCATGTTGACAAACAAAAATTTTGTTTCGTTGGGACTCTTTTTAAAATTGTTGCCACACCAGCAAATCAAATTATATAAAAACATGAGATTAGCTATCGCTAAGCTAATTCAAGCCGTGAAGGATAATGTTTAAGATTGGAGAACAGATGAATTATCTCACCAAATCTCCAATGCGCATCAGATGAAAAATAGAATGCTGTTGAATATTGTATCTTCTCTCAAGGCACGGAGAATTTTAAGTCGATCTTCCCGACTATGCGTCAGTAGAAGAAACGATGAAAGTTGTTTTACTAAAGCGTTTCTTTTAAATAACACTAGTTTACAAAATTTTGGGCTATGGTAAGGTCCTTAGAAAAAATATATTTTCTAGACTAATTTTGGGTCACTGAACATGAAAATCAAAATTATTTTTTTCCCAAAGAAGTGTTTTCGAGATATGCGCAAAAATCATTTTCACGGCTTACCTAATTTACATAAAAGGACTCAAGTGGAAGAAAATGTTTTTAAAAAAGATTTGAGCCAAAGTTTTTGAAAATCGGACGATAAATGTAGAAGTTATTAAATAATTAGTGAAAGAAGGCAATTTCAATTTTTTCAATAAAAGTCATGTAAATGTATAGTATAGGGTATCTGTTATTTCCCAAAACTATTTTCCAAAATCAGAAACCCCTAAAATATAAATTCTATGCCCTAAAATAAAGTTTCTTACCAAAAAAATGTTGTCTAAGGTGATAAATCGGTGCCTCTTAGGCCATTCTCTTTTCCATACAAAGGAGAATTGGACACACCAAACCCCAATACCAATAATGAAGTGATATAATTGTAATAACTTTCCATATTTGAACTATAACGACTCCGAAAAGCAAACAAACGGACACAATAAAGCTTACGGTCGCAGTGCAAACATACCCTTATTAGCTATAATTATAGCAACTCTCAAACGAAAGAAGCGCCATCTGCCGGATTATAGCAGATTTACCAGCTGTCAAATAAAAGCTTTTGGAAGGGAAATTATTGAGAAATTTCCCCTACGGAAAGCTCTGGAAGCAGAGACCAGAACATTCCACTACTTTTCAGAGTTTGGAAAACAAGTATAAAAGGCACATGTTTGAACGGCAGCGACACATTTTGTTTTTAATCGTGAATGAATAAAGTTGGTTGTAATAAAAGTGAAAAGTAAAGTCAGTTCGTATGCATCATTATTTTGGACTTTTTGGAAGCTTCGTCATAAAAAGCTATTTATAATCCTTTGAGCTGAAAATGAGAAATTGTAAAACGAAAAAATAAGGTTCGCATGGTGGGCATGGACACTATTTATAACCGCTTAATTTAAAATTGTTTCATATTAAATAAAGGCTGTGTCTGTAATAAAGGAATGCTTATTTTTATTGAAAAAAAAACCATGCATGCCATTATGTATGGATATGGCATCTTTAAAATTTCCACCGTGACATCGTTATTTAGCACGAATCTTAGTGGTCCAATTTTCAATGACTCTACCGCATAACTTCGTCTGAATTTTAGCGATGGCCTGCATTATGTTGACTTGGAGGGCATCGGCATCAACTGTGGCTTATTGGCATAAACCTACGAATTTAGACCCACAACCCCATAAGATAAATTACAATGGAATCAAAACGATCAATATTTTTGGGCAATTCACGTCACTTCCGCGAGAGATAACCCTCTACTCTCAAATCATTCAAACAGAATTAGTGCTGTTCTTTTAGAACCACATGTCGTTCAAAATTATATCATAGAATTCGGGCCAAAACTAATTGTTATCATCCATTGGTAGAGGTCTCCGTTGACTGTATTGACGGAATTAACTGATGCCTCGGCTTATCCTGCACACTGCTGTGAGTAGCGGTTATTAGGTATTTGGGCAGATCCTACATTTCTTTGACGTATGAATGTTTGTTTGATTCTTTACTGAATCAGTCAACCTGAGCTTTTCCACCAAAATTTCCCAGTTGACTGGGAAGGACGATTATGTAATTCGTCAAATGGATGCGCATCGTTATGCCATAAGAGAACTCTCATTTTGATAAGAAAGTTTAATCATTGGCAAGTCTAGCTCCAAAGTTTAACTTACCATGGTGATTTCACATTAGTGACCTATTAATTAACAATAGATTTGATAGACACCACCAAAACAACATGGCCACCACAGACCGTCAACATCGACCCATCTCTTTTAAACCATGTATTACTGCTATTTATTGTGGTTATTCCAGTGCACCTCACTGAGCATACCTAATGAATCACACACGCTCTCACCTGTGTATGTATGTAAGTATTTTTGACTAGCGCCCCTTTGAGCGCACTCCGTCGTTGTTGTAATGTATCATTCGTTTTGACAACCTAAACTATTAATAAAGTGCCCCACTTCTTTTCACATAAGGGACATTGCAATTGGTATATCTGACATTTTGTAATTCCATTTAAATTTTTGAAGGTTAGAAATACATAGTTGTTAACTTACGATTGGTGCTTTAAAAAAAAAAATACTCACATTTTAGACACCCACTTTATAGAAAAGAAGACAAATAGACAAATTTTGAATTTAATCGTTTCTTTATGAAAATATAATTATAAAAATATTTTTGTCTAATCCATTTGCACCATAAGAACGCATTTCCTGTGTACAATTTGGCAAATTGCCTGTTCTTATTGAGTTGGCATTCAATTTTCATCGAACTAAAATGATATTGCTGTGTGATACACACTGACGTTGATGATGCGGTGTATGATGCCGATATTGATGAAGTGATGATTTCGATTGTGATGACTGATTTGCAATGAAATAATTCTTAAAAGTTTGAAAGTGGTAATGCAATTTGACTTTTTGCCTAATGTTAAACAGATAGAAACAGATAGTAAATTTTTTTTTTAATGGAAGATCAAAGTTGAACAAATTTTTAATAGATTTTAATAACTATTTCATAGTTTTTTTAAAAATTCCAGATTGATTGATTTCTAAAAAAAAAATACCATGCATAACTGGCCTCAGTTGCGTATGTAGTTTTTTTTTATATTTCTTTTTTTTATACACAAGATTTTCTTATACATATACGATTTAAACTTTCGGAGTTAAAAGTTATTTGCACAATATCTCTCATTCTATTTTTAGCGTGAGTCTGTAGACTCTATTTAAGTTTTTAGACTAGTTTATACCAATCTTCATATGACAAAAAATACAAATAACGTCATTTATCAGAAACAAGGAGGCATCAAAATAATCAAACATTTCGACATAATTATTATATGTTCATATAAGCAATCAGTTTTATTTATTTATACCATTCAGACGAATGTAAGGAAATCAAACCAATTAGCTCAACCGGTTATCGGAAATCCAATCTAAATTACTTTAACATTTCACCTTGTAGGTATATAGGTTTTAATTGATATAACATCTCGCCGATCAACTTTTCATAGAATATTCATATATGCAATGCATTTATCACACACACCCACCTACCCAGCAGACAAGCTCAACGAATTCTGATCTTCAATTGAAATTGTGAATTCGTAAAGACTTTATGCCGATTTGCCTGCATCGCGCTTTCGCATCGAGTATCATTCCGCTCCTATACTATAGAAGCGGAAAGATCTTTTAGAATCACTGTGTTCAACATCGTTCGGATCTTGTTGTGATCTTGTTCTCGGCTAATTAATTGCCAGGATGAAAATGTTCACGCTGCTCCTCATTTAAATGAGATGTGATTTGCATGATAAATACCACAACATGTGAGCCAACATGCTCCCGACTCAGCTGCATGATATTATATAGACCATCAGACCTGTAGACAAAGATGTGTGGGGCAAGATTTATTCAGAGAACGGTATCTGCATCATATAAGTACAATTATAGTGTCAAGTGACTCCGGGATATTTTGGCACTTACTCGAGTACATATAGATAATGTCTGTCATTGTTGCGTGGGAATATTAAAATGCAACTTGTACTTTGGCAAGTGACATCTTGCGCTTGTGACTGTGTTAGATAGAACTTTGCTGCTAAACGCTTAAACGAGCAAAAATTCCCATCATCATCGCAGACGACATGGAAAAACATGGTCGTTCCCTAGGATGAAGTCTAACATGCACCGGACTATAAAAATGGAGTCTTGATTTTTGCGCATTGCAAGTTGACAAAATCATTTGATTTCCCCGCAGTGGCGCCGGCCAAAGCCGCCAACATCCATCGCCACTCTTGAATCAGGTTTTCTATTTTCAGATTAGAGTTAGGATAGAGGGTGTGTCTGTGTAGTTGGAGAAGCGAATTTCAATGATCCGGGAACGAGATAACTGTCAGTCTTGTTCCGTGGCTTCTTGTATTCAAAACTTTGAAAAAAAAAAACAAGTTTTTATTTTTTCTTCTTGAACTCAAACCATCTGTGCTGCTCAGCTATGTGGCTAGATATAAATCCTAGGTCAAGACTTGTTGAGGTATACAAAAAATTAATCGAACGTGTTAGTGGTTTTGACAGAAACCCACGCTGCCGCATGTGCGATGTGTTCAAGGTGTAAATTAATAAGAAATGTTATATTATTGTGGCACAGCAATATCCTACTCTCTGAAACACGGGTTTCTGCAGTCATTAATGCCTCACATGCCCATGCCACAACACCAATAATAAAGTTGATGAAAATATTTTGACAGAACATACCTGCGAATGGTTGCGGTGTTAATTTGTGTAATGGCGGCGCCAAAGATATTGACACTTAGGCGCCATAGTAAATTAATTTCCAGTAAAATGCGTAAATTTAACATTCAAATCAATAAAATGATGATGGGGTTTATTTTTTTTTTTATTTTCGCTCAACTTGACATGCAGTTAGGTTGGGTTTAGTTGTTGTTGTAATAAAGATTCATTAAATCAGGATTGAAAAATGAAGGTGGGACATACCTAGTCAAGAGAGATGTCAAATTGTGATTCTAATGCATTATTAACAAACCAGCTTGCTATAGACCTGTTCGGTCGGTAGTAATTATGCACTTGAGTGCATTTAAAATGACAGGAAATGGAGGCCAGTTAGAAAGATTATATCCGTTATTTTGAAATAAATATGACAGCCACGAACCAAACATATTATGAGGTTATTTTTATTTGCAAATGTCAGGAAGACATTTTTACAATATATTTTTTGCCTTGATCAGATATTTCATGAGATTTTTAATCTTTTTGATGCGAAAATTACGGACGAATATATTCATTCAACTCAGAATGTTAAGCTGAGCTTAAGTGCAGTAAGTTTTTCTTACACATTGACGGCAGCTGTCAAATAAAAATACAGTTGATTGGTTTTGAAAAATTATACGTTTTTTCTATATTACTGTGAAGTAATGCTCTATATGAATATTAGACCAGTTTATACTGATGGGGAAGTAAATATATAGCAGTATATTTAAACTGGACATGACAATGCTTAAACAATTTACTGACAGCACTTTTAGGCTGCCATTTTGTTTTTTTTTATATCAGTTGAACGTTTATACTCAGTAAAATTTAGATTATTTCTAAAATTAAGGTTTTTAATTTTTTCAGCACAACCAGTCTACAAGACTGACGGAAAATTGATTTCAATCAACATTAACAATGATGACAACTATCGTTAGACCATATTATACCAATAAACTTATAAATACATAAATAGTTATACAATTCACTTTCAAAAGTTTTAGCGTAGACTACCATTTAGTTCCATTTATACCATTTGAGCATTCATATTGAGTAAAAATCAAGTTTTTTTGAGAATGAAAGTATTCAACTTTTCCAACACAACCAGCCTACAAGACTTCCAGGAAATTGATTTAAATCAACATTTTACAATGATGACAACCCTCGTTAGACCAAATTATACCAATCAACCTATAAGTAAAGAGTAATATATATTTCAAGGATAACTTTCCCCAGTAATGTGTAAATATTCAAAGCCTTAATCAAGTTAACAATTCACTTTCAAAACTTAGACTGCCATTTGGTTTCATTTATACCAGTCGAATATGTATAGTATATAGACTAAATCTTAGTTTATTATGGAAATAAAGGTATTTAACATTTCCAGAAAAACTGGAATAAATGACTCATAATCAAAAATATACAATCATCATGTCACAATGATAGTATTTATTGATGGACCGGTTTATACCAATCAATAAATAAATATATAACAATCTATGTATACAATTAACACAATGCTCGACAATTCGTTAAAATAACCAAAAAGAAATAAGTACGAAATTTAATTTCAACGTTTTACGTGTTGGATGCCATTTTGCTTTTATACCAGTCAGACATTCAAATTAAATATCTTTGTTGTAATTGTAGTAATTAAAGTTTAAAAATATTCAAACAAAACTGGCTTATGAGACCTATGTGGAACAAAACTCAAAATAGATATAAACAATGACAATAAAGCAGTGCCTTAAAAATAATATTATACCAAATAAGACTATTGACTTCTTTGCTAGATTACAGTTTTATGACTCTTTCAACTAAGCAATTCTTAGGACTTTAAGAAAATTGAAATTTCTAATCATGCTGAAATTTGTACGTTCAGGCATAACCTTAAGCTTCAAAGCCACTTGACTGGTATAAGCAATCAGTAATTAGTATTTCCAACACCGCGGTCGAAATATGAACTAATTTTCTGGTTATTTCTACATACATATCAACGGGAGTGTACAAAAATAGTATTATAATATTTATTTTGTTGATTGGTATAAACTGGTCTCACTTACACAATAACATGCAAATCAAAAAGTATTTAAGGACTATACAATTTATCCTGTACTGAACTTTAAGCTTTAATAACACTTGATTGGTATAAACAAGCAAAACTCACTGCCTCCACCATATACATATGTATGTAGAAATTATATTGAAACTTTATGGACCTTTATTTTGGTATTTTTTTCCAAAAGCTAGGACGCACTATAGGTGTTTTGAAACTTGATCAAAAAAAAACACTACAGTTTTCTCAATAATTTTTTATTTTATTGGTATAATGCACAATGCACAAAGTGTATCTATAACTCACTGACACTGGCTGGCAATTCAAAAATTAAATTAAAGATATTGCGACTTATCATATCATCAACTATCAGCTTAAAAGCCACTTGATTGGTATAAACGAACAAAAATCATAGTCTCAACGGCAAAGGTCAAAAAGATGAACTATTCCCACCATTTTTTGTATTATTTCCAACTGCAAAGAGGCGTTGTGTATTGTATAATACAAAGAGAAATTTCATTATCTTAGATAATTTATTTTGTTGATTGGAATAAATTGGGTCAATGGACTCGGCAATAGAATAATATCTAAAACTCTTCTACTAGGACTTGTAAATTGAAAAGTATTCATAAATTCTACAATCTAGCTTGTCATGGATTTTCAGCTTCAAGGCCACCTGATTGGTATAAACGAACGAAAATCAGTTTTTCCGCTAGTTATTTTTTGATTATTTTCACATCCTAAGAAGCACTATTGGTGCTAATGAAAATTGAATGAAAAAATGTCCATAGTTTGGTATAAACTGATATAATGCTCAATGAACTTACCGACTTACATCCTTAACTCGCTGACTCTGAGCAAATTTCGAAAATTTTCTTGGGTTCTGTAATTTTTCCTCACATGAACGATCAGCTTGAAAGCCACCAATTGGTTTAAACAATCAAAAACTGTTTTGATTATTTCCGCATGCGACGAGGCGCTGTGTATTGAATCAGATAAAAAGAAACTTTTATATTTTTCTAAGTTTATTTTTGATTGGTCTAAATTGGTCTAACACACTTTACAAGTGAATTACATCTATAAATCTCTTTTATGACTTGTAAATCAAAAAATATTCAAAGAATCGATAATTTATTCTATCAGAACTTTCAGCTCCAAATCCCTTTGACTGGTATAAACGAACGAAAATCACTGTCCTCACCACAAACTTCAAAAGAATTAAAGCTTTAAACTCTTATTGTTGCTATTCCACGTTAAAGAGAAAAGTCACAATATTTTTGTTATTGTTTTAGTGATAAGTATAAACTGGTATAACTGATAAACATAAAGCAAATAACACCTATGATTCTCTCACAGTGATTTGTTCATCAAAAAGTATTTCTAAAATTCTACAGTCGATCGTGTCATGAAGCGGAAGCATTCCAAAGCAAATATTTATCTAACGAAGGCATCACTTCAAGGAGGCAATGACATTTCCATAGTTCCAACCATAAACCCTCTTGAACAAAGTGCGAGTACCTCTACCTAGACCTACCTTCTTGAACTTTAAAAGGTCATATCTTTTCACACAAACATATTTGCTTCGTCAAAAAATGCAAATTTTTGCTCCTCTCCATATATGTACATAATATTGTGTACTTACTTTGGCAATGTCCACGATAGGCAACGACCAAAGCTGAATTATCTGTTCGGCAGGCACGTTTCTTCAGCTGACACTCAGTGTTGTAAGTTCGTCCATCGCTGCCACATACCGGATGAGTATAACGACCTTCGTCTGTCTATTATCCAATCTCCCCCCGCCAATAACAAACGCACATTGCAATGACCATAAATTCCAATTTCCAAAGAGATGGATCGTTTGGTGCGTTGAAGAAGATTGGTTCCATTGGTTCCATAAAGGGAGCGGGTGTAGTTCGGGATGCACATGCAAATTAGATAAAGAGGGAAAGCCTGCAAGTTAGATGCGCACGCGCAACATATACGGTCTCTAATCAAATGGATAAATGAGCTAGTTAGGCATTGAACGCGCGCACTGTGACCACAAGCGATCGATGGTTGGACATAAATAACGAGTCACAGTCGCACGTCCATTGCCCATTGCAATGCAAAACTAACGTGCCAACAACTACACACTTCTTCTAATCTAGAACTTACCGACAGCTCCTGATGCGGATACGGGAAGCCATTGCTGAAGAATCCATTGTGGATTTTATCATCGAATGTCAGATCATCAGCGTTATCCTGATGATGCCCAAGGTGAAGATCTGTGTTTTTGTTATTGTTATTGGATGGATGGAGCACGGGCATGGTTTTCCTGTGTTTAAATCTTTTATCCATCGCTGATGAAGCGAATGCTGAAGCAGCGAATCCATCGTGAGACGACGACGGTGGACGATGGCGGAGCCTATCTGCTATTTTCATTTCGTTACGGTACCTGTCTGTTGCGGTCGTAGTCGTCATCATTGTGGTCGCCTTGATGGCTGTTCCATTGTGGAAGGAGTTATGCGTTGCTCCATTTTGATCGCTGATTTTGCGTTTCGGCTTGGCATGCTTCTTGAAATGATGCCTGCCATCCTGATGATGGGTGTCCGAGGCCACACTGCCGACGCCGACATCGACGCTGGAACTAGTTCGGATTCTTAATGAATTGCTTTCGGCTAAGTCATTATCGCGCTCCGTACTGGGACGGACCAAATCATCGGCTGTAATAATCAGTTGATCGCCTTTGGTGCGGTCGGTGTTGGCGTGACGGCGCTGGGGCACCTTTGCTGCTGTGTGATGTTCTTGCTTTTGTTGCTCCCTATGATGCTTGTGATGGTGGTGATGAAGTCGATGTTGTTGTTGGTGTTGGTGTTTTTTGGTTGGAGTTGTGATAGGACTTGTTGATATGTTGGGTATTCTTTGGTTTTTTCTTCGGCTATTCAATTGGGAGATGTGATCTCCTGGACTTGTCAGTTCCATGGCGGTTATTGCCGCAGTGGAGGAGAAGGACGATGACGAGGACGGATTGCTATTATTAATTTCACTACTTAAACTACGTATATCTCTAATGGTTATTGGACTATGAAAATTAACTAATGAAACGTGCTCCTTGCTGCGGCTTATGTCGATGACATGTGGTGGCTTTAAGGAGCCGTTCTGTTGGTGTAATTGCTGTTGTTTGCGCTTATGGGATTTTTTGTGCTTTTTGCCCGAGCCACATTGGGGTGAACAGACGCATTTTGGTCGACCTTTGCGTTTAACACAACGCTTATTAGGACCACAGGCGACGTCCTTGCAGCTTTCTAGAAAAAAAGAAAAAAAGTTGAGATTAAATTTTTTTAAACTGACGTTGTTAAATTAGCAAAACTACCAATTCCTGCCTTGGTACACCTCAAAAAGTTTGGGGCAGGTGTAAAACAGTAGAGCTACAATTTTTTATTTAGTACAGATTTTTTCATATGGAATGAGTCACACCTAGATGCTACATCGTCACATCGGCTTTGGGACAAAGTGGCTATGTCCGCATTTTTTTTTGATCGTGGTAGGTCGTTAAAAAATGTTCTTAAAGAATGCAAAACTCTGTCAAATGTATTCAATTTAACTGAATTTAGCAATAACGAGTGTACAATTTTTAATTTATTTTTGGATTTTCTCAAAAAATGTGAACACTTTTTTATATGTTTCTGTAAAGAATGCAAAATAAGATTTAGGTGTTTTTCACCTCAAGCCAACGCGACGTTACGTAAGAGGCATATTCTGTCAATTGATCTTGGAACTCATCACTCAAATTGGAAAAAGTGTGAAATATTGTAGGTAGAACATTTTCCAGTCAACAAAGTGAGCATATTTTGACTTTGGTCCTGGAAGAGGCAAAAAATAGAGATCAAATTTAAAAAAAAATAATGATACCTACTACGTATTTGAATGATAAAATTTAGAAAAAAATGATTTTAATTTCTTGTTGGGTCACCAACGCTCACAATACATAACAGTCAACAGTTTCAATCTGTCTTCTGTAGAAGGTTGTATGAGCGATAGCTTTCACAATTTATTCATTGCTTTTGCCAATTTTTTCGTCTGCATTGCTGTGATGAGTGTCAACTTAGTAAAGCAATTTTGACGAATCGAAAAATGGGTAGGTGAATAATTTGCCGATTATTAGTCGTTAATTAGTTGTGACAATTTTGAATTTTCCATACACTGTTTTCTATGTTTTCTTAGGTGCTTTTCTAACTTGATATCAAGTAAGCAAAGCAGCTTGTCGAAAATTGGTAAAAACTTCTTATACCTGATGGCTTATGGCTAAATAATTTACCGTTAATTAGTTGTGACAAGTTCAATTTTATCGTGCAATATTTTTTATAATTTTTTGGGTGCTTTGCTAACTTGATATCAAGTTAGCAAAGCAACTCCAACGGATCGAAAAATGGATAGGTGCATAACTTGACGTTTATTAGTCGTTAATTAGATGTGACAGCTTCATATTTGTTATTCTATTTTTTCTATGTTTTTTTTGAAAAGTTGTAAAAACTTCTAAAATTTAATATTTAAGTGCTTAATAATTTGCCGTTAATTAGTCATTAATAAGTTGTAAAAAATCAATTTTGCCCTGCGATGTTTTCTATGTGTTTTTGTGTTATTTGTTTTCTATGAGTTTCAAGTTAGCAAAGCAGCTTTGACGAATCGAAAAATGGGTGAAAAGATAATTTGCCGTTAATTAATTGTGAAAATTTCAAATCTGTCGTTCAATGTTTTCTATGTTGTTTTGGGTGCTTATTTCTAACTTGAAAGAGCTCGAAAAGCGGTAAGAATTTTTATACTTAATGTCTTATGGCTTAGTAATTTGGCAATATTAAGTCTTTAATTAGTTTTGAAATATTGAATAATTCAATCGTGGAATGTTTTCTACGTTTTGTTTGGGTCTTTTACTAGCTTGATATCAAGTTAGCGGAGCACCACCTTAAAAAAGGGGTACGAAATGCGCTAATACCGAATAATTTATGGTTTAATTATTTGTCGTTAACTAGTCTTTAACTAGTTGTGACAGTTTTGAATTTGTTGTTTGTTATCTTGACATCGAGTTAGCATAACACCATCTCGAAAAGGGGTACAAACTACTTTAACCGAATGTTTTATGTCGTTTATAAGCTTTGAAAACTTAAAATTAGTCGTTCTATGTTTTCTATGTCTTTTTAAAAATGGTAAAAACTTCTAAAACTTGTCACTAAACAAATTGTTTAATAAGTTGCCGTGTATTAGTTTATTATTAGCTAGTTGTGACAAATTCAATTTTTTTGTGCGATGTGATGTGATTGCTTTGGTAACTTGACACTCATATCGTTGTGTTATAAATCTCAATTATTTTCAAAAGCTGATGTTTTCAAGATCTGAGCTTTAATAACTTTTTTTTTCTTAAGCGTTCAAAAACTGTGCAAGTCATGTTTGCACACCTTGTTGTAGGTTCGAAGACTATAAAAACGCATGGTTGATTTTGACAGAAGCAGTACTGAAAGGTAAGCTTTCGTTCTTGTTGCTTCCTAAAATATTTTGTGTATCGGAGTTTCGTTCGCTCTTAATTTTACCATCAAAATTCTAATTAAAGCTTTAATTATCATTAAAATAGTTATCTATTACACAAGGGAACAAAATTTTTGTTGCATAACAATTTATTAATAATTTTATATATTTCTGGAGTGCTGATTTCAAATATGAAGTCAGATTTTTTGTAGCAGCTTTAGTTTTTTAGATATACAAAAAACGTGATTTTCAAGAAAAATAAGTTTTTATTAGAAAATAAAACTAGAAAACAAGCACTATTCACTAAAATTTTTTTTTTTATAGGATTTTTTAGCTTAACTTTGATCGCAAGGGCTGTTTTTAATACTCCAACAATAGTCCGCCATCATGTGGGCATCCCAGTGACCCGCCTGGTACCGCTCCTCTATTGTTCGGATGCCTTGATGGAACTGCTGCCTTTGTTCTTCACTTAGATCACCAAGATTTTCAGGGAATCGGTTCAAATGACTATGAAGGTAGTGCACCTTGATGCTCATGTTACAACCTAGCTGCTGAAAGTGCAATAACAAACTTTCAATGTGATCTGCATAGTTTTCACCCTTTTTGTTTCCTAGAAAATTTTGTGTAATCCAATCCAATTCATTCCAGGCATTTCTTTCAATTTCAGTCATGAATCCGTTAAATTTATCATCTTTTATAAGCCTTCTTATTTGGGGACCATTAAAAATTCCTGCTTTCAATTTCTCAGTGCTAAGGTTATGAAACTTTTTAGAGATGTTTTGAAAACATTCACCATCGTTGCTTAGAGCTTTCACAAATTGTTTCATGAGCCCTAGTTTAGTATGAAGAGGTGGCAGGATTATGCGATCCCCAGACATATGAGGCTTATTTATAACATTCAGACTCCCTGCAACCATAATTCCCTTTGAGGCCAGTCTTTTCGAACAGTCACGGATATCCATAGGAAATCCAAAGTACTCAAGGTACACACAAGATACTAGCTGTATCTCAAAAACTAGAGCTGTTGGAAAAAAATGGAGAGTAGATTTGAAATCAGCGACCTCGAATTAATAAACAACAGCTATAGAATTCCAGGCAACAGAAAAAAAATTAAATATTGTTCCCCTGTGTTATTATAGTGACTAGATTTTTCGGAAGCCAATGCGGGAAAGTTTTTTAAGAACAAAAATTGTTTTTTTTTTGTAAATTTTAGTATACATTTTTGGCTTACACCTTTTTAATTTTAATATTATAAAGGAAGGAAGATCTTTAAATATTTTGTATCTCCCATCCTTCAGTGAAGTGAGCAACAAAAATCAATTTTTTTGTCCAAGAGTCAGAGCAAAAAAGTACCTAGGTTCATAAAGCAATTTATTAGAAGGGATTTCTTGATGGAATATATTTATATCTAATATTTGTTTTTTAATCAAGTTATATCCGTGAAAAATTTTTGAGAAATTAAGTTTTAAATTCAATATTTGGGAGAAAAAAGTATGAATCTTTTTCAAGTTGATTGTTTCAAAAATTAATTACTCAAAAACCTTTCATGCAAACAACTTGATTTAAAAAACAAATACAAAAATGGAAGCTTTCAAAATAAATTACTATTGTATTTTCTTACGGTGCATGGTTCACGAGATATTTAATAAAACGCGTTTTCCAAGATGGCGGCTGACGTTCTGACGCTAAATTGCAGAAAGAAGTACCCGTCTCTTTCAATTTGCAGATTTGAATTTTTACTAACACCATTATAGAACAATAGACATAAAATCAGTCAGACGAGTTTTGATCGCTACAGGTTCACAGACACAAATTATTCACCAATACAATGATAAAGAAAAGTCAATCTCAAATCATATTTCGTATACCCTTCGTGACGAAAAATTAAAATTAAACTCGGTATCTGAATCTACCTAAGGAAATCCCGATAATTTTAGTTTTGCCTAGAATGAATAACGTCAAAACATAATGGACTTAATTTGTTTCAAGAAATTTACTTCCAAAGTTTTGCAATTCAGATTTTTTGGGGACTTTTCGGGACCGTTCAAAATGCGGGACGTTTGCGGTCATTATATCTATCATTAATTAAGCTAAGTAGTTTCATCTTTATGATAAGGCGTCATGTGTTGGGAGTGGTGGAATGTGATATGATATATGTTTTCCTTACATTCGATTTGGTTGGATAATGATTTTCGAGTAATTTTAGTCCGACCAGGAAACCGATTTTCAATTTCCATTGTTAAAATAACGGTTGACGTCATAAAATATAGGTTTTGAGTAGACGCAACTTCCGGTAAAATGACAGTGCTGGCACTTGATGGAACAAACTTTCCGACGTTGGAACCTATAATATCTTGGTAGTTTTTAATATTTTGAACATGAAAAAAGTTGCATAGGCGACTCCAGATGCCATCAAACGCATGTTGGGAAAAAAATGGAGGTCCTACCTTTTGACATATGTACAAAAAAGTATATGTATAAGTAAGGAACACTGACATTTCACTCAAAGGTGCATTTGCTGAACACCTATTTTTAAACATACCAACAGTCAATTTCCCAATACGCATTTGGCGTCTTGAGGCGTTTTTGCAACTTTAAACATATTCATATTAAAAATTACCAAAAAGTGGAGGTGCAACCCTTTGACATAAAAAATAGTAGTTATGTTCCCGAAAAGTGACAATATTAAAATTTAACCGAAGGTATTGCACCTTTGTTTGTAGTACCTCTTGGCATTATGATTAGTGCGGTGGAATGTCATGCCAAAGGTGTGGGTTCGATTCCCAGCCGTGCCACCTAAAAACCGAAATGTTTTATGTACTGTCTTTTTCGAGGAACTGCTTCTCATCTAGCCGTTTGGACTCAGCAAAAAACTATAGGTCCCCTTTATTCCTGCCAACAACACGAGCACAGGAATGGTTGAGAGTTGTAAGTCACTAGGCCCTGGTTCTCCACGAGCTGTTGCACCACCCAATTTATTTATTTTAGACGCACCTTTGTTGAGCATATGGAATTACTTCCGCAACTTTTCTCTCGTGTTCTAAATACTAAAAATGATCAAAAAAGTGAAGATTCCACCCTTTGACGCATACAAAAAAAGTATATTCCCAAAAAGTGGCAACACTGTCATTTCACCCTAAGTGTCTACTCAATACCTATCTTTAAGAAATCAATCGTTATGTAAATTTTTCAAGTAATTAACCAGTTCTTTTTTTAATTTCACCATTTTGAACAGATTGGGCTCCATTTTTGGAAATAGCTTAGCCAAAAAAAAGTAAAAGAAAATATGAAAATGTTCCAATTTGGATAAGATGGCTAAAATAAAGTTAACAAATCATGTTCTTTTCATTAAATTGATCTCTTGCATCGCAGCATCAAGACATAAATCCAGAATACATTTTATCTCAGCACTTTTGAAACCAACAGGAAAAATCCACTCTGATCTGATTTTGACATTAACGAATGTTGTTACCTAAGTGCAATTAGACATCTATTGGTAATATTATATTAAAAATAAAGGCACAAGCTTTAAGTCGAATACTCAAGCATTATTTCAGGTTTAAGGCTAGAAACGCACTTGCGATTTTCTGTCACCGCGACTAAAAAAAACCGTCGCAAGTCAATACAATTTCTTGGTCGCATGTGCGTTCATTCACGTTATGACTCATGTGTTCAATTTTTTGGGACTAAATAATAATCATGCGATTAAAATCGCAAGTGCGTTCCCAGCTTAACATAAGCTTATAAGAATATGAAAAGTCACAAAAATGAAAAAAAAAAATGACTAACAACCTTTTTGGAAAGGAGTTCAGATTAGGTCGACCTATTCTATGAAGATACCTATCACAGAACATAATTCCAGTGAGATCTCAACTTGATTTTATGAATAATGGTTGGGGTGAACATATACAATAGGTATATAATTATGTACATCGTTCCTATGAACAACAACATTTAAAGGGTGATTTTTTAGCTGGTTTGGTTTTGGCAACACTGGTTTTGACAGCTGACGTGTGTTTAGTACCTTGTGTCACTGTCAAACAGCTTAAGTTTGGTTTGCAATTTAACCATGGATCGTCTTACAAATGAACAACGCTTGCAAATTATTGAATTTTATTATCAAAATTCGTGCTCGGTTCGAAATGTTCATCGCGCGCTGCTTCCATTTTATGGTCGGCATTCTCGACCTTCTGAGCAGTCTATTCGGAAGATTGTGACCAAATTTCGCACCAAATTTACTTTGTTGGACATTAAACCACCAACACGTTTACGTACTGTGCGTAGTGAAGAAAATATTGCGGCCGTATCAGCTAGTGTGACAGAAGACCGCGAAATGTCGATTCGGCGTCGTTCCCAGCAGTTAGGCCTTTGTTACAGCACTACGTGGAAAATTTTGCGGAAGAATTTGGGCGTAAAGCCTTTAAAGATACAGCTGGTGCAAGAACTAAAGCCAGCCGACCTACCACAACGCCGAATTTTTGGTGAATGGGCTCTTGGAAAGCTGGCCGAGGATCCGCTTTTTTATCGAAAAATTGTGTTCAGCGATGAGGCTCATTTTTGGTTGAATGGGTACGTAAATAAGCATAACTGCCGCATTTGGAGTGAAGATCAGCCAGAAGCATTGCAACAGCTACCAATGCATCCCGAAAAAGCCACTGTTTGGTGCGGTTTATGGGCCGGCGGCATTATTGGGCCATATTTCTTCAAAGATGATGCGAATCGCAGCGTTACTGTCAATAGTGAACGCTACCGAGCGATGATAACAAACTTTTTTTTGCCCGAAATGGAAGTTCTTGACTTGCATGATATGTGGTTTCAACAAGACGGTGCCACATGCCACACAGCACGCAAAACAATGGCGCAATTGCGAGGCGAGTTTGGTGAACAGTTAATTTCACGTTTCGGGCCGGTCAATTGGCCGCCTAGATCGTGCGATTTGAGATTATTTTTTGTGGGGGTATGTCAAGGCTAATGTCTATAGGGACAAGCCCGCTTCGATTGACGCACTGGAAGCCAACATCCATGCATTCATTCGTGAGATACCGGCCGATATGTGTGAAAGAGTATGCCAAAATTGGACTCAGCGGATGGGCTACCTGAGACGCAGCCGCGGTCAACATTTGCATGAAATTATCTTTAAACATTAAATTGCAAGGTTCAAACTATCGATTCAAATAAATATTTCATTCATTTTATCGAATTTTTTGTGTTTTTTTTTTTTTAAAGTTCTAAACCTCTTAAAAAATCACCCGTTATAACATTTGGTTTCTTTTTTCTTAGTGATTGTTCTCTGCTCATTAAAAACATTTTATTTCAATCTGACTGTTGAATTTTTTTTAATGAACTTAAAAAAAAAACATAACTTACCCAAGCATGGTACACACTCAGTTCCGCCACCAAGTGCCAATGCAAAAAAGTACTCCACATTCGATAGATTCTTTTCGGTATAGGAGAACATTTGATTCTTGCCACAGCACTGAGCCTTTGTCATGTTCTTCGAGTACACGGTTTCACACTTTCCATTATCCATGCGCTCCATCCAGCATGTTCCGGCTGTAGAATTGAAAAGATAAACATAAATTAAGAAACACTTCGATTAAAAATTCAGGTCAGCATAATTAAAGTAATCAATTAGTTCAAGTAAGTACAACAACAACAACACCAGCATCAACAAAAAAAAAAAAACAAAAAACAGAAAGAACAAAAACGGAAAAATACGCTCAAGAGTGACATAATTGTAGTAGCAAGTCGCACGCGACTTAAAGTGAAAGGCCTTGCTGTGCCTATCGTCATCATCATTGCTGGTGGCTGGTGCTGCATATATGTACATATGTATACAGCACTCTTGGTCTTATTCAGAAGTGCCATGGAACTCCATGTCTACGACAACGACAACGTGGAGTACATTTTTATAGACAAAAAGGTACTCAGGCTTCTGGCAGATAGCTGAGGCATTCTTAAGACAAATTGTTTTATGGTAGGAAATGTGAACGACGTGTTGCGTCGGAAACTACGCCAACTGCAGCACAAGCAACAACTATACCTTAACCGATCACAAGTCACAACACAATATGCCGCACAATTTATGGGTTTTACGCTCCCGTGAACGCGTTCGGAATCGAAGACAAGGTCGCCTTCGCCTTCGTCTGCGCGCTCTTTGGCTTGCGCTTGCTCTTGCTATTGCTCTTGCACGTTGCGCCTGCGCCTATTGGCTACCATAATTGCACCGAACATGAATAAAGCGTCCGGACAATGCAATAAATTTATCTTGGCTACTGTGTTGTGACTTGAGGGACTGTTCATTTATTTTTCGATTATCGTTTCTTTGTCTGTCTGTCAGCTTTGTGTCGGTTGGTTTGAGGCCCGATGTTGAGTGATTAAAAAATCTAGGTCCAACATGGCAAAGATAGGTGATCTTTGAATGATTTTCATTTTACACTGCAATGACGGTTTTGCAATTAATGGCTTTTTCTGCTACCGTTAATAGTACCAACCTCTCTGTTTGGATTGCGCAAAATGTGCAGGTTCGATGAATCATTATTCATTGTGCTTTGTTCGAAAAGGTCAGATTCATAGTTTAGTTCATTTGTGAATTGAATTAAAAAAAAGTTATGTCTTTGCAGAACTTCTTAGCCATGGACTATTATTGCGAAATTGTAGAACGGCAATATTATAAAGTTTTTGGATGTAAAATTGTTTTTTTTTTTTTTAATAACGCGGTCCACGGGCTTAGGCGTCCCCACCAAGAGCTTGTGCAATGTGCTCCCTTCCCCACCGCGGAAGTTTCTTTGGTACCTTTCATTTTATATTTAACAAATACTACCTTTCCCCCTCGTGGTTTTCGCCTTGACGTTGGCGAGGGGGCTTACGATATGACACTCCAGCAATCCAGCTGCAGGGGCATACAACTAAGAAAAACCAAACAAAAACAGGGATGTTTATCCAAAAGCAAATAAATAATGGTCATGGAAAGCTATACAAATGATGAAATCCGAGCGGGGATATACGCTCAAGTGTCGACAGAAGTCACGGCTGTCGGCGAGGGCTTGGCTTCGCAAGAAGCTAAGTCGCCAGTGACAAATAAAGTAGAAAACCCGACCAAACCCGTCTTAACTAGACAAGCGAATGTGCTCAACCTTGCAGCATCTCTTCTTCCTGCTCTAGATAGCTTAGCTATTGAAGGTATGGAGACCTCGAACAGACCTTCCTCTATAGGAAGTCAAACCGAGGACGAGCTGTTGCAAGACTCGAGTCAAGAAGAGACCACGCTGAAGCCTACTGCACCCCTCAAAGCTTCGAGGCAACGCAGTAACTACAGATCCTCCAAAAGATTCGTGAGTGCTACTGAGAAAAAGGACCCAAATACTCTCAGTTCAAGAGACAAGGCCCTTTTGAAAAAACATAGGAAATTGGTGAGGAACTATGAACGTCAGTCGGCAACGACCGCCACTGCACCCATTGTTTCCTCCCAACTACTATTGAACGCAAAAAAGCCAGACAGCGGGAAAGTAATTGCCGCCGCATCTAGGTCTATCCCTAAAAAGATAAACCGTGAACAGGCGGACAATAACTCTACCGCTAGTACTGGCTCAAAGACGAAACTGGAGACCTCCAGCAAGAAACAGCAGGCCAACGCTTCATCGAACCTGAAAAGGAACGAGAAAGCACAGGTAGGCAACTCTTCTGGGGCGAATCCAGGTTCATCTAAGAGAGCAAGATCGGAGGAGGCAACCAAGACTGAAGGTTATAAAAAGCTTAAAACCAACAGTTTTGACACCACCCCGATCGATCTGCAGGTGGCCATAATAAGTCGAGACGACCCGGATGGGAAAATCACGGCAAAAAATTGGTTACTCGTGGAAAACGAAATCATCAAAGCCATGATGGTGACATCCGAGGATGATAGCTCTGAGGACTACACCTTTGATGGAGCTGGTTGGCGAAAGGGAGTAAAAGTGGTTTGCTGTGGGGACCAGAAATCCCTGGAGTTCCTCACTCACACAATCACCAATATTGGCGAACTGTGGGAGGGGGCATCTCTTGGGGTTCTTCCCGTCACAGCTCTGCCACTTCGCCAGCAGGTTAATATATGGATTCCTCCTCCTGCCATGCATGAGGATGCATCCGTGATTAAACTGCTGGCGAAACAGAACAAGGAGCTGCCCATTCTAGAATGGAAACTTCTTCATTCCAAGAAGAGTCTCAGAGGGGAAGGGAAGGACCTCTTGTTCATGATTGACAAGAAATCTGACCTTCTTCTTAAAGGGAACAAAGACGTGTTGAGATATGGTCTCGGAACCGTAAAGGTAAGGAGGCATGTTAGCAAAGGGGAGTCAAAAGCTGCTGGTGGTGCAAATTAATTTGCATCACGCCAAAGCAGCGACGCACGACCTAATGCTCTACATGTCTCAGGAGGCCGTGGATGTGGCCTTAATCCAAGAACCATGGATTCGTAAGAATCAGGTACAAGGATTGAGGTCAAAAAACTATAACCTGTTCCACTCCACGTCAGAAGGTGAAATAAGAAGTTGTATTCTAGCGAAAAAGTCAATTAATGCTTTCTTTTTATCTAGGTACAGCAACAAGGACAACGTGGCAATCAGCGTTGAGTCCAAGGAAGGTAACTTCGTCTTGGCATCAACGTACATGCCGTACGAAGAGGAAAACCCACCATCAAAGACAGTCCGCGATCTTGTGGGACACACCACAGCAAGAGGGACACCTTTGGTGTTGGGATGCGATGCCAACGCCCACCACACTCAATGGGGAGGTAAGGATGTCAATAAAAGAGGTGAGTCAATTTTTGAATACATTCTCTGTTCAAACCTCATGTTATGTAATAAGGGTAATCACCCAACATTTCGGAATAAAAACAGGGAAGAAATTCTTGATCTCACTCTCATGAGTAATAATGATAAGATTTCTGTAGGGAATTGGAGAGTCTCGCCTGAAGAATCTTTCTCAGATCACTTTAGGATACTCTTTACTCTAGACAGAAACAAAAATGAGATTAAGCCCTTTAGAAACCCAACTAGAACAAATTGGACAGAGTACTCAAAATGGTTGAACGATCGTATCGACCCACCAGAGGAAGAAACGCTATCGGCAACCTCAACCATAGATACTGTTGTTCAAAACCTTACTAGTGAAATGAGAACGGCTTTCGAAAGACACTGCCCTATATCTCGTAACATTAAACCCACTAGCCCACCATGGTGGAACAGTGAACTTAAGAAACGAAGAACAGGGGTCAGAAAACTTTTCAATAAAGCCAAACTGAGTAAATTAGATATAGACTGGAATTCTTATAGAGCTGAACTTAACTCATACACCAAGGAGTTAAGAAGAGCCAAAAAGGATTCATGGGCTAGACACTGTGAATCCATTGAGAGTACAAGTGAGGCAGCGAGACTTCGTAAGGTCCTTGCCCATAATCCCGCGATTCCGGGATATATTAAACATCCCGATGGATCGTGGTCGAACTCGAGCCAAGAAACACTTGAACTCTTTATGGAAACGCATTTTCCTGACTGTAAGAGCCCTGAGGACTCAGGTAATAAACAACCAGACCCCTTAGAAGCTCTACAACCAGCACCAGAATTGGATCAGATTATCACAGAGCAGAAGATTATGTGGGCAATAAACTCGTTCAAACCCTTTAAATCAGCTGGACCAGACGAGATAATTCCGGCATTTCTTCAACATGCTCTACAGATAATCACCCCATGGCTTAGGGTAATCTTCAAAAGTTGTGTTAAACTTAGATACGTCCCTACCAGCTGGAGAAAGGTTAAAGTTGTCTTTATTCCAAAAGCTGGGAAACCGACACACTCGACTGCAAAAGATTACAGACCAATAAGTCTCTCTTCGTTCCTCCTCAAGACACTGGAGAGAATTATTGATCTGCATGTTAGAGATCTTCTCAACCCAAACATTTTGTGCAACTACCAACACGCTTACCTTAAAGGTAAGTCAGTGGAGACCGCGTTGCATGAAGTCGTTTCACAAATTGAGAAAAGTCTCGAGCACAAAGAGCATACCCTGGCAGCATTTTTGGACATTGAGGGAGCGTTTAACAACGTAAAAACGGAGTCCATTAAATCTGCTCTGGAAGAGGTTGGAGTTGAGCCTGCCATTGTAGACTGGATTTATACCATGCTCAATGGCAGAATCATAAACTCGCGACTTGGGGATACTATTGTTGAGAAAACAGTTACAAGAGGCACGCCACAAGGAGGGGTAATTTCGCCTCTCCTTTGGATCCTAGTTGTTAATAAAATTCTTACAAGATTTAGAAATAAGGGCATTAAAATTGTGGCCTATGCAGACGACATAGTAATTTTGATATCGGGTAAGTATCTTACCACCATCAAAGATATTATGGAATCCGCACTTAAAGAACTATCTTCTTGGGCAGCACAAAACGGTCTCGGGGTTAACCCTACAAAAACCGAACTAGTTCTGTTCACGAATAAAAAGAAATTAGGGGATTTTACTCCTCCCAGACTAAATAACATACCTCTGAAACTCTCCAAGGAAGCTAAATATCTTGGAGTTATCCTTGATTCCAAGCTAACATGGAAACGTAACACAGAGGAAAGAATGAAAAAAGCACTATGCGCTTTCTACACATGCAAAAAGACCTTTGGTACACGTTGGGGTATGCGACCGCAAGTTATCCAGTGGATGTACATGACGATAGTTCGCCCCATACTTACCTATGGTTCTATAGTGTGGTGGAAGGCTGTTGATAAGGTAAGCTATCTCAAAAACCTGAATAAGGTACAGAGACTAGCCTGTATAGGAATAACGGGGGCACAGAGGTCTACACCACAGGCAGGATTGGAAATTATTCTAAATCTTCCAGCCCTGGACGAGTACACTAGATGCACAGCAGCCAAAAGCGCATTTCGACTCAAAGAAATGGGCTCTTGGAAGCACAGCACCTATGGTCATGGGTCTATCCTACGAAGGTATGACACAGTGGCTGGGCTTGATGTGAAGACTGATTATATTCCACCCTTAATGGATTTTAACAAACACTTCTCTATTTCAATACCCGAAAGACATGGATGGGAACCCAACTCACTAATTAGTGAACAGGGTATCCCCTTCTATACTGACGGGTCAAAAATGGAAGAAGGAACAGGTGCGGGGGTGTTCTGTGAGGCCCTTAATATTTGGGAATCATATAAACTCCCAGATGAGTGTAGTGTCTTTCAGGCTGAAATTTATGCTATTCATAAAGCGGCAGAATTGGTACACAAGAAAAAACTGATCTCGTCGGAGATCACTTTTTTCGTGGACAGCCAAGCTGCGATCAAAGCAATAGCCAGTGAGACCATAAGATCCAAAACAGTGGCAAAATGTCGAGGCATACTGAACAAAATTTGCAACACTAACCGAGTCAAACTCTGCTGGGTTCCTGGACATAGCAATATAGAAGGGAATGATATAGCAGATGAACTGGCAAGGAAGGGGTCATTGTCAAATGCAAACAGTAGTAGCCAATTAGACACGGGACTAGACATCCCGATCGGCGTAATTAAAACGAAAATGGACCTAATAATGAAAGAGCAAATCAATAAATCCTGGATTACCAGGAACGATTGCGCTATCTCTAGAAGTTTATGGCCTAGAATTAATGAAAAGGAAACTCAGTATATTCTATCGCTGAGTAAAAAGAACATTAGAATCTTGATAGGTGTACTAACGGGTCACTGCGCCATTGGCACAATGGCCACCAGATTGGGTGTACTCGCACCCGACTGTTGTAGGAGCTGTCAGGATGTAGAAGAAATAGAAACCATTAGACACCTGCTCTGCGATTGTCCAAACCTCCAAACAAGCCGCCTCCGCTACTTGGGAAACAGGTTTGTTGGAGAACTGGACGATCTAGCGCAGGTCTCAATGGTAAATATGAGGAAATTCATAGATAGCACAGGCTGGTTCGTAAATGAGCCAGTCTATCTGAATCATTAGCTTAGGAGCATCTCTGCTTTCTTATTGTAAGGGGATCACAATGGACCGACAGGCCCCCGTGTACGCAACAGCCCTGTGCTGTGCACACCCCTCCTAACCTAACCTAACCTAACCTTTCACAAAAATTTCTAAGAACTTTGCGTTGGTATAATCATTAAAATCAAGTTTGAGAATATCATCAAAAAATCTAAAAAAACAATTTACATGCAAATTGCTTGGTCGTTGTATAGTATATACATATTTCCGATTTATTATATTTGTGTTCAAACTAATTTTGGGCAATATTTCCAAGTTTCTCTCTGCTTTTGGGGATACACAAACTCTCAATCCACTCACGGGTGCGGTTTTTGATTCCAAAAACAGTACTTAGCCATTCGAAGTTTTAGTCTTCACTTATTGGTAGATAGTTGCTGATTATGCTCAAAAATTAAGAAAAAAGGACAAACAGGCATCTAGTCATAATGCCAATAGTTTTTCTAGACAGTAGTGATTTTCACACTGTAACGAAGATACATCTTTTCATCCCCCAACTACCCGGATCACCTATCAAAGAACAATGAACCTGCCTACCTGCATAGATCTACAGCTGCATATTGACAAAACGCCATGATATTTTAAGATCTTTGAAATTTTAAATTTACTCTTTCATAAGTTTAACAAAAATAAGAAAAGATTGCAACTTTAAAGTTTGCTATACCGATTATTCTTTTAATAGTAGGAAGAAGAGAGTTCCAAAGCTTGGTTGTATAGACAATGGAGAGCCGTGAAGAATTCAAGTAGTTGAAAGTCGGTGCTAAGAGATTGGTAGTTCTAAGAGATTGGGCAAATTGAAATTTATTATAAATGTATAGCGGTGCTTTATTTTGCATATTTTTGTGCAAGAATATACAGCATCTAGCATCTAGATACTGCTGTAGCGAGCTTCCAAGGACCAGTTGATGATAATGTGAGATGTGTTGGTGTCTTCGGAGACCATACACGTATCTTATCATGTCGTTAAAAACCACAAGGACTTTATGTTGAGAATGTGAGTCAGGCTTACAATAGACCACATTAGCATAGTCGATTAAAGTCACTACTAAGGTTTTTATAAGTCTTAGTTTGGTATTAACTGGAGTTATGGCAGAAAATGGCCAAAGTCTACGTAGCCCAGAGTAGATTCTTCCGACTATGAAATTTACGTGATTTTCGGCTAAAAGTGACCGATTGACTTTAAAACCAAGACTGGTAACACATTACACAAACTGAAAATGGAGTTGGAAGAGCAGAACTGGGGGCAAGAGAGAGGTGTCAATGTGCTGTTTAAATATTGCAATAAGTTGAGACTATACCGGGTTTAGTGTCGGTCCATATTCAATGGACTAGTTGGAAATTGCCTTAAAATCTTCATTAATCCTATACATATATAAGATCTTCCTGTAGACCAATCGGCCGAGACAAGTAAATCTGTACATCATCTGCATATAGATGCAGCGATACATTTGAACAAACATTAGGGAGGTCGTTTATAAATATGCAGAATAATAAAGGCCCTAAAATAGAACCTTGTGGTACACCCATATGCAGATTCAAAGGCTGTGATTCTGACCTTTTGACATTGATTGTACAGATAACTCTTGACCAGACGCATAGCTCTATCATAAAAGCAAAAATAGTACTTAAGTTTTTGGCAAAGAATTTCATGGTTTACTCTGTCAAAAGCCTTTGAGAAATCCAGCAGACAGAATAGTTACGTGGTTAAAATCATATTCACACCTAATATCATCAAGAACTTTGATCAATGCAGTTTGGCAGCTATGATTTGCTCGGAAACCAGACTGAAATGGCGACAGTAAATTGAATGTTTTAAGGTAGTTCGATATTTGTAAGGCCAGAATTTTCCAAAGACCTTTGACAGGCAAGGAAGAATACGAATTGGATGAAAATCAGAGCATGAAGTAGGGTTAGACTTTTTTGCACCAGGAATGACCTTAGCCATTTTCCAACTTTCTGGGAAAGAAGAGGACCCAATGAAAAAATTTATTAATTCCGCCAGGACGCTCAAAACATGTGATATAATCATTTTTATAGCATCAGACTTAATAGACCGAATGCTCTCCATAGCTTCAGATTTTGAGACAGAATCAAACTCAAACACTTTGGATGGATCACAAATGATTCGATCGTTAGGCACAAAATTCAGACTATGGACGTCTCTCAATATAAAAGTCATATTTAGTTAATTTGGATCAGGAAAATTATGAAAAATCTTCTTGTTTACCAATTCCGATTGAACGAAGATTGCTCCATAGCTTGCGAAACGACTGCTTGGTATCCAACTTTGACATATAAAATTGTTTTTTGGCTCTGCGAATAAGAAATGTTGAATAATTCCAAATAAGATGTTCTTTTATTTTTTGAATGACCTTTGACCATCAGAGATAAACCATCTAAAAATAATTGGTCTTGTAGGAAAACATTCGAAAAATCAGAGACAATCATAAGATCAAGAAGGCTAGGAGTTGAGTTAGGCAAAGCAAGTGGTAAATTCATCAAAAATTAGATTCTTATTGCCACCGTGTATTTAAGTACCAATCAAGTGTACAAGGTTAAGAATCATCTCAAACCTATTAGTTTACCACTATAATAACGAAGCATACTTTGGGGGGTGTCAATACCAGATAGTAGCTTCTCCCCTCCCCCTCCTTCATCATTAGTTAAGACTAGAGAATTTATTCCAACCTTCGCTGTCTTAGCCTTAACTCCTCCGCCGCTGTTGTTAAAACTAGGGACACTATACCAACCTTCACTGTCTTATCCTCTTCCAAAAAGCTAAGACTAGGGACTCTATCCCAACCTTCGCTGTCTAAGTCTTTTCTCCTCCACTGCCGTAGTTAAGACTAGGGACTCTATTTGAACCTTCACTGTCTTAACCGCCTCCTAAAAGCTAAGACTAGGGAATCTATCCCAACCTTCGCTGTCTTAGCTTTTACTCCTCCGACGCCGTAGTTAAGACTAGAGACACTCTTCCAACCCTCGCTGTCTTAACCTCCTCCGAAAAGCTAAGACTAGAGACTCTATTCCAACCTTTGCTGTCTTAACCTCCTCCAAAAAGCTCAGACTAGGGACTCTATTCCAACGCTGTCTTAGCCAATCAGTTGTTTTCTATTTCTTCCTCCTAGTGCATGTTATTCAGGTTGCATTTAAAAGACATACGATCTTACAGGCATATGAAGTACATAGTAAAAATAATTATTAGTGACTGGGTGACTGATCTTCACTCAGTTTCCTCCGGAATAACACCCATTAAAGTACTTAATTTCATCTCAAAAAAATTGTGTTCCAGTCGATTTACGTTTTCACGTAACTGACTACAACTCAACTTGCTTGAACACAAGAATCTGTACAAGATGCCCTGCCGCTGATAAGTTTGTTTTTGTGTTACAAAACTGGTCTTCAAAATGACTGATGCTTTCAAATTGGCCAGACGGATATTAATCGAACAATGACATGTTTTTATAAAACTAAATTAAATTAGCTACATACAAGTTCTAAGTCTTACAAGATCAGCAGAGCTTTTGTATTGATAATTTGTGTTTCATTTGACGGATATTGTTAATAAATTGATATTTAATTATCTTTTCGTTAATTTGACAAAAATCTCTATTTTAATTATTTGTCTGGAAGTTTCCCAAATATTCTCTTTCTTAGTTTCTAATGCCAACATTGTTTTGTTTGCATCTTTTTAAAATTAAATATCATAAATGTTTCACTTAAATTAGAACGATCTTGCAGCCAAATGTATATTCAAAATGTTGCTGCAACATTATCTATCTTCAGACATTTTTCTACCAAAAATATTTCACATCTGTAATTCAGTAATCATTTCATATTAGTCAGTGGATATCATCGTCTGCTTAGATCATTATGTAATTTCAACATTGTGTTAATCGTGTGTATCATCACCATAGCTGATCATCAGGTCAATTATGTCACTTCACTTCACCTCACTTCAGGTTCAGACACCCATCACATATGCGATGAGTAAGCCTCGTGTGTTACAAAAATGCAAAAATAAAAATAAAAATATCCAAAAATAAATTAAATACCCAAACCCAGACGGAATGCACAAAATTAAACATCACAGATAAACAAAAAACTCCTAATGAGCACTAAACTGTCCTCCTAACGTTTTAAAACTTTAAGCGCACTTCATTAATCACGTCTGTCCCGTCCGTCTTGTCTGTGTGTTTTTTTTTTGTTGTTTTGCTCTGTGATGTGTTTTATGCGATGACAATTGGAATTCAATTTTCTACCCAAAATTAGTCAGCCATGCCCAGACGGTCTTTAACATGTTGTTATAGCCCGCTATTTCAATTAAATTACGCCCCATTGATCCATGTCAAATGTCTGATTGTGTTGGATCAAAACAAATTAAAAAAAAAAAAAACAAGAAGAAAAAAACCCATAAAATGTTAACCAACCGAGACGGATTCTCATTAAATGTCGATAAATTTATTAAATTACTGTGAAGATCGACTTTGAGGGGGTGGAAATGGTGCGATTCTAATCGCAAATGAGAGAAAAATGAAAACAAAATACAGCCACCCCCGCTATACAACTGCCAAGCACTTAATACAGATTACGAGTGAATTTATGATCAGTTCAGTTAAAGGTGGATTTCAACATACAAATTTATGTTGAATTTCTCAATATCTGAAAATAGGTACTTATTTTGTTTCCGTTTATAAAATGTGTCCAAAGATTAAAGCAAGATTTGAATTTGTCACCATTTGTGCAGTTAAATGTTGAAAATTCTAAAAAAAAAAACAATTTGACAACTGAAAATTTAGGGTAACTAAAAATGGAGCATCACACGAGAGAAAAACGTGTTTTCATTGTTGAACAATATTTCAAATAAATTAAACATTAGACAAAAGAGTGGGAATCTGCCAGCAATTGTGTCAATGTGGGGGTTTTTGGGAAGCTGACGACACATAAGATTCTGTATTAACTTAGGCCCAAAAAGTGTCGATTTTTGTGGGTTTGCTACTAAAACTCGCAAATCAAAATCTCGCTTTAGAAATCTTGCATAACGGAATCTCGCAATCACAAAATCCCGCTTTTCATAATTACGCAATTACAAAATCTTGCTTTTCAAAATATCGCAATAACAAAATCCCGCAAACTAATATCTCGTGAGCCCAATGGCTTAGAGCTCAACTGCCATATAGTGAAATGATGTACTCACAACAACCTTTTCAACGATGTACGACACATTCGTGCATATAATTTAAATCTGATTTCTTATGAAAAAAAAATTGGTTGAAGGTAAAAAAGTGATTTTTTTTAATTAACTACTTTGCTTTATTTATTTTATTTAAATTCATTTTTAAAAGTAATATTGATAGTAAACAGTAGGTAAAATTTAAAAATTTAAGATAAATATTTCCCCTATTTAATAGTCTTCTATGGAGCCATTTCTAAAAAGTTCTCAATATGAAGTTATAGTTAGAAATATGATTTATTTAATTAAATGAAATGTCAAGTCTCAAATCTTAAGGTGGGTCCACACTATGCCGATCAACATTTTTGGTTAACATTGTGGATCAACATGCTAGTGTGTACGTGAAAAACTTTCGTTGCAAACATTAGTGTGGTTTGGAATTTTCTGATCGATGCGTCAGGATGCAACCGAAGGGTTCAGGGTTCGAATCCTGGTGGTACCCAACTTTTTTTTTTATTTTTTCTTGTGAACAATTAAGTTAAAACGATATTATTAACATTAAATACTTATTCACAACAAATATTGCATTTTTCATCTAGTAAAAATGTGATTAATAACGCTCGAAACCAATAATATGTTCATGAAATTAAAACCCTACAAATGTTTTTAATAAAATGAAATTTGTTGAACGACTTTGTCGATTGCTATCCATTTGAATCGGGTTACGTTCGGGTCAACAAATGTAGAATGGCTTTGTCGATCAACACGTCTACACTCACTCAACACTGTTGATCAACGATGTTGATCTACACAATTCGACATAATGTGGACGCGGCTTTAGGCAACCAATTCCGTGGTTCAAAATAGACTGCCTTAGGGCCACAGTGGACAAAGTTTTATAATATCTTTTTTAAGTTGGACAGACGTCTAAAGTTAGAAAAAGTTTATAAATACGACTGTTTAGTGCTCATAGCACGATTAGTTAGCTTAAAATAGGAAATGTAGTAACTAAGCTAAAAAAAACTCCAGAGATTCAAGATTCTTGTAAACCAATGACTTAAGTGCCGTTAATTTAATTATTTTAAATATATTTATTTTGATTAACTTTTTTGAAAAAATTAGTGCTAATTTTAATTATTTTAAATATATTTATTCAGAAGCTTTTAAGTTCAAAGAATATTGCATTCCTTGAACTTAAAGTATTTTTTAGAAAGTAGTATTATCTGTAAAGTGACCACATCGATTGGTTATTAAAACTAATTTCTGACGCATGCAAACAAAATTATATAAAATAAGAAACTGCCCATGACATGAGAGATGACACATATTATATGTTCATGAAGAGTTTGGTCGTGTTCGTTCAGCAAACAAGAAACAGAAATTTGTATGGGTGGATTTGTTTACTTCAGTTTATGAATATTCCACACGGCTTGGAAAAGTGTAACCAAAATATCAGTACCGTGGAATGTCCGTTCTTTTTTACTTGCGATATACGGGTGATTCTCTGCCAACTGTGATTCTTTTTTTAGAAAAATTTCAAAAACTAAAACTTTTTGGTAAACAATTTTGGTTTTGTGTTTGTGGCTTCATTTAGTCAGAGTATCATATCTGTAAAAGTATTTTGCTACAACTTTTAAAGAACAAAAAATAAAGTGAAATGTACTAAAACTAGTATAGATGATAGTGACACTCTTTTTCCTTTTTTTCTTTTTAATTTTGTCTCCCTCTTTTTGACCATATTTTTGTTGAGATTCTTGATTTTCTAATACGTTTGGACCTTTTGACATTTCTACTTCCCTTTTTTTCTTTAAAAAATGATCTCTTTTTCGTTTTTGAAGTCTGTTCTTCTGAATGTCAATCCTTTTCCTTGTGCTGGGTTATTACTTAGTTTTTATTGCACGGAATGATTTTTGTTTGGCTCGTGTGAGGTATTGCTACCGTTCTTATAAAGAAAATTGGTAGAAGAAAATATTATTGTAAAGAATTATTTAATTATATTTATTTCAAGCTCAATAAGTATTTAAATGCCACGGTACTGACGTCCACGGTACTGACATTTACACAGTTTATGTAACATCACTTCTCTATGCTTATAAGAAAAATTATTTCCAGGACAATTTTAACTTGTGCCGTTAAAAGGAATACAAAATTTTGATAACCAACCAGAAACATGTTATAACATACATAAAAAATACTACCACGGTACTGAAAAATAAATTTGTGACATACTTTCATCGCATGCAAACATATCACTCTTAAAATACAACAACGTACCAAAAAACAAAATTACTGTTGTTAAATATACATAAATAGTGTCTCTTTTAGAAAACTACAATACATACGTGTTAAAGCTAAAACAAAATGGCGGTTGAGCGGGAGATCTTTTGAATTCAAAAATATTACTTAAACCTCGGACAACATTCATTCATGATTATTTTATTCAGTTATAAGTATTTTGACTTAATTTTTGCATTATTTTGTCAAGCAAGTATTGCACTCAAACTTTTCTCAGGGCAACATTTCTATTTAATGAAGTATTTCATTCGAAAGCAGTAGACTTGATCGGAAAAACAAGGAACGGACATGCCAAGGTACTGACATTTTGACAATACTTTTCCAAGCCATTTCGAAGAAGTTGCAAATTTGGTCATGATATTGAATGTAGATTGTAGTAAATAGCCATTTACACAATCCAAACCTAAAAAATATACGAACATTTTACATTAAACAACAAAAACAGCACTGGACGCAAAGAATCACAGTTGGAACGGAATCACCCATATGTACTATAGGGCAAGTTTTGGATTCGTGAAAAAAAAATTTGAGATAACAATCAAACGTAACATTACGATGAAAGAGAACAGAAAAAAGTGGGTGGCACAATTTTGTCTGTCTGTCTGAGGGAAAATTGAAATTTTGTTAGCTCTAAAAATATGGAAAAGCTAATTTATCTCAAAAACGGCTCCAACGATTTTGATAAAAATAAAATGCACGACTGGATCGCACGTACTTGCTCTTATGTTCAAGTTGTGTGGAACTTAAGAACTTTAAAAAATATTCAAGTAATTATAGAAAAAGTATAAAAAAGCATTCAAATCGTTCTTTTAATTGTTTAAACAGCCTGATAAATAACTTAGAGAGCAAAAAAAAGTATGCCATTTGATTTAAAAAAAATATGAATATATGCAAAAAAAAATTTTAAATCGTTGGAGCCGTTTTCTTAAAAATTAATTTTTTATATATAAAATTTTTGTAACATTTTTCAAAAAAAAATTTGGTATGCCAATTTTGAGTATATATTATTATACATTTAAAACTGAAATTTCAAAACAATTCATCAACCCGTTTTTGAAATATTGAATTTTCAAAAAAAAATTTTGAATCTTTTTTTAAAAATCCAAAATTTATTTTTTCAAAAATTTTGGTATGCAGTATTATTTATATTCCAACAAAGCTTTTGTGCAAAAAATTTTATTGAAATCGGATGAGCGGTTAATGAGAAAACCAGAAATCAAAAAAACCGTTATATGACAGGTACCGTTAATAAATGTTTTTGGTGATTTTTTTTCTTACTAAAAAATATATCATATCTACAATAATACCCTGATTTTTTTTTATCAAAATCGTTGGAGCCGTTTTTGAGATAAATAAGCTTTTCCATAACGGTTGTATGGCAAGTACCGTTATTTTTTGAGCTAAAAAAAAAATTTCAATTTCCCCTCTGGAGAGTTACAAAAAAACCTTAAGTTCAAAATTTGAAGAAAATCGCTTCAGAGGTTTAGGCTGTAGGTTGAGGTACGGACAGACAGACAGACAGACAGACAGACAGACAGACAGACAGACAGAATTGTGCCACCCACTTTTTTCGTGTTCTCTATCATCGTAATGTCATGTTTGATTGTTATCTCGAAATTTTTTTTTTGCACGAATCCTATATCGCAAGTAAAAATCAATGTATTATTTTAGATATGCTGTACTTTATGGTATAAACAAAAATCACCGAAAACATTTATTAACGGTAGGTACCTGGTATATAACGGTTTTTTTGATTTTTGGTTTTCTCATTAACCGCTCATCCGATTTCAATAAAATTGTTTGCAAAAAAGCTTCCTTAGAATATTAATAACACTGCATACCAAAATTTTGGATTTTTAAAAAAAGATTCAATTTTTTTTTTGAAAATTCAATATTTCAAAAACAGTCTAATGAATTATTTTGAAATTTCAATTTTGAGTGTATATTAATATATACTCAAAATTGGGATACCAAATTTTTTTTTGAAAAATGTTACGAAAAATTTATACATATGTATATAAAAAAATCATTTTTAAGAAAACGGCTCTAACGATTTTAAATTTTTTTTGTTTTATTAATATTTTTTCAAGTAAGCAAATGACATACTTGTTTTTTAGATATAAGTTATTTATCAGGCTATTTATACAATTAAAAGAACGATTTAAATGCTTTTTTAAACTTTTTCTATAATCACTTAATTTCCACACAACTTGAACATAAGAGCAAGTACGTGCGATCCAGTCGTGCATTTTATTTCTTTTCTCAACCGGACCATTTAAAAAATTCAAAATTCTAAGTGAAAAACGGTTTTTTTTAAAGAGTCTGGCAGGGCGAATTAGACACTCAAATGATCTCAGATTCCATGATATGGGATCCGCGGAGCTTATCTTCGAAGTTGCATTCATATTTTTTTTTGTCGATGCGCTGTTACTCGTAAAGGCCCCAGTTGTGGACTGCAAGACCTTGATTTTTTGAATAGCCTTTAATGAAGCTTTCGACGCCTATACTTCTTTTTTTTGCTATCAATCACACCCAAAATCTGCTGTGGGCTCTTAGTCTAATCTTACACGCTCTAGCTTTTTGTCACATTTTATACGAACAACCTTGTATAAACAAAATACCATGTTTCGTAACTTCGTAGTGAAGCCCAAATCGATGGGGAACTTTCCCAAAATCTTTAAATAAATCTCTGTTAATATGTTTTAGAAGTATTGTCTAATTTTCCTGGGACATACCTACCACGCAAGAAAAACTCAACTTGTACTCAGCCTCAAAGGTGGTGTAAAAGCACATTTTATACAGAAACATAAAATCCGTAACTCACCGATTGAAAACGGTTACTCTTACCAAAAAAAAAATAGTATCCAAAATTTCTTGTAGGAAATATTTGAAGCTACACCTCAGTCTTTGTCATTTTCTCTGTAACAGTTACCGTTCAGGACATATTCTTTAAAAACCATTTGGAAGGCCTTTGACTCCCCGTAAAATTGTTATCAGTATATCGATGGGAACTTTTTGCAATTTCTTTATAATACCATGGGGATGCTATGTACCAAAATCCAGCTTTACGCGATTTTTTTCGAAGCAAAAAGCTTAAATGACTGGACTAGACCCAAAGTTCCATAATTGCGTTTCGCCCAGGTACGATAGTTGGGCTCATCAGTTAGATGACTTTCGTACCCTTCTAAGACGCAATTTTGTATCTTTTCAAATTTTCTTCATATTCTATTATTATAAAAAGCCTGAGCGCAGACATTTGAAATTCTAAGGGCCAGTTTTTCAGTTCAGGCTTTACTCTGAGTTAAATCAGAGTTAGGTTAGGTTAGGTTAGGTTGAAGTGGCTGCCAGTCGTGGAGACTGACACACTTAGACCATGAGTTGGTCCATTGTGATACCACATGAATCTAGGAAACCCTTTTCCTTACTCGGTGAACCATTTGGAGCTTCTTATGAAGCGTAATAGACTGCCAATGTCTAAGTTTATCAGATCACTAGGATCATTGAAGTAGAACTCACCAAGGTGAAGTCTTCGTCTATGAGATAGAGCAGGGCACGTGCATAGAAGGTGAGGGATCGATTCTATCTCTTCCTCATCCATACAGCTTCTGCAAAAATCGTTAGCGAATACGCCAAGACGCGTTGCGTGCTTGCCTATGAGGCAGTGTCCGGTTAAAACACCAATCATGGAGCTGATGTGCAATCTGCTTAGAGATATCAAACGTTTAGATCGTTTTAAATCCATTACTGGCCAGATTTGTTTTGTTGCCAAACAAGTGGTGATATCATCAGGGCTAGCTAATCCTGAAAATAAATTAACTCTGAGTTAACTCAGGAACAGTTTTTCAGTTGAGGATTAAGTTTATCTGTCAGCTGTCAAAATTCTGAGGCCAACGATGTGCGACACTATGGATATCACTCTTCTACGCCTTTTACGCATAGAAATAGAGATGGTGCCACAACGAATTGCACTGACAATAACTTTCAATATCGAAATCGAGATGGCGCCACAACCAAAAAAAACCCTCAATTTGGTGCCTGAGTTAACTCACCAAATGAGACGAGTTAACTCGGAGTTAACTTTCGATTTCAATTGATTGAAAAACACGTTTTTGGATTTAACTCCGGTTTAACCCCGAGACTACGATGATCTCGCACTGAAAAACTGGCCCTAAGTGTCTGAATTTAACCTAATTCCCTTAGAATAATAAAATTCACAGTATCTCCATGGTGTGATTTTTATATTAGTCGGTAAACATGGATACAAAATTGCGTCTTAGAAGGGTACGATAGTCATCTAACTGATGAGCCCAACTATCGTACCTGGGCGAAACGCAATTATGGAGTTGAGCTCACTTGAACTTTTAACTTGAATTATAAATATTCAGTCACTCCACTTAAACAGCAAAATGTCTTTTCAAAATTTCTTCATATTCTATTACTAGACCAAAACAATAAAAAGGGCTGCCATCAGTAAAACAGATTGCAAAAGTGTTTTTTTCTTTTTTTTAAAGCAAAAAAGGGAAGTAAACATTTCAGAAAGTCAAAATATAATAGGCGATCAGGAATCGTAAAAAAAATATTGTCCAAAAGAGAGAAAGCAGAAACTAGACAGAGAAAAATAGTAAACATTTTTTTTTAATGTAACATTATAAAAAAAAAAAAAATAAAAAAAACAACTTTTAAAAAGCAGATTTTTTTAAAAATACTAGTTTATGTGGTTTTGTTTATGGAGATGAGTTTGGTGGACCAAATTGCTTGCAAGACGAGTCATACTCATGAGCTTTTAGTAAATCAAACATTTTAAAAATAAGCGCCACCCTAGTACGTACATAATTTATTCCGATCTTTGAAGGAACGTATGCCTAATTTTTCTAGACTACTAGAATCTTAAATAAAACTATTAAAGGCTCCAACGGGAGCACTCACACTTCAATTTTTGAAACTAAATCCTCAAATATTCAGCCGTTCTTTTGTTCAAACAGATTAAGGTTTCACAATTCTCGTGAAAATTCATATCCTGGTGAAATTCCCCTTTTTAATATTGGCTGCTGGACTAAGCACATTTCTCTTTCTCTCAAAATAGCCCCAAAGCAATAAGTGGAAAAATAGTTCAGCGATCGATCTGTATCGTGCTGTTTATAAGTGCATTGGGCGCCAGTTATATCGAACTAGGGTTGGCCAGGCCAATCCGCAAGTCCGATACGGATAGAATATGAAACGTTTGCGGGATCTTAAACGATCAACGACCCGCCAATATGTTTCTAGCGCTTGTGTTCGTGGACGGATAATAATTTTGAGAGCAAAAGATCATAATCATATCCAAGCTAAGACTTTAAGACATCACATCCAAGATCGGAGGCAAAATTATTGCATGGGCACAAGTGCACAAGGAGTTCCTCTTGTAATTTAATGGACGATTATTTTTAAGCGGCACCTTGGCATTGATTGCCAACAGGTTCAATATTGATGCAGTCATCCTCTCTCTTGGTCAGGGTGTGCATAGTATTCCTTTGGCAGTCTTCTTCAAGGTTCACTTAGATATTTCTATCTGCTTGCAGCGTCACGTCGCGTCGCGACGACCAGGCCGGCTGTATCGGCGTGCGGTGCAGTCGTTCGTCATATCTTCTATACGTTAAGCCATTTTGACTTATTTTTTTTAGAAAATCATAAATTTCAATTCAACTTAATCCAAGGGAAAATAGTCGGACTTCTTGTCAGGCATCACACACAATATAAGGCAGCCACTTGTAACCCATGGAAAGGGGCCAAGAAAAATATTTCATTTTTGTCATCGTGCAGAGTGCAGTATGCAGTATGCAGAGTGCAGTGTGGTGATATTATTTCTAATGGTTTATGAGGTAGCTCGTTGATTTATTGTTCATCACAAACCACTGGGTGGATATGCGATGTGACACGAAAGACGCTCTTCTTTGATGTAGATTATTTTTCTCTGGTTACTCATGTCAGTCGGTTTATTTTATTTTATTTCTTTTTTTTTTTGTAAAAAGACCAATGAATATTTTCTTTTTGAAGAATACGACTTTTTAATTTAATCATTTGGCTGCAGCAGCCAAAATGTCTGAAATGGCTGACAAGTTGCCATTAGTTAGATCGTTGGTTGCATTTGGGTGGCGGATACCTAAATGTTTTTTGATTATAATTTGTATACCAATAGCGTTGAAAATCTAGCTTTCAAGGCTGCTATTTAAGGAGATATATCGAGCATTTCCAAAACACTCAGCCATAGAGGGGTGACCTAGATAAAAATTTAGCCAGTTTTTGCTTCCGAGGCAAATGTGTGCTAGTTTTATCCAACTTACCATTCACTTATGATTGAAGGTTGGAACTTATTCAAGTTCACTACAGCAAAGAATTTGAAGTATTGTAAAAAATTTTCAAAGGTGCCCCCTATCCCATTTTTTATTTTCAATTAAATATTCACGTCTCAAACACACGTGTGTCCCTTTTAATTGTATTTTGTTCACTCTTTGTAAGTTTATTTGAAAAGCAATTGAAAAAAAAAAATAAATAAAACAAATCTAACTATTTATCTTCTAATATTTAATTAACAGTTTAAGTCTGCGAGTTTTAAAATTTGTGCTATGCCACTTTAGCGGTTAACTGCATTTCATTATGTGACTGCAAATGCATTTCAAATTTTCGCACGTCATTGCAGTGAAGCGAACGCATAATATAATTGCTAAGTAAATATTTTCCATCACATTTTACTATATGGGCTGTTGCACGAGGAATTTGCTGCTTGAACACTTTTTAGCATGAAGTCGTTTTTTTTTTTTATTTGTGAGAAACACTTTTGTTTTATTTTTACTTTGAACTGAAATTTTGCAATAAGGTGTTGTCGGAATTGTTTTTATTCATCGTTAAATAAAAACAAAAATTAAGGTTGTCTTTGAAATTGAAATGTTTAATAAATTCTTCTTAAATTATTCCTTTTTTCTTTTGACTGGAATAAAAGCTATTAAACATTTTATGTTGGTTGGTTATTGTTTTTTTGCTTAAGAAAAAATATCTTCAATAAATAAATAATGAGTGAAAATAAGATACACAGTAGGTATTAGCTTATTTAATACAGTGTTAAATTTATAAGGATCAGTTGAGTTATGCATTATGTTATTTAGTACAAATATTTAATTGTTCTTTTGTCCGCTGAGGTTTTACTAATGTGAGAAATTGAAATTGAAATTTATTCGTATACGTTATTTTTCCAAATGGTAATGGCTCTTTTGTTTATTTCAATTTAAAGTTAAGTAAAACATTCCAGATAATTTTTTTTTTAAATATAAAAAACAACACTAAAAAATGTTTACAAAATTATGGGAATGTTTGTCCCACAAATTATACACTTTAATTTTATATAATGGCCTTAAAAAGGGATACTATTTTTAATGAAACTAACAAAAAAAAAAAATATAACCAGGTGCCTATTACACCAAACACTTTTCACTTTGCAAGTTTTTACTTTCGTTTCGTTTGCAAAGAAGAAATTATCAAAACGAAAAGTGGAAAAGTTTTCCACTTTTCATGAAACGCAAATAAGTACATAAAGTCAAAACTTCTTTTCTGCTAGTAAAAAGTTTTGTTAGTTTGCAAAGTATTTGTTCAATTCGTTTTACCAAATTAATAAACTTTGTAAATTTTGTTTAGAATTTTGAAAAGCTTTTGGGTATAAAGTATAATATGCAAAGAGAAATTTCCACTTGCAAATAAGTGTTTGTTGCTATTAGTTGTAGAAAATAAAAATAAAGAAAATGAACCGTTTTGAAGAATTTTTGAAAACCATGAAGTAAAGAATAGTGACCAAAGAGTAGAAAAGTTAAAATGAAGAATTTTTGAAAGCAATGAAACTAAGAATTAACTTCGATATCGGAGTTTGTGATTAACTAAAACAACCATCTAATATGTGTTGTCTAAAAACTATCAAATGAATATGTGTTTAGTTTAAAGTCCCTTGCCTTGCAATTACTTTTGTGTACACCATTGCACTGGGAATAGAACCTTATATCAAGGCATTGCTGTTGCATCTATGTACAAAATAAGCAAAGCAACCGTCTGCAAAGTAGTTCATCGAGTGTCGCATGTATAAGTTGTCCATTTGAGACCTTTACAAAAAAAGACATTTTCCTACCAAAGCTTAAAAAAAGAGAACTTCCAAGCAAAAATTATAGAATAAAAAAGAGAACATATAAAAAAAAAAAATTTATTTATATATTATTTATTTAAATTAAAGTTAGTAAAAATTGAAATAAAACTCTTTTATAAAAAAAAAAAATGAAAAGTAATAATAAATATAAATTCTGCAATTAAAATGAGATTCACATTCAGAAGTATGTTTTTAAATAGTAAAAATATAAAATGATTTAGGTAATTGAAATCTTCTCGCTCGTCCTAATCATTATCATTTTTCTTTGTTTATAATTTTTTCTCACTACCGTTTTAATTTTAATGATTTTTTTATTACAAAAAAATTAGAGAAACAAAATTATAATAGAAATTTTCAGAAATATTTCCTGCCCATTGACCACCAATCGGGCGAACATTCTTTCAGTTATTGCATTTTGTACAGGGATTGTGAGAAAACTTTAGACAATTCTATAAATTTTCTCAATATAGGTGTTTGAAACTTTGAGAAATTCCCTATCTTTAATTTTTTTTTTTAGTTTCATCGAAGAAAAAAAAAACGATATCTCTTCAAGCTCGTCTATAGTTCAAGATACTCCACAGTGTTTGATATTATTTGAAGCAATATCGCTTTCATATTTATATGAAAAAAAAATTGAAGATCATTGAGATAAAATGAAATTGAGCTTTATAGAAAAAAGAGAACAAAAAAAGATCCTTGAAGAAAAAGAGAGTTTAAAATAGATCGAAAGAAAAAAGAGAACATGTTCTCTTTAATAGAGATACGATGGAAACCCTGCATGTATAATAATTGAAAGAATTTCTCCCAAGAACCACTACAAAATTCTTCAGAAATAGCCTCGCAATTTTTCTTCTCAAGGAAGATTTTCTTGTGCAACTGGTTTCGTGGACGATACAATGATAAATATCGATTCATTCAATCAAAATGAAGAACATTTTGTCTACAGGCATGGAAACTATGCGTTAAAAATACAATGATGGTTTGTGTCCCAGATCGGTCTTTCTACGCTGTTAACAAAAGCTGGACAGAGGTAGCGTGCATAATGCAAGGGAGGGATCTAAATTGATACAATCTAAGTTTCACTTTGCAACTTTGCAAAATATGAATTCAAATGCAAAATTCTAGTCTAAATTTGTGAAATACTTTTACTCTTCAAAAATTGTCTGCAATATTGAAAAGCGCAATTTTCTCGCTTTTTTTAGTTTTTGGCGATTGTATACCTAAATTACTTGTGTTTTGATTATACAGTAGATGCTCGATATCTATACATATAAATACAATTGGAGTGTCTGTCGTTAATATTGAAATAATTTCAAATTTTTGAGCTTAGGTGGTTGCTTACTTGCCAAGAAACATAACTGCATCATTTAAAAAAATTTTGTCTGTCTGTCCGTTTGTCCGCGGTAACCTTCAAAACAGCAGAACAGGTTATAATGGTACTTTCCGTACATGTAGTGGACAGCTCTGGAAGTAATCTAGCCTACTTTTAATTTAAGAAAAGTTAACGGTATCTTTAAAATATTAGAAAAAGAATAAAATTAAGGGAAAATTATGTCGAAACAAAAAATGTATATATAGGAAATGATTATAAACAAGTAGAAATAATCGATTTTAAAAGTGTCTGACACATTTAATTACATTAGAAAAATAATTATATAGCCTTAGAGGTGGTAAAAGCTCTGCTCAAAATTTTGTCAACGCAGTGTCCAGATCCGTGCAAACTACATGCCACCAACAAGGCAGCGATGCCACGGCCGGCCCTTTGACCACCACAATGTATTTTCAAGATGCAACAAATAAAAGTGTTTTATACCTTACACTTTGTATTCGTTCAAACTTTATGCCATCAACCTTGCAGTCTTATGACGGCCCTTTAACCACAATAATGCACTTTTAAAAATGCAATAATGCAATTGAAATGCTGTCAGGTTTTATTTACATAATAATTAAATTGGAGTGTTTGTCTTTAATATGGAAGTAATTGAAAGTTGATCAGGTGGTTGTTTATTTGCTAAGAAACATACACATGTAATTGCATCAATTTAAAAAATTTGTCTGTTTGAAAACAATAATCTTTGAAACGATTCTGACGAGACTTTACGTGGATGTAGTGGAGTAACCTAAGGCACTTTTAATGGTGTGGATATCTTTGAAATTTTAGAAAAACAGTGAAATTCCTGTAGGTGCTTTCAACTTCGTCAGCAAAAAATGAAAAAAAGTCAGATCGTTGTGCCAATATTATTCCCTTTATACTTCTATAAGTACGATTTTAATTAAATGGACAACGAAAAATACAAAGCTGACCTTCGTTTTATTAAAATAAACTTCCTTGCACTTTAAAGCACACAACAGCATAACGGCGGCGCACAGTGGGGCCGAGATTTGGTATTGTGATATACTTTTCTCTCAGTATTTTTCAGAAGAAGTCTGGCTGTTATATTGATTTATGTAAATAAAAGCTTTCATTCGAAACGGAGTTCACCCAGACCTTTACAATTTAGAGTCCTAAGCAGCGTTGCCCCCCTACTACAATTGTAGTGTTTTTACTACACTTTTTTTCCAAAAGCACACACTACGCACGCTCCTCCAAACACTACACTTTTTTTTACATCAGAAATTTTGTATTCTTAAAAATTAATAGTGTGTTTGTAGCTTTAAATCTTAACCAATACTTTCTGTGTAGACCCAGAACACAACATCCTCAATTCCACAATCCACTTCCGGAATGGAATCCACAGTTTGACAGATCATATTGGTTTTGTCTTTCTAAAATAAATGTATATTCTTCATACTTCTACTTCAGTTTCACAATGTGCCGTTTTGAAATTGCAGTGTGAACTGTTCTATTTTTTTTTAATTAATCTCGAATGTTTGATGGAGTTGCACAAAATCGTGTGCTAATTTAATATTTTATTTTGTGAATTTCTATTGCCAGGAGTACCATATGAAAAAATATTTTTCAGCTATAAAAAAAACCCAAGTAAAAAATAACTTAATGCTGTTTCGATTCATGTATATATGCATATGTATTATGCTTTAAGTGATCTATTAATCCTTAAATGTAAAAATGTAAATACATAGATTATTTATTATTATATAAGAATATTTTATGAGTTGTGTATGCATAATAGCTTATGTTACCTATGTATATTTAAAAGTGAAAAAGTGAATAAAATTTTGTTAAATTATTTTGTTTTTTTTTTTTACTACGTTTTTACTACACTTTTTTTCCTAAGCACTACACTTTCAATCAGTTGGGGGGGCAACACTGGTCCTAAGACTAATTCTATATATAAAAATGAATCCATATTTCCCTTTGTCACACCATAACTCAAGAACTGCTTGAACTATTGGATGATTCTTTTCAGATAATCTTTGGTATTGGGAGTGTTTTTGTGAAGTTTGGTTAAAATCGGTCTTGCGGTTTGCCAAAAATATGCAGAAGCGCATTCTGGGTACCTGCTTGATGTTATCAAAAGTAAATCAATTCAGTTTGAAAAGAAATCAATTAATCATGAAATTTGGTTCTAACAAAATAAAATTTAAAAAAATGCAGTTGAATCTCAGTTATCCGGAGTTCAATTAATCGAGGACACATAGTTACCTATTTTTTTTTTAGTTTGTTCTCGAAATTTGTGTGTACCCGGGCGGAGCCGGGGTGAGCCAGCTAGTAAAAAATAAATTGGGTGGCGCAACAGCTCGTGGAGAACCAGGGCCTAGTGACTTACAACTCTCAACCATTCCTGTGTGCGAGTTTTGTTGGCAGGAATGGAGGGGACCAACAGTTTTTTGCCGGGTCCGAACGGCTTAGTGGAGAAGCACTTCTTCATGACAAGTATACTCTTGGAGGATTTGTCAGTTCCTCGCAAGAGGCAGTACCTCGAATAAAACATTTCTGTTTTTAGGTGGCACGGCTGGGAATCAAACCCACACCTTCGGCATGACAGTCCTACGCACTAACCATCATGCCACGAGGTACTACAGATAAAGTGATGTAATAAAAACCAGACCTGTTCACTGTTTCGAGATTGCTCACTTTTTCGAGCGGGAGTTTTCTAAGGCTTTCTTTAGATGAATTTGATCCAAAATGCACATTTCGTTCGATGTGAATGTTTTTAATTTTAATTAGGCATTAATCAAGGCTTTTACTCAGGTTTAAACAAAAAACAGAAACAATTCCTCAGAGCTCTCAAGCTATTTATGTTAAATGCTTGCGCGACATTTTTATACAAAATACGTTTTTATATAAAATGTTGTGTGTTCACTATAGTGGATAGTTCATTATTTCGAGATTCACTATATCGAGCGTCTACTGTAATTCCACCCTATTTAAGTTTATTAAATTTAAATTATTATTTTGCAGTTATAAGAAATGAAATTTTATTGTTTTTCTTAAGAAAATTTTTGTTTGAGTTAGTCAAATATTGGTCCGATCAATTGTGTATTCCACTTTAATTAACTTTTTTTTGTTATTGTTGTAAAATTTTGTGTTGTGCATCCCTTCACATGATATATCTAAGTTCTTATGAAAATACAGTAGACGCTCGATATAGTGAAGTAATTAAAACCAGGCCTGTTCACTCTTTCGAGATTGTTCACTTTTTCTAGTGGGAGTTTTATAAGGTTTTTTGAAGATAAAATGCATTTTTTGATCGATTTGAATGTTTTTATATTTATTTAACCGTTAAACATAGCTTTTAATCAGGCTTTGTAAAAAACAGAAACAATTCCTTCTTAAGCAATGTTAACTGCTTGCGAGACATTTCTATACAAAATACATTTTTATATAAAATTTTTTGTGTTCACTATTGTCGGATAATTCACTATTTTGAGATTCACTACGTCTACTGTAGATACTTTTATATATGATCACCAATACCTTAGCAATAAATGATGTCATACCAAATTCAAGAACAATTTTGAAAACTTAAATGAGTCTTTTACAAAATATTTTTTAGACTTAATGGGATTTTTTGTAACTCTTCACCGTTAGTATGAAAAAAGAAAAGGAAACTGTGGCTTTTTAAGGACTTCTATTAATTCTTTTGCTGGTTTGCAAATTTCGATAGCTGGAGTTATAATGGTACAAGGTTGTGTAGATTAATATATTTTTAAAATTTCTGTAAATTTTCAAATTGATCATGTCAGATTTCTAACCACTTCATTGCAGATGGACGTCTGACAATAACCTGATAATGACGTTTCTAACAATATTGTAAGACAAAATTGTATGTTTTAATTTTTTTTTTTTTAGTGACAGATTTGACAATATTATCAAATCTGTTAATCGTCTGTAAGTATTTAGCTTTAATATATGTTTTATATGCTACTACTTTTATTTAAATGGATTTTTCAAATCAAATTATAAAAATCTAAAACGATGATGTCACATTAACTTAAATTTGCACCTATCCTTTGAGCCGTAAATCCAATTTTTCCAAAATAAAAATCCGCTCCACCCTTGAGCAACGTCAAAATAATATTAATCGAAAGGTCTGAAATTTAACGAGACTTATTACTATTGCACTAAATTCAAAAATTCATCGATATGTTTCAAGATATTGAATACAAATATCTTTATCATTAATAGGTAAAATAATAAAATGCAATCATCTTTGCATTATTGAATCTTTTTCATTAGATCCAGCATTGAGAAGTACCCTGAAGTAATTTATGTATTTACTACATTATTTATAAGTTTAAAAAGCCTTCCCTTCAACCACTCCCCCCCCCCCCCTTTTGAGCTATTTTGATTTAGAATTTGTATATATGCGTTCAAGCAAAAATTCATCCAAACTTATTTGAGTGTAAGAGTTGTTGTAAGAATTGTTTGCTCATTGGGGCGTATACGCACTTTTTTTTATTAAATCAGAATTTGTTAAAGTATAAAATTTTAGCTTTTGTGCTTAAAAATAATTTTAAATCGCCTTGCATATTTGTAACTATTTCTTATAAAATACTCAAATAATATGGCTTCTAACGCTACCGGTTGCATTTGATGCAACGACAATAATGTGCTGAACTTCCTATTTGAAACACGCATCCACTGTAACCGTAGCGTTTTTTCATTTCAATAATACACAATATTTTTACTTCTTATCAATACAGTGCCAGTGTGACATACAAATTTTAACTGTTTTGATTAATATATTCTAACTTCAGTTAAAATTTCATAATTTGGGTATCTCACACGTCACTTTTACAAGCGATCAAATGATGTGGAAATTACATATTTGAACTAATTCATTTTTATATGAGAATTGATAGCGGTACTATCAATTTAAAGTTTTCAGTAGTTAAAAATGTAAAATAATAAAATAATTTATCAAAGCATATGGGGACTATAATTTCAAAACTCTCCTTTTTAACTCTTGAGAATCCCGAAGAAAACGAGAAAAATTTAAAAGCTGTAAAATATTGATATTGGCGATATGTTTTTTCAAGTACCAAAAAGTATATGAAATAATAAGTATTTATAAAGTTTAGGTAAATACGTTGATAAGGAACCTTCTTATGAACATTTCTTCGTACTTAAACTCATTTTTGAAAAAAGTGGAATAGAAGAGTTTTGAAACTTTATCTATATTGAAAAACAAAGTTTATACTTGTTATCAAGGGCCAGAGTTGGTTAAATTAAATATTAAGAAAAACAAGATTTTAATCAAATTTTACCTAACAATAATGGCAATATCTTACAAAGTTGGCTTCGTCATGAAATCGCTCCGTTTGTTCCTAAACAGGTATGCATATCGATTTGCTTCAAATTTGATACAAAGCATTTTTATGTGATTCCCTGCAGTAGAAATTCTAATAAACGTTTTTTAAACTTAAAAAAAAAAAACGATAACTCGAACATTAAAAAAATGGAGAAACTCAAAATGAATTTTGAGTAAGGCCAGGGTTTCACATGTAAGTTTTACTTTTGTAAGTTGCTCACGAAAGAAACTTTTGGTAAAATTACAAGTGTAAACAGCTCTGTAAGTGACTTACAGTAAATTTATCAACTTACGTAAGCTGTAAGTTGAAAGAAAAACTTAAGTAAAATACGTTTTTTCCAACTAACGGAATGCTCACAGCTTACTCAAACGGCAGTGATAAGTTTTCAAACTCACGAAAGTGATTCTTACTGTTAGTTAATTTGTAATGTAAAGCCTCTTGTAAGTGGTTTTTGTAAGACTTACATAAGTGGCAGGTGAAGACAAAGAAACCTTAATTTCTGCAATCAAATTAGCGTGGAGCGAAATTTCGTTAAATTACATTAAAAAGCTATACGATTCCATGCCGGATCGAATTTACGAAGTAATTAAAAATAAAGGTGGAAGTACCCACTACTAAACTTAAACAAAAACTTGTTTCATTCCATTCCAATACCAATTTTAATTTTTGTACCTATTCAGTTGACTCAAAAAAAACTTCTACTTTGCATAAGTTACACTTTGGAAGTGGTTGAAGGAAAAACTCACGGTTGTTTTTGGATAAAACTTTGAAATTCTGTTATTTATATGTTACGAAAATTTTTACCATCAACAGATGGCATAATAACCATCACTGTTTGGAAAAAATGGATAAAATATATTCAAAAATGTTTGTGCGTATTCAGTTGACGAGGAGTGTATCTAGAATCTAAAGAAGTGACTAAGGACTGCCAAAATTTGACAAAACATATTAAACTGATTTGAAATCGATATTCCATAGTTAATTAACTGAATTTTAAAATGACGTCTTCTTGCAATTAAGTTTCGGTGTACCAATTTTTGTTTTCAATTCAAAATCCGTATAAGAACATTTTTAATAAAAATAAAAATCCAATGAAATGCCCAATTCCAATTAAATCACAGCTTTTTGATTTCTCTCAACCTCTCATCATCACTTAAAATGCATTTAAACAATTAAATTAATAAATTAGTCATCACATCACCGAGTCAACCAAACACTCACCTTCTACTTCGTAAGCTGTCATCCAGAGTGCAATAAAAAGCGTCAAGTAAATTAACTTCATACTCGCACTGACATATTCCAAGCCAAATGACTTGATCCAGCTCACTGCCGCTGTCATACCGTATCGCCATCTGCTGCTGCTGATGCTACCACTCGTCCTGGTGCAATTCGAGTCCGATGCCGATGTGAATCTCTTCACCTCAACCAACATCTCACTACTTAGCTGACAGAACAATTTATTGCTATTTTTACACCACACCCGCGACTCACGTACAACGCGTCTACAGAGACTCAACAAAATATCACGAAAAACAATAACGGCGGCACTCACAATAAGCCCGACTGCGACAACTTTAAAATAACTATCACTTGGCGTAGGCAATAGATGCCGAAAACGTTCCACTTCCACTTGCTCTGATGCGGACCACTGTGGTGGCGCTATCATCGGAGTTATTACTTGTGCGGTATTGCGTCCCGCCGCCACACACACCTGCGGCATTCTTCTTTTGTACTTGTAATTTGACTTAAGAAACGGAACGATGTTCTTCCGGTTTCTGTTGTCATGAATGTCACACCGGTTCGCTGCATTAATCCCGCCAACGACTAGCAGCGTAGAAGTGTCAAACGGTTGCTGTTCCGATTCAGAGTCACTGGTATCATCGGTGGACAGCTGCTGTAGAAGGTCCATGGCTATAATTGAAGGTGTTCCTCGGTGAGGTATGTTGGATCATTATATCATGGAGAAGTAACTTCTAGATTCTGAAATGAAAAGGAAAGAATTTTTGTAGCTAGGTGAAAAGTGAAATGTCTATAAATTAAGTGGAGAGTTCTTAAAATACCGCTAAGCAGGACTGGAGAAATTTCATTTATCTAAACTTAATGCACCAAAAACAAAATTGTAAAGCAAAGATGGCGATGAGCACAGAGAAGAGACAAGCGACAGCGATAAACGAGATGCCTAGCTGGCACTGGCACCAATTGCACCGCTAGAGGCAGCACAAATCGTCGCCAGAGCTGTCATCAAAAGAAGTAAATCAAAACAAAAATATGAGACACCCGCACTTGTTTATGGAGTGCATCAAAACCTGGTGGCAGTATAGTGGCAGCATGTGCAAGAAGCAAGAGTGCTGGAGGCGAATGGCAAAGTGGAATCGAGGCGCCAAACGGCGAACGCGTAATTTGCCTTCCATCCGGGTTGAGGGATTCATCGTCATTTTTTTTTTTTCTTGCGACTTGCAAGTGCATTGCGTATAGACGAATGGTGAGGTTGGCGGTGTGGAGGTGCTGATGACAACCGGCGCAACTGCCACCATGCTGCGCGCCTTACTGACGACGACGAACGATGGCAACGACGCTCGATAAACGATCTGGAATTTTGGGGAATTTTAATTGACAATAAATTCTCGATGTATTAATGAACGAATAATATTTTCCTTCATAAGTGGGTTTCTATTTTGGACTCGCATTGCATTTTTATAATTTATGGTAATGATCGTTGTTCTACTTTTATGTATACTGTATAAGTGTGATTTGCTGTATAGCGTGATTAGTGGAGAGTTTTTAAAATCATTCAGGAGGAATATGATTCACTTTTATTAAGACTGGAGTTTATTATTCGGCTTGAAAGAGAAAATGATTTATATTACTTATCTTCAAGACAATCTGCCAAAAGTATTAAAAAATGGCGAATTCTTATTTTAGGGGAATATTTTAACAAGAAATACAAATAAATTTTGCTGAAAGAAGTGGCATCAGTATTTAGAATTCATACAATTAACGCATGGAGATGTTTATTTAATCATGAGAAAAGCTATTTCATTATTGGCTTTCATCAATCATTACTTAGAGCAGTAAAAATAGTAAGTTTGGTTTGATGAGTTCTGAGATAGGGCTGGTGTCAGTGTGTCACCCTAAAACTTATTTCAAAAGGCTGAACTCGCTATAATGTAGGTCTAGGTTTTTGTAGAGGTGACTTGAGATAAAAAATGCAACTGTCAAATTTATCATACCATTTTCTTAAAAAGTATTCGTTAAGAAGGACTATTATCACGAATTTGATTATTTACGTCGAGCTCGACGGGGATTAGGTTCAGTTCAATAGAAATTTGAAAGCGACATGGCTATAGCCTAAAGAAGGCTGCTAATAGCTCCTCGAAATATTCAGCCGACAAGAGACATTGCTGTTAAGAACTAAATGTTTGCCAACAAGTTGGAAATTTTCTTCGATAAAATAGTTCTATTCTGAGGGGAACGCATCAAGAATTTGAGGATGAGCTGGCTGCTTCAAAAAGTGGTTGTGTATTAGGGTGCCCGTTATTTCCCAAAATCGTTTTTAAATAACAGACACCCCCAAAATCAACATTTTATACCCTAAATAAAATTTGGCCATTTATTTTTTTGTCCGAGGCCATTTACACGGGGCTCTAAGCCCATACTTTTCCCATACAAATTTGTATGGGATTTTTGCTCTTAGAGAGAATGCCATCTGAGTTCTTGATTAAAAATGATTATTTGAAGTAAAAAAAAAGAGGTTATCGTTGGAGTGGTTTAAAAAAAAATTGTATGTATTAAATTCTTAAAACATGTTTGAGGAAAAATTTTGGTATGTACATAAGTCTCAAGTATTTATTTATCTGAATATAAAACTTTAATTAAAAGAAGATTGTTAACCCGTTTTCGAGATATCGAATTTTCAAAAAAGAATTTGTATGCAAAAAAAATAATCTAACGAGAAAATTTAAAATAAAAAAAAACGTTCTATGAGAGGTACCAATAGTATTTCCTGAGTGTAAATTTTTATAATTTTTAGAAGTAGATCGCACAAATTTTAGTATACAGAAAAAGTTTTATCAAAATCATTGGAGCTGGATGGAGAAATAATAGACTAAATAAGACCTATGAAGTTGAATACAAGCGGTTCCGGGGGGGCCAACAAGGACATTTTCAGATGTAAGTCCAACTATTACAAAGAGAAGTTCAGCCAATTACGACCAGATCCCCGCAAGACATGGAACCTAATAAATGAGATTATGGGAAGGAAAGAGCTTAGTGTCGATGAAGTCATCATCAAAAACTTCCCCTTAGAGAAATCTCTACAGTCGTTGTCCAAGGAATATGGTTAACAATTTTCTGAACAAGTTATTCAGATAGTACATAATTGTAACGAAATTACGTCATCGCATGTCAGCACACTGCTACCCAACTCAATATTCGTGGAAGAAACGAACATACAAGAGGTTCATGAAATATTAAAACATCTAAACGAAAACAAATCTGCAGGCGTGGATTCCATCAGAGCGCGGGATATAAAGAACAATGCTGATACATTTGCCCCGATTATATCCAAGATCATAAACCTGAGTTTGAACCAATCAATTATCCCAAGCAAGCTGAAAACCGCCGTCGTACGCCCTATCTATAAAGGAGGAATCAAAAGCCAGCTCAGCAACTACAGACCTATATCGATTTTATCAGTAATCGAAAAGTGTATCGAAGAAGTGGTTTCAAAGCGTCTTCAAAATTTCATAGAAAAACACTCGCTGATCCATGAAAAGCAGTATGATTTCCAAAAGCATAAAAGTACAGGAAGACTTCTTGGAGAATTTGTCAACACCGTCAATGAAGGCCTAAACATAAACCACCATGTTCTAGTATTGTTCATAGATTTTAGTAAAGCCTTTGACACTTTAAACCACGAAAAGCTTTTACAGTCGTTAAATAAAATAGGAATTTGAGGAAAGTTGGCCTACTGGCTGCAAAATTACCTGAATGAAAGATCATTCCGCGTAAGAATCAAAGATAATTACAGTGATGTTGAAGCAGTTCTGCTAGGAGTACCACAGGGTTCAAAGCTTGGACCAATTTTGTTCATCCTCTTTACTAACGAACTGCTACGTGTTTTTCAAAACAGTGTTCCATTTGCATTTGCAGATGATACTGCTATAGTAGTTAAGCACAAGTGTCTTGAAACTGCAACCGAAATACTACAAGGTGAATTTGATAAAGCGGTACTATGGTGTCATGATAATGGACTAGTTTTGAATGCCTCAAAAACAAAGATGATGCATATCCGTGGACCACATCACAAAATAACCCATCAAAGAATCCGTTTTCAAAACTCTCTTTGTTCGACTTCGCTTCCAGACCAGATGATCGAAGTGGTTGAAAGCTATAAATACCTGGGAGTTACTATCGATAGCCACTTCATTTGGGATAAACATATAGATAAACTCCGATCCGAGCTAAAGAAAGCATCTTTCGCTTTATTCTACCTTGGAAATTACTCAACACTTCCAGTTCAGAAGCAAATTTACTATGCATTGGTGGAATCGAAACTGCGATATGGCATTCTTGCTTGGGGAAATGCATCAAACACTCACTTAAATAAACTACAAAAACTACAAAACAACATTCTTAAAAATATAAAAAGAAGAAACTCCGCCATCATATCCGATAATTTCAAAGTATTATCAATCCAACAAATCTTTAAAATGACCCTGGCCTTAGAATACTACGATGACTCACGCTTCAAGATGCCCATTGATCACCAACACAATACACGGAGACAAGCCCAAGGGATGCTTCAAACACCTAGAAACAACAACAACTATGGTAAAAGGCAATTAATCCACAGCGTTCCAACTGTATTAAACAAGCTTTCTCTAAGCTTGAAAAACATTAATAACTTTAAAACTCGCAAAAAAAAATTAAAACACTTTTTCCTATCTTAAATTATGTAAAACTTTGTAATTAATTTTTTCATTTTAACTGGAATATTTTTTGAATAATTTTTGCTTATTTTTATTAAATTCACCAAAAAATATTTGTAAATTTTCTACAGACAAATCTATGCTCACGACACAAAATTCTTAATTTTTTGAAATGCAACCTTCTGCAGATAAGCCTCTTGGCTTCGCAGATCATTATATTATCATTATATAAAACATTTTAATAAATAAAAAAAAAAAGGGTAAAACATACTTTCCTTAACGTGTTTTTAACATGTGTATTGAAGGTACCGTTATTTTTCAATAAATGTAAAATTTTGCCTTACAATATTCCTTAAAGTTTTTTTAAAAACCCTTGAATACCGAGTTTCAAAAAAATCGATCGAGTGGTTTTCAAAATATTTGATAAAAAAAAAAAATTGAAAATTTTGTATAAATCCAAACAAAATTTTTGAGAACATTTTGGTACAAAAAACTATTTTTATTTTTTAGAAGCTACTGCATAAAAAATATTGAAATCATAAATACCATTTTGAAGAAAAAAATTGGTTCTTTGAGAGGTATCATTGTATAATAGTCAAGTTAATCTATGGTTTGACCCCGGACAAATTGTAACAAAACAAAATTTTGTGCGAAAAGACTCAGACCACTGGTACCTAAGACATATCCAAAATTAGCCAAAACCAGCCCATGGGAACATTGGTATTTAGCCGTTATAAAGCAGACTTGTGAAACATCTATTTATAATGTTTTTTCACGCTAATTCGAACTTGATATCAGTTTTTACCAAAATTAATCTTCAAATAAATAAGTAAAAGAATCAGAAATTATATTTCTCAGATCTTTTCTTATGAGTAGGATCTCTAAATACAGTTTTTTTTATCATTTCATCAATTAAGTTTTTCCTTGTTTTTATGAGTAGGTACTAGGTTGGTTAAGTTATTTGTTTATATCTTGAAAAATAAAAGTCCTAGGACCATTTGGTTTTTTTGTGTTTGACTAAAAATTGACAAAAGCATTTAATATTAAAGTCAAAAATAATAACATAAAATTTTGAAAAAAAAAATCAGTTTGAACAATTGGTTTTTATATAATTATGTTTTTCAAAAACTTTTCTCTTAAACAACTTAATTTAAAAAGAAAATTAAGGAATGTATTTCTGGCTTTACAAGAACCTATAGTATGATAATATAGGTGTTGCCATTGTTTTCTAATACGTTTTTTTTCTAATTTAAGTGATTTTTTTGTAAATTGCCCCTCCCACTCAAACGTGGGGCAGACCCCACTTTAAAATGACTTCTTCCTTTTTTCGGTACAATCTAAATTCTCTCGTCATTTTGTATCGTATGCAAAACGCCTTGCACATGCATAAATGCATTCAAATTTAAGCCATTTCCCGGTGGTGGACTGTGGCTAATTTTGGATATATGTTTTGGTATGTGCCATTGAACCTAACTGCAAATGAATTTCTTTTATTACAATTTGTCCGAGGTTAGCCCTTTATTTTCCTTACTATCACCCCTGTTCTGAATTCCGATTACTTAAAAAATCCTTTCGTTTTCAAACTCTCGGTGATTTGAAATTATTTTCGTTTTAAATACTTGCGGAATGAGTTGTTTTGATTTTCAGGTGGATTGAAAACTAGCTTGACATTTTGAATTGATTTGAAGTTTAATCTTTTCTTGAATTTAAATACTTTAAAAAACTTACTTTTTGTTGCAAATACGGGCAGAAACACCACTAGATTTTCACTAGAAGGCCAGAGGCCACGGACCACGATATCAATTACATTTTTGATGTTATTTTTAAATTTAATTTATTTATAAAATTTTTTTAATATATTTGACGTTTCGAATTTTCTTTTTACGGATTTCGAAAAAAAAAAAAATAGGTTTGAATATCGACTATTGCGGAAATGAATTTGTACTAAATTCAGAACATGATTTTTGAATCCTTACGGTTTCGTAAGCGGATTTGATTCCGAGCGGAAATCAGAACAGGGGTGTATACCTAACCATTTTTTGGAAAATAGTTTTTATTCAAAGGTAGCCTTTACTTAAACAAATTTATTGAATTTTTATTAAGAAAAGCTGTTTTTGAAAAAAAATAAGATTTTGTGAAACTGCTAAAAAAATTGTATGACAGTAAGCGTTATTTAAGTAAGCGTTTAGCCTGTAGCGGAACAGACAGACTGACAGAATTATGAGACCCATTTTTGAGTCTTCCCTATCATCGTAATGACAAGTCTGATCAAAATCTCGAGATCAATTTTTTTTACGAATGCATAACTTACCATATAGTACACGTACGAGTATCTTTATATATCGCAATTCAAATGATTCTGATATTTTTTTTTTTGGTTTCTTGAGTTTTTGATGCATTTAGAGCACATAGAGTTATAAAATTAACAACTGCATAACAGTATTTCAAATAAATTGAAATTTTAATTTTACGCAACAAACAATCCGCGCAGATATATATTTGTACTATTGTTGTGACGACAACAAACTGAGAGAAGTTTAACTAAAATCACCGCAAATGCAACATCAAATCCAAACAATTTTTCCCAATACAATGCTTATTTAACCAAAGTTATAAACATATATGTACAAGTACATACGTATGTATGTTAATATGTTATCTTATTGTTGACACAAAAATGTCAGTGTTAAACATTACTTTCACAGGTTTGCTTCCCTATCCTATTAAAATATTGTTCCCATGGAATAAAGTTATTAATTATTTTATTCCATTGTGCTAAGTTTCACTTAATTTAGTGTTGTTTATTTTTGTTTGACTTTCGCATTTCACAACTACTTTAGAGTAAGCGTTTATATGGTATAAAAAGCTAGGTTTTGTGTGATTAAAAAAAAGCTTTAGCTAGAAACTAAAAGACGTCTTCTAGTAATAGGTATTCTAAAATATCTAAAGCTAGATTCATGTAGCTTTAGCTTATTTTTCTAGCTTAATTTCCAAATTTTGTGATTGATAATAGCTTAAGCTAGAATATTATAGTTAAAGCTACAAAAATATAAAGATTCCTGGATCCTTAACTAGAAAGCCTTGACTAGTTCTTTTTACATAAAAACAATGGGTCTTGTGAATAAACAAATAGCTTAAGCTAAAACTTGAATTTTTAAAAGTCTCCTTGTGTTGATTTTCGGTCCCAAAAATAATATTTTTAGCTTAAGCTTCTACAAGAGCCAAAGCATGTGAATAAACAAACGAAAGCTTGAAATATTAAGCTTAAGCTAGAATTTTCTAGTTTCGGGATTTTGACATTCTGGATTTTGGGTATTCGGGATTATGGCATTCGAAATTCTCATTTTTTGCCATTCGAGATTTTGGCATTCAAGATTTTGTATCCTTCCTGATCTATCGTCACACAAAATCATCCTCAATTTTAAATTATATGCAAAGGCTTAAATTATAATAAAGTATTTTGTCATATTTGTAAAAGGTTGTCATTTCAAAACATATTTTTCTTTTTTTCGAACTCATTTGATTGGAATGACTTTGGATGCAAAACTTTAATGGTGAGAGCAAAAAAAAAAAACGAAACAAAAATTTAAGTGTAGAAAAATGTACTGCCTACTAAGAAAGAACTCTGACCTATCTATCCAGAAGAAAACAGTCACAAGAAAGTGTGAACTGAGAAACAGCAAAAATATATAACAAAAACGTCATACGCGCTCAGCACAACTATTAATATCAGGTTGATGCAATTGCTAAACACCAGTTTTTGGGGAATAAAATTACATATTACAATATTTTGAGAGAGGTTCGGCGGATTAAAAAAAACATCAAACGCTTCGTTACAATAAGTAATTGCTGAAACCCGTTTTAAAGTATGGCATCCAACTGTGAGGGTAGCACCTCGTGGCTTGATGGTTAGTGCGTAAGACTTTCATGCCGAAGATGTGGGTAGTGGGTTCGATTCCCAGCCGTGCCACCTAAGAAAAGAAATGTTTTATTCGAGGTACTGCCTCTTGCGAGGAACTGACAAATCCTCCAAGAGTATACTTGTCATGAAAAAGTGCTTCTCATTTAACCGTTCGGACTCGGCAAAAAACTGTAGGTCCCCTCCATTCCTGCCAACAAACACGCACACAGGAATGGTTGTGAGTTGTAAGTCACTAGGCCCTGGTTCTTCATGAGCTGTTGCGCCACCCAATTTATTTATTTTTCCAACTGTGAGGCGGCACAAAAAAAATTAACTCTGAATTATGATAAACATTTCAAAATGAATGCCGGATATACACGATTGGAAAGCTGCCAGTATAATGACAAAAGCAACAACAAAAGAATGGACAATTTCATTCTTTTTGTCATTATACTGGCAGTTTTCCAGTCGTGTAAGGCCGCGGCCACGCAGTAAGCGGCTGAGCGGCTGAGCGGAAAAAAAAATATAAAACACATGAAAACACATAGAAGCGGCCACGCTATGAGCGAGCGGCGAAACAAAATTCTGAGCGGCTAAGCGGCGCCGCTCAGCAACCAAACCTGTTTTAATTTTTAGTAATGTTCTGAGCGGCAAGAAGTAAAGATGGCCAAAGTAAACATTGAGTTGTTAATTTCGTGTGTGCAATCTACATTTTAACTACTAATCGCTCAAAAGCAGTCGCTCAGTGCCTGGCCATACGTCGCTTAGAGCTGCCACTCAGCCGCTAGCCGCTCGGCCGCTTAGCCGCTCAGCCGCTTACTGCGTGGCCGAGGCCTAAATCCGGCAGAAGTCTTTCGTGAAATAATAAATAGTTGTTGGTATAAGGATCAACATTATGTATATCATGACCTTCAAGCTGAAAATTGAAATGTTTACAGAAATTGTTGAAATGCTGGTATCACATTATCAGCAACTTATTGCCAAGTCATTAAACTCCGACATCGAAACCATCTTAAATAAATGTTCAGAGACTTAGACAAATCATTCGTAGATTTGTCATAGATTTTGTCCTGATTACCCGTTGGATAACGAATACCAAATATCAACAAAAAGTTTCTACGTGTAAGAACTGATAACTCTTTCATAAAATTTTTAACTATAAAATCACTAACAATATTCAGAATTGGTCTCACTCCGATCCTGTTATACTCGTTACATTTTCAAAAAAATATTTTAGATAATTTTTCATACACGGCTGTTCTGATACTCAATCGAATTGAATCCGTACGGATTGAAAACACAAAAATACCCCAGTTGAAAACATCAACAAAATGGCGAATTGTGATCACTGATCAGTTTGTTTTGCCGAACGTCTATATAAATCGTAGATGTTCGGCAAAACGAATGGATCCACAATTCACCATTTTTCCATTCCGGTATTTTTTTGTTGGCTGTTTTCAATCCTTACAGAACAGGCCGAATATAAAAACAGCCACCATAGTTTTATTTTTCATTTCTTAATTGCAACTAAAAGTCACCTTTCAGGTAAATATTTAAAAACAATGATACAACATCATTGTTATAATATTTTACAACAAATGAACTTTAGATAAATATTAAATACATTCGCAAATCAGCAGGTTTCTGAGTGCACACCGTTTTATTTTATTTAAATTTTTAATTCACTTTTGAAAAGCATACAGGGAACTCACGTTATATAAAGGTTTAAGTGCTAATTTTTTTACTGCCACGATTGAGAATTTTCTTAACACGTAGACGTTCACATGTAACACGTATTCACACGTGGATTAGAAAAATATCCGTGCCTTTTCAGGCACAAGTGTAAACCTTCTATATAAACTCAACTAAACTAAAGTAAAATTATAAAATTTTTGATGAAAAACAAAAAAATATTTGTTTTTAAGCGAAACTTAGATCTTAGTGTTTACCTAACGCAGACATCACGAGTAAATGTTCATGACTCGCACGAGCAAGCGGGCGAACGTATGAATAGATATTCAAAAACAGGAATATCTAATTTTATAATGCCAATCCATTTCATTCAAAGATGTTTAAAATTCAAAAACAAAATAAAAATAAATCAACATCACGTTAGCATTAGCTCTAACGGCCTTCCCATTCGTTTGGAAAATTGCAAAATTTATTTAAAAACAATTTCAGAAATATACATCGGCGCATACCTACCTCTGTCGTTGTCTAAATTTAGACGAAACATTTATGGAATGTATTTTTCATTTTTGCAGCTTGCGATAAATTTTGAAGTAGATGAACTAATTTTATGGAATACAACAACAGCAACAAGAAAAATTAAATAATAAATGAAATGCTATCAGAGTGGTAATTATAAAAATTGAAGAACATGAATGCCGCGACCGACAACGATGACTATAAGGACGTCGATGTCGAAGTCGTTGTCGTTAAGTGAAACGAACGGTTTTAGATACTCGCAGGGAAGAAAAAAACAGGCGAAAAAATTCTTCTGAATCTTGAGTCACGTACATGGGGCGAAAGCATTTTACAGACTCGACCCTTCTTCATGTCTGATGTTTTTTTTTTTGTTGTTGTGGTTTTTACTTTGTTGTTTTTGTAATTTTGTTTATTATAAGAAGAGCATCAAGACAACAAACAATCATTTTATTGAAAGGAGCCACAGGCCAAAGATCGGGAAGAGGCCCCATCAGGCCCAGGTATTTGTAGGTATGCACTGCACAGTACAGCACAGCATCATCGCTCTCAAGAAGACACTTTTCAATGCAACAGGTACTCCATCCACCAACATCATCATCATCATGATGGGGTAGGTTTTAAGTGAAATGTGTTCTGCTTGCATCTGAAGTACATTATCTGCTGTGTTCAGAGATACTTTCAGCAACTTATGTCTGCTCAAATGAAGATGATTACCAATAAGACTCAAGAGCCATATTCTACATACATAAATATTCTTGTTATCCCTTTTGGGTTAACATTGCACATAAACATACGTATATCTGTTGGTATACCTTATTCTGAATGGCCCTCTCTGCCAATGCGGTGGCGGCAGATTGAGATTTTGAGTGCTGTGAAATTATTTTGGGGAATGATGGATTATTTTCTTTAAGGGAATATTATATCATTCTATAATGGGTAAGGTCAGTAACATGGTTGGGTTGGGTTTAAAGAGGTTATTTACTTCAATGAAACAACAAAAGTTTTGTCTATTGTAGTTGTAGGTATAGTAAAAGGGGAGTCAATGCATCGTGAAGAAGTTAATATCAATTATTAAGTATTATTGTGGTTACTTACTACTGAAAACGTGCTCAATCCTATGAAATGCAATATGGAAAACATCACGAATAGAGTATCTTTTAGATATTGAGTGAAGATTCAAAGAACAGAATTTAGTTAACTTCACAAAATATTTAATAAATTCAAAAGGGGGACTGCTTCCACTTGGCTATCCGTTTGAAATAACTATTTTTTATTGTTTCCTTATGGAAAAGGTTGAGTTCATGAATGTTCTAACCAGTTGACTGAAATAATGCAATGCAACCGTTAGAGTGGTTTTCATAAAAATCAATTTTTATATCCACTAGTCAAAATAATTAAGAGAACAAATTATTTTTTCAGTTTTTCTTAAAGTCATTTTCATTTATATTTTATAAAACTTGAAATGAAACTTGTTTTCCATTAAACAAGTATAGCAGAGTCGTATTGTGTTTTACCATGCAAATTGTAGGGAAGTTTTGATTAGGCTGCTGATGCTGAGTCCTAATGGTTTGAAACTAAAATTTCATGACGCAACAAGGAAAAAAGTGCAAAAACTATTCAAAAATGCATATTTTGGCGTTTTTTTTATCATGGCTTGAAAGCTATCAATTTGCGTGAATAATATCAAAGTATAACTATTGAAAGTATAAACAATTTCTAACAAATTTCTGTGTAAGGATTTTTTCTGCGGCAATCCATTTGGACTAAAGCGCTAGTTGACGTATTTTAACTGTTTCCGAAAATCCACTCGAAAACACTAATTTACTGAATTTTTGTCTCTAAAATGAACCAAGATGGTCTTTGATGCGTTGATTCCGAATATGGCCTTGGAATTGCTCTAGCGCGTCAAGTGCTTGAGATATTCGAATCTAATCATTTAAAAAAATGAGTTTTGTTATTAGTTATCTATCAAGTTTTTTTTCTTCAAATAAATTATTCTGAAGTATGAATGTATCCATTGATGCGTTACACAGACAGAAAAGTGAACCGCTGACAAGACTTAAACTCTTGTACCGCACGGTTTATTAACCCTCACGATCTGGAGATGAGGACTCTGGACTGAAGGCGTCGATCAAGAACATCAACCAACTAATAAGAAAAATTATCGGTTGTTGATTAATTTGTATTGGGATAACAAAATTCGTGCTGTTAATTCTAGCGTGGGCATGTTTCCCAAATCAACAAGATATTTAGAAGAGAAGAAGAGCTTCAGAGAACGACAGAGAACAGAGTCGTACTTCTGAGTTCTGACAGCAGGAATTTATTGGTCTAGATCAGTGTTTTTCAAACTTTATGAGTACGCAACCCTTTTGTTAGTAAAAACATTATGGCGACCCCCACATTCATAATAATACTTTGTCAGTTATTTGAAAGCGACATGAATCGAGCCCATCAAAATCTTTGTCAAACAGAGCTCAGATGGTTGTCAAAGGGTAAGGTATTTTTAGATTTATAGCCCACAGCAGATGTTGGGTGTGATTGATAACAAAAAAATAGTATAGACATCGAAAGCTTCATTAAAGGCTATTCAAAATATCGAAGTCTTGTTGTCCACAACCCGGGCCCTAGTGATAAAACAGTGAATCGAAAAGAAAAAGTATGAATGCAACTTCGAGGGTAATCGTGTAGGCCGAAATTGAATTTCATCCCTCCCTATATAAGCTCCGTGGATCCCATATCACGGAATCTGAGATCATTTGAGTATATAGTTGACCCTGCCAGACTGTTAAAAAAAACGTTTTTCACTTAGAATTTTAAATTTTAGTTGACATTGAGTTCTGAAATTGAAAGCTGACTTATTGATGTTTGTTGTTTGTACAAGATTCAAAATCGGGATAATCAAATCATTTTTCTGTCCCCACTCAGCTTTTAAAATTATCATTTCTCGCTCCAAGGGAGACAAGAAAACATTTTGACTGCAAAACACAAAATCAGAGAACTCCTTGAAAACTTCGTTTGCAAAAAATGTATGATTTTTTTCCCTGGGTTCAGAAGATTCTCGACGAAATTTCATCAGATGAATCCATGCAATGACATTAAGAGCTCACAGTTCTCTCATGAGAGTTTGCATAATTAGGAGAAAAAATTATTAAGTGACTTTCCAGAACTCTTTTCTGAAGGTGGAAATGGACAGAGATAGATACTCAATCCTTTTTTGAATAATATATCATTCCATCTGGCCAGTTTTCAATCGGTAAAGAAAATAGAAAATCTTATTTATTTATAGCTGCAGATGGTATGCTCTGAATTCAATGTAAAAACCATTGATAATTTCTGGATAAAGAGAAGAGAAGAGGAAAATATCTAAAGCTGGCATAAAGAGGCTTTAACATTGTTAGTGCCATTCACCACTACATACCTATATGTGAACTCATGTTATCTTCCTTCAATAGGAAAATGCTTTAGTTGTTAAGACCTCAAAGATACAACCAAGTTTTGAACATTTAATAAAAGAAAATCTTTATCTTTTTAGAACCTTGTACCTAATGGCTTGCGACCGCGACCCCTCTAATTCTTCTTGGCGACCCCCTAGGGGGTCGCGACCCACAGTTTGAAAAACACTGGTCTAGATGACACCGTCTTGGACGGTGACCTATTTATTGTCGAAGATCCGCAGGAGAAATTGGAGGCTGTGGGGGCTGCTTTCAAGCATGACCTGGAAAACAGAGCCTTGGTTCACCACTTCTACCTTTGGAATGACATCACGCAATGGTGATCAGAGAACCGTGGTTTCACCGGGTTCAATGAAGATCATTTGGCAAACGCCATAATTGCCGAGCGAAATACGCCCAGTTCTCTGTTAATTACGAAAATGGAGCTTCAGCTCTTGTTCGAGTCATTAAAGAAGAAGAAGTCAGCAGCAGTGACGTCTTTAGACGGGCCCGGTGGCCCAGGGCCCCGTGATTTAGAGGGCCCCGTGGACAGTCCCAATATACCAACCAATGGTCATTTTTGAAAGTAGCTATGTGAAGTTGAGATTGGATTTATCCGGCTCTAATAAAATAAGTGATAGAGCATTTATTATCATGAAAAACCTATTAATACTCTTAAAACTTTTTAAATTGTTTCACAAAAAAAGAATATTAATAAGTTATTTTGGTACTTTTGGTACCAAAATAAAACTAAAAAAAGTTCACTTTTTATATTAATAAAATAAACAGAATTGAATAAAAACTTAATCTAACGCTTTTTCAGGTTAGGAACAAACCAACAAATAAAAAAGGAAAAAAAACCGATAAAGTCTTAAGAGTATTAATTGTGCTTTCATAATAAGGAAGCAAAAAATATACTCAATTACTTTTTTTATTTTAATAAAATGATATATGACTCAAAAAATTAAAAAATTACGTTTGGTACAAAAATTCCCGCAAAATCGTTATCCGCACAAGAACAAATTTAAGATCAGGTTAAAAATGCTCGTTTGAAATAGATCTGTTGTAGTTTGGTAAGAGTAGAACTAGTTAAAAATAAAAATATCTAAATCAAAACGAAAACGAGAAAATTATAATTTTTAATTTGTACACCCGGAATCAATCTTCCTTAGCCAATTTTTTTTGTTTAAACTTCGTGTTCGGAACATTTTAAAATATCATAGGTACTATTATATTTTTTACGGCACTGCTTCAACTGAGAGTAGCATGTGCATGTGCATTGTGGAATGTGAATATGTGGCAAGAAAATTGACTCTTAAATGATATTTAATTTTAAGTAGCAGCATGCCTAATGCTGGTAGGTATATATATCTACTTTCCATGGGACTATCCCGTTTTAAGTTTCAAAAAATATATATTTTAAAAATAAAAGAAACAAAAATTTCCTTTGAACACAAAATCTCGTGACAAATGTCTGTATACGTTTCTAAAGAGCACCAGGATCAGAACTTAATATTATCAATTTTATTTGCAAGAACAGGAACGTGATTTTTCCATTGGTCGTTATTCAGACAGCTTTCGACAGTTGACAAAAAAATGCGCCTATACATATTTCTGCTTTGAAAGACACTTTAGGGTGATAAAATCACATTTCTATCATCAAAAAAAAGAAGACTTGAGTGTCGGCTGAAAAATGCAGATAACATTCATTTATTCGAATTCTAATTATAAAATATTCAAAATTTGCCTTAAACTGGCAAACAAATGCGAATAGATTTTCTAACCTTTTGATACTCCTGAAATAGTTGAATGATAAAAGTTAATACATAGTTAAATTTAATAAAAAATTATGGTAAGACTTGTAATATGAAATAGTTTTCAATAAACAATTTTAAAGAGGCCCCCATATCCATAAGGGCCCAGGGCCCCCACCCCTCGTCAGTAGGAGTCGATGACATACCCAACAGTGTACTTTGACATTTACCGCAAGAAGCAGTGCAGTAGATATTTATACCACACTGTTTAACAACGCTCTGAATACTTTCCAGTGCGTTGGAAGACAGCTGTTGTTGACAACTCCAATCCGGTGAATTTCAGGTCGATAAGTCTTCTTCCCAGTATCAGAAAGGTATTCGAAAAATGTAAACAGCTCTGTCTAAGTGGACAGAGGACAATAATTATCATACCGGATAATCAGTATGATTATCCGGTTTAACACCAGAGTCGGAGTACAAACATTATTATTCCAACAGGGTTCTATATACAAGGGCGCCAACATTAACAGGATAGATAATTTCTTGCTGAAGCTTATTCGGGGTCACATTGCAAGAGCGATGTCCTCGACCAACAGTTTAATTTTTGGGACTTATTATCCTTGTAACAAATACTACGAGAGTGTTTGTCTAAGCGGCTTTATTCCGCCTGATGCATTCCTCCATTTAAACAGTCGAGGGCTAATCCAGGATAGAACGGTGGTTCCGCTAATCTATACTACGTCGGCGAAGAACTGTAGATATAGATAAGTGACTCCTTTAAAGTCGAGATGTCCTCACACAAGACGGAGCCGAGCAACTTCGGTTCAGTAGGACTGTGTCTGATCGCGGACCGAATAGATAGGTTAAAACAGGAGAACCAGTTCTGGTGGTTGAAACATGAGAATGAAGTACCTTGGGATTTCTAAAAGTTGACTTGCATTTTTCATAGGTTTAGGTAGCTAGTTAGGGACAGTTAGGATATAGCACAAAAAAAATATATAAAGGGTGTTTTTTTTAGAGGTATAGAACTTTAAGTTGGCAACACTATTTTAACTGTGTGATTTATTTTTAGTTTGATTTGGCATTTCAACATGAATAGACTGACGCTTCCAAATTATTGTGCAAATTTATTTTGAAAATCATGGTTCTGTTCGAAATATGAATCGCACACTACGTCCATTTTACGGTCAACATAATCGTTCTCACTTTTGGTTGAATGGATACGTCAATAACCAAAAATTCCGTATTTGGAGTGATGATAATCCTCAAGTGTGTGTTGAGACACCGTCACATCCACAAAAACTGACTGTTTGGTGTGCTTTATGGGTTGGTGGAATAATTGGTCCGTTCTTCTTTAAAAACGATGCTGGCCAGAACGTTACAGTCAGCGGTCACCGCTATAGACCCATAATTACTGACTTTTTCGTTCATCAATTGAACAACCATGATGTGCAGGAACTGTGCAACATGTCACACAGCTCGTGCCACAATTGATTTATTGAAGGAAACGTTTGGTAACCGCATAGTTTCATGTTACTGGCCCGTGAATTGGCCTCCAAGATCGTGCCATTTAACGCCGCTTGATTATTCTCTGTGGGGATATGTGAAATCGCTTGTCTACGCTGATAAGCCCGAAACGATTGCCCATTTGAAGGAAAACATTTGCCGCGTTATTGCCGATATACGGCCGGCCACAAATGTTGGAAAAAATCATCGAAAATTGGAACTCCAGATTAGACTACGTCCAAGCCAGCCGTGGCGGTCATATGCCAGAAATCATATTTAAATTATAATGCCAAAAGATTATCTTTCCAATAAAGTAAATTTCATGTCAATAAAAAAAAAATATATCTTTGTTTTATTCCATTTCAAAGTTCTATACCTCTAAAAAACACCCTTTAGATGATGAGATCAATATCAAGGCGTTAATATGAATCGAATCGAAGTCATGTGTCTGCTCTTATGCGGCAGTCTGTTGGGAAACTTGGGAGTGCCAGCCTAAATCACTGGATTTAATCGAGAATTGCATTGCGATTGAGATTTCGATCGAATAACTTTGACAGAAACAGTTCGACCAAATGCTCCTTATTGAATCCCCAACAAAAAAACGTGTACAACACATTGACGAATGCAGTTGTTTAGGGAAACAGCGGTATATTCTCCCTCGATACCTCGTGGATCTGTCAAAACGTTACTTTTCCTTTTACTGATTTTGGCTTCATTTCACTCAAGATCTTCAATCGAGGAAGTTCTCTTTCCAAGAACTCCGGTGATATACAGACCAACTTGCAATTCATTTTCTAATAAGCATGCTTAAAACCGAAATGCTACTTAATAATTCACTCATGTATTTCTGGGAGAATGGTCACACTGGCCACTTTTCAATATTTTTGATATAACTCGAAAACTAAGCCTAATTTGATAATTTTACGCTTAAAACTTTTTGTTCAAATTTAAATTTTCTATTGCAATGGATAGTTCAAAAATTTAAGCAGGAAAAGTTAACAAAAAACCAAAAATAATAAGAAATCAAAGATTTCTAAATTTTTTAATAAATTGTGCAACTTTTTTTGAAGCAAAGATAGGGTCAAAACAGGCATAGACAAAATAAAGTAGAGACTAAAGGCTTTAGTATGGCATGTTCAAAAGGTAATATTTATTCGAAATTGACAGCAATATGCCCATTCAAACCTTACCATTTCTTATAATCTTTCGCAGTTTTGGACCGAAAGCCTCTTTTTCGGTACAATTTGGCAAATTTCACATTCGTAAAAATGTTCGTAATTAAGATTTTGATATAGTTGGAAATTTCGATTTTCGGCTGTTTTTAATGCTTTCAGACCTACGGACCGAAGGCTAGTCCGATTAATATAAGATTTGGTACTAGGTGCTAGGAATGTTAAATTTGTCATAAAGTACTAAAAAATAGGCTTTCGGGCAAAAATTTCGAAAAATAATAAGGAATGGTAAAGTTTAAATGGCTATATTTTTGTCAGTTTTCAAATAGAATGTTTTTTTAACATGTCATTAACATGTCATATAAGGCGTTAAGACTCTAATTTACTTTGTTCAAGTATGTCTTGAGTGTATCATCGCTCCGAGCAAAGTTATGCGCTATTTAGAAACAAATTTTAACAAAAATGATTTTTCGAAATTTGTATGTTCGTTTTTGCTAACTTTCCCTGCTTAAAACTTTTTATGAAGTTTTCTAAACTATCCATTTCAATAAAAAATTTAATTTTGAACAAAAAGTTTTAAGCGTAAAATTTTCAAATTCGGCTTAGTGACCAATCTTTCAGAAATGCATGGGTGAATTTAGTAGCATTTTTGGATTTAAGCATGCTTAGGGGCCAAACAAACATATTCAATAATAAAAATAAGACATTTTGTAAGTAGTTAGTTTCCCACATTTGAAAAAAAAGAAATTGTTTTCCTATAAAAACAAATTCCACTTCGCATGTTACATAATATCAACTAAATTGCATGCATCACGATTAGTAATTTCAAAGATTTTGATTGAAAATGTTTATTTTCAAATTATTTTTAGATGGAGATAGGTATACATGCATGCATTTTCAGGAATTTTAAAAGAATCAACTTTAAATAAACAAAATCAAACTTAATAGTTTCACACAAAACAAATTCACATCATCATAAAAATAAACAAATTATAATTTTTTTAAGTAGAGTAAAATATTTTCGTTTAAGTTAAATGCACATGTGTGAAACCAAATATGTACCTATTATGCATTGCAAAACAATATAAAATTTTCTAGAGAAAAAACATAAACATTTAAAAAACACAAAAAAAATCAAAGGAAAAATTAAAATGATATTTGTGTGTTGAATTGAACATTGTTTTTTTAAGTGAAATGTCTACCACAAAATAAATTTACTCAGTTGATGTTCATGAAATTTCCCATGAAATTCATTTAGAATTTAAGTTCAAATTTTTCGGACGTAAAAGATAATTTTTGTTGTGTGGTTTTATTTTAACCAGAGGAGACAAGGCACAACCACAAACTGTTTTTTTTTTTTATTTTTTGTTTTTCTGGCCTTTGAAGAAACATTTTTAAGATCACCATTGCTTTTATGAATGAAACACTCAAACCTCAAATTATTTTATATTTAGAAATTTAATTTATTGTTCTTTCAAATTGGATGCCAAGATGTTAAACCAAATATATAAATAAATATTTTTTTCTTGGTTTTAAACGTTCCTATATATTAATGACAGGAAATTGATAAACTAGATGGGAATTGGTCATAAATTAGTTTTTGTTTTGTAGTTAGACACATTTCACAAGAACTGTCATGCCACCTACATAGTAAGTTATTTATTTTTAAAAAGAGCTTTAGAAATTAAAAAAAAATATATATTTTAAGTTTCCTTTTTTATTTTGGCATAAAATTAATGACATGGACAATGCACATGCTATGAATATTGGAATACGCAGTTAGGGAATATGAAATAATGGATTATTAATAAATCTATTAAGAAAACCGAATTTGATTTTGTACATTTACTTCCAAGTTACAACCTATCGATATCAAAGTGATAATTTATGCCGGTAATACAGCTTTCAGAAAAAATTGCGAGACTTATCGACTCAGATCGAAAGTCATCGATTTTAAGCTGATTAGCGATCGCCTGGCTGAGATCCACATCAAGGCTACCTTCCAAAACATCAGCCTTATATGTGCACACGCCCCTACCAATGAAGCTGAGGAGTCTTACAAGTAGGAGTTTTACGACCTCCAAGACGGAGCCTGTCCGGAGTATGATGTCAAAGTCGTGCTCAGAGACTTCAATGATAAAGTTGGAAAGGAAAATATCTTTGGCGGATTAGTTGGAAAGCACAGCCTCCAAAAAACGACAACAGAGAGCGACTTCCGTCTAATCGACTTTGCTGCTCGTAATACGGTGGTAAGTAGCAGTAGGTTCCACAGGCGCAGGATACACCCAGCAACCTGGCGATATCTCCAGATAGTCGAACTGCCATCCAACCAAATCAACATGCTGATTGGCGAAAGGCGTGCATCGAACATCTTGGAGGTGCGAGCTATCTTGTTGTTAAAAAGTTCACAGCCCGACTGTCCAACGAAAAGAAAACGAAGACCGCCCAAAGGAAATTCACCATTGCATGCCTTACATCTGAGAAAGCCAGAGACTACAGTGAGCAATTGACCGGGAAACTCTCTGCCGTACCCCCAGCTACAAGCGTCAACAACCAGTGGAACCAGTAACGCGACATCATTCAGGAGACAGCCGAGACCACCATATGCTATCAACCGCCCGTGGTATGATGATGAATGCGCGGTATTGAAGCAGGAGATGGAAAATTCACGAATGCAAATGCTGCAACGGAAAACAAGAGCAGCAAGAAAGGAGTACTGTGAAAAGAGAAAGAAAGAGAAAAGATCTCTGCGCAGAAAGAAAAGAGCATCCGCAGCCTCTCAGCTCTAGTATTTCGAAGAGTCTAGCACTGCCACCAACAACCGCTGGTTCTACAAAACAGCCATGCAACTGGCATCTGGTTATATGACCAGCACGCAGCTTTTCGAAACAGCGAAGGGAACCTAGTCACCGAAGTACAGGGAATTGTTGACGTGTTCAAGCAAAAATTCCAGCAACTGATTAGTGGGCATTATGTAGAGGAGGCGACACAGGGGAACAAAGAAGCATGAGACAAGTCAATGAAGTTCCAGTCCCAGCGCCCAGTACTGAAGAGGTTAAGAAAGCCATCCACAAGCTTAAGAACAAAAAATCCACCGGCCCGGATGGCCTTCCTGTGGAACTCTTCAAGTATGGAGGAGAAGTCCTGGTAGGCTCCGTGATGCACGAGCTCATCAACCAAGTGTTGGAGGTGGAAAGTATGCCCGACGAATGGTCGAATAGCTCCATATGCTCAATCTATAAGAAAGGCGATCCTATGTCCTGCAAGAACTTCAGAAGCATATCCCTGCTTACAAGATCCTCCTATCCAACGTACTATGTAAGCGTCTTAAACCTTTCTGCAGCACTATGATTGGCACGTACCAGTGTTGCTTCAGGCCAGGCAGATCAACGATAGACCAAATCTTTACATTGAGGCAAATTCTGGAAAAAAAACAACAAATTTCAAGTCGAGGCCCACCATCTATTCATCGACTACAAAGCCGCATACGATATAGCATAACACCCCGACTCCACAGGGCATACAGATGTTCAACATCACAACCACAATCCAATCAACAATCAGCAGATTTTTTCTCGCTGGGCAAATCATGTCATGTCTCACCACTACTTCTATATTTTGCAATAATACACGCCCTCCTTTAGACACCCGATAACAGTAAAGAGGCTTTTTTAATATCCAGCTACCTCGAGACACAACGAAAACCAGTAAAAAACCAGTTTTCTTCGACATGTCGTCGACAAGACATGGATTTTTCTGGCTCCATTGGATTATTGTTAGACATGTTCATAGTCTTCGCATCGTTCATGGCAGGTGGAGTCAGCATGTAAGTAGCCAAGAGCTTCCATTAGGTAGGCAGACAAACGGCTAATGGTTCAAAAGGCTATTTTTGATATGACTTGCAAGTTTACGCAAATGACTTGACTTTTTATGTCGTTAGCTCTCTGTCTATATTGGCGATGTCGGAACTCGGGATCCTGAAAGAACTTAGGTATGCCCCATGATGTTGCTAAGTACGCGGTTTTACGTGCAAATGGGTAACAGCTCATCCGAGCTATTCCATACGTGTACAGGGCTTAGACAAGGAGATGCGCTTTCATGTGATTTCTTCAACCGAGAACGCTACAATATCCCACAACCCAAAATCTCGTTATGTGACATTTTGAATGCGAGATTTTGATTTGCGAGATTTCGTAGCCAACCCTTTCAAACTAGTCCTGGAGCAGATAGTGCGTAAGAGCGGTGTTGACATGGAGGACACTGCTTGGCTATGTGGAAGACATTGACATCATCGGCCGCTCCAAGCAAGCTGTACTTGAAGCATTCACAGCTATTGATGGACAGTCGAAACGAATTGATCTTGAAGTGAATGAGGAAAAAACAATGTATATATGCTATCAACAAACAAAGCTTCATCTATCCATCGCCTAGGACAAAACGTCACTGTTGGTAGCAGAAATTTCAAGGTAGTAAAGGAGTTCACCTACCTCAGAACAAACATCAATTCCACGAACGACACCTCAGTGGAAAGCCGACGAAGAATTACCCTAGCGAACCGCTGCTACTTCGGTAATCCAAAAAGTCGAAACACGTCATCTACACTAGCTCAGCCACATGGAGTGAGTGGACAACAACGCTCCAGCCATGAAAATCTTCGAATCCCAGCCCCCAGGTTCGAGAAACCCATGAAGACCGAACCTCCGCTACAGGAAACAGGTGGTTACAGACGCAAGAGCGGTTGGTCTCGACGACTGGAAGGAGGGTGTGAGGGACCGCAACCGATGGAAGACCGCAATATCTCAGACAGAGACCCTCCATGGATCAGGAGCCAGATAATAAGTAATAGCCGTTCCACACTATCCCATTGAGTATTAATACATGTCAAAAAAGTGTGAAGAAAGTCATGTATAATAGTGTGGAAGCAAAATATGAAATTTCATCACACACAACTTGACATCGCATCCTACACGATTTGACATGTGTTTATACCTGAAAATATTTAAGATCGGTTCTAAAACCATCACACATTCTATCCCACTTGGGCGTTTGAGGTTATGGTGAAACTGATTTTTTTGATGCAAGTGTGGAAGCAATATATAAAAATCATTTTCATCACACAAATTTGGCAGTCGTATGAAATTCTTTCCCACTTTATTCTGACATGTGTTAATACTTTGTGGGATAGTGTAGAGGCACTTTAAGTAAGCAAGTTACATGAAAAGAAATTAAGTTGCAGAAACGCTTCCGTACACGACAAATGCGATATGGGAAAATAATGATTGATAGGTATCATTAAAGATAGGTGTTGAGAACACGAAGTAAAATTTGAGTGTTGCTACTATTCTGAAACATACTTTTTCTTATGTTAAATAGTGGAAAACTCCTCGTCTTTGGTAATATTTAATATTTTGAACATTAAAAAAGATGCAAAAATGTGTTCAGATGCCAAACACGTGGTAAGAAATAACAATTGAACATATTTTTTTAGTGTCAAAAGTTATCGAAATTCCAAACATGTGTTAGTTAAATAACAGTTGATATCTCAAAAGATAGGTGTTAAGCAGACGCACCTTCGGGTAGAATTTTCGTGTTTCCACTTTTTAGGGGCACACTTTTTGTATGCTTGTATTTAGCAATACATATACTGATAAGGTTGAAATGAAATCCAACAAGATTGCAACACTGGCTGCATATCAAACTGGAGCCTTGCTAGTTCCTTAATTTGTACAGAGAAATCGGTTTCAGCTCAATCTACACAATTATGGAATTTTTCCTGGTTTTTTCAAGCCTAAAGAGGATATGCCATATGAAAAGAAGTAAAAGTCTTAAAAATATATTTTTGTAATTTATAAATAAATTTAGTTTAATTTGTCAAGTCTTCAGTAAATTGTTTTTCTTTTGACACCTCATTTGCTGAGAATGGTTAGCTGTGAGAACTAAAATAATTTATAGAAGATTGTACCTATGATGATGATGATATCATTGTGGTTATATATGTAGGTATGAAGTTAATTTATGAGCTGATTATAGTAAGAAAAAATATGTTCTTAATATGATTTATGATTGTATTTAATGATGTACTTCTTGGTTGTATCTTCTCCATTTCAAGTGGGTACCTATCTATTAGAAACATTTATTTGGTAAAAGCTATTCTTTGAATTCTATATGCCTAAGGTAAAATTTATAATGATGTTAACACATCAATCTTTGCCTATGGCTCTTTTGGCACAGTCCAAATTATTTCTGAAATACATTTATTTCGATGTTTCAAGCGTCTAATTTTGCGAAGAAGAAATATTAATTTTTTTCTATTTAATAATCTTGATAATGATGGTACTATAACAAAGCCCTTAGGTTAGTTTGTAGATATATTTAACCTTCTTGATTTTTAACTTCCGGAAGTTATTGTAATTGGTCCGATTTGTCGAATCAAAAATTTTGAAATTTTTCGAGCTCCTTAGAATCGGATCCCATCATTTTTAGAAAGATGTCTGTGTTTGTACGTACGTTCGTTCGCTTTTTTTCGTTCACCATATCTCAAGAACAAATAAAGATATTGACTTCAGATGAATTTTATTTTATAGATAGTAGTTTCATTACGTGCAGAAAGGATTTTTAAAAAAATTCATTAAGCGGTTTTTTTACTATAGCAATTTAAAAAAATAGTTGTTGAATTTCTTTAGTACTGAATATCTTGAGAACGAATCATGCTATCGACTTCGGGTTTATTTTATTCTACGCATATTGACGTAATAAAGAATTGATAAGAATATATAATCATATCAACCTTTAGTTTTTTTTTTATAAAAAACAAATTGCTAAAAATTGATGAAAAAAGTTGTTTGGCTCGAATATCTGAGAACAAACTATGATACTGACTTCGAGGTAGTTTTAATTTATACACTATTTTATATGTAAAAATTGATAAAATTTTTAAAAATATTGAATTGACAGTGTTTTTTTTTAAGTGAAAAAAACTGCAAGCAATTTTATCAATAATTGTTGAAAATTTGTTTTTTGCCTCAAATACCTTGAGAACTAACAATGATATTGGCTTCGGGGTGATTTCATTCTATGCCTACAGTGGCGGATCCAGAGGGGGGGGGGGGGGCTATAGGGGCTGAAGCCCCCCCCCCACGGGTGGCTACAAAATTTACATGTGAGCTGTGTTTTTCCAAGCCCTAGGGAAATTGAAGGAATTGTTTGGCTGAAACATATTATATGCAACTGTGTTTTTTTTTTTCGAAGCCCAAGAGAAATTGATGAAAAAAGGCGATTATATAAAAAATCAAATGACTGTATTTATTTCAAGCCTTAAAGGTATTAGACGAAAAATTGAGGCTTGGGGCTAAACCTTTACGAAGCGTTTTCCTTAGCCTGCAAGGGAATCTGATAAAAACTAAAACACTGGATAGGGCTAACAAATTTGCATAATAGCTGTGATTTTTTCCAGGCATTAAAGAAATCCGACGAAAGTAAGAGGCAAGAGCTAAAAATTAGCATGAAAGCTGTTGTTTTCCGAAGTCCAGGGAAAAATGGAGCTTGGGGCTTAACAATTTGTATATGAGCTTTGTTTTTACCAAGCCCGTAGGGAATCGGACTTAAGAAATAACTAGTTTGGGGCTAGTCTGTATGCATACCTAAATGCTGTGTTTTTTTCCAAGTCCTTATATTGAAACTAGTGAGGTTGTTTTTCATGCTATTATTGTTACCTAGATTTCCTTGGGTATCGATATTTCTTAAGATCAAATAAATCAATGTTACCTTTTTCTTCAACTCCTCTTGATATTTTTCAGACTTAGCTGAGCCGGTATAGCTTTTGGGGCTTTAGTTTAAAACTCAGCTTCCGGTGTAAAAAATCAACTTGATAACAGAATCCGACGAATGAGTAAGATTCAATTTTGACATTTGGCTCATATTAAAAATGTCAAAATTCAGTCCGATTCGCTGCAGAGCTCATTCGACGGATGCTATAGGTAATCGGGCTGAATAACTTTGATAAGGATAGTTTGCATGATAATATAAAAATATTATTTTTGAAATTGAAACTTATGTTTTTATATAAGATTGTTTTCGTATGCCGAAGGATATTCTGACGATTTCAAAGACTGCTTTAAGACGAAGTGGTTTTTGATCTTAGTTTCTCTTGTGATTTCCTTTGTGCTCTAATGAAAGATTAGAGAGCTCTTCCCGAGCTCTTTAATTCACTTCGAACTCGTTTTAGAAATGTAAAAATCAGCTGTAATGGTTACAGCCATATTATTGATACGATTCAAAACTAGTTTTACCATAAAACTATTTTTATAGGAGTTTCGAGTGTCAAGTTTTGAACATATTGGTATTATTCAAACAAAAATTGACATCTAAAACTCTGATTTCGGGTTTTAGATGTCAATTTTAGTTTGAATAATACCAATATGTTCAAAACCTGAAACTCAAAACCCCCATAGAACTAGTTTTATATTAAAACTAGTTTTGAATCGTGTCAATAATAGGGCTGTTAATGTTTTTTTATTTAAAAAGTGTAATATACATTTTTGTTTTGATATGAACCAAATACTCGTATAACTATAAATAAATAGAAATTGAAGGGCAGACAAAAATTTTTAAAATTTTAACTCAATTTTTTTGTAAATCTTCGTCAAACTGTAAGATTTAAATTGCCAACAAATATGAAGGGAATTCGCTTAAAATAGTTAATGATCGGAATTTTGAACACGAATTTCGAAATACCAATCCAATTGGACTAAAGTCATTTAGATGGAATAGATACAGAAGCGCATCAAGCTGCTCTCGTTGGCGTTACGCCCTTTTGTTTTTATTTTGTCCATATACTTTTCACGTGAATCTTACGTTAGTGTCAAAAACAGACAGTCTAGTTCGTCAAATCTTGGACAACCAATTCCGTTGTCCAAGTTAAAAAATTTTAGGACAACAGAACCTACAAAGTTTATCAATGACTTTTCGGACGTATACGGCTGTCTAAAGTTAGACAAAGTACTGTAGGATGAGTATTTATAAATCCTTCAAAAAATATTCAAATTTAAGGAAGGTACCTAACATATTTAAAGCTCCTATAAACATATCCTAACAACTTTCTTATACGATGTGTCTTAATGGAGAAACTGGTTAAAGCGTCTTTTTAAAATAGCAGCTGAAGCTCACTAATTCTAGATGCTCCATTTCCAATCATAAAATTTTGCAGAATTTTCCTATTAAGTACATATGTATATTTTTGCATTATACAAAATCTTTTTAATTCAACTGCCGACTAGCGTCCTTTCGGAGAAAAGAAAATTTGTGTTGGTAGGGCATTCTTATATGATTAAGAATTTTTTTTAAAAGATGTGTCTAAGGGAACTCTAAGCCCCCCCCCCCACAGCAAAATCCTGGATCCGCTACTGTATACATATACTAGATTTTATAGTATGTAAATTGATAAACGATAAGTTTTGCACAAACAAACTGTTATTTTTAGCCAAAAAATACAAGAAACTTTACCTACCAAAAATTGTTGAACATTTTTTTAGTCTCAAATATCTTTAGAACAGACATTGATATGGGCATTGGGATAGTTTTACTCTACATACTTCGTAGTTCAAATTTGTAAAAAAAGTAATAAACAGTTTTTTTATAGAAAAAGGTTACAAACATTATTCAACAATATTTTTCTCTAATGTCTTAAAGGCAAACCAATTTTTGGTCTTCACTTGATTGCCTATTGAACACCTGAAAAAGTTTTCGAAGATCGAGAATCGGTGATATTTTTTAATACAAAAAAATAACATTGGGCGATTGGGCCTCTAGCTTCCGAGGGCACCAATGGGAAGTTACTAGTGTGGGTCGCACCCAGCCTCTTTTTATTTTTTTTAAATTTAAAACTTGATATTAAATAAATTCAACAGTCATTGCCCTGATATATTCAGGAAATGTGAATTTCGTTGTTCAAGTTTCACCTCCAAAAACAACAAAATGAAACAAACTCAAAAATGTCAACTTCATCCAAATGGTCTTTTGAAGTCAACTATTCCCACTCCTACTCTTGATGTGGTATTTCTCATAAGTGGTGTAGTGTGCTCCTTTAAAAAAAAATCACAACAAAAACAACGCCTACAGAAACTCTTCCAGAGTTCAGCAGAATTAAAAACGACTACGATGACGACGACGACGATGTTGACCAGTAAGACGCACGTCGACAATTTCTTGAAACATTTCCTCGTAAACAATTAACGATCCATACTGGAAAATACCGAAAATTGTTGTTAATGTATGCAGCGGTGAGCGATATGACGATCTTTAAGAAGACAACGACGACTATACGGCGACGCGACGTGGATGAGGTTGAGGATGAAGACAAGAACTATACGAAGACGACGACGATGAAGCTTTCCCGCCCCGTCAACGCGGCCAACAGCAAAAAGTCTGTTCGATTTATTTTCTGGTCAATCTGATGATCGCGTGGCTATTTTTATCGCACTGCTACACTCAAAGCGGGCCGGCTCGGCTTGCACATTTTTGTTGCCTCTTAGTACTATTTGCTTGCATCGTCGTCGTTTTCGTCATCATCATAATCATCAACGGTGAGACGACTGACCGACGACGACGGAGATCTAACAGAGCAACCAAAACCAAGATTCTGAATCTGAACTGAACCACAACTGGCACAACTGCATTTCCTTCCATATTCCATTCCATGCCAATTCCATGTTGCACTTGTTGCACATGCTAAACAGGTATTTTGAACTTCTTCAAAAACACAACAACAACAACAAAACACACAAAAAAAAAAACATACGAAAAAACATCTGAATGTGACCAAACAAACCAAAAAAATTAAAAAAACCAAAACCAAAACAAAAACAACAAAAAACCGCCCAAAGAGAAACGAAAGCAAAATGTACAAAAAAAAGGTTGTTGTTGTTTTTCGGTGTTTATTTTTTACTGGCTGCGCAATATGTCCTCCACGGTGTGGTGGTTGTGGTGGCAAGGCTGAGGACGGTTGAATTGCATCTTCTGACGCGGTGCATTCCAGCTTGCCACAGTCAGTCCTCCTCTCCTCTCTGCTGCCCTGAAAAATAACAGCAATAGCGCATGAAAAATGTGCAACGTGCAACGAATGGAACACGAAAAAAGCCAAAAGGCAGACCATGTGACCGACTGCGTATCCCCTTTGTCATCATAGAGGATGGATTATTTCACCAATAGGGCACTCGTTAGATTGAATAAGACAGCAAAAGCTTCAAATAGAAATGATCTCAGGAATCAGGAAAATGTATAAGTTTTTAATAAGAAAGCTGATTGTCTTCACTAAGACGTGTATGAGGTTAGCAAGACACTTTTTAAAATTCAAACTAAAAACTATTGCATTATTAGCTGTCTAATTGATTGGGAATAAGTTTCGTAAAAAAAACCTTGCTCTTTTGGTTGGTGAAAAAGTGACGTCCGTGACGTTATCATGGCAACTTTCACCAGGAAAATGGGACTTAGACAGGATTTTGAATTTTTTCTATTCCCAATTTTGTAGTTCACCAAAGTAGAGTGCAATCGAGTGACCTGTGCTAACTTCACAGTGTAGTTGGCAGTTCACATTGTTTTATTGCATTCAAGAATCGGCTAGTTCGAAATGTGTAAGGTATACAAAAAAAAAAATATAAAATCGACTTCAATATGAACTATCAATTCACATCGTGTATCTCAAGAACCAAGTAATCTTTTACTTAAGGACGTCAAAATTTGAACCGAGCTTGTTCTTGTCATGCAAATAAACTACAAATTTTGAGCTATACACTACACGATGTGAAAGAAAAGCAAATTCCTGTCTAGGTCCCATTTGCCTATATGAAAGTTGCTCCACCAACTTCACTGCATGCTGTAACAAAAATTGGTGTCTAGCTAACATTGTATGTAAATTGTGAACTTATCAGAACAAAAATGAAGATGAACGACCCGAGAAAAGTTGGTTGTTGAGAACTAATTAATTGCTAATTAGGATCAAAGAATAAGTTTTTGGTTCTTAAATTATTTTTTTTTTTAATTTAAAATTTAATTAATTTTGCTATTAACCCTTAACTATAGTCGTAAAAATTATGTACGCTTCTATAGTCGTGGGTCCAGTGGACCCAATTATTTTTAAATTTTAATAAAAATTGAAGTATAAATTATTTAATTATTTTTTTTTGCCAAACATTAGGAATGATCAATTATGAATGTAGTTTTTTAAAAAAGTCACTAGTTAGAGCTTTCTTAAATTTCGAATTTCCAATTTTAACAATTGGTTGCAATTCGCCTGACCAAAAAACATATCATCAAAAAAAAATTTATGTAAAATAGAAAAAAAAAGATTAAAATTTTTAGAAACATTTTTTCTAAACATTAAAACATCCTCTTTAGAATTCCTGAAACAAAATCTTAAAATCTGTTTGTAAAAAAATTCTGACATTGGTCAAATTTAGTGAAGTCAATAGCATACAAAACACACTGGCGCAGAGCAAATCATGTAAAAAGGCAGCTTACCATTATAATTTGAATTTTGGCCAATTTCTTCATCGTCGCTGGACTTTTTTGCACTTAACTATTGCTACATCTATCGTCTCGATTCCCTGAATTAATAATTTAATTTTACATTACACAAATTTGAAATACGACCAAAAAACTAAGAGGACTAAAGGACAAAATAAATTACGTATCTATAGTTGTGGGTCCAGGGGACCCACCCGTATGCTGAAACTGACCTTGGCAGCAGCGTTTGAAATGCGTCCTTCACACTGCACACACTTTGGCTTAATATAGGAAGGTACTTAGAAGTAGGGGGAGCTGCGGAAACCACGGCGTTTTTTACACGCGTTTAAAGGTTGAGTATGGGTCCATTGGACCCACGACTACAGTTAAGGGTTAAGCAAATTAGCAATTGATTAGTGCTCTGCCACCAATTATTTTTGCGCTTATCTTCATTTTCGAGAAAGTGGTCACGCTAGGTTCACATGAAGTTAGCACGGTACCCATTTTTTCGTAAACCAAAAGAGAAAATAATTTTGTTTTTGTCGCAACTATTTTGCAACTAGTGAGGTGATATTTTTAATTATAGATGAGATATTGATCAATTTGAAGTTTAATTTAAAGAGTGGATATTCCTTCGGCTTTTTTGGTCAATGAAAACAAAATGTGTGATCTTCTATCGGACCACAACACCTACACAGGCGAATGAGGAATAATCCTACCGCAACACTTCAAGCTCGCAACAACGATTTGGTTAAGTGGCTGAGCAACAACAATTTTATAGACGAACGAGAAAAAGCGAAGATGATGACATATACGTCACAACTTCCATCGATCTACGGCTTGCCAAAAATTCATAAGCCTAAGCTACTCTTGCGTCCCATCGTTTCGTCTATGAAATTGCTATGCTATGAGCTTTCTAAATTTTTGGGAAAAATATAACAGTGCGTGACAACAAAATCAAGCTACTCAGTCAGAAATTCTTTTGAATTTATTGAAAAAGTAAAACTTGTAAAACTTTATAAGGATGATGTTTTGGTGTCTTTTGATATCATTTCACTCTTTACAAACGTCCCGTTACAATAATTGGCCGTAACTATAGTAAAGAAAAGATGGGAAATAATAAAAGAAAACACAATGTTAACCCAAAGTAAATTTTTGGAAATTCTAGACTTTTGCTTGGAATATAACAACAATTTACAGTTTATAGATGGAATCTATCTGTCACCCACCATTGTCGATTTAGTACTTGACTATTTACTTAATGAGTGTTTGGAAAGAATGGAAGAAAAACCCAGGTTTGTTGCAAAATATGTGGATGACATCTTTGCCGTTATGAACAAACACAAAATTGAAGATACCCTTAAAACTCTTAATAAGGACTCCATCCAAAGATTCAATTCACGATTCAAATGGAAAATAACTGTGAACAAGCTTTTATTGATGTCAAACTTCATTGAAATAATGAGTTCCTTTATGTTTGACTGGCACCAAAAAGATACGGCGACAAGAAGGTTAATCAATTTCTACTCCAATCAAGCCAAACACATTGCCATCAATACTGCTTCCAACCCCATAAGCAAAGTCTTCAGACTTGGCGATGAGAAGTTTCACTACACCAATGAAATTAAAATGACTAAAATACTGCGAGATAATGGGTTTCCACACTCTGTTATACGTGGCCTCATATACAAACATAAAAACAAAGCTTCCCAGAACATGAATACGGATCGTCCTCTTGGCTACTACAAAAGTGTTGTCTATGTACCTGGTTTGACTGAAAGCTTTAAAAAGATTGTCGTTGTAAGAACAAAAAATTCAATTTTTAATTATAAATCGAACAAAACACTTGGTCATCTTTTTACTAAGCTTAAAGTACAACCAGACAAAGATAAGGCCACTGATGTAATATACAAAATTAATTGTAATGGAAAACCGGATGAGCCTTGCAATCTATGCTATATTGGTACCACAAAACAGTTCCTTCATCAACATACATATATCCAACCATAAGTCTGACATAAAATCTAATAACCCATGAAAAACTGCATTAGCCAGTCACGTCATTGAAAGCGGTCACTATCCAGACTTCGAAGATGTCAAAGCTCTCCAGACTGAGCACCACACGTCTACTCTAAACGATATACACTTGAAACTCTGCACATCATTAACAACAACAATAACATGAACCTCAAACTAGACACGTGAATCATATCCGCTGTATATATTGTTCACTTGTCTCTGATTAAACGTCAATTTGTTGTTTCATTTTAAAAGTAATAAGACTAAACTTCATTTTGAAGTGCAAAAGTTTATTTTATTTTATTTTATTTTATTTTTAAAATTTAATTTTATTAAATGTAATAACAAACTGTAATTAGTAATCTTTTTTTTTACAAAAGTAAGTTTTTCTAACTTCTAAGTTAAAGTTATCATAAAATTGTTATAGTTCTATTTGATTTTTTTTTTTTTTTTCATGTGCAATAAAGTTCCGCTGAAGAAGGCAGCAAACCCTGCCGAAACGTCGGGAAAAGTAAATGATAACTTAATTGTTTCATTGCCGAATCCACTGTGACCAAAAAAGCCGAAGGAATATCCACTCTTTTTTTTAATTGATATTCTTAATCTAAATTTCAAAAGTGTACTGCTAACTTCAAACACATTAAATCATCTATCATCATACAAAAATATTTCGGGATCGAGTTCATATATTATAGTATTGCCTTCCTCATCGCCACACGTTAACGATGATCCTACGATCCACAAAAATATTAGTATACGTACCTTCTGCTGAAAAGTTAATCAGTGTTCTCAAAAAATTTTTAAACCCAAGGAGTCCTTTCAATATGGATTTGTAGTGTAAGTATCCGTGGTTATGTATGACTGAGCTATTTTTTGCTTCCCATATCACTAATACTATTTCTTCTTTTGATAAAAAAACGTACTTGCTCTTATGTTCAAGACACTGCGGGCTTTAGAAAATTGTATATAAAAACCAATGGAGATTTATGAGAGAAAAACGTAGAGAAGTATGAAATACGACATTTAAATTGGGTAAAACAACTCTTTTGACAGTTTGAGGTGAAAAAAAGAATGCCATCTTAATTCTTGATTGAATATGATTGTATGAGAAAAAAATTTAAATTGCTGGAGCGGTTCTTTAAAAAATTAATTTTGTATATATAAAATTTTACATTTTAAAGAACAAATTTTGGCATGCAAATCTAAAGTATATATTTATGCGTTGTGTATATAAAAACGAAATTCACAATTCACTTGTCAATCTGGTAGACGGCAAATTGCCAAACCTGAAGACTTTAAGCTTAAAAATATTGTAAAATATTGTATTATTTTGTTTTTATACTCTTAAATAAAAAGTCAAAAAACTAACTAACTATAAACAAAATTTGAAAAAAATGTCAACCCGTTTTTGAGATATCGAATTTTCAAAAAAAAAAATTGAAACTTTTTTTTTTAAATCCAAAAACCTTGTTTTTTAAATTTTGATATGGAATATTAGTCAATCTTATCTGAAATTTGTATATACAAAAAAATGTATCTTAATCCGTTCAGCCGATAACGAGAAAATTCAAAATAAAAAAAAACGTTCTATGACAGGTACCTACTATTAATAGTTGCTAAGTGTAAAATTTTATAATATTTGGTAGTAAATCATACTAATTTTAGTATATAAAAAAAGTTTAATCAAAATCATAGGAGTCGTTTTTAAGCAAAAAAAATATTTTCCCTTGCGGTTTTTTAACTTTTGTATGGGAGGTACCATTATTTTTTCGTAAATGCAAAATTTTTTCTAAAAATATTTTAGAAAGTTCTAAAAAACTCTTTAATATCGAGTTTCAAGAAAATCGATCATATCATTTTCGAAAAATTTAATTTTCCAAAAAAAATTTTTAAATATTTTTTAAAAATCCAAAAAATATTTTTCAAAAATTTTGGTACACAAAACTATTTATATTTTTTGAAAACTTCTGTATAAAAAAATAATTGAAATCGGTCATACCGTTTTAAAGAAAATCAAAAATTAAAAAATGGTTCTTTGGGAGGTACCATTAATAACCATTTTTGAAAAATGGTTTTCTACCCAAAGGAATCCTTTACTTATTGAATTTTTTTTAAGAAAAGTTGTGTAGCCGTTTTTGAGAAAAATACGATTATTTTTACAAATTGCTAAAAAATTTGTATGGCCGGTACCGTTATTTTTGGTTCTAAAAAAAATTAAAAAAACGTGTGGGCATAATCACCAAAAACCACTATGTACCAAGTTTGAAGAAAATCTATCGAGCCATTTAGGCTGTAGACGAACAGACAGACAGACAGAACTGTGCCACCCACTTTTTTGGTGTTCTCTGTCATCGTAATAATGTTTGATTGTTATCGCAAAATTTTTTTTTTGCACGAATCCAAAACTAGCCTTCAAGTAAAAATTAGAGCATTTTTTAGATTACATATTTTATAATTTGAACCTTTATAGCCCAGGAAAATTACACAAAAAATGACAAACATACGTCAACATTTCTAAAGTTCTGAATTTCGACGTATTTTGCATTTCTTAAAAAATACCCTCAATTTGGTCCAGTTGAGAAAATTTTAGGGGGGAGGGGTGTTAAAGGGGGGTAAAATTCAGTTTTTCTTAATTTCTCGAAAGCTTTAAATTTTTTGAAAAAAGAACGTGAAAGTTCTAATTAGCTTATGTAATTCTACAATTCTAATATTTATTGTCAACTTTTTTTTCTACGGATTTTGAGAAAAACGTTATAATAATAGCTTTTTTCTATACTAAGTTTTTGTAATTCCGTTTTTAAAAAATGAAACATAACGTGTGTATGAACCTTTGACATTGTAACGTTATAAACATTAATCGGCCGTCGAATAGAAATTTGTAGTTTTTTTATGATTTTGATCAATAGGAACAAAACAAATCGATTTTTTATAAAAAGTTGTCAGCTTTGAGGAGAGGTTACGCTGATTGGCAATTTTATGTATTAGACATTTAGGAATAAAAAACCGATAGTCCCGTTTGTTATATATTGTTTGAATCAAAAATTATGGTTTGAATACACAATATACCCAAGTCTATTAAAAAACTGATCTTCGCTTTACTTCAGTGCATTGATTACACCGCCCAACTTCGCGGCACCCACCAAACGCATTTCAAAAATGTTTGTGTTTGAATAATTTTACTGAGGTACCTATGTGCTACAATCTGCATGTAGGTACATTGAATCGAAATGAACAAATCATTTTATCAAACATAACCGAAAAAAACAAAATGTCTGAATGGAATACAATATACTCGGTGAAATTCTCCTTACTCATAAATGCTTTAGAGACCCATTAATTTCTAAGTAAGTTCTTGGCGGAAGTTTGTCTTGTGCCATTGCCATATCTGGCTCTGATGGGTCTTAAGCGGAGAATACAGAGCGTAAGGGGTTGGTGTCTACACGAGGTGCACACACTGGAAGGGAAGACAGACGTGGACGTCTCGAAAGACTTAGACATTGCTGAATTTGAGAATCTTTTCACTTCTATTTTTTTGGTTTTATTTTCATAGCCAGTTTTTCCTTTAATTTATTTTCCAGTTATTTCTTCTTTTTTTTTTTATTTATTTTTGTGTTTGGTTTTATTTATTTTTGTTGTCAAAGTTCTCCATCGCCAGCCGAAGGAACCTACTAGTATTTATGTAGGTTTTCCTGTTGTTGCAACAACTTGCAAGCAGAACCATCTCTATCCTACTATAGAGAATCAGAGTATAGGTACATATCTACTACATTATATACCTAGGTTCTTTCTGAGTTCAAGCTCAACAAGTGTAGCGAGTTGTGTTTGTGTAATGTGTATGCATATATGCACGTTGCACAATAATGTGCAACGTTTGTGTTTTTATGTTTTTGTTATATGTGATGAACGTCTGTGACTCCTCTGGGGGTATTACGACGACCTTTGGAAAATGTTCACACTTAGCTTAAGTTAACCTCACAGACGGTGATTCGCCTCCGCATTCTTTGGCTTATACGGTTTGATAAAAATAAAATAATTTAAAAAATCAAACAGTTTTGCAAGAGGAAGGGATTTACACTGTTCGGTTGAACTTGCAAGAAAATTATTGGTGAACATTTTGAGTATTACAATTCTGGATGTTCAGTGATTAACTTTTTGAAAGTGCATAGACACGGTTAACTTCGTGGCTTGATGGTTAGTGCGTAGGACTGTCATGCCGAAGGTGTGGGTTCGATTCCCAGCCGTGCCACCTAAAAACAGAAATGTTTTATTCGAGGTACTGCCTCTTGCGAGGAACTGACAAATCCTCCAAGAGTATACTTGTCATGAAAAAGTGCTTCTCATTTAGCCGTTCGGACTCGGCAAAAAACTGTAGGTCCCCTCCATTCCTGCCCAACAAACACGCACACAGGAATGGTTGTGAGTTGTAAGTCACTAGGCCCTGGTTCTCCTCGAGCTGTTGCGCCACCCAATTTATTTTTTTATTTTTATAGATACGGTTAACCATAAATAACATATTCTTTTTCCACATTTTCCATTAAAGTTTGATTTTATGATGCCATTAATGATTGTTATTAATTATAAACTACATTTGGTTTTTGGCGAAAAATGTATAGGTACCATTACCATAATGGAAAGACGATTTTGAAGCTTTTTTAAAGCCAAAGTCTAGGTATTCTCATGTTTTATTTTTAAATAAAGTTCTTTAAATGTACAAAATATTTTCAAACTCAAAATTTTGAAAAAAAAGTTAAAAAGAAATAAGGAAATTTTTCAATTTTTTTAAAAAACTAGATGATATAAAATTATATACGCATATGTATGCATATATGGTTTAAAGGATTCCAATAAAATTTGGAAAGACAAAAAAAAATCATTAATTTTTGTTTGTTATATTTTGAGTTTAAAAACAATTTTTGCTTAAACTGTACATTTAAAGAACTTTATTTATTATCAGGCTTTAAGACACTGTTTCTATTAAAAAAAAAAACTTTCTTAGTTTTAACCATTCATAATAATCCCTTTTTTTCGGGGTGTTTTGGGAAAAAGTATCTTCTGTTTTTCTTTTTAAATGTCCTTAAAATTAAAAAAAATATTTGACTAAAAATTAGTAGTTGAAAATTAAAAAGAGCAGTGGTGTTTACACAAAATTTTGAAAAAAAATCGGTTGGAAAAAATAAATTCACATTTTTTTGTTTCAAATATTGTTTTTAAAATTTAATTTCTCAGAAACTCTTTTATTAAACAATTTGATTTAAGAAACAAATAAACAAATAACTGTATGTACTGGATGATTTTAAATATTTTTTTCCATTTAAAGTCAATTGTTCAAAAATTGCCCATTTTGCCTCAGGGGAGACGGGTGAGGGGGATAAATGTTCCTCCCATATAATTTGTACGCATACGCCACAGTGACCTATTTGAATAAAAGCCAAATTGCAAGAAAGGACGATAGTTGAAAAGTAAGTTATGTAGTTGCAAAATATTTAAGGAAATAACAAATAGTTATAATATGGAATTATAAAGGGTAGGTTGAGGTTGTATTTGCAGTTACAGTTAGACTACCTACATAAAAGATTCAAATTTTCAAAAGTAGAGCTAGGGAAGACATTGACGTAGACATCAGTCCACGATATTTAAAACTTTTTTCTGTTGAAATTGTGGCAGTAACTTAAAAATCATTTAATTGGATGAAAAGAACTTCAAATTAAAAAAACAAAAACCAAGAATGGCTAGAAAAATACCATTATTTTCAGCAATAGGTGCAATTGATTGCACTTACATTCATATACCCATACCAGGGGCCAAATTACCGCATCAGTTTTCGAGTAATACGTGACTGAATTATGTTAGTATGAGTTTGGCATTACCGCTTATGCTTTGAGCAATCTAGTATCTAAACCATATAATGAAGTGGTTACTCATCCATTTCATCACTGATGAAATGCGGTAATACGGCCCCAGGTTTTTATGTAGTGCATCAATAGAAAAGAAGGATTCCACAGCATAAATGTTCAGGCAAAATGTAATTCCAGAGAAGAATTAACAAAGTTTTGACTTTTCTTCGCATGATTTCCAAATCTGGAAAGATTCTCATACAAAACAAAATCATACAGTTGAATCAGGATAGTGCCGTTTTACTTGCGGAGATTCAGGATACGGGTACGGACTTACTCTTCTGTGTTTTAACTTTATATTGAAATTCAGATACTTCTGAAACTCATTCAATAAAACTCGAGAGCGTTTTCCCATCCTTCACAATAAAATGTGAGTCAAAAAAGAAAAGGTAACATCTTTAAATAAATAAATAAATTATTGGTAATAGTTACTAAAATAATCAACCATTTTTCAAAATTAGATTTTTTTCATAGAAGCAACAAATGAGTTAAAATGATAACATGATATCGTATTTTCTAATAAAGGTAATCTTTTAACAATTCAAAATTATTAATTTTCAAAATAAAAAAAAAAATAAATATTTATATGAAGTGCGAAGTGGTACATAGCGTTTTTCATTTTTCTTAGAATCAAAAATAACGGTACCTACCAAACAATTTTCAAAAAATGGTTGTAAATGGTATCTCCAAAAGAACTATTTTTTAATTTTCAATTTTCGTCAAAACGGCATGTCTGATTTTAATGTTTTTTCTTATACGGAATTTTCCAAAAAATATAAATAGTCTTGTGTACCAACATTTTTGAAAAGATATTTTTTGGATGTTTAAAAAAATGTTACAAATCTTTTTTTATTGAAAATCAAATATTTCAAAAACGATATGATCGATTTTTTTGAAACCCGGTACTTAAGAGTTTTTAGTTCTCTCTAAAAAATTTTAATTTATGAAAAAATAACGGTACTTTCCAACAAAAGTTAAATATTTTTTTTCTCAAAAATGACCCCTACGATTTGGATTAAACTTTTAGTACGGTCTACTACCAGAAATTATAAAATTTTACACTTATCAACTATTAATAATACCAGTCATAGAACGTTTTTTTTTTGTTTTGAATTTTCTCATTATTGGCAAAACTGATTTAGATACATGTGTATATACAAATTTCAGATAAGATTGAATAATATTGCATCAAAATTTTCAAAAATATTTCTTTTTTTGAAAATTCGATATCTCAAAAATGGATTGAGTTTTTTTTTAATTTTGTTTTTGTCTGCACATAAATATATACTTTAGATTTGCATTCCAAAATTTGTCCTTCAAAATGTTTTAAGAATTTTATATATGTATAAAAATTATTTTCTTAAAAAAAACCGCTCAAACGATTTAAAAATTTTGTTTCCATACATTCATATTCAATCAAGAATTAAGATGACATTCTTTTTTTTTAACCTCCAACTGTCAAAGGAGTTGTTTAAGCTAATTTAAATATCGTATTTCATGCTTCTCTACATGTTTTTATATACAATTTTGGCTTGAAGCCAGTCGTGCATTTTATTTTTTTTAAAAGCAACCAATAAACACTCGGGCAGTTGCGTCAGTAAAGTTTATTGCAATAAATTAGTGACACAAAAATTGAGCCTTGGCTTAGAAAATTAGCTGAACAATGGTAAACCAAAACGAAAATGCAATACACTTGTGATTTATGAGTGAACAAAATGTTAAGAACTAGCTGTAAAATAACTGCCCTGTTACAGTTAAGGTTAACAGATAAAAATGGAAACATTGGTCAAATGGAATAGAGATAATTAGGAGGAAATTCGCGTTTACTAAGTCCCACTTTTTTAGAAGTTGCAATTACTGAGTTATTAATGGTAAAAATTTTAGTGTTGCCTAAATCGAGGTATTGCGTTTATCGAGAGTTTCTTTTACCGAGGGTGTACGGTACCTATATATCAAAGGTAAAACTCACTAAGTGCAGAAAAAAATGTTCAAGAAAATCAGAATGAAATGCATTTTTTTAATCCAAAAAGTCTCATTTTGCACGGTCATTAAAGGGACATTGAAAGGTATGCCCGCGAAGTTTATTTAAAAATTTTAGGAACGTGACTTTTCAGCTTTAAAAAGTATGTTTCAATTAAATTTTCTTCAAAAGTGTTATATGTTAGTTAGTGAGTTTTACCTTTGAACCGACGATATGCATGTTTTTGAAATATTAAAACCAAATCTAATCATTTAATAACGATTTGGTAATGATATTGTCTATTTTCAGTTATTTGTCTGTTTTACAGTTTTATAGTAATATGTAGGGTTCGGATTTCTATGCAAATACATATTTTTTTAGGGAAGCTTTGGAAGCAAGGAAATTAGTTATGTATACGAATCATAAAATTTTCTTTAAAATGGCATTTAAACGTAGTTGCATATTTTTGCATATTTTAGGATAAATGCATATTTCGCATGCTTTTGCATATTTTTAAAATATATGCATATTTTGAAAATAAATACATATTTTTGGAGCATATTGTCCAAAGATTTATTTAAAAAATATATAGTAAGTATCCCTTAAATGAAATGCACACGTACCTCAAAACTTTTATCTTCCTATTTTTTTTTATTCATTTGATGAACTTGAACCATATTTCAACTTCCAACCCCACATTATACACATTTAAATTTGCATGAAAATGAATGTAGAGCGATCTTTTTCGGTGTATAAAACATTTTTAAGACCGAATCGGCAACGTTTCGATTTCGAAAACTTCAAAAAAAAATTACATGATTTACGCAAACAAAACATTTAAAAATGAGAATAATTAAGGAGTAATTATTATTTTATTTTATTTTGAATTATTTATTATTTTTTATTTCAATTAAACAAATGAAAATGTTATATTTATGTTTGTTATTTTTTTTTGTTATTAATTGTTACGTTATTTTCGTTTTAATTCATTTCTACCAAACAATGAAAATAAGAGACTGAATTTTTTTAATTAAAAACTGTATAAACTCTGAACAAAAATTAAGATAAAATGGTTTTAATTGCATATTTTACATGCATATTAAGCATTTTAATACGCATTTTTTAAGCGCATTTTTTGAGTTTTTTAGCGCGTACAAATCCGGACCCTAGTAATATGTATTACTCATACGCCACAGTGAACCATTTTAATAAAAAATTGTTTTAATTGTAAGAAAACACGGTACTTCAAACGCTTGGCTGCAGTACATACTCGCTTTTTTCTGTATATATTTTTTGATGTACATCGCCATCTATTGGAAAACTAGAAAACTTTTGATTAATGTATATTTCTCACTTCGAACATATTATGTAATGGTCAGATCAATATAGCTGTATGTTTTTACTTCTTCGTTAATTTAAATATTCTTGTTCAGTATACCATCTATAACAAAATTTGAATATTTTAACTTGAGATGCACTTATCACTTAGCAACAAACGCTTTGTGCTCATGCTCATTCGTATGGATAGTCTTTTAACCTTCTAAAATTTTTAGTGGCGTACATTTCTGACTTAACAACACATACACGTATTATGAAAGTTTCAGATCAATCTGATGGTTGAGATTTTAAATGAACACCTCATTTTAACTATGAAGGTACCTCTCATTTGTTACAAGGACTAGCATAGCTAAAAAATTTATGTTTTTTAACTTAGTATATATGCCATTGTGATTAAGATATTTTTTCCTTCCTCTTTTAAGACATCATGCTCGTAGAATCAAATATTCATTTTTCCATTTAGTCTAAGAGCCGACAGCAAATTTTGGGAGTGGAGGTATAACCAAAATCGGAATATGAGAGATTATAGGTACATGTATCGTGATATCAAATACCAAAGTCTGGCAGGTTTTGTTTTCAGCTTTTGGGAGGGGTGGGGGGTTATAAAGTGCTAGATCCCCTGATTTATTTTAAGGGTTATAACCTCTTTAATTTATTTTTAAAAAATTGGGTATGATTCCCTGTCATTTTTCCTAAGCATAAACACCACAATCTTGACGGTTCGATTAATAGAACTCGAGATATAACCATTTTACGTGAACCTTATCATCCCTTTTTTGGAGATTTTCAACAAAACAAAAAATCAACAAATAAAGTCTCCACAAAAACGCCAATAAGGTTTGCTTAAAAAGGTAAAATAATGGGTCCTATTTATCGGATTACCAAGATAAAAGTCTTGAAACTTAGGGAAAATGACAGAGCATCATATCCAATTTTTTAAAAGTGAATTTAAGTTCTAATGACCCTACCATATATAAAGGAAACTACGCGGCTTTTAAACCCCCACCCCCACCAAAGGCTGAAAACAAAACCTGCCAGACTTTCATATTCCAAATCACGATACATGTACCTATAATCCCTCATACTCCGATTTTGGTTATACCTCCACTCCCAAAATTTGCTGTCGGCTCTTGGTCTAATTATTTCAATCCTATTCACTTTTATGAAGTTGGGCTTATTTGAAATTCTAACTTGAATTATAAAAGTAAAACTTAAAAAAAATTGTCAACCCGTTATTGAGATATCGAATTTTCAAACAAAAATAATTTGAAAATGTTTCTAAAAATTCAAAAATTTCTTTTTTGAAAATAGCATATCAAGCTATTTTCAAAATTTGAAATTTGTACATCTAAATCCATTCGGCTTATAACGAGAAAATTCAAAATAAAAAAAACATTCAATTAAAGGTACTACTCATAGTTGCTAAGTGTCAAATTTTATTTTTTTTTAGCAGATCGCACTAATTTTGGCCTACGAAAAAGCTTTAATCGAAATCATCGGATTCGTTTTTGAGAAAAAAAAAATATTTTCCCTAACGATTTTTTAATTTTTGTATGGAAGGTACCGTTATTTTTTCATAAAAGTCAATTTTTTTTTTTAAATATTTTAGAAAGTATTAAGAAATTCTGATGAAAAAAATATATTAGGTGTATCGTTTTTGAAATATTTGATTTTCAAAAAAAAAAAAATTGAAACAATTTTTAAAAATCCAAAAAATATCTTTTGAAAACTGTTAATTGTTTTTTGAAGCTTCTGTATAAAAAAGTTTGAAATAATAAGTAACGTTTTGAAGATAATCAAAAAAAAAAAATGGTTCTTTGGGAGGTACCATTAATAACCATTTTTTGAAAAATGGTTTTCCCTTGAAGGTACCCTTTACTAGAAGGAATTTATTGACCTTTTTTTCAGAAAAGTTGTGGAGCCATTTTTGGAACAAATGAGATTTTGTACAGTGCAAACAAAATTGTATGGCAGGTACCTACCGTTATTTTTTGTCCTAAAGCTTAGTATACAGTTCTTTTGAGTAAAAAATTTTTCAATGTGAGAAATTAAATATTTTCGACAGAAAAAACAGTTTCCAAAAACAAAAATCGCAATGAGACTGATTTATGAAAAAGCAAACACAAATGCCAAACGCAATTTTTTTTCGGAAAAAGAATGTCAGTGACAATGTTTTCTACAAAAAAAATTCGTGGTGAACATAAAATTCACTTTTTTTTCTTTGGGTAGTTCACAGATCGATAAAAAAAATTAAACGTGAAAAAAGCGCTCCCACAAGAAATACATGTAGTTTTTTTCGTCAAGGAACTGTATACCAAGCTTAAAAAGAAAATGAAAAACATGTGGGCATAATCATCAAATACCACTATGTACCAAGCTTTGAGAAAATTCATCCAGCCAAACAGACAGACAGACAGAATTGTGCCACCCACTTTTTTGGTGTTCTCTATCATGTCATGTTTGATTATTATCTCGAAATTTTTGTTTTGCACGTATCCAAAACTTGCCCAATTGTACCTATGTATGTCCAAGTACATTATATCACAAGTAAAAATGGAACACATTTAAAATAAAGTTAAAAAAAACATCAACTGGTTTTTCAAATGTTGATTTTTCAATAAAAAAAGAAATTAATGTTTTTTTTTTAATCCGACAGTTAAAAATCTTCGCAAATTTTTCTAGTTTCACCCAATTGCCACAATATGTAGGTAAGCATTTTGTTTTAACTAATTTATTTGTTTTTTATTTAAATATCAGCAGCAAAAGATCTAGGAAAGAATATTTTTGGCATTTCAACAGAGCTCTAAATAACAAAGCCAAATCATCACAGCAAAGACAATGACTTCTAAGGTTTATTTTCTTAATTTCATCATCACTTCATTCTATAATACTAAGCCTAGCTAAGCTATACTCTCGTGCAAAAGGAAGTAGTAACTTCAGCTTTCATTCTAATTTAATGGTCCCAGAGTATATTAAGGTCTCCAAAACAAAAACATTGAAAAGACAAAAAAAAGTTCACAGCGGCAGTGGATGCCCCCCATTTGCCATTCCCCATTACAACTCGCCAGGAAGTAATCTATTCGGCTGTAGAAGTAGCCAAAGAGTATCATATTCTTCGTTTTTTTTTTTATTTTTCTCTCTCCGATTCCAATCTTGATGGCAAATCTTTAAAAACTCTCAAACTTGACTAAGAAAAAAGACACTTTTTCGTTCTGAGTCTGAGTCATCTTTTCATCACACAATGTTTCCTCCTTAATGGCCTGGCTATACTACAACTTTGGATTGGGTTGCGATTGGGATTGGGATTGTGACTTCCAAAGACCAACTTACCAAAACAACCACATCCCTTTGCGCGACAGCAAAGACCATCAAGGTCTCCCTTGTTCCTCCATATAGCGGCTGTGTTTTTTTTTTTTTTTTTTTATTCCATTTGTAGTGATAATAGTTGCTGCAGTTGGTTGAAGGAAGTCTCATCATCGCGGATGCACACAACCGACCCGGTCGGTGGTGGTTGCGCGCCGTGGACAAGGGCATGGAGTATCTTCCATCTGGACCAGGTTATAGTATCGTTTTATTTTTAGTGTTCTTATGTTTCCTTGCTGCCTTGACGCCAGACATAGACAACCTTCGCTTCGCATTAATGGACGAGGAATAATAAAATAATAATAAGGTATCCCCAAAAAAAAAAAAAAAAAAAAAAAACAAAACCACGAAAAGACCACGAGGAAAGACGCAATTTAGAACAGAGTCTGGCATTGGCATCAGCATCGGCTCAGAATGACATAATCAAGTCCTCCTTTTCGATGTTGTCGGTGGTTCGGCACGCTGCGCTGCGTCGTAGTAAAGAAGTCTTGTCGAGGTGTTCCTTTTTTTTTTGTGTCTTGATTCTTTTTCTATAAAGACTGTCTGTTGTATGCTTCTTGTTTAGGCGAGGACCGAGGAGTGCGGTTAGGTAACACCAACCAGAGCCAACAGCATCTGGGATAAAGATTCTACTTTGGTGTTCACTTCCTGCTTTGGGATGAATCAAAATAGCTTTTTTTTCTTTTATCTTAAATCATTTTTGTGGCTAAGAATGTCATTAATCGTTTGCGGGAGAGAGAGCATCACAAACCTTAGCCAACCAGTCAACCACTTGTAACAAAATAGTTTGTTTTTGCTCCCGAAATTCCAAAGAAATTGGCTCTTTTGGACACACAATGGTTTTTGTGTGGGGTATAGGATTTCATATAAGAAAATGGCTTTCACCTAGGAAGCGAGCTGTGTAAATTCTTAAATAGTGAATCACCGATAGTATTTTTGTGAATGGACTTTATATTGGGGAATATTTATTTATTAAGAGGTAGATTCTTTTTGAATTGACCGACGACGCGGCAGTTTGGCGCTACGCGGGGGTGATAGAAGTGAAGCCTTTTGTGAGTTGTGAATTTTGGGGAATTTTGAAATGATTAGTCTCAATCATCACCTATTCACAGTATTTGGGTATTGTTTTGAATTTTATATCAATACTTTATCACAAACTTGTTCTAAGAAACTGAAAATATTTCAGGATATGATTCAAGTTTCTGTGGTAAGAAATGAGTCAAGGGATTTTCAGATTTTATTTTAATTTATTGAAGATGACATTTTTGGAAGATGATTCTGTCGTGAATAGCAACTTTTAGTATTCAATTTTTGCAGAGGATTAAAGTGTTTGTATTTCAAAATGAAAAGATTCTTGGTTTGCAAATCGTAAAACAAACTGTAAGAACCTATTTATATTTAACTTCATTTTGAAAAATGGTGCCCAATCTGTAGTCCAGTCAGGAAACCGAAAGCACTACACTATTTGTAGGGAGGGGACCTTATTTTAATATTTGTAGTTTATTTTTTAAATGCAAAAGATGTAACTAAGCTTGAGAGTCAATTGATGTGGTCCTATCACTTGAAACCCGTTTTTAAAAACGGCGCCTAATCTGTGGAAAATGGTAAACAAAACTCATAAATTACTTGGGAAATTTCCATAATCGAAATAACGATTGATGTCTGAAAAGATAGGTATTAAGTAGATGCACTTTTCTGTAAAATTTCAGTGTAGCCACTGTTTGGAAAAATACTTTTTTTTATGTCAACGAATAGAACCTCCACTTTTTTGATAATTTTTCATATTTTGAACATGACAAAAAGCTGCCAAAACACCTTCAGATGCTCTGAGTAGAACTGTTCTTCAGTTAACATGTCAATTTTGACACTTTTCAGAAACAAACTTTCATATAGCAAAGGCTGAACCTCCACTTCTTTGGTCATTACAATATTTTTGAACATAAAAAATGAAAAGTTGTAAGTTTTTTTTGTGCTCAAAATATAATAAAAATATCTAAAATGAAGAAATCTCATCCTAGCATCAAAAAACATCATATCAAAAAAGTATGTTCCCGTGGAGTGGCAACACTGACATTAAACCAAATGAGCTTCTTATCAACAGCTATCTCTTAAGACACCAACTGTTATATTTTCAAACCAAGCTTAGAATCTTGAGGCGTTTCCACAATCAAATTTCATGCTAAAAAAAAAAAAAAAAACAAAACAGTGGAGATCCCACCCTATGACATCAAAAAAAAGTTCATATGTATCTAAAAAGAAGTAGCAGTGAAATTTTACTCGACACCTACTCAACCGTTATTTTTCCGACACACGTTTGGCGTCTGGAGGCGTTTTGGAAACGTTTTTCATACAAAAAATACCTTTTGGCATTAAAAAAAGTTTGTTTCTGAAATGTGGCAACACTTAAATATTACCCAAAGGTGCGTCTACTTTCTCTTAGGAAATCAATCATTATTTTGAATATCGAAATATCTCATGTAATTTACAAGTTCTTTTTAATTTTACCACTTTTAAAGATTTGGCGCCATTTTTGAAAATGGTATGCAAGGGACAGGAGGTCTGTTTTCTCACAAATTCCTATTTGTTAATTCTAAAAATTTGCATCGAGAGAGCACAATGAGAGAGCAAATAGTTTCCCCTCCGTTGGAAAACTTGCGAATTTCTACTACACAAATTTCTGTCAACACGAAGTGTTACAAATACTGTTAAAAATCATGGTGATTAGTTTTTGTCACAGCGTTGCCACTATTGGGAAAATTTTCCGAAGTAGGTTTTCAAAAAAAAAAAAAAAATGCAATTTATTCAGTTTTCTTACAGAAGATCTGCATATTCCAATTTCTACTTACATTTTCAAAATTGAAGAACAAACGAAATTTAAAATAGAATAATATATTTAATTATGCGGTCACGAGTGTTATCAAAACAAGCCAACAGCTGGAAGCCGTTAGAATAGAATTGAAAAATTAGGGGACTGAATTTTGATGAATCATAATTTACTTTTCCGAAAAATAAAAGTGCTGTAGACTTAATTTAAAAGCAGTAGATTTGGTTTACGAAAAAAGTGCATTAGATCGATTGAAATCATGGCAAAGTGGCAACGCCGTTTATACACAAATATGTCGTTTTTAACAAAAAGTAGTGCAGTCCATGGTTCAATGCGTTTGTTAACTTTTTTCAAATTTCCCCAATTCTGATAGAATTGTCCCCTCCTTTCAAAATTTGACAGGCTTACACATTTTTATTGGAAAAAAATACCAAACAAACCAAGGATAACAACAATGACTCTCAAGCTTAACTACATCTTTAGCATATCAAAAATAAATTTCAAATATTAAAATAAGGTACCCCATCAACAAAAAGAACTTTGCGACAGTCTTTACGACCACTGTCTCAACTCAACGTGAATGACAATGGACAGCTATACAATTATTGACTTAATTTTAACGTCAGTTTACAAAAATGACATTTGTGGAAACAGTTCAAAGTCGGTTTCTTTGATTTGACATATGAGTTACCGTTTGAAAGAGATTTCAAAGACAGTTGGAAGTAGTTTAAAAATGTCAAGCAGGATGTCACATTGTCCATAACTGACAGGGAAAATATTTTTGCATCTGGTTCAAGTTTTATCAATAATATACCTACCTACTAACACCAAATGACAGAATAACAATTTGTTGTTGGCAAGTGATTTTATTGTTTATTTTGATATTGTTTAACATATTTGTCGGCTTTTAGAAAGAAATAAAATTTAGTTGCCTTGGCATTATTTGTTAACATTAACTTTGGAAGATAATATTTCACAGGAAAAAAAAAAGAAAGGAAAACAAAAGTATTATTTGAAAAAAGCCATGGGATCCACTTTAATGCAAGCTTAAAAATGTTTTAACTAGAAAAAATCTAATAATACGAGTGATATTAGGCGTGTTCAGGAAAATGAGATCTCAGAGACACTGAGCAAAAACTGAGCAATTGAATCCAATATTTTGTTTCCTCAGTATTTTGACAGCAAAAATTCTGAGGAATCATGTTCACGAGACTGAGGGCTCTGCGCATGTGTCAGTAACCATAGATAATTTTGGTATCAATTATTAGATATTAATGGAAATTAACCATGGAAACGAGTCACCTAAGAAATTATTCTTGGACTCAAAGGTTTGAATAAAAGAATAACAAATCGGTGGATCATTTTTCGTTTAGTAATGTTGTGAGGTAATAACTTCCCGTCTAACTAAACTGAAATGTCAAAATTTCTTCCAAGTCCTAGCTATTTTTGTTTTTGGTGTGATCATTATAACTAAACTTGAATCATTACTTTTTTTAAGATTAAGAAATTTTAAGTTCAAATAAAGAATTTTAAGTGAGCTCTACTCCATATATTACGTTTCGCCCAGGTACAACACTTGGGCTCATCAGTTGATGCTCACTTAAAATTCTTTATTTGAACTTAATTCATTCGCTCCACTTAAACAAGAGAATATTATTTTTAATTTTCTTCAAAATCATAATTTTAAATAAAGTAAAAAATTTGTCAAAAATAGATTCGTTAAAAAAATTAAGAACGAACTTACAAGTTACAAAAAAAAATAGATATCCGGAATATGAACAGTCTAAACTGTCACTGCCGTCATTTATGTCAACAGTGTTACATTACTAACGAGGATTAAGCGACAAGCTGTTCTGTCGATTTCTTAAACGTTTTATTACGCTGAAAATACACCAAATTCAGAAACAAGTTTTAGCTATCCGAAGTTCGGTTAATTGAAAACTTCGCTTAACTGATACAAATATTCTGCAATTATTGTGTTCCAGTTAAGCGGAATCGACTGTATAAAAGTTTTTTAACACTTTAAAGATTATTTTAAGAACAAATTTTGTATGAAAAAATAACGTTACCTTCCATACAACTGTTAGAAAGCCCTTTAGGGAAAATATTTTTTTTTCTTAAAAACGGCTCCGTTGATTTTTATAAAACTTTTTATGTGTGCTTAAATTTTTGCAATATACTACCGAAAATTATATAAATTTAAACTTAGCAACTATTAATAATAGGTACATCCCATAACACGTTTTTTTTTATATTTATTTTCTCGTTATCGCGCAAACGGATTTAAATAATTTTTTTAAACAAGTTTCAAAAAAAATTTGGATTCCAAAACAAAAGTATATTTTTTCTTTTGAAAATTTGATATCTCAAAAACAGGTTCACATTACTTTTTAAATTTTACTTTTGTATGTAAATTAATAAATACTTAAGATTTGCATACCAAAATGTTTCCTTTAAAATGTTTAAAGAATTTTACTCATAGAAAAATATTTTTTTAAAAAACAGCAGATTTTTATTTTTATAAGAAGGTTTTATAATACAAATTCTATATACTACTGAAATAAATCAGCCAAGTAGAAGACTTAGCATTAAGGATTGGACTTGTTGAATTATTGATTCAAAATAGCTTTTTATGGCCTTTAGTCCTATAAATTGGCGTTTCGTTCGGTTTACTCACTTGAACTCATCAGTGACATAGTGAGGGCTTTGTCATACGCAATTTATATTAAGTTCAGTTCAACTTACATGAATTTTTCAACGAAAATTCACTGTAAACTATATCCAACAAGATTAGAATTCCTAATCATTAAGCTGGAAGTTTTTTTGCCCTGGGCCAGGCATGGTTTCTATATAAGAAGGTTTTATAATACAAATTCTATATACTACTGAAATAAATCAGCCAAGTAGAAGACTTAGCATTAAGGATTGGACTTGTTGAATTATTGATTCAAAATAGCCTTTTATGGCCTTTAGTCCTACAAATTGGCGTTTCGTTCGGCTTACTCACTTGAAGTCATCAGTGTAATAGTGATTTTTATTTTTGTTTTCTATACAATTTAATATATAGAATTCAGATGGCATTATCTTTTTTAACCCCAAACTATTAAAGATGATTTTTTAAATAATTTAAATTCAAGCTTTTAAACATTTTTCTCTCATAATTTGTACCTATATGTTTTTATACACAATTTTTTTAAACCCTCAGCCTCTTGAACATAACAGTAAGTTCATGCAACCCAGTCGCAGTCATCTATTTCAATTAGTACTGTTTCCGTAGTTTTAAAGAAACTAAACAACTTCGTATGGCTTGATTTCTGTTCATTTGGGATTTTAAATGACAAAAACTTGAATGCAAAAAATCTCTAAACAAAAAGTAAAAATCTTGAATGCTATAATTTCGAAAAATCACAAAAATTTTGAATGTAGGTACAAAAATACTTGTTGTATCAAACCAAAACAAAACTTTCTTACACAAAAAATTACAATTTGAAGGCAAGAACATCGAATGACTTAGTACTTACTGCGGGGGACTTCAACATTCGGGAGTTGACTTTGAAAGTATAATGATCGGTAAAAGATTCAGGACATTGCTTGATTTAAAATTTGTAAATATGAATGGAAAATGTTTTTTTTTAGAAATTAAGAAAAGTAAAATATATAAACATGCTTCATTCTCAAATCATCGATGGGTAATGAAGCATACAGTTTTTATACCAATAAGAATATTTCTTTGTCAAAAAAAAATCCAAGTAAGTTAAACTGAACTTAACACAAATTGCATATGACAAATGCCCTCACTATGTCACTGAAGAATCCAAGTGAGTAAGCCGGAAATGCCAATTTGTAGGATTAAAGGCCATAAAAAGCAATTTTGAATCAATTATTCAACAAGTCCAATCCTTAATGCTTTGTTTTCTACTTTGCTGATTTATTTCAGTAGTACATATATAGAATTTGTATCACAGTTGGGTAATATACAAAAAAGTCAACTACGATTAGAAGTAATTTGTAACTGAAAAAGTTCTATTACTGATTATTTGTAAATGTAATTGAAAAATTCAATTACAAATTGAATAAGTAATTGAAAAAAAAAACAGTTTTTGAGTTTTATTTTTTTTTAAGGGTTGGCTAAAAAAGCTTGAAATTTTTGGTAATTATAGAAAGAATATTCTAAGAAAAGAGTGATCTTGTAGTTTTCATTTTATCAAAAACTAAAATACCCAAATTATTCTTACATTAAGCCTTGTCGCAGATCAAGCTAACATTTTGCTCCCATACAAAATTCTCTCAAAAAATTAGCCAAGCATTTTAGTCGAAAGGTCCGCAGTGGTCGTTTAGCGGTCATTGTCCGGCACATTAACTCTAGAGCTAAATTGTGACAGGGTATTTTATTATTAGGTTTATGTAAGCTTTACCTTTTTGAAAATGAAAATCGAAGACTAGAAATGTTTGAGAGCAAAGGATTTATATACATATTTCAAAGAGACTAATTTGAAAAATTGAAACGATATTCTTTGCAATGTTTCAATAACATTAAACTTTACATTCTCCACCAAAATCTTTTGTTATAATTGTGCTATGGATTTAGCTGCTATTTGGCCAAAAACTAAGAGCGATCTGCGTCTTAGGCCTTTAGCTAAATATACAGCTCTTTTGAGTAAAAAAATTCTTCAAGGTGGGAAAAAAAATATTTTCGACAAAGAAAAAATTTCCGTGGTGTAAATTTTTTTTTTCATTCGTCGTCAGCTTACAGTTTCAAAAAAAAAATCTCAATGAGACTGATCAATGAAAAAGCAAATACAAATGCCCAACGCAATTTTTTTTCGGAAACAGAATGTCAGTGACGTTGTTTTGTACGAAAAATATTCGTGGGGAATATAAAATTTGTTTTCTTTTGAGTAGTGCACAGTTCGATAAAAAATTTAAATGTCAAAAAGATATACATACATGTAGTTTTTTTTCGTCAAGGAACTGTATACTTTGCTTAAACCAAAAACTACCTCGATCATTAGACTTCTAATGTAATAATACAAACTTAACGTACAATTTTGAAAACATAAGTTTGAATATTTTGTTCTCAAGATTTGGAAAATTAATTTAAAAAAAAAAAGCTTTTTTCTTTTTTTGAAGAAAGAAATTAAAAATGGATTTCCATTGTTTTGAATAATTTATTTCTTAATATTGTTAATAGATAACTTTAGAAATTTAAAACTGTAACTTAAAGGTAGGTTAAGAAATTCCAATTTTTATCCTAAATCTTAATTAATATTTTCTTTCACTTCCCAAAATTTCAAGCTTCTTAACCCTTAAAACTGTAACGTAAATCAACGGCTAGATGCAAACACGATTTTTAGCTTATTCACATCTGGAAAATAAAACCTTTCTAACCATCTACAATGTATGCTTATACACCTAACATGAACTTAATAAATGATACGGAAAGATTTTCCCTTCACATATTGTTAAATGTAATCTATATTTTGTGTTATAAATTACATTTGTATGTAATGATTACAAAAATGGTAATCATTACAGGTTTTTTCAATTATTTTTTGTCTTCAATTTCTTTTTTCTAACTACCTACATGTGATTATTAATTGAAAATTTTCAATTACAAATTACATGTAATTGTAATTGAAAATATCTTACTACAATTACATGTAATTGTAATTGGAAAAATTCAATTACTGATTACCTACATATAATATTTATCGACCTTGTAATCAATTACAAAATGTTATAATTACAACCCAACTCTGATTTGTATTATTAAAAAACTTTAATGTTTGAGACTATTATATTCAAAATATTGTAGGTATTCACAAAAAAATTGTTTTTATTTCTCCTTTCACGCAGAAACTAAACGTCCTTGAGCAAAATGCCAACCCGCAATCTATCTTATTTCCAAATAACATGCAATTTATCAATGTTAGTTTTAGGCTATAATTCTCATAAACCATTTCAAAAAAATTACTATGTCTCCACACATGAAAATTTAACAAAAACAACAACAACTGAAAAAAGAAAAACAAAAAGATCAATTTTTTCTGGCTTCTCTTGCTGATCTACATCGTGTCTTCCACAGACGACACGAACATCAACCAAATATAATTATTCATCTAAATCACGATTTTCTTTTATTTTTTTTTTTTTGGCAAAGACTTAGTAAGAAAAACAAACAACAATACAAAAAGTCGAAATGAGGGGAGAAGGAAACGCGTGCAAGCAACATAATAATATATTTTATTTTTGTTTTATTTACCTTTATATCTGTCGAATTGCAGCAAACAAACATAAGCCATACAAATAAATTTCCAAAAACTCGTAACCATTTAAAAATGTGCAGCACGATTTACAAATCAATCAACAATTTTTTTTTTGCTTAAGTCCCGATCCCGACAAACTGAAGACGACAACGATGACAACGACAACCAAATACACACGATAACTCCCGGCTGTTGTTTCACTTTTATTTTTTGTATATTTGACAACAATAATAATAAAAAAAAAACAAATTGTGTATTTATGATTTAGCTTAAATTGTTATTAATATTTATTTAATACAAATTTAAATAAAAACATCATTATATTGACTGCGATGATGGTAGATATACTTCTTCACCCGTCTTTGAGTTCACTTATATTACCGCCAAAACGTCACAAGAAAGTGCGTGCCTTTTTTTTTGCAAAAAATAAAAAAAACTGCACGTACTGCTGTCTCAAAACACCACACCGGCAAGCTCAACTTTATGAAGTGCGTTTCTCCACTTTTGCATATGGGTACCTATGTACAACACATCACACGCCACTAGACAGACGAAAAACGATGAATGGACATTATGAGGGACATAAGATACTCAATATCGGGCGATAATGTATCTGAGTATCCAATTATCGTAGAAATAAAAAAAAAAACAATTTTTTTAACCTTAACGGTAAGTGATATAAAAAAAAATCAAAAATGCAGCGCACGAGTAAAAATTTTCCAAAAAAAAAAGTAAACTTTATATTCTACTCCAGAGAGAAAGATCACCGAGTATCTGAGTATCTTTAAGATCGTTTGAATGTTTAAGCAAAAAATGCATTATTTCTTGTGTTTTGTAAAAAATAAAAACTTTTCACGTTTCAATGTGGAAAAATTTCGCCGAATGAAACAAACAACAACAGACAAAAAAAAAAACGAGAGAAGTTCACGCGTTTTTACACCGTACATGCAGGTGCAATGGAAGTGCACCGAGCGCACGTTTACCAAACCTTTTGCCGCACTTGCACAATTTGACCGAAATTTATGAAGATACTTTAATTTCTTCTATCATATCTTTAAGATTCAAAAACAAGAAGAGCAAACCAAAAAACAAACATCAAAGAAATGTCTTTTTTTTTTAAACAAATAATAATAATTAGTTTTTATTTATTTTATTTATAGTTTAAAATTATATATTTTTGCGCCACAATATTCGGTTTTTGTTTTATTTATTTTTTTTTTATAAAAAGAATATGAGGAGCCAATTGCGTTCACTACATTTGATGATCGAAAACGAACTGAATCCAAACTCGACGACGGACAGACGAATAAATTTCATCGCGATACTTTTTTCAGAAGCACACCACTGGCACTGGCTGACTGGCTCCATCCATGAGCCCCAGATACATTATACAGAGAATAGCAACAAAAATCGGTTGTGGAAAATAGCTAGCAACACAAAGTGCAATCAACAAAGTATCTTTGGGGTGTATCACTGTGTGTCTGTGTCTGTAATCTGTTTATATGATTAGCAAGGGGGTGGTAGGGGGGTAATGTATCTACACTTTGAGCAGTTAATATGAAATGTTTCGTAAACAAGAATAAACATCAACCCCCTGCAATGATATGGGGCGATGCAACATGTTTATGAGGTTAATTTGTGCAGCGAGTGCAGCGACAGCGACATTGTACTGTGATGGCAAGTGGCTAGGGAATGAATGTGTGCAGTGTGCAATGTTACTATATTGAAGTAAATGTACATAGGGCGAGAATTTCTTGGGAAAAGGTCTGATGAGTGTGGGTGTTGGGGTTTGAAGGGGACATGGTGGTGTCTTGGGGGTGTTATGCTTGCTGCTTGGTTGGTTAGATGGATGGTTTGACGAAGAAGAAATGTCAGATGTTAAGTGCAGAAGTAGTTTCTAGATGATGGAGGAATATTTATTTTTAATTGGAACCGTATTCTTTCAGGATATTTTTTTTATTATTTTCTATTTCATGAATGACATTTAGATCAACGGAAATGAGGTCAGCTAGCACTTGTAGTAATGGGACATGAAGCTAAGGTAAAAATTTAGATCCGATGAATGAATAATTCGCAAAAAAAAAAAAATAAAGTGTGCTAGAGTGCACATCAGGATATCCGTTCTATCGTGGGCAGAAAAGTGGAAGAAAATAACACACGATTTAACCATAATGGATTTAATTTTCTTTTTTTTATTTTTTTCTGTGCACTTTAACTACCTGTAAAATTAAATTTGCGTGCCCGGACGAAATTGAGCTTGAATAGACGGTATTTTTAATTTTTTTTTTATGAAAAATAAAAAGCGCATAATGGGATAGATTTAGGCTTTTGTTTTAGTTTATTGAAAAGAAAATTGAGAGAATATTTTCTTATTAAGTTTGGCTTTGAAATTAATTATGTTTTTAGTTTATTATAAAAAATTGTTCGTTTTTGTTCTAAGATCTTCAAAATTAACCATCAGATTGAATTAAAACTTTATACGTGTATGTACATTAGGCTCTATTATAGATGGTGGTCAAAACTAAAAACAAAGAAACGAATAATCCGTTTTTTTTAATTTTCTGTTGGGGGGGTTTTCAAGTAATCACCATACAACACAATTGAATTCTTTATCTGACACAAAAACTAGGCTGTGCTTTTCCACAGGTCTTTGATGTCCTGAATTCCAAGCAACTAATAATGGTTTCTTAACCTCAAATTAAGTGAAATTTTTGTTCTCATTTTTGGGTTCAAATATCTCAAAAATCTGACGTGATGAACTATTTCGAGATCAGATTCGAATTCAGGACTTCGGATAATAGTTAACTTCTTCAACTTTTTCTTAAGTTGATAAAATTTTTTTTTAATATTTGGAAAAGCGTAAGTCGATCTTGGGACCATCCGGTTTTCAGTCGTTGACTGACATTGTTTTTTGAAAAAAAAAAAAAAATATGTAGTACTTAGAAACGTAACATTTTGTAAAAATAGGTAAGTTTATTTTTTTTTTTAATTTTAAGTTTGAAAATAATTTTTTCAAAAAATGTTCACTAAAACAACTTTATTTAAAAATAAAATAAAAGAAGAGATTTTGGGCCGTGAAAAAAGTCAAATATGTCATTGTAAATAAGTGTTACCGTTGTTTTTTTATAATTTTTTCTGTTTTAAGTCAATCTTATAGAGAACTTGCCCTATCACTTAAGTGGGAGGGAGGGGAGAGAACTCCGCTCCTATATGATTTTTTACTGTCTTGACCATACTTACACACTCTATCCTTTTGTCATGCCTAGGGTTGGGGTTATGGTGAGATTTTTACCATAAAATCTGTGACAAAAATGGTACCCTCATAAAACTTTATAAAAATGTGCTATGAACTACCAGAATAAAGAATCAAAAGAGTCTATAAAAATATCTACATGGTAGAAGGATGTTTTTAATGGGTGAAGGAAAGTATAATACTTTTTCTAAAATCCAAGATTATTTCCAAAATAACAAATAACAGCCTTTACCCAAACCCACAAAAATACCCTTTATTTTTTGTAAACTCTTTTTATCCTTCGTTCTCGTAGTAAATGAAACACTTTTACCAAGTTTCTTCCTTTTACATTATTTTGAAAAATAACCACACACTTTCCCTATTTTCAAAAAAACACACCCTTCCCAGCAAAATATTTCTATGTACTCTTTTGATTCTTCATTCTGTTAGTCCATAGTACATTTAAAAAAAAATCTCAGGAGGGTACCATTTTGGTCACAGGTTTTATAGTAATACTCCCACCACTACCCCAACTCACCAAAAAACACCCTTTAATATAACAGATATTTTTATAGACTCATCTTATTATTGCTTTTCATGACAAATGAACCATTGATGCCAAGTTTCATCGACGGACCATTATTTTCAACTGGTTTTCGGTAATATTTTACTTTTATACTGCAAATATAGTCATTGTTACATACAAATTACAATAACTTTTTTCACGGAGGTCGTATCGGTTCGGCTTTGGTGTCATTTGATTCAGCATTCAAAACTACTTTAAAAATATTGTGTAATATGCTTAGGTTGCAACAAAGTTATTTTTCTGTTTGATACATCACAAATTCCCCCCCCCTCTCCCCCTCATTTGATTCAGCATTCAAAACTACCTTAAAAATATTGTGTAATATGCTTAGGTTGCAACAAAGTTAATTTTTCTGTTTGATACATCACAAATTCCCCCCCCCCCTCTCCCCCTCAAAAAACACCCTTCCATGTGAAATATTTTTATAGACTCTTGATTTTTCATTCTCATAATACATGAAACGTTTTCACCAAGTTTCATGATGGTACTAATTTTTTTTTGTTCGAAAGACTTTTCGTCTTTTTACCTGCACTAAGATTTTTTTGGAAGTGTTCAGTATTTTTTCATTAAATAGCCCTATGTAGTTGCACTTTCTCAGTCTTAGGAATATCTAGCATTTATAGGCCAAGAGCTGGGTACTTTTGTTCTGCATATAATTACTGAGCTGATTTTCTCGATGGATTATATACAGGGGTGTCCCTCTTATGTAAATGCAAGTAAGCGGGACGGGGGGATGCAAGCGTCAGCCACCATTTTCCGCGTTTTCCAAGATGGCGGCTGATACTCTCGCCCCCCAGTCCTGCCAATTGGATTTACATTAGGACGACACCTCTGAATAAAAAATTTAAAAAATCAGTTCAGTAATAAATTGCATTATGATCCTTGCATGGCTTTGGATATTGTTGTTCCTGAATTTTACCTCATATAGAATCTCCCATCAAAGTTTCTATTGACTTTAATAATGGGCCCAGTGATCAAAGTCTATAACATCTTGGTTAATACGTTTTCCTTGTTCTGCTGAGTATGCTCCCATGTTGTTCTTAAGTTTTTTTTCAAAATGAACATGCAGTAATATGTTATTTCAGAGACATCTTGCATGTTTTCATATTTTCAAGAGGAAATGGATGCGATTCACACTGGTAACCATTGATTGGTGACCTTAGGAGCTAGAGACCAGATGTTATTCTTTTATTAAAAAATCGCCAATTCAAGATCTTGGAAAACGTTATCAGTTATTCAGGACAAATAAAAAATCAAAAAGTTGTTAACTACAAGTCAAATTTGAACTTCCACGATTTTTGGCAATAAAAAAGCTTTAAATGGTGCACTGTGGCGTATGCGTACTCATACTTAAATCTATAAAATTAGATTTTGTTTTAAATCGATCAAAAGCATACTTAAGTTTATTTATGTCGTCTACAAAGTGATATGAATTGTTGAAAAAGTTGGAGATCTAAATAATTAAAATCAAATCCACATAGTGTATGCATTAAGATGAAAAAATAAGGCACAAATTTCAGAATTTTTGAAGAAAGGGTAACACTTACACAACTGCCTCAAATAAGAGCACAAGATCATTCCACCATAGGGCATGCAAATTGTGATATTATGCATTAAATCTTCTCAAAAACAACAAAGCAGCTGGACTTGACGGTATACCAGCCGAGTTCCTGAAAGCTGACCCTGTTATAACGGCTAGTATTCTAAGCCCGTTGATACAAGCTGTGTGGGAAAACGATATCTATCCCAGCGACTGGAAGGATGGTGTAATTGTTAATTGCCAAAGAGAGGTGATCTTAAGGATTGCAACAATTGGTGAGGTATTACAGTTTTGTCCGTTTTTCCAAAACTAATGGCAACCATCATTCTGGAGCGGTTAAGGTTAGAATCGAGTCTACACTCAAGAGGCATCAAGCTGGTTTCCGCAGTGGGCGGTCTTGTGTCGACCATATCAACACTCTGCGTATCGTTCTTGAGCAGTGTGCGGAGTTTCAATCACCGCTTTACCTCATGTTCTTGGATTTTGAGAAGGCCTTTGACCGAGTCAACCGTGAATGTATATAGAGATCACTAGGGTGTTTCATTTTGTAAGGCACAAAATAAAATTTAAAATTTTACCTGACTTTGCTCACGCCCCGAGTCTCTCTGACGAAAAAGATATGTATGCCTAGTTTCAAGAAGATCGGAGCATATTTAGAGGTTGCGCATTTTGAGCACTTTTTTAAAAGTTGGTACCTAGTCAAAAAATACGATTTTTACATTTTTTGATGTTTTTAGAGAAAATGTTTTTTTTTTTTTTTCCAAGGACACAAAAGTCTAGTTCCCATCAACCTTGACGGTGGATGGATCATAAAAAAAAAAAATTGCGTCAGTTAGGGAAGGGGTAAGGGGACAGGTGAACCCGATGTAGGCAATTTCGTCGATTTGATCAACTGAGATCCCTGGCATTAGAGAATAAATCATTTCTTCTGTCCAAAATTGGATGGTATGGATGTGATCGAAAATGCTTTAAAAAAAGACAGCACCACGTATCACACAGCTTATGCACCATGTACATAAACGGCTATTTTTATCTCTCGAAGAGGTGCCGTGAATTTGGCCACCAAGATTGTGCGATTTGACCCCATTAGACTTTTTTCGTGGGGTTTTCTGAACCTGTAGGTCTATGCTAATGAGCTGCAATTAACTGTTGCCCTTAAAGTCAAAATAATTAAGGTCATCGTTCGAATTTAGCCGGAACTATACCGCAAAGGCATTCAAATTTCGACGCCTCGGATCCACGCCACCGTGCGAAGCCGTGGCGCGTATTTTGAACAATGTTATATTCCATATTATATAACAATTTTATATTCCATATTATACATACGCATACGTATAGGCCCTTCAAAAAATAAAAAAAAATTCGTTAATACCACGCACTTAGTTTTTTTCATTCCATTTCAAAATCGACCTGCCCTAGTTGGTAAGCCGTGTATAATATTTGAAGTTTGAAGGTAGAGTCGGAAGGGAAATAATTTTAAAAAGAATTGTGGGAAGGGATGTCACGAATTTACACACTGCAGTTTAAATTGAACGTGTAGACACACTACAACCTGCACAAGATGAAATAAGTGCATGAAAAACCCTTGAGTACATAGGACTTCAATATTAAAAAAAACTCGATGTTTTAGATAAAAGTGATCAAAATGCGCAACCTCTAAATATTATCCAATCTTCTTAAAATTTGGCATACACTGAGACTCGGGGCGTGAGCAAAGTCAGCCAAAAATCACATCTTTGGAAAAATGAAACACCCTAGAGATCACTTCTTGGTAGAGGAATTCCCCCAAAAATTGTTGCCATTATAAGAGAGTCCTATAACAACGCAAGAAGCTTTGTTTAACACAATGGGCAGCTATCCGACTCTTTCGAAGTGCGGCAGGGTGTGATACAGGGAGATGTTCTATCGCTAATTCTCTTTCTACTGGTGATTGACGATGTTTTGACGGCCAGCGTTGGAACAGCAGAGAGGCAGGGCATTCAATGGAGACCGTTTGAAAGGCTTTAGTCACTTAGACTATGCCGATGATATATGTCTCTTGGCAAATAACATCAGCGGGCTGAACGGGATGTGTCAAGCTCTGAAGGTAAAAGGAGAGTCGAGTGGTCTTAAAATAAATACCACAAAGACTAAAATAATGCGCACAGGCCGCTCCACACATCAGCGTATTTTAATACAGGAGACGCCAGTTGAAGAGGTTGAACAATTTATCTACCTTGGACGTATTGTTTCAGCAAATGGTGGTACTGATCTGGATGTTCAAAGTAGAATAAATAAAGCTCGCGCAGCCTTCGGTTCTCTCTCCCAAATTTGGAAATCCTGTCAAATTTCCTTGAGCACAAAGTTGAGATTCTTCGAATCCAATGTCAAATCCGTGCTGTTATATGCTTGCAAAACTTGGAAAGTCACCACTACCATCTCAAAGAAATTGCTGGCTTTTGTGAGCCGTTGTCTACGCCATATTCTTGAAATTCGCTGGCCAAAAATTATATCAATTGAGGAATTGTGGCGCAGGACAAGTCAAGAGCGGCTGGACGTTGACATAAGAAAGCGTAAATGGCAATGGATTGGTCACACACTGAGGAAACCAAACGATGAAATTGCAAAGCAGTCCTTTGAATGGAATCCTCAGGGTGCACGGCGGGTTGGAAGACCAAGAACAACATGGAAATCAACAATTCTAGCAGAAGCAGACTCCCAGAGAAAGACGTGGTCACAGTTAAAATATCTATCTGCAGACCGTGAAGGATGGAAACGATTTGTTGGCGCCCTATGCCCAAACCGGGGTTACGGGACTTGATGATGATGCATTAAAGCTTAATTCACACTATAGTTCTAATACTGATACAGTCTCAGTACGTGCTCACTACATTAAAATATTCTTAAACGAGAAATAATGTTTATATTCACACAATCGTTATCGCTCCAAAACCGATACGCTCTCGCTCCGATTTCGATTTGTTTGAAAGAATATTTTATCGAAGTGAGAACTCATTTTTCAATTTTCTATTTATTTTGATGTGACAAATCGATGACAAAAAAAATTAATTTGAAAATAATATATGAAAAAAAGAATACAAAAAAATATGGGAGCTATATCGATATCGGTATCGGAGCCGCAATGTGAATACTAGGGTTAAGTATCGGAGCGAGAACGTTTTGAGAATTTATCGATATTGGCACAGTACTGTGAATCAAGCCTAAATCGTATTAAATATTACAATCAAAATATCACAAAAATGAGAAAACTTTGATAATTTTATGAATTTAGTATTATGATTAAAAATTGAAAACTTTCAAGATTCAAAGTACAGTACAAAATAAGAAAGCTGGACATAGCTGCATGAGAATTTTATTTAATCTTTTTCAAAAATCTACAGGATAATAGAGGTAGTTTTACTCAAAAAAGATTCTGTTAAGTCTTTCATTTCAAATACTATCTGAGCCAAAGATAAAAGAAAAACCAGTATATTAAAGCATGACTTAAATAAATCTATGAGGCAACTTGTCAAAAGCGTAACTAAAGTTTTTACAAGGTTTCCCATTGTTCGTGCTCGTCCAATTGTTATAAAATTCATGGGAGATGATTTCTGGGATCACTTTAAGAAAAAAAAAATGTATACATAGATTGAAAATCTTTTTGCCTCCCCCATTAAGAAGGGAGGGCAATTTATGGAAAAATTCATTTAAAATGGCAAACAAAAAAATATTTAAAATCAACCAAAGCACATAAAATAATATGTTGATTTTTTTTTAAAGCAAATATTCCACTCTTTTTTTTTTTGTTTTTTTTTTTTTTGAATCAAGTTTATTTTTTTGAGAAATTAAAATTTAAAGTAAATATTTAAAAAATAGTAGGTATGATTTTTTGTTTAAGTTGATTTTTTTTTCAAAGCTTTGGGCAATAATTGTTTTTTTTTTTAATATTCAGTGCCTTAATTAATTCTTAGTCGAATATGAAAAACCAGATGTAAAAAATCCTTCTTAGTTCTTGAGAAATTAACAAAAAAAAAAAGAAAGGTACGTGCTTCTTCCCTTCCTTGACGTATAAAAATACAAATATTTTTATGAATTAAACCTTAAAGGAACATTTAGTTTGTTTTTAATTTTTAAAAAATAAAGACAAATTTTTACATTTAGTTTTCGGTATTTGACTAAAAATTACAAAAAAAAAATAGGAAATATTAAAAAAATAAAATACACGACCCAGGTCAAACGAAACCCGCTCTAATGTGCAATAGCTTTGAATTTAAAAAATGTACAATAAAATATAAACAGGGATTTTATGAGAGAAAAATCAATAAAATCATGAAATTCGTTCTATGAATTACTTAAACAACTCTTTTTCATAGTTTTTTTTTAAGCTGAGAAGAAAAAAAAACGTTTTAACTAATGAACAAACATGAATTTACGAGAACAAAATTTGGGAAATCGTTGGAGCGGTTTATTAAAAGAATCTTAGGTATATAAACTTTTCAAAACTTTTTTTTTCAGAAAAAATTTATGCAGATAAAAATTAATTTTTCAGAAATAAATAACAAAAAAATAAAAAAAAAATACCAATTTGTAGCGTGAGGTAGGTGGTTTGCTCACTTTGTGGTATATTTTGTGATATTTTGGTGGTTCTCGGGGTGGATTTAACATAATAATAAAATTAGTCGATTATCAAATGCCGCTTTGCGAAACTCTCTACTACGCGTATATTGTTCGAAAACCGCAGTACACGTTGAATAGGCAGCTTAGCAAATGATTCCATAAAATAAAAGAGTTATTTAAATTTTTAAAGAAATCATCTGTGACAAACTTTATTCAAACTTAAAACTAAAATAAACAAATTTTAAACGTTGCTTATGGCAACTCTGTTTGAGAGGAAAATTAAAAGCTAAGTACATGTTTTAGCCCAGTTGGCAACCATATCCTATTTATTTATTGATCTTTCCACAGAAGGTGGCAATATTTTAATTTAAGCCCAGTTGGCAATCATATCATATTTATTCAATGAAACATATGTATATACATACATATATGTATACATGTTAATGTCTCCGGCTGTCGCGTTTTTTAAATTCACAAAATATTTTTTTTTCATTTTGATATTTAATATTATTTATACCAATGAAGTTTTTGTATTAATAGTTGCAAAGTGTTAGTTTTTTTTATATTTTATTCACAATTTTAAGGCACTGCACAATTTTTATCAAAATCTTAAGAGCCGTTTCTGAGAAAAATGAGATTTTGTTAAATTGGCGAAAAAATTGCCTGGAAGTTACCCTTGTTATTGGTTATAAGAAAATTAAAAAAAAGCCTGTAAAGAAAATCGATCCGGGTGTTTGACAAGTCTGATCAAAGTCCATATGCATAATATATACACATCTATCACAATATTTATCAAATTGTAATTATTTTTCAAAAATGTTGTCCAAATCTATGTACAAATAAATAAATTTGAATATTTAATCAATAAATTGAATAAGAAATTATTTTATTTGTTTTTAACAAAAATCGTTTCTAATAAGCTGTCAACGGCTGTATATGTATTATAGTCTAGTCAAATGGTGTTCAAAAGGGACTTGAAATGGAAAGTTCTGGCGTAATTATTTTTAGTTGCTCCCTCTATGTTTTTGGGGTCGCTGAACATGAATCTGAAGTTGTCCAACAAAATTTTTCACGGCAAATATGAGAATTCGTCAAAAAACGTCGAAAATTTCGACATTTTTTGTCTTTTTTCCTTATTGCTCAAAAACTATTTTTCTTTTGCAAAAAGCGCTTATGCAAAAATAAAGACAGTAAGATTACCTACAATCTACGCTTATCATTTTTTTGTACGACTTATGTTTTCTGCGGAAACAGTCGTTGAAAAACAGCCAAAAATCCGTAATTTTTAAAAAAATGCATACAAGATTTTTTTTGTATTGTTTTCTTCATTACATGAAAAGTAGGCCGTGAGTTATTATGTTATTTGCATTTTCTAACTGTAGTTGTCTAAAAGTATTATATTGCAGTGGTTAAGTGTCTAAGTTTCAGTATTCCAAACAGTCAAAATGTCCATTCAAGTGTTTTATTTGTGACAAAGATTGGAGTATGGTGCAGTGAAAGTGGTGAATGAACAAGCAATTGAAACGCTCCTTCAAGCCAGCAAGAAGAGAACAGACGGAAAGGGAGCTTCTTTGGCAGGTAAGAAATCAGTGAAAGTGCATACAACCTACCAAAAAAGCTATATAAATGGTAATTGGTAGGCAGAAATGGTGACAAGAGCGCAACACTCGCTCTTTGACCAATTAGCACTGGATTACGCCGTTTTGATACCATAACTCGTTTGACCTGTGTATGAAAGCAGTTTTAAGTGAGGATTTGCGGGTTTATTCTATGAGGGGCTTATTCCTCAGTTATCCCGTTCCCTGGGTTGGATGTGAGATTTCCTCCAAAGCGGGTTGGATCGTTCTTGATATTTTGCAGTTGGTTAAACTGCTCCACCTAAGATTGGATTCCCTAAGGAAAATTGACAGTATATTGCCCTTCACAACTCCAAGGGGAATGTTGACTCTTTCCGCAAGTGAGATGTGAAGGGCTGCTCCTTGCCTGGCTAGTTCATCTGCCCGTTCATTTCCCTCAATGCCACTGTGACCAGGAACCCAGATAAGAGTGACCTTGAAGTTAATATTTAGATTTGCGAGCTCATCAGTAGCCGAATCAATGGCTTTCACAGCCGCCTGACTGTCTGTAAGGATGGCTGTATTACTATTTTGGTTTGGTATCTTGCATGCCTCCCTCATTGCCAGTATTTCAGCATGAAATACACTAGCAAAATTCGGTAGCCGAAATGACTTAGAGATGTTGAAAGACTCATAGAAGACTCTTGAGCCAACACCGCACTCCATCTTTGAGCCATCAGTATAGATAGTTGTGTCTAAGTCTCTCATCACGGTGTTATCATCCCAGTCCCCTCTGGATGAGAATTAGACTTTAAAATCTTTACTGAGGCTCATTCTAGGAGCACGGTAGTCAGTGGGAGTCGAAAATATATCAGTGGGAATCAAATTTGTGATATTGCTGTGACCATAAGGTTTAGCAACCCAAGAATTTGAATCTTTAAGTCTTAAGGCACTGCAAGATACTAAATATTTTATGTGTAGATCAAGTGGTAGGAGGTGCAGAAAACGCTTAAGGCATCCGTTGGGCAAGACCTGTGGTACCAAAACTAGCTGTTCTTTGAACCTTTTTGAGTTTGTCGATGTTATTTGCCTTGTTAAGTGCGGGCCACCAGACAATCGAACCATATGTTAGAATCAGCCGTATACGCCCATAAGATCATCTTCACTGCACCATACTCCAATCTTTGTCACAAATAAAACACTTTTGAATGGACATTTTGACTGTTTGGAATACTGAAACTTAGACACTTAACCACAGCAATATATTGCTTTTAGATTTTCTTTACAATTAGAAAATGCAAATAACATAATAACTCATGGCCTACATTTCATGTAATGAAGAAAACAATAAAAAAAATCATTTATGCAATTTTTTAAATTTGATTTTTGGATTTGGATTTTTGGCTGTTTTTAACGACTGTTTCCGCAGAAACCATAAGTCGTACAAAAAAATGATATAAGCGTAGATTGTAGGTAATCTTACTGTCTTTATTTTTGTATAAGGGCTTTTTGCAAAAGAAAAATAATTTTTGAGCAATAAGGAAAAAAAGACAAAAAATGTCAAAATTTTCGACGTTTTTTGACGAATTCTCATATATTTGTCGTTAACAATTTTGTTGGACAACTTCAGAGATTCGTGTTCAGCGACCCCAAAAACATAAAGGGAGGCACTAAAAATATTAACACAAGAACTTTCCACTTCAAACTACCATTTGACCGGACTATTATATATGTACTATCATGCCTCGTGAATGCTGGGATAATTATAAGGCTTTTTTGTAGGGCGAAGTACATAGTGAAGCAGGTCCTTCGTGCATGATTTAGAAGCGTCTCAACAAGCAACCTTAAATTCAAAGATATTGCTGCATCTTAGGTTTTAAAAAAAGTTGTCCTCGGCAAAGAACACAGACAAAATTGAATTATTCGTCAAAACATGACCAACCACTGCACTTGTAAGCTGGCTTATGTGTATAAATAAGCTAAAAATACCTTAAAACATCATACAATCGTAACATGCATCATATAGTCAACACAACTCAACCAGGTGCATTTAAATTAAAACAGCACATAAGATCACACGTAAACACATATCTTACAATGACTGAATCCAGCTTACACAAAACAAAAAATAAAATAAAGTACTTGGAACCGCCAATACCCATTCGGCCGAAGCCTATTCAAATCCAATTACTATCTACAAAGCAACTTTACCTATCTGTATCTATACATCCACTCACTCACACACAACCCGATAAAGCCACAAAGAATATAGCTAGTTTGCAATTTATTTATATTTGACAACGTTGTGTGAAGCTGTGTTATGTCGGACTTATAAGCTTTTTGTACGAACGCACAGACAGATTAGCCCAGCAAAGCCTTGTTTGAACTAAATCTTTGGTGATTGCCAAAGACATAACATTATTGGCCATCATCACCAACCGATCGATTGGTGGTATGAGTCCAAAATCAGCAAAATCAGGTTGACAAACTTCGTTGTAGGTTAAAGTGCCATCATGGCAAAAACTTACGCGCCACACGTCGTCGTTGTCTGCTACAATAATATTGTTGTTAAAGGAATATAAGCGCGAAAACAATACCACGCTGAGGCGCGATATGAACAAGAAGCCCTATTTCCTTGAAATGCATTCATTCATAGAAATTCCAAAGCAAGCTACGTCGATACAAAAAAGAAAAAAAAAAAAATTCAACACACTATGCACTTCCCTGTTGTAACCACTTAGCCATTGTGTCTGCGATTGCAAGAACCAAAGGTGAATTTTACAAGAAGGTTTTTTGCAGAAGAGTTTTGTAACAAGTTGCAAAGCAATTTTTAACTTCAAAGGGATGGAATGGAAGTGGTAAATAAGTTATTGCAAATAAAATTTTATAGTTCAATATTTTCTATGTTTTTGTGGTTGCTCTGCTTTGATAATTGGCAAATTATTAAGCCATAAGCCATTAAGTTTAAGAAATTTTTACAACCTTTCGGGCTGTGTTAAGTTGGCGAAGCACTCAGAAAACATAGACAAAATTGAACGACAAATTCAAAATTATCACAACTTAATAACGACTAATCGCCATCAAATTATTAAGGAAATAAAAAATTAACTTAAAGAAGTTTTTACTTCTCTTTATAATTTTTATTGGTTAATTTTGTTTGAAATTTGTGTCTACCCGTGCAAATCCGTGATAGGCCAAATAGTTATATGTAACTCTATGTGTATGCTTTGATCAATTTAAAACCATATATTATCATTATCAAATTTAGATATTGCACTTCTATTTACAGTGAGCTGCCTTTTTTTAAATGTTGAGTAATATAGTACACATACACCACAGTGTACCATTTTAATTAGAGATGAATACCTGTTTTATTGCAAAAAAGAACTAAAGCTAAATTATTAAACAACTCATATTTATCATTTAATATATTTACTAAAGAGGTATACAGTCAAAGCTGGATTTGAGAAATTTGGGAACCTTGGGGGCCCCTAAAATCAATAAATATCTTTCAATAGATTTGTTAATATCCCAAAACTAACCCTAGATTTATAGACCGAGAGCCGGCAGCAAATTTTGGGAGTGGAGGTATAACCAAAATTAATTAACATGCATGTGTAGATATACGCAATACTATACCAAATCCAACCGTCTGGCAGGTTTTTTATTCAGCCGGGGGTGGGGGTGGGCGTTAGAAAACGCTAATTTTTCCACTTTTTGTGTTGATGGTATAACCACTTCAATTTATATATAAACGACAGAGAATTGTGTCCTTATTCCGAATACATAGGTCCCTGGAGATTCACTTTCAGCTTTCCCCTTGCCAGACGCCCCCCAAAGTGGGTGAAAAATCAACTTTTGGAGTTTAAGGTATAACCAAATGAATGATACATCAAAAAATCAGAAAAATTCTTCTGATTGCAAATATATAGGTCCCAGACGTTTTGGTTTCAGCCTTGGCCCTGCCAGACGGCTCCCAAGTATCTAAAAAATGCAAGAAAAATAACTTTTTCTATTTGAGGTATAACCAAATGATTGATACACCAAAAAATCAGAAAAAATCTCCTGATTATGAAAATATAGGTCTCAGACGTTTTGTTTTCAGCCATGACCCTGCCAGACGTCATTTCAGTATCCTCAAAATGCATTTTTTAATGAAACCCTCAAAAACTTTTTTCTTTTCATATATAACCATAAGCTGGTCACATCAAAATATTCTGCCATTCTCCCTCATTACGAGCATATAGGTCCCAGACGTTTTAGTTTCAGCCTTGAGCGTGCCAGACGACATTTCAATATACTCAAAATGCATTTTTCTAATGTAATTCTCAATAACTTTTTTCTTTCCATATATAACCATTAGCTGGTCACAGTAAAATATTCTGCCATTTTTCCACATTACGAGCATATATGTCCCAGACGTTTTGTTTTCACCCATGACCCTGCCAGACGACATTTTAACATCCTCAAAATGCATTTTTTTAATGTAAGTCTCAATAACTTTTTTCTTTTCATACATAACCATAATCTGGTCACATTAAAACATTCTGCCATTTTCCCTCATTACGAGCATATAGGTCCCAGACGTTTTGTGTTCAGCCTTGAGCCTGCCAGACGACATTTCAATATACTCAAAATGCATTTTGCTAATGTAAGTCTCAATAACTTTTTTCTTTCCATATATAACCATTAGCTGGTCACAATTAAATATTCTGCCATTCTCCCAAATTACGAGCATATAGGTCCCAGACGTTTTGTTTTCAGCCTTGAGCCTGCCAGACGACATTTTAATATCTTCAAAATGTATTTCTCTAATGTATACCTCAATAACTTTTTTCTTTCCATATATAACCATTAGCTGGTCACGTACTTGTTTCAATATTTAAATTCACCAAAATAACTTCTTTAATAACACAGGTTTACAAAAATATCGGTTAACTTTTGGACAGGAAAAGACAAGACAGTTTTTACCATACTTTTGGGCACTGAACACAAATCCTCCATCTTGTGCTATTAGCATAAGTTACATACATACATATAATCATCATACATAATATAACCGTCGTAAGAGAAATCCTCTGTTATAATTTGTATTACTAGCCATAACCTTTTTTAGCGTAACTTGCGATATAGGTACTATAAGGCAAGTTTTGGATTCGTGCAAAAAAAAAAATTGGAGATAACAATCAAACATGATATTACGATGAAAGAGAACACCAAAAAAGTGGGTGGCACAATTTTGTCTGTCTGTCTGTCTGTCTGCCGTGCGTCTACAACCTAAACGGCTCGATTGATTTTCTTCAAACTTGGTACATAGTGGTTTTTGGTGATTTCAATTTGACCGATTTCAATTTTATTTATAATTTTTATTTATATGATTTTAAAAAAATGTTTCAAAATTTTTTTACGAAAAACAAATATTTCGAAAGCGACATGCTCGATTTTTTTGAAAATCGATATTTTAGAGTTTTTTAGTACTCTCTAAAATATTTGAAAAAAATTTACATTTAAAAAAAAATTGTTAGAATTCAAGGTTAAAAATGTCCAAAAGAATAAAGACACGTCCGATTACCTCGAGTACAATTTATTCAATAATATAATAAGAAAGTGAATGATATAAAATATGAAATGATAAATGTGGCAATAAGAAAGTAATGACAGCTATCGTAGTTGGGTTGCCAATGTGCTTTTATGCAAATAGTTTTGTTCCAACAAACTCCGCCTCAACCCAAGTGCGATTTACAAGATAATTATAATTTTGGATCAAAGTTAGTTAATTCATTTATGCTTATGTATGTAAAGTTAAACAAAAATATCTAAATTTATTAAATTTATAAAATCAAAAAAATCTTTAAATTTAAGCCATAGTACAAACAAATTTTATCTTTAACATTGTACAAGCTAATTCATGTTTTTTTAAAGACAACGTTTTAGTAAATATATCAGCAGCATTCTCTGATGATGGTACATACTGGATTTCAATTTCGCCAGACACATACTTTTCTCTTATGAAATGAAAGCGTATGTCTATGTGTTTGCTCCTCTTATGAACCGTTTGATTTTTCACCGCAAATTGAGCTCCTTGATTGTCACACATAACTGTAGTGGCTCCGTTAACATACTCGCGGAAACCCATTTCATTTAAGAGGCTACGATGAAAACAAACTTCCTTCACACCTTGGCACATTGCAATATACTCAGCTTCCATCGTGCTTAAAGAAACAACGTGCTGTTTTTTCGACTCCCAAGCAATAAGGCAGCCGCCAAAAAACAGGGCGTAGCCACTCAAAGACTTTCTGTCAACCGGGTTTGATGCCTTCAGAACAGGTAGTTGCTGCAGCCTTACAATCAAGCATTCCCCATTTTTTTTTACCAACTCTGTTGTATATCTCTCCTGGTGTATAGTTAAACCGCCTCGAAGTCCATCTCGATGAATCTCCAACCCCAAATAATATTTGATTGGCCCATGATCAACAGCTTGAACTTGTGCACTCAGCTTCCAGATTATAGTCTTCATAGTAGATTCTTCGTCCACGTATATTGATATTATATCAATTTCATTTTTGTTATTCATAAAATAAACACAGTTATCAGCTTTGCATCTACGAAACCCAATGCCTTTTAAAAGCGGATCAATTTTATCGTTCCAATATCTTCCAGCTTGTTTAAGCCCATAAAGCGACTTTGTAGTTTACAAACTTTATTCGGATTTACTCACGAACATTTTAGGCTGTTCCATAAACACGTCTTCTTTTAAGTCTCCATTTAGATAGGCCGATACGACATCAATGTGGCTGACCAACAATTTATGCTTAGCTGATAGCGCCAATACGAGACGTGTGGTTGCATGCCTTGCAACAGGTGAGTAAGTTTCATAAAAATCTTCGCCGTAAACTTGAGAGCAGCCTTGGGCAACTAGGCGCGCTTTCAGTTTCTCAACCGTGCCATCTGGATTGAATTTTTTGTTAAAAACCCACCTTGAGCCAATTACGTTTTTATTAGCCGGACGATCTATCAACTCCCATGTTTTATTCTTAAGCAACGAATCATACTCCGCCTGCATGGCATCTTTCCACTCGATGCTATTTTCTGACTGCATGGTTTCATAAACATCAGTTGGGTTTACGTTCACAGCATTTAACATTTCAGAATTGTCAGTGATATACATTTTTCTTGGGCCTCCCACATTCCCAGTTCTTATAATCCTAGGTCTGCCTCTTTTTCGAGTTCCTGCTATAGCCACATCTTCCGCTTCTGAGGAACTATTTTCAGAATTCATTAAAATTTGATTTCTCTCGGCAGCTTCAACATCCTGAGCTTCCGCATCCTGAGATTCTTCATCCAGAGCAGCTTCATCCTGAGCTTCTTCAGTTATATCTTTAGTTTCAGCTATTTGTATAACCGGATTCTCATCATTAACAACTTGTGTTTCTTTGTCCTCCGCTATTGTGGGGAAAATAAATAACTCATATTAACCATCCTGGTCCTGATTGTCCAGGTCATCTTTACCAGCATTCGTCTGACTGTTTTCAAAGAAAATGACATCCCTTGCGACAACAATGGTTTTAGTTACCTTATTGTAAAGCCTATATCCTTTCGATGAATCAGCATAACCAACAAATATGAGACTCGTACCCTTTGGTTCAAATTTCGATCTGGTTCTTTGGTTGTTCAAGGCTTCTACTTCACAACCAAATACTTTAAAATGTGAAACTGACGGCTTCCGACCAAACCAGGACTCATAAGGGGTCTTTGTCATTAAAACTTTTGTAGGAGATCGATTTCTAATGTAGGTAGCAGTGTTAAGAGCCTCAGGCCAAAAACTTTGACATAATTTGGAATTCACAAGCATGCATCGCGTCATCTCCACCAGCGTTCTATTCGCCCTTTCCGCAATGCCATTCTGCTGTGGGCTATAACTTACAGTGTTTTGATGGCGAATTCCGTTTTGTTTGAAAAAACTTTGAAATTGTGAATTAATATACTCGCCCCCATTGTCGCTCCGTACGCATTTTATTTTACAGCCAGTTTGTTTTTCGCTTTCAATCATGAACTCTTTGAAGGTTTCAAAAGCTTCCGATTTATGCTTTAAGAAACGTGTTACCGTGTATCTGGAGAAGTCGTCAATAAATGTAATAAAATAACGAGATCCCCCTTGTGAAGCTAAATTCATTGGGCCACATATATCCGTATGCACTAACTCGAGAACATTCTTAGTATAAATTTGTGTGAAACTAGGAAATGGTTTCTTATTAATTTTGCACAACGAACATGTGCTGCAACTGAAATTTGTTGGCATTTTTACCATCATTCCCCGCACCATGTCGTTTTTTGATAACAGGCACAAATCATTTATATTCAAGTGTCCAAACCTGGAGTGCCACATCTCAACCTGTTTATCGAACTTTGTTGACACATGGTTTATACATTCGGAATGATTATTCAAAAACTTTACGTAAAAAATACCATTATCGATTTTTGCATTAAGAATAGGAACATTATCTTTTGTTTTAACAACTGTCTCTTGTTCCGTAAACTGTACAATTTTACCGCTTTCAATTATTTTGCTCACTGAGAGGAAACTACCATGCAAACTTGGAATTGGAACAAACAGGACATCGCGCAAAATAACATCACAACAACTCGATTTAGCCCTAACATTGCCTATGCCTTTTGCGATAACATAATCCCCTGACGGTAAAACAACAGTTTGATCATATTGAACTAACGAAGAGAACATTTTTTCATCATTCGTCATGTGTGACGAAGCACCGCTATCTAAAATCCAAACGGTTTGATTTCCCAATTTCTCCGATGGCGTGAGGAGACCCAAAACTGCCGCTACAGACTCTCTCTTTTTTGCATCGCACTGTGATTGAATATGGCCTCTCTTGCCACATGAATAACATTTCACCTTTTTCCAATTTCGCACTTTTGGATTAGATTTTGTATGCTCAATTCCACTATCGAAACGTTGACGCTCTTCTCCTGCTTTGTCCCAATCATTTTTTTTCCATCTAGGTACTCGGGCTGCTAGCACGCTTTCGTTACTGCGCTCTGTTTTTTCACTGCGCCTCCGTTTCTCCTCTAGAACTTTAGCCTTCAATTGTTCAAATGAAGGTAAATCGTCTCTATTTTCAATTGCGATAACAAAACTGTCCATGTCATCAGGCAAGCTACATAAAAGCATAATGCAAAGAAGATCTTCTGGTACCTCGATATCGACCTCATTTAGGTTATCTACTATAGTGCAGAAATTATTCATTTGGCTCGCAAACTTTTCAGAAGACCCAAATTTAAAACGCACTAACTTCTTAAACAAGTTTACCTTTCTAGCGGGTCCACCTGCATTATACAATTTACCTAAAATGATCCACGCATCTTTGGTGGTCTTGCAGTGTTTAATGTGAATCAATTCAGAGGGTTTAACACACAAGGTTAAATACGCAAGAGCCTTCTTATCGATACTTTCCCACCTAAGCTTTTCGTCGGCAGCATCCGGACACTTCACCTCTAACACAGTCCAATAGTCCAATGTAATAAGCAGACTTTTCATCTGCACCGACCACGTTGCGAAATTATCGGCACACAACTTATCTATTTGTGTTAAGGAACTCATCCCACGAATTTTAATTCTAAATACTATTTTCAGAAATTAAAACAAATTACAAAAATCGAAACTTTTACTTTGGAGGACTGGGCCCATAATCTTTGTTAGAATTCAAGGTTAAAAATGTCCAAAAGAATAAAGACACGTCCGATTACCTCAAGTACAATTTATTCAATAATAGTGAAAGTGAATGATATAAAATATGAAATGATAAATGTGGCAATAAGAAAGTAATGACAGCTATCGTAGTTGGGTTGCCAATGTGCTTTTATGCAAATAGTTTTGTTCCAACAAAAATAACGATACCTTCTATACAAAAGTTAAAAAACCACAAAGGAAAATATTTTTTTGCTTAAGAACGACTTGTACGATTTTCACTAAACTTTTAAAATATACTAAAATTAGTACGATCTACTACCAAAAATAAAAATAAATAAAATTTTACACTTAGCAACTATTAATAGTACCTGTCATAGAAAGCATTTTTTTATTTTGAATTTTCTCGTTATCGGCTAAACGAATATAGAGAAAATGTTTATATACAAATTTCAGGTAGGATTGAATAATAATACATATCAACATTTTCAAAAAAAAAACTTTTTCGATTTTTAAAATAAGTTTCAAAATTTTTTTTTGAAAATTCGATATCTCAAAAACGGGTTGACAATTTTTTTTGAAATTTTGTTTTTATATACACAGAAATATATAATATAGATTTGCATACCAAAATTTGTTCTTAAAAATGTTTTAAGAGCATTTTTTTTTTTAATTAACTTTTATTATAAAATTCCTAGGACATTTTTAAGAAAAAAATTATGTATGAAAGTTGCTATAAAAATAGAATTTCAAGAAAATTGTCAATCCGTTTGTGAGATTTCGAATTTTCAAAAAAAAAATGTCAGCCTATTTCTGAGATATCGAATTTTCAAAAAAAAAAATTAAACCTTTCCTTAAGAAATAAAAAAGTTGTTTTTATTTTTATGTGATATGCAGTATAATTGTTGCTATTTTTTTTAAATTTATGAATGAAAAAATAATTTAAATTCTAAACGAAAACGATAGTGAGAAAATTCAAAGTTAAAAAACCTATTTTCCTTAACGATTTTTTTTTTTTAATATTTGTATGGATGGTACCGATATTTATTCATAAAAATAATATATTTTCTTAAAATATTCTTAAAAACCCTTAAATACTGAATTTCTTAGAAAATTTATAAATGCTCGACTCGTGCTGTCCTGTTTTTGAAAACGTATGTATGTAGGTACATAAATATAAGGCTTTCAAAATAATTTTGGAATATTTTTCAAAAATGCAAAAACTTACTATTTCCTAAGAAAATTGGTACAAAATACTGTTTATATATTTAAAAAGATTTTGGATGAATAAAATACTATTACTAGTAGAACCTTTTTCATGAAAACCAAAAATCAAAAAATGGTTCCTTAAGAGCAACCGTTTATAACCATTTTTTTAAAAATAGTTAGTTTTCCGTCCAAAACTAGCTTATACTTAAGCCGCCACTTTTGAAAAAATAAGACTATGGAAAATTGCAAAGAAAAATATTGGCACGTGTCACAATTTGTGGTTTTAAACAAAATTAAGAATGACCGAGAATCGCTATGTACCAAGCTTAAAAAAAATTGTTGCAGGCTTTTAAGCTGTAGCTTAATAGACAAAGACAGACAGACAGAATCGTGAAACATTTTTTTTCCTAGCATCGTAATAAGAAGTTTGATCAAAATACCGAGTTTGGTTTTGATCCGAATGCTTAACCTGCAATATATGTAAATCGCAAGTAAAAACATTTTTTAAGTCCGAACATACCATCATGGTGAAATAATCTACCAGTTCCCCATATAATATGAAAAGAACAAACAGAAATATGCTCTTAAAATGGTCTTGGGGTGTGGATTGTGCCCATCAGAGTTCCAAGACGCTTGCCATTTTATGCATTGCATGAGGTGTACTGAGTCGATTAGAGGCAATACCTTGGCAAAGATGGTGCAGGTTTCTGAGATCAAAGGTGCACCTCTCTGACATTTTGTATAGCAAAGGCCAATACCGATACCAAACATCAGCCAGCCAGCAACGATGAAGAGCACAGCTGACATATGGCTTGTGTCGGAAGAGCTCTCATTAAAAGTGAATTTAATACACTTCGGCTGGACGACCGCCGACTGACGACGACGACTGGGATTGGATCAAAAGAGCAAGCAGCGATTCCCTACATATAGTGGCTCGCAAAGCCCTGACTGAGTTAGGCTGTGTATGCAACGACTGAGGCGGTAATGATTCCGGATGACATCATTCAATGGCAAACGAATGGGGCAGTTCTTTGTCGATTTTCCAACTTGGCATGCGATATTTCCACGGGGCCTTCGAGATAAATGGTTTTCTTTGGAAAATTTGAAAATCTCATTAGATGAAGAGGAGGAATGGTTCTTGAAGGCTCATAGAGAAGCCGAGGTATACTTAATAAGCAGCCGGCACGCAAACGGTCAATAAAACTCTATTTACTGCCACAACTTAGAGTTTTGGAAATTATTGCATCGCGCTGTGACTGGCGCTGCTAGTGCATGTGGCACAAAGTCGCAATCGGCCGGAGAGCGACGCATTTCTACTAAACGAAGCCTCAATTGGAGCGAATGGATATGCCAAAGCAGTTATATATACTTTTTGTATCGGACAATTAGATCTAAAATATGACTCGGTTAAGTCTAGAAGCGCACACAGTTGAAGTTAGGACATAGCTATGGCATGATGTCAGCTGATGTGGTCAAGTCTTCTTAGCTTCTCCTTTATAAAAGAAATCATCTATGGAAAGACATTTCGACAAGCTACGAATTGTGTGCGCCTGCTGCCTTCTTCAATCGGAATTTACTTCATTCGTGAGCTAGAAGAATAAACAAGAACTTATTGTTGGCTGCTACCAACAGCAGTTAGCCTTGCAGTTTTAGCAGCTATAGAGCTTGGTCAAATAAAACAAAACTTAAATTATGGCACATTGCTTCAAGAACAAAAGGTAATTGAATTCAATTTATGTGGCAATACTTTGTTGCACGCTGTGCTGTGATCATTAAATAGATTGAAGTTCAGAAAGATGCATGGCACAAAAATGTCATAAAGAATGTATCTATGTCCATTTGTATGCATAACTGACCAAATGGGGAAATTTTTTAACTCGAGTTCCCATCATTAGAAACTCGCATTCAATCGTGGGATTTTGGCATTGACAGCGATTTGGAATATTGTTCTGGGCTATTCAATCCAAGTGATATTTAAATGATCTTTGAGATGAGGTGAATTATTTTTGAAATGTTAAAGTGGGATTGAAATAAAATAATTATGTAAAAATCGAGCTTGACATTTTAATAAATTATTACCTTTCGAGTTATGTCGTTTTCCTTTTGCCAGTAGGGATTTTGATCCGAAATTGCTAATTTTTCTTGGCAAATAGAACACACATTGGGATTGATTTTTGTTTGTACTTGTATGTGTAGCATATCAAATTTTCCGTCATTTTGTTGACGTGACCAGTGATAGAATGCGTAGAGAAAAATTCCTATGAGTAGGTATTTTATGTAAGAATTCATGTGATTGACGGTGTTCATACCAGCTTCACGTGAGGTGACTCATTTTGATGTCTCTCATTTTTATTTCTTTCTCATCTATTGGAAAGAACGATGGCCAAGTGAGGTAGAACTTTTTAATTTTTTGAAAAAATTTGCCTCACCTCACCATCTCTTTCTTCCCAATAAATAGGAATGAGATAAAAAAGAGAGACGTCAAAATGAGTCACCCCACGTGAAGCTGGTATACACACCGTCAATAGTTCAAAAGATTTTAACAGAAAAGTTAAAAAACTTGCCAACCATTTATAACTCGTATAAAAGGAGTCTAAACTAATCTTTTATCAAAAACCAACGAAAAGTATCTTTCCAATTCGGCATAAGGAGAAGTCATCTATTTATAATGCACTTTAATGAAATGAATCATCCATCTTCTTTCTATTCATTTCTATTCTCTGCACTTACGAATGCAAAAGTGAACGAAATAAAAAGAAACAATTAGCAATAATTATGAGCGCGTCATATAATTTGCTTGGGTTTTCGTATGACAATTTCAGTGCCCCTCCTGCAATGAAAGTTTTACCTATACAACAATCAAAAATAAAATACAATTTAGGGATTTTTTTATCTTTAGTGGGAATTTTATTTTTACCATATATTAACACTGAAACTATTTCAATTATTTTATAAAAAAAAAAAAAACAAACTTCAAAGCCATCACTTTATCTGGCCGGAATTATGTTAATCAATTCAATGCATGTGGGTTTTGTAAGTCCAGCCATTTGGTCATGTAAAGACACTTTTTATCCCTCCGGAGTAGGTATTAGGCATCCCTGAAGGCGTTTAGTAGCCGCCACGCAAAGAAAAACTCTTGGACCACTTCACTGGTGAAAATTCTTTTTCTACCAAGAGTCCATTACACCAAACACATAAATCACAACACACCCGATCGAAAGCACATTGAATTGTTTCAAATATAATTAATTGAATAATTTAATTTATTGCACAAAAAACAATTTATAAAATTCCGAATCTTAAAATAAACAAACTCAATGACAAATTTAATGAAATGAAGTTTCGACAATTGTCAGTTTACTTTGGTGTGTGTGCAAGTACGTGTAAATCCCTCTTAAAACAGGGATTGCAGAGATTGATCCCTGACACACAGAAATCGATTTTTTTTGGTCAAAAGGAAAGCGAAAACCTGACAGGGATCAAATAGAGATCAAAAAAATCGATTTTTTTGGTCAAAAGGAAAACCACATTACATTTTTGACATCGTTAAATCTCCTATTCCTTGGGCAAGAACTATTTTAAGTATTTATCTTTGCATGTGTGTTTCTTAAAATTTCATATATCCAAGAAAAATATCATTTTGGACGGGATTTTGGCATGCCATTGGGTAAAAAATTGATTTTTAAACTTTCCATTGATATCTGATAAAATGACCGCCAGTTAAAATAGTTTTGCCAACCTAAAGTTCATACATCTAAAAAAAGACACCCGTTACATGTACAGTTTTTATTAAAAAAAAAAATATGATGAAAATTTTTGAAAAAAATTTCTACTTGCATATCTTGAGAACAAACAATGTTATTGGCTTCGGGGTAATTTTTTTTCATACACGAATTTATAATTAACTATCGATAAAATTAGTTAAACGTTCAAAACTTTCTTTTCTTCCGAGTATTATCTTGAGAAAAAAGAATAATATCGGGATGATTTTTATTCTACACACTTAGCCCGATAAATCTAGGAATTCAATCAAAGTTAAATGAAGTACAAAATGTTTTGATGCAGTTTTGTTCCAATGATAGATAAGAATATAAAACCACAGTTTTACACCAAAATTTGTAATGGCGTCTAGGGTAAAATGGGGTAAAACTGAAAAAGGGCCAATTCTAAACGGGAGTTTCTAGAATTTTGTTTTGTTTTTTTGTCGATAGATGTTAAAAATATAAGAAAGTAATGCATATATTTTAAAACTCTAAAAAAATTTTTGAAGGAGTTATGATTGTTTAAAAGTTGAAAGCAAGAAAATAGTTATTTATAAAATAATTCACCAAAAATCAGAAGTTCAACCGATTTTGATTAAATTTCTATTTTTAGAAAGATAATAAGAAAAAAAATTAACCATATTTAAGGATATTTTGATGCTCCTTTTCTACAATTTTTTTAGATTTTTTTAAAAAACATGCTTTTTTTGTGTCAATTTTTGACACATTTTTGCCTATATCTTTCTAAGGGGGCGGTCTAAAAACTTCAAATTTTCACAGCACATACATAATGTTGATTTAAATTTTTGAGCAAAATTTTGATTTTTCAAAATACCGTTAAACAGAGATATTTACATTTTACAGTTAGTTTAAAAAACACATCATATGTCTGGAGTTTATGAATATATAACTTTTGTTTTTTTTAGTTAAAAAGTTTAATATCTTTTTGTTATTCAAATAAATAATACATAACTGTACATACTATACAAGCTTCACAAATCGAGTCGAAAATCGAAAAAAATATCACCTATTTTACTGTCTTTTAAGGGTAATAGCCAAAAAAAATAATAATAAAAGATTAACGGTTGATTTTTCGTAAAAATTTTGTCTTTCCAAAACTAAGGTATTTGCATTTAACAGTAAGTTTGAAGACAACTCATAACTCTGGAATGCAGTAGCGTATATAATGAATTTTTTAAAGAATCAACTTCGATGCGGGGGGGCTTTAGTCCATATAGCCCCCACCCCTCCCTTTGAGTTTTTTAAATCACCTGTGGGGAAGGGATTGGATCCATATAGCCCCGGGGCCTTTTGTCCATATAGCCCGGGGGGGCTTTAGTCCATATACCCCCCCCCTGTATACGCTACTGCATTTCAGAGTTATGAGTTGTCTTCAAACTAACTGTTAAATGCAAATACTTAAGTTATGGAAAGACAAATTTTTTACGAAAAATCAACCGTTATAATCTTTTATTATTATTATTTTTGGTTATAACCCTTAAAAGACAGTAAAATAGGTGATATTTTTTTCGATTTTCGACTCGATTTGTGAAGCTTGTATAGTATGTACAGTTATGTATTATTTATTTGAATAACAAAAAGATATTAAACTTTTTAACTAAAAAAAAACAAAAGTTATATATTCATAAACTCCAGACATATGATGTGTTTTTTAAACTAACTGTAAAATGTAAATATCTCTGTTTAACGGTATTTTGAAAAATCAAAATTTTGCTCAAAAATTTAAATCAACATTATGTATGTGCTGTGAAAATTTGAAGTTTTTAGACCGCCCCCTTAGAAAGATATAGGCAAAAATGTGTCAAAAATTGACACAAAAAAAGCATGTTTTTTAAAAAAATCAAAAAAAATTGTAGAAAAGGAGCATCAAAATATCCTTAAATATGGTTAATTTTTTTTCTTATTATCTTTCTAAAAATAGAAATTTAATCAAAATCGGTTGAACTTCTGATTTTTGGTGAATTATTTTATAAATAACTATTTTCTTGCTTTCAACTTTTAAACAATCATAACTCCTTCAAAAATTTTTTTAGAGTTTTAAAATATATGCATTACTTTCTTATATTTTTAACATCTATCGACAAAAAAACAAAACAAAATTCTAGAAACTCCCGGTTTAGAATTGGCCCTTTTTCAGTTTTACCCCATTTTACCCTAGACGCCATTACAAATTTTGGTGTAAAACTGTGGTTTTATATTCTTATCTATCATTGGAACAAAACTGCATCAAAACATTTTGTACTTCATTTAACTTTGATATATAGTCAAATTTTGTCTAGGATGATCGGGCTAACTATAGCTCATATCTTATGAGATTTGTTAAAATAGTAATAAACAGTTTTTTTTTTAAGAATAAAGGCTTCAAACATATTATTGAATAATTTTTTTGTCACAATATCTCGAAGCCATTCCAATCTTTGCATTCAATATTGAAGACCTGAAAACGTTTTCGAAAATCGTGAAATTGATGACTTTTAAATAAAATAAAAAGCACGACTGGATCGCACGTACTTGCTCTTATATTCAAGTTGCTTGGAACTGCAGTCTTATAGAAAAAAGTCTGAAGCTAACAGATTAGGTAATCTCAAAATTGTCTTTATGGAATAGACATGGTTTGGATTTTTTTTTGTAAAAAGTTAACTAGTCTCAGGATAGTTAAACCACCTGACTTGCTAGTACGGGTACCAAATTTAAAGTCTCTCATAACACTTTAATTAAAAGAAAAATTTATTCAAAAATATTAACAAGCCACACAAACTATAACTACAAGCGAGTTAATTTTTTTTTAGAATATAGAAATAATAAATTGTAAAGTCCTGTTTGTTTGATAAGCTATTTATGCAAATCTGAACTATGGAGTATGTGGAATATTTGTTTTTTATTTTCTTAACATAATATACCCGGAGGTGACGGTATATTATGTTAATTATGATCAAAGGGCACGGTAGAGCCCAGCCAAATTCACGCTATACCCTTTTTACAGGAACAAACTCAGGCGATTTTCAAACCCCCTCTTACTTCACTATCAATAAAGTCAAAATCTTCATGTTCACAGTATTTGCTGAACTGATCAAACACAGGTGGCTCAGCAAATTTCAACTCCATACCATTCGTAATTCACGAGATATAGGACTTCAAAAATTGAAAAAACCGTAACTGACTGACTGACTCACTGACTGATTCACTGACTGACTCATTGACTGACTCACTCAATGACTCACTGACTGACTCACTTCATGAAGCACTTTGTAGAAGCTTGAAATTTCGCAAAACAGTAGGTCTTGTGGTGCCTACAAGGGAAAAATCGAAAATCTGCAATTTTTTACTGAGGGGGCGTGGCATCAACCCACATTCTTAAAAACTATTATAAAAAATGTGGAGCACTTCCGATTGTTGTCGAACGATGAAAATTGGTAGATCGGTAGGGCCTGAAGTACTAAGAAAGAAAATAAAATGCACGAAATTTTTGGTATGCCAATTTTGAGTACATATTAATATACGTTTAAAACTGAAATTTAAAAATAATTCATCAACCCGTTTTTGAAATATTGAATTTTCAAAAAAAAATTTGAATCTTTTTTTTTAAATCCAAAATTTATTTTGTCCACATTTTTTAGTGTGCAGTTTGTACAAAATATTTTATTGAAATCGGAGGAGCGGTTAATGAGAAAACCGAAAATCAAAAAAACCGTTATATGGCAAGTACCGTTAATAAATGTTTCTGGCAGTTTTTTTTCTTACCAAAAAGTACAACATACATATCTACAATATGTTTTTGAGATAAATAAGCTTTTCCTTAACGGATGTATGGCAAGTATTTTTAGAGATAAAAAAAACTTCAATTTCCACTCTGGAGAGTTACAAAAAAACCTTAAGTTCAAAATTTGAAGAAAATCGCATCATTGGCTTAGGCTGCGCATTCAGATACAACCAGACAGACAGACAGAATTGTGCCACCCACTTTTTTCGTATTCTCTGTCATCGTAATGTTATGCCTGTTTGTCATCTAAATTTTTTTTTCGCTACGAATCCAAAACTTGCCCTATGTATAGTATACTATAAGATCCCGCCATAGGATGACCTACCCTCATAAAGGTACCAGATGAGCGGTATACAGTTTTGTAGGCAGTGTCTTAAAAAACAATTTGCGCTAGGGTTGCCTGTCGAAAAGTGGTCAAAGCATAGGGTTTCCAAGCAATTACTCTCAATTTTTGGGGTTTTTCAATTATCTGCCCCACCTTAGATGGTAAGCCTTGAGGATATACCAAAAAAAGAAAATTGTATTTTAAAATTATAAGCTACGTGATTTTTTGAAATTCGAAATTTTAGTAGGGTAAATGAGGGTAAACAAAAAGAAAGGTCTAGAATCTATTTTCCAAACGAAAAATGATAGATTTTTTTTTTCTTTTGCGATTTGTAGATTATTAAAATACAAGAAAATCATCTTATGTTTAAGAAAACTTAAAAAATTTGCGAATCGATATATGAGCATTTGAAAGTCGAGAATTGCAAATTAGAGGTTTCAGAAATAATTCACCAAAAATCAGAATGATGCTCTATGAAAAATATTTATATATTTTTACCCGTATTTTTCAAATTTTGTGTTTAAACTTCATTTTTAGTGAAGTGAATTTCTGAAATTTGCACACTTATTGTTTCTAGAAATATTTTGTATGATTTTGGATTTTTAAATACAAGTACAAGAGCCGACAACATATTCTCAGAGTGGATGTACATTTGTACATATAACCAAAATCTGGGTATGACGGTTAGGTAGGTAGGTTTTTCATTCAGCCTCTGGGTGGGGTGGAAGGTTAAAACCCAATTGGTTTCCTGTCTATATGTTATGGCCACTAACACATCATTTCACCTTTTAAAGAAAGAAAATGATACTCTGTCATTTTTCCGAAGTTAAAAACTTTATTATTGATGATCCGAGCAATAAGAGCCGTGATTTAAACTTTTTAAGAAGATCTTATCAGCCGCAATTTAGTTGATTTTTGTTTTGTTTTAAATCTCCATAAAAGGGATGATAAGGTTCACATAAATAAGTTATATCTTGAGTTCTATAATTGGACCGTCAAGATTGAGGTGTAAATGCTTAGTAAAAATGACAAAGCATCATATAAATTATTTTTTAAATAAATTAAAGTGGTCTTAATCGTGATAGTAAAAAAGGAAACATAGCTCTTTTTAACCCCCACCCCTTCCAAAGGCTGAGAAAAAAACCTGCCAAACTTTAGTATTCGATATCACGATAGATGTACCTGTAAACCCTCATACCCAGACTTGGGTTATACATCCACTCTCAAAATATGCGGTCGGCTATAATACTTGTATTATCATAACTGTGCAAATTTAAAAAATTCTTTCCACTAAAAATAAAATATAAAATATAATATAAATTTTTTTAGATTATTTTTCTAAAAATAAAATATTTTTCATAGAGCATCATTCGGATTTTTAGTGAATTATTTGTGAAACTTCTATTTTGCAATTCTCGACTTTCAAATGTTCATAACTCGATTCGCAAATTTTTTAAATTTTCTTATACATAAAATGATTTTCGAATATGAAGAAATTTGAAAAGAAATTCTTCTGTTTAAGTGGAGTGACTGAATATTTATAATTCAAGTTAAAAGTCGGTAAACATCGATACAAAATTGCGCCTTAGAAGGGTACGATAGTCATCTAACTGATGAGCCCAACTATCGTACCTGGGCGAAACGCAATGATGGTTGAGCTCACTTGAACTTTTAACTTGAATTATAAAATGATTTTCTTGTATTTTAATAATCTACGGATCGCGAAAAAAAATATCATTTTTCGTTTGGAAAATAGATTCTAGACTTTTCTCTTTGTTTACCCTCATTTACCCTACTAAAATTTCAAATCTCAAAAAATCACGTAGTTTATAATTTTTTAATATAATTTTCTTTATATGGTATTCTTGGTATATCCTTAAGGCTTACCATCTAAGGTGGGGCAGATAATTGAAAAACCCCAAAAATTGAGAGTAATTGGTTGGCCACCCTATGCCTTGACCACTTTTCGACAGGCAAATCTAGCGCAAAATGTTTTTTAAGATACTGCCTACAAAACTGTATACTGCTCATCTGGTACCTTTATGAGGGTAGGTCGTCCTATGGCGGGATCCTAGACTAATAGTAAGTAGGTACCTATATCGGAAGTAAAAATGAATGAAAGCTTGGAATTTTTTGTTCAGAAAGCGTGGCATCCACCCACCTTCTCAAACATTCTTATAAACTATATAGAGCACTTCCGATTGTTGTGCATAGAACGATGAAAATTGGTAGAGCGGTAGGGTTTGACGTGCATACAAAAATAAAGTTGGAAATTTATAATTTTCAGCTCAAGGGGCGTGGCATCTACACACTTTTTAAAAATTGCTATATTGTTATATAATACCAAATTTTAATCATAGTTATCGTTAAATAGCAAACTTCTGTCATAATTTGGAGTTGTTTCGATATTACTCTACTTAAAACTTCTTGAACTTAAAACTTGTCTTATATTTTAGATCTCATTACTTCTTTTCGCTGACTTTTTACGCACAGGTTTCTTGTAGCTACATTAGACCTTGGCTCTTGTTGTAACAGCTATGTTTTTGTTGTGATTAGTTATTTCACCGTAGATCCGTGTTTCCCAAAGTGTGCTTGGTGCTCCGCTAAGAATATCCAAGTGCTCCTCGGACAGATAAAAAAAAATATCAAAATTCCATTTCACCAGCACATTTTGCTCTTCTGAACTTAACAATTTGAGATATCATCAGGCTTGTTCAGAAAAATGAGATCTAAGAGACCTGTGCAAATATTGCTTTATCAAAAAGTGAGCAAGCAGATACAATATTTTTGTTCCTTAGTAATTTTACAGCAAAACTGAGAAATTTTGTTGAGGAATCCTGTTAACGAGACTGAGATTGCTGAGGTCTGAACATGCCTAATCATTTAAAAAAAATCAATAATTTTTAAATTTTATTTCACGACTGACTCATGACCTAAGATAGAACACCAAGCGATGACATGGGAATGGGTATGGGTAGTCTCCATATGTACGTCATTTCTTCTTCACGTAAAAATAAGGTGGCTTTCCCGCGGAAAAAAACCAACGTAGCTTTTCGAAATGAGAGCTGAAGTCGGAACCTTCATAATTGGCAAACATTTTGTTTTTAGGACAGGTTTTAGTGAGAGTTAGCCACTCAAATTGGTGTATCAAGCCGACGGACTTTCCCGACGATATTTTAAATGAGTTTCATATTCACCTGCTAGGTTTTCTCGATAGCTCCCATTGATATTTTCCGGAAGAATACCACTCTAATATATCCTGCCTTATGGCACTCAAAAGTGAATTGATACTGGGTTCTATCGGAACAAAATTCTTTGACAAATACTTGGTTCTGTGTGCTGGGATGGCGGACAAAACAACGCATGAGGGAAAAAACAACCTCAAACACTATAAGCTGTGCTAAGATGTGAATGTAGTCCAGAAACTCAAATCACATCAACAACATTGGCTCAGCCATATTGAACGAATGGACTAAAATGTTTCAGTTAGGAGTCTTCAAATCCAAGTTCTTTGGTTCAAGGTGACAAAGAAGATCAAACACCTGGTTTTAAGACCAAGCTTGGCCAGACCAACTGTAAGCAGCATTCTTGAGGTCGCACTTTCCAAGCAATTTTAAATTCAGACTTTTTGCTTTACCCTCTTCTTTTTGAGTAATTATTCGGGAAGACGCAGGACCTCAGATTTTGAAGACAAACTTTGCAAGTAGGTAGACATAGTCTTGGGAATAGCTCGTCGAGAGTAAAACTTTACTTTGGACAACGGAACTTTTAAGGTTTGAGAGTATTATCGCTAGTAAACTACCGAGAGTTAATCTCGGGTGGCTGACCATTTAAGTGTTATATTTTTGAGATTTTGATATGGAGAGTTGCTTATTATAATTTGGAGAGTTAATTTCCTGAGAGAACTTACAATAAAGCTTTTGCCTGTAAAAATATATTTCACTTTTAATAGACTTCCAACCGAAAACCAGCTTAAGAAAGATATCAAGTACCTACTCTCAGTAAATTAACTCTCAAAATTTTAACAGGCAACTCTTGATATCAAAGTCTCAAAAAAATTACTCTCAAATGGACAGCCACCCGAGAATAACACTTGAGAGTTTCAAATGATCACGCAAGGTCAGTGGCGGATCCAGAGGGAGGGCTATAGGGGCTGAAGCCCCCCCCCATGGCTGTTACAGAAGAGAGTGTGACAAACAAAACTAAGATTGTAGCTTCAAAATTTACATGTGAGCTGTGTTTTTCCAAGCCCTAGGAAAATTGAATGAGTTGTTGGGCTGAAACATATTATATGCAAATTGTGTTTTTTTTCGAAGCCCCAAGAGAATTGAATGAAAAAAGACGATTATATAAAAAATAAAATATACCTACATAGGCTCTATTTATTTCAAGCCTTACAAATATAAGACAAAAAGTTGAGGCTTGGGCCTTTACGAAACGTTTTCCTAAGCGTGCAAGGGAGTCAGATGAAAACTATAAAACTGTTAGGGCTAACTTATTTGCATAATAGCTGTGTTTTTTTCCAGGCATTAAAGAAATCCGACGAAAGTAAGAGACAAGAGCTAAAAAATTTGCATGGAATCTGTTGTTTTTCGAAGTCCAGGGAAAAAAAAGAGGTTGGGGCTTAACAATTTGTGTGTAAGCTTTGTTTTTTCTAAGCCCCAAACGAATCGGTTTAAACAAAAAACAAGTTTGGGGCTAGTAAGTATCATACCTAAATGCTGTGTTTTTTTTTCCAAACCCTTATATTGAAACTAGTGAGGTTGACTTTCATGCTATTATTTGTACCTAGATTTCCTTGGTTATCGATATTTCTTAAAGATCAAATTAAGTTTGACAAAGCGAATGAATGAAAGCTTTTTCTTAAACTCCTCTTGATATTTTTCGGACTTAGCTTAGCCCGGATAACTTTTGGGGCTTAAGTTTAAAAACTAAATTTCTTGTGTAAAACATCACCCTACAGAATCCGACGAATGAGTCAGGCCCAATTTTGACAATTGGATCATAGTAAAAATGTAAAAATTCAGTCTGATTCGCTGCGCACTTCATTTGATGGAAGCTATAGGTAATCGGGCTGAATAACTTTGATATGTAGAGTTTGCATATGATAACATCAAAATATTTTTATTTCAGATTGTTTTCGTGTGCCGAAGGATATTTTGACGATTTCAAAGACTGCTTTAAAACGAAGCAATTTTTGATCTTAGTTTCTCTTTTGATTTCCTTTGTGCTCTAAAAACAGATAAGAGAGCTCTTTCCGCGAGGAATATTCATTAAATGAAATGAGAACTTCGAACTCGTTTTCAAAATGCAAAAAGCTGTAACGGCTAACTTTTGTTTTCCTTTCAAAATGTAATATACATTTTTGTTTTCATATGGACCCAATACTCGTATAACTATATAAATAATTGGGCGGAACAAATTTTAAAATTTTAACTCAGATGTTTTTCAAATCTTCGTCAAACTGTAAGATTTGAATTGACAACAAATGTGAATAGAATTCGCTTTAAAGTTAATGATCAGAATGTTGAACACGAGTTTTTATGTTCGAAATACCATCACAAGAAGCACATCTAGCTGCCCCACTAGGATTGGTGGGCGTTCGTATATGATTAAGAGTTTTTCAAAAGATGTGTCTAAGCGAACTCCAAACCCCCCCCCCCCCCCCCACAGCCAAATCCTGACTCCGCTAGCAACTCTCGAGAATAAAACTTGAAGTCGCAGAGGGGTTGACAGCTATCCGAGTGTCACACTCTCGAGAGTTTTATAGTGAAAGTACTCTGAAATGGAAACTCACCTTTATAGAGTCACTCGCTAGTTGATAATTGACACTAATTTTCATCACTATTGAAGATTAACTCACACAAATCCAAAAGAAAAAGATTCCAATGAGAAAAAAGCTGAATCGAATATCGAACTCAATCAAAAACTTGATTTTGTAATTTAAGCCCTTAATACCTGACGACAAAGAATTATAAATATTATATTAATGATAGTTTTCATTTATATAATCATATGCATAGTTTCAAAACCTGATGAAAGCTTAAGTTTTTCATTATAAATATGAATTTAATTGCCATTCGTATGTCAATATATTATAATAGTTTTTCATTCCAGTTCAAGTCATTAAAGCCCCACCTTCCTAAGCCACTCGCCTGCCTGCTATATATTAACCATTTTAATATGCAGTTTAACGCTCATTCCTATTCGATATGCAAATGATCCATTTAATTATTTTATCATCGCGTCCATCCAAATTAAGTGATTCTGATTGATTGTTTCTGCTGCGGCGATAACTCTTATTAATTGGTTCGCACAATCACACGAACAGTAAGTTCACACAACCCATCAGCTTTCAGCCGCAAGTTGTGGCTGATGTGAACTCAACCCGATCGACCGGACGTCATTTTTGTGCTGTAGTTGCTGATGTGTGAGCCAGCAAATTAATTCGAATGGTCAAAGCGTACAACTTAATAACAATTAGCAATCCCGTATCTCAAAGAACTACGACGAACGACCGACATACACACATACATGGCGAGTGGTAGCGGGCAGAGCAAGCATGCATTAAGCTGGCCAGCAAGTTCCAACAGCACCCTGGCTAGTATAGATAGGTTTTTGTTGTTGCAGCAAGTTTGACTGCAATGATTTATGTGCCCCGCTCATAAGCAGTGAAGAAGTCTGCCTCCAGTTTGCCATATGCGACGTCTGAGAGGAGACTAGACTATGAATTTATAATAAACCTAACCATAAAAATACATCGCCAGCCGCCAAACGCTTTAGGTTAAAACTGAGATTGTGATGGCGGCCCGCGGCCCCGCGGTGGGTTCTACCGCATGCACAGCAGACCAGAATGCTTTTGGTATTTCTCTCATGATATATAGGCGAATTATTTATTAATTTGTCTGACTAAGTGAGACATTATACGAGTGTATTATGAAACAGTAGACTTAACGTCGTCATTAATTATCATGCAACTATGTATGTAAGTGTGTTAGAATAATATGCGTCCAGTCTAGACTAATGATTCTTCAACACGCTAGCTATGCATAAATATTAGAATTCGACAAATATTTCCAGTTCTGTTCTATTAGCTTGTTTCAAATGCTTTTTTTTCATATTTTATTTTTATAAAATATTTTTTTTTGCACTAAGTTAGACACAACAAAATCATAAATTAAATTCGAGGTCATATTAACATCTGATATTATAAATTTAATGTTTTTTTAAAGCTTATTCAACAAGATTTCATTTTGATTTTAATTATTTTTATAAGTTTTTAACAGTTATTGCTCTTAGGGAAAACGATTTTTATATTTTAAATAATGATTGGGTTAGTATAACTTTTTAGGCTTTCGCGGTTGTTAATAGACATAATAGATAATTATTTTTCGGATTAGCCGCGTAATAAAAGTTTAAAGAGTGCACTTTGGTACTCACCCCGAACGTTTCGCATCAAATTGCATTGAGCGTGGTCACCGGGAAACTGCTCTTGAAATGTTATAATGTATTAGATTGACTACGCAGGTTGTAGCTGTGCGTAGGTGGTTCTATCTCATGATGTTGTTGTTGTTGTTGTTGAGGTGCAGCTTGTTGGGAGCAAACAATGCTCACTACATCGGAGGGTGTTTTAAGTTTGAACTGGGATGCCGGTAAGGTGTTAATGACGGGATCCCAAGAACGTGAAAGCTTAAAACTGTCATCTCGATTGAAATTTTGGTTGCGTTTTATTTCAATCGCCTCCCGTACCAGCCGTGGGATGTAGTGGGTTTCTTGAGCTAAAACCTTGGCTTGGTCAAAATGGATCCAGTGGTGTTCATCTGGATTGTCCAAGATGTGCTCACAAATTGCCGACTTCTCCCGCTGGTTCTTACTAACAGCACTAATGTGCTCTTTTAAGCGAGTAGCAATGCTTCTTTGTGTTTGTCCAACATACAAAGACCCACAGCTACAGGGAACAGCATATACCCCCGGTGTTTGGAGAGGGAAATGGTCCTTTGGTGACTGAAGGTGGTTTTTTACCTTTTTTGGTGGTATAAATATGGATTTTACCCCATATCTCTTCAACACTCTGCCAACTCTATCCGTTACACCCTTGACGTAAGGTAAGAAAGCTTTTTTGTCCAGATTGCTTTCGTCCCTTTCATGTGACACCACTGGCTTCCACGTTCTTTGCCTTTTGGAGTAGCCATTTGCTCTTAGCACATTGTCGACTAGGTTCAGCTCAGTCATTAGATGTTCACTGTCACAAATTCTGTGGGCGCGCTGAAACAATGTCGAAACAACAGATCTCAAATTTGCTGGGTGGTGGTGGGAAGTAGCATGTAGGTATCTGTTAGTGTGTGTTTCCTTCCGATAGACTGTGTGACCTAATGTACCATCCATTTTCCGTGTTACCTTCACATCCAAAAATGCAATGGAATTGTCTTTTTCTTTTTCCATCGTGAAACTGATTTTTGGATGTTGAGAGTTCAGATGTTCAAAGAAACTCTCAATAATGGAGCGTCTTAGGATGCAAAATGTGTCATCCACATATCTTAACCAGATTCTGGGTTTTTCCGTAGAATTGCTGAGGGCTTTTGTCTCAAAATGTTCCATCCACATATCTGCAATAAGGGGAGCTAAAGGTAAGCCCATAGCAACGCCATCCACTTGTAAATAGAAATTTTTGTTGAAACAAAAATACCCCGAAGAAAGACAGAACTCCAAAAGCGGCATATAACACCTTACCGGCATCCCAGTTCAAACTTAAAACACCCTCCGATGTAGTGAGCATTGTTTGCTCCCAACAAGCTGCACCTCAACAACAACAACAACAACATCATGAGATAGAACCACCTACGCACAGCTACAACCTGCGTAGTCAATCTAATACATTATAACATTTCAAGAGCAGTTTCCCGGTGACCACGCTCAATGCAAAATTTGATGCGAAACGTTCGGGGTGAGTACCAAAGTGCACTCTTTAAACTTTTATTACGCGGCTAATCCGAAAAATAATTATCTATTATGATTGGGTTAGGTTAGGTAGAAGTGGCTGTCAGTAATTAATACTTAGACCAAAGTTGGTCCGTTGCGATACCACATGTATCTAGAGAACTACTTCCTTAGTTAGAGCTGAAATAATGTTCGTGATCACCAGATAACTATAGGATTGTAAAAGAAGTAGTCTCCTAAAAGGAGCCCACGTCTCTATATGGGAAAGAGCAGGACATGTACAGACAAGAAGAGTAGTTTCTTCCTCCTCCTCGTCCAAACAGCTTCTGCTAAAAGTTTGAAAGTACGCTAATCCACTTTCGTGTCTGCCTAAGTAATGGCCTGTTTTGACACCTACAGATGAACTGATGTGCAGTCTGTTTAGAGATATCAAACACTTGGACAATGACGAACGTTTTGTCGATTTTTAAAACGTCAACCACCTTGTTATTGGCGGGACGATGTTTAAGCACAAGACGAGCCACAAAATCAGTTGGTTGTAAACGGACGGACAAGCAACTTCCAACCAAATTGATCACTTCGAGATCAGTCGGTGATTTAGAAGCAGGCTACAAGACGCGTTCTTAAGAGAAGTGGTGCAAGCATGGGGATAGCCCGGGACCACCTTCTGATGGTTGCTTCCTCAAGATTATGCTCATCTGCAGTTCGGAGATCACAAGAAAACATCCAAATAAGGATCCCGCAATCCTTTAACAGCTAGTGGACCACCTTTTGCGGTGTATCGCGTTTCACCAGTGAAGTGAACCCAAAACCCAATGACCTCACTGTAGAAACAAATTCCTGACTACATATACGGTATCCCCCAGTAGAGAAGAAATCTTAGCCGCAATCAGAGCACTGAAAAACAATGAACTGGTGGTATTGCCAAAGAGCTCATATGAGCAGCGCCAACAAACGTCTGTGAAGTGAGCAGGGCTACTTTCACCCACGCAAATGGGACCTTGACAGGAATTTGCAGTTTTTTTTGCATTTCTATTCCCGATTTTGCAGTTCGCCAAATAAGGGTGTAATTTAGTGACCTGCTAACTTCACAGTGAAGTTAGCAGGTCACATGGTGTATATCAGGAACCAAGCGCACTAGAAACTTGTAGTAAGGCTCCAAATTTGCAGTTTTTTTGCATTTCAAGAATAGTCTAGTCAAATTTTTGAAGTCCTTTTTTTTGAAAAAAATTTCATACTGGCCTGCTAACTTCAATGTGAAGTTAGCAGGTCTATCGTTGAAATGCAAAAAAAACTGCAAATTTGGAGCCTAATTGCAAGTTCCTAGCATGCTTGGTTCCTGAGATACGCCATGTGACCTGCTAACTTCACTGTGAAGTTAGCAGGCCAGTATGAAATTTTTTTCAAAAAAAGGACTTCAAAATTTTGACCTAGCCTATTCTTGAAATGCAAACAAAACTGCAAATTTGGAGCCTTACTGCAAGTTCCTAGCATGCTTGGTTCGTGAGATATACGATGTGACCTACTTGCTTCATATTGAAGTCAAATGTGGGAATTTTTTAAGTTGAGGACTTAAAATTTTGAACATAGCCTATCGTTGAAATGCAACAAAACTGCAAATTTGGAGCCTTACTTCAAGTTCCTAGCACGCTTGGTTCCTGAGATATACCATGTGACCTGCTTACTTCACTGTGAAGTTAGCAGGTCACTAAATTACACCCTTATTTGGCGAACTGCAAAATCGGGAATAGAAATGCAAAAAAATTGCAAATTCCTGTCAAGGTCCTATTTGCGTGGGTGAAAGTTGCCCTGCTAACTTCACATCCGTGCCAACAAAATTGAGCTCCTGCACCAGCACCTACTCATTGAGAGGCCTCGAAAACAGAGAGTTTCCTTGAAGTGTGGCAAAAGGGAGTGATGGACAGCTCCCAAAGAAAGTAGACCTTACGCAGTGCGTGCTGCCTGCTGTAGCCAAGGTAATAGCAAAAATTGTCCTGGAACGAATAAAAGACCGCCTCGAAAACACATTTGACGACAAACAAGCAGGATTCCGCACTGGATCTTCCTGTGTGGGCCACATCAACACCTTGTCGATCATCATCGAACAGTGCATTGAATATTGATCACCGCACTTCAACTGCTGTTCATTGACTTTGAAAAGGCGTTCAACTTCGCAAAGGCGTTCGACTTCGCAAAGGCGTTCGACTTCGAAAAGACTTTCAACTTCTAAAAGGTGTTCGACTTTGAAAAGACCTTCAACAGTGTCAATAGAGAATTTATGATGCTTTCTTTGTGCAGGAGGGGCACCACGGATAAGTTGATTGCTATTATTAAGGATACATTAAGATGGATCTAAATGTCACGTTCAGCACAAAAGAAGGTTATTGGGGGAGTTTAAAATAAAAAGTTACTTACGTACTAACTTAACGCTACAGTCTGGGGTGGACCAGGACCTCAACCAACTTACTTCTTCTAGATTGCTCGGTTTCTAGTTAGCTGTCTTCAGTTTCTCACGCTAAATTGATTGTAGAGGTCCTCTTCCACTTGCGTGCGCCACCTGTAAAACTGTCCTTCTCCCCGATGTGATTATATTCAAAGACTTTCCAGCCATCTCAATGGTTGGCTTTTCACTTTTATGACTAGGTCAGTGTCGCTGTACAGCCTGTAGTTGTTGTAGTATTTCTCCATTCCCTCCAAAAATCAACCGAAGTATTTTCCTCTTAAAAAACCTAAAGTGTTCTCATCTACCGTTAATATAAATGTCCATGCCTTTTCATCATACCACAGGGCCAAGATGATAAGCGTCTTATACAGTCACTTTAGTTGCTCAAGAGGGCTTTGCTTCTCCATTTCCTTCTCAGCACAAAGAAACAGCTATTGGCAAGAGTAATCCCTCGTTTAAGTTGGTAGTGGAGCCTAGCAAAAGAAATCCCTGATCGTTCTTGCCGGCGTCAGTTCAGGCCTTGTTGTTCTGGGAGGTTCTTTATGCTTTTTGGTAAAACTTCCGGATTTATTCCTGCAATATTGCATTTCTTTGATCGCATGCTTCTCATGCTCTTTCTTTTTCCTTCTAAAAAGCCGGTTTTTATCTCTCCCCCTCTGCTCGTAGAGCTCGCAAGCAGCTCTGGTTCTTCTATGCAACGCCACCGCCTTGAATGCCAATTGGCTGTATGTACTGCATGTACTTGCTGGCTTTCTTCGTCAAACCAGGGGTCTCGCTGTGGTGGTCGTGCGAGGCCCAGCAAGTCAGAGGCGGCTGATGGCTTCCTGGCAATTCTTTCACTGGTTCTCGGTGCTTGAAGTTGGTGGCGTAGGATTATTTACTAGGGTGCGAGAGACTCGGTTGGAGAAGGATCTGGCAATCTGCAGCCGTCCGACGTGATTATTACTTTGGCTACATGGAGGTACATAGGTGTCAGAGTCAACGTTGGCTCCTCGGAACGTTCGGACATTCTTGATATTGAAGGAGTATGCCTTGCGTCGATTGCAATGTGGACAGTCTGGTTGGTGGTTAATTGACCAGAATATTGCCATGTCCCCTTGTGTATATCGAGATTTGGGAACTGCTCACTAGCTATCACAACGTTTTGCCCTGCAGTCGATTAACCTGAGCCGGCTATCGGAGGTGGTGTCGTCCAGGCTTCTCTTCCTAGTTTGGCATTCAAATCACCGAAAATAATCCTAATGTCAAAGCTATATCTATGTATGTATAACTTGTCGAGGAGCTCGCAGAACTCGTCCTTGGTGTCATCATCTTTCTCCTATATGGGGGCATGAGCGCATCATCATCAAGTCCTGTTGGGGCACAGGACGCCAACAAATTATTTCCATCCCTCACGGTCTGCAGCTAGATATTCTAACTGTATACACGTCTTTCTTTGGAAGTCTGCTATTGCTGAAACTATTGATTTCCATGTTGTTCTTGGTTTTCCAACCCGCCGTGCACCCTGAGGATGCTTTCGTTTGGTTTCCTCAATGTGTGACCAATCCATTGCCATTTACGCTTTCTTATGTAAACGTCCAGCCGTTCTTGACTTGTCCTGCGCCACAATTCTTCGTTTTTTTTATATAATTTGTGGCCAGCAAATCTTTAGAATATGTCGTAGACAGCGGTTTACAAAAGCCTGCAATTTCTTCGAGATGGTAGTCGTGACTCTCCAGGTTTCGTAAGCATATAACAGCACCGATTTGACATTGGATTCGAAGAATCTCAACTTTATGCGTAAGGAGATTTGGCTGGATTTCCAAATTTGGGACAGAGGACCGAAGGCTGCGCAAGCTTTATTTATTCTACGTCCAGATCAGTACCACCATTTGTTGAAACAATACGCGTCCAAGGTAGATAAATTGTTCAACCTCTTCAACTGGTATCTCCTGTATAAAAATACGCCGATGTGTGGAGCGGCCTGTGAGTATTATTTTTGTCTTTTTGCTTCTTTTTTTTTAAGACCACTCGACTCTCCTTTCACCTTCAGAGCTTGACACATCCCGTTCAGCCCGCTAATGTTATTTGCCAAGAGATATACATATATAATCAGCATAGTCTAAGTGACTAAGCCTTTCAAACGGTCTCCCTTGAATGCCCTGTCGCTGGCTGTCAAAGCATCGTCTATCGCCAGTAGAAAGAGAATTGGCGATAGAACATCCCCCTGTTTCGCACCCTGCGCATGAGCGCATATGAGGATAATATTGGTGAATTAAGCATTGATTGATGTGAATTGTCATGAGGCACTCGTTCACATAGTTGAAACTCTAGACTTCTTGTCTAAGTCTCCCTCTACCGACGAATCCACACCCAAAAGAAGCTGCGATTCCTGTCGGTTAGTTTCCATTCCCAGTTTCCTTTTGCCTGGCCCATCTCAACGCACTCCTTGGATGACGGTGATGTCTGCCTTAGCAGTCTAGGGCCTCCGGTTAATGTTTGCCTGCACATGGTCTATAGAGAGGCAGAACATTCCACGTACAGATCCGTAGTTCGTTGTCCTTATTTGCCAAGTTCGTCGACAGTAAATCCGTCCTCTGATCTTGAGTCTCGCGCCAAAGATCTTCAGCATTCCACGACTATTAAAATAGGTCAAAATATTAAAGCTTATGCCTCCCCCCGCTAAGATTCATGAGAGATGCACTCTCATGAGTGGAACAAGGGCCATGCTTCACGATTCTTCCACCACTGAAATGGGAGTGTGAAGTTTGGGCAGGTTTACTCTGCGTAGAAGTGGCAAGGGACCATGCTGCACGATCCCTCCACCACCGAAATTGGGTATTACTACCTTTCCCTCACTGTTCTTGTTGTCATGATTTCTCACGGTTTCACCACCAACATACAAGACAGTAGATATAGCAGACGACTTTTCAGTTATACTGGCGACTGAACTTAAAAAAGAACCAGACTTACCATTAACTTAAAAAAAGATAGTTTAAATAAAATTTAATGTTCGAATTCGAAGTAAGCCCAAAAGACGAAAAGATAAAATACATAACTTATTATCTTAATTATGTTAAGGCTTATATTCTGTGGCCATATCTATTCAGTATCTTTCAATCAAATCATTATAGAGAAAAATAAAAAAAAAACTAATAATTTCAATTTAACGCTGTCATTAGACCGAGCAAGAGTGAAAACGTCTAATTAAAAATATGAAATAATATGTTCGTGCCGTTGAAAATCATCAGCTTCAGTGCACGCAAGGGATATAGTGTTTCATGCGAATACATTTCTAGATTAATTACTACTCCAAACGACTAATAACCGCACATTGACTCGATTAGACTCAAATGACACAAGTATTCTTGCACTTAGTTAGACATCATCCAATGTAATCACATATAGGAAATGCACAAACAGCGAGCCTTTAGAGAGTAAGCCACTGCTATAGCTACCCTTACCTAGCACCCCCCCCACCCGCAATATCAGCTTACATTTCCTCTTAACCCCAATAATTCATGTTCCCATGTATATGTTTGTTGCTTATACACACGAATATACGTAGATGATTTACCTCTCTGTTGGTCGTCCTCCTCTTTCGATTTTCAAATACAAATCAAAACATCTCCACTTAATTTCGATTCGATTGGATTTTCTATTTTTGCATTCGAAGTGCATTCAGAAAGTAATTTAATGAATGCACTGCACCATAATCCATCACATGGCACTCACCCACTCCCATTACATATATCCATATCACCCATCATCATCAAAAGCCATTGCGTCACTGAGTTTTATAGCTTAGTCACATAAAATCGGAAACGGAATAATTACATCTATTCTAATTTCCGGTGATTGTTGGAATATTTCCCACAGTTCACATCAGAACAGTATAACCGGAAGATGCAGATTTTCTCTTGACCATTATCTCCCCTTCCCCATAGGTAACGAAAATATTTAAGCTTCTATATTCTGGGAATTGATGGTTGATGAATCAAAAAGCGCAAGAGCAATACCTATCGGACGATGGGGACAGGGTTTTTTGGTAAAACTTCCCATTATAGAATTCAAGTGCAGCATTAGCAGCAGCAGCAGGCTGAATATTTGCTAATCAATCAGTTTGATATAGGAAGGAGGACGGAATAAATCCATAAAATTGTTTAACCCAGTTACAAACGGCAATGACGTTTCTGAAATTTGATTTGAAAATAAACCAGATTCTTACAGGGTGTTTCATTTTGAATGTACACAAAAATGTAAATATAGATTTTGATTTTTTTTTCATGAAAAATAATATAATGAGCATATGCTCGAAGCTGAACCAAGTAAATGCTTGAGCATCGACTATCAAGATTTTTGTAATAACTGCTTGACTGTTTTGTTTGAACTCTTAAATACAACTTTTGATTTTTAAGATTATTCTTAATGTTTTTCAAACATACTCGGGTTTTATGGAGTAGAAACTAGAAGGCGATTGGGCCTTCACAGTATAAACCCCTTCTTCTGATAGTGAGTCCTGCTGCGAAAGACATAAAGAAGTGAGGAATGTGAATAATAAATTTTGGATGGTTTCTTGTGACTCCAGGCCAACACAAGACTAGAGAATCAGGCAGGCTAAAGCTTCCCCCAAAGGATAGAATCTGCTCAATGTTCACGTAGAAAAAATAGAAATCTGAAAGACCTAAGGACATAAAATGCGGTCTTCTTTTGACTTTAATAAACAGAAGAATAGACGGTGCAGAATTAATTGGTTTGAGCAACTTTTTCTTTTGATACAAGATAAGAAGACTACGGTTCAGTCGGGATTAAACCTAAGTTAGCCCCAGAAGTGCGTTTTTCAGTCTATTCAAATCCTAAGTTAACTACGAATTAGATCACCGGATTTGGTGAATTAACTCAAGGACCAAATTGAGGCCTTTCTTTAAAAAAAAAACGTTGGTGTATGGAGAGGGAGGGTATAATTTTGAAATTTTGCTTCATTTAAATTTCTTGTTAAACTACGAACAGAATTTGAACGTTTCGTTTTAGTTTTTTTCTTACTTCCTCCTATTCGAACCAAATCTCTGTAAGATAAACAAACTTTTCCAAAAGTTGGATTTTTTTCTTAATCCAAAAGTACAAGAGAAAGGGATTTTATTTTTTAATATTTCTACATCACTTTTAAAATTTTAATGAGTTACCCTGTAGTAATTTGAAACTAATTTCATTCTCTATCGGGCAAAGCCATTAAAGTTAGAAATTTTTGAATAGCTATTAGCTATTATATTGGTCGTGTTTTATTTTCTAACACATCAACCGCAACAAAACACGAATCAGACGTCAACTTCAATCACTATAACATATCAACGTGAGGTGTAAGCCCGAGACAGCATTGAGAGAGGTTGTGTGGAACGAAAGGTAAGTAAGCCGGATACAACTGGGTCCACTAATGGTTTTGGTTGTAGTCATGACCGTAGTTAGGTAAATGTTTCAGAAGGGAGAACAAAACTGTCTTATGGCCGATTTCACGAAAGACTTTTAATTATTTAAAAAGCCTTTTAGCCTTTAAATGATTTTTTTTTTTGGTTTCACCAAATGCTTTTATATTTAAGAAGATTTTAAAAACCCTTGTAAACTAAAAGCTCGTTTTTGTCTCTTTAAATTTTAAAAGTCTTTTTGTTAAGCCATTCCAGTCAACAACAGCTGATATTTTGCTGTCAGAATAATTGTCCCTCATCCATAATGCTTTTTCACTTTTCTCATAGACTTCGCATGTGCGAGGGAAACAACGACTTTTTTTGAATCCAGGGATGTGAGCAAACTCAGTCGAATTAAAATATCCCTTTTCTACATTGGTGAAACTGAAAAATTTTAAATGTCTGATAAAATTTAGAAGGAGTTTAGATAAAAGCAATTTTAGTGCGTGTTTATGAAATTGGCCATTAATTTATGATTGTTGAATGTTTTGTGTGGATCAAATTACACATAACATTTATGTATGTATGTATGTACTTCTTCTTGCCAGTGTTTTTGTGTTCAAGTCTATATTTACAATACATACTTATTGGTATATAATTGAAAATCCTAGATAAGAAAAAATGGAAGTGCACTGCGTTTCATTCGTTTAAATACAGTCTTTTTTCACTAAACTTTTTACGATTTCTCATTAACCTTTTATAACAAGAAAAATTCTTATAAATGAATTAATTGATGGTTATATGAGGAAAACTTTTCATGAAGAATTTTTGGTTTTCATGTTTCAGGTTTATCGTGATTTGAAATTTTACGAAAATCGGTTTTTGACGTACATCAAACAAGGCGATATTTTTAAGCTACTGGATTTTTTTTATTAATTGAAACCCTTATATTATACACATTTATATTTTTTTAATTTTCACTTAAATTTTATATTTTTTTTATTGCTTTTTGCCATAGGCGTAGGAAGGGGGGAGCGGAGGTGGGCAGTGCCCACCTTAAAAAATGAACTGCCCACCTTAGAAAAATCGACATTTAAACTTTTCTGGTTCTACAACCCACCCAAGAAGAAAGATTGAACAACTGTGAATGAAATTTCAGACACGAAAATTAAAATGTTGCCTACAGTTACAGTTGGTCGTCTCATAAAAGCAATTTTTGCCCAGTCTAATTTTGTTTGTGTTTACACATTGCATCACTGTCCGAGAAACCTCAACACGCACAAACCTAGTTGAAACGGTTTAAATTTGTCTCAAACCGAGTTAGCTTGAACCTTGAAGATGAGTAGGTTTTAAGGTTTAAAAAGTGGAATCACCAAATGTAAGATATTTGGAGTGCGTACAGATAGTACTACGATGGCTCCATCTAGCAAAATATTAAATTATAAAACGAATGTTAAGTTTAAGTAAAAACTTGGAAAAAATATAAAGATTTGAATTCAAAAAATTAAAATCATCAAAAGCTAAAAATATTGCCTGTTTTGTGAACGTTGCCAAGTCGATTTTCATGCCACCAAATGAAATTGCAAATCGTCTGTTTGGCGATAAATCGCTACATCTTACAAACTTGGAACATGAACCGAAACGTAATTCGATTTAGTTTGTTTAAAAATAAAGCTTACGGTTCTGTTTCGGTATGTATCAACTCGTTTGTCATCGACTCAGACGGGATCATGACGTTATCTCGAATGACAAAAATCTCGAATGCAAAAAATCTCGAAATAAAAAAATTAAAATCTCGAATGCAAAAATCTCGAACGCACAAAAATCTAGAATTTACAAAAATCACGAAAGACATAATCTCGAAAAATCTCGAAAAATAAAAACAAATTCGAGATTTTTTTTTAAGTTATTGTAAATGTTAAGTCTCTAATAACACTCATTTTATGATCAGTTTATCAAATAATTGACTTTTCTGGGCAAAACAAAGGTAAAACAAAATTTAACAAATGAAATGCAACAAATTATATTTCATAACAATATAACATGAAAAATATATCAAAAAAATAAATAACAATATAAGCTAGTATATAGAATTGAAAACTAATAGCAGTGATTCGAGACATGCCAACAGTCTGACATTCTCACAGTGTCGAGGCAGTGGGAATGGCACATTTTTAGGTAAACTTTGTTTTGAGTGTGACAGTGCAAAAGTAAACTGCAGTCTAAGAAAATTGTTCCCCTACGTGCCGGCCTGACGATTGAACATAATACATAACCTTAACGGAGCAACAGAGTTTCCTTAGCGGTATGAGGGACCCAAGAAGAGAATTTATTAGTTATAGATTTTATTTTTCGAGATTTTTACTTTAGAGATTTTTGCTTTCTGGATTATTAATTTCTAGATATCGTGTTAGACCCGACTCAGACTTAACATAGTATTTGCTCTGAAACAGACAAATCAAAACCAATAATTGGAATTTTACAAAAAAATCTAAACCAAGTTGCTTCTACTTATTGCCTGCGGAACAGTAAAATGTGGATGAATTAAAAAACCTCAACAAAATCAGAAATTTTTAGTTTTTTTACTGCTCCGGAAAAAGATGATTTTAGGGCAATTGGGTGACATTTGGATCAAAATACACTTTTTCTGTGCTAGTACCTACACTCTACAGACAGTACAGTCCATACCTTTGAAGCATTAAGGAATGATTTTAGAATTTGGTTTGAAATAGAAAAATTTTCACATAAGATGAGATTCCTTTTAAACCTACGAGTATCAAAAGTCGTCAGGAAAAACAAATTTACTTTCCAGCAACAGTTGTGGCGAAAGCAATACACTTGATTTGGCATTCCATATCGAAACTGAAGATTGTTGGAGAATAAATATTATAATTTTTACCCAGGTAGATTGTTTAATCAAGTTTTTTTTATTTTTTTAATGCAGCTTTGATTTGTTTTTAATGGTCTAGTATTCATATTTTGAAGTTTCTTTTCAAAATGCGATCAAAGTTTTAGTGGAAAAAATAATTTTTCTTTTCTCTGTTTAAAAAAAAAAAAAAATTAAATAATGTTTATATACTCTGAATTTAAATTTATTTGACGGATGAGTAGTGACAGTTTCTAAAAGTTCTTAATAGTTGGAAATATGTTTTGTTTAATAAAATAAAATGCAAAGCTCGTCAAATATTAGAAAACCGATAAATAGATAAATATAAATTGGGTGGCGCAACAGCTCATGGAGAACCAGGGTCTAGTGACTTACAACTCTCAACCATTCCTGTGTGCGTGTTGTTGGCATGAATGGAGGGGACCTACAGTTTTTTGCCGAGTCCGAACGGCTAAGTGAGAAGCACTTTTTCATGACAAGTATACTCTTGGAGGATTTGTCAGTTCCTCGCAAGAGGCAGCACCTCGGATAAAACATTTCTGTTTTTAGGTGGCACGGCTGGGAATCGAACCCACACCGATGCCGTTGTCCAAGTAAGATAACTTTAGGACAAGGGTGAACAAAGTTTTTAAAGAACTTTTTGGAGTAGGACAGCTATCAAAGCTTACAAATACGACCGTAAAACTCCTTTTTCGACTAAGGTGATGGATAACGGCGGTTTGAAAATATTCTATTGGCCCATTCATTAGTCGCCTTCGTCAAATTATATATATGAGTACCTACTGTAGACAAATTTTATCAATAACTTTAAAGATGTTTTAAAATGAATTCAATATAGCACTGAATGCCGAAGTCTAGATTATGAAAAAATATGTTCGAATTAAAGAGCTATGAAATAAACCTTGACAATTAAAAAAAACATATTGGAAATTTTCAAATGTAAATATATACTGCAAATGGCCGCAATACCGCTTCCGGTTAGTTGCACCAATTGTGAAAGAAGTTTATCGGCAGTGCGGCGGATAAAAACTTGGTTGAGAACTTATTTTACCAAAAACATTCATTTTTAATATAGATGCATCGTAAGTCGTAAGACATTGTTGCAGAGTTGAGTTTGGTAGCACTTCTAATGGCTGTTAATTTGCTTTACTGTTGACGTCGTTGTCGGCTTCATTCATTAGATCTCTTTTGAACAAATTCGGGAATTATTTAAATGCTCAAGCCCAAATAAAGAGATAGTTATTGAGGAATCATTTGCACCGAAAAATTGTTTAATGATTAGGTTTGGTTTGGACTGGTTGCCCACCTTAGAAAAAATTCCTTCCTACGCCAATGCTTTTTGCTGAATAAAGCTATTGCAATACTTAATCTGAACGTATCCCAAAATTGAAAGTCGATTTCATTCTCATCCCTAAATTAATTTTGATTGATTTTTATGATTTTTGAATTTGGTTGTTTATGAAGTGGAACACTTTGAAATTTTAAGGTTTTTTGGCGATTTAGATTTTACGTATTTTTATTCTCTCGCTTATTCACAAACGTCGAAATCGTTTACGTGATGATGTTGCACCTGGATGTGTTTATCTATTTTTGTGAGCAAAATTTGTGCACATTTTTCAGAAGCTTGGACCATGTGTGAATTGGAATATAAGACTTAAAAATTTAATATGGGCTGAGTGTCTTTGAGTTTATTAGTTTTGGACGTTTCCCAACAGCCAGCGAAAGAGGTGCTGAAGATTATAGAACATATTTCTGAAGAAATGTCAAAATTTCAAATCAAAGGGCACGGTAGTGCCCAGCCAAGTTCGCAGCACTACACCCTTTTTACAGGAACAAACTCAGGCGATTTTCAACCCTCCTCTAACTTCAGTACCAATAAAGTCAGAAACTTCAAATTCGGAGTATTTGCTGAGCTGATCAAACACAGGTGGCTCACCAAATTTCAACTCTTTAGCATTAGTAATTCCCGTGATATAGGACTTTAAAAATCGCAAAAACCGTAACTGACTGGACTCACTGACTGACTGACTCCACTGACAGATCATCAAAATTATGCAGCACTTCCCGACATTGTAGAAACTTCAAATTTTGCACAACGGTAGGCCTTGTAATGCATACAAAGGAAAAAATATGCAATTTTCTATTCAGGGGGCGTGGTATCCACCCACTTTCTTAAATATTCTTATAAATTATATGGATCACTTCCGATTGTTGTAGAACGATGAAAATTGGTAGGTCGGTAGGGCTTCAAGTACTTAGAAAGAAAAAAATCGAAAAATTGGAAGTTTCAGTTATGGGGGCGTGGCATCCACCCACATTCTCAAAAATTCTTATAAACTATATGAAGCACTTCAGATTGTTGTAGAACGATGGAAATTGGTAGAGCGGTAGGACTTGAAGTACTCAGAAAGAAAAAAAATTGGAATTTCCCATTCAGGGGGCGAGGCATCCTCCCACATGCTTAAAAATTCTTATAAATTATATGGATCACTTCCGATTGTTGCAGAACGATGAAAATTAGTAGGTCGGTAGGGCTTGAAGTACCTACTTAGAAAGAAAAAAATCGAAAATTTGGAATTGTCCATTCAGGGGGCGTGCCATCCACCCACTTTATCAGAATTGCTATTATTTATATAGAGCACTTTCGGTTGTCGTAGAATTATGAAACTTTGTAGAGCGGTAGGGCTTGATTTTCACCTGGCAAAATAAATCTTTGCAAAAAGGAGTGAAATCACAACAAAAACATAAATGTTAAAAATAGAGCCAAGTTCCTATATGTACAAGAAATCTGTGTGTAAAAAGTCAGCCAAAAAAAGTAATGAGATCTAAAATATATGCAAAATTTTAAGTTCATGAAGTTTAATATCAAATATCGTAAGTAGAGTAACATCAAAACAGTTCCAGACAGATATTTGGTATTTATTGATTACTGATTACAATTTGGTGGATTTACTTGGCAATAGACCCATGATAACAACGCGCTTTTGACTGTCAAAGTTATAATATGTAGATACAATTTCATTAAATTAATACAATCGAGCCACATTATGTACGTGAGGTATGGAGTTCAATAATATTTAATAATCATACGCGTCAGAGCCAGTGCACTGCCAGTAACAAAATTTAAATCTTATCGCACAGTTCCCCCAAATGACAAGAAACATGCAAAAAAAGTAATCAAGAGGACCTGTCAATTGTTGTTGTTTTCCTTATAAACTAATCTAAGGGAAATCCCAAAATTAGAAAGAGAAAAGATAAACAAAATTCGCAATTAGCTCAATTCGCTCATAGCTTTTGAGCACAAAATTCTTACAAAAAAAATATCTTTTTTTGGTTTGAAATTTCACAACTGAAAGGTACCTACATAAACATTTTAGTGTAGGTTTTTATAGTTCTTCATTGAATTTTTTTTCTTTTTAAAATTGTTTCACAATTTTTGTTTTTATCTTCTGTTAAATGGCCTATTGAGCAGTGCTGTCGAACGTACTGCAATTGCAATACTTATATTGCTTTCAAGCGATGCCTACTGCCTTTCTGCTCATCTCTGTTTTGTACTGCATTTTGCTATCAGTATTGCCCTTTTTAGACCGAGAGCCAGCAGCAAATTTTGGGAGTGGAGGTATAACCAAAATTAATTAACATGCATTAGTAGATATAAGCAATGCTATACCAAATCCAACCGTCTGGCAGGTTTTTTTTTCAGCTGGGGGTGGGGGTGGGCGTTTGAAAATGCTAATTTTTCCACTTTTTGTGTTGATGGTATAACCACTTCAATTTATATATAAACGACAGAGAATTGTGTCCTTATTCCGAATACATAGGTCCCAGACGATTCACTTTCAGCTTTCCCCTTGCCAGACGCCCCCCTAAGTGGAAGAAAAATCAACTTTTGGAGTTTAAGGTATAACCAATTGAATGATACATCAAAAAATCAGAAAAATTCTTCTGATTGCAAATATATAGGTCCCAGACGTTTTGGTTTCAGCCTTGGCCCTGCCAGACGGCTCTCAAGTATCCAAAAAATGCAAGAAAAATAACTTTTTCCATTTGAGGTATAACCAAAATTGATACACCAAAAAATCATAAAAAATCTCCTGATTATGAAAATATAGATCCCAGACGTTTTGTTTTCAGCCATGACCCTGCCAGACGTCATTTCAGTATCCTCAAAATGCATTTTTTTAATGAAAGCCTCAAAAACTTCTTTCTTTCCATATATAAACATAAGCTGGTCACACTAAAATATTCTGCCATTCTCCCTCATTATGAGCATATAGGTCCCGGACGTTTTATGTCCAGCCTTGAGCCTGCCAGACGACATTTGAATATACTCAAATTGTAATTTTCTATTGTAAATCTCCACAACTTTTTTCTTTCTATATGTAACCATGAGCTGTTCACACTTAAATATTCTGCCATTCTCACTCATTATGAGCATATAGGTCCCAGACGTTTTGTGTTCAGCCTTGAGCCTGCCAGACGACATTTCAATATACTCAAATTGTAATTTTCTAATGTAAACCTCTACAACTTTTTTCTTTCTATATATAACCATAAGCTGGTCACACCCAAATATTCTGCCATTCTCCCTCATTACGAGCATATAGGTCCCAGACGTTTTCTTTTCAGCCTTGAGCCTGCCAGACGACATTTCAATATACTCAAATTGTAATTTTCTAATGTAAACCTCCACAACTTTTTTCTTTCTATATATAACCATGAGCTGTTCACACTAAAATATTCTGCCATTCTCACTCATTATGAGCATATAGGTCCCAGACGTTTTGTGTTCAGCCTTGAGCCTGCCAGACGACATTTCAATATACTCAAATTGTAATTTTCTAATGTAAACCTCCACAACTTTTTTCTTTCTATATATAACCATAAGCTGGTCACACTAAAATGTTCTGCCATTCTTCATCATTACGAGCATATATGTCCCAGACGTTTTGTGTTCAGCCTTGAGCCTGCCAGACGTCATTTCAGTACCCTCAAAATGCATTTTGATTATATTGAAATGTCGTCTGGCAGGCTCGAGGCTGAACACAAAACGTCTGGGACATATGTATATACTCGTAATGATGAAGAATGGCACAATATTTTAGTGTGACCAGCTTATGGTTATATATAGAAAGAAAAAAGTTGTGGAGGTTTACATTAGAAAATTACAATTTGAGTATATTGAAATGTCGTCTGGCAGGCTCAAGGCTGAAAAGAAAACGTCTGGGACCTATATGCTCGTAATGAGGGAGAATGGCAGAATATTTGGGTGTGACCAGCTTATGGTTATATATAGAAAGAAAAAAGTTGTAGAGGTTTACATTAGAAAATTACAATTTGAGTATATTGAAATGTCGTCTGGCAGGCTCAAGGCTGAAAACAAAACGTCTGGGACCTGTATGCTCATAATGAGTGAGAATGGCAGAATATTTAAGTGTGAACAGCTCATGGTTATATATAGAAAGAAAAAAGTTGTGGAGGTTTACAATAGAAAATTACAATTTGAGTATATTGAAATGTCGTCTGGCAAGCTCAAGGCTGAACACAAAACGTCTGGGACCTATATGCTCATAATGAGTGAGAATGGCAGAATATTTAAGTGTGAACAGCTCATGGTTATATATAGAAAGAAAAAAGTTGTGGAGGTTTACAATAGAAAATTACAATTTGAGTATATTCAAATGTCGTCTGGCAGGCTCAAGGCTGAATACAAAACGTCTGGGACCTATATGCTCATAATGAGTGAGAATGGCAGAATATTTAAGTGTGAACAGCTCATGGTTATATATAGAAAGAAAAAAGTTGTGGAGGTTTACAATAGAAAATTACAATTTGAGTATATTCAAATGTCGTCTGGCAGGCTCAAGGCTGGACATAAAACGTCCGGGACCTATATGCTCATAATGAGGGAGAATGGTAGAATATTTTAGTGTGACCAGCTTATGTTTATATATGGAAAGAAAGAAGTTTTTGAGGCTTTCATTAAAAAAATGCATTTTGAGGATACTGAAATGACGTCTGGCAGGGTCATGGCTGAAAACAAAACGTCTGGGATCTATATTTTCATAATCAGGAGATTTTTTATGATTTTTTGGTGTATCAATTTTGGTTATACCTCAAATGGAAAAAGTTATTTTTCTTGCATTTTTTGGATACTTGAGAGCCGTCTGGCAGGGCCAAGGCTGAAACCAAAACGTCTGGGACCTATATATTTGCAATCAGAAGAATTTTTCTGATTTTTTGATGTATCATTCAATTGGTTATACCTTAAACTCCAAAAGTTGATTTTTCGCCCACTTTGGGGGGCGTCTGGCAAGCGGAAAGCTGAAAGTGAATCGTCTGGGACCTATGTATTCGGAATAAGGACACAATTCTCTGTTGTTTATATATAAATTGAAGTGGTTATACCATCAACACAAAAAGTGGAAAAATTAGCATTTTCAAACGCCCACCCCCACCCCCGACTGAAAAAAAAACCTGCCAGACGGTTGGATTCGGTATAGCATTGCTTATATCTACACATGCATGTTAATTAATTTTGGTTATACCTCCACTCCCGAAATTTGCTTCCGGCTCTTAGACTATTTGTGTTGCCATTTCTATTTTATTTTGCATAAAGGGCCCTGGAGACGCTCGAACATGGTGTGAGTGAACATAGTTCGACTTAACTCCGCAGACACTAAAACCAAGCAGAAACCAAACTACTCGAACTTCATTATTCTTACGACTTATATGTCATTCAAAATATTAATTTTATTTTTATTCCGGCTGTTTGACATTTTTCTTTTTATTTTTAATATTGAAACTCGAAATTATACCGATATGTTCGAGTAAACATACGAAACCGGTCCGCAAACGGTCGAATCTGGTACGACAAACGATTAGCCCCGCCCTCGAACACCGATAAATATCAAACTCCTTTTGATTTTGGTGAGACCAAATTTTTGTTTAGTGACACCAAATAATTGGTACTCGAACCAGCCCGCAGACAAGTAAAATCAACTCGAACATAGTACCCAAACCATGTTCACTCGCACCAGGCTCGAGCGTCTCCAGGGCCCTTAAATAATAAATCTACAAAAAAACTAAAAAGTCTAAAAAAAAATTGACGAATGGAGAACACGCTTTCTAATCGAAATATAATCAGAAAGTAATAAGTATTGGAATTTGAAGAGTTTTGAAGCGCCTTATTTTATTTAAGAACACATTAAATGCTTCAATATTTTCGCTTTTAGGAACATTTGTAGCTTCTATTTTATGTTTTCTGCATTGTAGTGCGAGTGCAGGGCATGGCATATATTATGGCAAGTTGCTCTGATATAAAACAATTAAAGAAAATCTTTACTTACAGTGACAGTCTCAGTCAGTTCAATTCTAATGGCAAAAGCATTAATTAGTGATTTTATCAATACACAAGAAAACAAATCGTATAAGGGGAAAACTCTATCTTCCCAAACCCCTGAGGCAGCGGCAGCAATTCCTAAAATATTGACTTTGAATTAAAAAAAAATATTAAAAATCAACGAAAGCACAAACAATAATGTATTCTCCAAACTCCCTTTTTTATTTGTTTTTGAAATCAAGTTATTTAGTCAACTGTTTTTGCGAGATTGAATCTCAGTCAAAATTTTTGAAAAAATTGTGATTTTTTAAGTTGATATTTTTTTCAAAAATTAGGTAAACAATAAAAAAATGTGCCTATTGCTTTTACACCTAAATTATGCAAAACAAAATTGAATATATTGCTCTCGTCGTTTTTAAAACGACAGCACTGCTATTGAGCTAAATTGAACTTAAATGAACGAACTAGTTCAGTAGCGTGGATTGAACTAAATTGATCGCCAGCGTTGGAACCTTACTCCAATTTTGAGGAAGAACAAAATCTACTCCACCACTCCACTTTTTTGAGATCTATTGCTTTTTTTTTCAACACTAAAAAATTCTCTGTCCAAACCACATGAAATGAAATGACAACAATGTGTTATTCAATTTTCCAACCAACTCTGACTCTAAAATCTGAATCTGAATGTTTGAAAGTTTATGCTGAACGGAATTATTTCTTTTTCTTACTTTGTTCGTCGTTCCTCGTTCATATCGGGGCTTGTGTGATCTTGTCAATACCTTTTTACTTTTGTTAAATACCTACATTTTTATTAAAAATACAGTTTTTGAAAACTTAAATTTTCCCTTCGTTTTAAAATTTGCTCCGGAAACTTTTGATTTACTCCGCTTCTTTTACCAATATTCTCCGAAATTTTGTTACTGAGGTTCAAACCCTGTTGATCGCTCACTCAAATGAACTAAACTGCCCAACCAGTGTTGTCAGATTTTTGAAGATGAGTGGAGCCCGATTTGAAAAATCTCTGAGCCAAAATTAGCCCCACTCAAAAAATGATTCACAGAAATTAGTAGATTAAAATTACGCATTTAAAATTTAAATATTTGTATCATTTATTATCAAAGTTATAAAAATTCTAAACTTGATTAAACATTTTGTATGTGTTCTCCCATATTAGTGATGTATCAAACCGCTAATTTTTCAAACCGAGCTAAGCCAAGTTGAAGCTAAAGAAAACCGAATTGCAAACCGAGTTGGCCAACTCGGCTTGCAAAAAATGATTTAATAGTTTTTGTGCATCGGTTTTGCATGATTTGGTTCGGTTTGCTTCGAGTCGTATTATAGATAAAGCTGTGTATCAAAAGCAAATCGAGTTTTCAAACTGAGTTGTTCAGTTGGATATCCGTAGCATTAGGAAAACTGTAAACATTTCTGAATTTTGTAAGGGCTTTTTCAATCCATCGAAATTGATAGATGGAGGATAAGCTGTATTTTGACGGAAAAGATGTATTTCGATCAAAATGTCACAAAATTTCCTAAATCACCTTTTTCCGGAGGAATGAGGAATTCTGGTTATTTTAGCGGTTTTTTTAGTCCATCAACATCGTGGACATACTTCAATGGAATTTGACAGTTGATGGTTTGACAGATAGAGAAAGAACTATATTTAGACAGAAATTGTGTATTTCCGTCCAAATGTCACCCAATTGTCCTTACATTACTTTTTTCCGGAGCAGTACAAAATCGGTTTTTTTAATCCATCAACATCGTAGCCATCCTTAAATGAGTTTTGACAGTTGATGGCTTGACAAATGGAAGAAGAACTATATTATATAGAAATTGTGTATTTACGTCCAAGTGCCACTCAATTGCCCTTACATTGCTCTTTTCAGGAGCAGTAAAAAATCGGTGAATATTTCAGATTTTTTAGGGGTTTTGTAATCCATCAACATCGCAGCCATCCTTCAATGAATTTTGACAGTTGATGGCTTGACAGATAGGGGAAGAACTATATTTTGACAGAAATTGTGTATTTGCGTGCAAATATCACCCAATTGCCGTTCCATTACTTTTTTCCGGAGCAGTCAAAAATCAGTGAACATTTCAGATTTCTTAGGGGTTTTTTAATCCATCAACATCGTAGCCATTCTTCAATGAATTTTGACAGTTGATGGCTTGACAGATGGAGGAAGAACTATATTTTGACAGAAATTTTGTATTTCCGTGCAAATGTCACCCAATTGCCGTTTACTTTTTTCCGGAGCAGTAAGAAATCAGTGAAAATTTCAGATTTTTTAGGAGTTTTTTTTAATCTATCAACATCGTAGCCATTCTTCAATGAATTTTGAGTTGATGGCTTGATAGATGGATGAAGAACTACATTTTGACAGAAATTGTGTATTTCCCTCCAAATGTCACCATTAGAGCACTAAGATTACTTTTTTCCGCAGCAGTAAAAATCGTTGAAAATGTCAGATTTTGTAGAGGTTTTTAATCCATCAACATTGTAGCCATCCTTCAACTATTTTTGAGAGTTCATAACTTAACAGATGGAAAAAGAACTAATTTTTGACAGTAATAGTATATTTTGTTCCAAGTGTCAGTCAATTGCCCTAAAATAACATTTCCGGAGCAATAAAATAAAATTAAAATTTCTGATTTTTTGAAGTTTTCCAATCCATTTATTTCTGCTTGGCAATTTAAATCTTAGTGAAAACTCAGCTGACGTCACAAGTTTTACAGATTATGAACAGCAGCAAATCAAGCCATTACTAGTATTTTGAAAAATAAAATAGTTTGCATCGACTTTTATATCCCCATTAGCATTAAGCGCATGCAATCGGGTGAAGGCATTTCGGTTAGATTTTTATTCGATTCCAATTATTTGGTTCGGTTCGACTGTAACAAAACCAAATAGCATTTTCGGACCGAGTGGATGAAAATGAAAAACACAACCGAAGTCTTATTTTGCTTGCTCTACCAAACCGAAGACTGAACCGAAACCAAGTACCGAGTTTTTTTTTCGGTTCAAATAGAAGCCACCTCGGTTTAAATTTGTATTAAAAAACCGAAGATCTAACCGAGTTGTCTTTCGGTTCAAATAGAAGCCAACTCGAGCCGGGTGAACTCTTAAATAATGAACTAACATTTTACAGGATTTCTTAAATTTAGAACAAATTAAGGAAGTACGTAATGATACAATGCCTTTTTTAAGGACCAACTTAACGTACATACACAGTTTACAAAATTCAATAAAACAAGCAAACTGCTAATTAAACAAGTCATATATGTATGTACATATTTTTAGTCACTTCAAAGTTCTTAAGCATTTTCAAGTCAACTGAATTCTGGTTAGTAGTTCAAACTCGAAATATTGCTTCAAGGCCAAGGGTCCCTATAAGAGACTATCAATTATTTATTGATTATCTCTAGTCCCAAACTATCAATTTGTTTCACAAGTGTGCAGTGTGCAAACTGAATCAACTGCTTGCAGTAAAGGGTGTGGTTACAATCAAATATTGAAATGTAAGTAGGCTCATTCATAAGTAGACTCATTCACAATAGTTTTCTTTTCGAAAAATTTAAGTTTTTTTTTGAGGAGCCTAAAATCGCCTAATTTCAAAACTAGATAGCCCAAATTGGGATTTATCGCAAATTAGAATTGGAAGGAGCGAGTGAAAAGTTCGAGGAGCCCAATTGGCGATAAAGAACCCGTTCTGGCAACCCTGTGTCCAACTCTAGTAAAAATGTTTAGTCATATACTTATCAACAGTTGGCACTGTTGTTTTTCTCAGATAAAGTGTTAACTATTATAAAAGTACAAAATAGCATTTTTCTAATTTTGAGTCGACATCTTTTTTTTAGTTCACCGAATGATGAGGGATTTATTGTTTGTTATTTACATACTGATGCATCAAAAAACATATTTCGTCAAAAAAAGAAGTTGCCTTTCTGACCTGCCGCAGTCATGTACAGTACCTACGTATGAATGTACTTGTATATATTACATAATTGCATGCCTTGCCTAAAAGTTTCTTAAAACCCAAGAAAAACAAGATGCAAAATACAAATGAACTACGACGGTTAAGGTATACCTAATTTTTAATTAACAAACGGACAAGGCGGAAGGTTCAAATAAACTATGTACATATACAAACATACATACATACCTACATACATATGTACATAAGTCTTATATTGAAATAAATTCATTAATACAAATCAAAAACCTGAACATAACAAACAAAGAAAACAAAGAACATACCTTTATTCTTCTACGCAAGGGCACAAACTGGTTGGTCTATATAAAGATGGATAAAATTGAGCACTTTTGATCAAAAAACATACACTTTAAATCTGGGAGTAATAAATTAATCATCTAAAATTCATTTAGGTACTATTTTCAATTGTTTACGTTTAAATAAGTATCATTTCACAATAATTTTGCCACCAACCAACATCAAAAATCTAAACTAAATGCTTTCAAAGTCAAACAAAACTGAGCCTCTATTTTTTTTTTGCTATTTTCTATGTTCATTTTTGAAATACATATAAAAAAAAAACAACAAACTACTAGATTGCTTCGAGTTTTGTTTGTTATTTGGAAATTGAAACAAAGCACATTACAAATATAAAGGTAATATCATAAGAGTTTTTATTTTTCTTCAGTTCTGAGCAATATACCTACATTTGGTTGGTAATTATAAATGAAAACTTCTTATCCTCGCACAAATCTAATTTTTATTAGTAAACGTTTTCGAGAATATTTATTCTCATCTTCAGACTAATAGCAAAACTAAAAATTATTGATACAATTTTTGTCAATAAAAGTAAACATATATGAATATAAAATATTTGTAGGTAATTTTTAAAGTAATATCTCGAAAGTACTTAAGACAAACAAATTGGTGAAAGTGAATAAATGCATTTAAAATTTTATTTTAAATATGTCTCTAGATGAAAGTGGTTCCAAGAATTGATGTAACAATGAACGTTCGAATATATTATTTTTATTCATTGTTTTTGTTCGATATATAAACATCTCTTCATAAGCATTTAATAATCTTGGTTTGCTTATTTGTTTTAATAACCGAAAACCAGCTAAAACGTGATTGTTATTAATCATATGGTCTGCAGGAGTAGATTCATTTAATGTTTTATAATACATTGATTTATAATGTTCAGACCATCTTGTTTTTACAGCTCTTCTTGTTTGACCAATATAAATTTTATCACAATCTTGACAAATGACTGAATATATTCCAGATTTATCAAGTGTTTCTGTTTTGTCTTTTATTGTTCCTAGAAGACTTTTTATAGTATTTGCAGTGCTATTTGGTGATAATTTAATAGAATATCTATTAAATATTTTCATTAAATAATAAGTTAATCCTTCAGTAAATGAACTACTCATGTATGTAAAAACATTTTCCTTAGCTGAAGTTAACGATGTTAAGTTTATTAAATCCTTTTTATTTTTATGTTTTTTTAATAGAGAATTAACTATATTTTTACTGTATCCATTAACTTCCGCTATACGGTGAATATTTTTAACTTCTTTTACATAATTTTGTTCATTAAGAGGAATATGATAAGCTCAATACATTCCTCGATTTCTTAAATAATGTAATGCCAGGAATAATAAAATTTACTTTCGAAAAAGAAGTTAATTTTTGTTTACCATTTTTAGACCTTATGGTTAAAAGAATCGAGAACCATATTGAGTTTGATATATATCGTAAGTCGACAAACACTGATAGATGTATTCCATCAAATTCATACCATCCAAATCAAACAAAATTTGCAGCTTTAAATTCATTTTGCCACCGTGCTATTCATATTCCTCTTAATGAACAAAATTATGTAAAAGAAGTTAAAAATATTCACCGTATAGCGGAAGTTAATGGATACAGTAAAAATATAGTTAATTCTCTATTAAAAAAACATAAAAATAAAAAGGATTTAATAAACTTAACATCGTTAACTTCGGCTAAGGAAAATGTTTTTACATACATGAGTAGTTCATTTACTGAAGGATTAACTTGTTACATTGTTACATCAATTCTTGGAACAACTTTCATCTAGAGACATATTTAAAATAAAATTCTAAATGCATTTATTCACTTTCACCAATTTGTTTGTCTTAAGTACTTTCGAGATATTACTTTAAAAATTACCTACAAATATTTTATATTCATATATGTTTACTTTTATTGACAAAAATTGTATCAATAATTTTTAGTTTTGCTATTAGTCTGAAGATGAGAATAAATATTCTCGAAAACGTTTACTAATAAAAATTAGATTTGTGCGAGGATAAGAAGTTTTCATTTATAATTACCAATTAAAAAACTCGTGCAGTAGTTCCACAACGTAATATTCTACGTATCTACAATACCTACATTTATCAAAATTTGTGTCAAATGTCAATATTTGTTGTTGTGTTTACGTCCTTAGGTTCACTTCACTAGCCATTTGTATTCAACAATATCAGTTCTGGCAGTCTGCGCAGTATAATACCTTACGTTTGTGTACTGTGGAAACAAAGTAGGTATAACTATAGACCATGAAGTATGTACATTGTGGTGTCCGTTATTTCCCAAAATCGTTTTTAAATAGCAGACACCCCCCAAATCAAAAGTTTATGCAAAAAAAAATATTTGGCCAACAAAAATTTCGTCCGAGTTTACTTACACGTGGCTCTTAGCCCATACTTTTCCCATACAAATTTGTATGGGTTTTTCGCTCTTTTCACGTTTTACTTTTTTTTCTCTCGAATTACTGAAGCTATTCTAAATTTTTTTTATTGACTTTTGTTTTTTAGTCATCCCTTTAGAAGACCTCATTCAAAAATTTATAAAAAAAAATATCGAATTTTTTTGCTCGATTATTAACATGGGAATTCCCATATAAAAACATTATAAAACTGAACGTCTTAATATTTAATTTTAAATTTTTGTTAATAAATTTTTTGAATGAGAATGAGATGATTTGAGAACAAAAATCAACAAAAAAAAATTAGAATAGCTGCAGTAATTCGAAAGAAAAAAAAAATAAAACGTGAAAAAAGCAAAAGTCCCATACAAAGGAGAATGGGCAAATTGGCCCATATGCTCAACACAATTTGTGTCATTTTGAAAAGGTTATTGTTAGGACCAGCATTGCCATAATGTGCCCGATCGGGCCATATGGCCCTCTACTTTGAGTGTTGGCCCCTAGGCCCAAGCCAACCAGAAATGGCCCGAAAATCTTAGTTTTCTTTTTTCATACAAAAAACAATATTTTCTATAAGATAATTATCAAAATGATATTGCCTTAACCCTCTAAAGTAGGGCTAAGCTAGTGGTGAATAGTGCTTGTTCTCAAATTTTTTTCAACTACAGCTAACAATTTTTTAAAACTACGTTTCACCTCCAGTTTCATTGATTTTTTTATGACGGAAAGTGGCCCGGAATTTTTGCAAATGATCCCCAAAAAGGCCCTCAATATTTTGTTCATCGTGGCAACGCTGGTAGGACATCATTTAATTATATGGCCGTCAAGCTCTTAACCATGGAGTTCGTGAGATATTCGGCTTCAAAGCACCGAAAAGAACTTCGCATTTGGATATTGTCTTCCTGCTCAATATCAATGTGTCGTGTATCGTTGGAAAGGTTATAGCATGTACATTGTACATCATTTTTGTATGTAACCGTTAAGCTATAGAGCACGAATCTCGAGAGATATTTGGCAAAAACGCATTATAGAACAATAATGCAATTCCGCATTTGGAGCTGGTCTACCAAAAGTAAACAGTAATGTGTTGTATATCGTTGAAAAGGTAATTGCATGTACTTCATTTTGTTATATAGCCGTTAAGATGTAGATAGACTAAGGGGTTCGAGAGATATTTGGGATCAAAAAAAGGCAAATAAAAAAATAATGCAATTCTGCATTGGACGCTGGCCTCCCTACTCAACACGAATGGGTCATACATGGTTGAAAAGGTTATTATGAGATAACTTTTATTATATAGCCATTAAGCTCTAATCCATCGGTTTCGAAAGCTATTAGCTTAGTATGGATGGTATTAGTCTTGAAAGGGAGGCCGCCCTGGATCATCATACACTGGGTCAATTTTTAACTGAATTAGCTTCAGAGTAAGCTCAATAACTCCCGAAACCCATGGTTTTGAGCTTAACGGCCTTATAATAAAATGAAGTTCTGATAATAAACTTTCAACCATGTATGACACATTCGTGTTGAGCAGGTAAGCCACCACAAAATACAGAATTGCACTATTTTTCTATTTGCCTTTTTTTTATGCCAAATATCTCCTGAACCCCATGGTCTACATCTTAGCGGTCGCATACAAAAATGAAGTACATGCTATAACCTTTCCAATGATGTATGAAACATTGATGTTGAGTAGGAAGACAATGTCCAAATGCGGAGTTGCAGTATTGTTTTTTTTTGGTACTTTGAAGCCGAATATCTCGCGAACCCCATCGTTTAGAGCTTGACGGCTATATAATGAAATGATGTACTTACTGTAACTTTTCCATCGATGTATGACACACTCGTGTCATATGCCACCTAAGAACAGAAATGTCTTATCCGAGGTACTGCCTCTTGCGAGGAACTGACAAATTCTACAAGAGTATACTTGTCATGAAAAAGTGCTTCTCATTTAGCCGTTTGGACTCGGCAAAAAACTGTAGGTCCCCTCCATTTCTGCCAACAACACGCACACAGGAATGGTTGTGAGTTGTAAGTCACTAGGCCCTGGTTCTCCACGAGCTGTTGCGCCACCCAATTTATTGATTTTAATTATAAGAGTTTCAAAATTTTGACATTGTTATGGAAAGTTAATTCTTACATATAAAAACAGAAAATCTCAAAAAAAAAAAACAATATTAAAATATTATACAAAAATTGAGGTGGCTCAAGTCCTCCAAAGTAAGTATAATTCCTCTCTCTCTCTACGGCTTTGGAAATATTTTTTTGGTTACCATTATGTTGGTTGTTTCTATGGCGTGCATAAAGCTTTGGTTCTGTTGGATGCCATAATCATCGAAATATAAATCCAATTTCAGATTGGTAATTAGTGAACGTGGAGTGTGGCGTATATACGTTGTTGTTGTTGTTGGCATACTATAATAGGTCCTAGGTAGTCAGTACTCAGGCTCTGTTATTCTCTGAGCTTGATTCATTTTTAATCAAACTATAATAATCATTTCCAGTGCAACGTACAATTACATCTGATGCTGCTACATACTCGTATATAATAGTATATAAGTTAGTTTCGCCATCATGACTTGCATTGCAGACAGCCTGACTGCATGCAGCAACCACCCAGCAGTAGCGGATGGAGCAAGACCCACTTTTTGGCTTTTGGTTAAGCGGCTTTATGTTATGTTTTGACGTGGGCTCACAGTCTGGTACGTTCCTACTAAATAAAAATGATAATGCAAAAATGAATAACGAATTAAATTTGTTGTTGTTACATTTATTATATTTATATTTTGTTTGATAGTGGATTACTGAATGGAATTTACTATTGCGGTAGCAGTAGGTTGTAGGTATACTTCTACCTAATGAGAAGAAAGTTTTATTGATGAATTGTATGAAATAAAATATAAGCGTCTAAGTGTCGAGGAACACCAGGACGGGTACGGAATTTCACATTGATTGAGAAGTGACTCTCTGGCACAACAATGAACGAGCACTTCCAATTTTTAACAGTTTAGATAATTTGTTTAATATACCGCAAGACCAATGTAGGCATTGGTTACTTGATTTGATGATAATGAATATACATATAGGTAATTGGCTTGACGTGTTACAATATAAAAATTAATTCCACTATGGCCCTTAGTCCAGTTTCAACTTTGATTTTTCCCAAAAAGGGTCCATTCACAAAATTGGTCCAAAAGCATATTTTTGTATGTTCTCATACTTGTATTTGCTTACCTATATGTATGTATGTATGTATTACGGGCTTTTAACAATAAAGGAGTCAATAAAAATTCACAAAACTTAAAATACCCATAATCGTTAAGGGATCATTATGAGGCCTTAAGGTATTTCACTTTATTATATTCACAGCATTTTAAATAGTAAATACAATTTTATATTCACATAAAAATCAATTAGTTTTAATTGGCTCTTAATATTTTATATCTTTAACAAATTTGATGCAAAATTAACTGTTGATTTTATTTTTTGACTATAAAGAGATTTTTTTTTTTTTTTTCAATAAATTGAATAAGCCAACTTCAAAGTAGCGGACATCGTTTCAAATAAAAGATTTTATTTGGCAGAGTTTAGATGATTTTTGTTTTTATTATAAATGTCCCATAAAATCAATTTAATTTTTTTAAGTAGGTAGGTTCAAGTATTCTATCAGCATTTAAAAATACATCGTCTTAAAAAAAGACTGAACTAAATACCGAAGCCTTCTTCTTGGATCATGGTTCCTGGCTCATTAGCCAGGTCATGGTTTTCTGTCTCATTAGCATTTTTCACTTTTGACTATCGAGGTTTTGACATAAAGGTGATGAAAAATAAATTATATGTTAGGTCTTATCTCCTAACATGAACTTCTCTTTTCCTTGGACAAGCCGGTCGGGGTGCTGTAAATGAGATGGTGGTGGATGAATGCTTTTTGGGCTAACCAAAACTTTATTGCCAATTGGGCTCCTCAAACTTTTCACTCGCTCCTTCCAATTCTGATTTGCGATAAATCGAAATTTGGGCTATTTATGTAGTTTTGAAATTGGGCGATTTTAGGCACCTCAAAAATATTTTTTTTTATTTTCCATTAACTTAGATGAGAACTTTAAACTTTCGAAAAATCTATTGTGAATGAGCCTACTTAGATCTCAATATTTGGTTGTAACCACCTTTACTGTAAGCAGTTGATTCAGTTTGCACATCACTGCATACTTATGAAACAAATTGATAATTTGGGACTAGAGATTTATCAATAAATAATTGAAGTAATATTTCGAGTTTGAAGTTCGAGCCAGAAATAAGTTGACTGAAAAATGCTGTAAGAACTCTGAAGTGACTAAAGATATGTATTTATGTACAATTGTACATGTATATTATATGACTTGTTTAATTTTTCAGTTTGCGAGTTTTATTGAATTTTTTAAAGTGTGTAGGTACATTAGGGTGGCCCTTAAAAAAGGCATTGATTCATTATGTACTACCCTAATTTGTTCCAAACTTAAAAAATCAAGTAAAATTTTAGCTCATTATTCACCCGGCCCCTAAGACGAAAGAAGTTTTATATGGAAAGACACATACAAAAAAAATCAAATTTTGAATTTTTATAACTTTGGTAATAATTGATGCAAACATTTAAATTTTAAACGGATAATCTTAATTAACTATTTTCTGTGGGGCTCTTTTCAGCGTAAGATTTTTCAAATTAGGCTCCACTCGTCTTCAAAAATCTGGCAACAATGATTATAAGGCAAAGTGCACGACTGCAAGCTCTAAAAAAACTCTCATACTGTCAGTCCGGCTTTATAGCACCGATTAACCGATACTGGGTTCTTTCAAAAGAAAAATTCTTCGACAGACATTTTGTCTTGTGTGCGAGGAAGGCGAATTAAGGAAATGGTATATAACTGCCAAGTAGGTACTGCGCTTTACAAAGATGGGTATGTTGTATAGGCCTTTAGAGGCATCATGGACGATAATGCTGTGACAAGAAGTACCAAAATTCAGCTCCAGTTCAAAGACCAGGCCATGGCAGGCCTGCCCTTGATTGAAGCATTTATTTGGACTAGTATCCGCCCAGTGTTCGAAATTCAACCTTTTAAAATCTATACATTGATAAATGAAGCAAAAGGAACTTTTCTTTACTAAACCCTACATTTTACCTTTGTTTTAGGATCATAACCTCGACCATAAAAGCCCTTTGCATATAGAAGGATTGTTTTTGGAGGTTTTCATTTAATAACTGGAGTCTCACTGGTACAGTTGAAAGTAGTTGGTAAATGACCAAGCAGGCAGTTTAGAATATTTTTTTAGATTCTATGCACAGTACACAAAACTGAATGTGTCGGAAATAAAAAATGGCTGTGAAAGTGATGACAAAAACACACGTAAAAGCAACAACAAATTATAATTAAGACTGTCAGAAATAAAAAATGGATGTGAACGTGATGACAAAAACACACACAAAACAACAACAAATATTGACATTTGACACAAATTTTGACATATGCGCAGAACGGAACAAAAATCCAAACTCTAATGATATTAACTTTAATATGTGTACTGTGGATTCGATGTTATAATGTAATTATATTGATATGCCAACATAATCGTTCATTCAATTCAGTCAATGTAATATCAAGCAAAATTAAAATTTTAGCACAGAACTGAAGAATCTAACTTTTTCAGCTAAATGAAGATTATAAGAAATTCCAATGTCTCACCAAAAAAACAAATCGATTGTATTCATCGTATTTGAAGCTTCTACATCCACTCCTTAAAAAGTTCAAATCAAAAACCACACATCTGCTTCAAAAGCTGCTCACATTACACGTTTTGTTTGTGAATAACCTTCCCACATAAATTTTCACAGTCTTTATCAGTGATTATTTCACCATCAATGATTTAACAAATTTGAAGCACGAAAATACATTGAAAATCCATCCGAGCCAAATTGATGGCGTGGCTTGGTCGTTCTTGGCAAGCTTTACATTTTATAGAATTTGTTAAAATTTGATAATTTGAACAGTGATTAGTGATAAGTTGTTGGTGCAAAAAGGCTTCGCTGTGGGGTGAACTACGCTAGGCATGCCATTTATGGATCTCACAATTCTTGAGTTGTAGTTTGTAGAGCTACGCGCTTTTCTCTTTATTCAATTATTATTCGCAGCGAATTCAATATTGCAATAGATCCAAAATCGGCCTGGCCCTTCTTAAAATGACAGCAACCTGATCTGGTAAAAAGAAAATGCCAGCCCGTTTCCAATGTCAACAGTTGTTTTCCAGAATAGTACCAGTGTACCTACCTCGGGTGGCCCCTTGGCAGGATCGGTGGCTATATAAAGTCCTGTTCCCAGTCACGCAACTGTGTTTCAAGCATAGGTATTTATGTACATACATACATATGTAAAGTCGCATACAGACGCCTATGTCAACAGTTTTATTTGACAATAGTATAGGTATCATTATACATACAAAATGTTAACATACCTTGGGCATGAGTGGACCTCTTTCTTCGCACTATATTCTTTTATAATTTCGGCATTGGTCGTTCATCCTAGCATCCCACAGTCAAAAAACAAAGCAATTTTTTGAAATATTAAAACAAAAATAATTTTTTTTATTATTTATGTATGCGTAGATTTTGAAGTTACAATAAACATGTATTTCGCTTACATGAGTGATATTTTTGAGCAAAAATATATGAGACTGTAGATTTCTCCGAATCATGGTAGGTTATTAATTTCAATTTTTCACCGAAAAACCAAATCATTAATATTTACCATCCCCTTTAAATTTCATGCTTCTGAGCCCAACCCTTAAAAAGACAAAATTCAATTACTTCAAGAAATGCAAATAACCATTACTTAGCTTAACGTCTTCATAGACACATAATTTTTAGATTCTGCACATCTGTGGGATAAAACCTTTTCAATGATATATAGCTCATGCATTTCCATTGGGTATTTACGGAGAAAAGTGTACTGAAATATTTTCATACGATTTTCCTAACCGTAGGTATTAATATTGTAATGACTTTCCAAATTTGAATTATAACGACTGCGAAAAGCAAACAAACGAACACAATAAAGCTTACGGTCGCAGTGCAAACATACCCTTAGTAGCTATAATTATAGCAACTCTCAAACGAAGGAAACGCCATCTGCCGGATTATAGCAGATTTACCAGCTGTCAAATAAAAGCTTTTGGAAGGGAAATTATTGGTAAATTTCCCCTACGGAAAGCTCTGGAAGCAGAGACCAGAACGTTCTCCTTATTTCGAGAGTTTGGAAAACAAGTATAAAAGGCACATGTTTGAACGGCAGCGGGACAGTTTGTTTTTAATCGTGAATGAATAAAGTTGGTTGTAATAAAAGTGAAAAGTAAAGTTTGTGAATTAATTCAGTGGTGAAGAATAAATCGTTTTGTTTGTAGTAAGAAAAGTAAAGTGTTTTATTTTGCGAAATAAATAAGTGGACGTTTTGAATAAAGTAAATAAGTTTTATTAACGAACCTGAGAAAATATTACAATATATAGCCTAAGTATTCGTCCTGTGGTCGAAGCTCGACCATTTAGTTTACAGGTTCATAGGTTTCAAACTCCCTCTGGAGTTCTCTCTAGATGCGCAGAACTGAACAAAAATTGAAACGCTAGTGATATTACCTTTAACATAATGTACTTTGGTTACACCAGGATCCTACAACAAAAGTGGGTTATCTACCTTATCTACCTTGGGTAGCCCTCTTCAGGTTGTTGCCCTATCAGTTCTTCTGGCTTTGGTCGTTTATCACACAGTCAAAAGTTTCATACAGTATTTTTTTTTTATTCTAAAACAAAATAAAATTTTTAAGCAAAGTATACAAAAAACATGTATTTCTTTTATATGAATTATATTGGAACAAGTAGTAGAATTTCCATTTTTTCACCAAAAATCCCAATCAATAATCTTCATCATCTCCCAAAATTTCATACTTCTAAACACAACCCTTAAAAAGATAAAATTCAATAACCTCAAAAAATTCAAATAACCATTACCAAGCTTAACGGCTACATGGACAAATAATTTTTAGATTCTGCACATCTGTGGGATAATACTTTTCCAACAGTTTTTAATTCATGCTTTTGCGTTGAGTATTAACGGAAAAAAGTGTACCGAAAGAATTTCCATACATTTTTCTAAGCGTATTAATATATAGAAGATACATTACACTTTACTGTTCAGTTCATGTTATAAAAGCTTCACAAATCGAATTTCGTATAACTTAAACTATCGCAGGAAAATGAAGGCTGATGCGCAAGAAGAATATCTAGTAATTGATCGCCAGCCAATGACCATCTGTTCTGATTCTTGGTTCTTTAAGGTTAAGGTCTTAAATAAAAGCTTAAATGTTAGACTAAATATAAATATTTAATATTTGACCTGGATATGAATTCTCGCAAATTAAAATCTGGAATTCCAAATCTTGTTCCTAATCACAAAATCTTGCTTTTCAAAATCTCGGAATTACAAAATCCCGCAAAATTTAATTGCATTTTATCACAAACATTTTTTAATCAAAACATTACAAATTCAAATCTTGCGAAATATTTAAATTGCGGGATTTTAGTAAAAAATGTTTTTGTTGCAATACACGAGATTTCCTAACTTCTGAAAAGTAAATCGTGCCTTGCCTACCTACTTTTAGACCATTGTTTCATAATTTTTGTTTGTTTTTATATTTTAAATAATTGGTGAGAATTAGAAAGAGAATGTAATTTCGGGTAATTGTTTTAAATGTTTAAAATATATCTTTAAAAAAAACTATTTATTTGGTTCGCAGGATTTTTATTGTGCAGTGTGGAACTGTGAGCGATTTTTCTGCGAGATTTGAAACTTGCGAAATTTTGATTTGCGAGATCTTAATATTTGAATTTTGAACATTTAAATTGCTGGATTACGGTTGGTATTTAAAAAAAATAAAATGGTAGGTTTTATTATTCGATTCGAGATTTTGGCTTGCGGGGTTTTTGTACCGCTCCCATAATATTTGTATACCTATACAAATTATTCAGGAGGGGCAAACAATTTCAGTATGAAGGGGTTAATGAGTGTGCCGTCAATTTTATTTTCATTTCCGAAATGCAAACGTTGATGAAAATTTTTGTGCGATCTGCGTGCTAGGCTTAACCAATCGAGATTTGATACTTAACATATAAAATGTGGATGAAGAAAAACCACCAAATCACTGCATTGACAATATTATTTACATTATCTGAGCATCAAGTAGATTATCGAAGCGAAATATTAGTTAGTAGGTACCTAATAATTTTTCGACCTCAACTATCAAGATTGTAGTACCTCGTGGCGTAATGGTTAGTGCGTTGGACCTTGGACTGTCATGCCGAAAGTCTGGGCTCTATTCCCAGCCATGCCACCTTAAGACAGAAATGTTTTATCCGAAGTACTGCCTCTTGCGAAGAACTGTTAAATCATCCAGAGTAACTCTAGTCATGAAAAGTGCTTCTCATTTTGCCGTTTGGACCCGGCAAAAAATTGTAGGTCCCCTCCATTCCTGTCAACAAGACGCACACAAGGAATGGTTATGAGTTGTAAGTCACTAGGACCTGGTCCTCCTCGAACTGTTGCGCCACGCAATTTATTTATTTATTTATCAAGTTTGTCCAGTTTGAAATTCTTATAACAAACTCAATCCTAGACAAAAGTTCAAACCTTAGTCCTTTCATCAAATAAAGTTCGTTCCCGTCCTAATCGTTTAATGTACAGTGTCTTAAAAGGTGGCGCTACACAATTTGGGTGGAGAAGGTGAATCTGGATCTACAAACTATAACATCAAAGATAAAGAAATTATTGTAAACTATCTCTTTTAACATTGTATCTCTAATCTCATGGTCTGAAAACCCCAGACATTAACAATATACATACCATCAATGCCTAATGCCTAATCATATACGCAGACAATCCTTTACTCTGTTTTTTTTTTCTGTTTCAAATAGTCTTTACTGTTTCATTATTTAATACCATTTAACCGTGGCTCTTCCCATACTTCCTACATTTACTTCCACTTTATACCCGATATGTCATCTAAGGGTGCCCACAAGGTAGGCATACACTCTTCTATAGTATACAATTCACCAGCTGAAAAGGGCGTATTAATTCTGAATCAACAAAGAGATTAACGTGTAATTCGATCGGGTATCAAATAAAACAGATGACCAAACAAATCCAATTCTTTTGACTTCAAAGGGGACTTCGACTAATATCCCATTCATCAGCCTTCAGCCATATAGTTAACACAGCAAGTCAAAGAAAAAGCTGAAAGCCCATAAAGAAACAATAACTCGCATTGTTGCTAAAATGCTATGGTTTTTTGTTTGTTTTTGTTGTTGTCAACGACCCACGCGATTATCAACTTTGTGGCGGCATTCCTCAAGGGAAAACCCTTTCCTTATATTTTTTTGTTCGCCCACCCTATTTTTTTTTTGTTTCACTTCAACTCAATTACACTATAACCTGTGTGTGCACCCGTCTTCCCGTGTCAACTTATCTAATGACACTTTCCCGTCTGTTGACATCGAAATTTGAAACTTACCTGACAATGACGGAAGGTATACCTATAGGGAGGAGAAAAAAAGGAACAAGCAAAGCCTAAATCCCAGCAGTATTGCAGTACTATACAGCTGGGGCTGGGATGGTCGCTCAGACATAAAGCTAGAGGGAGCTACTAAAGGATCAATTGGATTTGTGGGAATCAATTTGTTTAGGGTTATTCCTCCCCGTTGTTTGGTTTTAAGTTCGTCTGTGTTGTTCGCCAGGTCGGTTGGTTGGCAATTTTACTGTTTCCGGACCTACCTCTACAGAAATTGTGTTTGAACATTTTTTTTTGTGTTTGTTCTTTGAAATTAAAAGTCTGAATGAATGAATGAATGGATGTAGTTTTTAGATATTTTTTAAAAAGGATATGGACGACAAATCAAATAATTAATTATAACAAAAAATGTAAATTTAAAAAAAGAGGTTTGTGTCAAGATAGAATAGCTAAAATTACCTGAAACCTTTTCTGTCATTTAATTGAAATTAGTTTTTTAGCTCTTTAAATGTATGAAATGCCAAACTGCAAAGTGTTGTAAATAATTAAGCTTAATATTATAGCAACCATAAGTAGTTTCTCATAGCATAATGGTTAGTGTGTTGGATTGTAATGCCGAAGGTGTGGGTTCGATTCCCAGCCGTGCCACCTAAAACAGAAATGTTTTATCCGAGGTATTGCGTCTGGCGAAGAACTGAAAAATCATCCATGACTACACTTGTCATGAATGATTGCTTCTCATTTAGCTATTCGCACTTGGCAAGAAACTGTAGGTCCCCTCCAATCCTGACAACAACACGCGCACAGGAATGGTTGAGAGTTGTAAGTCACTAGGTCCTGGTTCTCAAAAACTAGAAGACATAGAATCATCTAGTTTTCAGGTTTTGATTAGAATTAATTAAGAATTAATAAGAGCAACGAATTTCAGAAAAAAAAAATGATATATGTGGGTGGCAACACTGGTGCAAATACTACAAAAGCTGCCGAAGCTGTCGAAAGCGAAAAGATGAGGAGAGACGATTGAGTTAAGCGACGACCGGCATTGCGTATACATTGATCATTTCTCATTATTCTAATTATTTTTACTTACTTTTGTATTTGAATTAAATTCTTATATTACAAAGTCAAGTCTATTTTTTTATTTTCTTGGAAAGAGCATTCTACATGGTGTCAGAAGCTCCCTCATCTACATTTATCGATATAGCTTGCACAGTGATTTGCCTTGTAAAATTGTGGCCTGACGATAAGTCATACGATAGTTTTTTCTACATTGCATTTTTCTTTTCTCATGCCTATCGGACGGGATTTAGAAAGTCATACTGTAAAAGAACTGCAAGAAATCTTGAAACAATACGGTTTGTCGATCCGTTATAATAAAAAAACGGAATTAGTCGCGCGTGTTAAGAATCTTTCAGTACGGAAAAGCAGAAAAGGAGAAGAAAGCAGTAAAGAGCAAAGCGAGAGGAAGCTTGAAAGTGGACAGAGCACACCAACAAGCGAAGGAGAAGGCGAAGATAGCGAAGTAATTTTTTTAAATAAAAGTTTCAACGAAGAAGCTGCTAACCACGGAAAGATGAGCTCTCCAAAAGCTGAAGGGTCAAGTGTTCACAATGCTTTCCAATTTAAAGATGTTGAGGAAGCTCTAGAAAAATATAATGGCGAAGAGGGCAAAAGCATTGAAGCATGGATTTCAGACTTTGAGAGTGTGTCCTTGGTTTGCGGATGGGGAGAAGTCCAGAAATTTCTGTACTGCAGGCGATTGTTATTCGGTGCAGCCAAGCTCGCACTAGAATCACAAAAGGCGATAAACAGTTGGGATACTTTGAATGCATTTTTATTAAAGGAGTTCGGCAAACAGGAGCATGAAAACGTCCATAAAATACTCGAGAAAGCAACAAAAGGTGAAAACGAATCCTTTCTTGAATATTTCTATAGGATGAAAAAGATTGCATCTAGGGGAACCATAGACGAAGTACATCTCTTAGCGTATATTATAGGGGGTATACCAGATGATGTTTTAAGCAAGGGTATCCTTTATCACGCGAAGACCTTAGAGGAGCTAAAGGCAGAACTTAAGCCGTACGAACGAATGAAAGCTGATCAAATCCGTTCCAGAAATGCCACGTTGTCAAAGCCAGTTCCCAAGATTATTACCAGAAAAGAAGAAGCAGTTCAGCATTCTCGATGCCATTATTGCGGTGCGTTATCTCATAATTCTCAATCGTGTCCGAATAAGGAGAAAGGTTGTCGTTGTTTTAAATGCAATCAGTTTGGGCACATTGCCAGGAATTGTCCAGAGAATAAGCCATCGACAAGTGCTAAGGTAAACAGATTGATGGTTCCAGATATCACCATTCCAATCAAAGTCCAAGGTCAAGACTTTCGAGCACTCATTGATACAGGAAGCGATCTTACTCTTGCCAAACAGAGTCTGATGCAGAAGTTGAGTTTCTGTGATATTCAGTATCCTGGAGTCGACACCATTGCATTTGGAAGCCAGCCAGCTAAAACGTTGGGTGCTTCAAAAATCAACATCGAGATTTCAGGCGAGTATTATGATTTGATATGTCATTTTGTACCAGATAATTGGTTGGCTTATGAGTTTTTGCTAGGTAAAGATCTACTGCCAGAAGTATGTTTAGTTATCGAAGATGGACAGCCTATCATTTGTAAAAAGAAAGTCGAGACAGATAATCCAATGTTTCGAATAAATTTGATTTCTTGTTGCGAGTCGCAACTAACAGAGACTCTTAAAAGTATTGAAGAGCCAGAACTCAGATGTCAGGTAGAAAAGAGGATTGCAGAGTACTCTCCAACACGCCCTGAAAGAACCAGGGTGCAAATGAAAATCATCCTGGACGAAGAAAAGCCGATTTACCAGAGAGCAAGACGTTTGGCTCCCCTTGAGAAGAAAGTCGTCGAAAAGCAAATCTCCGAGTGGATGAAAGACGGGATCATTCGCAACAGTAATTCAGACTTTGCCAGTCCCATAGTATTGGCACGCAAAAAAGATGGCTCTATGCGACTTTGCGTTGATTTCCGTCAACTTAATCGACATGTTCTGAAAGATCGTTATCCTTTGCCGATTATAGAGGAGGTGCTCGAGCAATTGTACGATGCCAAGGTTTTCTCTATCCTGGACTTGAAAAATGGATTTTTGCATGTCGACATAGAAGAGAGCAGTAAAAAATACACGGCCTTTGTGACTCCGGACGGCCATTATGAATTTAATAAGGTCCCATTCGGGTTGTGTAATTCTCCTGCCGTGTTCCAGAGGTATGTTAACGTTGTTCTTCAAGATCTCAAACGCCGAGGAGTTGTTTTGGCCTACATTGACGATTTGATTATACCTGCCACATCCAAATACGAAGGAATTGAAAAGCTTATGGAAGTTCTGAAGGTATCTGAGGAGAACGGGCTTATAATAAACTGGGGAAAATGTGCCTTTCTCCAAACTCAAGTAAAGTTCCTTGGCCATGTTATCAGGAACGGATGCATAAGACCATCGGAAGAGAAAACAGCAGCAGTTAAACATTTTCCTGTACTGAAAAACGTTAAGTCAGTAATGCAGTTTCTCGGACTTACGGGATATTTTCGAAAATTTATACCAGGGTACGCCATTATTGCAAAGCCACTATCCGACCTAACAAAACGAGATGCCACGTTTATATGGGGACCTCCTCAAGAAGAAGCCTACATAAAATTGAAGGAACTGCTTTGCATGGAGCCGGTGCTGAAGCTTTTCAACCCTCATTTGCCAAGCCAGCTGCATACCGACGCCTCTAAGGATGGATACGGGGCTGTGCTCGTTCAAAAACACGATGACGGTTTGTATCATCCAGTGTTTTTTCTAAGTTTTAAAACTACAGACTCAGAGAAAAAATTCTCAAGCTACGATCTGGAAGTACTCGCTATAGTCAAAGCTCTCAAACGACTCCGAATTTACTTGCTTGGGCTAAGATTTGACATTTTCACTGACTGCAAGGCATTTAAGGATACTATGGCCAAAAAGAGTTTGAATAGTCGTGTTGCGCATTGGGCACTACAATTAGAGGAGTTCAATTGCGAAGTTCATCATCGATCCGGGACTTCCATGCGCCACGTGGACGCACTGAGCCGCCACCCATTATGTGTTTACACAATAGAGGACGGATCTGTTAAAGCTGTCAAGAATGCACAACAAAAGGACGAATTTTGTCGTGCCATCCGAGAAATTCTTACTAAGTCTGATTCTTATGAAGACTTTCATCTTAGAGGTGACATGCTGTACAAATTTATAGACGGTGCATATGTTTTGGTGGTTCCAAAGTCTCTTCAGAACCAAATAATTCGCATGTTTCACGAGAAGGGACATTTTGGTCTCGGTAAGGTTTCTAAACTAATTAAAGATGATTTTTTTATTCCCCAGGTGGACCGCAAAATAGCTGACGTCATCAGTAATTGCATCCCCTGCATTCTTGCTGCAAAAAAGAATGGCAAGAAAGAGTCGCTTCTTCATCCCATCACCAAGGTGGATCAGCCTTTACACACCTTCCATCTTGATCACCTTGGTCCGCTCCCATCCACAGCGAAAAATTATCGATATATTTTGCTAATCGTTGATGCCTTTTGCAAGTTCATTTGGATGTATTCAGTTAAAAGTACGACATCCAGCGAAGTCATCAACCGCTTGAACATACAATCACAAGTTTTTGGTCACCCTCAGCGAATTGTTTCAGACAAAGGATCTGCGTTCACTTCAAACGACTTTGAGGCGTATTGTTTGGAGAGAAATATCGAACATCACCTCGTGACAACCGGCGTTCCTAGAGGCAATGGACAGGCAGAAAGGATGAACAAAACCATCATTCAAGTTCTAACGCGTCTTACAATTGAAGACCCTTTAAAATGGTACCAATTCATTCCCAAAGTGCAGTGTGTCATTAATTCTACAGTTTCACGAAGTACTGGTAGAACTCCTTTCGAGTTGATGTTTGGCGTAAAGATGGCTATGGAAGACAATGTAAATTTGAGACAGGTACTTGAAGATGAGATTATGGCCTCGTTTGAAGTTGATCGTCAACAGTTAAGGGCAGAAGCAAAAAAACAAATTTATGAAATACAAGAAGAAAACAGAAAAACCTACAATCAAAAAAGAAGAATAGCACCTACGTATAACATAGGTGAGCTGGTTGCAATCAAAAAAACGCAGTTTGCTACAGGCCAAAAGCTTTTCCCCATGTATCTTGGGCCCTACGAAATAGTTAAGGTCTTACGAAATGATCGATACTTGGTTAAAAAAGTCGGAGATCACGAGGGCCCTAACCAAACCTCTACGGCAGCAGACTATATGAAGCGATGGCGCACGTTCCAGATTGATTCCGAGTCTGAAGAAGATGATTATGCTGAAGATGTTATTCCTTCGACTGGGACAGTCGAATTTCAGGATGGCCGTGTGGGTGGCAACACTGGTGCAAATACTACAAAAGCTGCCGAAGCTGTCGAAAGCGAAAAGATGAGGAGAGACGATTGAGTTAAGCGACGACCGGCATTGCGTATACATTGATCATTTCTCATTATTCTAATTATTTTTACTTACTTTTGTATTTGAATTAAATTCTTATATTACAAAGTCAAGTCTATTTTTTTATTTTCTTGGAAAGAGCATTCTACATATATAACCTTACAGCTTTGAGAAATTACACTTTAAACCTTTTTTTATGCTTTTTTCGCAAATTTTAAGCTTGAAATTTGTTGTTTCTTCAAAAACCACGTATAGATTTCACTTGATTCAAAAACTAGCTTATAGAACAGAACATTGGCTTTGAAAAAAAGTATAACACTTAATTGTAAGTATTACCGTTATTTTTAATATTTTTAATACATTTTTGGTACTTTTTTTTATGAAATTGCCCCTCCCGCCCAAACGGGGTGAGATAAGACCCCCCCTCCGATATTAAAAAATACTTGTATTAAACTGTTCTACAAAAAACCGTTATCATTTTTTGGCGCCTGAGTTATCGTACTCTCCCTGCCGTGAGTTAGATATCCGAATCTTAATCTAGATAGCCTAAGGTCGATTTTAACAAAAAAATCCGTAAAAAAAATCACAAATTTCACTCCTAAATGCTTAGATTTGATAATAATTATAAATTTAGCTTAGGTGCTTCTAAGCATTTAGAAGTGAGATTTGTGTTTTATTCCTACGGATTTTTTATTGAAATCGACCTTAGGCTAGATTCGGATCTATTACTCAGGGCAATTCGTTTATAGTAGTTCTACGCAGGTTACGCAGGTCTTCGCAATTTTACGCAAGCCCACGCAAGGTCTACGCAGGCAGCGCGGACAAGTTATACGTGCAAGTGGTTCAAATGCATAGGGCGCTGAAGGCTGAACCCAATAGGCACCTTGAGCAATTATCAAGAAATCCACCACCACTCCTATACTTTTTTAATTTTCAATTCTTTTTAATATCTCACCCCAATATTGATCGTTCGTCTCTTGGGGATACTTCGAAAAAAAAAGCATATCAAAGTCTACACCTTGGGTAGTAAGAAAATGACTTCTTCCACCAATAACCGCAATTTAGGGGAGCTAATGATGAAGCTTGCGGAGCACCAATTTAGCTCGGGCTGGCCCTGTACGCAGGTCTACGCGGGCTTACGCAAATCTACGCAGTTCTACGCAGATACACGGCGCAAGTCTGCGCAGGTCTACGCTGGTCTACGTAAGGGTTCGCAAGTCTACGCAAGTCTACGCAAGTCTACGCAAGTCTACGCAAGTATACGTAGGCTTACGTTATTTTTGTTGCCAAAATTCAATAAACGGACTTTGCACCACCCAATTTATAATTTATTTATAATTTATTTATTTAAAGTTCAAATAAAAATTCAACACAACCAAGAGCAGTTAGTTCGTGTGGTGAATTTTAGCAGAAACAAAAGCTTTTTTAGTCAATACCACAACCTATACAGAAACAAATCATTATTTTATATCGTATATACGATATTATCTCATATTTAAACCATTTACTTTTGCATTTGGTTGCGCGGTTCGTGAATTCGCTATAAACTATAAATGCGAGAAAGTATTCGGACGCCTTTTAACGATATAATTTCAATTGAAAAATTGTTGAATAATTTTACATTCACCCCGATTACAGAATCCGATGCGGCTGTAGAGGCTTTGTATATTTAAACCTTTGTATGTATATTTAAACTATAGCTTTGTATATTTATACAAAGGCGAAATGTCCAAATTAAGTCTGAAAATCCAATGATTTTTTTTTCTTAAAACTAATCGCACTACCGAGAAATCAATCAAAAGCTCATTCAAATTTGAAATTTATTGCATACAAAAAGTAATGAAAATATTATCCAGCTAGATAACACATTTGATCATTGCAAATTTTCAAAAGTGAATTTAAAAAAGACACATATATACAGAATAGTGAAACGCCTAGACCCTAGAACGTGTTTTAAAAAGCTTTAAGTCATCATGGCTAACACGATTCTGAGCATGAACTTAATTAAGATTTCTTTGAGGCGGAAAGCTACTACTACTCACTAAGTCGTCTAACGATCCAAGACTTTTTCAAAAAGTGGGAAGAATTGAAAAAAGTAAAAAAATTTAAATTTCTGTATCCAATTTAATTAATTTCAAAATTGAAAATTATGCTGTTATTTCCTTTAAGCGTCATACCCCTCATCAAAGGTTGAGATTGTCAATTTTTGAGCATTTGATGTCACAACCTATAAGTCCTCATACCAGCGTTGCCAATAGGGCACTATCGTGTTTTTTTGACACGGTGTTATGCGGAAATTCAATATGAAATGCTTTTCTATTTCCATTATTCTTAACCTTCGGATGACAACAGGGGTGTTCCATCACCCCAGACAATTTTCTTTTAGTTGTAATTTGGGTTTTGCTTGGTTTTCTTTTCTACCGTTCTAGGTATTTGTCGTTTAATATGTCAGATGTCAGTTGATGATAAGAAGTCCAAGCAGTGGCCTGTGGTCTTTGAATACGGTGAAATACAGTATGCACTGGGGTGACACATCACCCCATGTTGTCATTCATGTATGCGAAAATTTTAATGAAGTTGCCCTCTAGAGTCATTTGAAGGGGAGCTTAGCCCCCCCTAAATTACAGAAGCAGTAAAGATATGTAATTTGTCCAGAATATCGAGGCAAAAAAATCAAGTTTTCATGCTTGAATAGCAATTGTGCTGCATTTCCTGAAAATATGAGAGAGACTTGCTTCAACTGGCCTTTAGCCCTTTTAACTACACAGCAATATTTTTTTTTTGTATTTCCTATTTTCTGTTTTTCTTTATGTCAATGAAGTATTACAATTCCATAAATAGTTTTTACTATCCGTACAAATACTGTTTTTGCATTAAATTATAGCTGGGGTGTTCCATCACCCCTGTTGTGGTGTATGTAATTTTAAAAGTGTTGTCATCGGAAGGGGTTGGGTATAGCACATACCAGGACCACTCAACCCAAGACACCTCATCCCGCAGCTTTCATACCAGGACCCAGCTGGTCCCAGTACAACTAATACCGGGACAACTCATACCGGAAGTGAAACTGGACCCAAAAATAAATTATACTTGCAATAAAATACTGGGAAAGTTTATGGTGCGTGTTTTTGATAAGCTCGTTAAATTTATTTGTATGAGGGATTTTTTGGTTAATAAAAGTGGGATTTGGATTTATAAAATATGATTTTTTTAAAAATTCTTAGATTTTTTTTGTGGTGTTTCTGATGGAGTAAGGTCTGATGGAGGAGGTTCTGGAGGTGGATCTGGAACCTGGACAAAGGAAAAAAAAATTTTTTTTTAACTTTTTCATAGATTTTTTTTGTAGTGTTTCTGGTGTAGGAAGATCTGATGGAGGAGGTTCTGGAGGTGGGTCAGGAACCTGGACAAAGGAAAAAAAAATTTTTTTTAACTTTTTCATAGATTTTTTTTGTACTGTTTCTGATGGAGTAAGGTCTGATGGAGGAGGTTCTGGAGGTGGGTCTGGAACCTGGACAAAGGAAAAAAATTTTTTTTTTTTACTTTTTCATAGATTTTTTTGTGGTGTTTCTGATGGAGTAAGGTCTGATAGAGGAGGTTCTGGAGGTGGGTCTGGAACCTGGACAAAGGAAAACATTTTTTTTTTTAACTTTTTCATAGATTTTTTTTTGTGGTGTTTCTGATTGAGTCAGGTCTAACGGAGGTGGTTCTGGAGGTGGATCTGGAACCTGGACAAAGGAAACAAAAATTTTTTTTTTAACTTTTTCATAGATTTTTTTTGTGGTGTTTCTGATTGAGTCAAGTCTAACTGAGGTGGTTCTGGAGGTGGATCTGGAACCTGGACAAAGGAAAAAAATTTTTTTTTTTAACTTTTTCATAGATTTTTTTTTGTGGTGTTTCTGATTGAGTCAGGTCTAACTGAGGTGGTTCTGGAGGTGGATCTGGAACCCGGACAAAGGAAAAAAATTTTTGTTTTTAACTTTTTCATAGATTTTTTTTGTGGTGTTTCTGGTGTAGGAAGGTCTGATGGAGGAGGTTCTAGAGGTGGGTCAGGAACCTGGACACAGGAAAAAATTTTTTTTTTAACTTTTTCATAGATTTTTTTGTGGTGTTTCTGGTGTAGGAAGGTCTGATGGAGGAGGTTCTGGAGGTGGGTCAGGAACCTGGACAAAGGAAACAAAATTTTTTTTTTTAACTTTTTCATAGATTTTTTTGTGGTGTTTCTGAATTTCTTAATATGTACATATGTACATATGTTTGTGTCTTACATACCGATATAATGCAATTGTAATAATGTTCAAAGTATGCATACCTACTTCTATCATAAAAAAAGCTAGCAAAAATTCGAGTTTTGTAACATAATAGTTTTAGTAGTTTTCAATTTTCTCAAAAACTAGAAGACCTAGAATCATTTAGTTTTTGATTAAGAATTAGTTACAGCAACGATTTTCAGAAAAACAAATTATATATAATTTAACAGTTTTAAGAAATTACATTTTAAACCTTTTTTTTAAGTTTGTTTCCCAAATTTTGAGTTTAAAACCAGTTTTTTTCAAAAACTTTGCATAAATTTTACTTGGTTTAAAAACTAGCTAATAATACAGAGTATTGGCTTTAAAAAGGTATAATACTTAATTGTAAGTGTTACCGTTATTTTTAAATCTTTTGTTCCATTTTTAGTATTTTTATAATTAATTTCCACTCCTGCCCAAACGGGGGGTGATAGACACCGTAATGGTGGTGTCAGTCATTGATTTTGAGAGCAGTTCTTTAAATTTAGAATGAAACTCAATATAAGCGTCATATTCATAATCCTGAAAGTGCCACCTTTCAGTTGATGCATCGCATTATATGAAAAATCGACTTTTATCTTTAAACGCCATTTGCGGCTAAACTAAACGTCCTAGAGGCATCAAAGTTGGCACCTTTAAACATGATTTGCGGCTAAACTAAGCGTCCTAGCGACTTATAAAAAGCATATTCGTGATCTAGAAAGTGCCAGTTCTAAGAAAACAACAACAAAAAATTGTTAAAAGAATTTTTTACAAAAATTTCAAAAAAATATACACTAGTCAACAATATTAAAGGAACAAATTTTTTTTCAATTTTTGTTAGCGTTTTTTAAAGAGCTGTATCTTTGTGACGAGTGGTCGTATTAAAGTTGAAATGAAAAACAAAAACTAAAAAAAAATTAATTTAAAAAAATTTCAAACAAAAAAACTTAATATTTTTTAATTTTTTTTTTTTGAAAAATGTAATTTTTTTTCATTTCCATTCAAAAAGTATCAAACTAATGCAAAACTGTGAAAAAAATCCACTGGAATTGCGGTTTTCTTGTCATTTTGATGACAACTTCGCATTGTTTAGGAACACCACAATTTGTTCCTTTACCTGGTTTGTAAGACTTTGAAGTTTTGGTGAGGAAAAACGGTTCGATGAATCAATTTGAAAATTTACAAGAATATTGATGATTTAAAAGTCTATAAATTTGCATACCAACACAAGCCATGCAATCAATATATGCAATGAAAAAAAAAAGATTTACGAAAAGACCACAAAACGTCGGTTTTTAGTACTTTTTTTAAACTAACGGTGAACGGTAAAAAAAATAATTTCTACAAAATCATAGAAAAAATCTTGTAAAACGCTTTTTCAAATTTCCAAAACTGTCTTTGAATTTTTTATAACGTCATTATTTGCTGAGATATTGGTAATCAAGGCTAAAAATTTCTTTTTCATTCAAAGTCAGATAAACCATGTCAAAAAAAATCGTACGAAAACAACAAAAAAACTGAATTGAAGCTGAATAAACAAGGTATCTGATCATGACATTTAATTGACTCAAAAAAATTTATCCATAGAAATGAGGACATTCAAAAAAAATAAAAACAAAATAATTTTGTTGTCTCGTCTCATTTTTTGCAATAACGCAATAACGGTACTTCAAAAAAATTTGTTTGCAAACAAATCTCGAAACAAAAAACATAAAGCTGTAAAATGCTTTTCATTTCAACTTAATACGACCACTCGTCACAAAGATACAGCTCTTTAAAAAACGCTAACAAAAATTGAAAAAAAATTTGTTCCTTTAATATTGTTGACTAGTGTATATTTTTTTGAAATTTTTGTAAAAAATTCTTTTAACAATTTTTTGTTGTTGTTTTCTTAGAACTGGCACTTTCTAGATCACGAATATGCTTTTTATAAGTCGCTAGGACGCTTAGTTTAGCCGCAAATCATGTTTAAAGGTGCCAACTTTGATGCCTCTAGGACGTTTAGTTTAGCCGCAAATGGCGTTTAAAGATAAAAGTCGATTTTTCATATAATGCGATGCATCAACTGAAAGGTGGCACTTTCAGGATTATGAATATGACGCTTGTATTGAGTTTCATTCTAAATTTAAAGAACTGCTCTCAAAATCAATGACTGACACCACCATTACGGTGTCTATCACCCCCCGTTTGGGCAGGAGTGGAAATTAATTATAAAAATACTAAAAATGGAACAAAAGATTTAAAAATAACGGTAACACTTACAATTAAGTATTATACCTTTTTAAAGCCAATACTCTGTATTATTAGCTAGTTTTTAAACCAAGTAAAATTTATGCAAAGTTTTTGAAAAAAACTGGTTTTAAACTCAAAATTTGGGAAACAAACTTAAAAAAAAGGTTTAAAATGTAATTTCTCAAAACTGTTAAATTATATATAATTTGTTTTTCTGAAAATCGTTGCTGTAACTAATTCTTAATCAAAAACTAGATGATTCTAGGTCTTCTAGTTTTTGAGAAAATTGAAAACTACTAAAACTATTATGTTACAAAACTCGAATTTTTGCTAGCTTTTTTTATGATAGAAGTAGGTATGCATACTTTGAACATTATTACAATTGCATTATATCGGTATGTAAGACACAAACATATCTACATATGTACATATTAAGAAATTCAGAAACACCACAAAAAAATCTATGAAAAAGTTAAAAAAAAAATGTTTTCTTTTGTCCAGGTTCCAGACCCACCTTCAGAACCACCTCCGTTAGACCTGACTCAATCAGAAACACCACAAAAAAATCTATGAAAAAGTTAAAAAAAAAATGTTTTCCTTTGTCCAGGTTCCAGACCCACCTCCAGAACCTCCTCCATCAGACCTTACTCCATCAGAAACACCACAAAAAAAATCTATGAAAAAGTTAAAAAAAAATTTTTTTTCCTTTGTCCAGGTTCCTGACCCACCTCCAGAACCTCCTCCATCAGACCTTCCTACACCAGAAACACCACAAAAAAATCTATGAAAAAATTAAAAAAAATTTTTTTCCTGTGTCCAGGTTCCTGACTCACCTCCAGAACCTCCTCCATCAGACCTTCCTACACCAGAAACACCACAAAAAAAATCTATGAAAAAGTTAAAAATAAAAAAATTTTTCCTTTGTCCAGGTTCCAGATCCACCTCCAGAACCACCTCTGTTAGACCTGACTCAATCAGAAACACCACAAAAAAAATCTATGAAAAAGTTAAAAAAAAATTTTTTTTTCCTTTGTCCAGGTTCCAGATCCACCTCCAGAACCACCTCAGTTAGACCTGACTCAATCAGAAACACCACAAAAAAAATCTATGAAAAAGTTAAAAAAAAAATTTTTGTTTCCTTTGTCCAGGTTCCAGATCCACCTCCAGAACCACCTCTGTTAGACCTGACTCAATCAGAAACACCACAAAAAAAATCTATGAAAAAGTTAAAAAAAAATTTTTTTTTCCTTTGTCCAGGTTCCAGATCCACCTCCAGAACCACCTCAGTTAGACCTGACTCAATCAGAAACACCACAAAAAAAATCTATGAAAAAGTTAAAAAAAAAATTTTTGTTTCCTTTGTCCAGGTTCCAGATCCACCTCCAGAACCACCTCCGTTAGACCTGACTCAATCAGAAACACCACAAAAAAAATCTATGAAAAAGTTAAAAAAAAAAATGTTTTCCTTTGTCCAGGTTCCAGACCCACCTCCAGAACCTCCTCCATCAGACCTTACTCCATCAGAAACACCACAAAAGAAAATCTATGAAAAATTAAAAAAAAAAAATTTTTTCCTTTGTCCAGGTTCCAGACCCACCTCCAGAACCTCCTCCATCAGACCTTACTCCATCAGAAACACCACAAAAAAAATCTATGAAAAAGTTAAAAAAAAAATTTTTTTCCTGTGTCCAGGTTCCTGACCCACCTCCAGAACCTCCTCCATCAGACCTTCCTACACCAGAAACACCACAAAAAAAATCTATGAAAAAGTTAAAAATAAAAAAATTTTTCCTTTGTCCAGGTTCCAGATCCACCTCCAGAACCACCTCTGTTAGACCTGACTCAATCAGAAACACCACAAAAAAAATCTATGAAAAAGTTAAAAAAAAATTTTTTTTTCCTTTGTCCAGGTTCCAGATCCACCTCCAGAACCACCTCAGTTAGACCTGACTCAATCAGAAACACCACAAAAAAAATCTATGAAAAAGTTAAAAAAAAAATTTTTGTTTCCTTTGTCCAGGTTCCAGATCCACCTCCAGAACCACCTCCGTTAGACCTGACTCAATCAGAAACACCACAAAAAAAATCTATGAAAAAGTTAAAAAAAAAAATGTTTTCCTTTGTCCAGGTTCCAGACCCACCTCCAGAACCTCCTCCATCAGACCTTACTCCATCAGAAACACCACAAAAGAAAATCTATGAAAAATTAAAAAAAAAAAATTTTTTCCTTTGTCCAGGTTCCAGACCCACCTCCAGAACCTCCTCCATCAGACCTTACTCCATCAGAAACACCACAAAAAAAATCTATGAAAAAGTTAAAAAAAAAATTTTTTTCCTGTGTCCAGGTTCCTGACCCACCTCCAGAACCTCCTCCATCAGACCTTCCTACACCAGAAACACCACAAAAAAAATCTATGAAAAAGTTAAAAACAAAAAATTTTTTCCTTTGTCCAGGTTCCAGACCCACCTCCAGAACCTCCTCCATCAGACCTTACTCCATCAGAAACAGTACAAAAAAAATCTATGAAAAAGTTAAAGAAAAATTTTTTTTCCTTTGTCCAGGTTCCTGACCCACCTCCAGAACCTCCTCCATCAGGCCTTCCTACACCAGAAACACTACAAAAAAATCTATGAAAAAGTAAAAAAAAAAAAATTTTTTCCTTTGTCCAGGTTCCAGACCCACCTCCAGAACCTCCTCCATCAGACCTTACTCCACCAGAAACACCACAAAAGAAAATCTATGAAAAAGTTTAAAAAAAATTTTCCTTTGTCCAGGTTCCAGAACCACCTCCGTAGACCTTACTCCATCAGAAACACCACAAAAAAAAATGTATGAAGAAGTAAAAAAAAAATGTTTTCCTTTGTCCAGGTTCCTGACCCACCTCCAGAACTTCATTCGTCAGATCATAATCCATCAAAAAAAATCTTGGAAAGTTCCTACCTGATTAAAAGTGTTTATCATTAACTATCTTTTCCACACCAGTCTTAGAACAAAAAAACATCCCTCCGCAAAAATTCGTTAGCGAAAATCCCTCTCCAATTCAAATTTTCAAAACTGAACGAAGTGAATGCACAAACCCTATCTTGAATTTTTATTTTCGTTGAGTTTTAGTTTCCGGTACGAAGACTATTTTGGGGATGAGTTTTAGCGACTTTACTTCCGGTATGAGTTGTCCTGGTATGGGTTGAGGCTTGGGTTCACTTGCGCGGTATTAGTTGAGTGGGTATGAGGTGTCTTGGGATGTGCTGCGTTGACACCCCGTCGAACGTTTTCCCGCGTAATGTTTGCCCGGGGATTCCTATACTATTCTTGATACAAAGCAACAGCGCTATAATGAAATTTGATTCCCATACGTTATGTGGTAGCCAAGGAGGGCCTGGAGATGGATCAGGATTTGGGACAAAGTATGTGGTTGGCCTGATGGAGTAGTGTCTGACGGAGAAGATTCTGGGAGGTGGATCTGGAACTGGGACAAAGGAACTACTCTTTTTTTTTTAATAACTTTTTCATAGAATTGTTTGAGGATGGGTCTAGAACCGGGACAGAGGAAGCACTTTTTTTAAAATAACTTTTTCGTTAATATTTTTCTCGTGGTGTGTCTGATGGAGTATGGTCTGACCGAGGAGGTTCTGGAGTTGAGTTTGGAAATTTGGACAAAGGAAACAATTTTTTTTTTTTTTAATTTTCATAGTGGTAGTGTTTTTGATAGAGTATGGTCTAACGGAGGAGTTTTTGGAGGTGGGTCTGGAACTGGGACAGAGAAACAAAAATTTTGTATAACTTTTTCGTAGATTGTTGGTGGGTCGTCTAAAAGAGTATGTTCTAACGAAGGAGGTTCTGGAGATGGGTCTGGAAATTTGGACAAAGGACATTTTTCTTTCTAACAATTTCATAGATTTTTTGGTGGTGTGTTGGATGGAGTTGGGTCTGACGGAGGAAGTTCTGGAGGTGGGTCTGGAACCGGGACAAAGGAAATAAGTTTTAATAACTTTTTTATAGATTTTTTGGTGGTGTGTATTTTCGAAAAGTGGGTCTGGAACTCGGGCAAATGAACGATTTAGTTTGGAAAGATTTATTAGAACAAAACTTTTTATTAATTTGTGTCTGTGTGGCAGTTATGTTAGCCTGGATGTACTATAACATATTGTGCACTTTTTTGATGATTTCCTGAGTCGGCACTTTATTCAGCTTTCCTCCTTTAATTAGTTTCACTCAGATCCAAAATACTGATGTTAAATCTTAGGATTTCACGTTCAACTTGCTCATTTCCATCCCGTGCAAGGAACGAATGTTCTATTCTCCAATGTAGCCGAAAGTTCCCTGCCTTGAATAAAACTTGTAACTGAATCATTTTTATTTGTAGCGTCCCGATTTTCGGTGTTTACTTACATGATAAGTGCCACACCCCCATTATGCCTCTTATTGCACTTGTTACAACCGCAGTTGGATTCGCAAGATTTTGGCTACCCCTTGGGGAATAAAAATACCCTTGGTTGTCATTTCTCATGTATATGTTTCCTTTGCACAACTTCACTGGTGGTGTTTTCCCAGATAAGAGTAACAACATCCTAAGCCGAGAGTTCGACAGGCACACCAGCCATTTTTGATGCTCGAACACATACCTACTATAAATATAGGTCGCATACTACGGGAAACAGACATTTTTTGTAGCTTGCCCAATACAATGTGTTTTTAAAATTACAGTAAATATTTTGATAAACAAACAATTTTATTTTAAATCCTTTTTACAAATCAAAGAATACAAAAACTGATTTATCTGGGGTTAAGTAAGATCAATAACATAGAACCAGGGAGCAATTCAGGGTGATTACTTTAGTACCTACTCTATCTACTGATATTAAAATGTTGTTATTTCAGCAATAAATGGTTGCAAATCGGCATTTAAGAACCCAATCACAATTACAAGGCAAGAGTATTACGAATTTTTTAATTTACTATCTGCATAACCCAACCCAATATCGGTTTAGTTTTAAATATTAAAAAATGAATGATAAAATAGCTTTGTATGTATAAAAACCGATCATAAAATAAAACTATAACTTTGAAGTTCGAACAAAACAATAATCATACAAACCACAAATGAGATAGTTTCGACGAGGCAAGCTGTCAAAATGAAAAAAAAAAATCTCACATCACATGAATGGGGCGCCTATGACCTTGATGTTTTCAAGTTGACTGGCATTGCCATAAATAATCATAATTAACTTTAATCAGCCTTTTCTTGCGAAAGGAAGCTGACAGTGTTGATACTAACTGACCTATCTCTTCATGCATCAACAATAACAGATCCCGGCTTTTCATTTGAAGTCCATTCCAACGATGATAATTATAACATTTTGTATTCATCCGCTCAAAAAAAGAAGAAAATAAAAATAATAAAATCAAGACTTACAAACAAGCCACAACTCCAACTTCAACCCTTACATGGTTAAAATTGACAGACCGTTAATAATAATAATAATAATTGAGCCTGATTGCGACTCTGAATGTGTAACCATTTGATCCCATTGATCATGATCATGTGCCAGAGGCAGTAGCAGAAACAGACGCAACGCAGCCCGCAGGTTCATTGATTACATTTATGGTTTAATTAAATTGAATATTATATACATAATGCCCCCCGTTTACGAAACGTGGAAGGAATACTTTATTTCGAATACATCCGATTTTGGTCAACCCACTGCCACTACGACGACAACGGAAAGGCACCTGCGTCCGAAGTGTGATTGTTTTTAACACTTTAAAAATGAATAATGTAAAAAAAAAAAAAAAATAAAAAAAAAAATACTGCCACAAAAAAAAACTAAATGGATTTACCAAAAGAGAAATTGGCGATTTCGTACACTTTTACTTTTTCAAGACTTCCCACTTAGTTTAAGGTAGATTTATTGTTGATGATGGTGTAGTGTGAGTCAGCTCCAGTGTTGCCAGAAAATATTTTCTGAAATCGGGAGATTGCCACACTAGAAATCGGTGTAAATCGGGGAAACAGCTTTAACCCTAAAAGTCATGCCAGGTGTCAAATGCACCTCAGATTTTTATAAAAAAAGGTTTTTGCTTTTTTTCGAATTCTAAGATTGTTCATTTTTTCATTCTTAAAGTAAATTAAATCAGATTTATTTAAATAAAATTGTTTGAAGGTGTAAAGTCATTTTTAAATGCAATATTGTTAGTAAACAGTACGTTAAACTTCAAAATCAAAAATAAAAACTTCATTTATTTGATAGTCTTGTATGGTGCTATATGCTTAAACATTTACAGCCTTGTTTATTAGATTTCTTAGATGATTGACTTGATAGACAGTTTCTTAAAAGTTTTCAATTGTTGGCCATATGATTTATTTAATTAAATAAAATGACAAGTTACTCAATCTTAGAAAACCAATTCGGTTGTCCAATTTAGACAACTTTACGACAACAGTTAACAAAGCTTATATCTTTTTGGAGTTGGAACGATGTCTAGAGTTAGAAAAAGTTTATAAATTCGACTGTTTGCGCTTATAGCACCTAGTTAGCATTGAAAGGAAAACGTAGGACATAAGACAAAAAATACTCCAAAGATTAAAGTTTCTTATAAACCATCGACTTACATTGTCTTAATTTTAATTATCTTACACATATTTATTTTTATTAAATTAAATTCAGTGCTAATTTTAGTTATTTTAAATATGCTTTAACGTTCGAACAATTGCATTCCTTGAACTTCAAGTATTCTTTAGAAAGTAATATTCTCTGTAAAGTATGTAAAGTGACAACATCGATTCGTTATTAAAACGAATTTTCTAACGCATGCACGCAGCGTGTTACCAAAACCCAAAATAAAAACACAAAGAATAATAAGAAGAGTCTAACGAAACATAAGTTGCAATGGTTATATTGGTTTATTTCAGCTTAAGAAATATTGAAAATCGGGGAAAAGTGTCATATTTGGATCAAAAATCGGTGTATCGGAAAAAGGTCTGAAAATCGGGAGAATTACGATAAATCGGTGTTTCTGGCAACACTGGCAGCTCGAACTGGTACAGTGTACAGGAGAGCAACATAGCGGCCAAATTGGAATTAAATCATTAAATCAGCCAAAATAACAGAAAGCATAACACGAAATAATGCCCAGAAATTTATGAACCGATAAATCGATATAATTTGTAAATATATCACCCAAACACTCACACCTTCCTTTTTGAATTTGTGTAAATATTTTAGTATTCAAGATAAAAACCGAGAAAAATAGATCTTTTGATTTGCAAAAATAAACGAAATTCTTATGCAGATTTGAGAAAAGTTTCACGCATATATGAATAATGAATAAAAAATGAAAAAAAACATTCTTAGATTAGAAATTGAAAGTGTACGGTTCTGAAATAAATATTTCTTTGAAAATATCTTTCTTTAATCTTAGAAATATCAATTTATAGTATTACGAGCCTTTATTATTGAAGTTCAACTTGAGCACCTATGTATGTGCTACTTTTTCCTTCTTGTAAATTATCGCAGGTATGTAAGTTAAGTGCTAAGAGTTTGGTGAGGAAACCGAATACCGTGCGCTCCGAACCTTTGTTTTAATTAATTGGGACTAATTTCTTTCATGCTTTGGATGAAATTTTACTTGGGAGTTATTTTTGTTATCCTGTTGCTTGGATGCCATTTTCAAAAATGGCGCCCAATCTGGGCCAAATGGTAAAATAAAAAAAAAAAACTCGTAAATTACTTAGAAAATGTCCATGGCTTGAATAACGGTAGATGTTTTAAAAGATAGGTGTGGACAAGACGCATCTTTGGGTAAAATATCAGTACTGCCACTTTTGGAAAACAAACTTCTTTTGGGTGGCACCCCCTTTTTTTGATAATTTTAATATTTTGAACAAGAAAAAAGTTCTGAAGACCAACGCATGTTAAGAAAAAAAAGTTGATGTCTTAAAAAAAAGGTGTTGAGTAGACGCACCTTCGACTAAAATTTCAATGTTGCCACTAGTTAGGAACATAGACACTTTCTTATGTCAAAGGGTGGGACTTTAATTTTTGTTTGTAATTTTTAATATTTTGAACATGAAAGTTAAGGAAACGCATCCAGGCGCCAAACGTGTGTTAGAAAAATAGTGGTTGCCATCCTTAAAGATAAGTGTTGTGTGGGCACTTCGTGCAGTAAAAATCTTGGTGTTGTTATTTTTTGCAACATACTGGTTTTTGTATGTCAAAGGGTGCGATCTCCACTTTTTTTGTAATTTTTAGTATTTTGAATAAGAAAAAGCTTGCAACATGGGTTTTTGTTGTATCGATCTTGCCCTTTAGAAATAATTGATACAGACCAGATTAATATTAATTCATTTTTAATCCAAAAATACTTAAAATATGAATTCAAATGTTACATTAATAGTTTAATATAATTGCAGATAAATAACAATGTAATAGCAAGAACGAATTTAAGCGGGAGCACGTGAAGCATGAAAATCTTATAATGAAAATGTCAAAATGAAAGATGTGACAATAGCGTTTAAATGAATGAGACAAATATACATTATAATTATTAAATATTAAGCGTTGTTCATTTACATGATAATTTAAGGATATGACAATCTTCCACACTAATTATTGCTCATAATCTTGAAGATAAGCTGGTCGCCGACGATGTCTGCCAGTTCTGCGGACTACAGGTATGTTTCTTGGTACTGCTACAGGTTGTGTTTGAACTTCCGTGTTACTTGGACTCACCGGATCTTCATCAAATTGAATTTGTATTTCCTCTATCCTTGGCTCACTTCTTTTCGGTGGATCTTCTTGAAAAGTTACCTTATTTTTGTTTGGAACAGCCACATTTGATTTATATAATTGATTGATGTGACGTTTTATTACATAGCCGTTGTCAAGCTCGACTTCATAGTGTAAATAACCAAACTTTTTCTTGATGATTCCAAATTTCCATCCTGCCTTTCCGCTTGAGTAGAATCTTGACTGAACTCTATCTCCCACACTTAGGTTTCGAGGTGTTACATTTTTATTGGTGGACTTCTCATATTTCGGAGGACGTCACGTAATGCATCTAGTCTTATTCTCATCTCTCTTCCAAGGTATTGTTGTGCTGGGCTTTTCCCATTTGATAAAGGTGTAGCTCTATAACGATATAAAATGTCACGTACCTTATCATGTATTGAACCTTCTTCCTCTAGCATGGCGTTTAATTTAGATTTTAACGTTTTAACATGTCGTTCGGCCAATCCGTTAGTGGCGGGATGTCCTGATGCTATAAATTTTTGTACTATACCATTTTCTTGGCAATATACTTTGAACTCGGTGTTTTGAAAAATTGAGGCGTTATCTGAGACGATAACTTTTGGTAAACCATGTGTTGCGGCAATCTCTTCAAGAAAATGTATCGTTATTTCTGATGTGGGTGCTGATTTTACGACTTTTATTTCTGGCCACTTTGATTTAGCATCGATTAAAACAAAAAAGTTATAACCTTGGAATGGACCAGCGTAATCCATATGAACCCTATCGAAGTTTTCAATTGGTTCATCCCAATGATGACTAGTGATCTTAGGCGGACTATTTTTAACGAGAGCACATTTTTCACAAGCTCTGACCATTTTTTCTATACTTGAATCTATTCCATTCCAATAAAAATATTTCCGTGCAAGTTGTTTCATTCTTACAATGCCGATGTGAGTATGATGTAGTTCCTTTAGGATTTCGTCTTGAAGAGTTTCTGGAATAAGCACACGATTACCTTTGAAGATAACTCCATCTTGTAATGAATAATCTGGGTTTTCTACTTTTCCTTTAACTAATTCGTCTGTAAGCTTTGATAATTTTTGATCTTTTTCTATTTCGTTCGCTATTGATTTTGCTGTAATGGATACGGTTGATATTTGATTTATAATTTGATCTTGAAGGTCTTTGATTTCGTCATCTAAAAAGAATTTGAATTTTTGAAATGAACCAGTGGCTGGACTTCTTGACAAGCAATCTACGTGATGATGTTCTTCCGCTTTTTTGTGTTGAATTTTGTAGTTGAAACCTTGTAGAAACGAAGCATATCTTAGAAGTCTGCTTGATGTCATCGCTGGAATTTTTGAATGCTCGTGAAATATTCTTGTGAGTGGCGGTAATTAGAATGAATTCTCTTCCATATAGATACATGTGAAATTTATCAACAGCAAAAACTATCGCTAATGCTTCTCGGTCGAGTTGGCTGTAATTTTGCTCTGACGAAGTTAAAGCCCGAGATATAAAAGCAATTGGTCTTTCGGATCCCCTGTCAATATGTGACAAAACAGCTGCTATTCCAAACGGACTTGCATCACACGCTAATGTTATCTGTAATTTTGGATCATACGCTGTTAGTATCTGATCGGTCATGATTTCATATTTGAGTTTGATAAACGCTGCTTTGCACGAACTGGACCATCTAAATTTGTTATTTTTTTGAAGTAACTGCCGTAAAGGAAAAGTTATGGTAGAAAGATCTGGGATGAACTTGGAATAATACGTTGTCATTCCCAAAAATGTTCGCACCCCATCTGAATTTTTTGGTCGTGGCATATCTTTAATGGCTTGAATTTTATCTGGTGATTTTAAAATTTGATTTTTACGTATAACGTAACCTAAATAACGGATTTCTTCTTTAAAATATTCACATTTATCTTTATTAATATGTAAATCGTACTCTTGTAATTTTTCGAAACAGCGAATTAAACGTTCTCTACACTCACCAACTGTTGCACCATGAATAATAATATCATCAAAATAAGATAACGCCTTCTAATCCTTGAAGTATTTGGTCTAATATTCGGTTGTACTCGCTGGGAGCAGTTTTGATACCAAAAGATAGTCGATTCATTCGATACGTGCCTCTGTGTGTTGAAATTGTCTGGATCTGCTTGCTCTCATCATCCACTCGTACATGAAGATATGCCTTATATAAATCCAGTCGGCAAACAAATTTAGAATGTCGTAATTTATTTAGAAGTTCGTCGATTCGTTTGATTGGGTAATGAGCCGTTTCAAGTTGAGAATTAACACCTACTTTGTAGTCGACGCATAGCCTCACTTTACCATCGGGTTTTGGAATCACCACAAGAGGTGAACCCCAGTCGCTCGTATTTACTTTTGTTATTATTCCATCTTTTTCTAAATCGTTAAGTTCTATTTCAACTTTATCGCGTAGTGCGAATGGGACTTCCCGATGTTTAACAAAAACAGGTTTCGCTTTTTCTTTTAGTTTCAAGAACAAACAACGTTTGGAATAGAACCCACTCTTTGTTCAAAAATTGTGGAATATTTGTTCATTATTTCTGTGATTGACTCGATTGTGAAGACTTCGTTGCTGAGATGTCGGGCCGGTTGATCGATCTGCTGTAAATTTACGTTCAGATGTCTAATCCAAAACTCTGCCTAGGAGTGGTGCGTATTTCGAAGGGATGATATACATCTCTTCTTTCGACGTCATATTTTGGTATGTTACCTGGACTTCAACCTTTCCTATTGGAGCGAATATCTCTCCGGTATTTATGATCTAAAACCAATATCAACCTCGTTCATGGGAACTTTTATATTTTAATTGCAGAAATCATCGAATCGAATATCAAAATGGATGCGGCTCAACATAATAAGCTTATTGAAGCCATGACCAGCATGACGTCAGCCTTGCAAAATCAACTACCAGATCATAGAAGAACAAATAATGCGAGTATTAATATAATTTCAAATTTAGACCCATTCGACTCGAAGACTGAACAATTCAAGAACTACAAGGAACGACTAGAAATTCATTTTGAAATAAAAAATATTTTCGAAGACAAAGTAATGTGCGCTAGACTCCTTTTACAATATATTGGCTCATCAAACTATGCTATCTGGAGGCTTTTCCGCAAAATTTTTCATGTTAAAAATATTAAAAACTACTAAAATGAGAAAGGTGCCACGAAGGGGTATAATCCCGAAAAGTGGCAACACTTATATTTTACCCGAACGTGCGCCTACTGAATACCTACCTATCTTTTAAGACATCAATCGTTATTTTAACAATGAAAACTATTTACGAGTTTTTTTATTTGACCATTTGGCCTAGATTGGGCGCAATTTTAGCCCTTCAAAGCGCACGGGACTCGGTTTCCTGGCCGGACTATTATATTCTATAATATGCCCTTTAAAGATCAACATTATTGTTATAGAGCTACAAGTCATAATCAAGAAAACGGAATACCTACTCTCTTATAATTAAAATAAGGAGTGTTCGTTTTTCTCTGTCAAAAATAAAATTAGAAAAGATTATTATTGTTATTGAACTGAAGCAAACAGCACTAGTTTTATTTATTGATTCCATAATAATTTAAATAATTAAAAAGTAGATGGAAAGTATTTTTATGTATTTGTTCTGCGTATATCATTTCTAATACTATCTACTCATGGCCGTAGCCAGTGGGAGATCACAGGGGTTTGAACTCTAACAGTTTTAAAATGCACACCGCAAGAAACATCTAAGAACTTACCTAAGAGATTCTACCGATAGATATAAAATTTTAGGGTTGGAGTTAATATCAGTTCATCGACAAATTGGGACTAACACTGATGAGGAAGTTATCTTGTGGGAAGATTCTTTTTCTCATAGGAGTGAGTTTTGCGCAAAAAATTAAATGTTTGACGTTTAAGCATAGTTTACAGTTCGCATGCAAAAGAAAAATCAAACTTAAAAAAAAAAACAATTTTTCACATATTTTATTCCTAATTGTATAATATTTTAGGCACAAAATGTTTGTCTTTTCCTAAGCCACCCATTGAGTCGTTAATTAACCCCTTATTAATAAACTCAATTGGCCTTAAAATGAAACACACTAAATTTTGGATGCAAAAATAATTTGCATGCAAATAATGCAGCGAGGTGAATATATATATATTTTTTTTTTTAAGTGTAAATATTGCCCAATTGTTTTATAGTTCTATGACAGCAATGGTTTCATTTTGCATGAAACTGTAAACAAATCATGCAAAAAAGTAATTTTGTATTTCACCTCAATAATTTTTGACATGCGAAAAAATTAGCATAGATCTCACACGGGAATTGTAAACTAGGCTTTATAACTAAGAAATAATTTTTGCGCAAGAAAATGCCACTGAAATTTTGTTGACAAAAAATGCGTTTGGAATTTTTATTCTGCTTTAATTTAAAAAATCATTAACAGCACGGACATTTTTTGTTTGAGTACAATTCTTTTTTTCACCACCAAGCTTTTTTTTACTTTATCGAGCCCACACCTTCAGCATGACAGTCCAACTCCCTAACCATTATGCCACGAGGTACTACTACAAAAATTATATATTGATGCATGATTTGACATTTGGGCGTGAATATGAAAAATAATTCACGCTTGTGGATTCGGGCCTTTGATTGAGCTTGGATTCGAAATTTGTATACGAAAAATATTCATTAAAGTTTAAGTCTAGTTTCTGTTATAACAACCTTGTTGTTGACCAGTGTACAGGGCCGGACAAGCTATACGTGCAAGTGGTGCAAGTGCGCAGGGCGTTGAGCCATATGGGCGCCTTGAGCAAGCATTACATAAGGCACTCGCTCGTAACCGCTACTTGAATTTCTTTTTAATAGCTCAAACCAATACCGATATCCATTATTTAACCACCAGCTTAAAAACAGATATGAAAAACCGCGGGGAATAACGATCAGAGTTACATTTTCAGAAATATTCCATCACGTTTTTCAGATATTTCCGTTAGAAAATCAAAAAACCCGCGGCACTTATGATTTTCCGTTTGCATTTTGATCCCAATTTTTATCATTCTTTTCTAAATCGTTCTTTTTTCGATTCGTTTCTTAGACACGTAGAAGATGGCGCTATGATCTCATTTTCGAATGAAGTTGACTTCGATCGTTCTTTCCCGCAGCCTTTCATTTATATTTATATCTTCTATTCCAAAAATAAGTCGATGTCTACCTTCCTTTTCACACCTACAAAGTTCGCCACCATTTTGTTTGGCTCTTGGGGATACCTTGTTGAAAAAAGGATTGCCAAGTATTCCTCTTCACGGAGAGAATTGAAAAATCACTAATTGAAAAATTTGCAGTTGCAATTTACGAATCACGTTTTATTCGTAAATCAAGGCATTTTGTTCCCAAATTAATACAAAAACTGGTAATTTCACATTCAAAACGTAGCAATTTACAAAATTTGTTTCTTCGTGATTTGCAATTAAAATCCATGATTCAAGCTTGTACTTTTCATAGCAAAATACAACTTTTTGGGCGTAATTTACTCTCCAAAGTAATAATATCACAAACAGCATTTAAAAATATTGATTTGCGATACAAATTTAGTAATTTACATGATGCACAATCACTGATTTAGGTTTTTTCTGTCGCAATTTGCAACTCCATGAGAATAGTCGCAAATCACCAACAAAAAAATCCTAAATCACGACTTTCTTGTCGCAATTTACTTCTCGAAGAGATAGAGCACAAAAACATGGCAGGTATCTCATCATCAATGTGTGACACCAACGATCTGTAATGCAAAATGGCCTGGTGGTTGCATGCTCGCTCCGTAACTGGAGGGTTGCGATTTCAAATCCAAGTAGAGTCAAGCGTAAAGTATTTATTTCAAATAAATTAAATTAAATGTGTATACCTGCAAAATAAAGGGTAGAGCAGGATTGATCTTTCCAAGTGGCAATATCACGAAATAAAAGTGGTGATCACAAATCTTTTTTGCAAATTTACAAATTGTGCAATTGAGGAATATTTGGATCAAATTGCGATTTGTTGTTCGCAATTTTGTTTTCTCTCGATAGCATAATTGATACTAAAAGAGGGCTGATTTACGATTTTGCTCAGTTTTGCAAATTGCAAACAAACAGTCGTAAATTACGAAATCCGGAGCCAAGGTATAAATCGGGATTCATTTTTCGTAATTTGCAGCTCATTTTTCGTGATATGATCCAAGAATTCTTTCCGTGTTCGGTAGGTAATGAGGAAATGACTTCTTCCACCAATAACCATATAAAGCTTGGGCCGGCCCTGCCAGTGTAATTACATTAACCTTAAAGAACTTTCCATTTAGCACTGCAATGAGTACTTAGAAAGAGTTTATGTTCAATAAAACTAAATACGGTAAGAATTATTTTGAAGATAAAAGAGTAATAAAAATCTAAATATCTTCAATTTAAATGCGGTGATGTCATAGAAAAAGTGTTAAAAGCCTTATATCAATCTCAGTGATGGAGTAGGTACTAAAAATGTAGAATGATTTCAAATGTCAAAATTAATATAACAGTACTTTTACGTCATCTTTAACTTGCCCCACTGTAAGCCGGTTTAAAGCAAGAAATAAAATATGAGACAATATTTTTGATTTGACCACACAAAAAGTGTATGTATTGTATAGGTATATCTAATGTGTGTTTTTTTTTACTGACTTAAAAAGAAATTCAATTTAAATACCACCTACCTACATTTTAGAAAATTGAGGTCAACTCAAGCTCCTCGAACCTTGAATTGTATGATGATGAGATATAAATTGGTTAAAAGATTCGCAATTACTTTAAAGATTTATTGTTATGCATCTATGGAATTTCGTAGACATTAAATCACGTCATCCAAATAAAAATTAATTAAAACTAAAAATAAAATAACGGAATTACCAAGTGATGCGAGAATAATGAAATAATTATTCAACAATTTTCAAAATTTACTGAAACAAATATCATCAAAAATGATAACTAATGATAGAGCAGATAATATCAGACCTAGTATTGTTTGATACAGGTAGGTACTCAAATAAACAAAAATAAAAAATGATGTAAAAGATGACCATTTGAATTATCACTTTTAACCATACCCATTAACCCTTCATGACGACTCACGGTTTTAAAATAAATCAATTTCGAAAAAAATAGGGACCAAAAGAACATTGCCCCAAAAAAACTCATTTTTCAATGAAAGTATTTTCTCAACCAATAACCTATTTCAAAAATATCTCAAAATAAAAACCTTGGACAAAACAAAAAACTATTCCCAAGTCTTTGAATAACTAGCCTTGTAGGCAAAAACTAAATACCCTACTAGCTACTGTCTTACATTACACCTTCTAATTCTATTCACGCAGCCTGTGGGTCGTTTTATTGATAAACAAAAATCTTATACTTGATTTCGACTTATCTTTCGCATCTGACCAAATACCAACCTTGACAAAACAGGGTGATCGATGTCAAAAAATGGATATGTATGTATGTGCTCTTTTGTTTGGTGTCAGCTTTTGATTTCTAACTTTCATAATAATTATAATTTAGCTGACACTCTTATTTTGTTATCACCAGGAAACCATAATCTATTTTTTTTCCACACCATCGAAAAAGGTTCAACGACTTGTGTGGTATCTTGCTTATGAGTAAATAAATTTTGCTCTCCCTGTCCCTATAGGCATAGGGCAAACAAAATATATGTATGAAGACTACACATGTCAAAAATTTAATACTCTTTGCAGCATTGCTATACACATTTCGCTGACTTTAAAATACAAATTATTTAATTTACCAAAATAAGAAATAACTTTTTTTTTCTAAAACATTTACGTAGTTATACATTTTTTAATTGTTTAAAATTATTGTTAACAATAAAAGCTGAAAAAAGTTGTTCGTTTCCGAGTTTTATTTTCCATTTGCTGGATTTTTTTCAGTGCGAAGCCCAGAGCGATACGTTGCTACGAGATTTTAAAAAGCGAGATTTTAATTCGATTTGGTTGAAATTTGCGAGATTTTTCAGTGCGAGATTGTAATACGAGATTGTTAAATGCGAGTTTATGAGAAACATCATTTTTAATTTGCGAGATTTCGTTTTTCGAGATTTTCAAAAAAATTCGAGATTTTGGTTTGCGGGATATCGAACTACTCCCATTTTAATACTTATTTGTTTTTTTTTTACTTGAAATTATAGGTACTATAAGGCAAGTTTTGGATTCGTGCAAAAAAAAAAAAATTTAGATAACAATCAAACATTATATTACGATGATAGAGAACACCAAAAAAGTGGTTGGCACAATTCTGTCTGTCTGTCTGTTCGTCTACAGCCTAAACGGCTCCATCGATTTTCTTCAAACTTGGTACATAGTGGTTTTTGGTAATTCTGCCGACACGTTTTTTCATTGTTTTTTAGATCCAAAAATATTGGTACCTGCCGTACAAATTTTTTAGCAATTTTACATAATCATATTTTTCTCAAAAACGCCTCAACAACTTTTCTTAAAAAAAATTCAAGAAATTTATTTTAGTAATGGCTTCCTTTGAGTGGAAAACCATTTTTCAAAAATGGTTATTAATGGTACCTCCCAAAGAACCATTTCTTTTATTTTTAATTTTCTTCAAAACTGTACAACCGATTTCAACTATTTTTTTTTATACAGAAGCTTCAAACAAAAAAATAAATAGTTTTGTGTACCAAAATTAAAAAAAAAATATTTTTTGGATTTTTAAAAAATTTTTCAAATTTTTTTTTGGAAAATCAAATATTTTGAAAACGACAAGATCAATTATTTTGAAACTTGATACTTGAGAATTTTTAAGTACTCTCTAAAATATTTTTAGAAAAAATTTTACATTTATGAAAAAATAACGGTACCTTCCATACAAAAGTTAAAAAACCGCAAAGGAAAATATTTTTTGTCTCAAAAACGACTCCTACGATTTTGATTAAACTTTTTCTATATACTAAAATTAGTACGGTCTACTACTAAAAACTATAAAATTTTACACTTAGCAACTATTAATAGTAGGTACCTGTCATAGAACGTATTTTTTTATTTTGAATTTTATCGTTATCGGCTAAACGGATTACGGTGAATTTTCTTATATACAAATTTCAGATAAAATTAAATAATATTGCATATCAAAATCTTAAAAAATTTTTTTTTGAATTTTTAAAAAAAGTTTCAAAACTTTTTTTTGAAAATTCGATATCTCTAAAACGGATTGACAATTTTTTTTTCAAATTTTGTTTTTATATACACATAAGTATAGACTTTAGATTTGCATTCCAAAATTTGTTCTTAAAAATGTTTTAATAATCTTATATATAAAAAATTAATTATTTAAAAAACAGCTCCAACGATTTTAATTTTTTTTCCCAGACAATCATATTCAATCACGAATTAAGATGGCATACTCTTTGTTCAGCTCAAACTGTCAGAGGAGTTGTTTTAGCCAATTTAAATGCCGTTTTTCATGCTTCTCTACATTTTTCTCTCCTAATTTGCATGTTTTTATATACAATTTTCTTAAACCCACAGTGTCTTCAACTTAAGAGCAAGTACGTGCGACCCAGTCGTGCATTTAATTTTTTTTAATCAAGTTGTCGAGTGAATTTTTTTTTGAGAAATTAAATTTCAACGTTAGTATTTTTGAAAAAAAAGAAAAAAAAATAAGCCAAGAAAAATAGGCGAAAGGGCCCTTACGAAGCAGTATAAGTCAATTTACAGATTAACTAGTTGAAGTGAAGTGCGGAAGCTTGCTTATTGAAGAAAAATTTCGCAGTTCGCACTTTAATGTGCCGAGTCAGTTAATTCGCACATTAACTAGTTGAGGTGCACATTAACATATTTCACAATTTAACTGTAACATATAGGTACATTAGGGTGGTCGTTATATGGGTTTTTTGAGTTTTTATATGTAAATCAGCTCCAAATAAAGAAATAAATATTCCCTAATTTTTCAGATCTTTATTTACATCCTCTATAATAGCTTCAGGGTTAATTTAATTGCCTTTTTACTTGCGACACATGGACAGAAACATAGGTAAAAGTGGTTCTCACAATTATGTCTGTTTGGCTACAGCCTAGACAGCTGGACTGGTTTTCTCAAAACTTCGTACATAGTGTTATTTGTGGATTCTGCTCACATATTTTTTTTTTATTTTTCTTAGAAACAACAATTTCAATATCTTATTTTTCTCAAAAACGGTTCCACAACTTTTCTAAACAAAAATTCAATACATTTCTTTTAGTAAAGGCTACATTTGGATAGGAAACTATTTTCCAAAAAATGTTTATCAATGGAACCTCCAAAAGAACTATTTTTTTACTTTCAATTTTCTTCAAAACGGTACTTTTGATTTCAGTAATTTTTTCTTACACAGAAGCTTCTTAAAAATATAAACAGTTTTTCCTCCAAAATTATTAAAAAAATATTACATACATACATATTTGGATTTTAAAAACATGTTCAGTTTTTTTTTTTTTTGAAAATCAAATATTTTGAACGCACTACACTGGTCGATTTTTTGAAACTAGGTATTTAAGGACTTTTTTAACACTTTAAAGAATATTTTAAGAATAATTTTATATTTATGAAAAAATATGGATACCATCACTACAGATTTGACAAGCCGATAAGGGAAATATTTATGTATTAAAATTAACTCCTACGATTTTGATTAAACTTATTCTGTATGCTTACATTTTTTTTTATTTAAACTTTTTCATTTTCGAAACATTTAAGGTAGGTAGAAATGGTGGCAAGAGCGTAACACTCGCTCTTTGCCCAATTAGCACTGGATTGCGCCGTTTTGATACCATAACTCGTTTGACCTGTGTATGAAAGCAGATAAAAGCGTTCCTTGCTTTGAAATAGGACGGCTGTGAAGTATGGTTAATGAACCTTGTGAGTTGGGTCATAGGACACTTACTCGATCGGATCGCATCTTGCCCGAGCTTGCCACATTATGCCGAGCTCGGCAGGTTGTAGAATAGCAACGAAGCGCGATCGATCATGATGCCCCTCAGAAACCCGGGTTCCGATTACTCACGGACTTTGGATCTGGGGGGGAACATGATGCAGAACGCAACAGATTTTTGTCTCAGATCCATTTCGTGGCGTTAAGAAAAGAGATCAAGTCTTTGATCTTCATTTCAAAAAGCTCGTTTAGGTCGTCAAAAACAGCCATTCCAAACGATTGTGCTCTCATTCTGGCTAGAGCTGGACATTTACAGAGAAAATGAAGGACCGTTTCCTTTTCTTGCTGTTCTCCACAGCTGCGACAGTGAGTATTGTAAGGAATGCCCAGCCTCGCCGCATGTTCTCCAATTGGCCAGTGTCCAGTGCAGGTTGCTACGACCCTGGCTATGTCCCGCCTGGGTCTACATATGAGATCAATTGTTCGGGATTTATTTTAGGCGGGCCAGATCGTTCTGGATATTTTGCAGTTGGTTAAACTGCTCCACCTACGATTGGATTCCCTAAGGAAAATTGACAATATATTGCCCTTCACAATTCGAAGGCGAATGTAGACTCTTTCCGCAAGTGAGATGTGAAGGGCTGATCCTTGCCTGGCTAGTTCATCTGCCCGTTCATTTCCCTCAATGTCATTGTGACCAGGAACCCTGATAAGAGTGACCTTGAGGTTAAGGTTTAGAATTGCGAGCTCATCTCGGCATTGTTGGACCAATTTAGAGCATGATGTAGCCGAATCAATGGCTTTAATAGCCGCCTGACTCTCTGTAAGGATGGCTGTATTATGATTTTGGTTTGGATCTGCTTTTAGTATCTTGCATGCCTCCCTGATTGCCAGTATTTTAGCTTGAAATACACTAGCAAAATTCTGTAGCCGAAATGACTTGGAGATGTTGAGAGACTCAGAGAAGACTCCTGAGCCAACACCGCACTCCATCTTTGAGCCATCAGTATAGATAGTTGTGCCGAAGTCTCTCGTCAAGGCCGGCGTCATCATCCCAGTCCCCTCTGGATGGGAATAAGACTTTAAAATCTTTACTGAGGCGCGGTAGTCAGTGGGAGTCGAAAGCGGGAATCAAATTTGTGATATTGCTGTTACCATAAGGTTTAGCAACCCAAGTTGATTCTTTAAGTCTTAAGGCACTGCAAGATACTAGATATTTTATGTGTAGATCAAGTGGTAGAAGGTGCAGAAAAACGCTTAAGGCATTCGTTGGGCAAGATCGAAGAGCCCCTGTGGTACCAACACTAGCTGTTCTTTGAACCTTTTTGAGTTTATCGATGTTATATGCGTTGTTTAGTTGCGGGCCACATCGAAACATTTAAAACTTGACAAAATGTTTATCAAAATACTCATCCAAATACAGCTATTTTGTATAATATTAAGCGAGATAAAATCGGTGCGATATACTACCAAAATAATTAATAAATAGTACCTCCTCCTATAGAATGTAGTTTTTATTTTTATTTTCTCATTATCGCCGGAACGGATCTAGATTATTTTTTATATACATATTTCAAACAAGTTCAAATAATACCTAAACATTATCAAATTTTTGAAAATCTGATATCTCGAAAATGGGTATAATGCATAAATGAATGTTAAAGATTTGCATACCAAAATGTTTCGTTAAAAATGTTTTAAGAATTTGATATATTTTTTTTTTTAAACCGCTCCTAGATGAAGAACTCAGATGGCATTATCTTTTTCACCTAAAACTATTAAAGGAGTTGTTTAAGCTGATTTAAAAATCGTATTTCATGCTTTTAAAGATTTTTCTACCAAAATTTTCTTGTATTTATATATATTTTTTTAAACACGCAGTCTAATATAATATATAATATAATATAATAATAATAAAAATATATTCACCTCACAGCAATATATGCATGAAAATTGTTTTTGCTTCCAAAATTTGTTGTTTTCTATTTTTAGGCCTATATCTAATTTATTAATGAGGAGTTAATTAATAATTCAATGGGTGGCTTAGGCCAAGGCAAACATTTTGCGCCTAAAATATAATACAAAATTAAGCACATAATAGGTGGAAAATTGCTTTGAAAATCTGATTTTTCTTTTGCATGTGATGTAAATTGTGCTTTAACGCCAAGCATTTAATTTGTTGCGCAAAATTCACTCCTATGAGAAATTGATTCTTCCCATTATGATAACTTCCTCAGTGTAAGTCGCAATTTGTTTACCTTCATCGGTAGAATTTCTTAGGTAAATTTTCAAATGTTTCACTGCCGAAAAAGTTCTTCCCGGTGTGCATGTTAAACCCGTTAGAGTCACCAAAATTTTGAGAAGCTTGTCAAAGTCAAGCCCCTATGATCCCCCCTGGCTATGGCCTTGAGGGTAGGTAACTGATGGTCTTGTTTCGGTTTCTCGGGTACTGGATCTCTTGTAGTAGTAGTAGCAGTTGACGTCCTGAACTCGATGTTATTCGAACTGGAACATATATCGAGCTTTCTAACTATCGAGTAGGTGTTGAGGTTGAGGAACCGTTTCAGCCTTGATACTTCCAAGTATGCCTCTGGCCAGCAGGGGTATCGATCAATCATCGTAATAAAGAAGAAACCTCTTGCCATGTGTGATGTAGACAATGGACCAGCAATATCCATGTTGATATGTTGTGAAGCGCTGTGATGTCAAGCTCTAGAGGACGATTGCTGCCTTGTTATCGACTAATTTTTGACCTCTGAAAACCGTGAAAACAATTGAATAACGATTGTCTGCTTGTCTGAGGAATAAATGGTAGAATTTTGAGTGTTGATGTGTCGAGTGTAAATTTTGTGTCTGAGAAAACCAGAAGTTTAAGTTCAACATCATCCATCTGTTGTTTCACAAACACTTCGAAATCGATAGCAAATCCATTTATAAATGTCAGACTCAGGACCTCGGCTCTCATGACATTCAGATAACACCCATTTTTTTTTTTATTTCGGAGGCAAATAAACTCCACTTCAACTGAATGAGCACATGAATTTTGTAACGAGGTGTTACACGCTTACCTTTTACCACCAACATCGCTAGACCCAGCAGGTATACCTTAAGAATTGGAGATCCATAACCAGCGACACTGCAATACCCAACAGCACGAGATATGCACATGAGGCCAACACACCAACAACATACACAGTATGTTTCCATTCACCTCATTACAATTAACACCCACTGGTTACGGAAAAGGTATCATGAGGAGCTTACGCCGGCGAATGAAATTACCCTTTCGGTCAGTGCTGAAGTCAATAGAGCTAGAGTAAACTATTCAATAAATCAGTTTCACTTAAGCTGTTGACGAGCGTAGTATAACTGTGATCTTGCCACCAGGGGCCTATACCTGCGATCTTGCCACCAGGGGCTTATACCTGTGATTCTGCCACCATGGGCGTATACCTGTGATCTTGCCACCAGGGGCGTATACCTGCGATCTTGCCACCAGGGGCGTATACTTGCGATCTTGCCACCAGGGGCTTATACCTGTGATCCTGCCACCAGGGGTATACCTGTGATCTTGCCTTCACGGGTGTAAACTTGTGAAATTGCCACCAGGGGCGTATACCTGCGATCTTGCCACCAGGGGCGTGTACCTGAGATCTTGCCACCAGGGACGTATGTCTGTGATCTTACCACCAAGGCCGTATACCTGCTATCTTGCCACCAGGGACGTATACCTGTGACCTTGCCACCAGGGGTGTATACCTGTGATCTTGCCACCAAGTTAATAAGCCCATCTCGTAAGCTGGTCTATCATTAGATATTTTATTACTATATGAATTTGTATGCTTTATTTTATTTATAATAAAGAATTTATTATGGGGTTATAAGGCCTTTCAAATTGAAGTTTGGTGTTTTTCTTCAAAACCAACCCTGGCAAACCAGCGAGCAAAACTTCGACTGGAAATCACATCCTAATTTTCAAAGCTGGTTGGTCAAATTTTTTTAAGACATTTTGCATTGTGCGAGAGTTAATATAAACAATAAAAATTATTTCAAAAATTGTTTTGTTTCCTTCCATTAGCTTTTATTACCAGTTTCAATATTTATGCTTATTCAGTTGATACAAAAAAATTGAATTTTTCTTATACAAAGGTATAGTGCCCTCCATTTTCATAGTTTGGTGAATCGTAGTCATCCATTTAAAATTTTCGCACTTACGAGTATTGTACGTTCTGGTATAGTCCCGCATAGTTTCGGTTTTTGTATTTGCGTCAGTCTCCCAGTTTCACGTTACGGACCCGTGAATTGGCTTCCAAGATCGTGCGATTTAACGCCGCTTGACTATTTTCTGTGAGGATATGTGAAGTCGCTAGTCTACGCTGATAAGCTCGAAATCATTGACAACTTGGAGGTTATTCACCGCGTTATTGCCGATATACGGCCACAAATGTTGGAAAACTTAATCGAAAATTGGATCTTCAGATTAGAATACGTTCAAGCCAGCCGTGGCGGTAATATGCCAGAATTTATATTTAAATTATAATGCCACAAGATTATCTTTCGAATAAAGTAAATTTCAGGTCAATAAACAAAATCATCTTTCTTTTATTCCATTTCAAAATTATATACCTTTAAAAAACACCCTTTATATCTACAAGAAAACATTTTATTTCAGTTCAGCTAGCAATATTCAAAAGTACCATTTCAAGTGTTTCGCTAACTACGACGGAAATAACAGAGATTTACAAGAATGTCAGTCAACTTTTTGATACGACAAGTCCAGACTAATAATTCTAAGCATACTTTTTGCCCCTGAGCTCAAATCCGTCTTCCATTTTCCGCCATCAATTATACATCTTTTTGAGGTTTTCCCGTAAAAAATGAAAAAAATAAACATATATAAAAACAATGAATTGAATGAATAAAAATAACTACTACTACTACTACTAACTACTAACGGGTGATTTTTTAAGAGGTTTAGAACTTTAAAAAAAAAAAAAACACAAAAAATTCGAAAAAATGAATGAAATATTTATTTGAATCGATAGTTTGAACCTTGCAATTTAATGTTTAAAGATAATTTCATGCAAATGTTGACCGCGGCTGCGTCTCAGGTAGCCCATCCGCTGAGTCCAATTTTGGCATACTCTTTCACACATATCGGCCGGTATCTCACGAATGAATGCATGGATGTTGGCTTCCAGTGCGTCAATCGAAGCGGGCTTGTCCCTATAGACATTAGCCTTGACATACCCCCACAAAAAATAATCTAATGGTGTCAAATCGCACGATCTAGGCGGCCAATTGACCGGCCCGAAACGTGAAATTAACTGTTCACCAAACTCGCCTCGCAATTGCGCCATTGTTTCGCGTGCTGTGTGGCATGTGGCACCGTCTTGTTGAAACCGCATATCATGCAAGTCAAGAACTTCCATTTCGGGCAAAAAAAAGTTTGTTATCATCGCTCGGTAGCGTTCACCATTGACAGTAACGCTGCGATTCGCATCATCTTTGAAGAAATATGGCCCAATAATGCCGCCGCACAATGGGACCTCTTGTATGGAGAGCGTGCTCAAAATGCAAAATTGAAACTAACGGTTTCGAAAAAAATTATAATGAGGATTCAAAGTTGACATGATTGCTTATCAATATGTCAAGTTTTGAAGTTTTGGGAGACAGAAAAGTAATAGAAAATAAGCGATAAGAGTAGCAATTCGTGTAAATTCTAAAATCCATTGTGCAGTTGTAGGTCATTTGAAAATTTGGAAAAAATAAATTCGCGGTGAATACAAAAATATAAAAAATATATTGGCATCAAATGAAGGTCAGTGGAAAATGAAAAAATATTTTTATCAAATTAGAACAACATTTTTCCCTTACATTTTAACAAAATTGAAAAGTTACGTAGAAAATATTCAAAAAATCTTATTTCAGTTTTGCGCACCATGCTCTCACTTTTGACTTCTGTTTCATATAGAGGAATATTGATACTACTAGACCACGTATTCAGTTTTAAAAGCATTGTGCGCAAAATCAAAAAAAAAAAATTTTGAACATTTTCTACGTAACTTTTCAGTTTTCTTAAAATGCAAGTGAAATATGTTGATCTAATTTGATAAAAACATTTTTTTTATTTTAACTGACCTTCATTTGATGCCAATATATTTTTATATTTTTGTATTCACCACGAATTTATTTTTTTCGAATTTTCAAATGACCAACAACTGCGCAATGGATTTTAGAATTTACATGAATTGCTGCTTTTATCGCTTATTTTCTATTACATTTCTGTCTCCCAAAACTTCAAAACTTGACATATTGATAAGCAATCATGTCAACTTTGAATCCACATTACAATTTTATTCGAAACCGTTAGTTTCAATTTTGCATTTTGGGCACGCTCTCCATACAAGAGGTCCCAGTGTGCGCCGGCCCATAAACCGCACCAAACAGTGGCTTTTTCAGGATGCATTGGTAGCTGTTGCAATACTTCTGGCTGATCTTCACTCCAAATGCGGCAATTATGCTTATTTATTATGCTTATTTATGCCGACCATAAAATGGAAGCAGCGCGCGATGAACATTTCGAACCGAGCACGAATTTTGATAGTAAAATTCAATAATTTGCAAGCGTTGTTCATTTGTAAGACGATCCATGGTTAAATTGCAAACCAAACTGAAGCTGTTGACAGTAACACAAGGTACTAAACACACGTCAGCTGTCAAAACCAGTGTTGCCAAAACCAAACCAGCTAAAAAATCACCCGTTACTACTAGAAAACTATCATGATAGAAAACAATCATGACAGAAAACTATCATGATAGAAAACTATCGTGATAGAAAACTATCGTGATAGAAAACTATCATGATAGAAAACTATCGTGATAGAAAACTATCATGATAGAAAACTATCGTGATAGAAAACTATCATGATAGAAAACTATCATGATAGAAAACTATCATGATAGAAAACTATCATGATAGAAAACTATCGTGATAGAAAACTATCATGATAGAAAACTATCATGATAGAAAACTATCATGATAGAAAACTATTATGATAGAAAACTGTCAAGATAGAAAACTATCATGATAGTTTTCTATCAGAAAACTATCATGATAGAAAACTATCGTGATAGAAAACTATCATGATAGAAAACTATCATGAAAGAAAACTATCATGATAGAAAACTATCATGATAGAAAACTATCATGATAGAAAACTATCATGATAGAAAACTATCATGATAAAAAACTATCATGATAGAAAACTATCGTGATAGAAAACTATCATGATAGAAAACTATCATGATAGAAAACCGTCATGATAGAAAACTGTCTTGATAGAAAACTATCGTGATTGAAAACTATCACGATTGAAAACTATCTTGAAAGAAAACTGTCATGATAGAAAACTATCATGATAGAAAACTATCGTTATAGAAAACTATCATGATAGCAAACTATCATGATAGAAAACTATCATGATAGAATACTATCATGATAGAAAACTATCATGATAGAAATTTATCATGATAGAAAACTATCGTGATAGAAAACTATCATGATAGAAAACTATCGTGATAGAAAACTATCATGATAGAAAACTATCGTGATAGAAAACTATCATGATAGAAAACTATCATGATAGAAAACTATCGTGGTAGAAAACTATCATGATAGAAAACTTTCGTGATAGAAAAAAATCATGATAGAAAACTAATGTGATAGAAAACTATCATGATAGAAAACTATCGTGATAGAAAACTATCGTGATAGAAAACTATCGTGATAGAAAAATATCACGATAGAAAACTATCATGATAGAAAACTATCTTGTAGGAAACTATCATGATAGAAAACTATCATGATAGAAAACTGATTAAAAACTTCGCGATAGAAAACTATCATGATAGAAAACTATCGTGATAGAAAACTATCATGATAGAAAACTATCATGATAGAAAACTATCGTGATAGAAAACTATCATGATAGAAAACTATCGTGATAGAAAACTATCATGATAGAAAACTATCGTGATAGAAAAATATCACGATAGAAAACTATCATGATAGAAAATTATCGTGGTAAAAAACTGTCATGATAGAAAACTTTCATGATAGAAAACTATCATGATAGAAAACTATCATGATAGAAAAATATCATGATAGAAAACTATCGTGATAGAAAACTATCATGATAGAAAACTATCATGATAGAAAACTATCATGATAGAAAACTATCGTGATAGAAAACTATCATGATAGAAAACTATCATGATAGAAAACTATCATGGTAGAAAACTTGTAGGGGACACCCTAAATAATTAACAAACAAATGAACAAAAACTACATTTATAACAATCTGTAACAATAATTAAACAAAAATCTAAATAATCGCCCTACACCAATTAGTAATTTATATCACCCTGTAACAATCAAACTTCTTGATATACAGAATTCCATCAGCAATCAGCTGATCCTCTTTCGTCAAATATTGTAGGAAATGGGTGACATGATAGATAATGGTTAACCAGATCTTTCCGAAGGTCTAATCTAATCGATCTTTTCCATCCAAAATCTGGCCGAGCGCGGAACCATCCTTCGCATCAATTAGAAACTAAGTGGTTCAATTGATAAATAAAAAAAAATATATTATATCAAATTGAGGTAATTCGAATTCTCTGCAAAAATCAAAACAAAATCAAATTTTTTAAAAGTAAATTCCTATATATTTATTCACTAGGAAACTAACCCAAGTCACAGAGGCTTTAGTCCGTGCACTTGCACTGTGAGAAAACTTTCCTTCTCTGTGCTCGGTCGAGAAAGCTTGTCTTTTACGTCACCAGAAAAGACTCTCGAAGCAAACTATAACTTGGGAAAATAAAAAAAATATCCAAGTCACATCAGGGACTCGGAATTCTCCACAAGACGCAACCGAGTCCATATGATTGGCGATATCCAAACAAGGCCTGTAATCAATTTTTGCTGGTCTTCAAAATTCTCTGCGCAAGTATTTCAAAGAATATTACTTGGTGTGTCACGTGGCCACTGCGTTATCTTAGAACTCAAGGCCACCAAATCAGAGTCTGTGTGATCATTGTGGTCGTCATCACCAATAGATCACGCCATTACTGGACCGCCGTGAACGAAAACAACAGAAAGTAGAACACCAATAATCCACCATCGATCAAGAGTACAACCGCGATCGAAATCCATAGTCGCGACACAAGCAAAGCGCCCGTCATCCACGGTGCTCTACCAATATTAAATCGGCGATTGATCGCCATCCACTGATAACAGATCGAGACATTGTTACACCGAATCTATCAGCCCAGATCTGATACACACCATTCATCTCCAACGAGGCCTCTCTTTTGTGTACGATGCCTCGTCATCAAAATCTATAAGCAACGAGCGCTCCCGCTTAGCATAGGATTAAGATTAAATTTAAGTTATCTCCGCAATCTCCACTAGGCTGCTCACTTAAATTAAATACAAGAGGTCAAGTATTCTTTTTAATTATAATAATTGTGAATTCGTTCAAGTGCCAGAAGGTTTCTTTGTTTATCCCAGCGTTTAGCTAAATAGATCGAGCCACCTCTTATGTATGTTGTGCACATCATCCATCGGAGGGACCTGCCATCTACCTATGCGTATAGAGTAAACTTTTAACATCCAACAACTGCTGTAATAAAAGAACAGCCATATTCGGTAAGTGAGAAACGATTTTTGCTATTAATCTTTGAGTGTTTGGACGAATATTAATTTCATAGATACCAGGTAGATATAACATAGATTCGTAGATAAGTTGATAGAAGTAGAAAAGGAGGCTGTATTGAATAAACATAGTATACAGTGAGCAGCGAAATTAGATAAGAGAACACTCTTTTTTTTTGGTACGAAGTATAGGAAGCAACAATACGCTAAAGAGAATAAATAATATTCAAGTGATTATAAGTTTGGTTTAATTAGTTTTTTTTTGTCCATTTGAATTTAAATAAAATTGAAAGTTAAATAAAAAGAGAATAAAAAGAAAACAATTCCGAATTAAGCACATTTAGGGACGTACACAGGTATATTCAAAAAAAAATTTAAAAAAAAGAAGCAATTAATTAAATATAGTATCACAGAAAGGTTATCCAAAAGGGATTATCACAGAAGAGTATACATGGGGTTAAAGTTAACCTATAGATCGTAGAATAAAGCAATTTCATATCAACATAAGTTTTCCTACTTAGTTATTTTTTTTAGATTTAAGAGAGCCATTGATATATTTTTTTATTATTATTTTCTTATAATAAACATGAAATAATGCAAATATGAAACTGAAGCATTAAACTTTTTTTTATTTATTTATATTTAACTGAAATTATTTTAAGATGAAGTGAGATAATTTTTTTTGGAGCTATCAGGGGGCGTGCAATGGGTAATTATAATCGACGGATAAAGGGGGAGTGAAAACTCGCTCGAGTCTTAAATAAGGGGCTGTCGCCACAAGTATATATGCGAGGCGGTAGCCAAGGATGGTGGAGTTTATAAAAACTCGACTGAGGGTGGGTCACGCGATCGAAGCTTGCAACATCTATAGGCTTCCAAGCATATTCAGGTTTGTATCTTTTTCAATCTTGAAAGAGAAGGTATAGGTTTGCAGTGGGTTCAAACTTTAGAATATCCCAGGCATGAATGAAAGAACGGGGTCCGGTAAAAGTGCAAGTCCCCACGACTCCGACGAGCTAGCGTCAAGGACTCGCAAGCATGCCTGCCGCACTTCCTTACTAGAACAACCTACCCTGCAACCTACTAATCCCAAAGGAGTTCCTGTACTTCTTGGTAGTCAGTGGGAGGCATGACACCGCATGTTGTAGGGTAGGGACAGCTTCCCGTTACAAACTAATATGATAGAAAATCGTGATAGAAAACTATCATGATAGAAAACTATCGTGATAGAAGGCTTCAGATATACGCAGATCTAAGCAGATAACCGCGGGTATACGCAGGACAAACGCAGATATACGCTGGTCTATGTTGATATAAGCAGATGTACGCAGATGTTCGCAGATATACGCCAAACAGATACACGCAGATCTACGCAAATCTACGCAGACATACGCAGATATACGCAGGTCTACGCAGATGTACGAAGATCTACGCAGATCAACGCAGATGAACGCAGATATAGGCCAAATTACTCAAATAAGCGCAGATCTACGCAAATATACGCAGATCTGCGTAGATATACGCAGGTCTACGTGGGTTTACACAGATATACGTAGATAGAAAACTATCATGATAGAAAACTATCATGATAGAAAGCTATCTTGTAGGAAAACTATCATGATAGAAAACTATCATGATAGAAAACTGATAGAAAACTATCGCGATAGAAAACTATCATGATAGAAAACTATCGTGATAGAAAGCTTCGCAGATATTCGCATATCTACGCTGATATACGCAGATATACGCAGGTCTACGCAGATGTAAGCAGATCTACGCAGATCAACGAAGATGTACGCAGATATATGCCAAATTACGCAAATATGCGCAGATCTACGCAAATATACGCAGATCTGCTTAGATATACGTAGGTCTACGTGGGTTTACACAGGTATACGCAGATATTCGCAGATAGAAAACTATCATGATAGAAAACTATCATGATAGAAAACTATCATGATAGCAAACTATCATGATAGAAAACTATCCTGATAGAAAGCTTCGCAGATATACGCAGATCTACGCTGCTATACGCAGGTATACGCAGATCTACGCAAATCAACGCAGATGTACGCAGATATACGCCAAATTACGCAAATATGCACAGATTTACGCAAATATACGCAGGTCTACGTGGGTTTACGCAGGTATACGCAGATATACGCAGATAGAAAACTATCATAATAGAAAACTATCATGATAGAAAACTATCATGATAGAAAGCTATCTTGTAGGAAAACTATCATGATGGAAAACTATCATGATAGAAAACTGATAGAAAACTATCGTGATAGAAAACTATCATGATAGAAAGCTATCGTGATAGAAAGCTTCGCAGATATTCGCATATCTACGCTGATATACGCAGGTATACGCAGGTCTAAGCAGATATACGCAGATAACCGCGGGTATACGCAGGACAAACGCAGATATATGCTGGTCTATGTTGATATACGCAGATGTACGCAGATAAACGCCAAACAGATACACGCAGATCTACGCAAATATACACAGACATACGCAGATATACGCAGGTCAACGCTGATGTACGCAGAGCTACAATGATGAACGTAGATTACTGCCAGGCTACGCAGTAATACGCAGATCTACGCAGATGGACGCATATATACGCCAATTTAGGCATACGCAGATCTACGCAAAAATACGCTGATCAACGTAAATATACGCAGCTATACGCAGTCTAGTATATGCAGTCTACGTGGATATACGCAGGTATACGCAGGAAAGCAGATAAGCGGTTGGACACGCAGTTATGCGCAGATCTGCGCACCTATACGCAGATATACTAAAAACTACTATCATGCATGTTGCATGATAGAAAACTATAATGATGGAAAACTATCATGATAAAGAACTATCATGACAGAAAACTATCATGATAGAAAACTATCATGATAGAAAACCGTCATGTTAGAAAACTGTCTTGATAGAAAACTATCGTGATAGAAAACTATCATGATTGAAAACTATCTTGATAGAAAACTGTTATGATAGAAAAATATCATGATAGAAAACTATCGTGATAGAAAACTATCATGATAGAAAACTATCATGATAGAAAACTTTCGTGATAGAAAACTATCATGATAGAAAACTATCATGACAGAAAACTTTCGTGATAGAAAACTATCATGATAGAAAACTATCATGATAGAAAACTATCGTGATAGAATATTATCATGATAGAAAACTATCGTGATAGAAAACAATCATGATAGAAAACTATCGTGATAGAAAACTATCATGATATAAAACTATCATGATAGAAAACTATCGTGGTAGAAAACTATCATGATAGAAAACTTTCGTGATAGAAAACTATCATGATAGAAAACTATCGTGATAGAAAACTATCATGATAGAAAACTGTTATGATAGAAAACTATCATGATAGAAAGCTATCGTGAGAGAAAACTATCATGATAGAAAACTATCATGAAAGAAAACTATCGTGATAGAAAACTATCATGATAGAAAACTATCATGATAGAAAACTATCATGATAGAAAACTATCATGATAAAAACTATCATGATAGAAAACTATCGTGATGGAAAACTATCATGATAAAAACTGTCATGATAGAAAATTATCATGATAGAAAACTATTATGATAGAAAACTGTCATGATAGAAAACTATCATGATAGAAAACTATCATGATAGAAAACTATCATGATAGAAAACCGTCATGATAGAAAACTGTCTTGATAGAAAACTATCGTGATAGAAAACTATCATGATTCAAAACTATCTTTATAGAAAACTGTCATGATAGAAAACTATCATGATAGAAAACTATCGTGATAGAAAACTATCATGATAGAAAACTATCGTGATAGAAAACTATCATGATAGAAAACTATCGTGATAGAAAACTATCATGATAGAAAACTATCATGATAGAAAACTATCATGATATAAAATTATCGTGATAGAAAACTATCATGATAGAAAACTATCGTGATAGAAAGCTTCAGATATACGCAGGTATACGCAGGTCTAAGCAGATTTACGCAGATCTAAGCAGATAACCGCGGGTATACGCAGGACAAACGCAGATATACGCTGGTCTTTGTTGATATAAGCAGATGTACGCAGATGTTCGCAGTAAAACGCCAAACAGATACACGCAGATCTACGCAAATCTACGCAGACATACGCAGATACACGCAGGTCTACGCAGATGTACGCAGATCTACGCAGAGCAACGCAGATGTACGCAGATATACGCCAAATTACATAAATATGCACAGATTTACGCAAATATACGCAGATCTGCGAAGATATACGCAGGTCTATGTGGGTTTACGCAGGTATACGCAGATATACGCAGATAGAAAACTATCATGATAGAAAACTATCGTGATAAAAAACTATCATGATAGAAAACTATCGTGATAGAAAGCTTCGCAGATATTCGCATATCTACGCTGATATACGCAGGTATACGCAGGTCTAAGCAGATATACGCAGATCTACGAAGATAACCGCGGGTATATGCAGGACAAACGCAGATATACGCTGGTCTATGTAGATATACGCAGATGTACGCTGATAAACGCCGAACAGATACATGCGAATCTACGCAAATCTACACAGACATACGCAGATATGCGCAGGTCAACGATGATGTACGCAGAGCTACAATGATGTACGTAGATTACTGCCACGGTACGCAGTAATACGCAGATCTACGCAGATCTACGCAGATGAACGCAGATATACGCCAATTTACGCATTCGCAGATCTACGCAAATATACACAGATCTACGTAAATATACGCAGCTATATGTCTATTATATGCAGTCTACGTGGATATACGCGGGTATACGCAGGAAAGCAGATAAGCGGTTGGACACGCAGTTATGCGCAGATCTGCGCACCTATACGCAGATATACTAAAAACTACTATCATGCATGTTGGATGATAGAAAACTATAATGATGGAAAACTATCATGATACAGAACTATCATGAGAGAAACTATCATGATAGAAAGCTATCATGATAGAAAACTATCATGATAGAAAACTATCATGATAGAAAACTATCATGATAGAAAACTATCATGATAGAAAACCGTCATGATAGAAAACTGTCTTGAAAGAAAACTATCATGATTGAAAACTATCTTGATAGAAAACTGTTATGATAGAAAACTATCATGATAGAAAACTATCGTGATAGAAAACTATCATGAAAGAAAACTATCATGATAGAAAACTATCGTGATAGAAAACTATCATGATAGAAAACTATCGTGATAGAAAACTATCATGATAAAAAACTATCATGATAGAAAACTATCGTGATGGAAAACTATCATGATAGAAAACTATCGTGATAGAAAACTATCATGATAGAAAACTATCATGATAGAAAACTATCATGATAGAAAACTATCATGATAGAAAACTATCGTGATAGAAAACTATCATGATAGAAAACTATCATGATAGAAAAATATCATGATAGAAAACTATCATGATAGAAAACTATTATGATAGAAAACTGTTATGATAGAAAACTATCGTGATAGAAAACTATCATGATAGAAAACTATCATGATAAAAAACCGTCATGATAGAAAACTGTCTTGATAGAAAACTATCGTGATTGAAAACTATCATGATTGAAAACTATCGTGATAGAAAACTATCATGATAGAAAACTATCGTGATAGAAAACTATCATGATATAAAATTATCGTGATAGAAAACTATCATGAAAGAAAACTATCATGATAGAAAACTATCGTGATAGAAAACTATCATGATAGAAAACTATCGTGAGAGAAAACTATCATGATAGAAAACTATCATGATAGAAAACTATCGTGATAGAAAACTATCATGATAGAAAACTATCGTGATAGAAAACTATCATGATAGAAAACTATCATGATAGAAAACCGTCATGATAGAAAACTGTCTTGATAGAAAACTATCGTGATAGAAAACTATCATGATTGAAAACTATCTTGATTGAAAACTGTCTTGATTGAAAACTGTCATGATAGATACCTATCATGATAGAAAACTATCGTGATAGAAAACTATCATGATAGAAAACTATCGTGATAGAAAACTATCATGATAGAAAACTAACGTGATAGAAAACTATCATGATAGAAAACTATCATGATAGAAAACTATCGTGGTAGAAAACTATCATGATAGAAAACTATCATGATAGAAAACTATCATGATAGAAAACAATCGTGATAGAAAACTATCATGATAGAAAACCATCATGATAAAAAACTATCATGATAGAAAACTGTCGTGAAGGAAAACTATCATGATAGAAAACTATCGTGATAGAAAACTATCGTGATAGAAAACTATCGTGATAGAAAACTATCATGATAGAAAACTATCATGATAGAAAACTATCGTGGTAGAAAACTATCATGATAGAAAACTTTCGTGATAGAAAACTATCATGATAGAAAACTAATGTGACAGAAAATTATCATGATATAAAACTATCGTGATAGAAAACTATCATGATAGAAAACTATCATGATAGAAAAATATCATGATAGAAAACTATCGTGATAGAAAACTATCATGATAGAAAACTATCATGATAGAAAACTATCATGATAGAAAACTATCGTGATAGAAAACTGTAGGAAACGGCTGATGTAATCATTCTTACTCAAAAATCAAAGTTCATTGGGTTTTGTGAAAACAAAATCAATCCAAGTTTAATCGAGGTCTAATTCTTCCCTCCAATCAAATCATTTTAATAAAAGTAGGTTAACACGATAAAAAAGTAGCTTTATTTCTACAAAACGTTCTGGTTTAATTTTCTAAAACAAGTCTCATCGCTGAGAAAGAAAAACAAAAAAAAAAGTTTGCATTAAGAAACTTGACATTGAAATCCGTCGTGCAATATTGTGCATCTAACTTTAATTCTTCAACCCATTGTGTCAGAGCTTAAAGTTTCCATGGGCGATACGATCGGGATGGATTTTATCTGTTCTGAGCCGTCCCGTTCCGAATTTAGCAATATCCGTTTCGGTTCCCTATTCCCCATCATACTTAACTAACTCGACCTCCTCGTGTGACTCCATTCGGGAAACTTCTTTCTTTTTGCTTTGAGTCGCCAAACAAAGTGGTTCAAATTCCTTTTTTATCCTTCACACAAGTGGACAAGTAAAAGAACAAAGAAATATCCGATAAAAAGTGAACGTAATAGAAAAGTTCAGTCTCCACACAACATTTTGTTTCAAAACGACACACAGGCGACAAAAAAAAGCGAATCCCTGGTCACGATCCATCCTCGAACAGAACGCCTTAATTCCAGGAAAAAGTAAACGACGATAATTGAAAGGTGAGAGTTGGAGCGAGTTCTTCAAGCTGGCCGAGGTGCCAGATCATTGGCAAACGCCCCCACAAAGTTATCTTGGTCCAAATTCGTTGGAGAAGTCCAATGACAAAAACTTGATTTGGCTCGATTAGGAAAGACCTGAGCCAGTGATAAGATACACTTCCATTCTTCTATTTTTTGCGTGGGCGTATCGTCGCCAGCAAAATAAGTGGATGATCTCGACCTGGAGTGCGTCAAAATCCAATACTAGCAACTCCGAAGAAGAAAGAAAGTATCTCACACGGATTAGGTACCCAATCAAGACGAGAACCCTCCGTTATCATCTCATCTTTCAATAAATAAAAGAAACGTCCTAGAAAGAGCACAAGAATCTGTTCGTGTTTCGGCTGCTCTTTAAGTGAGTCACCACGTGGCACAAGCGCCGAAGAAAAGTGAGACAACAAGGAAAGTGCATCTGAAAAGAAAGTGGATGAGAATAAAAGAAAAACTAAAAGTGAAGAAAGTGAAAAATTATTAAAAATAAGGAAATTAAGTAGAGGATTGACCCATAGGCCTGAAAAGAAAATTAATGAGTAAGAAGAGCTTGAATCTAGGGAGGAAAAATTAAAAAAATAAAGATATATGCACATATTAAGAATTAAAGAAAAGATAGCTAAAGGCAGAAAAGGATTTAACAAGAGAGAAAAAAGAAGATAAAATTAAAAGGTGCTGAAAAGTAAAGAAAATAGTTAGTAGGTAGTCCAAACGAACATTCAGTTTTAATATAAGAAATTAATTTGGTTGAGACAGGAATTTTAGATCTGAAAAGAAAAAAAGTTAGTTGAAAAGGACCTTTAAATCTAAGAAGAAAGAAAAGCCTATCAACTAAGGAAATAGAAGAAAAGGAAAAGGTTAAGGCTACATATAGGATTAGTTATGTAAATAAAACTGAAAAGAAAATTTGAATCGAAAGAAAAGAGAAATTATTTACTAATAACAAAAAAAAAAATAATAAAAACAAGCTTTCAAACAAACAAAAATTTACCTGAGTGATTCGAATTAATGAAAGAAAAAAAAAAAAAAAAGTGAAATATAAGTGATTGAATAATTTTATGAAATCAAAAGACATTTGATTCAAATAAAATAATAAAATTAAAGCACAGTAAAGTTTGAGTGGAAAGTTTAAAGTAGATAAGAGATAATTGGTTATCGAAAGAAGAAAATAAAAAGGATTAAATTCAAAGTTTGTTAGTGAGTAACGTTCCACAGAAAGGATAATAGAATATAGATTAGATTAAAGATTAGAAATTAGACAAATTATATAGATAAGGTACTTATTTCAACGAGTGTAACACCCCATCCATCAGGAGAGTTATAAATTTTGTTTTTTTTTTTTATCGATGAAAATAAGTTCGAACCTTTGTCTGTTCTTGATTCCCTTCTAGCCTAACCTCATTTTAAATCGACGTTTAGAAAACTACTTGGTGTCAACGAAATGCTGTGCACAATATTCTGGAACACCGGTAAGTGAAATTTTTGTTTGTATCTTTTATTTATATTTTTTATTTTGGGCTTTACATTTACATTTTTAAAAAAATTTAAATAATATATATGTATATATACGCCTATAAAAAAAAATAGAAACAATACGAAAACGATATCGGAGAAAATTCACTCAGGTTCTAACCTGGGTGACATACATTTGATAGAAGGGGGGTTTTCTGAAATTATCAAGGATAAACGTAAATGAGGGACAGACAAATTTGTATTCAATAATAAATTATTTTAAAGAAGCGTTTAGATCTACACATATTATTATTTTTTCCGGTGTATGGGGATGAGTAGAAAAAAAAAGGTTTTTCTTTTGTAATTAATTTTAAGAAATAGCCACAGACTGAGTGGAATAAAATTGTTGTTGCTGTTGAGCAAATGAACCACAGGCTTCAGATATACGCAGATCTAAGCAGATAACCGCGGGTATACGCAGGACAAACGCAGATATACGCTGGTCTCTGTTGATATAAGCAGATGTACGCAGATGTTCGCAGATATACGCCAAACAGATACACGCAGATCTACGCAAATCTACGCAGACATACGCAGATATACGCAGGTCTACGCAGATGTACGAAGATCTACGCAGATCAACGCAGATGTACGCAGATATAGGCCAAATTACTCAAATAAGCGCAGATCTACGCAAATATACGCAGATCTGCGTAGATATACGCAGGTCTACGTGGGTTTACACAGATATACGTAGATAGAAAACTATCATGATAGAAAACTATCATGATAGAAAGCTATCTTGTAGGAAAACTATCATGATAGAAAACTATCATGATAGAAAACTGATAGAAAACTATCGCGATAGAAATCTATCATGATAGAAAACTATCGTGATAGAAAGCTTCGCAGATATTCGCATATCTACGCTGATATACGCAGGTCTACGCAGATGTAAGCAGATCTACGCAGATCAACGAGGATGTACGCAGATATATGCCAAATTACGCAAATATGCGCAGATCTACGCAAATATACGCAGATCTGCTTAGATATACGTAGGTCTACGTGGGTTTACACAGGTATACGCAGATATTCGCAGATAGAAAACTATCATGATAGAAAACTATCATGATAGAAAACTATCATGATAGCAAACTATCATGATAGAAAACTATCCTGATAGAAAGCTTCGCAGATATACGCAGATCTACGCTGCTATACGCAGGTATACGCAGATCTACGCAAATCAACGCAGATGTACGCAGATATACGCCAAATTACGCAAATATGCACAGATTTACGCAAATATACGCAGATCTGCGTAGATATACGCAGGTCCACGTGGGTTTACGCAGGTATACGCAGATATACGCAGATAGAAAACTATCATAATAGAAAACTATCATGATAGAAAACTATCATGATAGAAAGCTATCTTGTATGAAAACTATCATGATAGAAAACTGATAGAAAACTGGTAGAAAGCTTCGCAGATATTCGCATATCTACGCTGATATACGCAGATATACGCAGGTCTACGCAGATGTACGCAGATCTCCGCAGATCAACGCAAATGTACGCAGATATATGCCAAATTACGCAAATATGCGCAGCTCTACGAAAATATACGCAAATCTGCGTAGATATACGCAGGTCTACGTGGGTTTACACAGGTATACGCAGATATTCGCAGATAGAAAACTATCATGATAGAAAACTATCATGATAGCAAACTATCATGATAGAAAACTATCATGATAGAAAACTATCATGATAGCAAACTATCATGATAGAAAACTATCGAGATAGAAAGCTTCGCAGATATACGCAGATCAACGCTGCTATACGCAGGTATGCGCAGATCTACGAAAATCAACGCAGATGTACGCAGATATACGCCAAATTACGCAAATATGCGCAGATTTACGCAAATATACGCACATCTGCGTAGATATACGCAGGTCTACGTGGGTTTACGCAGGTATACGCAGATATACGCAGATAGAAAACTATCATGATAGAAAACTATCATGATAGAAAACTATCATGATAGAAAACTATCATGATAGAAAACTATCATGATAGAAAACTATCATGATAGAAAACTATCAACCAGCAAGTTCGAAAGCAAGTACACGAGCTAGACCAACATCAACTAGCAATAGAACCAGCAAATCCAGACACTTCATTGGAAGCTTTCCATAGGAAAGACGAATTTAAGTGCTGGAATTGTAAGGGCGTGGGTCATCTCTTTAGAGATTGTCCTGATCCTAGAAGACGACTCTTCTGTTACAAGTGTGGACGAGAAGAAACGGTGACACCGAATTGTCCGATCTGTTCGGAAAACCCAGTAAAGAGCAATTTTCCAATCGAGGGGGAAATTGTGAAGACCAAGTACTCGGCAAAGTAACTAACCCTCAAGCACCTATAAATAAAATCACAATCTTAAAACCTGAATTAAAGAAATCAATCGTCAAACCGGACATGACAGAAACAGAAAAGACAAACTTATTTCCTTTAAAAAGACCTTTGCAGGAGCGACAAATTCAGTATTACAAAGCTAGGAAACGAATTTTGACATTTCCCTGTCGTTCTAAGAAGATAGCAAGTTTAAGAAGTAGGATGAAAACAAGAAGAAGATTACATAAATCTATATCTGCAACAAATCTTAAAAACATTAGTAACGATCCGCGTCCATATATTTCTGTGGAAGTATTTGGAAAATCGTGACTCGGTCTTTTGGATTCAGGAGCCAGCATTAGTTGCCTCGGCTCAGGAGCACTAGAGTATTTGAAAGAACGGAATATTCCGTTCAAGAAATTTTCGTCAGCTGTCTCTACAGCTGATGGAACTAAACAAGCGATTGTCGGCATGGTTACGGCTGCAAGTCAATACAAGGACATAGTCCGCGAATTGGATTTGTTCGTAGTACCAACGTTGACTCAGCAACTCTACCTCGGAGTTGATTTTTGGGCGTTGTTTCAAATAGCTCCACATCTAATTTCATCTATAGATATAGACCCAGAATCCAAAGACGGAATGAAGGAACCGACGAAGTGCGTTTTGTCCAACCAAGAGGCTAAAGTATTGAAAGAAGTTATTGAGCTCTTTCCATCTTTCGCTGAGAGAGGCTTAGGACGGACTCACCTTGTCGAACATAAGATAGATACGGGTGATGCGATGCCAATAAAACAGCGTCACTATCCCATATCTCCAGCGGTACAAGCCCTAGTATTCGAAGAATTGGACCGCATGCTTGAGTTGGGAGTTATCGAAGAGAGTTCCAGCCCATGGAGTTCACCTGTCGTATTAGTACGAAAACCAGGGAAGAACCGCATGTGCTTGGACTTTCGGAAGGTAAACTCCGTGACTAAAAAGGATGCGAATCCAATTCCTCAGATAGAGGGATTGTTAGCACGCCTTCAAGAGACACATTTCATTTCGAGTGTGGACCTTAAAGATGCGTACTGGCAGATGCCGCTGGAGCAAAGTTCGCGGGAGAAGACTGCATTTACCGTCCCCGGTAGACCACTCTATCAGTTCAAGGTGATGCCGTTCGGTCTCTCGAATGCTGCTCAGAGTCTACAATATCTTATGAACTTGGTGGTTCCTCAAGAACTGCGAGATCAAGTATTTGTTTATTTAGATGATCTGTTGATCATTTCGAAAAATTTTGAAGAACATATGAGTATACTACGGGTAATAGCGAACAGGTTATTGGAAGCAGGATTGACCATTAACGTGGAAAAGTCCAAATTTTGCTTCCAAGAACTTCAATACCTAGGATACGTAGTAGGACCTGGTTGTTTGAAACCCGATCCAGGAAAGATATCAGCGATATTAGATTTCCCTGTACCAACTTCCACACGACAAGTCCGCCGATTTCTTGGTATGGCGGGATGGTACAGGCGATTCATCGAAAACTTCTCGAGCGTAGCTAGTGCTATGACCGACACTTTAAAGAAAAACCGAAAGTTTCAGTTTGGGGAAGAAGCGATTAAATCTTTTGAAGCGATTAAAAAAGCCCTAACTTCGAAACCAGTTTTAGTAAATCCTGATTTCAGTAAACAGTTTGTCATTTTGTGTGACGCTTCTAATACAGGTATAGGCTGTGTGCTGTGTCAAAAAGACGAGTCGGGAGTAGAAAGACCGATTTATTACTATTCACAAAAGTTGAACGCTGCGCAACGGAACTATTCAGTCACCGAACGTGAGTGTTTAGCGGCTGTGAAGGGTATACAAAAATTTAGACCTTACGTGGAGGGATATAGATTTTTGGTTATCACCGACCACGCAAGCCTTAAGTGGCTAATGAGTTTGAAGGATCTAACGGGGAGGTTAGCGCGTTGGAGTCTTCAATTACAAGGATTTGACTTTGGGATTGAACACCGGAAGGGTGCGCTGAATGTAGTACCAGATGCTTTATCTCGTACGCATGAGTTAGAGGGTCTACATTCAGAAGTATGCCAACCGGGGTCTATGTCAACAAATCCGACTGAGGTGTTGTATGTCGATTTGGAAGATCCAGCTTTTAAGTCGGAAGAATATCTCCAGATAGCAGAACACGTCAGAAACAACAACGAAAGATTACCTGATCTACGAGTCTCGAAAGGTTTCGTGTATAAGAAGATCAGGCATTGTACAGGAAATCCGCTTCAGGACCTCCAAGTCTGGAAGTTGTGGATTCCAACGACGCTGACGGAACCGATGATCACTCAGGCCCATTGCCCACCTAGAGCTGCTCATGGGGGAATAGCCAAAACTCTATATCGACTCCGCCAACAGTTTTTCTGGCCAGCTATGGCTTCTCAAGTTAAAACTTTTGTGGGTAGATGCGATACTTGCGAAACAACCAAGTCAAGCAATACGATTTTGCGTACAGAAATGGGGGACGCATATACTGTCGAAAGACCTTTTCAACACGTATATGTGGATTTCTTAGGCCCTTACCCGCGATCTCGTAAAGGAAATTCATATATAGTCATTGCGTTAGACCAACTAACGAAGTTTGTTTTTATCAAGCCCTTAAAAAAAGCAAGTTCAGCAGAAGTAATCAAGTTTTTAAGAGATGAAATATTTTTAATTTACGGTGTACCCGAAAGTTTGTTGTCTGACAATGGATCACAATTTTTGAGTAAAGAATTTAATAAGATGATAGAAGCGTTCGGTATAAGGCATGTCAAAACGGCGGCGTACGCTCCTCAAGCTAACGCCAGTGAGAGAGTTAATCGCTCAATCTTATCCGCGATTCGTTCATATATCGATCCACGTCAATATAACTGGGATGAGTATTTGTCCTGTATAGGCAGTGCTTTGCGTACATCCGTTCACTCTGTTTTGGGCATGTCGCCATACGAAGCTTTGTTCGGACAGAGGATGATAGAACACGGCGCTGATTACCAACTCTTGAAAGAACTTAACGGCTTGAATAATAGTGAGATAGACTGGTTGCCAAAGACGGCAAAAATGAATATTTTGCACGCTCACCTCAAGACCGCTTTAGAACAAGCACACGAAACATATAGGAATAGTTATAACCTTAGAAGCAGGTTTGTCAAATTCAATGTAGGAGACGTAGTTTTTAAACGTAATTTTGTACTGAGCGACGCGACGAAACATAGAAGCGGCAAACTCAGTCCAAAATTTTTGAAAGTGACAATTACAAAGGTAATTGGAAATAACTTATATAGAGTTAAAGATGATAAAGGATTCGAATCTGTAGTACATACTAAAGATCTAAAAAAGTAAAAACATATAATCCAAATCAGTAGCCCGGCTTTGTCAGCTGTGCATGAGACACTTTTCCGGTAGACACATGATTCTAAGATCGTTTCTTTTCTTGTTCATCAGACGAGTTGAAAACTAGTCAGCTGAACAAGTTTTGTAGGAAACGCGGCAAGTCGATACACGATTACACGTCCTATCTAATTCGATCTCACTCATTTGTTTCCATAAATAGTATATTTCCAACCTAAACCGAAGTATAGAAATACAACGAACTTGTTGTCAAACAAAAACGTACATGTAAACGTCAAAGTCTAACACACACTTCAAGTGTAAACATTCATTGAACGTTCTCCACTTTCACTCCCACATCAACAGTAAAGAGTCACATTTAAAGAGTAGTAATACTGCATAAATCATGTTAGTAGGAAATAAAAAGGTCAAATAAGATATAAAGAATCTCATGAGAATAATGAAATTCAATTCTTTAACGCCAATAAGAATGCAAGAGATAAATAGACTTTATCAAAGCTATAAATGTATATGAGACAAAATAATGAACGCTACCAATCTGAGTGTGTTCGAATATAGAAAAGTATCCAGCGAGCATTCACTATTGTGAACATGTCATGCCACGTCGACACGATTGGGGTTGTTTCAATCTCAAACAATTCCAAGTAGCCGGCGCAAATCAAGTAAGTTTCTTTTGTCACGACCGACCATCTTTCTTTTGTGTCTGGCCGTCGAACATTCAACATCTTTTTCTAATTAGGCGTGAAATAACCTGAGGAACTGGTAAGATAATATTTAAAACGTTTGCAAAAAAATCTTTTTGTAACAAGATTTCATAAACATTATTAGGATTCCTGCCAAATAATAAAGGGCATTCACTTTTTATTCTGGCAACGAACATTTTTGTCTGTCGCACGAAAGTGGACGTAGACGTGAAGAATACCCACTCGAAGCAAATAAATTCAGCAGCAGAAAAATAGTATTTGAGATTCAAGAAAACCCTAAAATAACAAGGTAATTATTTTGTTTAATTATACTAGAAAACCTGAAAAGAAATAAAAAGAACGAAACCTGAAAAGAAACAAGAAAAAAAAGAAACCTGAAAAGAAAATCTGAAATGAAAAGAACATTTTTTTTTTGGGGTAGCACAGGTGAATTCGCAAAATACTAAAGTCCATTCTATCTTTGTAAATCCACAGGTGCGACAACGACGATGAAATATGATAAAGCTGACGAGAAAACTTTCAAGAAAATTTCGCGACGGCCAGACGAGGATTATACATTATGCAATATTATAATTTCGATTTTTGATCCTCACATTTTGTCCAGAGTTCATTTGGATTCCCAAGATTTTCCGTGCAGAAATTTGTTTCTCGATTTACATACATGCCAAACAGTAAAGACGACAAACATGTGCACGTGAATCTAAACCAATTTTGTCATCTTAAGAAAAACAATAAAAATTCTGCAATATACATCCAACACAAGCCTAAAGTAATTTTCAGAGAGATCTATTTTGTGGGCCACAATGTGTATATAAGTGCATAATCACCTGCCTAAAATTTTAAGAAGCGTAACCAAGTAAAGCATCAAGAAAAGCATCAAGAAATCCTGTTTCTGTTTTGCGGACAGAACACTAGATACCTATCTAGCAAACCGTAACGCATTTTTTGTTTGTTCCAGCATATCGAAATACATATCATATGCCACGTTGTTCTCGAACACCACCGGTGCTCTAGAGAACGAATGTAAAAAAAATATAACAAATTTAACATCGATTTGTGGATATGTGTAAAAGTTTCGAATCGTATGAAAGTACAGTCAGTCAAGTCTATTTCTCGTACAAATCGTCCAATGCTACATCAGTCAAGTCATTCATCTGTAGAAATTATCACATTCAACAGTCGAGATCATTACATCTGTAGCTGGGGTCATGAAGAAATCTTCAAGTCAATTTCACCTCACATACGCACCTGTACCTGTACTAAATAACCAACCCTAAGGAATAATAAAACAAAAACAAAAATACAAAGTGAAAAGAAAGTTATAACAAGATAAAAAAAAAAGGAGTAACTGGTATTTATATTGTTATAGTAAGAAAATTTCGTAGTTGGAGATAATCTATAAAGGATAGTGCAAAGTGTAGAGTAGTGCAGATTAGATTTTTGAATTTGCTGATAAGAAGAATACCTATTTTTGTTTTGATAAACGAATAATTTTCTAATAAGATAAAAGTAAATTTAGTGTGGATAGTTTTATGTGAAAGTATCTGAAATAATGATACGATATGTTTTATGTTTGTGTGAAAGTATCTGAAAATATGATACAGAAATTTTAACATCTGAAAGTACCTGAAAATATGGTACGGTTATATAAAAAGTAAAGTTCATGAAAATTTTAAAGATTAAATATACAGTAAAGAAAAGAAGAATTGATATACGGTAGAGTTCCAGTATCACGAAACCGATACTGAATTTTAGTTTGAAGGGCTTAGTTAGAGTAGGAAATTATTCTATTTAAGTAAAATAACCTTGTGAATTCTTCCACTCTTTTGAAGTTAAAAGTTTGCAGCCAATTTAAGACAACTAAAAATCATAATCGCACGTACAAGATAAAGTTTCGGAACACATATATATTTCAACTAACAACCATCGGATATTAACAATTTTCTTTAATAATGAAAGCAGAAACCACAATCATCCAAGTTCGAGTGCACTTCAACGAGGAAAAGATCTGGTGAGTGAATTTTTCTTTAGTAAATTATATATATTAACATATTGTGATAACACATTTTATTTGATCCATATTATTTGAAATATATTCTGAAATTTTGATATCGCGAAGGATCGTACAAAGAAATATCGTGACACATTTTTGAAAATCATTAGCGAATTACATAACGATAAACGAACGTAGGTTCGAAAGAATTTTAATCAGGATTAATTTTATTTATTGATTACAAAAGTTTTAAAAGAGTAATAACTAAAGAAATATCGAAAGAAGCGAAAGATACAATACTTATATACATTTTATAAACGGTTAATAACGAGACTGATTAAGAGGAGACGAAACCTCTAATACGTCCTTAAACAATTCAATAACGTATGGAGAAATTTTAAAGCAATCTTGTTGAGTTTTGATAAAATTTAAGATAAATAATAGTAAAGACTGAGATTCAGATAAACCTAATCGAACATTCGGGTGGAAGAATAAGTAGTTAAGAAAACATTTGTTAGATAGAAGTCAGAGGAATATTGGTTTTGATTATGAATAAAATAAATATTGTATGAAAGATTTAAACCCAGTTTTGTGGAATTCTGAAAGTATAAAAAGAATGATTTGTCGTTTTGTTCAATCAGAGACGTAACTGATTAAATATGGAAGAGTAAGTTTTAAGGTCGATGGGTCGAGAGAAGGAGGATTCAAGAATTTAAGGGAAGTTAATTTCTTTTAACTTCTCTTGTCCGTAAAGGGGATTCTCATTAATATTATTCCGCCTTAAGAGAATCAAATACAGGAATATAAGGAAGATCGATTCCTTATGTCAATAGGGTGGGTAAAGAAAGGCAGAGAGCGCAATAACAGCAGCGACTCTCGATCAAGGGGTTTCTGAAATTTAAGAATCAAATGGAAACCAAAGGTTTCATATCAGGTCGTACATCTGATATGATAGGGAGGGGTAAGCTCGATTCAAGGGACATGACCATCTATGTTTCCCTACATTTAAAATTTCACAAAAACACAAGCTTCAACACTAAAACAAAAATTATGAAGGATATGTACAATCTTTCGATCGTGTAGATAAACACAAGATTTCGGGCCCTAGGATTTTTAACATTTATTACTAACCTACAACATCCAGGTTGGCTGGTCGAAAACAATGTAACACCGTCTCGCTCCAACTGCAAGAACCTACCTCTATCGGTGAGTTAAGCATACGTGCAACAAATGACCAGGTGGTTGTAGCAGCGCAGACAACCCTTGTTTGAAAACTGCGTGGACATTCTATTAGACGTTGATAGAAAAGAGCGTAGCGTGTAGGATGAGGTATGAATTCCTTCAGAGAAGCAGGTATTCAGAGAGTAGTTTCATGGTCTCTTTTCTGAAACCAAAGTTGCTTAATCTCAACTTATGTTTTTATATACACTCTGTGATGTCCTCAGCTCTCTCAGGAATATGTTCGGTGAATTCAGCGAGTTATAGTAGTCAGTTTGATTTGAAGTGGTCAGAGGGAACCTCACGAAATCATATGAGTTATTATGACTCGAATATGAGAGGAATTCGGCAATTTTCGAAACCACAGATAACTCGGCTGTTGAGTCGGCATAAGGTGTTTTTGAGAATAGTGTGTAGTAACATCGAAACATATTCAATAAAGGTGGTGTGAGGAACTGAAGTCTCCACATCACTTCTGTGAGGAATTTGTAGGCGCTGTATTTTCATTTGATCTATGATTCCGGAGTCGACAAGATAATTCGCTATCAAAAGGAGGATTGGCTATGGGAATTAATAGAAGATGAAAGATGCAGGGTCTCACTTAACAGTAGTTCGTTACAATGATAGAAAACTATCATGATAGAAAACTATCGTGATAGAAAACTATCATGATAGAAAACTATCGTGATAGAAAACTATCATGATAGAAAACTATCATGATAGAAAACTATCGTGATAGAAAACTATCATGATAGAAAACTTTCGTGATAGAAAACTATCATGATAGAAAACTATCGTGATAGAAAACTATCAGGATAGAAAACTATCGTGATAGAAAACTATCATGATAGAAAACTATCGTGATAGAAAACTACCGTGATAGAAAACTATCATGATAGAAAACTATCGTGATAGAAAACTATCATGATAGAAAACTATCGTGATAGAAAACTATCGTGATAGAAAACTATCATGATAGAAAATTATCATGATACAAAACTATCGTGGTAAAAAACTATCATGATAGAAATCTTTCGTGATAGAAAACTATCATGATAGAAAACTAATGTGATAGAAAACTATCATTATAGAATTCTATCGTGATAGTAAACTATCATGATAGAAAAATATCATGATAGAAAACTATCGTGATAGAAAACTATCATGATAGGAAACTATCATGATAGAAAACTATCATGATAGAAAACTATCATGATAGAAAACTATCATGATAGAAAACTATCATGATAGAAAATTATCATGATAGAAAACTATCGTGGTAAAAAACTATCATGATAGAAATCTTTCGTGATAGAAAACTATCATGATAGAAAACTAATGTGATAGAAAACTATCATTATAGAATTCTATCGTGATAGTAAACTATCATGATAGAAAAATATCATGATAGAAAACTATCGTGATAGAAAACTATCATGATAGGAAACTATCATGATAGAAAACTATCATGATAGAAAACTATAGTGATAGAAAACTATCATGATAGAAAACTATCACGATAGAAAACTATCATGATAGAAAACTATCATGATAGAAAACTATCATGATAGAAAACTATCATGATAGAAAACTATCGTGATAGAAAACTATCATGAAAGAAAACTATCATGATAGAAAACTATCATGATATAAAATTATCGTGATAGAAAATTATCATGATAGAAAACTATCGTTATAGAAAGCTTCAGATAGACGCAGGTATACGCAGGTCTAAGCAGATATACACAGATCTAAGCAGATAACCGCGGGTATACGCAGGACAAATGCAGATATACGCTGGTCTATGCTGATATAAGCAGATGAAGGCAGATGTAAGCAGATATACGCCAAACAGATACACGCAGATCTACGCAAATCTACGCAGACATACGCAGATATACGCAGGTCTACGCAGATCTACGCAGATCTACGCAGATCAACGCATATATATGCCAAATTACGCAAATATGGGCAGATCTACGCAAATATACGCAGATCTGCGTAGATATACGCAGGTCTACGTGGTTTTACACAGGTATACGCAGATATTCGCAGATAGAAAACTATCATGATAGAAAACTATCATGATAGAAAACTATCATGATAGCAAACTATCATGATAGAAAACTATCGTGATAAAAAGCTTCGCAGATATACGCAGATCTACAATGCTATACGCAGGTATACGCAGATCTACGCAAATCAACGCAGATGTACGCAGATATACGCCAAATTACGCAAATATGCGCAGATTTACGCAAATATACGCAGATATGCGTAGATATACGCAGGTCTACGTGGCCTTACACAGTTATACGCAGATATAAGCAGATAGAAAACTATCATGATGGAAAACTATCATGATAGAAAACTATCATGATAGAAAACTGTCATGATAGAAAACTATCTTGTAGGAAAACTATCATGATAGAAAACTATCATGATAGAAAACTGATAGAAAACTATCGAGATAGAAAACTATCATGATATAAAACTATCGTGATAGAAAGCTACGCAGATATTCGCATATCAACAATGATATACGCAGCTCTACGCAAATCAACACAGACATACGCAGATATACGCAGGTCAACGCTGATGTACGCAGGTCAACAATGATGTACGTAGATTATTGCCAGGCAGTAATACGCAGATCTACGCAGATATACGCCAATATACGCATACGCAGATATACTTAAATATACCTAGATCTACGTAAATATAAGCAGCTATACGAAGTCTGCTATATGCAGTCTACGTGGATATATGCAGGTATTCGCCGGAAAGCAGATAAGCGGTTGGACACGCAGTTATGCGCAGATCAGCGCACCTATACGCAGATATACTAAAAACTACTATCATGCATTTTGCATGATAGAAAACTATAATGATGAAAAACTATCATGATGGAGAACTATCATGATAGAAAACTATCATGATAGAAAACTATCATGATAGAAAACTATCATGATAGAAAACTATCTTGTAGGAAAACTATCATGATAGAAAACTGATAGAAAACTATCGTGATAGAAAACTATCATGATAGAAAACTATCGTGGTAAAAAACCATCATGATAGAAAACTTTCGTGATAGAAAACTATCATGATAGAAAACTTATGTGATAGAAAACTATCATGATAGAAAACTATCGTGATAGAAAACTATCATGAAAGAAAACTATCATGATAGAAAAATATCATGATAGAAAACTATCGTGATAGAAAACTATCATGATAGAAAACTATCATGATAGAAAACTATCGTGATAGAAAACTATCATGATAGAAAACTATCATGATAGAAAACTATCGTGATAGAAAACTATCGTGATAGAAAACTATCATGATAGAAAACTATCATGATAGAAAACTATCATGATAGAAAACTATCATGATAGAAAACTATCGCAGATCTGCGTAGATATACGCAGGTCTACGTGGGTTTACACAGGTATACGCAGATATTCGCAGATAGAGACTATCATGATAGAAAACTATCATGATAGAAAACTATCATGATAGCAAACTATCATGATAGAAAACTATCGTGATAGAAAGCTTCGCAGATATACGCAGATATACGCAGATCTACGCTGCTATACGCAGGTATACAGAGATCTACGCAAATCAACGCAGATATACGCAGATATACGCCAAATTACGCAAATATGCGCAGATTTATGCAAATATACGCAGATCTGCGTAGATATACGCAGGTCTACGTGGGTTTACGCAGGTATACGTAGATATACGCAGATAGAAAACTATCATGATAGAAAACTATCATGATAGAAAACCATCATGATAGAAAACTATCTTGTAGGAAAACTATCATGATAGAAAACTATCATGATAGAAAACTATCATGATAGAAAACTATCGTGATAGAAAACTATCATGATAGAAAACTATCGTAATAGAAAGCTTTGCAGATATTCGCATATCAACGCTGATATACGCAGGTATACGCAGATCTAAGCAGATAAACGCAGATCTACGCTGATATACGCAGGTCTACGGAGATGTACGCAGATCTACGCAGATCAACGCAGATATACGCAGATATATGCCAAATTACGCAAATATGCGCAGACCTACGCAAATATACGCAGATCTGCGTAGATATACGCAGGTCTACGTGGGTTTTCGTAGGTATACGCAGATATACGCAGATAGAAAAATATCTTGATAGAAAACTGTCATGATAGAAAACTATCATGATAGAAAACAATCGTGATAGAAAACTATCACGATAGAAAACTATCATGATAGATAACTATCATGATAGAAAACTATCATGATAGAAAACTATCATGATACAAAACTATCATGATAGAAAACTATCATGATAGAAAACTATCATGATAGAATACTATCATGATAGAAAACTATCGTGATAGAAAACTATCATGATAGAAAACTATCGTGATAGAAAACTATCATGATAGAAAACTATCGTGATAGAAAACTATCATGATAGAAAACTATCATGATAGAAAACTATCGTGGTAGAAAACTATCATGATAGAAAATTTTCGTGATAGAAAACTATCATGATAGAAAACTATCGTGATAGAAAACTATCGTGATAGAAAACTATCATGATAGAAAAATATCATGCTAAAACTATCGTGATAGAAAACTATCATGAAAGAAAACTTTCATGATAAAAAGCTATCATGATAGAAAACTATCATGATAGAAAACTATCGTGATAGAAAACTATCATGATAGAAAATTATCATTATAGAAAACTATTATGATAGAAAACTATCATGATAGAAAACTATCGTGATAGAAAACTATCATGATAGAAAACTATCATGATAGAAAACTATCGTGATAGAAAACTATCATGATAGAAAACTATCATGATAGAAAACTATCATGATAGAAAACTAATGTGATAGAAAACTATAATGATAGAAAACTATCATGATAGAAAACTATCATGATAGAAAACTATCATGATAGAAAACTATCGTGATAGAAAACTATCATGATAGAATACTATCATGATAGAAAAATATCATGATAGAAAACTATCATGATAGAAAACTATCATGATAGAAAACTTTCGTGATAGAAAACTATCATGATAGAAAACTATCATGATAGAAAACTATCATGATAGAAAACTTTCATGATATAAAATTATCGTGATAGAAAACTATCATGATAGAAAACAATCGTGATAGAAAGCTTCAGATATACGCAGGTATACGCAGGTCTAAGCTGATATACACAGATCTAAGCAGATAACCGCGGGTATACGCAGGACAAACGCAGATATACGCTGGTCTATGTTGATATAAGCAGATGTACGCAGATGTAAGCAGATATACGCTAAACAGATACACGCAGATCTACGCAAATCTACGCAGACATACGCAGATAAACGCAGGTCTACGCAGATGTACGCAGATCTACGCAGATCAACGCTGATATGCGCAGATCTACGCAAATATACGCAGATCTGCGTAGATATACGCAGGTCTACGTGGGTTAACGCAGATATACGCAGATATACGTAGATAGAAAACTATCATGATAGAAAACTGTAATGATAGAAAACTATCGTGATAGCAAACTATCATGATAGAAAACTATCATGATAGAAAACTATCGTATAGAAAGCTTCGCAGATATACGCAGATCTATGCTGCTATACGCAGGTATACGCAGATCTACGCAAATCAACGCAGATGTACGCATATATACGCCAAATTACGCAAACATGCGCAGATTTACGCAATTATACGCAGATCTGCGTAGATATACGCAGGTCTACGTGGGTTTACGCAGTTATACGCAGATATACGCAGATAGAAAACTATTATGATAGAAAACTATCTTGTAGGAAAACTATCATGATAGAAAACTATCATGATAGAAAACTGATAGAAAACTATCGTGATAGAAAACTATCATGATAGAAAACTATCGTGATAGAAAGCTTTGCAGATATTCGCATATCAACGCTGATATACGCAGGTATACGCAGATCTAAGCAGATAAACGCAGATCTACGCTGATATACGTAGGTCTACGCAGATGTACGCAGATCTACGCAGATCAAACCAGATGTACGCAGATATTTGCCAAATTACGCAAATATGCGCAGACCTACGCAAATATACGCAGATCTGCGTAGATATACGCAGGTCTACGTGGGTTTTCGCAGGTATACGCAGATATACGCAGATAAAAAACTATCTTGATAGAAAACTATCATGATAGAAAACTATCATGATAGTTAACTATCGTGATAGAAAACTATCATGATAGAAAACTATCATGATAGAAAACTATCATGACAGAAAACTATCATGATAGAAAACTATCTTGTAGGAAAACTATCATGATAGAAAACTATCATGATAGAAAACTGATAGAAAACTATCGAGATAGAAAACTATCATGATATAAAACTATCGTGATAGAAAGCTTCGCAGATATTCGCATATCAACAATGATATACGCAGCTCTACGCAAATCAACATAGACATACGCAGATATACGCAGGTCAACGCTGATGTACGCAGGTCAACAATGATGTACGTAGATTATTGCCAGGCAGTAATACGCAGATCTACGCAGATATACGCCAATATACGCATACGCAGATATACTTAAATATACCTAGATCTACGTAAATATAAGCAGCTATACGAAGTCTGCTATATGCAGTCTACGTGGATATATGCAGGTATTCGCCGGAAAGCAGATAAGCGGTTGGACACGCAGTTATGCGCAGATCTGCGCACCTATACGCAGATATACTAAAAACTACTATCATGCATTTTGCATGATAGAAAACTATAATGATGAAAAACTATCATGATGGAGAACTATCATGATAGAAAACTATCATGATAGAAAACTATCATGATAGAAAACTATCATGATAGAAAACTATCTTGTAGGAAAACTATCATGATAGAAAACTGATAGAAAACTATCGTGATAGAAAACTATCATGATAGAAAACTATCGTGGTAAAAAACCATCATGATAGAAAACTTTCGTGATAGAAAACTATCATGATAGAAAACTTATGTGATAGAAAACTATCATGATAGAAAACTATCGTGATAGAAAACTATCATGAAAGAAAACTATCATGATAGAAAAATATCATGATAGAAAACTATCGTGATAGAAAACTATCATGATAGAAAACTATCATGATAGAAAACTATCGTGATAGAAAACTATCATGATAGAAAACTATCATGATAGAAAACTATCGTGATAGAAAACTATCGTGATAGAAAACTATCATGATAGAAAACTATCATGATAGAAAACTATCATGATAGAAAACTATCATGATAGAAAACTATCGCAGATCTGCGTAGATATACGCAGGTCTACGTGGGTTTACACAGGTATACGCAGATATTCGCAGATAGAGACTATCATGATAGAAAACTATCATGATAGAAAACTATCATGATAGCAAACTATCATGATAGAAAACTATCGTGATAGAAAGCTTCGCAGATATACGCAGATATACGCAGATCTACGCTGCTATACGCAGGTATACAGAGATCTACGCAAATCAACGCAGATATACGCAGATATACGCCAAATTACGCAAATATGCGCAGATTTATGCAAATATACGCAGATCTGCGTAGATATACGCAGGTCTACGTGGGTTTACGCAGGTATACGTAGATATACGCAGATAGAAAACTATCATGATAGAAAACTATCATGATAGAAAACCATCATGATAGAAAACTATCTTGTAGGAAAACCATCATGATAGAAAACTATCATGATAGAAAACTATCGTGATAGAAAACTATCATGATAGAAAACTATCGTAATAGAAAGCTTTGCAGATATTCGCATATCAACGCTGATATACGCAGGTATACGCAGATCTAAGCAGATAAACGCAGATCTACGCTGATATACGCAGGTCTACGGAGATGTACGCAGATCTACGCAGATCAACGCAGATATACGCAGATATATGCCAAATTACGCAAATATGCGCAGACCTACGCAAATATACGCAGATCTGGGTTTTCGTAGGTATACGCAGATATACGCAGATAGAAAAATATCTTGATAGAAAACTGTCATGATAGAAAACTATCATGATAGAAAACAATCGTGATAGAAAACTATCACGATAGAAAACTATCATGATAGATAACTATCATGATAGAAAACTATCATGATAGAAAACTATCATGATACAAAACTATCATGATAGAAAACTATCATGATAGAAAACTATCATGATAGAATACTATCATGATAGAAAACTATCGTGATAGAAAACTATCATGATAGAAAACTATCGTGATAGAAAACTATCATGATAGAAAACTATCGTGATAGAAAACTATCATGATAGAAAACTATCATGATAGAAAACTATCGTGGTAGAAAACTATCATGATAGAAAATTTTCGTGATAGAAAACTATCATGATAGAAAACTATCGTGATAGAAAACTATCGTGATAGAAAACTATCATGATAGAAAAATATCATGCTAAATTTATCGTGATAGAAAACTATCATGAAAGAAAACTTTCATGATAGAAAGCTATCATGATAGAAAACTATCATGATAGAAAACTTTCGTGATAGAAAACTATCATGATAGAAAATTATCATTATAGAAAACTATTATGATAGAAAACTATCATGATAGAAAACTATCGTGATAGAAAACTATCATGATAGAAAACTATCATGATAGAAAACTATCGTGATAGAAAACTATCATGATAGAAAACTATCATGATAGAAAACTATCATGATAGAAAACTAATGTGATAGAAAACTATAATGATAGAAAACTATCATGATAGAAAACTATCATGATAGAAAACTATCATGATAGAAAACTATCGTGATAGAAAACTATCATGATAGAATACTATCATGATAGAAAAATATCATGATAGAAAACTATCATGATAGAAAACTATCATGATAGAAAACTTTCGTGATAGAAAACTATCATGATAGAAAACTATCATGATAGAAAACTATCATGATAGAAAACTTTCATGATATAAAATTATCGTGATAGAAAACTATCATGATAGAAAACAATCGTGATAGAAAGCTTCAGATATACGCAGGTATACGCAGGTCTAAGCTGATATACACAGATCTAAGCAGATAACCGCGGGTATACGCAGGACAAACGCAGATATACGCTGGTCTATGTTGATATAAGCAGATGTACGCAGATGTAAGCAGATATACGCCAAACAGATACACGCAGATCTACGCAAATCTACGCAGACATACGCAGATAAACGCAGGTCTACGCAGATGTACGCAGATCTACGCAGATCAACGCTGATATGCGCAGATCTACGCAAATATACGCAGATCTGCGTAGATATACGCAGGTCTACGTGGGTTAACGCAGATATACGCAGATATACGTAGATAGAAAACTATCATGATAGAAATCTGTAATGATAGAAAACTATCGTGATAGCAAACTATCATGATAGAAAATTATCATGATAGAAAACTATCGTATAGAAAGCTTCGCAGATATACGCAGATCTATGCTGCTATACGCAGGTATACGCAGATCTACGCAAATCAACGCAGATGTACGCATATATACGCCAAATTACGCAAACATGCGCAGATTTACGCAATTATACGCAGATCTGCGTAGATATACGCAGGTCTACGTGGGTTTACGCAGTTATACGCAGATATACGCAGATAGAAAACTATTATGATAGAAAACTATCTTGAAGGAAAACTATCATGATAGAAAACTATCATGATAGAAAACTGATAGAAAACTATCGTGATAGAAAACTATCATGATAGAAAACTATCGTGATAGAAAGCTTTGCAGATATTAGCATATCAACGCTGATATACGCAGGTATACGCAGATCTAAGCAGATAAACGCAGATCTACGCTGATATACGTAGGTCTACGCAGATGTACGCAGATCTACGCAGATCAAACCAGATGTACGCAGATATTTGCCAAATTACGCAAATATGCGCAGACCTACGCAAATATACGCAGATCTGCGTAGATATACGCAGGTCTACGTGGGTTTTCGCAGGTATACGCAGATATACGCAGATAAAAAACTATCTTGATAGAAAACTATCATGATAGAAAACTATCATGATAGTTAACTATCGTGATAGAAAACTATCATGATAGAAAACTATCATGATAGAAAACTATCATGACAGAAAACTATCGTGATAGAAAACTATCATAATAGAAAACTATCATGATAGAAAACTATCGTGATAGAAAACTATCATGATAGAAAACTATCGTGATAGAAAACTATCATGATAGATAACTATCGTGATAGAAATCTATCATGATAGAATACTATCATGATAGAAAACTATCGTGGTAGAAAACTATCATGATAGAAAATTTTCGTGATAGAAAACTATCATGATAGAAAACTATCGTGATTGAAAACTATCATGATAGAAAACTATCGTGATAGAAAACTTTCATGATAGAAAACTATCATGATAGAAAACTATCATGATAGAAAACTATCGTGATAGAAAACTATCATGATAGAAAACTATCATGATAGAAAACTATCATAATAGAAAACTATTATGATAGAAAACTATCATGATAGAAAACTATCATGATAGAAAACTATCGTGATAGAAAACTATCATGATAGAAAACTATCGTGATAGAAAACTATCATGATAGAAAACTATCATGATAGAAAGCTATCGTGGTAAAAAACTATCATGATAGAAAACTTTCGTGATAGAAAACTATCATGATAGAAAACTATCATGATAGTAAACTATCGTGATAGAAAACTATCATGATAGAAAACTATCATGAGAGAAAACTATCATGATAGAAAACTATCATGATAAAAAACTATCGTGATAGAAAACTATCATGATAGAAAACTATTGTGATAGAAAACTATCATGATAGAAAACTATCATGACAGAAAACTATCGTGATAGAAAACTATCGTGATAGAAAACTATCATGATAGAAAGCTATCGTGGTAAAAAACTATCATGATAGAAAACTATCATGATAGAAAACTATCATGATAGAAGACTAATGTGATAGAAAACTATCATGATAGAAAACTATCATGATAGAAAACTATCGTGCTAGAAAACTATCATGATAGAAAACTATCGTGATAGAAAACTATCATGATAGAAAACTATCATGATAGAAAACTATCGTGGTAGAAAACTATCATGATAGAAAATTTTCGTGGTTGAAAACTATCATGATAGAAAACTATCATGATAGAAAACTATCATTATAGAAAACTATCGTGATAGAAAACTATCATGATAGAAAACTATCATGATAGAAAACTATCATGATAGAAAACTATTATGATAGAAAACTATCATGATAGAAAACTATCATGATAGAAAACTATCGTGATAGAAAAATATCATGATAGAAAACTATCATGATAGAAAACTATCGTGATAGAAAACTATCATGATAGAAAACTATCGTGATAGAAAACTATCATGATAGAAAACTATCATGATAGAAAGCTATCGTGGTAAAAAACTATCATGATAGAAAACTATCATGATAGAAAACTATCGTGATAGAAAACTATCATGATAGAAAACTATCATGATAGAAAACTATCGTGGTAGAAAACTATCATGATAGAAAATTTTCGTGGTTGAAAACTATCATGATAGAAAACTATCATGATAGAAAACTATCATTATAGAAAACTATCATGATAGAAAACTATCGTGATAGAAAACTATTATGATAGAAAACTATCATGATAGTAAACTATCGTGATAGAAAACTATCATGATAGAAAACTATCATGATAGAAAACTATCATGATAGAAAACTATCGTGATAGAAAACTATCATGATAGAAAACTATCGTGATAGAAAACTATCATGATAGAAAACTATCATGATAGAAAGCTATCGTGGTAAAAAACTATCATGATAGAAAACTATCGTAATAGAAAACTATCATGATAGAAAACTATCATGATAGAAAACTAATGTGATAGAAAACTATCATGATAGAAAACTATCGTGATAGAAAACTATCATGATAGAAACCTATCATGATAGTAAAATATCATGCTAGAAAACTATCGTGATAGAAAAGTATCATGATAGAAAACTATCGTGATAGAAAACTATCATGATAGAAAACTATCGTGATAGAAAACTATCATGATAGAAAACTATCATGATAGAAAGCTATCGTGGTAAAAAACTATCATGATAGAAAACTTTCGTGATAGAAAACTATCATGATAGAAAACTATCGTGATAGAAAACTATCCTGATAGAAAACTGTCGTGCTAGAAAACTATCATGATAGAAAACTATCGTGATAGAACACTATCATGATAGAAAACTATCATGATAGATAACTATCGTGGTAGAAAACTATCATGATAGAAAATTTTCGTGATAGAAAACTATCATGATAGGAAACTATCGTGATTGAAAACAATCATGATAGAAAACTATCGTGATAGAAAACTTTCATGATAGAAAACTATCATGATAGAAAACTATCATGATAGAAAACTATCGTGATAGAAAACTATCATGATAGAAAACTATCATGATAGAAAACTATCATGATAGAAAACTATTATGATAGAAAACTATCATGATAGAAAACTATCATGATAGAAACTATCGTGATAGAAAACTATCATGATAGAAAACTATCGTGATAGAAAACTATCATGATAGAAAACTATCATGATAGAAAGCTATCGTGGTAAAAAACTATCATGATAGAAAACTATCATGATAGAAAACTATCGTGATAGAAAACTATCATGATAGAAAACTATCGTGATAGAAAACTATCATGATAGAAAACTATCATGATAGAAAATTTTCGTGGTTGAAAACTATCATGATAGAAAACTATCATGATAGAAAACTATCATTATAGAAAACTATCGTGATAGAAAACTATCATGATAGAAAACTATCATGATAGAAAGCTATCATGATAGAAAGCTATCGTGGTAAAAAACTATCATGATAGAAAACTATCATGATAGAAAACTATCGTGATAGAAAACTATCGTGATAGAAAACTATCATGATAGAAAACTATCATGATAGAAAACTATCATGATAGAAAACTATCGTGGTAGAAAACTATCATGACAGAAAACTATCGTGATAGAAAACTATCGTGATAGAAAACTATCATGATAGAAAACTATCATGATAGAAAACTATTGTGATAGAAAACTATCATGATAGAAAACTATCATGACAGAAAACTATCGTGATAGAAAACTATCGTGATAGAAAACTATCATGATAGAAAGCTATCGTGGTAAAAAACTATCATGATAGAAAACTATCATGATAGAAAACTATCATGATAGAAGACTAATGTGATAGAAAACTATCATGATAGAAAACTATCATGATAGAAAACTATCGTGCTAGAAAACTATCATGATAGAAAACTATCGTGATAGAAAACTATCATGATAGAAAACTATTATGATAGAAAACTATCGTGGTAGAAAGCTATCATGATAGAAAATTTTCGTGGTTGAAAACTATCATGATAGAAAACTATCATGATAGAAAACTATCACTATAGAAAACTATCGTGATAGAAAACTATCATGATAGAAAACTATCATGATAGAAAACTATCATGATAGAAAACTATTATGCTATCATGATAGAAAACTATCGTGATAGAAAACTATCATGATAGAAAACTATCGTGATAGAAAACTATCATGATAGAAAACTATCATGATAGAAAGCTATCGTGGTAAAAAACTATCATGATAGAAAACTATCATGATAGAAAACTATCGTGATAGAAAACTATCATGATAGAAAACTATCATGATAGAAAACTATCGTGGTAGAAAACTATCATGATAGAAAATTTTCGTGGTTGAAAACTATCATGATAGAAAACTATCATGATAGAAAACTATCATGATAGAAAACTATTATGCTATCATGATAGAAAACTATCGTGATAGAAAACTATCATGATAGAAAACTATCGTGATAGAAAACTATCATGATAGAAAACTATCATGATAGAAAGCTATCGTGGTAAAAAACTATCATGATAGAAAACTATCATGATAGAAAACTATCGTGATAGAAAACTATCATGATAGAAAACTATCATGATAGAAAACTATCGTGGTAGAAAACTATCATGATAGAAAATTTTCGTGGTTGAAAACTATCATGATAGAAAACTATCATGATAGAAAACTATCATTATAGAAAACTATCGTGATAGAAAACTATCATGATAGAAAACTATCGTGATAGAAAACTATCGTGATAGAAAACTATCATGATAGAAAACTAATGTGATAGAAAACTATCATGATAGAAAACTATCGTGATAGAAAACTATCATGATAGAAACCTATCATGATAGTAAAATATCATGCTAGAAAACTATCGTGATAGAAAAGTATCATGATAGAAAACTATCGTGATAGAAAACTATCATGATAGAAAACTATCATGATAGAAAACTATCATGATAGAAAACTATCATGATAGAAAGCTATCGTGATAGAAAACTATCATGATAGAAAACTATAATGATAGAAAACTATTGTGATAGAAAACTATCATGATAGAAAACTATCATGATAGAAAACTATCATGATAGAAGACTAATGTGATAGAAAACTATCATGATAAAAAACTATCATGATAGAAAACTATCATGATAGAAAACTATCATGATAGAAAACTATCATGATAGAAAACTATCATGACAGAAAACTATCGTGATAGAAAACTATCGTGATAGAAAACTATCATGATAGAAAACTATCGTGATAGAAAACTATCGTGATAGAAAACTATCGTGATAGAAAACTATCATGATAGAAAACTATCGTGATAGAAAACTATCATGATAGAAAACTATTGTGATAGAAAACTATCATGATAGAAAACTATCATGACAGAAAACTATCGTGATAGAAAACTATCATGATAGAAAACTATCATGATAGAAAACTATCATGATAAAAGACTAATGTGATAGAAAACTATCATGATAGAAAACTATCATGATAGAAAACTATCATGATAGAAAACTATCATGATAGAAAACTATCATGATAGAAAACTATCATGACAGAAAACTATCGTGATAGAAAACTATCGTGATAGAAAACTATCATTAGAAAACTATCATGATAGAAAACTATCATGATAGAAGACTAATGTGATAGAAAACTATCATGATAGAAAACTATCATGATAGAAAACTATCATGATAGTTAGCTATCGTGATAGAAAACTATCATGATAGAAAACTATCATGACAGAAAACTATCGTAATAGAAAACTATCATGATAGAAAACTATCATGATAGAAAACTATCGTGATAGAAAACTATCATGATAGAAAACTATCGTGATAGAAAACTATCATGATAGAAAACTATCATGCTAGAAAACTATCATGATAGAAAACTATCGTGATAGAAAACTATCATGATAGAAAACTATCATGATAGAAAACTATCGTGGTAGAAAACTATCATGATAGAAAATTTTCGTGGTTGAAAACTATCATGATAGAAAACTATCATGATAGAAAACTATCATTATAGAAAACTATCGTGATAGAAAACTATCATGATAGAAAACTATCATGATAGAAAACTATCATGATATAAAATTATCGTGATAGAAAACTATCATGATAGAAAACTATCGTGATAGAAAGCTTCAGATAAACGCAGGTATACGCAGGTCTAAGCAGATATACACAGATCTAAGCAAATAACCGCGGGTATACGCAGGACAAACGCAGATATACGCTGGTCTATGTTGATATAAGCAGATGTACGCAGATGTTAGCAGATACACGCCAAACAGATGCACGCAGATCTACGCAAATCTACGTAGACATACGCAGATATACGCAGGTCTACGCAGATGCACGCAGATCTACGCAGATCTACGCAGATCAACGCAGATATGCGCAGATCTACGCAAATATACGCAGATCTGCGTAGATATACGCAGGTCTACGTGGGTTAACACAGATATACGCAGATATACGTAGATAGAAAACTATCATGATAGAAAACTATCATGATAGAAAACTATCATGATAGAAAACTATCATGATAGAAAACTACCATGATAGAAAACTATCATGATAGAAAACTATCATGATAGAAAACTATCGTGATAGAAAACTATCATGATAGAAAACTATCGTAATAGAAAACTATCATGATAGAAAACTATCATGATAGAAAACTATCATGATAGAAAACTATCGTGATAGAAAACTATCATGATAGAAAACTTTCGTGATAGAAAACTATCATGATAGAAAACTAATGTGATAGAAAACTATCATGATAGAAAACTATCGTGATAGAAAACTATCATGATAGAAAACTATCATGATAGAAAACTATCGTGGTAGAAAACTATCATGATAGAAAATTTTCGTGATAGAAAACTATCATGATAGAAAACTATCATGATAGAAAACTATCATGATAGAAAACTATCATGATAGAAAACTATCATGATAGAAAACTATCGTGATAGAAAACTATCATGATAGAAAACTATCGTGATACAAAACTATCATGATAGAAAACTATCATGATAGAAAACTATCATGACAGAAAACTACCGTGATAGAAAACTATCATGATAGAAAACTATCATGATAGAAAACTATCATGATAGAAAACTATCGTGATAGAAAACTATCATGATAGAAAACTATCATGATAGAAAACTATCATGATAGAAAACTATCATGATAGAAAACTATCGTGATAGAAAACTATCATGATAGAAAACTATCATGATAGAAAACTACTGTGATAGAAAACTATCATGATAGAAAACTATTATGATAGAAAACTGTCATGATAGAAGACTAATGTGATAGAAAACTATCATAATAGAAAACTATCATGATAGAAAACTATCATGATAGAAAACTATCATGATAGAAAACTATCGTGATAGAAAACTATCATGATAGAAACTATCATGATAGAAAAATATCATGATAGAAAACTATCGTGATAGAAAACTATCATGATAGAAAACTATCATGATAGAAAACTATCACGATAGAAAACTATCGTGATAGAAAACTATCATAATAGAAAACTATCATGATAGAAAACTATCATGATATAAAATTATTGTGATAGAAAGCTTCAGATATACGCAGGTATACGCAGGTCTAAGCAGATATACACAGATCTAAGCAGATAACCACGGGTATACGCAGGACAAACGCAGATATACGCTGGTCTATGTTGATATAAGCAGATGTACGCAGATGCTAGCAGATATACGCCAAACAGATACACGCAGATCTACGCAAATCTACGCAGACATACGCAGATATACGCAGGTCTACACAGATGCACGCAGATCTACGCAGATCAACGCAGATATGCGCGGATCTACGCAAGTATACGCAGATCTGCGTAGATATACGCAGGTCTACGTGGGTTAACACAGATATACGCAGATATATGTAGATAGAAAACTATCATGATAGAAAACTATCATGATAGAAAACTATCATGGTAGAAAACTATCATGATAGAAAGCTATCTTGTAGGAAAACTATTATGATAGAAAACTATCATGATAGAAAACTGATAGAAAACTATCGCGATAGAAAACTATCATGATAGAAAACTATCGTGATAGATAGCTTCGCAGATATTCGTATATCTACGCTGATATACGCAGGTCTACGCAGATGTACGCAGATCTACGCAGATCAACGCAGATGTACGCAGATTTATGCCAAATTACGCAAATATGTGCAGATCTACGCAAATATACGCAAATCTGCGTAGATATACGCAGGTCTACGTGGGTTTACACAGGTATACGCAGATATTCGCAGATAGAAAACTATCATGATAGAAAACTATCATGATAGAAAACTATCGTGATAGAAAACTATCATGATAGAAAACTTTCGTGATAGAAAACTATCATGATAGAAAACTATCATGATAGAAAACTTTCATGATAGAAAACTATCGTGATAGAAAACTATCATGATAGAAAACTATCATGATAGAAAACTATCATGATCGAAAACTATTATGATAGAAAACTATCATGATAGAAAACTATCGTGATAGAAAACTATCATGATAGAAAACTATCGTGATAGAAAACTATCATGATAGAAAACTATCGTGGTAAAAAACTATCATGATAGAATACTTTCGTGATAGAAAACTATCATAATAGAAAACTAATGTGATAGAAAACTATCATGATAGAAAACTATCATGATAGAAAACTATCATGATAGAAAACTATCATGATAGAAAGCTATCATGATAGAAAACTATCGTGATAGAAAACTATCATGATAGAAAACTTTCGTGATAGAAAACTATCATGATAGAAAACTAATGTGATAGAAAACTATCATGATAGAAAACTATCTTGATAGAAAACTATCATGAGAGAAAACTGTCATGATAGAAAACTATCGTGGTAGAAAACTATCATGATAGAAAATTTTCGTGATAGAAAACTATCATGATAGAAAACTATCATGATAGAAAACTATCATGATAGAAAACTATCATGATAGAAAACTATCATGATAGAAAACTATCGTGATAGAAAACTATCATGATAGAAAACTATCATGATAGAAAACTATCGTGATAGAAAACTATCATGATAGAAAACTATCATGATAGAAAACTATCATGATAGAAGACTAATGTGATAGAAAACTATCATGATAGAAAACTATCGTGATAGAAAACTATCATGATAGAAACCTATCATGATAGTAAAATATCATGCTAGAAAACTATCGTGATAGAAAACTATCATGATAGAAAACTATCATGATAGAAAACTATCGTGATAGAAAACTATCATGATAGAAAACTATCATGATAGAAAACTATCATGATAGAAAACTATCATGATAGAAAACTATCGTGATAGAAAACTATCTTGATAGAAAACTAACATGATAGAAAACTATCGTGATAGAAAACTATCATGATAGAAATCTATCATGATAGAAGACTAATGTGATAGAAAACTATCATGATAGAAAACTATCATGATAGAAAACTATCATGATAGAAAACTATCATGATAGAAAACTATCATGATAGAAAACTATCGTGATAGAAGACTATCATGATAGAAAACTATCGTGATAGAAAAATATCATGATAGAAAACTATCGTGATAGAAAACTATTATGATAGAAAACTATCATGATAGAAAACTATCATGATAGAAAACTATCGTGATAGAAAACTATCATGATAGAAAACTATCGTGATAGAAAGCTTCAGATATACGCAGGTATACGCAGGTCTAAGCAGATATACACAGATCTAAGCAGATAACCACGGGTATACGCAGGACAAACGCAGATATACGCTGGTCTATGTTGATATAAGCAGATGTACGCAAATGTTAGCAGATATACGCCAAACAGATACACGCAGATCTACGCAAATCTACGCAGACATACGCAGATATACGCAGGTCTACGCAGATGCACGCAGATCTACGCAGATCAACGCAGATATGCGCAGATCTACGCAAATATACGCAGATCTGCGTAGATATACGCAGGTCTACGTGGGTTAACACAGATATACGCAGATATATGTAGATAGAAAACTATCATGATAGAAAACTATCATGATAGAAAACTATCATGATAGAAAGCTATCATGATAGAAAGCTATCTTGTAGGAAAACTATCATGATAGAAAACTATCATGATAGAAAACTGATAGAAAACTGATAGAAAACTATCGCGATAGAAAACTATCATGATAGAAAACTATCGTGATAGAAAGCTTCGCAGATATTCGCATATCTACGCTGATATACGCAGGTCTACGCAGATGTACGCAGATCTACGCAGATCAACGCAGATGTACGCAGATTTATGCCAAATTACGCAAATATGCGCAGATCTACGCAAATATACGCAAATCTGCGTAGATATACGCAGGTCTACGTGGGTTTACACAGGTATACGCAGATATTCGCAGATAGAAAACTATCATGATAGAAAACTATCATGATAGAAAATTATCATGATAGCAAACTATCATGATAGAAAACTATCGTGATAGAAAGCTTCGCAGATATACGCAGATCTACGCTGCTATACGCTGCATATACAAAAGCAGACGTGAGAGAGTTAACACAGTAAAATAGCGAGTTCCGATTAATAAAATAAAAAGCGATTAAAAATAAAGTGATTTTTTCTTTGAGATTGCCAGCGCATTGTTTATTCACTTTAGAATAAATTTATGTGGCGGTCTAACCAAAAAGTCATTTAAAACTATTTTAAATTAATTTTTAAAATTGAAATTTTTTTTGTCTCTTTGAAATGGATGAATATAAATGTACAAAATGCAAAACACAGGTTCGCGGAGAAACGGGCATGAGATGCGCGGGTGTTTGTGGTAAAGTTTATCATAGTGCGGCTAAATGCAGTGGTATTGATACTTATTCGATTGGATGCCTACTGAACCCCATGATAAAGTTTATGTGTGAAGATTGCATACAATACATTCACAACGTGGACTTAGTACTAAAAGATGTTGACGAGTCAGTCAAAAAAAACTGTTGTTATTTAAGAGAATACAAACTAGAATTTGAAGATAGTCTCAAGAGAAGTGAAAATGAAATTAAAATGTTGCTAGAATCAATTGAGTTGCGTTATGAAGAGAGGTTGGAGTCAATGAGAATTGTTCAAGAATCTTGTGCAAAAAGTGTTATTGAGTTAAAAAAATTAAATAAATACAGTGAAGAATTAAAAAACCAAACCGAGAAAATATGCATAGACGTTAATAAAGCTACTGATAAGATAGAAAATATAGATGCTCAAATACAAAATAGTGCATCCTCGTCATCAAATGGCTTGGATAAAAACCTAATAAGAAGTGTTGATGTATTGTCAAAATCTGTTAATGAAATGAAAGCAAATATAATCAAAAACAACCAAAGTGATAACATAAAAAAACAGAGCAATACATTATTTTCAGATGTCTTAAAACTAAACCAACCATCTGTCATTATTTATCCAAAAAAAGATCAAGAATCAAACGAAACCAGAAAAGAATTAAAACTAAATATTGATCCTACTGAATTAAATATTAATGGTGTTAAAAATAGAAATAAAGGTGATGTAGCCATAAAATGTGCAGACAAAGAATCGACAGAAAAATTAAAAAGTGTAATTGAAAGTAAAATGAGTGAAAACTATCAAGTAGAAATGCCAGAAATGATGAAACCAAAAATTTGTGTGATGAACTTGGAAAATGATGAAAGGCAGGATGAAATTTTAAATAAAATTCTAAAACAGAACCCAGAACTAAAAGACAGTGATATGAAGGTCTTAAATGTTTTTAAAAATAATAACAAGTGGAGAAATTTAAATGCAGTTATTGAACTTAATAGTGAAAGCTTCCATAAAGTACTTAATATGGGTAAAATTAAAGTGGGATGGGTTAAATGCTTAGTAAGAGAATTTTACAATTTGAAGCGCTGTTTTAATTGTCAAGGTTACAATCATAAATCGAATACGTGTAAAAATAAAAAAGCTTGTTTAAAATGTGGAGGTGAACACAATGTTAAAGAATGTAACAACACGATTAAAAAGTGTATCAACTGTATTAAATCTTGGTATAGATTCAAATTGTGACCATGAAGCAACAGATAAAAACTGCCCAGTTTATTTACGAAAACTTAAAGTTCTTAAAGAACGTATCCAATACTAGCAATTAAGTTTTTGGTACTTTAACTCTCAAGGTTTGATAAATAATCTTAATCAAGTAGAAGCAGTTTTAATTGAAAATAAATTTGATATAATTGCTGTTTCTGAAACACATTTGAAAAATGACATTAACAATAGTGAAATTAATTTACCAAACTATACGATTGTGAGATGTGATAGTACTAGTAGTCACACAGGGGGTGTTGCACTATATATAAATAAAGACTTTAAATTTCAAATATTAAATAGTATCCATGTTGATATGAAAATTTGGTGCTTATGTATACAAATATCATACAACGAAAAAACCGAAATTATTGCAGTGTTCTACAGGTCACCTAATAGTCCGGAATGTGATTTTTGTACATTATTTGCAGATTGGTTAGATCAGGCTATTATCAATTACCCTAATATCACTATTTTAGGTGATTTTAATATTGATTTATTGAGAAACTATACTTACGAGAAGAAAATAAATGAAATTCTTAGAGATAATAATTGCAAACAAATTATAAATAAACCAACAAGAATTACAGCAACATCGAGGACCCTAGTGGACTACGTTATAACATCGAATGAAAGACAAATCTGGGCGGATACTGTTAGTAATTTAAAAATAAGTGATCATGAATCGATCCTGGTGAAAATTCCTGTGACTAAAACAACTACTGATAGAACAATAAAGAACATACAAGTGTTTAAGTATGAAAAAATAACATTTAAATCAATTTTACAAAACCAACTTCAGTGTTTAGTGAATAGTTCGAGTTCAAATGATCTGTCAAGATGTTTAAAAGAAAGTCTAGATAACAGTGTTCTAGAGTTGACTTCAACTAAGCGTGTATTTTTTCGCAAAAATGATTGGTTTACAGAAGAATTAAATAATTTGAAATCTGATAAAATCCGCTGCTATCAAAAAGCATCTATTTTTAACACTCCCAATTACTGGGTTGAATACCGAAGGGTAAGAAACTTATATAAATATAGGCTCCAGTTAGCAAAAAAGACTTACAAATGTAACAAAATTGAAAGTTGTTCAAACCAAAAAGATATGTGGAGAGTTATAAAGAAGTTAGTATTAAAAGAAGAAAAGAGTGATATAAATGAAGTGCAATTTGAAGACGGTAGAGAAACTAATAACGTAGTGATAGCAAATAAACTAAACAAATATTTTATTAATAGTATCAATCATATAAGTAACTCCATAAATCCACAAAATTTGGACCTTAATCATTTAACAGATCTGAGCACTACTTTCCTTTTTGAACAAATAAGTTTATCTGATCTCAATGCTATATGCAAAAAAATGAACAAGAAAAAAGATTCTTCAAAGTTAAATATTGAAATAATACTAGATTGTTTTGATATCATTGGACCATATTTGTTAAAAATAATAAATGACTCTTTCCAAAACGGCGTTTTCCCAAATAATTTAAAAGAATCAATAATAGTTCCTATACCAAAAGAACAAAATAACATCAACTGTGATAAATATAGACCTATCAATATGTTACCTGTTGTAGAAAAAGTAATTGAAAAAGTGGCCCATGAGCAATTGTTTAAATATGTATCGGACAATAATATTCTCATTCAAAACCAGTCAGGCTTCCGATCGGAGCACTCTTGTGAAACACCCCTTAACTGGTTAATTATGACCCTTAAAACGTTACGACATGATAAGCATAAAATTATTTCTGTTTTTGTGGACTTTCAAAGAGCTTTTGAAACAATAGATAGAACGATACTCCTGGTGAAACTAAACAAATATGGTATAAGAAATAAAGAACTAAACTGGTTTCGAACATATTTAAGTGACAGAACTCAACGAACTAAAATCAACGAGTGCTTATCCAACAGTGAATATAATTTGTTTGGTGTGCCACAAGGAACGATACTAGGCCCACTTTTGTTTTTGATTTATATAAACGATATAAGCAATATAATCAAATACGGTACTATTTCGTTATTCGCTGATGATGCTTTATTATTTGTTTCCGGCAAAGATTTAGATACAATTACTGAACAATTAAACTTTGATTTGATTAACGTTTGTGAATGGCTGAATATGAATAAACTTAAAGTAAATACAGATAAAACAAAGTGCATGGTTATAAACGGTGAATATACTACAAACATAAAAATAAATAATAATCCAATCCAACAAGTGGAATATATAAAGTATCTGGGTGTTATTATAGATAAAGACCTTAATTTCAGTAACCATTTTGAATACATTTGCAAAAAAATTTCAAAAAAAGTTGGATTCTTAAAAAGAATTCGAAAACAAATATCAACAATCTGTGCAATAAATATATACAATACGATTATTAAACCACATTTTGAATTCTGTTCAACAATTCTGTACATGGGTAACATATCGGAAATCAACAGGCTTCAGAAATTTCAAAACAAAGCGATGAGGATAATCCTAAAATGCAGTTTTTATACGCCGATTAGTGTTATGCTATCATGCTTGAAGTGGCTAAACATAAAACAGAGAATAACCTACAACGCGAACATCTTTGTATTTAAAGTCAAAAATAAAATGGTTCCCGATTATCTATCTCTTAATTTAAATTATATCCATGAAATTCAAAATTATAACTTGAGATCAAATTACAATTTTAGATTACCTTTTTATAGAGATAATAGAACACAAAACATGGTCATGTATAAAGGTGTTAAACTTTTTAATGAATTGCCAAATGAAATTAAGAATGAGTCAAATTTTCATGTTTTTAAAAGATTATTGATAAATTTTATTAGAACCAATGTTTAAATTTTTAATGAACTTATGATTTAAACGAATATTTTAATTTATACAAATTCTGTAGAAAAATAGTAAATTATACTAAATAAATGAATACATACATACAAGTATACGCAGATCTACGCAAATCAACGCAGATGTACGCAGATATACGCCAAATTACGCAAACATGCGCAGATTTACGCAAATATACGCAGATCTGCGTAGATATACGCAGGTCTACGTGGGTTTACGCAGGTATACGCAGATATACGCAGATAGAAAACTATCATGATAGAAAACTATCATGATAGAAAACTATCTTGTAGGAAAACTATCATGATAGAAAACTATCATGATAGAAAACTGATAGAAAACTTTCGTGATAGAAAACTATCATGATAGAAAGTAGTGTGTTTTGGAGAGATCTGGACCCTCTCAACCTCCCAAGGTATTGGTCTATCAATCAGACACATTTGTATGGAGAATAAAGGCAATTTAGCTACTTTTAGGGTTACCAACGCTGGCATTTTTTGGTCGGTGATAGTAAGTTGGTTTTGCCGTTGACTAGTGCATCATCTGTGGTTAGTATTGCGCGCCAATGAGGATGGTACCTTTGTAATGAATTTTTTGGGGTTGGAAGTGGCAGCCTTTAATGTGTTACGGTGGCGGCTGGCTTGTGCGGGAGGTTTTAATGTTGGTGGATCGCCTCGTGGTCGTGGTGATCGTCATGAGTTGAGTATTTGAATGTAGTGGATTAAAGAAATGTGTCATGGTTTATCACATCATGTTTGAACATGTTTATGGAAATCTTTTCATGATAATGATGATTCGTGTTGGACGTAGGGATACGCATGTAGGTATTTTTGTATCTATGTTTATTTATAGATTTGTTGATATAATACCATTAATAGTAGAGAGTTACATGGTTACGAATGCATGTTTTATCGTGTTATACTCGTATGTAAGTACCTATGTTAATTTTATGTTTTGAAAAGTATTGTGTGCGGGTGCTGGTAGCAGAAAATTTAGATTTATGTAGATGATTATAAGTGTGTTAGACTGGATTTTAGATATATGTATGTGTTGATGCTTATGTGCAATACATGTACCTTTGTTAGACTGTCGTTGCTTAGAGTTGCCAATGCCGAGTGTTTACTGCATTGTTACTGAAGATGATATAGTTAAGAAAATAAAGGGGTTCAAAAAAAATATTGTAGCAAATGAGATAACTCTAAATGATTTTAGAGATTGTCTAAATAACCCGTCTACATCTTTATTAAAAAAGATGTACTGTTTTAGAAGTGATAAACATTTTATTTACACACAATTAATAAATAAGATCAGTCTTACTGCTGATGATGATAAAAGATTTGTCATCCCTAATTCATCTAAAACTTTAGCGTGGGGTAATAAGCGTATAGAAGACTATTATTTTATCTAAAATTGGTTTTAAGATATACCTACATAAAATAATAAATCAAAGAAGTTTATATGTTAATAAAATATTGATATTTATAATAAAATTAAGTTGATTCTTTTAAACTTTAAGATATAATGTAATGAGTAAAGACAAAATTGTTTGTATCATAAAATATGTATATTAAGTAGAAGAATATTCCAATTATGTATAATAAAAATTATTTAATTTTGTAAACCGATGTTAGAGTATAGTAAAGCATATTTCTTGGTTTATTTAAACAAATCTGCTGAATTTCAACGTAACATAATAATATGATATTGATTAAAATAGAGACTTAACAAAACACATTAAATATACATAGATTTAGTAAGATATTACGTACGTTAAAGATGTTAAACCTATAACTATAAGGATATCATTTAATAAATGCAAATACAAAAATATTATAATAAAATAGATATAAGAACAATTAATTTCGTATTTCATTCTTGATTTTTCTCAAATGTTTATGAGAATATATACATAAATGTACATACATATATACATAATAAAGTCAATTGAAAAAATGCCTATTGTTTTATTTTTATTTTTTAAGCATTTTTATGACAGCAGTTGATTACAAAATACAAAACGGACAAACTCATTTTGAAAGTATAGGCAACAGCAATAAAGAGAATATATTAGTAAATATTAAATAATAACAAAAATACCCGAAAACATTTAATTTCATAATATTCTTCTTTATTATGTGGATTGAAAATTTTACATGGATGAAAAAATAGTGTGCAGATATAAAAACTTATCAAGGTCACCGAAGCTATCAGCTAATGATTTGTAGGAATAATAAAGTATGGATAAAGAAATAAACAATGTTACATTTTCTTATTATAGTGTTGCAATACTACTTAGAAACTAAAGTTCAACAAACTATTGTATGGTTAGAGTTTATTTCATTTTTGTTCCCGTACTTTTTTAAACCATTCTAATTGTCTTTGAAATGTATGATGGGAAAAGAAAACTCGGTTATTTTCATTTTTTTCGGTTTATTATTTAAGAATTAGGTAATTGGTAATAATAAATACAATATTAAAAAACAATTTAAAATGTAGCAGCAAAAATGGTGTACTAGATCATTTTATAATAAAAGTAAAATTTTGTTTTTACAAAGTTTCATAAGACCTTCCCATGAAGCGTTTGTTGTAAGGTGACTATAAAATTTTCCTCTTTTAAACACACGTTTCGGCTTCATCTTCACATTTTGGTTTTGTATTTAAAGAGTAATGATCCCATGATAGATTATCATAAGAACCCGGTATGAGATATTGCTTGCTATCATAAGGACTAAGAGCAATTTTCGTTTCAGATTTTGGTCAATTGATAACTCCTTATAGTTCTCCAAACATCCAACATAATCCTCAAATGCTATCTTTGTTTTAAGAACTGATCGCTTCACACCCTTAGACTTTTTGGTGGGTCCAACGTTGCTTAGTTCCATATTAATTGCATATTCCTTAATTTCTTCATTTCGGAATTTCTGACGGGATTCAGCTATTTCGTCTAGTGTGGTTAAGACTTTCAAAGTACCTATATCATTTTGATCTTTCTCCTATAAAATGGATCATAGGGGTTCCATTATTCTCATCCTTCATCATACCCAACACTTTTTATTAACATATGGTATACTATGAACAATCGGTTCAGGATATTACTGGTGTCATTATATCTATGGCAATCTCTTTTTATTAGTTGATAAGGGTTAACGAACTTCATAGATAATGGAATCGGTGCCCGTATGTGATGAATTTTTGTTAATATTAGCCCTGTTTTTTGTATGTATATGTGTATTCATTTAAAAAAAAGTAGAATGTTAAGTACAACAACAAAAACGATAACAACAACAACAACAATACGGAGACGGCTACGCAGGTGTACGCAGATCTACGCAGATCAACGCAGATGTACGCAGATATATGCCAAATTACGCAATTATGCGCAGATCTACGCAAATATACGCAAATCTGCGTAGATATACGCAGGTCTACGTGGGTTTACACAGGTATACGCAGATATTCGCAGATAGAAAGCTATCATGATAGAAAACTATCATGATAGAAAACTATCATGATAGCAAACTATCATGATAGAAAACTATCGTAATAGAAATCTTCGCAGATATACGCAGATCTACGCTGCTATACGCAGGTATACGCAGATATACGCAAATCAACGCAGATGTACGCAGATATATGCCAAATTACGCAAACATGCGCAGATTTACGCAAATATACGCAGATCTGCGTAGATATACGCAGGTCTACGTGGGTTTACGTAGGTATACGCAGATATACGCAGATAGAAAACTATCATGATAGAAAAATATCATGATAGAAAACTATCATGATAGAAAACTATCTTGTAGGAAAACTATCATGATAGAAAGCTATCATGATAGAAAACTGATAGAAAACTTTCGTGATAGAAAACTATCATGATAGAAAACTATCATGATAGAAAACTATCGTGATAGAAAACTATCATGATAGAAAACTATCGTGATAGAAAACTATCATGATAGAAAACTATCGTGATAGAAAACTATCATGATAGAAAACTATCATGATAGAAAACTATCGTGGTTGAAAACTATCATGATAGAAAATTTTCGTGATAGAAAACTATCATGATAGAAAATTATTGTGATAGAAAACTATCATGATAGAAAACTATCGTGATAGAAAACTATCATGATAGAAAACTATCATGATAGAAAACTTTCATGATAGAAATGATAGAAAACTATCATGATAGAAAACTATCATGATAGAAAACTATCTTGTAGCAAAACTATCATGATAGAAAGCTATCATGATAGAAAACTGATAGAAAACTTTCGTGATAGAAAACTATCATGATAGAAAACTATCATGATAGAAAACTATCGTGATAGAAAACTATCATGATAGAAAACTATCGTGATAGAAAACTATCATGATAGAAAACTATCGTGATAGAAAACTATCATGATAGAAAACTATCATGATAGAAAACTATCGTGGTTGAAAACTATCATGATAGAAAATTTTCGTGATAGAAAACTATCATGATAGAAAATTATTGTGATAGAAAACTATCATGATAGAAAACTATCGTGATAGAAAACTATCATGATAGAAAACTATCATGATAGAAAACTTTCATGATAGAAATGATAGAAAACTATCATGATAGAAAACTATCATGATAGAAAACTATCATGATAGAAAACTAATGTGATAGAAAACTATCATGATAGAAAACTATCATGATAGAAAACTATCATGATAGAAAACTATCATGATAGAAAACTATAATGATAGAAAACTATCGTGATAGAAAGCTTTGCAGATATTCGCATATCAACGCTGATATACGCAGGTTTACGCAGATCTAAGCAGATGTACGCAGATATATGCCAAATTACGCAAATATGCGCAGACCTACGCAAATATACGCAGATCTGCGTAGATATACGCAGGTCTACGTGGGTTTTCGCAGGTATACGCAGATATACGCAGATAGAAAACTATCTTGATAGAAAACTGTCATGATAGAAAACTATCATGATAGTTAACTATCGTGATAGAAAACTATCATGATAGAAAACTATCATGATAGAAAACTATCATGATAGAAAACTATCGTGGTAAAAAACTATCATGATAGAAAACTTTCGTGATAGAAAACTATCATGATAGAAAACTATCGTGGTAGAAAACTATCATGATAGAAAACTATCGTGATAGAAAACTATCATGATAGAAAACTATCATGATAGAAAACTATCATGATAGAAAACTATCTTGTAGGAAAACTATCATGATAGAAAACTATCATGATAGAACACTATCATGATAGAAAACTATCATGATAGAAAACTATCGTGATAGAAAACTTTCATGATAGAAAATTATCATGATAGAAAACTATCGTGATAGAAAACTATCATGATAGAAAACTATCGTGATAGAAAACTATCATGATAGAAAACTATCATGATAGAAAACTATCGTGATAGAAAGCTTTGCAGATATTTGCATATCAACGCTGATATACGAATATATACGCAGATCTAAGCAGATAAACGCAGATCTACGCTGATATACGCAGGTCTACGCAGATGTACGCAGATCTACGCAGATCAACGCAGATGTACGCAGATATATGCCAAATTACGCAAATATGCGCAGACCTACGCAAATATACGCAGATCTGCGTAGATATACGCAGGTCTACGTGGGTTTACGCAGGTATACGCAGATATACGCAGATAGAAAACTATCTTGATAGAAAACTGTCATGATAGAAAACTATCATGGTAGAAAACTATCATGATAGAACACTATCATGATAGAAAACTATCATGATAGAAAACTATCGTGATAGAAAACTTTCATGATAGAAAATTATCATGATAGAAAACTATCGTGATAGAAAACTATCATGATAGAAAACTATCGTGATAGAAAACTATCATGATAGAAAACTATCGTGATAGAAAACTATCATGATAGAAAACTATCGTGATAGAAAACTATCATGATAGAAAACTATCATGATAGAAAACTATCGTGGTAGAAAACTATCATGAAAGAAAATTTTCGTGATAGAAAACAATCATGATAGAAAACTATCGTGATGGAAAACTATCATGATAGAAAACTATCGTGATAGAAAACTATCATGATAGAAAACTATCATGATAGAAAACTATCGTGGTAAAAAACTATCATGATAGAAAACTTTCGTTAAAAAAAACTATCATGATAGAAAACTATCGTGGTAGAAAACTATCATGATAGTTAACTATCGTGATAGAAAACTATCATGATAGAAAACTATCATGATAGAAAACTATCATGATAGAAAACTATCGTGGTAAAAAACTATCATGATAGAAAACTTTCGTGATAAAAAACTATCATGATAGAAAATTATCGTGGTAGAAAACTATCATGATAGAAAACTATCGTGATAGAAAACTATCATGATAGAAAACTATCATGATAGAAAACTATCATGATAGAAAACTATCTTTTAGGAAAACTATCATGATAGAAAGCTGTTAGAAAACTTTCGTGATAGAAATCTATCATGATAGAAAACTATCATGATAGAAAACTATCGTGATAGAAAACTATCATGATAGAAAACTATCATGATAGAAAACTATCATGATAGAAAACTATCATGATGGAAAGCTATCGTGATAGAAAACTATCATGATAGAAAACTATCATGATAGAAAACTATCATGATAGAAAACTAATGTGATAGAAAACTATCATGATAGAAAACTATCATGATAGAAAACTATCATGATAGAAAACTATCATGATAGAAAACTATAATGATGATAGAAAACTATCGTGATAGAAAGCTTTGCAGACATTTGTATATCAACGCTGATATACGCAGATATACGCAGATCTAAGCAGATAAACGCAGATCTACGCTGATATACGTAGGTCTACGCAGATAGACGCAGATCTACGCAGATCAACGCAGATGTACGCAGATATATGCCAAATTACGCAAATATGCGCAGACCTACGCAAATATACGCAGATCTGCGTAAATATACGCAGGTCTACGTGGGTTTTCGCAGGTATACGCAGATATACGCAGATTGAAAACTATCTTGATAGAAAACTGTCATGATAGAAAACTATCATGATAGTTAACTATCGTGATAGAAAACTATCATGATAGAAAACTATCATGATAGAAAACTATCATGATAGAAAACTATCGTGGTAAAAAACTATCATGATAGAAAACTTTCGTGATAGAAAACTATCATGATAGAAAACTATCATGATAGAAAACTATCGTGATAGAAAATTATCATGATAGAAAACTATCATGATAGAAAACTATCATGATGGAAAGCTATCGTGATAGAAAACTATCATGATAGAAAACTATCATGATAGAAAACTATCATGATAGAAAACTACCATGATAGAAAACTATCGTGGTAAAAAAATATCATGATAGAAAACTATCGTGGTAGAAAACTATCATGATAGAAAACTATCGTGATAGAAAACTATCATGATAGAAAACTATCATGATAGAAAACTATCATGATAGAAAACTATCATGATAGAAAACTACCATGATAGAAAACTATCGTGGTAAAAAAATATCATGATAGAAAACTATCGTGGTAGAAAACTATCATGATAGAAAACTATCGTGATAGAAAACTATCATGATAGAAAACTATCATGATAGAAAACTATCGTGATAGAAAACTATCATGATAAAAAGCTATCATGATAGAAAACTATCGTGATGGAAAACTATCATGATAGAAAACTATCATGATAGAAAGCTTTGCAGATATTTGTATATCAACGCTAATATACGCAGATATACGCAGATCTAAGCAGATAAACGCAGATCTACGCTGATATACGTAGGTCTACGCAGATAGACGCAGATCTACGCAGATCAACGCAGATGTACGCAGATATATGCCAAATTACGCAAATATGCGCAGACCTACGCAAATATACGCAGATCTGCGTAAATATACGCAGGTCTACGTGGGTTTTCGCAGGTATACGCAGATATACGCAGATTGAAAACTATCTTGATAGAAAACTGTCATGATAGAAAACTATCATGATAGTTAACTATCGTGATAGAAAACTATCATGATAGAAAACTATCATGATAGAAAACTATCATGATAGAAAACTATCGTGGTAAAAAACTATCATGATAGAAAACTTTCGTGATAGAAAACTATCATGATAGAAAACTATCATGATAGAAAACTATCGTGATAGAAAACTATCATGATAGAAAACTATCATGATAGAAAACTATCATGATGGAAAGCTATCGTGATAGAAAACTATCATGATAGAAAACTATCATGATAGAAAACTATCATGATAGAAAACTATCATGATAGAAAACTACCATGATAGAAAACTATCGTGGTAAAAAAATATCATGATAGAAAACTATCGTGGTAGAAAACTATCATGATAGAAAACTATCGTGATAGAAAACTATCATGATAGAAAACTATCATGATAGAAAACTATCATGATAGAAAACTATCATGATAGAAAACTACCATGATAGAAAACTATCGTGGTAAAAAAATATCATGATAGAAAACTATCGTGGTAGAAAACTATCATGATAGAAAACTATCGTGATAGAAAACTATCATGATAGAAAACTATCATGATAGAAAACTATCGTGATAGAAAACTATCATGATAAAAAGCTATCATGATAGAAAACTATCGTGATAGAAAACTATCATGATAGAAAACTATCGTGATAGAAAACTATCATGATAGAAAACTATCATGATAGAAAATTTTCGTGATAGAAAACTATCATGATAGAAAACTATCGTGATAGAAAACTATCATGATAGAAAACTATCGTGATAGAAAACTATCATGATAGAAAACTATCATGATAGAAAACTTTCATGATAGAAAACTATCGTGATAGAAAAATATCATGCTAGAAAACTATCGTGATAGAAAACTATCATGATAGAAAACTATCATGATAGAAAATTATCATGATAGAAAACTATCGTGATAGAAAACTATCATGATAGAAAACTATCATGATAGAAAACTATCATGATAGAAACCTATCATGATAGAAAACTATCGTGATAGAAAACTATCATGATAGAAAACTATCATGATAGAAAACTATCGTGATAGAAAAGTATCATGATAGAAAACTATCATGATAGAAAACTATCATGATAGAAAACTATCATGATAGAAAACTAATGTGATAGAAAACTATCATGATAGAAAACTATCATGATAGAAAACTATCATGATAGAAAACTATAATGATAGAAAACTATCGTGATAGAAAGCTTTGCAGATATTCGATATCAACGCTGATATACGCAGGTTTACGCAGATCTAAGCAGATAAACGCAGATCTACGCTGATATACGTAGGTCTACGCAGATGTACGCAGATCTACGCAGATCAACGCAGATGTACGCAGATATATGCCAAATTACGCAAATATGCGCAGACCTACGCAAATATACGCAGATCTGCGTAGATATACGCAGGTCTACGTGGGTTTTCGCAGGTATACGCAGATATACGCAGAAAGAAAACTATCTTGATAGAAAACTGTCATGATAGAAAACTATCATGATAGAAAACTATCGTGATCGAAAACTATCATGATAGAAAACTATCATGATAGAAAACTATCGTGATAGAAAACTATCATGATAAAAAACTATGGTGATAGAAAACTTTCATGATAGAAAACTATCGTGATAGAAAACTATCATGATAGAAAACTATCATGATAGAAAACTATCGTGATAGAAAAGTATCATGATAGAAAACTATCATGATAGAAAACTATCATGATAGAAAACTATCATGATAGAAAACTATCATGATAGAAAACTATCGTGATAGAAAAGTATCATGATAGAAAACTCTCATGATAGAAAACTATCATGATAGAAAACTATCATGATAGAAAACTAATGTGATAGAAAACTATCATGATAGAAAACTATCATGATAGAAAACTATCGTGATAGAAAACTATCATGCTAGAAAACTATCGTGATAGAAAACTATCATGATAGAAAACTATCATGATAGAAAACTATCATGATAGAAAACTATCGTGATAGAAAACTATCATGATAGAAAACTATCATGATAGAAAACTATCATGATAGAAAACTATCATGATAGAAAACTATCGTGATAGAAAACTATCATGATAGAAAACTATCATGATAGAAAACTATCGTGATAGAAAACTATCATGATAGAAAACTATCATGATAGAAAACTATCATGATAGAAAACTAATGTGATAGAAAACTATCATGATAGAAAACTATCATGATAGAAAACTATCGTGATAGAAAACTATCATGCTAGAAAACTATCGTGATAGAAAACTATCATGATAGAAAACTATCATGATAGAAAACTATCATGATAGAAAACTATCGTGATAGAAAACTATCATGATAGAAAACTATCATGATAGAAAACTATCATGATAGAAAACTATCATGATAGAAAACTATCGCGATAGAAAACTATCATGATAGAAAACTATAATGATAGAAAACTATCATGATAGAAAACTATCACGATAGAATACTATCATGGTAGAAAACAATCGTGATAGAAAACTATCATGATAGAAAACTATCATGATAGAAAACTATCGTGATAGAAAACTATCATGATAGAAAACTATTGTGATAGAAAACTATCATGATAGAAAACTATCGTGGTAGAAAACTATCATGATAGAAAATTTTCGTGATAGAAAACTATCATGATAGAAAACTATCATGATAGAAAACTATCGTGATAGAAAACTATCGTGATAGAAAACTATCATGATAGAAAACTATCATGATAGAAAACTATCGTGATAGAAAACTATCATGATAGAAAACTATCATGATAGAAAACTATCGTGATAGAAAACTATCATGATAGAAAACTATCGTGATAGAAAACTATCATGATAGAAAACTATCGTGAAAGAAAACTATCATGATAGAATACTATCGTGATAGAAAACTATCATGATAGAAAACTATCATGATAGAAAACTATCATGATAGAAAACTATCGTTATAGAAAACTATCATGATAGAAAACTATCATGATAGAAAACTATCATGATAGAAAACTATCATGATAGAAAACTATCGTGATAGAAAACTATCATGATAGAAAACTATCGTGAAAGAAAACTATCATGATAGAATACTATCATGATAGAAAAATATCATGATAGAAAACTATCGTGATAGAAAACTATCATGATAGAAAACTATCATGATAGAAAACTATCGTGATAGAAAACTATCATGATAGAAAACTATCATGATAGAAAACTATCATGATAGAAAACTTTCATGATATAAAATTATCGTGATAGAAAACTATCATGATAGAAAACTATCGTGATAGAAAGCTTCAGATATACGCAGGTATACGCAGGTCTAAGCTGATATACACAGATCTAAGCAGATAACCGCGGGTATACGCAGGACAAACGCAGATATACGCTGGTCTATGTTGATATAAGACGATGTACGCAGATGTTAGCAGATATACGCCAAACAGATACACGCAGATCTACGCAAATCTACGCAGACATACGCAGATATACGCAGGTCTACGCAGATGTACGCAGATATGCGCAGATCTACGCTGATATGCGCAGATCTACGCAAATATACGCAGATCTGCGTATATATACGCAGGTCTACGTGGGTTAACACAGATATACGCAGATATACGTAGATAGAAAACTATCATGATAGAATACTAACATGATAGAAAACTATCATGATAGAAAGCTATCTTGTAGGAAAACTATCATAATAGAAAACAATCATGATAGAAAACTGATAGAAAACTGATAGAAATCTATCGCGATAGAAAACTATCATGATAGAAACTATCGTGAAAGAAAGCTTCGCAAATATTCGCATATCCACGCTGATATTGGCAGGGCTACGCAGATGTACGCAGATCTACGCAGATCAACGCAGATGTACGCAGATTTATGCCAAATTACGCAAATATGCGCAGATCTACGCAAATATACGCAAATCTGCGTAGATATACGCAGGTCTACGTGGGTTTACACAGGTATACGCAGATATTCGCAGATAGAAAACTATCATGATAGAAAACTATCATGAGAGAAAACTATCATGATGGAAAACTATCATGATAGAAAACTATCGTAATAGAAAGCTTCGCAGATATTCGCATATCCACGCTGATATACGCAGGGCTACGCAGATGTTCGCAGATCTACGCAGATCAACGCAGATGTACGCAGATATATGCCAAATTACGCAAATATGCGCAGATCTACGCAAATTTACGCAAATCTGCGTAGATATACGCAGGTCTACGTGGGTTTACACAGGTATACACAGATACTCGCAGATAGAAAACTATCATGATAGAAAACTATCATGATAGAAAACTATCATGATAGCAAACTATCATGATAGAAAACTATCGCAATAGAAAGCTTCGCAGATATACGCAGATCTACGCTGCTATACGCAGGTATACGCAGATCTTCGCAAATCAACGCAGATGTACGCAGATATACGCCAAATAACGCAAACATGCGCAGATTTACGCAAATATACGCAGATCTGCGTAGATATACGCAGGTCTACGTGGGTTAACGCAGGTATACGCAGATATACGCAGATAGAAAACTATTGTGATAGAAAACTATCATGATAGAAAACTATCGTGATAGAAAGCTTTGCAGATATTCGCATATCAACGCTGATACCCGCAGGTTTACGCAGATCTAAGCAGATAAACGCAGATCTACGCTGATATACGTAGGTCTACGCAGATGTACGCAGATCTACGCAGATCAACGCAGATGTACGCAGATATATGCCAAATTACGCAAATGTGGGCAGACCTACGCAAATATACGCAGATCTGCGTAGATATACGCAGGTCTACGTGGGTTTTCGCAGGTATACGCAGATATACGCAGATAGAAAACTATCTTGATAGAAAACTGTCATGATAGAAAACTATCATGATAGTTAACTATCGTGATAGAAAACTATCATGATAGAAAACTATCATGATAGAAAACTATCATGATAGAAAACTATCGTGATAGAAAACTATCATGATAGAAAACTATCGTGATAGAAAACTATCATGATAGAAAACTATCGTGATAGAAAACTATCATGATAGAAAACTATCATGATAGAAAACTATCGTGGTAGAACACTATCATGATAGAAAACTATCATGATAGAAAACTATCGTGATAGAAAAGTATCATGATAGAAAACTATCGTGATAGAAAACTATCATGATAGAAAACTATCGTGGTAGAAAACTATCATGATAGAAAATTTTCGTGATAGAAAACTATCATGATAGAAAACTATCGTGATAGAAAACTATCATGAAAGAAAACTATCGTGATAGAAAACTATCGTGATAGAAAACTATCATGATAGAAAAATAGCATGCTAGAAAACTATCGTGATAGAAAACTATCATGATAGAAAACTATCATGATAGAAAACTATCATGATAGAAAACTATCATGATAGAAAACTATCATAATAGAAAACTATCATGATAGAAAACTATTGTGACAGAAAACTATCATGATAGAAAACTATCATGATAGAAAGCTTTGCAGATATTTGTATATCAACGCTGATATACGCAGATATACGCAGATCTAAGCAGATAAACGCAGATCTACGCTGATATACGTAGGTCTACGCAGATAGACGCAGATCTACGCAGATCAACGCAGATGTACGCAGATATATGCCAAATTACGCAAATATGCGCAGACCTACGCAAATATACGCAAATCTGCGTAAATATACGCAGGTCTACGTGGGTTTTCGCAGGTATACGCAGATATACGCAGATTGAAAACTATCTTGATAGAAAACTGTCATGATAGAAAACTATCATGATAGTTAACTATCGTGATAGAAAACTATCATGATAGAAAACTATCATGATAGAAAACTATCATGATAGAAAACTATCGTGGTAAAAAACTATCATGATAGAAAACTTTCGTGATAGAAAACTATCATGATAGAAAACTATCATGATAGAAAACTATCGTGATAGAAAACTATCATGATAGAAAACTATCATGATAGAAAACTATCATGATGGAAAGCTATCGTGATAGAAAACTATCATGATAGAAAACTATCATGATAGAAAACTATCATGATAGAAAACTACCATGATAGAAAACTATCGTGGTAAAAAAATATCATGATAGAAAACTATCGTGGTAGAAAACTATCATGATAGAAAACTATCGTGATAGAAAACTATCATGATAGAAAACTATCATGATAGAAAACTATCATGATAGAAAACTATCATGATAGAAAACTACCATGATAGAAAACTATCGTGGTAAAAAAATATCATGATAGAAAACTATCGTGGTAGAAAACTATCATGATAGAAAACTATCGTGATAGAAAACTATCATGATAGAAAACTATCATGATAGAAAACTATCGTGATAGAAAACTATCATGATAAAAAGCTATCATGATAGAAAACTATCGTGATAGAAAACTATCATGATAGAAAACTATCGTGATAGAAAACTATCATGATAGAAAACTATCATGATAGAAAATTTTCGTGATAGAAAACTATCATGATAGAAAACTATCGTGATAGAAAACTATCATGATAGAAAACTATCGTGATAGAAAACTATCATGATAGAAAACTATCATGATAGAAAACTTTCATGATAGAAAACTATCGTGATAGAAAAATATCATGCTAGAAAACTATCGTGATAGAAAACTATCATGATAGAAAACTATCATGATAGAAAATTATCATGATAGAAAACTATCGTGATAGAAAACTATCATGATAGAAAACTATCATGATAGAAAACTATCATGATAGAAACCTATCATGATAGAAAACTATCGTGATAGAAAACTATCATGATAGAAAACTATCATGATAGAAAACTATCGTGATAGAAAAGTATCATGATAGAAAACTATCATGATAGAAAACTATCATGATAGAAAACTATCATGATAGAAAACTAATGTGATAGAAAACTATCATGATAGAAAACTATCATGATAGAAAACTATCATGATAGAAAACTATAATGATAGAAAACTATCGTGATAGAAAGCTTTGCAGATATTCGATATCAACGCTGATATACGCAGGTTTACGCAGATCTAAGCAGATAAACGCAGATCTACGCTGATATACGTAGGTCTACGCAGATGTACGCAGATCTACGCAGATCAACGCAGATGTACGCAGATATATGCCAAATTACGCAAATATGCGCAGACCTACGCAAATATACGCAGATCTGCGTAGATATACGCAGGTCTACGTGGGTTTTCGCAGGTATACGCAGATATACGCAGAAAGAAAACTATCTTGATAGAAAACTGTCATGATAGAAAACTATCATGATAGAAAACTATCGTGATCGAAAACTATCATGATAGAAAACTATCATGATAGAAAACTATCGTGATAGAAAACTACCATGATAGAAAACTATCGTGATAGAAAACTTTCATGATAGAAAACTATCGTGATAGAAAACTATCATGATAGAAAACTATCATGATAGAAAACTATCGTGGTAGAAAACTATCATGATAGAAAACTATCATGATAGAAAACTATTGTGATAGAAAACTATCATGATAGAAAACTATCGTGATAGCAAACTATCATGATAGAAAACTATCGTGGTAGAAAACTATCATGATAGAAAATTTTCGTGATAGAAAACTATCATGATAGAAAACTATCATGATAGAAAACTATCGTGATAGAAAACTATCATGATAGAAAACTATCATGATAGAAAACTATCATGATAGAAACCTATCATGATAGAAAACTATCGTGATAGAAAACTATCATGATAGAAAACTATCATGATAGAAAACTATCGTGATAGAAAAGTATCATGATAGAAAACTATCATGATAGAAAACTATCATGATAGAAAACTATCATGATAGAAAACTATCATGATAGAAAACTATCGTGATAGAAAAGTATCATGATAGAAAACTCTCATGATAGAAAACTATCATGATAGAAAACTATCATGATAGAAAACTAATGTGATAGAAAACTATCATGATAGAAAACTATCATGATAGAAAACTATCGTGATAGAAAACTATCATGCTAGAAAACTATCGTGATAGAAAACTATCATGATAGAAAACTATCATGATAGAAAACTATCATGATAGAAAACTATCGTGATAGAAAACTATCATGATAGAAAACTATCATGATAGAAAACTATCATGATAGAAAACTATCATGATAGAAAACTATCGTGATAGAAAACTATCATGATAGAAAACTATCATGATAGAAAACTATCGTGATAGAAAACTATCATGATAGAAAACTATCATGATAGAAAACTATCATGATAGAAAACTAATGTGATAGAAAACTATCATGATAGAAAACTATCATGATAGAAAACTATCGTGATAGAAAACTATCATGCTAGAAAACTATCGTGATAGAAAACTATCATGATAGAAAACTATCATGATAGAAAACTATCATGATAGAAAACTATCGTGATAGAAAACTATCATGATAGAAAACTATCATGATAGAAAACTATCATGATAGAAAACTATCATGATAGAAAACTATCGTGATAGAAAACTATCATGATAGAAAACTATAATGATAGAAAACTATCATGATAGAAAACTATCACGATAGAATACTATCATGGTAGAAAACAATCGTGATAGAAAACTATCATGATAGAAAACTATCATGATAGAAAACTATCGTGATAGAAAACTATCATGATAGAAAACTATTGTGATAGAAAACTATCATGATAGAAAACTATCGTGGTAGAAAACTATCATGATAGAAAATTTTCGTGATAGAAAACTATCATGATAGAAAACTATCATGATAGAAAACTATCGTGATAGAAAACTATCGTGATAGAAAACTATCATGATAGAAAACTATCATGATAGAAAACTATCGTGGTAGAAAACTATCATGATAGAAAATTTTCGTGATAGAAAACTATCATGATCGAAAACTATCATGATAGAAAACTACCGTGATAGAAAACTATCATGATAGAAAACTATCATGATAGAAAACTAATGTGATAGAAAACTATCATGATAGAAAACTATCATGATAGAAAACTATCGTGAAAGAAAACTATCATGATAGAATACTATCATGATAGAAAAATATCATGATAGAAAACTATCGTGATAGAAAACTATCATGATAGAAAACTATCATGATAGAAAACTATCGTGATAGAAAACTATCATGATAGAAAACTATCATGATAGAAAACTATCATGATAGAAAACTTTCATGATATAAAATTATCGTGATAGAAAACTATCATGATAGAAAACTATCGTGATAGAAAGCTTCAGATATACGCAGGTATACGCAGGTCTAAGCTGATATACACAGATCTAAGCAGATAACCGCGGGTATACGCAGGACAAACGCAGATATACGCTGGTCTATGTTGATATAAGACGATGTACGCAGATGTTAGCAGATATACGCCAAACAGAAACACGCAGATCTACGCAAATCTACGCAGACATACGCAGATATACGCAGGTCTACGCAGATGTACGCAGATATGCGCAGATCTACGCTGATATGCGCAGATCTACGCAAATATACGCAGATCTGCGTATATATACGCAGGTCTACGTGGGTTAACACAGATATACGCAGATATACGTAGATAGAAAACTATCATGATAGAAAACTATCATGATAGAATACTAACATGATAGAAAACTATCATGATAGAAAGCTATCTTGTAGGAAAACTATCATGATAGAAAACAATCATGATAGAAAACTGATAGAAAACTGATAGAAATCTATCGCGATAGAAAACTATCATGAAAGAAACTATCGTGAAAGAAAGCTTCGCAAATATTCGCATATCCACGCTGATATTGGCAGGGCTACGCAGATGTACGCAGATCTACGCAGATGTACGCAGATTTATGCCAAATTACGCAAATATGCGCAGATCTACGCAAATATACGCAAATCTGCGTAGATATACGCAGGTCTACGTGGGTTTACACAGGTATACGCAGATATTCGCAGATAGAAAACTATCATGATAGAAAACTATCATGAGAGAAAACTATCATGATGGAAAACTATCATGATAGAAAACTATCGTAATAGAAAGCTTCGCAGATATTCGCATATCCACGCTGATATACGCAGGGCTACGCAGATGTTCGCAGATCTACGCAGATCAACGCAGATGTACGCAGATATATGCCAAATTACGCAAATATGCGCAGATCTACGCAAATTTACGCAAATCTGCGTAGATATACGCAGGTCTACGTGGGTTTACACAGGTATACACAGATACTCGCAGATAGAAAACTATCATGATAGAAAACTATCATGATAGAAAACTATCATGATAGCAAACTATCATGATAGAAAACTATCGCAATAGAAAGCTTCGCAGATATACGCAGATCTACGCTGCTATACGCAGGTATACGCAGATCTACGCAAATCAACGCAGATGTACGCAGATATACGCCAAATTACGCAAACATGCGCAGATTTACGCAAATATACGCAGATCTGCGTAGATATACGCAGGTCTACGTGGGTTAACGCAGGTATACGCAGATATACGCAGATAGAAAACTATTGTGATAGAAAACTATCATGATAGAAAACTATCGTGATAGAAAGCTTTGCAGATATTCGCATATCAACGCTGATACCCGCAGGTTTACGCAGATCTAAGCAGATAAACGCAGATCTACGCTGATATACGTAGGTCTACGCAGATGTACGCAGATCTACGCAGATCAACGCAGATGTACGCAGATATATGCCAAATTACGCAAATGTGGGCAGACCTACGCAAATATACGCAGATCTGCGTAGATATACGCAGGTCTACGTGGGTTTTCGCAGGTATACGCAGATATACGCAGATAGAAAACTATCTTGATAGAAAACTGTCATGATAGAAAACTATCATGATAGTTAACTATCGTGATAGAAAACTATCATGGTAGAAAACTATCATGATAGAAAACTATCATGATAGAAAACTATCGTGATAGAAAACTATCATGATAGAAAACTATCGTGATAGAAAACTATCATGATAGAAAACTATCGTGATAGAAAACTATCATGATAGAAAACTATCATGATAGAAAACTATCGTGGTAGAACACTATCATGATAGAAAACTATCATGATAGAAAACTATCGTGATAGAAAAGTATCATGATAGAAAACTATCGTGATAGAAAACTATCATGATAGAAAACTATCGTGGTAGAAAACTATCATGATAGAAAATTTTCGTGATAGAAAACTATCATGATAGAAAACTATCGTGATAGAAAACTATCATGAAAGAAAACTATCGTGATAGAAAACTATCGTGATAGAAAACTATCATGATAGAAAAATAGCATGCTAGAAAACTATCGTGATAGAAAACTATCATGATAGAAAACTATCATGATAGAAAACTATCATGATAGAAAACTATCATGATAGAAAACTATCATAATAGAAAACTATCATGATAGAAAACTATTGTGACAGAAAACTATCATGATAGAAAACTATCATGGTAGAAAACTATCGTGATAGAAAACTATCATGATAGAAAACTAATGTGATAGAAAACTATCATGATAGAAAACAATCATGATAGAAAACTATCATGATAGAAAATCATAATGATAGAAAACTATCATGATAGAAAACTATCATGATAGAATACTATCATGATAGAAAACAATCGTGATAGAAAACTATCATGATAGGAAACTATCATGATAGAAAACTATCGTGAAAGAAAACTATCATGATAGAAAACTATCATGATAGAAAACTTTCGTGATAGAAAACTATCATGATAGAAAACTATCATGATAGAAAACTAATGTGATAGAAAACTATCATGATAGAAAACTATCATAATAGAAAACTATCATGATAGAAAACTATCATGATAGAAAACTATCGTGAAAGAAAACTATCATGATAGAATACTATCATGATAGAAAAATATCATGATAGAAAACTATCGTGATAGAAAACTATCATGATAGAAAACTATCATGATAGAAAACTTTCATGATATAAAATTATCGTGATAGAAAACTATCATGATAGAAAACTATCGTGATAGAAAGCTTCAGATATACGCAGGTATACGCAGGTCTAAGCTGATATACACAGATCTAAGCAGATAACCGCGGGTATACGCAGGACAAACGCAGATATACGCTGGTCTATGTTGATATAAGACGATGTACGCAGATGTTAGCAGATATACGCTAAACAGATACACGCAGATCTACGCAAATCTACGCAGACATACGCAGATATACGAAGGTCTACGCAGATGTACGCAGATATGCGCAGATCTACGCTGATATGCGCAGATCTACGCAAATATACGCAGATCTGCGTATATATACGCAGGTCTACGTGGGTTAACACAGATATACGCAGATATACGTAGATAGAAAACTATCATGATAGAAAACTATCATGATAGAAAGCTATCTTGTAGGAAAACTATCATGATAGAAAACATTCATGATAGAAAACTGATAGAAAACTGATAGAAATCTATCGCGATAGAAAACTATCATGATAGAAACTATCGTGATAGAAAGCTTCGCAGATATTCGCATATCCACGCTGATATTGGCAGGGCTACGCAGATGTACGCAGATCTACGCAGATCTACGCAGATCAACGCAGATGTACGCAGATGTATGCCAAATTACGCAAATATGCGCAGATCTACGCAAATATACGCAAATCTGCGTAGATATACGCAGGTCTACGTGGGTTTACACAGGTATACGCAGATATTCGCAGATAGAAAACTATCATGATAGAAAACTATCATGAGAGAAAACTATCATGATGGAAAACTATCATGATAGAAAACTATCGTAATAGAAAGCTTCGCAGATATTCGCATATCCACGCTGATATACGCAGGGCTACGCAGATGTTCGCAGATCTACGCAGATCAACGCAGATGTACGCAGATATATGCCAAATTACGCAAATATGCGCAGATCTACGCAAATATACGCAAATCTGCGTAGATATACGCAGGTCTACGTGGGTTTACACAGGTATACACAGATACTCGCAGATAGAAAACTATCATGATAGAAAACTATCATGATAGAAAACTATCATGATAGCAAACTATCATGATAGAAAACTATCGCAATAGAAAGCTTCGCAGATATACGCAGATCTACGCTGCTATACGCAGGTATACGCAGATCTACGCAAATCAACGCAGATGTACGCAGATATATGCCAAATTACGCAAATGTGGGCAGACCTACGCAAATATACGCAGATCTGCGTAGATATACGCAGGTCTACGTGGGTTTTCGCAGGTATACGCAGATATACGCAGATAGAAAACTATCTTGATAGAAAACTGTCATGATAGAAAACTATCATGATAGTTAACTATCGTGATAGAAAACTATCATGATAGAAAATTATCATGATAGAAAACTATCATGATAGAAAACTATCGTGATAGAAAACTATCATGATAGAAAACTATCGTGGTAGAAAACTATCATGATAGAAATTTTTCGTGATAGAAAACTATCATGATAGAAAACTATCGTGATAGAAAACTATCATGATAGAAAACTATCGTGATAGAAACTATCGTGATAGAAAACTATCATGATAGAAAAATAGCATGCTAGAAAACTATCGTGATAGAAAACTATCATGATAGAAAACTATCATGATAGAAAACTATCATGATAGAAAACTATCATGATAGAAAACTATCACGATAGAAAACTATCATGATAGAAAACTATTGTGATAGAAAACTATCATGATAGAAAACTATCATGGTAGAAAACTATCGTGATAGAAAACTATCATGATAGAAAACTAATGTGATAGAAAACTATCATGATAGAAAACTATCATGATAGTTTTCTACTATGATAGAAAACTATCATGATAGAAAACTATCATGATAGAATACTATCATGATAGAAAACAATCGTGATCGAAAACTATCATGATAGGAAACTGTCATGATAGAAAACTATCGTGAAAGAAAACTATCATGATAGAAAACTATCGTGAAAGAAAACTATCATGATAGAAAACTATCGTGATAGAAAACTATCATGATAGAAAACTATCGTGGTAGAAAACTATCATGATAGAAAATTTTCGTGATAGAAAACTATCATGATAGAAAACTATCATGATAGAAAACTATCGTGATAGAAAACTATCGTGATAGAAAACTATCATGATAGAAAAATATCATGCTAGAAAACTATCGTGATAGAAAACTATCATGATAGAAAACTATCATGATAGAAAACTATCATGATAGAAAACTATCGTGATAGAAAACTATCATGATAGAAAACTATCATGATAGAAAACTATCATGATAGAAAACTATCATGATAGAAAACTATCGTGATAGAAAAATATCATGATAGAAAACTATCGTGATAGAAAACTATCATGATAGAAAACTATCATGATAGAAAACTATCGTGATAGAAAGCTTCAGATATACGCAGGTATACGCAGGTCTAGCTGATATACACAGATCTATGCAGATAACCGCGGGTATACGCAGGACAAACGCAGATATACGCTGGTCTATGTTGATATAAGCAGATGAACGCAGATGTTAGCAGATATACGCCAAACAGATACACGCAGATCTACGCAAATCTACGCAGACATACGCAGATATACGCAGGTCTACGCAGATGTACGCAGATCTTTGCAGATCAACGCTGATATGCGCAGATCTACGCAAATATACGCAGGTCTACGTGGGTTAACACAGATATACGCAGATATACGTAGATAGAAAACTATCATGATAGAAAACTATCATGATAGAATACTATCATGATAGAAAAATATCATGATAGAAAGCTATCTTGTAGGAAAACTATCATGAAAGAAAACTGATAGAAAACTGATAGAAATCTATCGCGATAGAAAACTATCATGATAGAAAACTATCGTGATAGAAAGCTTCGCAGATATTCGCATATCCACGCTGATATTGGCAGGGCTACGCAGATGTACGCAGATCAACGCAGATGTACGCAGATATATGCCAAATTACGCAAATATGCGCAGATCTACGCAAATATACGCAAATCTGCGTAGATATACGCAGGTCTACATGGGTTTACACAGGTATACGCAGATATTTGCAGATAGAAAACTATCATGATAGAAAACTATCATGATAGAAAACTATCATGATAGCAAACTATCATGATAGAAAACTATCGTAATAGAAAGCTTCGCAGATATACGCAGATCTACGCTGCTATACGCAGGTATACGCAGATCTACGCAAATCAACGCAGATGTACGCAGATATACGCCAAATTACGCAAACATGCGCAGATTTACGCAAATATACGCAGATCTGCGTAGATATACGCAGGTCTACGTGGGTTTACGCAGGTTTACGCAGATATACGCAAATAGAAAACTATCATGATAGAAAACTATCAAGATAGAAAACTATCGTGGTAGAAAACTATCGTGATAGAAAATTTTCGTTATAGAAAACTATCATGATAGAAAACTATCGTGATTGAAAACTATCATGATAGAAAACTATCGTGATAGAAAACTATCATGATAGAAAACTATCGTGATAGAAAACTATCATGATAGAAAACTATCATGATAGAAAACTATCATGATAGAAAACTATCATGATAGAAAACTATCATGATAGAAAACTATCATGATAGAAAACTATCGTGATAGAAAACTATCATGAAAGAAAACTATCGTGATAGAAAACTATCATGATAGAAAACTATCATGATAGAAAACTATCGTGGTAAAAAACTATCATGATAGAAAACTTTCGTGATAGAAAACTATCATGATAGAAAACTATCGTGATAGAAAGCTTCAGATATACGCAGGTATACGCAGGTCTAAGCTGATATACACAGATCTAAGCAGATAACCGCGGGTATACGCAGGACAAACGCAGATATACGCTGGTCTATGTTGATATAAGACGATGTACGCAGATGTTAGCAGATATACGCCAAACAGATATACGCAGATCTACGCAAATCTACGCAGACATACGCAGATATACGCAGGTCTACGCAGATGTACGCAGATATGCGCAGATCTACGCTGATATGCGCAGATCTACGCAAATATACGCAGATCTGCGTATATATACGCAGGTCTACGTGGGTTAACACAGATATACGCAGATAAACGTAGATAGAAAACTATCATGATAGAAAACTATCATGATAGAATACTATCATGATAGAAAACTAACATGATAGAAAGCTATCTTGTAGGAAAACTATCATGATAGAAAACAATCATGATAGAAAACTGATAGAAAACTGATAGAAATCTATCGCGATAGAAAACTATCATGATAGAAACTATCGTGATAGAAAGCTTCGCAGATATTCGCATATCCACGCTGATATTGGCAGGGCTACGCAGATGTACGCAGATCTACGCAGATCAACGCAGATGTACGCAGATTTATGCCAAATTACGCAAATATGCGCAGATCTACGCAAATATACGCAAATCTGCGTAGATATACGCAGGTCTACGTGGGTTTACACAGGTATACGCAGATATTCGCAGATAGAAAACTATCATGATAGAAAACTATCATGAGAGAAAACTATCATGATGGAAAACTATCATGATAGAAAACTATCGTAATAGAAAGCTTCGCAGATATTCGCATATCCACGCTGATATACGCAGGGCTAGATGTTCGCAGATCTACGCAGATCAACGCAGATGTACGCAGATATATGCCAAATTACGCAAATATGCGCAGATCTACGCAAATATACGCAAATCTGCGTAGATATACGCAGGTCTACGTGGGTTTACACAGGTATACACAGATACTCGCAGATAGAAAACTATCATGATAGAAAACTATCATGATAGAAAACTACCATGATAGCAAACTATCATGATAGAAAACTATCGCAATAGAAAGCTTCGCAGATATACGCAGATCTACGCTGCTATACGCAGGTATACGCAGATCTACGCAAATCAACGCAGATGTACGCAGATATACGCCAAATTACGCAAACATGCGCAGATTTACGCAAATAAACGCAGATCTGCGTAGATATACGCAGGTCTACGTGGGTTAACGCAGGTATACGCAGATATACGCAGATAGAAAACTATTGTGATAGAAAACTATCATGATAGAAAACTATCGTGATAGAAAGCTTTGCAGATATTCGCATATCAACGCTGATACCCGCAGGTTTACGCAGATCTAAGAAGATAAACGCAGATCTACGCTGATATACGTAGGTCTACGCAGATGTACGCAGATCTACGCAGATCAACGCAGATGTACGCAGATATATGCCAAATTACGCAAATGTGGGCAGATCTACGCAAATATACGCAGATCTGCGTAGATATACGCAGGTCTACGTGGGTTTTCGCAGGTATACGCAGATATACGCAGATAGAAAACTATCTTGATAGAAAACTGTCATGATAGAAAACTATCATGATAGTTAACTATCGTGATAGAAAACTATCATGATAGAAAATTATCATGATAGAAAACTATCATGATAGAAAACTATCGTGATAGAAAACTATCATGATAGAAAACTATCATGATAGAAAACTATCATGATAGAAAACTATCATGATAGAAAACTATCGTGATAGAAAACTATCATGATAGAAAACTATCATGATAGAAAACTATCATGATAGAAAACTATCACGATAGAAAACTATCATGATAGAAAACTATCGTGATAGAAAACTATCATGATAGAAAACTATCATGATAGAAAACTATCATGATAGAAAACTATCATGATAGAAAACTATCGTGATAGAAAAGTATAATGATAGAAAACTATCGTGATAGAAAACTATCATGATAGAAAACTATCGTGGTAGAAAACTATCATGATAGAAATTTTTCGTGATAGAAAACTATCATGATAGAAAACTATCGTGATAGAAAACTATCATGATAGAAAACTATCGTGATAGAAAACTATCGTGATAGAAAGCTATCATGATAGAAAAATAGCATGCTAGAAAACTATCGTGATAGAAAACTATCATGATAGAAAACTATCATGATAGAAAACTATCATGATAGAAAACTATCATGATAGAAAACTATCACGATAGAAAACTATCATGATAGAAAACTATTGTGATAGAAAACTATCATGATAGAAAACTATCATGGTAGAAAACTATCGTGATAGAAAACTGATAGAAATCTATCGCGATAGAAAACTATCATGATAGAAAACTATCGTGATAGAAAGCTTCGCAGATATTCGCATATCCACGCTGATATTGGCAGGGCTACGCAGATGTACGCAGATCAACGCAGATGTACGCAGATATATGCCAAATTACGCAAATATGCGCAGATCTACGCAAATATACGCAAATCTGCGTAGATATACGCAGGTCTACATGGGTTTACACAGGTATACGCAGATATTTGCAGATAGAAAACTATCATGATAGAAAACTATCATGATAGAAAACTATCATGATAGCAAACTATCATGATAGAAAACTTTCATAATAGAAAGCTTCGCAGATATACGCAGATCTACGCTGCTATACGCAGGTATACGCAGATCTACGCAAATCAACGCAGATGTACGCAGATATACGCCAAATTACGCAAACATGCGCAGATTTACGCAAATATACGCAGATCTGCGTAGATATACGCAGGTCTACGTGGGTTTACGCAGGTATACGCAGATATACGCAAATAGAAAACTATCATGATAGAAAACTATCAAGATAGAAAACTATCGTGGTAGAAAACTATCGTGATAGAAAATTTTCGTTATAGAAAACTATCATGATAGAAAACTATCGTGATTGAAAACTATCATGATAGAAAACTATCGTGATAGAAAACTATCATGATAGAAAACTATCGTGATAGAAAACTATCATGATAGAAAACTATCATGATAGAAAACTATCATGATAGAAAACTATCATGATAGAAAACTATCATGATAGAAAACTATCGTGATAGAAAACTATCATGATAGAAAACTATCGTGATAGAAAACTATCATGATAGAAAACTATCATGATAGAAAACAATCGTGGTAAAAAACTATCATGATAGAAAACTTTCGTGATAGAAAACTATCATGATAGAAAACTATCATGATAGTAAAATATCGTGATAGAAATCCATCATGATAGAAAACTATCATGAGAGAAAACTATCATGATAGAAAACTATCATGATAGAAAACTATCGTGATAGAAAGCTATCATGATAGAAAACTATCATAATAGAAAACTATCATGATATAAAATTATAATGATAGAAAACTATCATGATAGAAAACTATCGTGATAGAAAACTATCCTGATAGAAAACTGTCGTGATAGAAAACTATCATGATAGAAAACTATAGTGATAGAACACTATCATGATAGAAAACTATCCTGATAGTAAACTATCGTGATAGAAAACTATCATGATAGAAAACTTTCGTGATAGAAAACTATCATGATAGAAAACTAATGTGATAGAAAACTATCGTGATAGAAAGCTATCATGATAGAAAACTATCATAATAGAAAACTATCATGATATAAAATTATCGTGATAGAAAACTATCATGATAGAAAACTATCGTGATAGAAAACTATCCTGATAGAAAACTGTCGTGATAGAAAACTATCATGATAGAAAACTATCGTGATAGAACACTATCATGATAGAAAACTATCATGATAGAAAACTATCGTGATAGAAAACTATTATGATAGAAACCTATCATGATAGTAAAATATCATGCTAGAAAACTATCGTGATATAAAACTATCATGATATAAAACTATCATTATAGAAAACTATCATGATAGAAAACTATCGTGATAGAAAACTATCATGATAGAAAACTATCATGATAGAAAACTATCATGATAGAAAACTATCATGATAGAAAACTATCATGATAGAAAACTATCGTGATAGAAAACTATCATGATAGAATACTATCATGATAGAAGACTAATGTGATAGAAAACTATCATGATAGAAAACTATCATGATAGAAAACTATCATGATAGAAAACTATCATGATAGAAAACTATCGTGATAGAAAACTATCATGATAGAAAACTATCATGATAGAAAAATATGATGATAGAAAACTATCGTGATAGAAAACTATCATGATAGAAAACTATCATGATAGAAAACTATCATGATAGAAAACTATCGTGATAGAAATCTATCATGATAGAAAACTATCATGATAGAAAACTATCATGATATAAAATTATCGTGACAGAAAACTATCATGATAGAAAACTATCGTGATAAAAAGCTTCAGATATACGCAGGTCTAAGCAGATATACACAGATCTAAGCAGATAACCGTGGGTATACGCAAGACAAACGCAGATATACGCTGGTCTATGTTGATATAAGCAGATGAACGCAGATGTTAGCAGATATACGCCAAACAGATACACGCAGATCTACGCAAATCTACGCAGACATACGCAGATATACGCAGGTCTACGCAGATCTACGCAGATCTACGCATATCTACGCAGATCAACGCAGATATGCGCAGATCTACGCAAATATACGCAGATCTGCGTAGATATACGCAGGTCTACGTGGGTTAACACAGATATACGCAGATATACGTAGATAGAAAACTATCATTATAGAAAACTATCGTGATAAAAATCTTCGCTGATATACGCAGATCTACGCTGCTATACGCAGGTATACGCAGATCTACGCAAATCAACGCAGATGTACGCAGATATACGCCAAATTACGCAAATATGCGCAGATTTACGCAAATATACGCAGATCTGCGTAGATATACGCAGGTCTACGTGGGTTTACGCAGGTATACGCAGATATACACAGATAGAAAACTATCATGATAGAAAACTTTCATGATAGAAAGCTGATAGAAAACTTTCGTGATAGAAAACTATCATGATAGAAAACTATCGTGATAGAAAGCTTTGCAGATGTCGCATATCAACGCTGATATACGCAGGTATACGCAGATCTAAGCAGATAAACGCAGATCTACGCTGATATACGCAGGTCTACGCAGATGTACGCAGATCTACGCAGATCAACGCAGATGTACGCAGATACATACCAAATTACGCAAATATGCGCAGATCTACGCAAATATACGCAGATCTGCGTAGATATACGCAGGTCTACGTGGGCTTACGCAGGTATACAGAGATATACGCAGATAGAAAACCATCTTGATAGAAAACTATCGTGATAGAAAACTATCATGATAGAAAACTATCATGATAGAAAACTATCGTGATAGAAAACTATCATGATAGAAAACTATCATGATCGAAAACTATCGTGGTAGAAAACTATCATGATAGAAAATTTTCGTGATAGAAAACTATCATGGTAAAAACTATCATGATAGAAAACTATCATGATAGAAAACTTTTATGATAGAAAACTATCATGATAGAAAACTATCGTGATAGAAAACTATCATGATAGAAAACTATCGTGATAGAAAACTATCATGATAGAAAACTATCGTGGTAAAAAACTATCATGATAGAAAACTTTCGTGATAGAAAACTATCATAATAGAAAACTAATGTGATAGAAAACTATCATGATAGAAAACTATCATGATAGAAAACTATCATGATAGAAAACTATCATGATAGAAAACTATCGTGGTAAGAAACTATCATGATAGAAAACTTTCGTGATAGAAAACTATCATGATAGAAAACTAATGTGATAGAAAACTATCATGATAGAAAATTTTCGTGATAGAAAACTATCATGATAGAAAACTATCGTGATAGAAAACTATCATGATAGAAAACTTTCATGATAGAAAACTATCATGATAGAAAACTATCATGATAGAAAACTATCATGATAGAAAACTATCGTGATAGAAAACTATCATGATAGAAAACTATCGTGGTAAAAAACTATCATGATAGAAAACTTTCGTGATAGAAAACTATCATAATAGAAAACTAATGTGATAGAAAACTATCATGATAGAAAACTATCATGATAGAAAACTATCATGATAGAAAACTATCATGATAGAAAACTATCGTGATAGAAAACTATCATGATAGAAAACTAATGTGATAGAAAACTATCATGATAGAAAATTTTCGTGATAGAAAACTATCATGATAGAAAACTATCGTGATAGAAAACTATCATGATAGAAAACTTTCATGATAGAAAACTATCATGATAGAAAACTATCATGATAGAAAACTATCGTGATAGAAAATTATCATGATAGAAAACTATCGTGATTGAAAATTATCATGATAGAAAACTATCGTGATAGAAAACTATCATGATAGAAAACTATCGTGGTAAGAAACTATCATGATAGAAAACTTTCGTGATAGAAAACTATCATGATAGAAAACTAATGTGATAGAAAACTATCATGATAGAAAATTTTCGTGATAGAAAACTATCATGATAGAAAACTATCGTGATAGAAAACTATCATGATAGAAAACTTTCATGATAGAAAACTATCATGATAGAAAACTATCATGATAGAAAACTATCGTGGTAGAAAACTATCATGATAGAAAATTTTCGTGATAGAAAACTATCATGATAGAAAGCTATCCTTATAGAAAACTATCATGATAGAAAACTATAATGATAGAAAACTATCATGATAGAAAACTATCGTGATAGAAAACTATCATGATCAAAAACTATCATGATAGAAAACTATCATGATGGAAAACTATCATGATAGAAAACTATCGTGATAGAAAATTATCATGATAGAAAACTATCGTGATAGAAAACTATCATGATAGAAAACTATCGTGGTAAGAAACTATCATGATAGAAAACTTTCGTGATAGAAAACTATCATGATAGAAAACTAATGTGATAGAAAACTATCATGATAGAAAATTTTCGTGATAGAAAACTATCATGATAGAAAACTATCGTGATAGAAAACTATCGTGATAGAAAACTTTCATGATAGAAAACTATCATGATAGAAAACTATCGTGATAGAAAACTATCATGATAGAAAACTATCATGATAGAAAACTTTCATGATAGAAAACTATCGTGGTAGAAAACTATCATGATAGAAAACTATCGTGATAGAAAACTATCATGATAGAAAACTATCATGATAGAAAACTATCATGATAGAAAACTATCGTGGTAAAAAACTATCATGATAGAAAACTTTCGTGATAGAAAACTATCATGATAGAAAACTATCGTGGTAGAAAACTATCATGATAGAAAACTATCATGATAGAAAACCATCGTGATAGAAAACTATCATGATAGAAAACTATCGTGATAGAAAACTTTCATGATAGAAAACTATCGTGGTAGAAAACTATCATAAAAGAAAATTTTCGTGATAGAAAACTATCATGATAGAAAACTATCATGATAGAAAACTATCGTGGTAGAAAACTATCATGATAGAAAACTATCATGATAGAAAACTATCGTGATAGAAAACTATCATGATAGAAAACTATCGTGATAGAAAACTATCATGATAGAAAACTATCGTGGTAGAAAACTATCATGATAGAAAATTTTCGTGACAGAAAACTATCATGATAGAAAACTATCGTGATAGAAAACTATCATGATAGAAAACTATCGTGATAGAAAACTATCGTGATAGAAAACTATCATGATAGAAAAATATCATGCTAGAAAACTATCGTGATAGAAAACTATCATGATAGAAAACTATCATGATAGAAAACTATCATGATAGAAAACTATCGTGATAGAAAACTATCATGATAGAAAACTATCATGATAGAAAACTATCATGATAGAAAACTATCATGATAGAAAACTATCGTGATAGAAAACTATCATGATAGAAAACTATCATGATAGAAAACTATCGTGATAGAAAACTGTCATGATAGAAAACTATCATGATAGAAAACTATCATGATAGAAAACTAATGTGATAGAAAACTATCATGATAGAAAACTATCATGATAGAAAACTATCATGATAGAAAACTATAATGATAGAAAACTATCATGATAGAAAACTATCATGATAGAATACTATCATGATAGAAAACAATCGTGATAGAAAACTATCATGATAGAAAACTATCATGATAGAAAACTATCGTGATAGAAAACTATCATGATAGAAAACTATCATGATAGAAAACTATGATGATAGAAAACTATCATGATAGAAAACTATCGTGATAGAAAACTATCATGATAGAAAACTATCGTGATAGAAAACTATCGTGATAGAAAACTATCATGATAGAAAAATATCATGCTAGAAAACTATCGTGATAGAAAACTATCATGATAGAAAAATATCATGATAGAAAACTATCATGATAGAAAACTATCGTGATAGAAAACTATCATGATAGAAAACTATCATGATAGAAAACTAATGTGATAGAAAACTATCATGATAAAAAACTATCATGATAGAAAACTATCATGATAGAAAACTATCATGATAGAAAGCTATCGTGATAGAAAACTATCATGCTAGAATACTATCATGATAGAAAAATATCATGATAGAAAACTATCGTGATAGAAAACTATCATGATAGAAAAATATCATGCTAGAAAACTATCGTGATAGAAAACTATCATGATAGAAAACTATCATGATAGAAAACTATCATGATAGAAAACTATCGTGATAGAAAACTATCATGATAGAAAACTATCATGATAGAAAACTAATGTGATAGAAAACTATCATGATAGAAAACTATCATGATAGAAAACTATCATGATAGAAAACTATCGTGATAGAAAACTATCATGATAGAAAACTATCATGATAGAAAACTACCGTGATAGAAAACTATCTTGATAGAAAACTATCATGATAGAAAACTATCATGATATAAATTTTTCATGATATAAAATTATCGTGATAGAAAACTATCATGATAGAAAACTATCGTGATAGAAAGCTTCAGATATACGCAGGTATACGCAGGTCTAAACTGATATACACAGATCTAAGCAGATAACCGCGGGTATACGCAGGACAAACGCAGATATACGCTGGTCTATGTTGATATAAGACGATGTACGCAGATGTTAGCAGATATACGCCAAACAGATACACGCAGATCTACGCGAATCTACGCAGACATACGCAGATATACAAAGGTCTACGCAGATGTACGCAGATATGCGCAGATCTACGCTGATATGCGCAGATCTACGCAAATATACGCAGATGTACGTAGATATACGCAGGTCTACGTGGGTTAACACAGATATTCGAAGATATACGTAGATATAAAACTATCATGATAGAAAACTATCATGAAAGAATACTATCATGATAGAAAACTATCATGATAGAAAGCTATCTTGTAGGAAAACTATCATGATAGAAAACTATCATGATAGACAACTATCATGATAGAAAACTATCGTGATAGAAAACTATCATGATAGAAAACTATCGTGATAGAAAACTATCGTGATAGAAAACTATCATGATAGAAAAATATCATGCTAGAAAACTATCGTGATAGAAAACTATCATGATAGAAAAATATCATGATAGAAAACTATCATGATAGAAAACTATCGTGATAGAAAACTATCATGATAGAAAACTATCATGATAGAAAACTAATGTGATAGAAAACTATCATGATAAAAAACTATCATGATAGAAAACTATCATGATAGAAAACTATCATGATAGAAAGCTATCGTGATAGAAAACTATCATGCTAGAATACTATCATGATAGAAAAATATCATGATAGAAAACTATCGTGATAGAAAACTATCATGATAGAAAAATATCATGCTAGAAAACTATCGTGATAGAAAACTATCATGATAGAAAACTATCATGATAGAAAACTATCATGATAGAAAACTATCGTGATAGAAAACTATCATGATAGAAAACTATCATGATAGAAAACTAATGTGATAGAAAACTATCATGATAGAAAACTATCATGATAGAAAACTATCATGATAGAAAACTATCGTGATAGAAAACTATCATGATAGAAAACTATCATGATAGAAAACTACCGTGATAGAAAACTATCTTGATAGAAAACTATCATGATAGAAAACTATCATGATATAAATTTTTCATGATATAAAATTATCGTGATAGAAAACTATCATGATAGAAAACTATCGTGATAGAAAGCTTCAGATATACGCAGGTATACGCAGGTCTAAACTGATATACACAGATCTAAGCAGATAACCGCGGGTATACGCAGGACAAACGCAGATATACGCTGGTCTATGTTGATATAAGACGATGTACGCAGATGTTAGCAGATATACGCCAAACAGATACACGCAGATCTACGCGAATCTACGCAGACATACGCAGATATACAAAGGTCTACGCAGATGTACGCAGATATGCGCAGATCTACGCTGATATGCGCAGATCTACGCAAATATACGCAGATGTACGTAGATATACGCAGGTCTACGTGGGTTAACACAGATATTCGAAGATATACGTAGATATAAAACTATCATGATAGAAAACTATCATGAAAGAATACTATCATGATAGAAAACTATCATGATAGAAAGCTATCTTGTAGGAAAACTATCATGATAGAAAACTATCATGATAGACAACTGATAGAAAACTGATAGAAATCTATCGCGATAGAAAACTATCATGATAGAAAACTATCGTGATAGAAAGCTTCGCAGATATTTGCATATCCACGCTGATATTGGCAGGGCTACGCAGATGTACGCAGATCTACGCAGATCAACGCAGATGTACGCAGATATATGCCCAATTACGCAAATATGCGCAGATCTACGCAAATATACGCAAATCTGCGTAGATATACGCAGGTCTACGTGGGTTTACACAGGTATACGCAGATATTCGCAGATAGAAAACTATCATGATAGAAAACTATCATGATAAAAAACTATCATGATAGAAAACTATCATGATAGCAAACTATCATGATAGAAAACTATCGCAATAGAAAGCTTCGCAGATATACGCAGATCTACGCTGCTATACGCAGGTATACGCAGATCTTCGCAAATCAACGCAGATGTACGCAGATATACGCCAAATTACGCAAACATGCGCAGATTTACGCAAATATACGCAGATCTGCGTAGATATACGCAGGTCTACGTGGGTTTACGCAGGTATACGCAGATATACGCAGATAGAAAACTATCGTGATAGAAAACTATCATGATAGAAAACTATCGTGATGGAAAGCTTTGCAGATATTCGCATATCAATGCTTCAGATATACGCGGGAATACGCAGGTCTAAGCTGATATACACAGATCTAAGCAGATAACCGCGGGTATACGCAGGACAAACGCAGATATACGCTGGTCTATGTTGATATAAGACGATGTACGCAGATGTTAGCAGATATACGCCAAACAGATACACGCAGATCTACGCAAATCTACGCAGACATACGCAGATATACGCAGGTCTACGCAGATGTACGCAGATCTTTGCAGATCAACGCTGATATGCGCAGATCTACGCAAATATACGCAGATCTGCGTAGATATACGCAGGTCTACGTGGGTTAACACAGATATACGCAGATATACGTAGATAGAAAACTATCATGATAGAAAACTATCGTGGTAGAAAACTATCGTGATAGAAAGCTTTGCAGATATTCGCATATCAACGCTGATATACGCAGGTATACGCAGATCTAAGCAGATAAACGCAGATCTACGCTGATATACGCAGGTCTACGCAGATGTACGCAGATCTACGCAGATCAACGCAGATGTACGCAGATATATGCCAAATTACGCAACTATGCGCAGATCTACGCAAATATACGCAGATCTGCGTAGATATACGCAGGTCTACGTGGGTTTACGCAGGTTTACGCAGATATACGCAGATAGAAAACTATCTTGATAGAAAACTGTCATGATAGAAAACTATCATGATAGAAAACTATCGTGATAGAAAACTATCATGATAGAAAACTATAATGATAGAAAACTATCGTGATAGAAAACAATCATGATAGAAAACTATCGTGGTAGAAAACTATCATGATAGAAAACTATCATGATAGAAAACTATCGTGATAGAAAACTATCGTGATAGAAAACTATCATGATAGAAAAATATCATGCTAGAAAACTATCGTGATAGAAAACTATCATGATAGAAAACTATCATGATAAAAAACTATCGTGATAGAAAACTATCGTGATAAAAAACTATCATGATAGAAAACTATCATGAAAGAAAACTATCATGATAGAAAACTATCATGATAGAAAACTATCATGATAGAAAAATATCGTGGTAGAAACTATCATGATAGAAAACTATCGTGATAGAAAACTATCATGATAGAAAACTATCATGATAGAAAACTATCATGATAGAAAACTGATAGAAAACTTTCGTGATAGAAAACTATCATGATAGAAAACTATCGTGATAGAAAGCTTTGCAGATATTTGCATATCAACGCTGATATACGCAGGTATACGCAGATCTAAGCAGATAAACGCAGATCTACGCTGATATATGCAGGTCTACGCAGATGTACGCAGATCTACGCAGATCAACGCAGATGTACGCAGATATATGCCAAATTATGCAAATATGCGCAGATCTACGCAAATATACTCAGATCTGCGTAGATATACGCAGGTCTACGTGGGTTTACGCAGGTATACTCAAATATTCGCAGATAGAAAACTATCATGATAGAAAACTATCATGATAGAAAACTATCGTGATAGAAAGCTTTGCAGATATTTGCATATCAACGCTGATATACGCAGGTTTACGCAGATCTAAGCAGATAAACGCAGATCTATGCTGATATACGTAGGTGTACGCAGATGTACGCAGATTTACGCAGATTTAGAAAACTATCATGATAGAAAACTATCATGATAGAAAACTATCGTGATAGAAAACTATCATGATAGAAAACTATCATGATAGAAAACTATCGTGATAGAAAACTATCATGATAGAAAACTATCGTGATAGAAAACTATCATGATAGAAAACTATCATGATAGAAAACTATCGTGGTAGAAAACTATCATGATAGAAAACTATCATGATAGAAAACTATCGTGATAGAAAACTATCATGATAGAAAACTATCGTGATAGAAAACTATCATGAAAGAAAACTATCGTGGTGGAAAACTATCATGATAGAAAATTTTCGTGATAGAAAACTATCATGATAGAAAACTATCGTGATAGAAAACTATCATGATAGAAAACTATCGTGATAGAAAACTATCGTGATAGAAAACTATCATGATAGAAAAATATCATGCTAGAAAACTATCGTGATAGAAAACTATCATGATAGAAAACTATCATGATAGAAAACTATCATAATAGAAAACTATCGTGATAGAAAACTATCATGATAGAAAACTATCATGATAGAAAACTATAATGATAGAAAACTATCATGATAGATAACTATCATGATAGAAAACTAATGTGATAGAAAACTATCATGATAGAAAACTATCATGATAGAAAACTATCATGATAGAAAACTATCATGATAGAAAACTATCATGATAGAAAACTATAATGATAGAAAACTATCATGATAGAAAACTATCATGATAGAATAATATCATGATAGAACACAATCGTGATAGAAAACTATCATGATAGAAAACTATCATGATAGAAAACTATCGTGATAGAAAACTATCATGATAGAAAACTATCGTGATAGAAAACTATCATGATAGAAAGCTATCTTGTAGGAAAACTATCATGATAGAAAACTATCATGATAGAAAACTGATAGAAAACTGATAGAAATCTATCGCGATAGAAAACTATCATGATAGAAAACTATCGTGATAGAAAGCTTCGCAGATATTCGCATATCCACGCTGATATACGCAGGGCTACGCAGATGTACGCAGATCTACGCAGATCAACGCAGATGTACGCAGATATATGCCAAATTACGCAAATATGCGCAGATCTACGCAAATATACGCAAATCTGCGTAGATATACGCAGGTCTACATGGGTTTACACAGGTATACGCAGATATTTGCAGATAGAAAACTATCATGATAGAAAACTATCATGATAGAAAACTATCATGATAGCAAACTATCATGATAGAAAACTATCGTAATGCAGATATAAGCAGATCTACGCTGCTATACGCAGGTATACGCAGATCTACGCAAATCAACGCAGATGTACGCAGATATACGCCAAATTACGCAAATATGCGCAGATCTACGCAAATATACGCAGATCTGCGTAGATATACGCAGGTCTACGTGGGTTAACACAGATATACGCAGATATACGTAGATAGAAAACTATCATGATAGAAAACTATCGTGGTAGAAAACTATCATGATAGAAAACTATCATGATAGAAAACTATCATGATAGAAAACTATCATGATAGAAAACTATCATGATAGAAAACTATCATGATAGAAAACTATCATGATAGAAAACTATCATGATAGAAAACTATCGTGATAGAAAACTATCATGATAGAAAACTTTCGTGATAGAAAACTATCATGATAGAAAACTAATGTGATAGTAAACTATCATGATAGAAAACTATCGTGATAGAAAACTATCATGATAGAAAACTATCATGATAGAAAACTATCGTGGTAGAAAACTATCATGATAGAAAATTTTCGTGATAGAAAACTATCATGATAGAAAACTATCGTGATAGAAAACTATCATGATAGAAAACTATCATGATAGAAAACTATCATGATAGAAAACTATCGTGATAGAAAACTATCATGATAGAAAACTATCATGATAGAAAACTATCATGATAGAAAACTATCATGATAGAAAACTATCGTGATAGAAAATTATCATGATAGAAAACTATCGTGATAGAAAACTATCATGATAGAAAACTATCGTGGTAAGAAACTATCATGATAGAAAACTTTCGTGATAGAAAACTATCATGATAGAAAACTAATGTGATAGAAAACTATCATGATAGAAAATTTTCGTGATAGAAAACTATCATGATAGAAAACTATCGTGATAGAAAACTATCTTGATAGAAAACTTTCATGATAGAAAACTATCATGCTAGAAAACTATCGTGATAGAAAACTATCATGATAGAAAACTATCATGATAGAAAACTTTCATGATAGAAAACTATCGTGATAGAAAACTATCATGATAGAAAACTATCGTGATCGAAAACTATCATGATAGAAAACTATCATGATAGAAAACTATTATGATAGAAAACTATCGTGGTAAAAAACTATCATGATAAAAACTTTCGTGATAGAAAACTATCATGATAGAAAACTATCGTGGTAGAAAACTATCATGATAGAAAACTATCATGATAGAAAACTATCGTGATAGAAAACTATCATGATAGAAAACTATCGTGATAGAAAACTTTCATGATAGAAAACTATCGTGGTAGAAAACTATCATGATAGAAAATTTTCGTGATAGAAAACTATCATGATAGAAAACTATCGTGATAGAAAACTATCATGATAGAAAACTATCGTGATAGAAAACTATCGTGATAGAAAACTATCGTGATAGAAAACTATCATGATAGAAAAATATCATGCTAGAAAACTATCGTGATAGAAAACTGTCATGATAGAAAACTATCATGATAGAAAACTATCATTATAGAAATCTATCGTGATAGAAAACTATCATGATAGAAAACTATCAAGATAGAAAACTATCATGATAGAAAACTATCATGATAGAAAACTATCATGATAGAAAACTATCATGATAGAAAACTATCATGATAGAAAACTATCGTGATAGAAAACTATCATGATAGAAAACTATCATGATAGAAAACTATCATGATAGAAAACTATCATGATAGAAAACTATATTGATAGAAAACTATCGTGATAGAAAGCTTTGCAGATATTCGCATATCAACGCTGATATACGCAGGTTTACGCAGATCTAAGCAGATGTACGCAGATATATGCCAAATTACGCAAATACGCGCAGTCCTACGCAAATATACGCAGATCTGCGTAGATATACGCAGGTCTACGTGGGTTTTCGCAGGTATACGCAGATATACGCAGATAGAAAACTATCTTGATAGAAAACTGTCATGATAGAAAACTATCATGATAGTTAACTATCGTGATAGAAAACTATCATGATAGAAAACTATCGTGGTAGAAAACTATCATGATAGAAAACTATCGTGGTAAAAAACTATCATGATAGAAAACTTTCGTGATAGAAAACTATCATGATAGAAAACTATCGTGGTAGAAAACTATCATGATAGAAAACTATCGTGATAGAAAACTATCATGATAGAAAACTATCATGATAGAAAACTATCATGATAGAAAACTATCTTGTAGGAAAACTATCATGATAGAAAACTATCATGATAGAAAACTATCGTGATAGAAAACTATCATGATAGAAAACTATCGTGATAGAAAACTATCATGATAGAAAACTATCATGATAGAAAACTATCATGATAGAAAACTATCATGATAGAAAACTATCGTGATAGAAAACTATCATGATAGAAAACTATCATGATAGAAAACTATCGTGATAGAAAACTATCATGATAGAAAACTAATGTGATAGAAAACTATCGTGATAGAAAACTATCATGATAGAAAACTATCGTGATAGAAAACTATCATGATAGAAAACTATCGTGATAGAAAACTATCATGATAGAAAACTATCGTGATAGAAAACTATCATGAAAGAAAACTATCATGATAGAAAACTATCATGATAGAAAACTATCATGATAGAAAGCTATCGTGATAGAAAACTATCATGATTGAAAACTATCATGATAGAAAACTATCGTGATAGAAAACTATCATGATAGAAAACTATCATGATAGAAAACTATCATGATAGAAAACTAATGTGACAGAAAACTATCATGATAGAAAACTATCATGATAGAAAACTATCATGATAGAAAACTATAATGATAGAAAACTATCGTGATAGAAAGCTTTGCAGATATTCGCATATCAACGCTGATATACGCAGGTTTACGCAGATCTAAGCAGATAAACGCAGATCTACGCTGATATACGTAGGTCTACGCAGATGTACACAGATCTACGCAGATCAACGCAGATATACGCAGATATATGCCAAATTACGCAAATATGCGCAGACCTACGCAAATATACGCAGATCTGCGTAGATATACGCAGGTCTACGTGGGTTTTCGCAGGTATAAGCAGATATACGCAGATAGAAAACTATCTTGATATAAAACCGTCATGATAGAAAACTATCATGATAGTTAACTATCGTGATAGAAAACTATCATGATAGAAAACTATCATGATAGAAAACTATCATGATAGAAAACTATCGTGATAGAAAACTATCATGATAAAAAGCTATCATGATAGAAAAATATCGTGATAGAAAACTATCATGATAGAAAACTATCGTGATAGAAAACTATCATGATAGAAAACTATCGTGATAGAAAACTATCATGATAGAAAACTAATGTGATAGAAAACTATCATGATAGAAAATTTTCGTGATAGAAAACTATCATGATAGAAAACTATCGTGATAGAAAACTATCTTGATAGAAAACTTTCATGATAGAAAACTATCATGCTAGAAAACTATCGTGATAGAAAACTATCATGATAGAAAACTATCATGATAGAAAACTATCATGATAGAAAACTTTCATGATAGAAAACTATCGTGATAGAAAACTATCATGATAGAAAACTATCGTGATCGAAAACTATCATGATAGAAAACTATCATGATAGAAAACTATTATGATAGAAAACTATCGTGGTAAAAAACTATCATGATAAAAAACTTTCGTGATAGAAAACTATCATGATAGAAAACTATCGTGGTAGAAAACTATCATGATAGAAAACTATCATGATAGAAAACTATCGTGATAGAAAACTATCATGATAGAAAACTATCGTGATAGAAAACTTTCATGATAGAAAACTATCGTGGTAGAAAACTATCATGATAGAAAATTTTCGTGATAGAAAACTATCATGATAGAAAACTATCGTGATAGAAAACTATCATGATAGAAAACTATCATGATAGAAAACTATCATGATAGAAAACTATCATGATAGAAAACTATCATGATAGAAAACTATCATGATAGAAAACTATCGTGATAGAAAACTATCATGATAGAAAACTATCATGATAGAAAACTATCATGATAGAAAACTATCATGATAGAAAACTATCGTGATAGAAAGCTTTGCAGATATTCGCATATCAACGCTGATATACGCAGGTTTACGCAGATCTAAGCAGATAAACGCAGATCTACGCTGATATACGTAGGTCTACGCAGATGTACACAGATCTACGCAGATCAACGCAGATATACGCAGATATATGCCAAATTACGCAAATATGCGCAGACCTACGCAAATATACGCAGATCTGCGTAGATATACGCAGGTCTACGTGGGTTTTCGCAGGTATAAGCAGATATACGCAGATAGAAAACTATCTTGATATAAAACCGTCATGATAGAAAACTATCATGATAGTTAACTATCGTGATAGAAAACTATCATGATAGAAAACTATCATGATAGAAAACTATCATGATAGAAAACTATCGTGATAGAAAACTATCATGATAAAAAGCTATCATGATAGAAAAATATCGTGATAGAAAACTATCATGATAGAAAACTATCGTGATAGAAAACTATCATGATAGAAAACTATCGTGATAGAAAACTATCATGATAGAAAACTATCATGATAGAAAACTATCGTGGTAGAAAACTATCATGATAGAAAATTTTCGTGATAGAAAACTATCATGATAGAAAACTATCATGGTAGAAAACTATCATGATAGAAAACTAATGTGATAGAAAACTATCATGATAGAAAACTATCATGATAGAAAACTATCATGATAGAAAACTATCGTGATAGAAATCTATCATGATAGAATACTATCATGATAGAAAAATATCATGATAGAAAACTATCGTGATAGAAAACTATCATGATAGAAAACTATCATGATAGAAAACTATCGTGATAGAAAACTATCATGATAGAAAACTATCATGATAGAAAACTATCGTGATAGAAAACTTTCATGATATAAATTATCGTGATAGAAAACTATCATGATAGAAAACTATCGTGATAGAAAGCTTCAGATATACGCAGGTATACGCAGGTCTAAGCTGATATACACAGATCTAAGCAGATAACCGTGGGTATACGCAGGACAAACGCAGATATACGCTGGTCTATGTTGATATAAGCAGATGTACGCAGATGTTAGCAGATATACTTCAAACAGATACACGCAGATCTACGCAAATCTACGCAGACATACGCAGATATACGCAGGTCTACGCAGATGTACGCAGATCTTTGCAGATCAACGCTGATTTGCGCAGATCTACGCAAATATACGCAGATCTGCGTAGATATACGCAGGTCTACGTGGGTTAACACAGATATACGCAGATATACGTAGATAGAAAACTATCATGATAGAAAACTATCATGATAGAATACTATCATGATAGAAAAATATCATGATAGAAAGCTATCTTGTAGGAAAACTATCATGATAGAAAGCTATCATGATAGAAAACTGATAGAAAACTGATAGAAATCTATCGCGATAGAAAACTATCATGATAGAAAACTATCGTGATAGAAAGCTTCGCAGATATTCGCATATCCACGCTGATATACGCAGGGCTACGCAGATGTACGCAGATCTACGCAGATCAACGCAGATGTACGCAGATATATGCCAAATTACGCAAATATGCGCAGATCTACGCAAATATACGCAAATCTGCGTAGATATACGCAGGTCTACATGGGTTTACACAGGTATACGCAGATATTTGCAGATAGAAAACTATCATGATAGAAAACTATTATGATAGAAAACTATCATGATAGCAAACTATCATGATAGAAAACTATCGTAATGCAGATATACGCAGATCTACGCTGCTATACGCAGGTATACGCAGATCTACGCAAATCAACGCAGATGTACGCAGATATACGCCAAATGATAGAAAACTATCATGATAGAAAACTATCATGATAGAAAACTATCATGATAGAAAACTATCATGATAGAAAACTATCGTGATAGAAAACTATCATGATAGAAAACTTTCGTGATAGAAAACTATCATGATAGAAAACTAATGTGATAGTAAACTATCATGATAGAAAACTATCGTGATAGAAAACTATCATGATAGAAAACTATCATGATAGAAAACTATCGTGTTAGAAAACTATCATGATAGAAAATTTTCGTGATAGAAAACTATCATGATAGAAAAATATCGTGATAGAAAACTATCATGATAGAAAACTATCATGATAGAAAACTATCATGATAGAAAACTATCGTGATAGAAAACTATCATGATAGAAAACTATCATGATAGAAAACTATCATGATAGAAAACTATCATGATAGAAAACTATCGTGATAGAAAATCATCATGATAGAAAACTATCGCGATAGAAAACTATCATGATAGAAAACTATCGTGGTAAGAAGCTATCATGATAGAAAACTTTTGTGATAGAAAACTATCATGATAGAAAACTAATGTGATAGAAAACTATCACGATAGAAAATTTTCGTGATAGAAAACTAACATGATAGAAAACTATCGTGATAGAAAACTATCATGATAGAAAACTTTCATGATAGAAAACTATCATGCTAGAAAACTATCGTGATAGAAAACTATCATGATAGAAAACTATCATGATAGAAAACTATCATGATAGAAAACTTTCATGATAGAAAACTATCGTGATAGAAAACTATCATGATAGAAAACTATCGTGATCGAAAACTATCATGATAGAAAACTATCATGATAGAAAACTATTATGATAGAAAACTATCGTGGTAAAAAACTATCATGATAAGAAACTTTCGTGATAGAAAACTATCATGATAGAAAACTATCGTGGTAGAAAACTATCATGATAGAAAACTATCATGATAGAAAACTATCGTGATAGAAAACTATCATGATAGAAAACTATCGTGATAGAAAACTTTCATGATAGAAAACTATCGTGGTAGAAAACTATCATGATAGAAAATTTTCGTGATAGAAAACTATCATGATAGAAAACTATCGTGATAGAAAACTATCATGATAGAAAACTATCGTGATAGAAAACTATCGTGATAGAAAACTATCGTGATAGAAAACTATCATGATAGAAAAATATCATGCTAGAAAACTATCGTGATAGAAAACTGTCATGATAGAAAACTATCATGATAGAAAACTATCATTATAGAAATCTATCGTGATAGAAAACTATCATGATAGAAAACTATCAAGATAGAAAACTATCATGATAGAAAACTATCATGATAGAAAACTATCATGATAGAAAACTATCATGGTAGAAAACTATCATGATAGAAAACTATCGTGATAGAAAACTATCATGATAGAAAACTATCATGATAGAAAACTATCATGATAGAAAACTATCATGATAGAAAACTATAATGATAGAAAACTATCGTGATAGAAAGCTTTGCAGATATTCGCATATCAACGCTGATATACGCAGGTTTACGCAGATCTAAGCAGATGTACGCAGATATATGCCGAATTACGCAAATATGCGCAGACCTACGCAAATATACGCAGATCTGCGTAGATATACGCAGGTCTACGTGGGTTTTCGCAGGTATACGCAGATATACGCAGATAGAAAACTATCTTGATAGTTGTCATGATAGAAAACTATCATGATAGTTAACTATCGTGATAGAAAACTATCATGATAGAAAACTATCATGATAGAAAACTATCATGATAGAAAACTATCGTGGTAAAAAACTATCATGATAGAAAACTTTCGTGATAGAAAACTATCATGATAGAAAACTATCGTGGTAGAAAACTATCATGATAGAAAACTATCGTGATAGAAAACTATCATGATAGAAAACTATCATGAAAGAAAACTATCATGATAGAAAACTATCTTGTAGGAAAACTATCATGATAGAAAACTATCATGATAGAAAACTATCATGATAGAAAACTATCATGATAGAAAACTATCGTGATAGAAAACTATCATGATAGAAAACTATCATGATAGAAAACTATCATGATAAAAAACTATCATGATAGAAAACTATCGTGATAGAAAACTATCATGATAGAAAACTATCATGATAGAAAACTATCGTGATAGAAAACTATCATGATAGAAAACTAATGTGATAGAAAACTATCGTGATAGAAAACTATCATGATAGAAAACTATCGTGATAGAAAACTATCATGATAGAAAACTATCGTGATAGAAAACTATCATGATAGAAAACTATCGTGATAGAAAACTATCATGAAAGAAAACTATCATGATAGAAAACTATCATGATAGAAAACTATCATGATAGAAAGCTATCGTGATAGAAAACTATCATGATAGAAAACTATCATGATAGAAAACTATCGTGATAGAAAACTATCATGATAGAAAACTATCATGATAGAAAACTATCATGATAGAAAACTAATGTGATAGAAAACTATCATGATAGAAAACTATCATGATAGAAAACTATCATGATAGAAAACTATAATGATAGAAAACTATCGTGATAGAAAGCTTTGCAGATATTCGCATATCAACGCTGATATACGCAGGTTAACGCAGATCTAAGCAGATAAACGCAGATCTACGCTGATATACGTAGGTCTACGCAGATGTACACAGATCTACGCAGATCAACGCAGATGTACGCAGATATATGCCAAATTACGCAAATATGCGCAGACCTACGCAAATATACGCAGATCTGCGTAGATATACGCAGGTCTACGTGGGTTTTCGCAGGTATACGCAGATATACGCAGATAGAAAACTATCTTGATATAAAACCGTCATGATAGAAAACTATCATGATAGTTAACTATCGTGATAGAAAACTATCATGATAGAAAACTATCATGATAGAAAACTATCATGATAGAAAACTATCGTGATAGAAAACTATCATGATAAAAAGCTATCATGATAGAAAAATATCGTGATAGAAAACTATCATGATAGAAAACTATCGTGATAGAAAACTATCATGATAGAAAACTATCGTGATAGAAATATATCATGATAGAAAACTATCATGATAGAAAACTATCGTGGTAGAAAACTATAATGATAGAAAATTTTCGTGATAGAAAACTATCATGATAGAAAACTATCGTGATAGAAAACTATCATGTTAGAAAACTATCGTGATAGAAAACTATCATGATAGAAAACTATCATGATAGAAAACTTTCATGATAGAAAACTATCGTGATAGAAAAATATCATGCTAGAAAACTATCGTCATAGAAAACTATCATGATAGAAAACTATCATGATAGAAAATTATCATGATAGAAAACTATCGTGATAGAAAACTATCATGATTGAAAACTATCGTGGTAGAAAACTATCAAGATAGAAAACTATCGTGATAGAAACCTATCTTGGAGGAAAACTATCATGATAGAAAACTATCATGATAGAAAATTTTCGTGATAGAAAACTATCATGATAGAAAACTATCATGATAGAAAACTATCATGATAGAAAACTATCATGATAGAAAACTATCGTGGTAGAAAACTATCATGATAGAAAATTTTCGTGATAGAAAACTATCATTATAGAAAACTATCATGATAGAAAACTATCGTGATAGAAAACTATCGTGATAGAAAACTATCATGATAGAAAAATATCATGCTAGAAAACTATCGTGATAGAAAACTATCATGATAGAAAATTTTCGTGATAGAAAACTATCATGATAGAAAACTATCATGATAGAAAACTATCATGATAGAAAACTATCATGATAGAAAACTATCGTGGTAGAAAACTATCATGATAGAAAATTTTCGTGATAGAAAACTATCATGATAGAAAACTATCATGATAGAAAACTATCGTGATAGAAAACTATCATGATAGAAAACTATCGTGATAGAACACTATCATGATAGAAAACTATCATGATAGTAAACTATCGTGATAGAAAACTATCATGATAGAAAACTTTCGTGATAGAAAACTATCATGATAGAAAACTATCATGATAGAAAACTATCATGATAGAAAACTATCATGATAGAAAACTATCATGATAGAAAACTATCGTGATAGAAAACTATCATGATAGAAAACTATCATGATAGATTACTAATGTGATAGAAAACTGTCATGATAGAAAACTATCATGATAGAAAATTATCATGATAGAAAACTATAATGATAGAAAACTATCATGATAGAAAACTATCATGATAGAATACTATCATGGTAGAAAACAATCGTGATAGAAAACTATCATGATAGAAAACTATCATGATAGAAAACTATCGTGATAGAAAACTATCATGATAGAAAACTATTGTGATAGAAAACTATCATGATAGAAAACTATCGTGGTAGAAAACTATCATGATAGAAAATTTTCGTGATAGAAAACTATCATTATAGAAAACTATCATGATAGAAAACTATCGTGATAGAAAACTATCGTGATAGAAAACTATCATGATAGAAAAATATCATGCTAGAAAACTATCGTGATAGAAAACTATCATGATAGAAAATTTTCGTGATAGAAAACTATCATGATAGAAAACTATCATGATAGAAAACTATCATGATAGAAAACTATCATGATAGAAAACTATCGTGGTAGAAAACTATCATGATAGAAAATTTTCGTTATAGAAAACTATCATGATAGAAAACTATCATGATAGAAAACTATCGTGATAGAAAACTATCATGATAGAAAACTATCATGATAGAAAACTAATGTGATAGAAAACTATCATGATAGAAAACTATCATGATAGAAAACTATCATGATAGAAAACTATCATGATAGAAAACTATCGTGAAAGAAAACTATCATGATAGAATGCTATCATGATAGAAAAATATCATGATAGAAAACTATCGTGATAGAAAACTATCATGATAGAAAACTATCATGATAGAAAACTATCGTTATAGAAAACTATCATGATAGAAAACTATCATGATAGAAAACTATCATGATAGAAAACTTTCATGATATAAAATTATCGTGATAGAAAACTATCATGATAGAAAACTATCGTGATAGAAAGCTTCAGATATACGCAGGTATACGCAGGTCTAAGCTGATATACACAGATCTAAGCAGATAACCGCGGGTATACGCAGGACAAACGCAGATATACGCTGGTCTATGTTGATATAAGACGATGTACGCAGATATTAGCAGATATACGCCAAACAGATACACGCAGATCTATGCAAATCTACGCAGACATACGCAGATATACGCAGGTCTACGCAGATGTACGCAGATATGCGCAGATCTACGCTGATATGCGCAGATCTACGCAAATATACGCAGATATGCGTATATATACGCAGGTCTACGTGGGTTAACACAGATATACGCAGATATACGTAGATAGAAAACTATCATGATAGAAAACTATCATGATAGAATACTATCATGATAGAAAACTATCATGATAGAAAGCTATCTTGTAGGAAAACTATCATGATAGAAAACAATCATGATAGAAAACTGATAGAAAACTGATAGATATCTATCGCAATAGAAAACTATCATGATAGAAACTATCGTGATAGAAAGCTTCGCAGATATTCGCATATCCACGCTGATATTGGCAGGGCTACGCAGATGTACGCAGATCTACGCAGATCAACGCAGATGTACGCAGATTTATGCCAAATTACGCAAATATGCGCAGATCAACGCAAATATACGCAAATCTGCGTAGATATACGCAGGTCTACGTGGGTTTACACAGGTATACGCAGATATTCGCAGATAGAAAACTATCATGATAGAAAACTATCATGAGAGAAAACTATCATGATGGAAAACTATCATGATAGAAAACTATCGTAATAGAAAGCTTTGCAGATATTCGCACATCCACGCTGATATACGCAGGGCTACGCAGATGTCCGCAGATCTACGCAGATCAATGCAGATGTACGCAGATATATGCCAAATTACGCAAATATGCGCAGATCTACGCAAATATACGCAAATCTGCGTAGATTTACGCAGGTCTACGTGGGTTTACACAGGTATACACAGATACTCGCAGATAGAAAACTATCATGATAGAAAACTATCATGATAGAAAACTATCATGATAGCAAACTATCATGATAGAAAACTATCGCAATAGAAAGCTTCGCAGATATACGCAGATCTACGCTGCTATACGCAGGTATACGCAGATCTACGCAAATCAACGCAGATGTACGCAGATATACGCCAAATTACGCAAACATGCGCAGATTTACGCAAATATACGCAGATCTGCGTAGATATACGCAGGTCTACGTGGGTTAACGCAGGTATACGCAGATATACGCAGATAGAAAACTATTGTGATAGAAAACTATCATGATAGAAAACTATCGTGATAGAAAGCTTTGCAGATATTCGCATATCAACGCTGATACCCGCAGGTTTACGCAGATCTAAGCAGATAAACTTAGATCTACGCTGATATACGTAGGTCTACGCAGATGTACGCAGATCTATGCAGATCAACGCAGATGTACGCAGATATATGCCAAATTACGCAAATGTGGGCAGACCTACGCAAATATACGCAGATCTGCTTAGATATACGCAGGTCTACGTGGGTTTTCGCAGGTATACGCAGATATACGCAGATAGAAAACTATCTTGATAGAAAACTGTCATGATAGAAAACTATCATGATAGTTAACTATCGTGATAGAAAACTATCATGATAGAAAACTATCATGATAGAAAACTATCATGATAGAAAACTATCGTGATAGAAAACTATCATGATAGAAAACTATCATGGTAGAAAACTATCGTGATAGAAAACTATCATGATAGAAAACTAGCGTGATAAAAAACTATCATGATAGAAAACTATCATGATAGAAAACTATCGTGGTAGAACACTATCATGATAGAAAACTATCATGATAGAAAACTATCGTGATAGAAAAGTATCATGATAGAAAACTATCGTGATAGAAAACTATCATGATAGAAAACTATCGTGGTAGAAAACTATCACGATAGAAAATTTTCGTGATAGAAAACTATCATGATAGAAAACTATCGTGATAGAAAACTATCATGATAGAAAACTATCGTGATAGAAAACTATCGTGATAGAAAACTATCATGATAGAAAAATAGCATGCTAGAAAACTATCGTGATAGAAAACTATCATGATAGAAAACTATCATGATAGAAAACTATCATGATAGAAAACTATTATGATAGAAAACTATCATGATAGAAAACTATCATGAGAGAAAACTATTGTGATAGAAAACTATCATGATAGAAAACTATCATGGTAGAAAACTATCGTGATAGAAAACTATCATGATAGAAAACTAATGTGATAGAAAACTATCATGATAGAAAACTATCATGATAGAAAACTATCATGATAGAAAATCATAATGATAGAAAACTATCATGATAGAATACTATCATGATAGAAAACAATCGTGATAGAAAACTATCATGATAGGAAACTATCATGATAGAAAACTATCGTGAAAGAAAACTATCATGATTGAAAACTATCGTGATAGAAAACTATCATGATAGAAAACTATCGTGGTAGAAAACTATCATGATAGAAAATTTTCGTGATAGAAAACTATCATGATAGAAAACTATCATGATAGAAAACTATCGTGATAGAAAACTATCGTGATAGAAAACTATCATGATAGAAAACTCTCATGCTAGAAAACTATCGTGATAGAAAACTATCATGATAGAAAACTATCATGATAGAAAACTATTATGATAGAAAACTATCGTGATAGAAAACTATCATGATAGAAAACTATCATGATAGAAAACTATCATGATAGAAAACTATCATGATAGAAAACTATCGTGATAGAAAACTATCATGATAGAAAACTATCATGATAGAAAACTATCGTGATAGAAAACTATCATGATAGAAAACTATCATGGCAGAAAACTATCATGATAGAAAACTAATGTGATAGAAAACTATCATGATAGAAAACTATCATGATAGAAAACTATCATGATAGAACACTATCATGATAGAAAACTATCGTGATAGAAAACTATCATGATAGAATACTATCATGATAGAAAAATATCATGATAGAAAACTATCGTGATAGAAAACTATCATGATAGAAAACTATCATGATAGAAAACTATCGTGATAGAAAACTATCATGATAGAAAACTATCATGATAGAAAACTATCATGATAGAAAACTATCGTGATAGAAAGCTTCAGATATACGCAGGTATACGCAGGTCTAGCTGATATACACAGATCAAAGCAGATAACTGCGGGTATACGCAGGACAAACGCAGATATACGCTGGTCTATGTTGATATAAGCAGATGTACGCAGATGTTAGCAGATATACGCCAAACAGATACACGCAGATCTACGCAAATCTACGCAGACATACGCAGATATACGCAGGTCTACGCAGATGTACGCAGATCTTTGCAGATCAACGCTGATATGCGCAGATCTACGCAAATATACGCAGGTCTACGTGGGTTAACACAGATATACGCAGATATACGTAGATAGAAAACTACCATGATAGAAAACTATCATGATAGAATACTATCATGATAGAAAAATATCATGATAGAAAGCTATCTTGTAGGAAAACTATCATGATAGAAAACTATCATGATAGAAAATTGATAGAAAACTGATAGAAATCTATCGCGATAGAAAACTATCATGATAGAAAACTATCGTGATGGAAAGCTTCGCAGATATTTGCATATCCACGCTGATATTGGCAGGGCTTCGCAGATGTACGCAGATCAACGCAGATGTACGCAGATATATGCCAAATTACGCAAATATGCGCAGATCTACGCAAATATACGCAAATCTTTGTAGATATACGCAGGTCTACATGGGTTTACACAGGTATACGCAGATATTTGCAGATAGAAAACTATCATGATAGAAAACTATCATGATAGAAAACTATCATGATAGCAAACTATCATGATAGAAAACTATCGTAATAGAAAGCTTCGCAGATATACGCAGATCTACGCTGCTATACGCAGGTATACGCAGATCTACGCAAATCAACGCAGATGTACGCAGATATACGCCAAATTACGCAAACATGCGCAGATTTACGCAAATATACGCAGATCTGCGTAGATATACGCAGGTCTACGTGGGTTTACGCAGGTATACGCAGATATACGCAGATAGAAAACTATCATGATAGAAAACTATCAAGATAGAAAACTATCGTGGTAGAAAACTATCATGATAGAAAATTTTCGTTATAGAAAACTATCATGATAGAAAACTATCGTGATTGAAAACTATCATCATAGAAAACTATCGTGATAGAAAACTATCATGATAGAAAACTATCGTGATAGAAAACTATCATGATAGAAAACTATCAAGATAGAAAACTATCATGATAGAAAACTATCATGATAGAAAACTATCATGATAGAAAACTTTCATGATAAAAAACTATCGTGATAGAAAACTATCATGATAGAAAACTATCGTGATAGAAAACTATCATGATAGAAAACTATCATGATAGAAAACTATCGTGGTAAAAAACTATCATGATAGAAAACTTTCGTGATGGAAAACTATCATGATAGAAAACTATCATGATAGTAAAATATCGTGATAGAAATCCATCATGATAGAAAACTATCATGAGAGAAAACTATCATGATAGAAAACTATCATGATAGAAAACTATCGTGATAGAAAGCTATCATGATAGAAAACTATCATAATAGAAAAATATCATGATATAAAATTATAATGATAGAAAACTATCATGATAGAAAACTATCGTGATAGAAAACTATCCTGATAGAAAACTGTCGTGATAGAAAACTATCATGATAGAAAACTATCGTGATAGAACACTATCATGATAGAAAACTATCATGATAGTAAACTATCGTGATAGAAAACTATCATGATAGAAAACTTTCGTGATAGAAAACTATCATGATAGAAAACTAATGTGATAGAAAACTATCGTGATAGAAAGCTATCATGATAGAAAACTATCATAATAGAAAACTATCATGATATAAAATTATCGTGATAGAAAACTATCATGATAGAAAACTATCGTGATAGAAAACTATCCTGATAGAAAACTGTCGTGATAGAAAACTATCATGATAGAAAACTATCGTGATAGAACACTATCATGATAGAAAACTATCATGATAGAAAACTATCGTGATAGAAAACTATTATGATAGAAACCTATCATGGTAGTAAAATATCATGCTAGAAAACTATCGTGATATAAAACTATCATGATAGAAAACTATCATGATAGAAAACTATCATGATAGAAAACTATCGTGATAGAAAACTATCATGATAGAAAACTATCATGATAGAAAACTATCATGATAGAAAACTATCATGATAGAAAACTATCATGATAGAAAACTATCATGATAGAAAACTATCGTGATAGAAAACTATCATGATAGAAAACTATCATGATAGAAAAATATCATGATAGAAAACTATCGTGATAGAAAACTATCATGATAGAAAACTATCATGATAGAAAACTATCATGATAGAAAACTATCGTGATAGAAAACTATCATGATAGAAAGCTATCATGATATAAAATTATAGTGACAGAAAACTATCATGATAGAAAACTATCGTGATAAAAAGCTTCAGATATACGCAGGTATACGCAGGTCTAAGCAGATATACACAGATCTAATCAGATAACCGTGGGTATACGCAGGACAAACGCAGATATACGCTGGTCTATGTTGATATAAGCAGATGAACGCAGATGTTAGCAGATATACGCCAAACAGATACACGCAGATCTACGCAAATCTACGCAGACATAGGCAGATATACGCAGGTCTACGCAGATCTACGCAGATCTACGCATATCTACGCAGATCAACGCAGATATGCGCAGATCTACGCAAATATACGCAGATCTGCGTAGATATACGCAGGTCTACGTGGGTTAACACAGATATACGCAGATATACGTAGATAGAAAACTATCATGATAGAAAACTATCATGATAGAAAACTATCATGATAGAAAGCTATCATGATATAAAGCTATCTTGTAGGAATACTATCATGATAGAAAACTGTCATGATAGAAAACTGATAGAAAACTATCGCGATAGAAAACTATCATGATAGAAAACTATCGTGATAGAAAGCTTCGCAGATATTCGCATATCTACGCTGATATACGCAGGTCTACGCAGATGTACGCAGATCTACGCAGATAAACGCAGATGTACGCAGATTTTTGCCAAATTACGCAAATATGCGCAGATCTACGCAAATATACGCAAATCTGCGTAGAAATACGCAGGTCTACGTGGGCTTACACAGGTATACGCAGATATTCGCAGATAGAAAACTATCATGATAGAAAACTTTCATGATAGAAAATTATCATGATAGCAAACTATCATGATAGAAAACTATCGTGATAAAAATCTTCGCTGATATACGCAGATCTACGCTGCTATAAGCAGGTATACGCAGATCTACGCAAATCAACGCAGATGTACGCAGATATACGCCAAATTACGCAAATATGCGCAGATTTACGCAAATATACGCAGATCTGCGTAGATATACGCAGGTCTACGTGGGTTTACGCAGGTATACGCAGATATACGCAGATAGGAACCTATCATGATAGAAAACTATCATGATAGAAAACTATCATGATAGAAAACTATCTTGTAGGAAAACTATCATGATAGAAAACTATCATGATAGAAAACTGATAGAAAACTTTCGTGATAGAAAACTATCATGATAGAAAACTATCGTGATAGAAAGCTTTGCAGATATCGCATATCAACGCTGATATACGCAGATCTAAGCAGATAAACGCAGATCTACGCTGATATACGCAGGTCTACGCAGATGTACGCAGATCTACGCAGATCAACGCAGATGTACGCAGATACATGCCAAATTACGCAAATATGCGCAGATCTACGTAAATATACGCAGATCTGCGTAGATATACGCAGGTCTACGTGGGCTTACGCAGGTATACAGAGATATACGCAGAAAGAAAACCATCTTGATAGAAAACTATCATGATAGAAAACTATCATAATAGAAAACTTTCATGATAGAAAACTTTCATGATAGAAAACTATCGTGATAGAAAACTATCATGATAGAAAACTATCGTGATAGAAAACTATAATGATAGAAAACTATCATGATAGAAAACTATCGTGATAGAAAACTATCATGATAGAAAACTATCGTGATAGAAAATTTTCGTGAATGAAAACTATCATGATAGAAAACTATCGTGATAGAAAAGTATCATGATAGAAAACTATCGTGATAGAAAACTATCATGATAGAAAACTATCATGATAGAAAACTTTCATGATAGAAAACTATCGTGATAGAAAACTATCATGATAGAAAACTATCACGATAGAAAACTATCATGATAGAAAACTATCATGATAGAAAACTATCATGATAGAAAACTATTATGATAGAAAACTATCATGATAGAAAACTATCGCGATAGAAAACTATCATGATAGAAAACTATCGTGATAGAAAACTATCATGATAGAAAACTATCGTGGTAAAAAACTATCATGATAGAAAACTTTCGTGATAGAAAACTATCATGATAGAAAATTATCATGATAGAAAACTATCATGATAGAAAACTATCATGATAGAAAACTATCATGATAGAAAACTATCACGATAGAAAACTATCATGATAGAAAACTATCGTGATAGAAAACTATCATGGTAGAAAACTTTCGTGATAGAAAACTATCATGATAGAAAACTGTCATGATAGAAAACTATCATGATAATAAACTTTCATGATAGAAAACTATCGTGATAGAAAACTATCGTGGTAGAAAACTATCATGATAGAAAACTATCATGATAGAAAAATATCATGATAAGAAACTATCGTGATAGAAAACTATCATGATAGAAAACTATCATGATAGAAAACTATCGTGATAGAAAACTATCATGGTAGAAAACTTTCGTGATAGAAAACTATCATGATAGAAAACTATCATGATAGAAAACTATTATGATAGAAAACTATCATGATAGAAAACTATCGCGATAGAAAACTATCATGATAGAAAACTATCGTGATAGAAAACTATCATGATAGAAATCTATCGTGAGAGAAAACTATCATGATAGAAAACTTTCGTGATAGAAAACTATCATGATAGAAAACTATCATGATAGAAAACTATCATGATAGAAAACTATCATGATAGAAAACTATCATGATAGAAAACTATCATGATAGAAAACTATCGTGATAGAAAACTATCATGGTAGAAAACTTTCGTGATAGAAAACTATCATGATAGAAAATCAATGTGATAGAAAACTATCATGATAGAAAACTATCGTGATAGAAAACTATCATGATAGGAAACTATCATGATAGAAAACTATCGTGGTAGAAAACTATCATGATAGAAAACTATCATGATAGAAAAATATCATGATAAGAAACTATCGTGATAGAAAACTATCATGATAGAAAACTATCATGATAGAAAACTATCATGATAGAAAACTATCGTGATAGAAAACTATCATGATAGAAAACTATCATGATAGAAAACTATCATGATATAAAATTATCATGACAGAAAACTATCATGATAGAAAACTATCGTGATGGAAAGCTTCAGATATACGCAGGTATACGCAGGTCTAAGCAGATATACACAGATCTAAGCAGATAATCACGGGTATACGCAGGACAAACGCAGATATACGCTGGTCTATGTTGATATAAGCAGATGTACGCAGATGTTAGCAGATAAACCCCAAACAGATACACGCAGATCTACGCAAATCTACGCAGACATACGCAGATATACGCAGGTCTACGCAGATGTACGCAGATCTACGCAGATCTACGCAGATCAGCGCAGATATGCGCAGATCTACGCAAATATACGCAGATCTGCGTAGATATACGCAGGTCTACATGGGTTAACACAGATATACGCTGATATACGTAGATAGAAAACTATCATGATAGAAAACTATCATGATAGAAAACTATCGTGATAGAAAAATATCATGATAAGAAACTATCGTGATAGAAAACTATCATGATAGAAAACTATCATGATAGAAAACTATCATGATAGAAAACTATCGTGATAGAAAACTATCATGATAGAAAACTATCATGATAGAAAACTATCATGATATAAAATTATCATGACAGAAAACTATCATGATAGAAAACTATCGTGATGGAAAGCTTCAGATATACGCAGGTATACGCAGGTCTAAGCAGATATACACAGATCTAAGCAGATAATCACGGGTATACGCAGGACAAACGCAGATATACGCTGGTCTATGTTGATATAAGCAGATGTACGCAGATGTTAGCAGATAAACCCCAAACAGATACACGCAGATCTACGCAAATCTACGCAGACATACGCAGATATACGCAGGTCTACGCAGATGTACGCAGATCTACGCAGATCTACGCAGATCAGCGCAGATATGCGCAGATCTACGCAAATATACGCAGATCTGCGTAGATATACGCAGGTCTACATGGGTTAACACAGATATACGCTGATATACGTAGATAGAAAACTATCATGATAGAAAACTATCATGATAGAAAACTATCGTGATAAAAAACTATCGTGATAGAAAGCTTTGCAGATATTCGCATATCAACGCTGATATACGCAGGTTTACGCAGATCTAAGCAGATAAACGCAGATCTACGCAGATCAACGCAGATGTACGAAGATGCCAAATTACGCAAATATGCGCAGATCTACGCAAATATACGCAGATCTGCGTAGATATACGCAGGTCTACGTGGGCTTACGCAGGTATACGCAGATATACGCAGATAGAAAACTATCATGATAGAAAACTATCATGATAGAAAACTATCATGATAGAAAACTATCATGATAGAAAACTATCTTGTGGGAAAACTATCATGATAGAAAACTATCATGATAGAAAACTGATAGAAAACTTTCGTGATAGAAAACTATCATGATAGAAAACTATCGTGATAGAAAGCTTTGAAGATATTTGCATATCAACGCTGATATACGCAGGTATACGCAGATCTAAGCAGATAAACGCAGATCTACGCCGATATACGCAGGTCTACGCAGATGTACGCAGATCTACGCAGATCAACGCAGATGTACGCAGATGCCAAATTACGCAAATATGCGCAGATCTACGCAAATATACGCAGATCTGCGTAGATATACGCAGGTCTACGTGGGTTTACGCAGGTATACGCAGATATTCGCAGATAGAAAACTATCTTGATAGAAAACTGTCATGATGGAAAACTATCATGATAGAAAACTATCATGATAGAAAACTATCATGATAGAAAACTAATGTGATAGAAAACTATCATGATAGAAAACTGTCATGATAGAAAACTATCATGATAGAAAACTATAATGATAGAAAACTATCATGATAGAAAACTATCATGATAGAATACTATCATGATAGAAAACAATCGTGATAGAAAACTATCATGATAGAAAACTATCATGATAGAAAACTATCGTGATAGAAAACTATAATGACAGAAAACTATCATGATAGAAAACTATCATGATAGAAAACTATCGTGATAGAAAACTATCATGATAGAAATTTATCGTGATAGAAAACTATCGTGATAGAAAACTTTCATGATAGAAAAATATCATGCTAGAAAACTATCGTGATAGAAAACTATCATGATAGAAAACTATCATGATAGAAAACTATCATGATAGAAAACTATCATGATAGAAAACTATCATGATAGAAAACTATCGTGATAGAAAACTATCCTGATAGAAAACTATCATGATAGAAAACTATCATGATAGAAAAATATCATGATAGAAATTTATCGTGATAGAAAACTATCGTGATAGACAACTATCATGATATAAAACTATCGTGGTAGAAAACTATCATGATAGAAAACTATCATGATAGAAAACTAATGTGATAGAAAACTATCATGATAGAAAACTATCATGATAGAAAACTATAATGATAGAAAACTATCATGATAGAAAACTATCATGATATAAATCTATCGTGATCGAAAACTATCATGATAGAAAAATATCATGATAGAAAACTATCGTGATAGAAAACTATCATGATAGAAAACTATCATGATAGAAAACTATCGTGATAGAAAACTATCTTGATAGAAAACTATCATGATAGAAAACTATCATGATAGAAAAATATCATGATAGAAATTTATCGTGATAGAAAACTATCGTGATAGAAAACTATCATGATAGAAAACTATCGTGGTAGAAAACTATCATGATAGAAAACTATCATGATAGAAAACTATCGTGATAGAAAACTATCATGATAGAAAACTATCGTGATAGAAAACTATCATGATAGAAAACTATCGTGGTAGAAAACTATCATGATAGAAAATTTTCGTGACAGAAAACTATCATGATAGAAAACTATCGTGATAGAAAACTATCATGATAGAAAACTATCGTGATAGAAAACTATCGTGATAGAAAACTATCATGATAGAAAAATATCATGCTAGAAAACTATCGTGATAGAAAACTATCATGATAGAAAACTATCATGATAGAAAACTATCATGATAGAAAAATATCATGATAGAAAACTATCGTGATAGAAAACTATCATGATAGAAAAATATCATGCAAGAAAACTATCGTGATAGAAAACTATCATGATAGAAAACTATCATGATAGAAAACTATCATGATAGAAAACTACCGTGATAGAAAACTATCATGATAGAAAACTATCATGATAGAAAACTAATGTGATAGAAAACTATCATGATAGAAAACTATCATGATAGAAAACTATCATGATAGAAAACTATCGTGATAGAAAACTATCATGATAGAAAACTATCATGATAGAAAACAAATGTGATAGAAAACTATCATGATAGAAAACTATCATGATAGAAAACTATCATGATAGAAAACTATCATGATAGAAAACTATCATGATAGAAAACTATCGTGATAGAAAACTATCGTGATAGAAAACTATCATGATGGAAATTTTTCATGATATAAAATTATCGTGATAGAAAACTATCATGATAGAAAACTATCGTGATAGAAAGCTTCAGATATACGCAAGTTAACGCAGGTCTAAGCTGATATACACAGATCTAAGCAGATAACCGCGGGTATACGCAGGACAAACGCAGATATACGCTGGTCTATGTTGATATAAGACGATGTACGCAGATTTTAGCAGATATACGCCAAACAGATACACGCAGATCTACGCAAATCTACGCAGACATACGCAGATATACGCAGGTCTACGCAGATGTACGCAGATATGCGCAGATCTACGCTGATATGCGCAGATCTACGCAAATATACGCAGATCTGCGTAGATATACGCAGGTCTACGTGGGTTAACACAGATATTCGAAGATATACGTAGATAGAAAACTATCATGATAGAAAACTATCATGATAGAATACTATCATGATAGAAAACTATCATGATAGAAAGCTATCTTGTAGGAAAACTATCATGATAGAAAACTATCATGATAGAAAACTGATAGAAGACTGATAGAAATCTATCGCGATAGAAAACTATCATGATAGAAAACTATCGTGATAGAAAGCTTCGCACATATTTGCATATCCACGCTGATATTGGCAGGGCTACGCAGATGTACGCAGATCTACGCAGATCAACGGAGATGTACGCAGATTTATGCCAAATTACGCAAATATGCGCAGATCTACACAAATATACGCAAATCTGCGTAGATATACGCAGGTCTACGTGGGTTTACACAGGTATACGCAGATATTCGCAGATATAAAACTATCATGATAGAAAACTATCATGATAAAAAACTATCATGATAGTAAACTATCATGATAGCAAACTATCATGATAGAAAACTATCGCAATAGAAAGCTTCGCAGATATACGCAGATCTACGCTGCTATACGCAGGTATACGCAGATCTTCGCAAATCAACGCAGATGTACGCAGATATACGCCAAATTACGCAAACATGCGCAGATTTACGCAAATATACGCAGATCTGCGTAGATATACGCAGGTCTACGTGGGTTTACGCAGGTATACGCAGATATACGCCGATAGAAAACTATTGTGATAGAAAACTATCATGATAGAAAACTATCGTGATAGAAAGGTTTGCAGATATTCGCATATCAATGCTGATATACGCAGGTTTACGCAGATCTAAGCAGATAAACGCAGATCTACGCTGATATACGTACGTCTACGCAGATGTACGCAGATCTACGCAGATCAACGCAGATGTACGCAGATATATGCCAAATTACGCAAATATGCGCAGATCTACGCAAATATACGTAAATCTGCGTAGATATACGCAGGTCTACGTGGGTTTACACAGGTATACGCAGATATTCGCAGATAGAAAACTATCATGATAGAAAACTATCATGATAGAAAACTATCATGATAGCAAACTATCATGATAGAAAACTATCGCAATAGAAAGCTTCGCTGATATACGCAGATCTACGCTGCTATACGCAGGGATACGCAGATCTACGCAAATCAACGCAGATGTACGCAGATATACGCCAAATTACGCAAACATGCGCAGATTTACGCAAATATACGCAGATCTGCGTAGATATACGCAGGTCTACGTGGGTTTACGCAGGTATACGCAGATAAACGCAGATAGAAAAATATCGTGATAGAAAACTATCATGATAGAAAACTATCGTGATAGAAAGCTTTGCAGATATTCGCATATCAACGCTGATATACGCAGGTTTACGCAGATCTAAGCAGATAAACGCAGATCTATGCTGATATACGTAGGTCTACGCAGATGTACGCAGATTTACGCAGATCAACGCAGATGTACGCAGATATATGCCAAATTACGCAAATATGCTCAGACCTACGCAAATATATGCAGATCTGCGTAGATATACGCAGGTCTACGTGGGTTTTCGCAGGTATACGCAGATATACGCAGATAGAAAACTATCTTGATAGAAAACTGTCATGATAGAAAACTATCATGATAGTTAACTATCGTGATAGAAAACTATCATGATAGAAAACTATCATGATAGAAAACTATCATGATAGAAAACTATCGTGATAGAAAACTATCATGATAGAAAACTATCATGATAGAAAACTATCGTGATAGAAAACTATCATGATAGAAAACTATCGTGATAGAAAACTATCATGATAGAAAACTATCATGATAGAAAACTATCGTGGTAGAAAACTATCATGATAGAAAACTATCATGATAGAAAACTATCGTGATAGAAAACTATCATGATAGAAAACTATCGTGATAGAAAACTATCATGAAAGAAAACTATCGTGGTGGAAAACTATCATGATAGAAAATTTTCGTGATAGAAAACTATCATGATAGAAAACTATCGTGATAGAAAACTATCATGATAGAAAGCGATCGTGATAGAAAACTATCGTGATAGAAAACTATCATGATAGAAAAATATCATGCTAGAAAACTATCGTGATAGAAAAATATCATGATAGAAAACTATCATGATAGAAAACTATCATGATAGAAAACTATCATAATAGAAAACTATCGTGATAGAAAACTATCATGATAGAAAACTATCATGATAGAAAACTATCATGATAGAAAACTATCATGATAGAAAACTATCGTGATAGAAAACTATCATGATAGAAAACTTTCATGATAGAAAACTATCGTGATAGAAAACTATCATGATAGAAAACTATCATGATAGAAAACTAATGTGATAGAAAACTATCATGATAGAAAACTATCATGATAGAAAACTATCATGATAGAAAACTATCATGATAGAAAACTATCGTGATAGAAAACTATCATGATAGAAAACTATCGTGGTAGAAAACTATCATGATAGAAAACTATCATGATAGAAAACTATCGTGATAGAAAACTATCATGATAGAAAACTATCGTGATAGAAAACTATCATGATAGAAAACTATCGTGGTAGAAAACTATCATGATAGAAAATTTTCGTGATAGAAAACTATCATGATAGAAAACTATCGTGGTAGAAAACTATCATGATAGAAAATTTTCGTGATAGAAAACTATCATGATAGAAAACTATCATGATAGAAAACTATCGTGATAGAAAACTATCATGATAGAAAACTATCGTGATAGAAAACTATCATGATAGAAAACTATCATGATAGAAAAATATCATGATAGAAAACTATCGTGATAGAAAACTATCATGATAGAAAACTATCATGATAGAAAACTATCATGATAGAAAACTATCGTGATAGAAAACTATCATGATAGAAAGCTATCATGATATAAAATTATAGTGACAGAAAACAATCGTGATAGAAAACTATCATGATAGAAAACTATCATGATAGAAAACTATCGTGATAGAAAACTATCATGATAGAAAACTATCGTGATAGAAAACTATCATGATAGAAAACTATCGTGGTAGAAAACTATCATGATAGAAAATTTTCGTGATAGAAAACTATCATGATAGAAAACTATCATGATAGAAAACTATCGTGATAGAAAACTATCGTGATAGAAAACTATCATGATAGAAAAATATCATGCTAAAAAACTATCGTGATAGAAAACTATCATGATAGAAAACTATCATGATAGAAAACTATCATGATAGAAAACTATCGTGATAGAAAACTATCATGATAGAAAACTATCATGATAGAAAACTATCATGATAGAAAACTATCATGATAGAAAACTAATGTGATAGAAAACTATCATGATAGAAAACTATCATGATAGAAAACTATCATGATAGAAAACTATCGTGATAGAAAACTATCATGATAGAAAACTATCGTTATAGAAAACTATCATGATAGAAAACTATCATGGTAGAAAACTTTCGTGATAGAAAACTTTCATGATATAAAATTATCGTGATAGAAAACTATCATGATAGAAAACTATCGTGATAGAAAGCTTCAGATATACGCAGGTATACGCAGGTCTAAGCTGATATACACAGATCTAAGCAGATAACCGCGGGTATACGCAGGACAAACGCAGATACACGTTGGTCTATGTTGATATAAGCAGATGAACGCAGATGTTAGCAGATATACGCCAAACAGATACACGCAGATCTACGCAAATCTACGCAGACATACGCAGATATACGCAGGTCTACGCAGATGTACGCAGATCTTTGCAGATCAACGCTGATATGCGCAGATCTACGCAAATATACGCAGATCTGCGTAGATATACGCAGGTCTACGTGGGTTAACACAGATATACGCAGATATACGTAGATAGAAAACTATCATGATAGAAAACTATCATGATAGAATACTATCATGATAGAAAAATATCATGATAGAAAGCTATCTTGTAAGAAAACTATCATGATAGAAAACTATCATGATAGAAAACTGATAGAAAACTGATAGAAATCTATCGCGATAGAAAACTATCATGATTGAAAACTATCGTGATAGAAAGCTTCGCAGATATTCGCATATCCACGCTGATATACGCAGGGCTACGCAGATGTACGCAGATCTACGCAGATCAACGCAGATGTACGCAGATATATGCCAAATTACGCAAATATGCGCAGATCTACGCAAATATACGCAAATCTGCGTAGATATACGCAGGTCTACATGGGTTTACACAGGTATACGCAGATATTCGCAGATAGAAAACTATCATGATAGAAAACTATCATGATAGAAAACTATCGTGATAGCAAACTATCATGATAGAAAACTATCCTAATGCAGATATACGCAGATCTACGCTGCTATACGCAGGTATACGCAGATCTACGCAAATCAACGCAGATGTACGCAGATATACGCCAAATTACGCAAACATGCGCAGATTTACGCAAATATACGCAGATCTGCGTAGATATACGCAGGTCTACGTGGGTTTACGCAGGTATACGCAGATATACGCAGATAGAAAACTATCATGATAGAAAACTATCATGATAGAAAACTATCATGATAGAAAACTATCTTGTAGGAAAACTACCGTGATAGAAAACTTTCATGATAGAAAACTGATAGAAAACTATCGTGATTGAAAACTATCATGATAGAAAACTATCGTGATAGAAAGCTTTGCAGATATTCGCATATCAACGCTGATATACGCAGGTTTACGCAGATCTAAGCAGATAAACGCAGATCTACGCTGATATACGTAGGTCTACGCAGATGTACGCAGATCTACGCAGATCAACGCAGATGTACGCAGATATATGCCAAATTACGCAAATATGCGCAGACCTACGCAAATATACGCAGATCTGCGTAGATATACGCAGGTCTACGTGGGTTTACGCAGGTATACGCAGATATACGCAGATAGAAAACTATCTTGATAGAAATCCGTCATGATAGAAAACTATCATAGTAGTTGACTATCGTGATAGAAAACTATCATGATAGAAAACTATCATGATAGAAAACTATCATGATAGAAAAATATCGTGGTAAAAAACTATCATGATAGAAAACTATCGTGATAAAAAACTATCATGATAGAAAACTATCGTGGTAGAAAACTATCATGATAGAAAACTATCGTGGTAAGAAACTATCATGATAGAAAACTTTCGTGATAGAAAACTATCATGATAGAAAACTAATGTGATAGAAAACTATCATGATAGAAAATTTTGGTGATAGAAAACTATCATGATAGAAAACTATCGTGATAGAAAACTATCATGATAGAAAATTTTCATGATAGAAAACAATCATGATAGAAAACTATCGTGATAGAAAACTATCATGATAGAAAACTATCATGATAGAAAACTTTCATGATAGAAAACTATCGTGATAGAAAACTATCATGATAGAAAACTATCGTGATAGAAAACTATCATGATAGAAAACTATCATGATAGAAAACTATCATGATAGAAAACTATCGTGGTAAAAACTATCATGATAAAAAACTTTCGTGATAGAAAACTATCATGATAGAAAACTATCGTGGTAGAAAACTATCACGATAGAAAACTATCATGATAGAAAACTATCATGATAGAAAACTATCATGATAGAAAACTATCGTGGTAAAAAACTATCATGATAGAAAACTTTCGTGATAGAAAACTATCATGATAGAAAACTATCGTGGTAGAAAACTATCATGATAGAAAACTATCATGATAGAAAACTATCGTGATAGAAAACTATCATGATAGAAAACTATCGTGATAGAAAACTATCGTGATAGAAAACTATCGTGATAGAAAACTATCATGATAGAAAAATATCATGCTAGAAAACTATCGTGATAGAAAACTATCATGATAGAAAACTATCATGATAGAAAACTATCATGATAGAAAACTATCGTGATAGAAAACTATCATGATAGAAAACTATCATGATAGATAACTATCATGATAGAAAACTATCATGATAGAAAACTATCGTGATAGAAAACTATCATGATAGAAAACTATCATGATAGAAAACTATCGTGATAGGAAACTATCATGATAGAAAACTATCATGGTAGAAAACTATCATGATAGAAAACTAATGTGATAGAAAACTATCATGATAGAAATTTATCATGATGGAAAACTATCATGATAGAAAACTATAATGATAGAAAACTATCATGATAGAAAACTATCAGGATAGAAAACTATCATGATAGAAAACAATCGTGATAGAAAACAAATCATGATAGAAAACTATCATGATAGAAAACTATCGTGATAGAAAACTATCATGATAGAAAACTATCGTGATAGAAAACTATCATGATAGAAAACTATCGTGATAGAAAACTATCATGATAGAAAATTTTCGTGATAGAAAACTATCATGATAGAAAACTTTCATGATAGAAAACTATCGTGATAGAAAACTATCGTGATAGAAAACTATCATGATAGAAAAATATCATGCTAGAAAACTATCGTGATAGAAAACTATCATGATAGAAAACTATCGTAATAGAAAGCTTCGCAGATATTCGCATATCCACGCTGATATACGCAGGGCTACGCAGATGTACGCAGATTTACGCAGATCAACGCAGATGTACGCAGATATATGCCAAATTACGCAAATATGCGCAGATTTACGCAAATATACGCAAATCTGCGTAGATATACGCAGGTCTACGTGGGCTTACACAGGTATACGCAGATATTCGCAGATAGAAAACTATCATGATAGAAAACTATCATGATAGAAAACTATCATTATAGCAAACTATCATGATAGGAAACTATCGTAATAGAAAGCTTCGCAGATATACGCAGATCTACGCTGCTTTACGCAGGTATACGCAGATCTACGCAAATCAACGCAGATGTACGCAGATATACGCCAAATTACGCAAACATGCGCAGATTTACGCAAATATACGCAGATCTGCGTAGATATACGCAGGTCTACGTGGGTTTACGCAGGTATTTGCAGATATACGCAGATAGAAAACTATCATGATAGAAAACTCTCATGATAGAAAACTATCATGATAGAAAACTATCTTGTAGGAAAACTATCATGATAGAATACTATCATGATAGAAAACTGATAGAAAACTTTCGTGATAGAAAACTATCATGATAGAAAACTATCGTGATAGAAAGCTTTGCAGATATTTGCATATCAACGCTGATATACGCAGGTCTACGCAGATGTACGCAGATCTACGCAGATCAACGCAGATGTACGCAGATATATGCCAAATTACGCAAATATGCGCAGATCTACGCAAATATACGCAGATCTGCGTAGATATACGCAGGTCTACGTGGGTTTACGCAGGCATACGCAGATATACGCAGATAGAAAACTATCTTGATAGAAAACTGTCATGATAGAAAACTATCATGATAGAAAACTATCGTGATAGAAAACTATCATGATAGAAAACTATCATGATAGAAAACTATCATGATAGAAAACTAATGTGATAGAAAACTATCATGATAGAAAACTATCATGATAGAAAACTATCATGATAGAAAACTATAATGATAGAAAACTATCGTGATAGAAAGCTTTGCAGATATTCGCATATTAACGCCGATATACGCAGAATTACGCAGATCTAAGCAGATAAACGCAGATCTACGCTGATATACGTAGGTCTACGCAGATGAACGCAGATCTACGCAGATCAACGCAGATGTACGCAGATATATGCCAAATTACGCAAATATGCGCAGACCTACGCAAATATACGCAGATCTGCGTATATATACGCAGGTCTACGTGGGTTTTCGCAGGTATACGCAGATATACGCAGATAGAAAACTATCTTGATAGAAAACCGTCATGATAGAAAACTATCATGATAGTTAACTATCGTGATAGAAAATTATCATGATAGAAAACTATCATGATAGAAAACTATCATGATAGAAAACTATCGTGGTAAAAAACTATCATGATAGAAAACTATCGTGATAGAAAACTATCATGATATAAAACTATCGTGGTAGAAAACTATCATGATAGAAAACTATCGTGATAGAAAACTATCATGATAGAAAACTATCGTGGTAGAAAACTATCATGATAGAAAACTATCATGATAGAAAACTATCGTGATAGAAAACTATCATGATAGAAAACTATCGTGATAGAAAACTTTCATGATAGAAAACTGTCGTGGTAGAAAACTATCATAAAAGAAAATTTTCGTGATAGAAAACTATCATGATAGAAAACTATCGTGATAGAAAGCTTCAGATATACGCAGGTATACGCAGGTCTAAGCTGATATACACAGATCTAAGCAGATAACCGCGGGTATACGCAGGACAAACGCAGATATACGCTGGTCTATGTTGATATAAGACGATGTACGCAGATGTTAGCAGATATACGCCAAACAGATACACGCAGATCTACGCAAATCTACGCAGACATACGCAGATATACGCAGGTCTACGCAGATGTACGCAGATCTTTGCAGATCAACGCTGATATGCGCAGATCTACGCAAATATACGCAGATCTGCGTAGATATACGCAGGTCTACGTGGTTTAACACAGATATACGCAGATATACGTAGATAGAAAACTATCATGATAGAAAACTATCGTGGTAGAAAACTATCGTGATAGAAAGCTTTGCAGATATTCGCATATCAACGCTGATATACGCAGGTATACGCAGATCTAAGCAGATAAACGCAGATCTACGCTGATATACGCAGGTCTACGCAGATGTACGCAGATCTACGCAGATCAACGCAGATGTACGCAGATATATGCCAAATTACGCAAATATGCGCAGATCTACGCAAATATACGCAGATCTGCGTAGATATACGCAGGTCTACGTGGGTTTACGCAGGTTTACGCAGATATACGCAGATAGAAAACTATCTTGAAAGAATACTGTCATGATAGAAAACTATCATGATAGAAAACTATCGTGATAGAAAACTATCATGATAGAAAACTATCATGATAGAAAACTATCATGATAGAAAACTATCGTGATAGAAAACTATCATGATAGAAAGCTATCATGATAGAAAACTATCGTGATAGAAAACTATCATGATAGAAAACTATCGTGATAGAAAACTATCATGATAGAAAACTATCGTGATAGAAAACTATCATGATAGAAAACTATCGTGGTAGAAAACTATCATGATAGAAAATTTTCGTGATAGAAAACTATTATGATAGAAAACTATCGTGATAGAAAACTATCATGATAGAAAACTATCGTGATAGAAAACTATCATGATAGAAAACTATCATGATAGAAAACTTTCATGATAGAAAACTATCGTGATAGAAAAATATCATGCTAGAAAACTATCGTGATAGAAAACTATCATGATAGAAAACTATCGTGATAGAAAACTATCATGATAGAAAACTATCGTGGTAGAAAACTATCATGATAGAAAACTATCATGATAGAAAACTATCGTGATAGAAAACTATAATGATAGAAAACTATCATGATAGAAAACTATCATGATAGAATACTATCATGATAGAAAACAATCGTGATAGAAAACTATCATGATAGAAAACTATCGTGATAGAAAACTGTCATGATAGAAAACTATCATGTTAGAAAACTATCGTGGTAGAAAACTATCATGATAGAAAATTTTCGTGATAGAAAACTATTATGATAGAAAACTATCGTGATAGAAAACTATCATGATAGAAAACTATCGTGATAGAAAACTATCATGATAGAAAACTATCGTGGTAGAAAACTATCATGATAGAAAATTTTCGTGATAAAAAACTATTATGATAGAAAACTATCGTGATAGAAAACTATCATGATAGAAAACTATCGTGATAGAAAACTATCATGATAGAAAACTATCAAGATAGAAAACTATCATGATAGAAAACTATCATGATAGAAAACTATCGTGATAGAAAACTATCATGATAGAAAACTATCGTGATAGAAAACTATCATGATAGAAAACTATCGTGGTAGAAAACTATCATGATAGAAAATTTTCGTGACAGAAAACTATCATGATAGAAAACTATCGTGATAGAAAACTATCATGATAGAAAACTATCGTGATAGAAAACTATCATGATATAAATCTATCGTGATCGAAAACTATCATGATAGAAAACTATCATGATAGAAGACTATCGTGATAGAAAACTATCATGATAGAAAACTATCGTGATAGAAAACTATCATGATATAAAACTATCGTGATAGAAAACTATCATGATAGAAAACTATCATGATAGAAAACTATCGTGGTAGAAAACTATCATGATAGAAAACTATCATGATAGAAAACTATCATGATAGAAAACTATCATGATAGAAAACTATCGTGATAGAAAACTATCATGATAGAAAACTATCGTGGTAGAAAACTATCATGATAGAAAATTTTCGTGACAGAAAACTATCATGATAGAAAACTATCGTGATAGAAAACTATCATGATAGAAAACTATCGTGATAGAAAACTATCGTGATAGAAAACTATCATGATAGAAAACTATCATGCTAGAAAACTATCGTGATAGAAAACTATCATGATAGAAAACTATCATGATAGAAAACTATCATGATAGAAAACTATCGTGATAGAAAACTATCATGATAGAAAACTATCATGATAGAAAACTATCATGATAGAAAACTATCATGATAGAAAACTATCGTGATAGAAAACTATCATGATAGAAAACTATCATGATAGAAAACTATCGTGATAGAAAACTGTCATGATAGAAAACTATCATGATAGAAAACTATCATGATAGAAAACTAATGTGATAGAAAACTATCATGATAGAAAACTATCATGATAGAAATTTATCATGATAGAAAACTATCATGAGTGAATACTATCATGATAGAAAACTAATGTGATAGAAAAATAACATGCTAGAAAACTATCGTGATAGAAAACTATCATGATAGAAAACTACCGTGATAGAAAAATATCATGCTAGAAAACTATCGTGATAGAAAACTATCATGATAGAAAACTATCATGATAGAAAACTATCGTGATAGAAAACTATCATGATAGATAACTATCATGATAGAAAACTATCGTGATAGAAAACTATAATGATAGAAAACTATCATGATAGAAAACTATCATGATAGAATACTATCATGATATAAAACAATCGTGATAGAAAACTATCATGATAGAAAACTATCGTGATAGAAAACTGTCATGATAGAAAACTATCATGTTAGAAAACTATCGTGATAGAAAACTATCATGATAGAAAACTATCATGATAGAAAACTATCATGATAGAAAACTATCATGATAGAAAACTGTCATGATAGAAAACTATCATGATAGAAAACTATCATGATAGAAAACTATCGTGATAGAAAACTATCGTGATAGAAAACTATCATGATAGAAAAATATCATGCTAGAAAACTATCGTGATAGAAAACTATCATGATAGAAAACTATCGTGATAGAAAACTATCATGATAGAAAACTATCGTGATAGAAAACTATCATGATAGAAAACTATCATGATAGAAAACTATCATGATAGAAAACTATCGTGATAGAAAACTATCATGATAGAAAACTATCGTGATAGAAAAATATCATGCTAGAAAACTATCGTGATAGAAAACTATCATGCTAGAAAACTATCGTGATAGAAAACTATCATGATAGAAAACTATCATGATAGAAAACTATCATGATAGAAAACTATCATGATAGAAAACTATCATGATAGAAAACTATCATGATAGAAAACTATCATGATAGAAAACTATCATGAGTGAATACTATCATGATAGAAAACTAATGTGATAGAAAAATATCATGCTAGAAAACTATCGTGATAGAAAACTATCATGATAGAAAACTATCGTGATAGAAAAATATCATGATAGAAAACTATCATGAGTGAATACTATCATGATAGAAAACTAATGTGATAGAAAAATATCATGCTAGAAAACTATCGTGATAGAAAACTATCATGATAGAAAACTATCGTGATAAAAAAATATCATGCCAGAAAACTATCGTGATAGAAAACTATCATGCTAGAAAACTATCGTGATAGAAAACTATCATGATAGAAAACTATCATGATAAAAAACTATCGTGATAGAAAACTATCATGATAGAAAACTATCATGATAGAAAACTATCGTGATAGAAAACTGTCATGATAGAAAACTATCATGATAGAAAACTATCGTGATAGAAAACTATCATGATAGAAAACTATCATGATAGAAAACTATCATGATAGAAAACTATCGTGAAAGAAAACTATCATGATAGAAAACTATCGTGATAGAAAACTATCATGATAGAAAACTATCGTGATAGAAAACTATCATGATAGAAAACTATCGTGGTAGAAAACTATCATGATAGAAAATTTTCGTGACAGAAAACTATCATGATAGAAAACTATCGTGATAGAAAACTATCATGATAGAAAACTATCGTGATAGAAAACTATCGTGATAGAAAACTATCATGATAGAAAAATATCATGCTAGAAAACTATCGTGATAGAAAACTATCATGATAGAAATCTATCATGATAGAAAACTATCATGATAGAAAACTATCGTGATAGAAAACTATCATGATAGAAAACTATCATGATAGAAAACTATCGTGATAGAAAACTGTCATGATAGAAAACTATCATGATAGAAAACTATCATGATAGAAAACTAATGTGATAGAAAACTATCATGATAGAAAACTATCATGATAGAAAACTATAATGAAAGAAAACTATCATGATAGAAAACTATCATGAGTGAATACTATCATGATAGAAAACAATCGTGATAGAAAACTATCATGATAGAAAACTATCATGATAGAAAACTATCGTGATAGAAAACTATCATGATAGAAAACTATCATGATAGAAAACTATCATGATAGAAAACTATCATGATAGAAAACTATCGTGATAGAAAACTATCATGATAGAAAACTATCGTGATAGAAAACTATCGTGATAGAAAACTATCATGATAGAAAAATATCATGCTAGAAAACTTTCGTGATAGAAAACTATCATGATAGAAAACTATCATGATAGAAAACTATCATGATAGAAAACTATCGTGATAGAAAACTATCATGATAGAAAACTATCATGATAGAAAACTAATGTGATAGAAAACTATCATGATAGAAAACTATCATGATAGAAAACTATCATGATAGAAAACTATCATGATAGAAAACTATCGTGCTAGAAAATTATCATGATAGAATACTATCATGATAGAAAAATATCATGATAGAAAACTATCGTGATAGAAAACTATCATGATAGAAAAATATCATGCTAGAAAACTATCGTGATAGAAAACTATCATGATAGAAAACTATCATGATAGAAAACTATCATGATAGAGAACTATCGTGAGAGAAAACTATCACGATAGAAAACTATCATGATAGAAAACTAATGTGATAGAAAACTATCATGATAGAAAACTATCATGATAGAAAACTATCATGATAGAAAACTATCGTGATAGAAAACTATCATGATAGAAAACTATCATGATAGAAAACTAATGTGATAGAAAACAATCATGATAGAAAACTATCATGATGGAAAACTATCATGATAGAAAACTATCATGATAGAAAACTATCATGATAGAAAACTATCGTGATAGAAAACTATCTTGATAGAAAACTATCATGATAGAAAACTATCATGATAGAAATTTTTCATGATATAAAATTATCGTGATAGAAAACTATCATGATAGAAAACTATCGTGATAGAAAGCTTCAGATATTCGCAGGTATACGCAGGTCTAAGCTGATATACACAGATCTAAGCAGATAACCGCGGGTATACGCAGGACAAACGCAGATATACGCTGGTCTATGTTGATATAAGACGATGTACGCAGATGTTAGCAGATATACGCCAAACAGATACACGCAGATCTACGCAAATCTACGCAGACATACGCAGATATACGCAGGTCTACGCAGATGTACGCAGATATGCGCAGATCTACGCTGATATGCGCAGATCTACGCAAATATACGCAGATCTGCGTAGATATACGCAGGTCTACGTGGGTTAACACAGATATTCGAAGATATACGTAGATAGAAAACTATCATTGATAGAAAACTATCATGATAGAAAACTAATGTGATAGAAAACTATCATGATAGAAAACTATCATGATAGAAAACTATCATGATAGAAAACTATAATGATAGAAAACTATCGTGATAGAAAGCTTTGCAGATATTCGCATATTAACGCCGATATACGCAGGTTTACGCAGATCTAAGCAGATAAACGCAGATCTACGCTGATATACGTAGGTCTACGCAGATGAACGCAGATCTACGCAGATCAACGCAGATGTACGCAGATATATGCCAAATTACGCAAATATGCGCAGACCTACGCAAATATACGCAGATCTGCGTATATATACGCAGGTCTACGTGGGTTTTCGCACGTATACGCAGATAGAAAACTATCTTGATAGAAAACCGTCATGATAGAAAACTATCATGATAGTTAACTATCGTGATAGAAAACTATCATGATAGAAAACTATCATGATAGAAAACTATCATGATAGAAAACTATCGTGATAGAAAACTATCATGATAGAAAACTATCGTGATAGAAAACTTTCATGATAGAAAACTATCATGATAGAAAACTATCGTGGTAGAAAACTATCATGATAGAAAACTATCATGATATAAAACTATCGTGGTAGAAAACTATCATGATAGAAAACTATCGTGATAGAAAACTATCATGATAGAAAACTATCGTGGTAGAAAACTATCATGATAGAAAACTATCATGATAGAAAACTATCGTGATAGAAAACTATCATGATAGAAAACTATCGTGATAGAAAACTTTCATGATAGAAAACTATCGTGGTAGAAAACTATCATAAAAGAAAATTTTCGTGATAGAAAACTATCATGATAGAAAACTATCGTGATAGAAAGCTTCAGATATACGCAGGTGTACGCAGGTCTAAGCTGATATACACAGATCTAAGCAGATAACCGCGGGTATACGCAGGACAAACGCAGATATACGCTGGTCTATGTTGATATAAGACGATGTACGCAGATGTTAGCAGATATACGCCAAACAGATACACGCAGATCTACGCAAATCTACGCAGACATACGCAGATATACGCAGGTCTTCGCAGATGTACGCAGATCTTTGCAGATCAACGCTGATATGCGCAGATCTACGCAAATATACGCAGATCTGCGTAGATATACGCAGGTCTACGTGGTTTAACACAGATATACGCAGATATACGTAGATAGAAAACTATCATGATAGAAAACTATCGTGGTAGAAAACTATCGTGATAGAAAGCTTTGCAGATATTCGCATATCAACGCTGATATACGCAGGTATACGCAGATCTAAGCAGATAAACGCAGATCTACGCTGATATACGCAGGTCTACGCAGATGTACGCAGATCTACGCAGATCAACGCAGATGTACGCAGATATATGCCAAATTACGCAAATATGCGCAGATCTACGCAAATATACGCAGATCTGCGTAGATATACACAGGTCTACGTGGGTTTACGCAGGTTTACGCAGATATACGCAGATAGAAAACTATCTTGATAGAATACTGTCATGATAGAAAACTATCATGATAGAAAACTATCGTGATAGAAAACTATCATGATAGAAAACTATCATGATAGAAAACTATCATGATAGAAAACTATCGTGATAGAAAACTATCATGATAGAAAGCTATCATGATAGAAAACTATCGTGATAGAAAACTATCATGATAGAAAACTATCGTGATAGAAAACTATCATGATAGAAAACTATCGTGATAGAAAACTATCATGATAGAAAACTATCGTGGTAGAAAACTATCATGATAGAAAATTTTCGTGATAGAAAACTATTATGATAGAAAACTATCGTGATAGAAAACTATCATGATAGAAAACTATCGTGATAGAAAACTATCATGATAGAAAACTATTATGATAGAAAACTTTCATGATAGAAAACTATCGTGATAGAAAAATATCATGCTAAAAAACTATCGTGATAGAAAACTATCATGATAGAAAACTATCATGATAGAAAATTATCATGATAGAAAACTATCGTGATAGAAAACTATCATGATAGAAAACTATCATGATAGAAAACTATCATGATAGAAAACTATCATGATAGAAAACTATCGTGATAGAAAACTATCATGATAGAAAACTATCATGATAGAAAACTATCGTGATAGAAAACTATCATGATAGAAAACTATCATGATAGAAAACTATCATGATAGAAAACTATCATGATAGAAAACTAATGTGATAGAAAACTATCATGATAGAAAACTATCGTGATAGAAAACTATCATGATAGAAAACTATAATGATAGAAAACTATCGTGATAGAAAGCTTTGCAGATATTCGCATATCAACGCTGATATACGCAGGTTTACGCAGATCTAAGCAGATAAACGCAGATATACGCTTATATACGTAGGTCTACGCAGATGTACGCAGATCTACGCAGATCAACGCAGATGTACGCAGATATATGCCAAATTACGCAAATATGCGCAGACCTACGCAAATATACGCAGATCTGCGTGGATATACGCAGGTCTACGTGGGTTTTCGCAGGTATACGCAGATAGAAAACTATCTTGATAGAAAACTGTCATGATAGAAAACTATCATGATAGTTAACTATCGTGATAGAAAACTATCATGATAGAAAACTATCATGATAGAAAACTATCATGATAGAAATCTATCGTGATCGAAAACTATCATGATAGAAAACTATCATGATAGAAAACTATCGTGATAGAAAACTATCATGATAGAAAACTATCGTGATAGAAAACTATCATGATAGAAAACTATCGTGATAGAAAACTATCATGATAGAAAGCTATCATGATAGAAAACTATCGTGATAGAAAACTATCATGATAGAAAACTATCGTGATAGAAAACTATCATGATAGAAAACTATCGTGGTAGAAAACTATCATGATAGAAAATTTTCGTGACAGAAAACTATCATGATAGAAAACTATCGTGATAGAAAACTATCATGATAGAAAACTATCATGATAGAAAACTATCATGATATAAATCTATCGTGATCGAAAACTATCATGATAGAAAACTATCATGATAGAAGACTATCGTGATAGAAAACTATCATGATAGAAAACTATCGTGATAGAAAACTATCATGATAGAAAACTATCGTGATAGAAAACTATCATGATAGAAAACTATCATGATAGAAAACTATCGTGGTAGAAAACTATCATGATAGAAAACTATCATGATAGAAAACTATCGTGATAGAAAACTATCATGATAGAAAACTATCTTGATAGAAAACTATCATGATAGAAAACTATCGTGGTAGAAAACTATCATGATAGAAAATTTTCGTGACAGAAAACTATCATGATAGAAAACTATCGTGATAGAAAACTATCATGATAGAAAACTATCGTGATAGAAAACTATCTTGATAGAAAACTATCATGATAGAAAACTATCATGCTAGAAAACTATCGTGATAGAAAACTATCATGATAGAAAACTATCATGATAGAAAACTATCATGATAGAAAACTATCGTGATAGAAAACTATCATGATAGAAAACTATCATGATAGAAAACTATCATGATAGAAAACTATCATGATAGAAAACTATCGTGATAGAAAACTATCATGATAGAAAACTATCATGATAGAAAACTATCGTGATAGAAAACTGTCATGATAGAAAACTATCATGATAGAAAACTATCATGATAGAAAACTAATGTGATAGAAAACTATCATGATAGAAAACTATCATGATAGAAAACTATCATGATAGAAAACTATCATGATAGAAAACTATCATGATAGAAAACTATAATGAAAGAAAACTATCATGATAGAAAACTATCATGAGTGAATACTATCATGATAGAAAACAATCGTGATAGAAAACTATCATGATAGAAAACTATCATGATAGAAAACTATCGTGATAGAAAACTATCATGATAGAAAACTATCATGATAGAAAACTATCATGATAGAAAACTATCATGATAGAAAACTATTGTGATAGAAAACTATCATGATAGAAAACTATCGTGATAGAAAACTATCGTGATAGAAAACTATCATGAAAGAAAAATATCATGCTAGAAAACTATCGTGATAGAAAACTATCATGATAGAAAACTATCATGATAGAAAACTATCATGATAGAAAACTATCGTGATAGAAAACTATCATGATAGAAAACTAATGTGATAGAAAACTATCATGATAGAAAACTATCATGATAGAAAACTATCATGATAGAAAACTATCGTGATAGAAAACTATCATGATAGAAAACTATCATGATAGAAAACTATCATGATAGAAAACTTTCATGATAGAAAACTATCGTGATAGAAAACTATCATGATAGAATACTATCATGATGGAAAAATATCATGATAGAAAACTATCGTGATAGAAAACTATCATGATAGAAAAATATCATGCTAGAAAACTATCGTGATAGAAAACTATCATGATAGAAAACTATCATGATAGAAAACTATCATGATAGAAAACTATCGTGATAGAAAACTATCACGATAGAAAACTGTCATGATAGAAAACTAATGTGATAGAAAACTATCATGATAGAAAACTATCATGATAGAAAACTATCATGATAGAAAACTATCATGATAGAAAACTATCGTGATAGAAAACTATCATGATAGAAAACTATCATGATAGAAAACTAATGTGATAGAAAACTATCATGATAGAAAACTATCATGATGGAAAACTATCATGATAGAAAACTATCATGATAGAAAACTATCATGATAGAAAACTATCGTGATAGAAAACTATCTTGATAGAAAACTATCATGATAGAAAACTATCATGATAGAAATTTTTCATGATATAAAATTATCGTGATAGAAAACTATCATGATAGAAAACTATCGTGATAGAAAGCTTCAGATATACGCAGGTATACGCAGGTCTAAGCTGATATACACAGATCTAAGCAGATAACCGCGGGTATACGCAGGACAAACGCAGATATACGCTGGTCTATGTTGATATAAGACGATGTACGCAGATGTTAGCAGATATACGCCAAACAGAAACACGCAGATCTACGCAAATCTACGCAGACATACGCAGATATACGCAGGTCTACGCAGATGTACGCAGATATGCGCAGATCTACGCTGATATGCGCAGATCTACGCAAATATACGCAGATCTGCGTAGATATACGCAGGTCTACGTGGGTTAACACAGATATTCGAAGATATACGTAGATAGAAAACTATCATGATAGAAAACTATCATGATAGAAAACTATCATGATAGAATACTATCATGATAGAAAACTATCATGATAGAAAACTATCTTGTAGGAAAACTATCATGATAGAAAACTATTATGATAGAAAACTGATAGAAAACTGATAGAAATCTATCGCGATAGAAAACTATCTTGATAGAAAACTATCGTGATAGAAAGCTTCGCAGATATTTACATATCCACGCTGATATTGGCAGGGCTTCGCAGATGTACGCAGATCTACGCAGATCAACGCAGATGTACGCAGATTTATGCCAAGTTACGCAAATATGCGCAGATCTACACAAATATACGCAAATCTGTGTAGATATACGCAGGTCTACGTGGGTTTACACAGGTATACGTAGATATTCGCAGATAGAAAACTATCATGATAGAAAACTATCATGATAAAAAACTATCGCAATAGAAAGCTTCGCAGATATACGCAGATCTACGCTGCTAAACGCAGGTATACGCAGATCTTCGCAAATCAACGCAGATGTACGCAGATATACGCCAAATTACGCAAACATGCGCAGATTTACGCAGATCTGCGTAGATATACGCAGGTCTACGTGGGTTTACGCAGGTATACGCAGATATAAGCAGATAGAAAACTATCGTGATAGAAAACTATCATGATAGAAAACTATCGTGATAGAAAGCTTTGCAGATATTCGCATATCAACGCTGATATACGCAGGTTTACGCAGATCTAAGCAGATAAACGCAGATCTACGCTGATATACGTAGGTCTACGCAGATGTACGCAGATCTACGCAGATCAACGCAGATGTACGCAGATATATGCCAAATTACGCATATATGCGCAGACCTACGCAAATATACGCAGATCTGCGTAGATATACGCAGGTCTACGTGGGTTTTCGCAGGTATACGCAGATATACGCAGATAGAAAACTATCTTGATAGAAAACTGTCATGATAGAAAACTATCCAATTTTTTTCCTCGAAACTATCATGATAGAAAACTATCGTGGTAGAAAACTATCATGATAGAAAACTATCGTGATAGAAAACTATCGTGATAGAAAACTATCGTGATAGAAAACTATCATGATAGAAAAATATCATGATAGAAAACTATCGTGATAGAAAACTATCATGATAGAAAACTATCATGATAGAAAACTATCGTGATAGAAAACTATCGTGATAGAAAACTATCATGATAGAAAACTATCATGATAGAAAACTATCGTGATAGAAAACTATCATGATAGAAAACTATCGTAATAGAAAGCTTCGCAGATATTCGCATATCCACGCTGATATACGCAGGTTTACGCAGATCTAAGCAGATAAACGCAGATCTACGCTGATATACGTAGGTCTACGCAGATGTACGCAGATCTACGCAGATCAACGCAGATGTACGCAGATATATGCCAAATTACGCAAATATGCGCAGATCTACGCAAATATACGCAAATCTGCGTAGATATACGCAGGTCTACGTGGGTTTACAAAGGGTATACGCAGATATTCGCAGATAGAAAACTATCATGATAGAAAACTATCATGATAGAAAACTATCATGATAGCAAACTATCATGACAGAAAACTATCGCAATAGAAAGCTTCGCAGATAAACGTAGATCTACGCTGCTGTACGCAGGTATACGCAGATCTACGCAAATCAACGCAGATGTACGCAGATATACGCCAAATTACTCAAACATGCGCAGATTTACGCAAATATACGCAGATCTGCGTAGATATACGCAGGTCTATGTGGGTTTACGCAGGTATACGCAGATATACGCAGATAGAAAACTATCATGATAGAAAACTATCATGATAGAAAACTATCGTGATAGAAAGCTTTGCAGATATTCGCATATCAACGCTGATATACGCAGGTTTACGCAGATCTAAGCAGATAAACGCAGATCTATGCTGATATACGTAGGTCTACGCAGATGTACGCAGATCTACGCAGATCAACGCAGATGTACGCAGATATATGCCAAATTACGCAAATATGCGCAGACCTACGCAAATATACGCAGATCTGCGTAGATATACGCAGGTCTACGTGGGTTTTCGCAGGTATACGCAGATATACGCAGATAGAAAACTATCTTGATAGAAAACTGTCATGATAGAAAACTATCATGATAGTTAACTATCGTGATAGAAAACTATCATGATAGAAAACTATAATGATAGAAAACTATCATGAAAGAAAACTATCATGATAGAATAATATCATGATAGAAAACAATCGTGATAGAAAACTATCATGATAGAAAACTATCGTGATAGAAAACTATCATGATAGAAAACTATCGTGATAGAAAACTATCATGATAGAAAACTATCGTGGTAGAAGACTATCATGATAGAAAACTATCGTGATAGAAAACTATCATGATAGAAAACTATCATGATAGAAAACTATCATGATAGAAAACTATCGTGATAGAAAACTATCATGATAGAAAAATATCATGGTAGAAAACTATCGTGATAGAAAACTATCATGATAGAAAACTATCGTGATAGAAAACTATCATGATAGAAAACTTTCATGATAGAAAACTATCATGATAGAAAACTATCATGATAGAAAACTATCGTGATAGAAAACTATCATGATAGAAAACTATCATGATAGAAAACTATCGTGATAGAAAACTATCATGATAGAAAACTATCATGGTAGAAAACTATCATGATAGAAAACTAATGTGATAGAAAACTATCATGATAGAAAACTATCATGATAGAAAACTATCGTGATAGAAAACTATCATGATAGAAAACTTTCATGATATAAAATTATCGTGATAGAAAACTATCATGATAGAAAACTATCATGATAGAAAACTATCATGATAGAAATCTATCGTGATCGAAAACTATCATGATAGAAAACTATCATGATAGAAAACTATCGTGATAGAAAACTATCATGATGGAAAACTATCATGATAGAAAACTATCATGATAGAAAACTATCATGATAGAAAACTATCATGATAGAAAACTATCATGATAGAAAACTATCGTGGTAGAAAACTATCATGATAGAAAACTATCATGATAGAAAACTATCGTGATAGAAAACTATCATGATAGAAAACTATCGTGATAGAAAATTATCATGATAGAAAACTATCGTGGAAGAAAACTATCATGATAGAAAATTTTCGTGATAGAAAACTATCATGAAAGAAAACTATCGTGATAGAAATCTATCATGATAGAAAACTATCGTGATAGAAAATTATCGTGATAGAAAACTATCATGATAGAAAAATATCATGCTAGAAAACTATTGTGATAGAAAACTATCATGATAGAAAACTATCATGATAGAAAACTATCATGATAGAAAACTATCGTGATAGAAAAATATCATGATAGAAAACTATCATGATATAAAACTATCATGATAGAAAACTATCATGATAGAAAACTATCGTGATAGAAAACTATCATGATAGAAAACTATCATGATAGAAAACTATCGTGATAGAAAACTATCATGATAGAAAACTATCATGATAGAAAACTATCATGATAGAAAACTAATGTGATAGAAAACTATCATGATAGAAGACTATCATGATAGAAAACTATAATGAAGAAAACTATCATGATAGAAAACTATCATGATAGAATACTATCATGATAGAAAACAATCGTGATAGAAAACTATCATGATAGAAAACTATCATGATAGAAAACTTTCGTGATAGAAAACTATCATAATAGAAAACTATTGTGATAGAAAACTATCATGATAGAAAACTATCGTGGTAGAAAACTATCATGATAGAAAATTTTCGTGATAGAAAACTATCATGATAGAAAACTATCATGATAGAAAACTATCGTGATAGAAAACTATCGTGATAGAAAACTATCATGATAGAAAAATATCATGCTAGAAAACTATCGTGATAGAAAACTATCATGATAGAAAACTATCATGATAGAAAAAAATCATGATAGAAAACTATCGTGATAGAAAACTATCATGATAGAAAACTATCATGATAGAAAACTATCGTGATAGAAAACTATCTTGATAGAAAACTATCATGATAGAAAACTATCATGATAGAAAACTTTCATGATATAAAATTATCGTGATAGAAAACTATCATGATAGAAAACTATCGTGATAGAAAGCTTCAGATATACGCAGGTATACGCAGGTCTAAGCTGATATTCACAGATCTAAGCAGATAACCACGGGTATACGCAGGACAAATGCAGATATACGCTGGTCTTTGTTGATATAAGACGATGTACGCAGATGTTAGCACATATACGCCAAACAGATACACGCAGATCTACGCAAATCTACGCAGACATACGCAGATATACGCAGGTCTACGCAGATGTACGCAGATATGCGCAGATCTACGCTGATATGCGCAGATCTACGCAAATATACGCAGATCTGCGTAGATATACGCAGGTCTACGTGGGTTAACACAGATATACGCAGATATACGTAGATAGAAAACTATCATGATAGAAAACTATCATGATAGAATACTATCATGATAGAAAACTTTCATGATAGAAAGCTATCTTGTAGGAAAACTATCATGATAGAAAACTATCATGATAGAAAACTGATAGAAAACTGATAGAAATCTATCGCGATAGAAAACTATCATGATAGAAAACTATCGTGATAGAAAGCTTCGCAGATATTCGCATATCCACGCTGATATTGGCAGGGCTACGCAGATGTACGCAGATCTACGCAGATCAACGCAGATGTACGCAGATTTATGCCAAATTACGCAAATATGCGCAGATCTACGCAAATATACGCAAATCTGCGTAGATATACGCAGGTCTACGTGGGTTTACACAGGTATACGCAGATATTCGCAGATAGAAAACTATCATGATAGAATACTATCATGATAAAAAACTATCATGATAGCAAACTATCATGATAGAAAACTATCGTAATAGAAAGCTTCGCAGATATTCGCATATCCACGCTGATATACGCAGGGCTACGCAGATGTACGCAGATCTACGCAGATCAACGCAGATGTACGCAGATATATGCCAAATTACGCAAATATGCGCAGATCTACGCAAATATACGCAAATCTGCGTAGATATACGCAGGTCTACGTGGGTTAACACAGGTATACGCAGATATTCGCAGATAGAAAATTTTAATGATAGAAAACTATCATGATAGAAAACTATCATGATAGCAAACTATCATGATAGAAATCTATCGCAATAGAAAGCTTCGCAGATATACGCAGATCTACGCTGCTATACGCAGGTATACGCAGATCTTCGCAAATCAACGCAGATGTACGCAGATATACGCCAAATTACGCAAATATGTGAAGATTTACGCAAATATACGCAGATCTGCGTAGATATACGCAAGTCTACGTGGGTTTACGCAGGTGTACGCAGATATACGCAGATAGAAAACTATCGTGATAGAAAACTATCATGATAGAAAACTATCGTGATAGAAAGCTTTGCAGATTTTCGCATATCAACGCTGATATACGCAGGTTTACGCAGATCTAAGCAGATAAACGCAGATCTACGCTGATATACGTAGGTCTACGCAGATGTACGCAGATCTACGCAGATCAACGCAGATGTACGCAGATATATGCCAAATTACGCAAATATGCGCAAACCTACGCAAATATACGCAGATCTGCGTAGATATACGCAGGTCTACGTGGGTTTTCGCAGGTATACGCAGATATACGCAGATAGAAAACTATCTTGATAGAAAACTGTCATGATAGAAAACTATCATGATAGTTAACTATCGTGATAGAAAACTATCATGATAGAAAACTATCATGATAGTTTATATATTAACGATATATTAAGTATGATAGTTAACTATCGTGATAGAAAACTATCATGATAGAAAACTATCATGATAGAAAACTATCGTGATAGAAAACTATCATGATAGAAAACTATCGTGATAGAAAACTATCGTGATAGAAAACTATCATGATAGAAAAATATCATGCTAGAAAACTATCGTGATAGAAAACTATCATGATAGAAAACTATCATGATAGAAAACTATCGTGATAGAAAACTATCATGATAGAAAACTATCGTGATAGAAAACTATCATGAAAGAAAACTATCATGATAGAAAACTATCGTGGTAGAAAACTATCATAACAGAAAACTATCATGATAGAAAACTATCGTGATAGAAAACTATCATGATAGAAAACTATCGTGATAGAAAACTATCATGATAGAAAACTATCGTGGTAGAAAACTATCATGATAGAAAATTTTCGTGATAGAAAACTATCATGATAGAAAACTATCGTGATAGAAAACTATCATGATAGAAAACTATCGTGATAGAAAACTATCGTGATAGAAAACTATCATGATAGAAAAATATCATGCTATAAAACTATCGTGATAGAAAACTATCATGATAGAAAACTATCATGATAGAAAACTATCATGATAGAAAACTATCGTGATAGAAAACTATCATGATAGAAAACTATCGTGATAGAAAACTATCGTGATAGAAAACTATCATGATAGAAAACTATCGTGGTAGAAAACTATCGTGATAGAAAACTATCATGATAGAAAACTATCGTGATAGCAAACTATCATGATAGAAAACTATCGTAATAGAAAGCTTCGCAGATATTCGCATATCCACGCTGATATACGCAGGGCTACGCAGATGTACGCAGATCTACGCAGATCAACGCAGATGTACGCAGATATATGCCAAATTACGCAAATATGCGCAGATCTACGCAAATATACGCAAATCTGCGTAGATATACGCAGGTCTACGTGGGTTAACAAAGGGTATACGCAGATATTCGCAGATAGAAAATTAACATGATAGAAAACTATCATGATAGAAAACTATCATGATAGCAAACTATCATGACAGAAAACTATCGCAATAGAAAGCTTCGCAGATATACGCAGATCTACGCTGCTATACGCAGGTATACGCAGATCTACGCAAATCAACGCAGATGTACGCAGATATACGCCAAATTACTCAAACATGCGCAGATTTACGCGAATATACTTAGATCTGCGTAGATATACGCAGGTCTACGTGGGTTTTCGCAGGTATACGCAGATATACGCAGATAGAAAACTATCTTGATAGAAAACTGTCATGATAGAAAACTATCATGATAGTTAACTATCGTGATAGAAAACTATCATGATAGAAAACTATCATGATAGTTTATATATTAACGATATATTAACTATGATAGTTAACTATCGTGATAGATAACTATCATGATAGAAAACTATCATGATAGAAAACTATCATGATAGAAAACTATCGTGATAGAAAACTATCATGATAGAAAACTATCATGATAGAATACTATCATGATAGAAAACAATCGTGATAGAAAACTATCTTGATAGAAAACTATCATGATAGAAAACTTTCATGATAGAAAACTTTCATAATATAAAATTATCGTGATAGAAAACTATCATGATAGAAAACTATCGTGATAGAAAGCTTCAGATATACGCAGGTATATGCAGGTCTAAGCTGATATACACAGATCTAAGCAGATAACCGCGGGTATACGCAGGACAAATGCAGATATACGCTGGTCTATGTTGATATAAGACGATGTACGCAGATGTTAGCAGATATACGCCAAACAGATACACGCAGATCTACGCAAATCTACGCAGACATACGCAGATATACGCAGGTCTACGCAAATGTACGCAGATATGCGCAGATCTACGCTGATATGCGCAGATCTACGCAAATATACGCAGATCTGCGTAGATATACGCAGGTCTACGTGGGTTAACACAGATATACGCAGATATACGTAGATAGAAAACTATCATGATAGAAAACTATCATGATAGAATACTATCATGATAGAAAACTTTCATGATAGAAAGCTATCTTGTAGGAAAACTATCATGATAGAAAACTATCATGATAGAAAACTGATACAAAACTGATAGAAATCTATCGCGATAGAAAACTATCATGATAGAAAGCTATCTTGTAGGAAAACTATCATGATAGAAAACTATCATGATAGAAAACTGATAGAAAACTGATAGAAAACTATCGCGATAGAAAACTATCATGATAGAAAACTATCGCGATAGAAAGCTTCGCAGATATTCAGGGCTACGCAGATGTACGCAGATCTACGCAGATCAACGCAGATGTACGCAGATATATGCCAAATTACGAAAATATGCGCAGATCTACGCAAATATACGCAAATCTGCGTAGATATACGCAGGTCTACGTGGGTTTACACAGGTATATGCAGATATTCGCAGATAGAAAACTATCATGATAGAAAACTATCATGATAGAAAACTATCATGATAGCAAACTATCATGATAGAAAACTATCGTAATAGAAATCTTCGCAGATATACGCAGATCTACGCTGCTATACGCAGGTATACGCAGATCTACGCAAATCAACGCAGATATACGCCAAATTACTCAAACATGCGCAGATTTACGCAAATATACACAGATCTGCGTAGATATACGCAGGTCTATGTGGGTTTACGCAGGTATACGCAGATATACGCAGATAGAAAACTATCTTGATAGAAAACTGTCATGATAGAAAACTATCATGATAGTTAACTATCGTGATAGAAAACTATCATGATAGAAAACTATCATGATAGAAAACTATCATGATAGAAAACTATCGTGATAGAAAACTATCATGATAGAAAACTATCATGATAGAAAACTATCGTGATAGAAAACTATCATGATAGAAAACTATCGTGATAGAAAACTATCATGATAGAAAACTATCATGATAGAAAACTATCGTGGTAGAAAACTATCATGATAGAAAACTATCATGATAGAAAACTATCGTGATAGAAAACTATCATGATAGAAAACTATCGTGATAGAAAACTATCATGATAGAAAACTATCGTGGTAGAAAACTATCATGATAGAAAATTTTCGTGATAGAAAACTATCATGATAGAAAACTATCGTGATAGAAAACTATCATGATAGAAAACTATCGTGATAGAAAACTATCATGATAGAAAAATATCATGCTAGAAAACTATCGTGATAGAAAACTATCATGATAGAAAACTATCATGATAGAAAACTATCATGATAGAAAACTATCGTGATAGAAAATTATCATAATAGAAAACTATCATGATAGAAAACTATCATGATAGAAAACTATCATGATAGAAAACTATCGTGATAGAAAACTATCATGATAGAAAACTATCATGATAGAAAACTATCATGATAGAAAACTATCGTGATAGAAAACTATCATGATAGAAAACTATCATGATAGAAAACTAATGTGATAGAAAACTATCATGATAGAAAACTATCATGATAGAAAACTATTATGATAGAAAACTATAATGATAGAAAACTATCATGATAGAAAACTATCATGATAGAATAATATCATGAAAGAAAACAATCGTGATAGAAAACTATCATGATAGAAAACTATCATGATAGAAAACTATCGTGATAGAAAACTATCATGATAGAAAACTATCATGATAGAAAACTATCGTGATAGAAAACTATCATGATAGAAAAATATCATGCTAGAAAACTAACGTGATAGAAAACTATCATGATAGAAAACTATCATGATAGAAAACTATCGCAATAGAAAACTATCATGATAGAAAACTATCATGATAGAATAATATCATGATAGAAAACTATCGTGATAGAAAACTATCATGATAGAAAACTATCGTGATAGAAAACTATCATGATAGAAAACTATCATGATAGAAAACTATCGTGATAGAAAACTATCATGATAGAAAACTATCGTGATAGAAAACTATCATGATAGAAAACTATCATGATAGAAAACTATCGTGATAGAAAACTATCATGATAGAAAACTATCATGATAGAAAACTATCATGATAGAATAATATCATGATAGAAAACAATCGTGATAGAAAACTATCATGATAGAAAACTATCGTGATAGAAAACTATCATGATAGAAAACTATCGTGATAGAAAACTATCATGATAGAAAACTATCGTGGTAGAAGACTATCATGATAGAAAACTATCGTGATAGAAAACTATCATGATAGAAAACTATCATGATAGAAAACTATCATGATAGAAAACTATCGTGATAGAAAACTATCATGATAGAAAAATATCATGGTAGAAAACTATCGTGATAGAAAACTATCACGATAGAAAACTATCGTGATAGAAAACTATCATGATAGAAAACTATCATGATAGAAAACTATCATGATAGAAAACTATCATGATAGAAAACTGTCGTGATAGAAAACTATCATGATAGAAAACTATCATGATAGAAAACTATCGTGATAGAAAACTATCATGATAGAAAACTATCATGGTAGAAAACTATCATGATAGAAAACTAATGTGATAGAAAACTATCATGATAGAAAACTATCATGATAGAAAACTATCGTGATAGAAAACTATCATGATAGAAAACTTTCATGATATAAAATTATCGTGATAGAAAACTATCATGATAGAAAACTATCGTGATAGAAAGCTTCAGATATACGCAGGTATACGCAGGTCTAAGCTGATATACACAGATCTAAGCAGATAACCGCGGGTATACCCAGGACAAACGCAGATATACGCTGGTCTATGTTGATATAAGCAGATGTACGCAGATATACGCCAAACAGATACTCGCAGATCTACGCAAATCTATGCAGACATACGCAGATATACGCAGGTCTACGCAGATGTACGCAGATCTTTGCAGATCAACGCTGATATGCGCAGATCTACGCAAATATACGCAGATCTGCGTAGATATACGCAGATCTTCGTGGGTTAACACAGATATACGCAGATATACGTAGATAGAAAACTATCATGATAGAAAACTATCATGATAGAATACTATCATGATAGAAAAATATCATGATAGAAAGCTATCTTGTAGGAAAACTATCATGATAGAAAACTATCATGATAGAAAACTGATAGAAAACTGATAGAAATCTATCGCGATAGAAAACTATCATGATAGAAAACTATCGTGATAGAAAGCTTCGCAGATATTCGCATATCCACGCTGATATACGCAGGGCAACGCAGATGTACGCAGATCTACGCAGATCAACGCAGATGTACGCAGATATATGCCAAATTACGCAAATATGCGCAGACCTACGCAAATATACGCAGATCTGCGTAGATATACGCAGGTCTACGTGGGTTTTCGCAGGTATACGCAGATATACGCAGATAGAAAACTATCTTGATAGAAAACTGTCATGATAGAAAACTATCATGATAGTAAACTATCGTGATAGAAAACTATCATGATAGAAAACTATCATGATAGTTTATATATTAACGATATATTAACTATGATAGTTAACTATCGTGATAGATAACTATCATGATAGAAAACTATCATGATAGAAAACTATCATGATAGAAAACTATCGTGATAGAAAACTATCATGATAGAAAACTATCATGATAGAATACTATCATGATAGAAAACAATCGTGATAGAAAACTATCTTGATAGAAAACTATCATGATAGAAAACTTTCATGATAGAAAACTTTCATAATATAAAATTATCGTGATAGAAAACTATCATGATAGAAAACTATCGTGATAGAAAGCTTCAGATATAAGCAGGTATACGCAGGTCTAAGCTGATATACACAGATCTAAGCAGATAACCGCGGGTATACGCAGGACAAATGCAGATATACGCTGGTCTATGTTGATATAAGACGATGTACGCAGATGTTAGCAGATATACGCCAAACAGATACACGCAGATCTACGCAAATCTACGCAGACATACGCAGATATACGCAGGTCTACGCAAATGTACGCAGATATGCGCAGATCTACGCTGATATGCGCAGATCTACGCAAATATACGCAGATCTGCGTAGATATACGCAGGTCTACGTGGGTTAACACAGATATACGCAGATATACGTAGATAGAAAACTATCATGATAGAAAACTATCATGATAGAATACTATCATGATAGAAAACTTTCATGATAGAAAGCTATCTTGTAGGAAAACTATCATGATAGAAAACTATCATGATAGAAAACTGATAGAAAACTGATAGAAATCTATCGCGATAGAAAACTATCATGATAGAAAGCTATCTTGTAGGAAAACTATCATGATAGAAAACTATCATGATAGAAAACTGATAGAAAACTGATAGAAAACTATCGCGATAGAAAACTATCATGATAGAAAACTATCGCGATAGAAAGCTTCGCAGATATTCGCATATCCACGCTGATATACGCAGGGCTACGCAGATGTACGCAGATCTACGCAGATCAACGCAGATGTACGCAGATATATGCCAAATTACGCAAATAAGCGCAGATCTACGCAAATATACGCAAATCTGCGTAGATATACGCAGGTCTACGTGGGTTTACACAGGTATACGCAGATATTCACAGATAGCAAGCTTTCATGATAGAAAACTATCGTAATAGAAATCTTCGCAGATATACGCAGATCTACGCTGCTATACGCAGGTATACGCAGATCTACGCAAATCAACGCAGATATACGCCAAGTTACTCAAACATGCGCAGATTAACGCAAATATACACAGATCTGCGTAGATATACGCAGGTCTATGTGGGTTTACGCAGGTATACGCAGATATACGCAGATAGAAAACTATTTTGATAGAAAACTGTCATGATAGAAAACTATCATAATAGTTAACTATCGTGATAGAAAACTATCATGATAGAAAACTATCATGATAGAAAACTATCATGATAGAAAACTATCGTGATAGAAAACTATCATGATAGAAAACTATCATGATAGAAAACTATCGTGATAGAAAACTATCATGATAGAAAACTATCGTGATAGAAAACTATCATGATAGAAAACTATCATGATAGAAAACTATCGTGGTAGAAAACTATCATGATAGAAAACTATCATGATAGAAAACTATCGTGATAGAAAACTATCATGATAGAAAACTATCGTGATAGAAAACTATCATGATTGAAAACTATCATGATAGAAAACTATCATGATAGAAAACTATCGTGATAGAAAACTATCATGATAGAAAACTATCGTGATAGAAAACTATCATGATAGAAAAATATCATGCTAGAAAACTATCGTGATAGAAAACTATCATGATAGAAAACTATCATGATAGAAAACTATCATGATAGAAAACTATCGTGATAGAAAACTATCATGATAGAAAACTATCATGATAGAAAACTATCATGATAGAAAACTATCATGATAGAAAACTATCGTGATAGAAAACTATCATGATAGAAAACTATCATGATAGAAAACTATCATGATAGAAAACTATCGTGATAGAAAACTATCATGATAGAAAACTATCATGATAGAGAACTATCGTGATAGAAAACTATAATGATAGAAAACTATCATGATAGAAAACTATCATGATAGAATAATATCATGAAAGAAAACAATCGTGATAGAAAACTATCATGATAGAAAACTATCATGATAGAAAACTATCGTGATAGAAAACTATCATGATAGAAAACTATCATGATAGAAAACTATCGTGATAGAAAACTATCATGATAGAAAAATATCATGCTAGAAAACTATCGTGATAGAAAACTATCATGATAGAAAACTATCGTGATAGAAAACTATCATGATAGAAAACTATCATGATAGAAAACTATCATGATAGAAAACTATCATGATAGAAAACTATCGTGATAGAAAACTATCATGATAGAAAACTATCATGATAGAAAACTATCGTGATAGAAAACTATCATGACAGAAAACTATCATGGTAGAAAACTATCATGATAGAAAACTAATGTGATAGAAAACTATCATGATAGAAAACTATCGTGATAGAAAACTATCATGATAGAAAAATATCATGCTAGAAAATTATCGTGATAGAAAACTATCATGATAGAAAACTATCGTGATAGAAAGCTTCAGATATACGCAGGTATACGCAGGTCTAAGCTGATATACACAGATCTAAGCAGATAACCGCGGGTATACGCAGGACAAACGCAGATATTCGCTGGTCTATGTTGATATAAGCAGATGTAAGCAGATATACGCCAAACAGATACACGCAGATCTACGCAAATCTACGCAGACATACGCAGATATACGCAGGTCTACGCAGATGTACGCAGATCTTTGCAGATCAACGCTGATATGCGCAGATCTACGCAAATATACGCAGATCTGCGTAGATATACGCAGGTCTACGTGGGTTAACACAGATATACGCAGATATACGTAGATAGAAAACTATCATGATAGAAAACTATCGTGATAGAAAACTATCATGATAGAAAACTAATGTGATAGAAAACTATCATGATAGAAAACTATCATGATAGTAAACTATCATGATAGAAAACTATAATGATAGAAAACTATCATGATAGAAAACTATCATGATAGAATACTATCATGATAGAAAACAATCGTGATAGAAAACTATCATGATAGAAAACTATCATGATAGAAAACTATCGTGATAGAAAACTATCATGATAGAAAACTATTGTGATAGAAAACTATCATGATAGAAAACTATCGTGGTAGAAAACTATCATGATAGAAAATTTTCGTGATAGAAAACAATGATGATAGAAAACTATCATGATAGAAAACTATCGTGATAGAAAACTATCGTGATAGAAAACTATCATGATAGAAAAATATCATGCTAGAAAACTATCGTGATAGAAAACTATCATGATAGAAAACTATCATGATAGAAAACTATCATGATAGAAAACTATCGTGATAGAAAACTATCATGATAGAAAACTATCATGATAGAAAACTATTGTGATAGAAAACTATCATGATAGAAAACTATCGTGATAGAAAACTATCATGATAGAAAACTATCGTGGTAGAAAACTATCGTGATAAAAAACTATCATGATAGAAAACTATCATGATAGAAAACTATCATGATAGAAAACTATCGTGATAGCAAACTATCATGATAGAAAACTATCGTAATAGAAAGCTTCGCAGATATTCGCATATCCACGCTGATATACGCAGGGCTACGCAGATGTACGCAGATCTACGCAGATCAACGCAGATGTACGCAGATATATGCCAAATTACGCAAATATGCGCAGATCTACGCAAATATACGCAAATCTGCGTAGATATACGCAGGTCTACGTGGGTTTACACAGGTATACGCAGATATTCGCAGATAGAAAACTATCATGATAGAAAACTATCATGATAGAAAACTATCATGATAGCAAACTATCATGATAAAAAACTATCGCAATAGAAAGCTTCGCAGATATACGCATATCTACGCTGCTATACGCAGGTATACGCAGATCTACGCAAATCAACGTAGATGTACGCAGATATACGCCAAATTACTGAAACATACGCAGATTTACGCAAATATACGCAGATCTGTGTAGATATACGCAGGTCTATGTGGGTTTACGCAGGTATACGCAGATATACGCAGATAGAAAACTATCGTGATAGAAAACTATCATGATAGAAAACTATCGTGATAGAAAGCTTTGCAGATATTCGCATATCAACGCTGATATACGCAGGTTTACGCAGATCTAAGCAGATAAACGCAGATCTATGCTGATATACGTAGGTCTACGCAGATGTACGCAGATCTACGCAGATCAACGCAGATGTACGCAGATATATGCCAAATTACGCAATTATGCGCAGACCTACGCAAATATACGCAGATCTGCGTAGATATACGCAGGTCTACGTGGGTTTTCGCAGGTATACGCAGATATACGCAGATAGAAAACTATCTTGATAGAAAACTGTCATGATAGAAAACTATCATGATAGTTAACTATCGTGATAGAAAACTATCATGATAGAAAACTATCATGATAGAAAACTATCATGATAGAAAACTATCATGATAGAAAACTATCGTGATAGAAAACTATCATGATAGAAAACTATCATGATAGAAAACTATCGTGATAGAAAACTATCATGATAGAAAACTATCGTGATAGAAAACTATCATGATAGAAAACTATCATGATAGAAAACTATCGTGGTAGAAAACTATCATGATAGAAAACTATCATGATAGAAAACTATCGTGATAGAAAACTATCATGATAGAAAACTATCGTGATAGAAAACTATCATGATAGAAAACTATCGTGATAGAAAACTATCATGATAGAAAACTATCATGATAGAAAACTATCGTGATAGAAAACTATCATGATAGAAAACTATCGTGATAGAAAACTATCATGATAGAAAAATATCATGCTAGAAAACTATCGTGATAGAAAACTATCATGATAGAAAACTATCATGATAGAAAACTATCATGATAGACAACTATCGTGATAGAAAACTATCATGATAGAAAACTATCATGATAGAAAACTATCGTGATAGAAAACTATCATGATAGAAAACTATTGTGATAGAAAACTATCATGATAGAAAACTATCGTGATAGAAAACTATCATGATAGAAAACTATCGTGATAGAAAATTATCATGATAGAAAAATATCATGCTAGAAAACTATCGTGATAGAAAACTATCATGATAGAAAACTATCATAATAGAAAACTATCATGATATAAAATTATCGTGATAGAAAACTATCATGATAGAAAACTTTCATGATAGAAAACTATCGTGATAGAAAACTATCATGATAGAAAACTATCATGGTAGAAAACTATCATGATAGAAAACTATCATGATAGAAAACTATCATGATAGAAAACTTTCATGATAGAAAACTATCGTGATAGAAAACTATCATGATAGAAAACTATCATGGTAGAAAACTATCATGATAGAAAACTAATGTGATAGAAAACTATCATGATAGAAAACTATCATGATAGAAAACTATCGTGATAGAAAACTATCATGATAGAAAACTATCGTGATAGAAAACTATCATGATAGAAAACTTTCCTGATATAAAATTATCGTGATAGAAAACTATCATGATAGAAAACTATCGTGATAGAAAGCTTCAGATATACGCAGGTATACGCAGGTCTAAGCTGATATACACAGATCTAAGCAGATAGCCGCGGGTATACGCAGGACAAACGCAGATATACGCTGGTCTATGTTGATATAAGCAGATGTACGCAGATGTAAGCAGATATACGCCAAACAGATACACGCAGATCTACGCAAGTCTACGCAGACATACGCAGATATACGCAGGTCTACGCAGATGTACGCAGATCTTTGCAGATCAACGCTGATATGCGCAGATCTACGCAAATATACGCAGATCTGCGTAGATATACGCAGGTCTACGTGGGTTAACACAGATATACGCAGATATACGTAGATAGAAAACTATCATGATAGAAAACTATCATGATAGAATACTATCATGATAGAAAAATATCATGATAGAAAGCTATCTTGTAGGAAAACTATCATGATAGAAAACTATCATGATAGAAAACTGATAGAAAGCTGATAGAAATCTATCGCGATAGAAAACTATCATGATAGAAAGCTATCGTGATAGAAAGCTTCGCAGATATTCGCATATCCACGCTGAAATACGCAGGGCTACGCAGATGTTCGCAGATCTACGCAGATCAACGCAGATGTACGCAGATATATGCCAAATTATGCAAATATGCGCAGATCTACGCGAATATACGCAAATCTGCGAAGATATACGCAGGTCTACATGGGTTTACACAGGTATACGCAGATATTTGCAGATAGAAAACTATCATGATAGAAAACTATCATGATAGAAAACTATCATGATAGCAAACTATCATGATAGAAAACTATCGTAATAGAAAGCTTCGCAGAAATACGCAGATCTACGCTGCTATACGCAGGTATACGCAGATCTACGCAAATCAACGCAGATGTACGCAGATATACGCCAAATTACGCAAACATGCGCAGATTTACGCAAATATACGCAGATCTGCGTAGATATACGCAGGTCTACGTGGATTTACGCAGGTATACGCAGATATACGCAGATAGAAAACTATCATGATAAAAAACTATCGTGATAGAAAGCTTTGCAGATATTCGCATATCAACGCTGATATACGCAGGTTTACGCAGATCTAAGCACATAAACGCAGATCTACGCTGATATACGTAGGTCTACGCAGATGTACGCAGATCTACGCAGATCAACGCAGATGTACGCAGATGTATGCCAAATTACTAAATATGCGCAGACCTACGCAAATATACGCAGATCTGCTTAGATATACGCAGGTCTACGTGGATTTTCGCAGGTATACGCAGATATACGCATATAGAAAACTATCTTCATAGAAAACTGTCATGATAGAAAACTATCATGATAGTTAACTATCGTGATAGAAAACTATCATGATAGAAAGCTATCATGATAGAAAACTATCATGATAGAAAACTTTCGTGATAGAAAACTATCATGATAGAAAACTATCATGATAGTAAACTATCGTGATAGAAATCCATCATGATAGAAAACTATCATGATAGAAAACTATAATGAGAGAAAACTATCATGATAGAAAACTATCATGATAGAAAACTATCGTGATAGAAAGCTATCATGATAGAAAACTATCATAATAGAAAACTATCATGATATAAAATTATCGTGATAGAAAACTATCATGATAGAAAACTATCGTGATAGAAAACTATCCTGATAGAAAACTGTCGTGATAGAAAACTATCATGATAGAAAACTATCGTGATAGAACACTATCATGATAGAAAACTATCATGATAGAAAACTATCGTGATAGAAAACTATCATGATAGAAACCTATCATGATAGTAAAATATCATGCTAGAAAACTATCGTGATAGAAAACTATCATGATAGAAAACTATCATGATAGAAAACTATCATGATAGAAAACTATCGTGATAGAAAACTATCATGATAGAAAACTATCATAATAGAAAACTATCATGATAGTTAACTATCGTGATAGAAAACTATCATGATAGAAAACTATCGTGATAGAAAACTATCCTGATAGAAAACTGTCGTGATAGAAAACTATCATGATAGAAAACTATCGTGATAGAACACTATCATGATAGAAAACTATCATGATAGAAAACTATCGTGATAGAAAACTATCATGATAGAAACCTATCATGATAGTAAAATATCATGCTAGAAAACTATCGTGATAGAAAACTATCATGATAGAAAACTATCGTGATAGAAAACTATCATGATAGAAAACTATCATGATAGAAAACTATTGTGATAGAAAACTATCATGATAGAAAACTATCGTGATAGAAAACTATCATGATAGAAAACTATCGTGGTAGAAAACTATCGTGATAAAAAACTATCATGATAGAAAAATATCATGATAGAAAACTATCATGATAGAAAACTATCGTGATAGCAAACTATCATGATAGAAAACTATCGTAATAGAAAGCTTCGCAGATATTCGCATATCCACGCTGATATACGCAGGGCTACGCAGATGTACGCAGATCTACGCAGATCAACGCAGATGTACGCAGATATATGCCAAATTACGCAAATATGCGCAGATCTACGCAAATATACGCAAATCTGCGTAGATATACGCAGGTCTACGTGGGTTTACACAGGTATACGCAGATATTCGCAATTAGAAAACTATCATGATAGAAAACTATCATGATAGAAAACTATCATGATAGCAAACTATCATGATAAAAAACTATCGCAATAAAAAGCTTCGCAGATATACGCAGATCTACGCTGCTATACGCAGGTATACGCAGATCTACGCAAATCAACGCAGATGTACGCAGATATACGCCAAATTACTGAAACATGCGCAGATTTACGCAAATATACGCAGATCTGCGTAGATATACGCAGGTCTATGTGGGTTTACGCAGGTATACGCAGATATACGCAGATAGAAAACTATCGTGATAGAAAATTATCATGATAGAAAACTATCGTGATAGAAAGCTTTGCAGATATTCGCATATCAACGCTGATATACGCAGGTTTACGCAGATCTAAGCAGATAAACGCAGATCTATGCTGATATACGTAGGTCTACGCAGATGTACGCAGATCTACGCAGATCAACGCAGATGTACGCAGATATATGCCAAATTACGCAAATATGCGCAGACCTACGCAAATATACGCAGATCTGCGTAGATATACGCAGGTCTACGTGGGTTTTCGCAGGTATACGCAGATATACGCAGATAGAAAACTATCTTTTTAGAAAACTGTCATGATAGAAAACTATCATGATAGTTAACTATCGTGATAGAAAACTATCATGATAGAAAACTATCATGATAGAAAACTATCATGATAGAAAACTATCGTGATAGAAAACTATCATGATAGAAAACTATCATGATAGAAAACTATCGTGATAGAAAACTATCATGATAGAAACCTATCATGATAGTAAAATATCATGCTAGAAAACTATCGTGATAGAAAACTATCATGATAGAAAACTATCATGATAGAAAACTATCATGATAGAAAATTATCGTGATAGAAAACTATCATGATAGAAAACTATCATGATAGAAAACTATCATGATAGAAAACTATCGTGATAGAAAACTATCATGATAGAAAACTATCGTGATAGAAAATTATCATGATAGAAAAATATCATGCTAGAAAACTATCGTGATAGAAAACTATCATGATAGAAAACTATCATAATAGAAAACTATCATGATATAAAATTATCGTGATAGAAAACTATCATGATAGAAAACTTTCATGATAGAAAACTATCGTGATAGAAAACTATCATGATAGAAAACTATCATGGTAGAGAACTATCATGATAGAAAACTATCATGATAGAAAACTATCATGATAGAAAACTTTCATGATAGAAAACTATCGTGATAGAAAACTATCATGATAGAAAACTATCATGGTAGAAAACTATCATGATAGAAAACTAATGTGATAGAAAACTATCATGATAGAAAACTATCATGATAGAAAACTATCGTGATAGAAAACTATCATGATAGAAAACTATCGTGATAGAAAACTATCATGATAGAAAACTTTCATGATATAAAATTATCGTGATAGAAAACTATCATGATAGAAAACTATCGTGATAGAAAGCTTCAGATATACGCAGGTATACGCAGGTCTAAGCTGATATACACAGATCTAAGCAGATAACCGCGGGTATACGCAGGACGAACGCAGATATACGCTGGTCTATGTTGATATAAGCAGATGTACGCAGATGTAAGCAGATATACGCCAAACAGATACACGCAGATCTACGCAAATCTACGCAGACATACGCAGATATACGCAGGTCTACGCAGATCTTTGCAGATCAACGCTGATATGCGCAGATCTACGCAAATATACGCAGATCTGCGTAGATATACGCAGGTCTACGTGGGTTAACACAGATATACGCAGATATACGTAGATAGAAAACTATCATGATAGAAAACTATCATGATAGAATACTATCATGATATAAAAATATCATGATAGAAAGCTATCTTGTAGGAAAACTATCATGATAGAAAACTATCATGATAGAAAACTGATAGAAAACTGATAGAAATCTATCGCGATAGAAAACTATCATGATAGAAAGCTATCGTGATAGAAAGCTTCGCAGATATTCGCATATCCACGCTGATATACGCAGGGCTACGCAGATGTTCGCAGATCTACGCAGATCAACGCAGATGTACGCAGATATATGCCAAATTATGCAAATATGCGCAGATCTACGCGAATATACGCAAATCTGCGAAGATATACGCAGGTCTACATGGGTTTACACAGGTATACGCAGATATTTGCAGATAGAAAACTATCATGATAGAAAACTATCATGATAGAAAACTATCATGATAGCAAACTATCATGATAGAAAACTATCGTAATAGAAAGCTTCGCAGAAATACGCAGATCTACGCTGCTATACGCAGGTATACGCAGATCTACGCAAATCAACGCAGATGTACGCAGATATACGCCAAATTACGCAAACATGCGCAGATTTACGCAAATATACGCAGATCTGCGTAGATATACGCAGGTCTACGTGGATTTACGCAGGTATACGCAGATATACGCAGATAGAAAACTATCATGATAAAAAACTATCGTGATAGAAAGCTTTGCAGATATTCGCATATCAACGCTGATATACGCAGGTTTACGCAGATCTAAGCACATAAACGCAGATCTACGCTGATATACGTAGGTCTACGCAGATGTACGCAGATCTACGCAGATCAACGCAGATGTACGCAGATGTATGCCAAATTACTCAAATATGCGCAGACCTACGCAAATATACGCAGATCTGCTTAGATATACGCAGGTCTACGTGGATTTTCGCAGGTATACGCAGATATACGCATATAGAAAACTATCTTCATAGAAAACTGTCATGATAGAAAACTATCATGATAGTTAACTATCGTGATAGAAAACTATCATGATAGAAAACTATCATGATAGAAAACTATCATGATAGAAAACTTTCGTGATAGAAAACTATCATGATAGAAAACTATCATGATAGTAAACTTTCGTGATAGAAATCCATCATGATAGAAAACTATCATGATAGAAAACTATAATGAGAGAAAACTATCATGATAGAAAACTATCATGATAGAAAACTATCATGATAGAAAACTATCGTTATAGAAAGCTATCATGATAGAAAACTATCATAATAGAAAACTATCATGATATAAAATTATCGTGATAGAAAACTATCATGATAGAAAACTATCGTGATAGAAAACTATCCTGATAGAAAACTGTCGTGATAGAAAACTATCATGATAGAAAACTATCGTGATAGAACACTATCATGATAGAAAACTATCATGATAGAAAACTATCGTGATAGAAAACTATCATGATAGAAACCTATCATGATAGTAAAATATCATGCTAGAAAACTATCGTGATAGAAAACTATCATGATAGAAAACTATCATGATAGAAAACTATCATGATAGAAAACTATCGTGATAGAAAACTATCATGATAGAAAACTATCATAATAGAAAACTATCATGATATAAAATTATCGTGATAGAAAACTATCATGATAGAAAACTATCGTGATAGAAAACTATCCTGATAGAAAACTGTCGTGATAGAAAACTATCATGATAGAAAACTATCGTGATAGAACACTATCATGATAGAAAACTATCATGATAGAAAACTATCGTGATAGAAAACTATCATGATAGAAACCTATCATGATAGTAAAATATCATGCTAGAAAACTATCGTGATAGAAAACTATCATGATAGAAAACTATCATGATAGAAAACTATCATGATAGAAAATTATCGTGATAGAAAACTATCATGATAGAAAACTATCATGATAGAAAACTATCATGATAGAAAACTATCGTGATAGAAAGGTTCAGATATACGCAGGTATACGCAGGTCTAAGCAGATATACACAGACCTAAGCAGATAACCGCGGGTATACGCAGGACAAACGCAGATATACGCTGGTCTATGTTGATATAAGCAGATGAACGCAGATGTTAGCAGATATACGCCAAACAGATACACGCAGATCTACGCAAATCCACGCAGACATACGCAGATATACGCAGGTCTACGCAGTGCACGCAGATCTACTCAGATCTACGCAGATCAACGCAGATATGCGCAGATCTACGCAAATATACGCAGATCTGCGTAGATATACGCAGGTCTACGTGGGTTAACACAGATATACGCAGATATACGTAGATAGAAAACTATCATGATAGAAAACTATCGTGGTAAAAAACTATCATGATAGAAAACTTTCGTGATAGAAAACTATCATGATAGAAAACTATCATGATAGTAAACTATCGTGATAGAAATCCATCATGATAGAAAACTATCATGAGAGAAAACTATCATGATAGAAAACTATCATGATAGAAAACTATCGTGATAGAAAGCTATCATGATAGAAAACTATCATAATAGAAAACTATCATGATATAAAATTATCGTGATAGAAAACTATCATGATAGAAAACTATCGTGATAGAAAACTATCGTGATAGAAAACTGTCGTGATAGAAAACTATCATAATAGAAAACTATCGTGATAGAACACTATCATGATAGAAAACTATCATGATAGAAAACTATCATGATAGAAAGCTATCATGATAGAAAGCTATCTTGTAGGAAAACTATCATGATAGAAAACTATCATGATAGAAAACTGATAGAAAACTGATAGAAAACTATCGCGATAGAAAACTATCATGATAGAAAACTATCGTATTAGAAAGCTTCGCAGATATTCGCATATCTACGCTGATATACGCAGGTCTACGCAGATGTACGCAGATCTACGCAGATCAACGCAGATGAACGCAGATTTATGCCAAATTACGCAAATATGCGCAGATCAACATAAATATACGCAAATCTGCGTAGATATACGCAGGTCTACGTGGGTTTACACAGGCATACGCAGATATTCGCAGATAGAAAACTATCATGATAGAAAACTATCATGATAGAAAATTATCATGATAGCAAACTATCATGATAGAAAACTATCGTGATAAAAAGCTTCGCAGATATACGCAGATCTACGCTGCTATACGCAGGTATACGCAGATCTTCGCAAATCAACGCAGATGTACGCAGATATACGCCAAATTACGCAAATATGCGCAGATTTACGCAAATATACGCAGATCTGCGTAGATATACGCAGGTCTACGTGGGTTTACGCAGGTATACGCAGATATACGTAGAAAACTATCATGATAGAAAACAATCATGATAGAAAACTATCTTGTAGGAAAACTATCATGATAGAAAACTATCATGATAGAAAACTATCATGATAGAAAACTGATAGAAAACTTTCGTGATAGAAAACTATCATGATAGAAAACTATCGTGATAGAAAGCTTTGCAGATATCGCATATCAACGCTGATATACGCAGGTATACGCAGATCTAAGCAGATAAACGCAGATCTACGCTGATATACGCAGCTCTACGCAGATGTACGCAGATCTACGCAGATCAACGCAGATCAACGCAGATGAACGCAGATATATGCCAAATTACGCAAATATGCGCAGATCTACGCAAATATACGCAAATCTGCGTAGATATACGCAGGTCTACATGGGCTTACGCAGGTATACGCAGATATAAGCAGATAGAAAACCATCTTGATAGAAAACTATCGTGATAGAAAACTTTCATGATAGAAAACTATCGTGATAGAAAACTATCATGATAGAAAACTATCATGATAGAAAACTATGGTGATAGAAAACTATCATGATAGAAAATTATCATGATAGAAAACTATCATGATAGAAAACTATCATGATAGAAAACTATCATGATAGAAAACTATCATGATAGAAAACTATCGTGATAGAAAACTTTCATGATAGAAAACTATCGTGATAGAAAACTATCATGATAGAAAACTATCATGATAGAAAACTATCATGATAGAAAACTATCATGATATAAAACTATTATGATAGAAAACTATCATCATAGAAAACTATCGCGATAGAAAACTATCATGATAGAAAACTATCGTGATAGAAAACTATCATGATAGAAAACTATCGTGGTAAAAAACTATCATGAAAGAAAACTTTCGTGATAGAAAACTATCATGATAGAAAACTATCATGATAGAAAACTATCATGATAGAAAACTATCGTGATAGAAAACTTTCATGATAGAAAACTATCGTGATAGAAAACTTTCATGATAGAAAACTATCGTGATAGAAAACTATCATGATAGAAAACTATCATGATAGAAAACTATCATGATAGAAAACTATCATGATAGAAAACTATGGTGATAGAAAACTATCATGATAGAAAATTATCATGATAGAAAACTATCATGATAGAAAACTATCATGATAGAAAACTATCATGATAGAAAACTATCATGGTAGAAAACTTTCGTGATAGAAAACTATCATGACAGAAAACTAATGTGATAGAAAACTATCATGATAGAAAACTATCGTGATAGAAAACTATCATGATAGGAAACTATCATGATAGAAAACTATCGTGGTAGAAAACTATCATGACAGAAAACTATCATGATAGAAAACTATCATGATAGAAAACTATCGTGATAGAAAACTTTCATGATAGAAAACTATCGTGATAGAAAACTATCATGATAGAAAACTATCATGATAGAAAACTATCATGATAGAAAACTATCATTATAGAAAACTATCATGATAGAGAACTATTATGATAGAAAACTATCATGATAGAAAACTATCGCGATAGAAAACTATCATGATAGAAAACTATCATGATAGAAACTATTATGATAGAAAACTATCATGATAGAAAACTATCGCGATAGAAAACTATCATGATAGAAAACTATCGTGATAGAAAACTATCATGATAGAAAACTATCGTGGTAAAAAACTATCATGATAGAAAACTTTCGTAATAGAAAACTATCATGATAGAAAACTATTATGATAGAAAACTATCATGATAGAAAACTATCGTGATAGAAAACTATCATGGTAGAAAACTTTCGTGATAGAAAACTATCATGATAGAAAACTAATGTGATAGAAAACTATCATGATAGAAAACTATCGTGATAGAAAACTATCATGATAGGAAACTATCATGATAGAAAACTATCGTGGTAGAAAACTATCATGATAGAAAACTATCATGATAGAAAAATATCATGATAAGAAACTATCGTGATAGAAAACTATCATGATAGAAAACTATCATGATAGAAAACTATCATGATAGAAAACTATCGTGATAGAAAACTATCATGATAGAAAATTATCATGATAGAAAACTATCATGATATAAAATTATCATGACAGAAAACTATCATGATAGAAAACTATCGTGATGTAAAGCTTCAGATATACGTAGGTATACGCAGGTCTAAGCAGATATACACAGATCTAAGCAGATAACCACGGGTATACGCAGGACAAACGCAGATATACGCTGGTCTATGTTGATATAAGCAGATGTACGCAGATGTTAGCAGATAAACGCAAAACAGATACACGCAGATCTACGCAAATCTACGCAGACATACGCAGATATACGCAGGGTTTACGCAGGTATACGCAGATATACGTAGAAAACTATCATGATAGAAAACAATCATGATAGAAAACTATCTTTTAGGAAAACTATCATGATAGAAAACTATCATGATAGAAAACTATCATGATAGAAAACTGATAGAAAACTTTCGTGATAGAAAACTATCATGATAGAAAACTATCGTGATAGAAAGCTTTGCAGATATCGCATATCAACGCTGATATACGCAGGTATACGCAGATCTAAGCAGATAAACGCAGATCTACGCTGATATACGCAGCTCTACGCAGATGTACGCAGATCTACGCAGATCAACGCAGATCAACGCAGATGAACGCAGATATATGCCAAATTACGCAAATATGCGCAGATCTACGCAAATATACGCAGATCTGCGTAGATATACGCAGGTCTACATGGGCTTACGCAGGTATACGCAGATATAAGCAGATAGAAAACCATCTTGATAGAAAACTATCATGATAGAAAACTATCATGATAGAAAACTATCGTGATAGAAAACTATCATGATAGAAAACTATCGTGATAGAAAACTATAATGATAGAAAACTATCATGATAGAAAACTATCGTGATAGAAAACTATCATGATAGAAAACTATCGTGATAGAAAATTTTCGTGATAGAAAACTATCATGATAGAAAACTATCGTGATAGAAAACTATCATGATAGAAAACTATCGTGATAGAAAACTATCATGATAGAAAATTATCATGATAGAAAACTATCATGATAGAAAACTATCATGATAGAAAACTATCATGATAGAAAACTATCGTGATAGAAAACTTTCATGATAGAAAACTATCGTGATAGAAAACTATCATGATAGAAAACTATCATGATAGAAAACTATCATGATAGAAAACTATCATGATATAAAACTATTATGATAGAAAACTATCATGATAGAAAACTATCGCGATAGAAAACTATCATGATAGAAAACTATCGTGATAGAAAACTATCATGATAGAAAACTATCGTGGTAAAAAACTATCATGATAGAAAACTTTCGTGATAGAAAACTATCATGATAGAAAACTATCATGATAGAAAACTATCATGATAGAAAACTATCGTGATAGAAAACTATCATGGTAGAAAACTTTCGTGATAGAAAACTATCATGACAGAAAACTAATGTGATAGAAAACTATCATGATAGAAAACTATCGTGATAGAAAACTATCATGATAGGAAACTATCATGATAGAAAACTATCGTGGTAGAAAACTATCATGACAGAAAACTATCATGATAGAAAACTATCATGATAGAAAACTATCGTGATAGAAAACTTTCATGATAGAAAACTATCGTGATAGAAAACTATCATGATAGAAAACTATCATGATAGAAAACTATCATGATAGAAAACTATCATGATAGAAAACTATCATGATAGAGAACTATTATGATAGAAAACTATCATGATAGAAAACTATCGCGATAGAAAACTATCATGATAGAAAACTATCATGATAGAAACTATTATGATAGAAAACTATCATGATAGAAAACTATCGCGATAGAAAACTATCATGATAAAAAACTATCGTGATAGAAAACTATCATGATAGAAAACTATCGTGGTAAAAAACTATCATGATAGAAAACTTTCGTAATAGAAAACTATCATGATAGAAAACTATTATGATAGAAAACTATCATGATAGAAAACTATCGTGATAGAAAACTATCATGGTAGAAAACTTTCGTGATAGAAAACTATCATGATAGAAAACTAATGTGATAAAAAACTATCATGATAGAAAACTATCGTGATAGAAAACTATCATGGTAGGAAACTATCATGATAGAAAACTATCGTGGTAGAAAACTATCATGATAGAAAACTATCATGATAGAAAAATATCATGATAAGAAACTATCGTGATAGAAATCTATCATGATAGAAAACTATCATGATAGAAAAGTATCATGATAGAAAACTATCGTGATAGAAAACTATCATGATAGAAAATTATCATGATAGAAAACTATCATGATATAAAATTATCATGACAGAACACTATCATGATAGAAAACTATCGTGATGTAAAGCTTCAGATATACGTAGGTATACGCAGGTCTAAGCAGATATACACAGATCTAAGCAGATAACCACGGGTATACGCAGGACAAACGCAGATATACGCTGGTCTATGTTGATATAAGCAGATGTACGCAGATGTTAGCAGATAAACGCCAAACAGATACACGCAGATCTACGCAAATCTACTAAGACATACGCAGATATACGCAGGTCTACGCAGATGTACGCAGATCTACGCAGATCAACGCAGATCAACGCAGATATGCGCAGATCTACGCAAATATACGCAGGTCTACATGGGTTTACACAGATATACGCAGATATACGTAGATAGAAAACTATCATGATAGAAAACTATCATGATAGAAAACTATCATGATAGAAAACTATCATGATAGAAAGCTATCATGATAGAAAGCTATCTTGTAGGAAAACTATCATGATAGAAAACTATCATGATAGAAAACTGATAGAAAACTGATAGAAAACTATCGCGATAGAAAACTATCATGATAGAAAACTATCGTGATAGAAAGCTTCGCAGATATTCGCATATCTTCCCTGATAAACGTAGGTCTACGCAGATGTACGCAGATCTACGCAGATCAACGCAGATCTACGCAAATATACGCAAGTCTGCGTAGATATACGCAGGTCTACGTGGGTTTACACAGGTTTACGCAGATATTCGCAGATAGAAAACTATCATGATAGAAAACTATCATGATAGAAAATTATCATGATAGCAAACTATCATGATAGAAAACTATCGTGATAGAAAGCTTCGCAGATATACGCAGATCTACGCTGTTATACGCAGGTATACGCAGATCTACGCAAATCAACGCAGATGTAAGCACATATACGCCAAATTACGCAAATATGCGCATATTTACGCAAATATACGCAGATCTGCGTAGATATACGCAGGTCTACGTGGATTTACGCAGGTATACGCAGATATACGCAGATAGAAAACTATCATGATAGAATACTATCATGATAGAAAACTATCATGATAGAAAACTATCATGATAGAAAACTATCTTGTAGGAAAACTATCATGATAGAAAACTATCATGATAGAAAACTGATAGAAAACTTTCGTGATAGAAAACTATCATGATAGAAAACTATCGTGATAGAAAGCTTTGCAGATATTTGCATATCAACGCTGATATACGCAGGTATACGCAGATCTAAGCAGATAAACGCAGATCTACGCTGATATACGCAGGTCTACGCAGATGTACGCAGATTTACACAGATCAACGCAGATGTACGCAGATGCCAAATTACGCAAATATGCGCAGATCTACGCAAATATACGCAGATCTGCGTAGATATACGCAGGTCTACGTGGGTTTACGCAGGTATACGCAGATATACGCAGATAGAATACTATCTTGATAGAAAACTGTCATGATGGAAAACTATCATGATAGAAAACTATCGTGATAGAAAACTATCATGATAGAAAACTATCATGATAGAAAACTATCATGATAGAAAACTATCGTGATAGAAATCTATCATGATAGAAAATTATCATGATAGAAAACTTTCGTGATAGAAAACTATCATGATAGAAAACTATCGTGATAGAAAACTATCATGATAGAAAACTATCGTGATAGAAAACTATCATGATAGAAAACTATCATGATAGAAAACTATCCTGGTAGAAAACTATCATGATAGAAAACTTTCGTGATAGAAAACTATCATGGTAAAAACTATCATGGTAGAAAACTATCATGATAGAAAACTTTTATGATAGAAAACTATCATGATAGAAAACTATCGTGATAGAAAACTATCATGATAGAAAACTACCGTGATAGAAAACTATCATGATAGAAAACTATCGTGGTAAAAAACTATCATGATAGAAAACTTTCGTGATAGAAAACTATCATAATAGAAAACTAATGTGATAGAAAAGTATCATGATAGAAAACTATCATGATAGAAAACTATCATGATAGAAAACTATCATGATAGAAAACTATCATGATAGAAAACTATCATGATAGAAAACTATTGTGATAGAAAACTATCATGATAGAAAACTTTCGTGATAGAAAACTATCATGATAGAAAACTAATGTGATAGAAAACTATCATGAGAGAAAACTATCGTGATAGAAAACTATCATGATAGAAAACTATCATGATAGAAAACTATCGTGCTAGAAAACTATCATGATAGAAAATTTTCGTGATAGAAAACTATCATGATAGAAAACTATCGTGATAGAAAACTATCATGATAGAAAACTATCATGATAGAAAACTATCATGATAGAAAACTATCATGATAGAAAACTATCGTGATAGAAAACTATCATGATAGAAAACTATCATGATAGAAAACTATCATGATAGAAAACTAATGTGATAGAAAACTATCATGATAGAAAACTATCATGATGGAAAACTATCATGATAGAAAACTATCATGATAGAAAACTATCATGAAAGAAAACTATCGTGATAGAAAATTATCATGATAGAAACCTATCGTGATAGAAAACTATCATGATAGAGAACTATCGTGGTAAGAAACTATCATGATAGAAAACTTTCGTGATAGAAAATTATCATGATAGAAACCTATCGTGATAGAAAACTATCATGATAGAAAATTATCATGATAGAAAACTTTCGTGATAGAAAACTATCATGATAGAAAACTATCGTGATAGAAAACTATCATGATAGAAAACAATCGTGATAGAAAACAAATCATGATAGAAAACTATCATGATAGAAAACTATCGTGATAGAAAACTATCATGATAGAAAACTATCGTGATGGAAAACTATCATGATAGAAAACTATCGTGGTAGAAAACAATCATGATAGAAAATTTTCGTGATAGAAAACTATCATAATAGAAAACTATCATGATAGAAAACTATCATGATAGAAAACTATCGTGATAGAAAACTATCATGATAGAAAAATATCATGCTAGAAAACTATCGTGATATTAAACTATCATGATAGAAAACTATCATGATAGAAAACTATCATGATAGAAAACTATCATGATGGAAAACTATCATGATAGAAAACTATCATGATAGAAAACTATCATGAAAGAAAACTATCGTGATAGAAAATTATCATGATAGAAACCTACCGTGATAGAAAACTATCATGATAGAGAACTATCGTGGTAAGAAACTATCATGATAGAAAACTTTCGTGATATAAAACTATCATGATAGAAAACTATCATGATAGAAAACTATCATGATAGAAAACTATCGTGATAGAAAACTATCATGATAGAAAACTTTCATGATAGAAAACTATCATGATAGAAAACTATCGTGATAGAAAACTATCATGATAGAAAACTTTCATGATAGAAAACTATCATGATAGAAAACTATCGTGATAGAAAACTATCATGATAGAAAACTATCATGATAGAAAACTATCATGATAGAAAACTATCGTGATAGAAAACTATCATGATAGAAAACTATCATGATAGAAAACTTTCATGATAGAAAACTTTCATAATATAAAATTATCGTGATAGAAAACTATCATGATAGAAAACTATCGTGATAGAAAGCTTCAGATATACGCAGGTATACGCAGGTCTAAGCTGATATACACAGATCTAAGCAGATAACCGCGGGTATACGCAGGACAAATGCAGATATACGCTGGTCTATGTTGATATTAGACGATGTACGCAGATGTTAGCAGATATACGCCAAACAGATACACGCAGATCTACGCAAATCAACGCAGACATACGCAGATATACGCAGGTCTACGCAAATGTACGCAGATATGCGCAGATCTACGCTGATATGCGCAGATCTACGCAAATATACGCAGATCTGCGTAGATATACGCAGGTCTACGTGGGTTAACACAGATATTCGCAGATATACGTAGATAGAAAACTATCATGATAGAATACTATCATGATAGAAAACTTTCATGATAGAAAGCTATCTTGTAGGAAAACTATCATGATAGAAAACTATCATGATAGAAAACTGATAGAAAACTGATAGAAATCTATCGCGATAGAAAACTATCATGATAGAAAGCTATCTTGTAGGAAAACTATCATGATAGAAAACTATCATGATAGAAAACTGATAGAAAACTGATAGAAAACTATCGCGATAGAAAACTATCATGATAGAAAACTATCGTGATAGAAAGCTTCGCAGATATTCGCATATCCACGCTGATATACGCAGGGCTTCGCAGATGTACGCAGATCTACGCAGATCAACGCAGATGTACGCAGATATATGCCAAATTACGCAAATATGCGCAGATCTACGCAAATATACGCAAATCTGCGTAGATATACGCAGGTCTACGTGGGTTTACACAGGTATACGCAGATATTCGCAGATAGAAAACTATCATGATAGAAAACTATCATGATAGAAAACTATCATGATAGCAAACTATCATGATAGAAAACTATCTGTTTCCGAATGAATGGACTGTATGTTTAAATGTTGTAATGGTTTTTTCCCTTGCCAAAATGTCTATATTTAAGTTTGATTAGAAAGATGCAAAAGATTAAATTTCAAATATAATATAATATGATTTATTAGCTAATGGTTTGATACAAATGGTTACCAAGATGTGCACTGCTTAACGATCGAACTCCAAGAGATCGATGATAGCAAAAATTATTGTTTGGAAGGTAAAAGAATATGAGCACAAAAGAAAATTAAGAATTGAGTGACAATATGTAACTGTGCTGATAAGAGTGTATGTGCATGAAAACTAACATTAGATTTAAGTAGGCAAAAAAAATATAATAACTGCAATGATTTAAGAAGTTAGAAAAAATAACATAGGGAATGATTGAAATGTTTGGCAATATGATAAGTTTTATAAAATTTGTTTGAATTAAAGTGTGAATGATTTTAAATGCAAAATTGAATGAAATTAATAATTAAATGATATGAATGAATGAAATTAGATTTTAAATTTATGTTGATCAATCTTAAACATCCCGGCCCCCCTGGAACGAGTTTCAGGACATGGGGACTAGAGCCAGCTTGGTGATTGGGCGTACAAATGTTCCACCAGTCGTCTTTATAGTTGCAACTCTTACATGTCCATCAGAACCTGGAGTTGTAGCTTCGATTCTGCCGAGTAGCCACTTTGTTGGCGGAAGATTTGGCTCCTTTATGATGACAAGATCCCCTTGTTTTAGATTTGGAGTGAACCTTTTCCATTTTGGTCGTTCTTGAAGGGTGGTGATATACTCCATATGCCACCGTTTCCAAAACCCTTGTACCATATTTTGGAGGTGATTCCAGTGGGCGAGACGGTTAATTGGCGTATTTAAAGTGGTTGGCTCCGGAACAGCAGTAAACGGCTCACCTATAATAAAATGAGCTGGGGTTAATGGGTTCAAATCATGATCTGATAAAACACAAAGTGGACGAGAATTAAGGACAGCTTCAATTTGAGTAAGAACTGTATAAAGTTCTTCGAAAGTTAGTATTGTTGCTCCGATTACTCTCCGCAGGTGAAACTTGACGGACTTGACACCTGCCTCCCACAGACCACCAAAATGGGGTGACGATGGGGGGATAAAGTGCCACTCGACGTTGTCCTTTGCAAGTGATGCAGCAACAGCTTCATTATACGCTTCTGAGATTACCAACTTGTGCATCTCGTTGAGACATCGGCGAGCACCTTGGAAGTTGGTTCCATTGTCCGAGTAAACATTCGAACAAAATCCACGTCTAGATACAAACCGACGGAAGGCGGCAAGAAATGCATCGGAAGTGAGATCACTCACTAGCTCGAGGTGTATAGCTTTGGTAGCCATACATACAAATAGACATATGTAGGCCTTTGAAGTTTTGGGGTTACGTCCTCGTGACAGTTTTATCGTAAATGGCCCAGCATAATCGCAACCAGTATGCGAAAAGGGACGGCTTTGCAAAATCCTTTGCGATGGTAAGTCACCCATGAGCTGCGAAGTTGTAGCCTTTCGTAGCTTGAAGCACTTGTTGCAATCGAAAACAATCTTGCGGGTAAGGTTTCGACATCCCAAAATCCAAAACTGCTGTCTTACAATGGCGAAAGTTGCGGAAACTCCTGGATGTAAGTTGCCTTTGTGAATATCTTCTATAATAAGAGAAGAGAAACGGTTAGTTGGAAGAATATAAGGATGTTTGATACTAAAAGATATGTTAGCATTTTTTATTCTCCCTCCTACCCTTAGAAGACCTTTGCTATCAAGAAACGGAGAGTATTTAAGAAGTTTTGATTTTAGGGGTAATTGGTTTTTATTTTTAAGGGCGCGAATATCTTCACTGAATGAATTTTGCTGGACCGATTTAATGATGGTTGTTTTAGCGACTTGAATTTCTTTAAAAGTTAAGTATGAGGTACGACGATTAGATTTTTCACTTAGATAATTGAATATAAAACGAACAACATAAGCGAGTATCCTTTGCATACGAAACCACGACGAGGTTTTATTGATTATGTGATCGATGACATCAAAATTGTTTGAAGAAGTTAAAAGCACTTGACGCGGACATTGTCTTCTTTCCAGCAAAAGTTCGTTATCTTCCGATTTTAGAGTCCTAAGTTTAGGTTTTGGCCATTCACTTTCGTCCAGTGATAACCATGATGGACCAGTCCACCAGAGATTATGGTTTGGGAGATCCGACGGAAGAATACCGCGCGACGCACAATCAGCTGGATTTGACTCCGATGGAATGTGGTTCCAACAGTTCCTTGGAGTTGTTTCCAGGATAGCAGCAGTTCTGTTGGCGACAAACGTTGTCCAGCGACGAGGAGGCGAAGAAAGCCAGTGCAACACTATTTCCGAATCACACCAAGCCACAGTTCTTGAAAATTGATGTGAAAATGACGATTTTACGAGATTGAATAAGCGAGTCAAAAGCAAAGAACCACATAGCTCCAAACGAGGAATCGAGATTGCTTTTAACGGAGCAACTTTGGTCTTGGCTGCGATGATGGTTACTTTATACTTTCCTTCAGCGATTTTGCAACGAGTGTATAGAACAGCACCATACGCGAGTGAGGATGCATCACAGAATCCATGAAGCTCGATGCCGTCCAATGAAGAAGGAAACAAGTTTCTTGGGATTCGAACCTGCTCGAAAAACGATAGTTCTGCTCTGTATTTTGCCCATCGATCAGCTAACTCCGAAGGTAGTGGGTCGTCCCATCCTAATTTTAAGTCTGATGACCAGAGCTCCTGAAAGAGGATTTTGAAGAGTACGACAGATGGTGCTAATAGTCCTAATGGATCGAAAATCCGCAAAACTTCAGACAACAGCAAGCGCCTCGTCAACGAAATAGTTGGAAGATACTTTGTCAGGCGAAAAGAATATTCGTCACTTGAAGGGTTCCAGTGCATACCGAGCACCTTAACAAACGTTTTTGAGCGGTCTGTGTCAAAAATAGAGTACTCACAGTCTGCTTTTGGAAGAGATGCTAGAAGAGGCCAACAGTTTGAGCTCCATTTTCGCAGCTGAAGTTTGGCCATGGAAAGAAGAGAAACTAGTTCCGACTGCAATTCGATGAGTTCTTTAGTTGATTTTGCCCCTGTCATCACGTCATCAACATAGACATCTTCCAAAAGAACACGGGCTGCTCGTGGATATTCCGATTTGTAATCTTCTGCAAGCTGTTTTAGAATACGAACGGACAAAAATGGAGCAGATGCAGTACCGTACGTCACAGTACATAAACGATAGTGTTCGATTTCTTTCGAAGGAGAATCACGCCAAACAATACGCTGATAGTCAGTGTGCGAATCATCTATCCAAATTTGACGGAACATCTTAACCACGTCCGCCGTGAATACAAAAGGATGTTGTCGAAACCGTAAACACACACCTATCAGGTCACGTTGAATAGGAGGGCCTATTAACAAGGTACTGTTCAAAGACTTTCCTGCTGAGTCCTTGGCTGAACCATCAAAAACGACGCGCAGTTTTGTGGACGAGCTGTCTGGCTTCAGCACTGCGTGATGTGGAAGATAATAGCACCTGCCATTAGAAGTGTTGATTTCTGCACGAGGTATCTGCGTCATATGACCTAAGTCGATATATTCTCGCATGAAATCAGAATACATCTCACGCAATCTAGAATTTTGCGAAAACCGACGTTCCATTGCGTGGAGACGAGAAATAGCGAGAGAAAGAGTATTTTCGAAAGATGGATTGGGTGTTTTAAATGGAAGCTGAACAACATACTTCCAATCCGGAGACCGAGAAAATGTCTGCCGGAAATGCTCTTCTGCTTTGTCAACCACAAGTGAATGATTTGCTGGAGCAACCTCTTCCAGCTCCCAGAAACGTTGCAACAAAGCATCTATGTCGATTGTAGAGTGAAAAGAAATGAAATAATTCGATTCTTCTGCTTCGAAGAACTGCCCCGTTATGACCCAACCAAACGATGTGCTTTGAGCGATTGGGCACCCATCAGGACCACGAATTTGTCCAGCCTTAAGAATGCTCCAAAGTTTATCACCACCAAGAAGAACATCAATGGGAGCAGCGATATTAAAGTTTGGATCAGCGAGATCAAGATTTGAAATATGAGGCCAAGAAGAAACGTCTATGGATTTCGATGGTAAATTCGAAGTCAATTTATCCAGTATAAAGGCATCAACAAATAAATTTGAAGAGTTGAAACGAGAATGAAGATTAAGCGATATTCTGCCTTTTGTATATCCTATTTCTTTCGACGATAAACCCACGATAGGGATTCTTGAATGATTTCGTTGATACCCGAGTCTTTGAGCGAAAGATTCAACAACGAATGTAGATTGTGACCCGGAATCAAGAAGTACACGACAGTCTATAAAATTTCCTTGTATATCTTGAATTTTAGCTAAGAGAGTTGGAAGAAGAGTTTTCTTTCGACAGCTAAATTCAAGCGAATGATTACTCACAAGCGGGAAATTTGTAGCAAGATTTGAAGACGAAGATTGCGATTGATTCGAAGAGTCGGAAGAAGAAGGTGGAGACTTATTGATTGCATCTTCAGGATGCACAAGCGAATGATGGCGTGATTTGCACACCCGACAACGAAAAGAGGAATGACATTTATGCGAAGAATGTCCAGCACGAAGACAGTTAAAACATAGAGAATTTGTCTTTGTAAAACTTCGACGAGATTCAATGTCTAACGCGACGAACTTTGCACATTGCGGAAGTATATGATTTTCTTTACACATTGGGCACTTGGATTGTGAATTTGAATCCGAAGGCCCAGCTAAATGAGCTCGAATGTTACTAGATTGTTTGGTCCGTACTGTAACCGAACGACTACTAACAGATTGACACGCTTCAAGAGCATCGCACCGCTCTTCTAAGAATTGTAAAAATTCTACAATTGTGCAGTCTTCACGAGACCCGATATGTTCTGCCCAAGATTGTTTCGTATTGGGATCGAGTTTATTTAACAACAAATAAATTAGCCACGGGTCGCGGCCCGACTTGTCCAACGCATTGAGACCACGCACTACTTCATCTGCACCGTCAGAAATTTTTCTTAAAGTTTGTACATTACAAACACTGGTACTAGGAAGCGATAAGAAAGTTTCAATAAAAGATTGAACGATTAATTGGCTACGATCGTAACGCCTTTCGAGGCGATCCCATGCTTCCGTATAGTTCGCATCGCATATACTAATATGCTTGATAAGATTGGCTGCATCACCCCGTAGATATGATTTAAGGTAATGAAACTTATGCGTTGGACTAAGATTCTTCTTAGTGTCCACCGATCCAAGGAAAAGATCTCGAAAGGAAGGCCAATCCTTGTAGCTTCCGCTAAATGGTGGCACAACGATAGATGGAAGCTGAGTTGTATTCGTATTACTAGACGACGATGAATGAGACGAATTAAGTTTTTCTAGAAATACTGATTGCTGGTCAGCTAACCGATCTAAAGCCGATTTTTTTTTCGGAAGATTCGTTTGAATAAACTCTATCGCGAATAGCTTTAACTATTTGGGCATTAGTTACAAAATATTTTGTTTCATATGCCGAAAATTCATTTTCGATTTCATCGACTTCATCTTCCTTTGATTGTTCGAGAATCTCGTTATGAAGCACTGAAAATTCTGACCACGCGGTCTCTAGCTTGTTTAATCGAATTTCTAGCATTTCGAGAGATGTGGATTCTTCAATCGTATCCACAAATGCTGCCGCCCGAGTTAAACGCCCTTTTGCGTTACCACACTTTATTTTCAGTGCACTCGACATCGCACAATTAATTGGTTTTATTGATTAAAAAAAAATAAACGAATGTTTTTTTTTGTTACCGAAATACTGTTTAGTATTAGTATAAATCAATGTTAATTTAATAAAGATTTAATCAATTCGATTAACAGTTCGAAATCAATTTTATGAAAATCGCACAAGAATTTCACTGAACCACATGAGGAGTTACGAAGTAGGTACATATAGATATCATACAATCGATATATGTAACTTCGAACTCATTTAATTAAAACTTTTTGATCAAATTTGTTTCTTATAAAATTCGTTTTTTAATTCGGCTGCGAAGGACCACTTATGTTTCCGAATGAATGGACTGTATGTTTAAATGTTGTAATGGTTTTTTCCCTTGCCAAAATGTCTATATTTAAGTTTGATTAGAAAGATGCAAAAGATTAAATTTCAAATATAATATAATATGATTTATTAGCTAATGGTTTGATACAAATGGTTACCAAGATGTGCACTGCTTAACGATCGAACTCCAAGAGATCGATGATAGCAAAAATTATTGTTTGGAAGGTAAAAGAATATGAGCACAAAAGAAAATTAAGAATTGAGTGACAATATGTAACTGTGCTGATAAGAGTGTATGTGCATGAAAACTAACATTAGATTTAAGTAGGCTAAAAAAATATAATAACTGCAATGATTTAAGAAGTTAGAAAAAATAACATAGGGAATGATTGAAATGTTTGGCAATATGATAAGTTTTATAAAATTTGTTTGAATTAAAGTGTGAATGATTTTAAATGCAAAATTGAATGAAATTAATAATTAAATGATATGAATGAATGAAATTAGATTTTAAATTTATGTTGATCAATCTTAAACACTATCGTAATAGAAATCTTCGCAGATATACGCAGATCTACGCTGCTATACGCAGATCTACGCAAATCAACGCAGATATACGCCAAATTACTCAAACATGCGCAGATTTACGAAAATATACGCAGATCTGCGTAGATATACGCAGGTCTTTGTTCGTTTACGCAGGTATACGCAGATATACGCAGATAGAAAACTATCGTGATAGAAAACTATCATGATATAAAACTATCGTGATAGAAAGCTTTGCAGATATTCGCATATCAACGCTGATATACGCAGGTTTACGCAGATCTAAGCAGATAAACGCAGATCTATGCTGATATACGTAGGTCTACGCAGATGTACGCAGATCTACGCAGATCAACGCAGATGTACGCAGATATATGCCAAATAACGCAAATATGTGCAGACCTACGCAAATATACGCAGATCTGCGTAGATATACGCAGGTCTACGTGGGTTTTCGCAGGTATACGCAGATATACGCAGATCGAAAAATATCTTGATAGAAAACTGTCATGATAGAAAACTATCATGATAAAAAACTATCGTGATAGAAAACTATCATGATAGAAAACAATCATGATAGAAAACTATCATGATAGAAAACTATCGTGATAGAAAACTATCATGATAGAAAATTATCATGATAGAAAACTATCGTGATAGAAAACTATCATGATAGAAAACTATCGTGATAGAAAACTATCATGATAGAAAAATATCGTGATAGAAAACTATCATGATAGAAAACTATCATGATAGAAAACTATCGTGGTAGAAAACTATCATGATAGAAAATTTTCGTGATAGAAAACTTTCATGATAGAAAACTATCGTGATAGAAAACTATCATGATAGAAAACTATCGTGATAGAAAACTATCATGATAGAAAACTATCATGATAGAAAGCTTTCATGATAGAAAGCTATCGTGATAGAAAACTATCCTGATAGAATACTGTCGTGATAGAAAACTATCATGATAGAAAACTATCATGATTGAAAACTATCGTGATTAAAAACTATCATGATAGAAAACTTTCATGATAGAAAACTATCATGATAGAAAACTATCGTGATAGAAAACTATCATGATAGAAAACTGTCATGATAGAAAACTATCATGATAGAAAACTATCGTGATAGAAAACTATCGTGATAGAAAACTATCATGATAGAAAACTATCGTGATAGAAAACTATCATGATAGAAAACTATCGTGATAGAAAACTATCATGATAGAAAACTATCGTTATAGAAAACTATCATGATAGAAAACTATCGTGATAGAAAACTATCATGATAGAAAACTATCGTGGTAGAAAACTATCATGATAGAAAACTATCATGATAGAAAACTATCGTGATAGAAAACTATCATGATAGAAAACTATCGTGATAGAAAACTATCATGATAGAAAACTATCGTGATAGAAAACTATCATGATAGAAAACTATCGTGATAGAAAACTATCATGATAGAAAAATATCATGCTAGAAAACTATCGTGATAGAAAACTATCATGATAGAAAACTATCATGATAGAAAACTATCATGATAGAAGACTATCATGATAGAAAACTATCGTGATAGAAAACTATCATGATAGAAAACTATCATGATAGAAAACTATCGTGATAGAAAACTATCATGATAGAAAACTATCATGATAGAAAACTATCATGATAGAAAACTAATGTGATAGAAAACTATCATGATAGAAAACTATCATGATAGAAAAATATCATGATAGAAAACTATAATGATAGAAAACTATCATGATAGAAAACTATCATGATAGAATAATATCATGATAGAAAACAATCGTGATAGAAAACTATCATGATAGAAATTTATCATGATAGAAAACTATCGTGATAGAAAACTATCATGATAGAAAACTATCGTGATAGAAAACTATCATGATAGAAAACTATCGTGGTAGAAGACTATCATGATAGAAAACTATCGTGATAGAAAACTATCATGATAGAAAACTATCATGATAGAAAACTATCATGATAGAAAACTATCGTGATAGAAAACTATCATGATAGAAAAATATCATGCTAGAAAACTATCGTGATAGAAAACTATCGTGGTAGAAAACTATCGTGATAGAAAACTATCATGATAGAAAACTATCATGATAGAAAACTATCATGATAGAAAACTATCATGATAGAAAACTATCGTGATAGAAAACTTTCATGATAGAAAACTTTCATGATAGAAAACTATCGTGATAGAAAACTATCATGATAGAAAACTATCATGGTAGAAAACTATCATGATAGAAAACTATCATGATAGAAAACTATCGTGATAGAAAACTATCATGATAGAAAACTATCGTGATAGAAAACTATCATGATAGAAAACTTTCATGATATAAAATTATCGTGATAGAAAACTATCATGATAGAAAACTATCGTGATAGAAAGCTTCAGATATACGCAGGTATACGCAGGTCTTAGCTGATATACACAGATCTAAGCAGATAACCGCGGGTATACGCAGGACAAACGCAGATATACGCTGGTCTATGTTGATATAAGCAGATGTACGCAGATGTAAGCAGATATACGCCAAACAGATACACGCAGATATACGCAAATCTACGCAGACATATGCAGATATACGAAGGTCTACGCAGATGTACGCAGATCTTTGCAGATAAACGCTGATATGCGCAGATCTACGCAAATATACGCAGATCTGCGTAGATATACGCAGGTCTACGTGGGTTAACACAGATATACGCAGATATACGTAGATAGAAAACTATCATGATAGAAAACTATCATGATAGAATACTATCATGATAGAAAAATATCATGATAGAAAGCTATCTTGTAGGAAAACTATCATGATAGAAAACTATCATGATAGAAAACTGATAGAAAACTGATAGAAATCTATCGCGATAGAAAACTATCATGATAGAAAGCTATCGTGATAGAAAGCTTCGCAGATATTCGCATATCCACGCTGATATACGCAGGGCTACGCAGATGTACGCAGATCTATGCAGATCAACGCAGATGTACGCAGATATATGCCAAATTATGCAAATATGCGCAGATCTACGCGAATATACGCAAATCTGCGAAAATATACGCAGGTCTACATGGGTTTACACAGGTATACGCAGATATTTGCAGATAGAAAACTATCATGATAGAAAACTATCATGATAGAAAACTATCATGATAGCAAACTATCATGATAGAAAACTATCGTAATAGAAAGCTTCGCAGAAATACGCAGATCTACGCTGCTATACGCAGGTATACGCAGATCTATGCAAATCAACGCAGATGTACGCAGATATACGCCAAATTACGCAAACATGCGCAGATTAACGAAAATATACGCAGATCTGCGTAGATATACGCAGGTCTACGTGGGTTTAGGCAGGTATACGCAGATATATGCAGATAGAAAACTATCATGATAAAAAACTATCATGATAGAAAACTATCTTGTAGGAAAACTATCGTGATAGAAAACTATCATGATAGAAAACTGATAGAAAACTATCGTGATAGAAAACTATCCTGATAGAAAACTATCGTGATAGAAAGCTTTGCAGATATTCGCATATCAACGCTGATATACGCAGATCTAAGCACCTAAACGCAGATCTACGCTGATATACGTAGGTCTACGCAGATGTACGCAGATCTACGCAGATCAACGCAGATGTACGCAGATGTATGCCAAATTACTCAAATATGCGCAGACCTACGCAAATATACTTAGATCTGCTTAGATATACGCAGGTCTACGTGGATTTTCGCAGGTATACGCAGATATATGCAGATAGAAAACTATCTTCATAGAAAACTGTCATGATAGAAAACTATCATGATAGTTAACTATCGTGATAGAAAACTATCATGATAGAAAACTGTCATGATAGAAAACTATCATGATAGTAAACTATCGTGATAGAAATCCATCATGATAGAAAACTATCATGATAGAAAACTATCATGAGAGAAAACTCTCATGATAGAAAACTATCATGATAGAAAACTATCGTGATAGAAAGCTATCATGCTAGAAAACTATCATAATAGAAAACTATCATGATATAAAATTATCGTGATAGAAAACTATCATGATAGAAAACTATCGTGATAGAAAACTATCGTGATAGAAAACTATCATGATAGAAAACTATCATGATAGAAAACTATCATAATAGAAAACTATCATGATAGAAAACTATCATGATAGAAAACTATCATGATAGAAAACTATCGTGATAGAAAACTATCATGATAGAAAACTATCGTGATAGAAAACTATCATGATAAAAAACTATCATGATAGAAAACTATCGTGATAGAAAACTATCATGATAGAAAACTTTCGTGATAGAAAACTATCATGATAGAAAACTATCATGATAGTAAACTATCGTGATAGAAATCCATCATGATAGAAAACTATCATGAGAGAAAACTATCATGATAGAAAACTATCATGATAGAAAACTATCGTGATAGAAAGCTATCATGATAGAAAACTATCATAATAGAAAACTATCATGATATAAAATTATCGTGATAGAAAACTATCATGATAGAAAACTATCGTGATAGAAAACTATCCTGATAGAAAACTGTCGTGATAGAAAACTATCATGATAGAAAACTATCGTGATAGAACACTATCATGATAGAAAACTATCATGATAGAAAACTATCGTGATAGAAAACTATCATGATAGAAACCTATCATGATAGTAAAATATCATGCTAGAAAACTATCGTGATAGAAAACTATCATGATAGAAAACTATCATGATAGAAAACTATCATGATAGAAAACTATCGTGATAGAAAACTATCATGATAGAAAACTATCATGATAGAAAACTATCATGATAGAAAACTATCATGATAGAAAACTATCGTGATAGAAAGCTTCAGATATACGCAGGTATACGCAGGTCTAAGCTGATATACACAGATCTAAGCAGATAACCGCGGGTATACGCAGGACAAACGCAGATATACGCTGGTCTATGTTATTATAAGCAGATGAACGCAGATGTTAGCAGATATACGCCAAACAGATACACGCAGATCTACGCAAATCCACGCAGACATTAGCAGATATACGCAGGTCTAAGCAGATGCACGCAGATCTACGCAGATCTACGCAGATCAACGCAGATATGCGCAGATCTACGCAAATATACGCAGATCTGCGTAGATATACGCAGGTCTACGTGGGTTAACACAGATAAACGCAGATATACGTAGATAGAAAACTATCATAATAGAAAACTATCATGATAGAAAACTATCATGGTAGAAAGCTATCATGATAGAAAGCTATCTTGTAGGAAAACTATCATGATAGAAAACTGATAGAAAACTGATAGAAAACTATCGCGATAGAAAACTATCCTGATAGAAAACTATCGTATTAGAAAGCTTCGCAGATATTCGCATATCTACGCTGATATACGCAGGTCTACGCAGATGTACGCAGATCTACGCAGATCAACGCAGATGTACGCAGATTTATGCCAAATTACGCAAATATGCGCAGATCTACGCAAATATACGCAAATCTGCGTAGATATACGCAGGTCTACGTGGGTTTACACAGGTATACGCAGATATTCGCAGATAGAAAACTATCATGATAGAAAACTATCATGATAGAAAATTATCATGATAGCAAACTATCAAGATAGAAAACTATCGTGATAAAAAGCTTCGCAGATATACGCAGATCTACGCTGCTATACGCAGGTATACGCAGATCTACGCAAATCAACGCAGATGTACGCAGATATACTCCAAATTACGCAAATATGCGCAGATTTACGCAAATATACGCAGATCTGCGTAGATATACGCAGGTCTACGTGGGTTTACGCAGGTATACGCAGATGTACGCAGATAGAAAACTATCATGATAGAAAACTATCATGATAGAAAACTATCATGATAGAAAACTATCTTGTAGGAAAACTATCATGATAGAAAACTATCATGATAGAAAACTGATAGAAAACTTTCGTGATAGAAAACTATCATGATAGAAAGCTTTGCAGATATCGCATATCAACGCTGATATACGCAGATATACGCAGGTCTACGCAGATGCACGCAGATCTACGCAGATCTACGCAGATCAACGCAGATATGCGCAGATCTACGCAAATATACGCAGATCTGCGTAGATATACGCAGGTCTACGTGGGTTAACACAGATATACGCAGATATACGTAGATAGAAAACTATCATGATAGAAAACTATCATGATAGAAAACTATCATGGTAGAAAGCTATCATGATAGAAAGCTATCTTGTAGGAAAACTATCATGATAGAAAACTGATAGAAAACTGATAGAAAACTATCGCGATAGAAAACTATCATGATAGAAAACTATCGTATTAGAAAGCTTCGCAGATATTCGCATATCTACGCTGATATACGCAGGTCTACGCAGATCTACGCAGATCAACGCAGATGTACGCAGATTTATGCCAAATTACGCAAATATGCGCAGATCTACGCAAATATACGCAAATCTGCGTAGATATACGCAGGTCTACGTGGGTTTACACAGGTATACGCAGATATTCGCAGATAGAAAACTATCATGATAGAAAACTATCATGATAGAAAATTATCATGATAGCAAACTATCAAGATAGAAAACTATCGTGATAAAAAGCTTCGCAGATATACGCAGATCTACGCTGCTATACGCAGGTATACGCAGATCTACGCAAATCAACGCAGATGTACGCAGATATACGCCAAATTACGCAAATATGCGCAGATTTACGCAAATATACGCAGATCTGCGTAGATATACGCAGGTCTACGTGGGTTTACGCAGGTATACGCAGATATACGCAGATAGAAAACTATCATGATAGAAAACTATCATGATAGAAAACTATCATGATAGAAAACTATCTTGTAGGAAAACTATCATGATAGAAAACTATCATGATAGAAAACTGATAGAAAACTTTCGTGATAGAAAACTATCATGATAGAAAACTATCGTGATAGAAAGCTTTGCAGATATCGCATATCAACGCTGATATACGCAGGTATACGCAGATCTAAGCAGATAAACGCAGATCTATCGTGATAGAAAACTATCATGATAGAAAACTATCGTGATAGAAAACTATCATGATAGAAAACTATCATGATAGAAAACTATCATGATAGAAAACTATCGTGATAGAAAACTATCATGATTGAAAACTATCGTGATTAAAAACTATCATGATAGAAAACTATCGTGATATAAAACTATCATGATAGAAAACTATCATGATAGAAAACTATCATGATAGAAAACTATCGTGATAGAAAACTATCATGATAGAAAACTATCATGATAGAAAACTATCATGATAGAAAACTATCATGATAGAAAACTATCATGATAGAAAACTATCGTGATAGAAAACTATCATGATAGAAAACTATCGTGATAGAAAACTATCATGATAAAAAACTATCATGATAGAAAACTATCGTGGTAAAAAACTATCATGATAGAAGACTTTCGTGATAGAAAACTATCATGATAGAAAACTATCATGATAGAAAACTATCGTGATAGAAAACTATCATGATAGAAAACTATCGTGATAGAAAACTATAATGATAGAAAACTATCATGATAGAAAACTATCGTGATAGAAAACTATCATGATAGAAAACTATCGTGATAGAAAATTTTTGTGATAGAAAACTATCATGATAGAAAACTATCGTGATAGAAAACTATCGTGATAGAAAACTATCATGATAGAAAACTATCATGATAGAAAACTTTCATGATAAAAAACTATCGTGATAGAAAACTATCATGATAGAAAACTATCATGATAGATAACTATCATGATAGAAAAGTATCATGATAGAAAACTATCATGATAGAAAACTATTATGATAGAAAACTATCATGATAGAAAACTATCGCGATAGAAAACTATCACGATAGAAAACTATCGTGATAGAAAACTATCATGATAGAAAACTATCGTGGTAGAAAACTATCATGATAGAAAACTTTCGTGATAGAAAACTATCATGATAGAAAACTATCATGATAGAAAACTATCATGATAGAAAACTATCGTGATAGAAAACTATCATGATAGAAAACTATCGTGATAGAAAACTATCATGGTAGAAAATTTTCGTGATAGAAAACTATCATGATAGAAAACTATCGTGATAGAAAACTATCATGATAGAAAACTATCATGATAGAAAACTATCATGATAGAAAACTATCATGATAGAGAACTATTATGATAGAAAACTATCATGATAGAAAACTATCGCGATAGAAAACTATCATGATAGAAAACTATCGTGATAGAAAACTATCATGATAGAAAACTATCGTGGTAAAAACTATCATGATAGAAAACTTTCGTAATAGAAAACTATCATGATAGAAAACTATTATGATAGAAAACTATCATGATAGAAAACTATCGTGATAGAAAACTATCATGGTAGAAAACTTTCGTGATAGAAAACTATCATGATAGAAAACTAATGTGATAAAAAACTATCATGATAGAAAACTATCGTGATAGAAAACTATCATGATAGGAAACTATCATGATAGAAAACTATCGTGGTAGAAAACTATCATGATAGAAAACTATCATGATAGAAAAATATCATGATAAGAAACTATCATGATAGAAAACTATCATGATAGAAAACTATCATGATAGAAAACTATCATGATAGAAAACTATCGTGATAGAAATCTATCATGATAGAAAACTATCGTGATAGAAAACTTTCATGATAGAAAACTATCGTGGTAGAAAACTATCATAAAAGAAAATTTTCGTGATAGAAAACTATCATGATAGAAAACTATCGTGATAGAAAGCTTCAGATATACGCAGGTATACGCAGGTCTAAGCTGATATACACAGATCTAAGCAGATAACCGCGGGTATACGCAGGACAAACGCAGATATACGCTGGTCTTTGTTGATATAAGCAGATGAACGCAGATGTTAGCAGATATACGCCAAACAGATACACGCAGATCTACGCAAATCTACGCAGACATACGCAGATATACGCAGGTCTACGCAGATGTACGCAGATCTACGCAGATCAACGCAGATCAGCGCACATATGCGCAGATCTACGCAAATATACGCAGGTCTACATGGGTTTACACAGATATACGCAGATATACGTAGATAGAAAACTATCATGATAGAAAACTATCATGATAGAAAACTATCATGATAGAAAGCTATCTTGTAGGAAAACTATCATGATAGAAAACTATCATGATAGAAAACTGATAGAAAACTGATAGAAAACTATCGTGATAGAAAACTATCATGATAGAAAACTATCGTGATAGAAAGCTTCGCAGATATTCGCATATCTACGCTGATATACGCAGGTCTACGCAGATGTACGCAGATCTACGCAGATCAACGCAGATCTACGCAAATATACGCAAATCTGCGTAGATATACGCAGGTCTACGTGGGTTTACACAGGTATACGCAGATATTCGCAGATAGAAAACTATCATGATAGAAAACTATCATGATAGAAAATTATCATGATAGCAAACTATCATGATAGAAAACTATCGTGATAGAAAGCTTCGCAGATATACGCAGATCTACGCTGCTATACGCAGGTATACGCAGATCTACGCAAATCAACGCAGATGTACGAAGATATACGCCAAATTACGCAAATATGCGCATATTTACGAAAATATACGCAGATCTGCGTAGATATACGCAGGTCTACGTGGGTTTACGCAGGTATACGCAGATATACGCAGATAGAAAACTATCATGATAGAAAACTATCATGATAGAAAACTATCATGATAGAAAACTATCTTGTAGGAAAACTATCATGATAAAAAACTATCATGATAGAAAACTGATAGAAAACTTTCGTGATAGAAAACTATCATGATAGAAAACTATCGTGATAGAAAGCTTTGCAGATATTTGCATATCAACGCTGATATACGCAGGTATACGCAGATCTCAGCAGATAAACGCAGATCTACGCTGATATACGCAGGTCTACGCAGATGTACGCAGATCTACGCAGATCAACGCAGATGTACGCAGATGCCAAATTACGCAAATATGCGCAGATCTACGCAAATATACGCAGATCTGCGTAGATATACGCAGGTCTACGTGGGTTTACGCAGGTATACGCAGATATACGCAGATAGAATACTATCTTGATAGAAAACTGTCATGATGGAAAACTATCATGATAGAAAACTATCGTGATAGAAAACTATCATGATAGAAAACTATCATGATAGAAAACTATCATGATAGAAAACTATCGTGATAGAAAACTATCATGATAGAAAATTATCATGATAGGAAACTATCGTGATAGAAAACTATCATGATAGAAAACTATCGTGATAGAAAACTATCATGATAGAAAATTATCGTGATAGAAAACTATCATGATAGAAAACTATTATGATAGAAAACTATCCTGGTAGAAAACTATCGTGATAGAAAATTTTCGTGATAGAAAACTATCATGGTAAACACTATCATGATAGAAAACTATCATGATAGAAAACTTTTATGATAGAAAACTATCATGATAGAAAACTATCGTGATAGAAAACTATCATGATAGAAAACTATCTTGATAGAAAACTATCATGATAGAAAACTATCGTGGTAAAAAACTATCATGATAGAAAACTTTCGTGATAGAATACTATCATAATAGAAAACTTATGTGATAGAAAAGTATCATGATAGAAAACTATCATGATAGAAAACTATCATGATAGAAAACTATCATGATAGAAAACTATCATGATAGAAAACTATCATGATAGAAAACTATTGTGATAGAAAACTATCATGATAGAAAACTTTCGTGATAGAAAACTATCATGATAGAAAACTAATATGATAGAAAACTATCATGATAGAAAACTATCGTGATAGAAAACTATCATGATAGAAAACTATCATGATAGAAAACTATCGTGGTAGAAAACTATCATGATAGAAAATTTTCGTGATAGAAAACTATCATGATAGAAAACTATCGTGATAGAAAACTATCATGATAGAAAACTATCATGATAGAAAACTATCATGATAGAAAACTATGGTGATAGAAAACTATCATGATAGAAAACTATCATGATAGAAAACTATCATGATAGAAAACTATCATGATAGAAAACTATCGTGATAGAAAATTATCATGATAGAAAACTATCGTGATAGAAAACTATCATGATAGAAAACTATCGTGGTAAGAAACTATCATGATAGAAAACTTTCGTGATAGAAAACTATCATGATAGAAAACTATCGTGATAGAAAATTATCATGATAGAAAACTATCGTGGTAGAAAACTATCATGATAGAAAACTATCGTGATAGAAAACTATCATGATAGAAAACTATCGTGATAGATAACTTTCATGATAGAAAACTATCGTGGTAGAAAACTATCATGATAGAAAATTTTCGTGATAGAAAACTATCATGATAGAAAACTATCGTGATAGAAAACTATCATGATAGAAAACTATCGTGATAGAAAACTATCGTGATAGAAAACTATCGTGATAGAAAACTATCATGATAGAAAAATATCATGCTAGAAGACTATCGTGATAGAAAACTATCATGATAGAAAACTATCATGATAGAAAACTATCATGATAGAAAACTATCGTGATAGAAAACTATCATGATAGAAAACTATCATGATAGAAAACTATCATGATAGAAAACTATCGTGATAGAAAACTATCATGATAGAAAACTATCATGATAGAAAACTATCGTGATAGAAAACTATCATGATAGAAAACTATCATGATAGAAAACTAATGTGATAGAAAACTATCATGATAGAAAACTATAATGATAGAAAACTATCATGATAGAAAACTATAATGATAGAAAACTATCATGATAGAAAACTATCATGATAGAAAACTATCATGATAGAAAACAATCGTGATAGAAAACAAATCATGATAGAAAACTATCATGATAGAAAACTATCGTGATAGAAAACTATCATGATAGAAAACTATCGTGATAGAAAACTATCATGATAGAAAACTATCATGATAGAAAACTATCATGATAGAAAACTATCATGATAGAAAACTATCGTGATAGAAAACTATCATGATAGAAAACTATCATGATAGAAAACTATCATGATAGAAAACTATCGTGGTAGAAAACTATCATGATAGAAAATTTTCGTGATAGAAAACTATCGTGATAGAAAACTATCATGATAGAAAACTATCGTGATAGAAAACTATCATGATAGAAAAATATCATGCTAGAAAACTATCGTGATATTAAACTATCATGATAGAAAACTATCATGATAGAAAACTATCATGATAGAAAACTATCATGATGGAAAACTATCATTATAGAAAACTATCATGATAGAAAACTATCATGAAAGAAAACTATCGTGATAGAAAATTATCATGATAGAAAACTATCGTGATAGAAAACTATCATGATAGAAAACTATCGTGGTAAGAAACTATCATGATAGAAAACTTTCGTGATAGAAAACTATCATGATAGAAAACTAATGTGATTGAAAACTATCATGATAGAAAATTTTCGTGGTAGAAAACTAACATGATAGAAAACTATCGTGATAGAAAACTATCATGATAGAAAACTTTCATGATAGAAAACTATCATGATAGAAAACTATCGTGATAGAAAACTATCATGATAGAAAACTATCATGATAGAAAACTATCATGATAGAAAACTATCGTGATAGAAAACTATCATGATAGAAAACTATCATGATAGAAAACTATCATGATAGAAAACTATCATGATAGAAAACAATCATGATAGAAAACTATCGTGGCAGAAAACTATCATGATAGAAAACTATCGTGATAGAAAACTATCATGATAGAAAACTATCGTGATAGAAAACTTTCATGATAGAAAACTATCGTGGTAGAAAACTATCATGATAGAAAATTTTCGTGATAGAAAACTATCATGATAGAAAACTATCGTGATAGAAAACTATCATGATAGAAAACTATCGTGATAGAAAACTATCGTGATAGAAAACTATCATGATAGAAAAATATCATGCTAGAAAACTATCGTGATAGAAAACTATCATGATAGAAAACTATCATGATAGAAAACTATCATGATAGAAAACTATCATGATAGAAAACTATCGTGATAGAAAACTATCATGATAGAAAACTATCATGATAGAAAACTATCGTGATAGAAAACTATCATGATAGAAAACTATCATGATAGAAAACTATCATGATAGAAAACTAATGTGATAGAAAACTATCATGATAGAAAACTATCATGATAGAAAACTATCATGATAGAAAACTATAATGATAGAAAACTATCATGATAGAAAACTATCATGATAGAAAACTATCATGATAGAAAACAATCGTGATAAAAAACAAATCATGATAGAAAACTATCATGATAGAAAACTATCGTGATAGAAAACTATCATGATAGAAAACTATCGTGATAGAAAACTATCATGATAGAAAACTATCGTGGTAGAAAACTATCATGATAGAAAATTTTCGTGATAGAAAACTATCATGATAGAAAACTATCATGATAGAAAACTATCGTGATAGAAAACTATCGTGATAGAAAACTATCATGATAGAAAAATATCATGCTAGAAAACTATCGTGATATTAAACTATCATGATAGAAAACTATCATGATAGAAAACTATCATGATAGAAAACTATCATAATAGAAAGCTATCTTGTAGGAAAACTAACATGATAGAAAACTATCATGATAGAAAACAGATAGAAAACTGATATAAAACTGATAGAAAACTATCGCGATAGAAAACTATCATGATAGAAAACTATCGTGATAGAAAGCTTCGCAGATATTCGCATATCCACGCTGATATACGCAGGGCTACGCAGATGTACGCAGATCTACGCAGATCAACGCAGATGTACGCAGATATATGCCAAATTACGCAAATATGCGCAGATCTACGCAAATATACGCAAATCTGCGTAGATATACGCAGGTCTACGTGGGTTTACACAGGTATACGCAGATATTCGCAGGTAGAAAACTATCATGATAGAAAACTATCATGATAGAAAACTATCATTATAGCAAACTATCATGATAGGAAACTATCGTAATAGAAAGCTTCGCAGATATACGCAGATCTACGCTGCTATACGCAGGTATACGCAGATCTACGCAAATCAACGCAGATGTACGCAGATATACGCCAAATTACGCAAACATGCGCAGATTTACGCAAATATACGCAGATCTGCGTAGATATACGCAGGTCTACGTGGGTTTACGCAGGTATACGCAGATATACGCAGATAGAAAACTATCATGATAGAAAACTATCATGATAGAAAACCATCTTGTAGGAAAACTATCATGATAGAAAACTATCATGATAGAAAACTGATAGAAAATTTTCGTGATAGAAAACTATCATGATAGAAAACTATCGTGATAGAAAGCTTTGCAGATATTTGCATATCAACGCTGATATACGCAGGTATACGCAGATCTAAGCAGATAAACGCAGATCTACGCTGATATACGCAGGTCTACGCAGATGTACGCAGATCTACGCAGATCAACGCAGATGTACGCAGATATATGCCAAATTACGCAAATATGCCCAGATCTACGCAAATATACGCAGATCTGCGTAGATATACGCAGGTCTACGTGGGTTTACGCAGGCATACGCAGATATACGCAGATGGAAAACTATCTTGATAGAAAACTGTCATGATAGAAAACTATCATGATAGAAAACTATCGTGATAGAAAACTATCATGATAGAAAACTATTATGATAGAAAACTATCATGATAGAAAACTATCGTGATAGAAAACTATCATGATAGAAAACTATCGTGATAGAAAACTATCATGATAGAAAACTATCATGATAGAAAACTATCGTGATAGAAGACTATTATGATAGAAAATTATCATGATAGAAAACTATCGTGATAGAAAACTATCATGATAGAAAACTATCGTGATAGAAAACTATCATGATAGAAAACTATCGTGATAGAAAACTATCATGATAGAAAACTATCATGATAGAAAACTATCCTGGTAGAAAACTATCATGATAGAAAATTTTCGTGATAGAAAACTATCATGGTAAAAACTATCATGATAGAAAACTATCATGATAGAAAACTTTTATGATAAAAAACTATCATGATAGAAAACTATCGTGATAGAAAACTATCATGATAGAAAACTATCGTTATAGAAAACTATCATGATAGAAAACTATCGTGGTAAAAAACTATCATGATAGAAAACTTTCGTGATAGAAAACTATCATAATAGAAAACTAATGTGATAGAAAACTATCATGATAGAAAACTATCATGATAGAAAACTATCATGATAGAAAACTATCATGATAGAAAACTATCATGATAGAAAACTTTCATGATAGAAAACTATTGTGATAGAAAACTATCATGATAGAAAACTTTCGTGATAGAAAACTATCATGATAGAAAACTAATGTGATAGAAAACTATCAAGATAGAAAACTATCGTGATAGAAAACTATCATGATAGAAAACTATCATGATAGAAAACTATCGTGGTAGAAAACTATCATGATAGAAAATTTTCGTGATAGAAAACTATCATGATAGAAAACTATCGTGATAGAAAACTATCATGATAGAAAACTATCATGATAGAAAACTATCATGATAGAAAACTATCGTGATAGAAAACTATCATGATAGAAAACTATCATGATAGAAAACTATCATGATAGAAAACTATCATGATAGAAAACTATCATGATAGAAAACTATCATGATAGAAAACTATCATGATAGAAAACTATCGTGATAGAAAATTATCATGGTAGAAAACTATCGTGATAGAAAACTATCATGATAGAAAACTATTGTGGTAAGAAACTATCATGATAAAAAACTTTCGTGATAGAAAACTATCATGATAGAAAACAAATGTGATAGAAAACTATCATGATAGAAAATTTTCGTGATAGAAAACTATCATGATAGAAAACTATCGTGATAGAAAACTATCATGATAGAAAACTTTCATGATAGAAAACTATCATGATAGAAAACTATCGTGATAGAAAACTATCATGATAGAAAACTATCATGATAGAAAACCTTCATGATAGAAAACTATCGTGATAGAAAACTATCATGATAGAAAACTATTGTGATAGAAAACTATCATGATAGAAAACTATCATGATAGAAAACTATCATGATAGAAAACTGTCGTGGTAGAAAACTATCATGATAGAAAACTATCATGATAGAAAACTATCGTGATAGAAAACTATCATGATAGAAAACTATCGTGATAAAAAACTTTCATGATAGAAAACTATCGTGGTAGAAAACTATCATGATAGAAAATTTTCGTGATAGAAAACTATCATGATAGAAAACTATCGTGATAGAAAACTATCGTGATAGAAAACTATCGTGATAGAAAACTATCATGATAGAAAAATATCATGCTAGAAAACTATCGTGATAGAAAACTATCATGATAGAAAACTATCATGATAGAAAACTATCATGATAGAAAACTATCGTGATAGAAAACTATCATGATAGAAAACTATCATGATAGAAAATTATCATGATAGAAAACTATCATGATAGAAAACTATCGTGATAGAAAACTATCATGATAGAAAACTATCATGATAGAAAATTATCGTGATAGAAAACTATCATGATAGAAAACTATCATGATAAAAAACTATCATGATAGAAAACTAATGTGATAGAAAACTATCATGATAGAAAACTATCAGGATAGAAAACTATCATGATAGAAAACTATCATGATAGAAAACTATCATGATAGAAAACTATTATGATAGAAAGCTATCTTGTAGGAAAACTAACATGATAGAAAACTATCGTGGTAGAAAACTATCATGATAGAAAATTTTAGTGATAGAAAACTATAATGATAGAAAACTATCATGATAGAAAACTATCGTGATAGAAAACTATCGTGATAGAAAACTATCATGATAGAAAAATATCATGCTAGAAAACTATCGTGATAGAAAACTATCATGATAGAAAACTATCATGATAGAAAACTATCATGATAGAAAACTATCATGATAGAAAACTATCGTGATAGAAAACTATCATGATAGAGAACTATCGTGATAGAAAACTATCATGATAGAAAACTATCATGATAGAAAATTATCATGATAGAAAACTATCATGATAGAAAACTATCGTGATAGAAAACTATCATGATAGAAAACTATCATGATAGAAAATTATCGTGATAGAAAACTATCATGATAGAAAACTATCATGATAAAAAACTATCATGATAGAAAACTAATGTGATAGAAAACTATCATGATAGAAAACTATCAGGATAGAAAACTATCATGATAGAAAACTATCATGATAGAAAACTATCATGATAGAAAACTATTATGATAGAAAGCTATCTTGTAGGAAAACTAACATGATAGAAAACTATCGTGGTAGAAAACTATCATGATAGAAAATTTTAGTGATAGAAAACTATCATGATAGAAAACTATCATGATAGAAAACTATCGTGATAGAAAACTATCGTGATAGAAAACTATCATGATAGAAAAATATCATGCTAGAAAACTATCGTGATAGAAAACTATCATGATAGAAAACTATCATGATAGAAAACTATCATGATAGAAAACTATCATGCTAGAAAACTATCGTGATAGAAAACTATCATGATAAAAAACTATCATGATAGAAAACTAATGTGATAGAAAACTATCATGATAGAAAACAATCGTGATAGAAAACAAATCATGATAGAAAACTATCATGATAGAAAACTATCGTGATAGAAAACTATCATGATAGAAAACTATCGTGATAGAAAACTATCATGATAGAAAACTATCGTGGTAGAAAACTATCATGATAGAAAATTTTAGTGATAGAAAACTATCGTGATAGAAAACTATCATGATAGAGAACTATCGTGATAGAAAACTATCATGATAGAAAACTATCATGATAGAAAATTATCATGATAGAAAACTATCATGATAGAAAACTATCGTGATAGAAAACTATCATGATAGAAAACTATCATGATAGAAAACTATCATGCTAGAAAACTATCGTGATAGAAAACTATCATGATAAAAAACTATCATGATAGAAAACTAATGTGATAGAAAACTATCATGATAGAAAACAATCGTGATAGAAAACAAATCATGATAGAAAACTATCATGATAGAAAACTATCGTGATAGAAAACTATCATGATAGAAAACTATCGTGATAGAAAACTATCATGATAGAAAACTATCGTGGTAGAAAACTATCATGATAGAAAATTTTAGTGATAGAAAACTATCATGATAGAAAACTATCATGATAGATAACTATCGTGATAGAAAACTATCATGATAGAAAACTATCATGATAGAAAAATATCATGCTAGAAAACTATCGTGATAGAAAACTATCATGATAGAAAACTATCATGATAGAAAACTATCATGATAGAAAACTATCATGATAGAAAACTATTATGATAGAAAGCTATCTTGTAGGAAAACTAACATGATAGAAAACTATCATGATAGAAAACTGAAAGAAAACTGATAGAAAACTGATAGAAAACTATCGCGATAGAAAACTATCATGATAGAAAACTATCGTGATAGAAAGCTTCGCAGATATTCGCATATCCACGCTGATATACGCAGGGCTACGCAGATGTACGCAGATCTACGCAGATCAACGCAGATTTACGCATATATATGCCAAATAACGCAAATATGCGCAGATCTAGGCAAATATACGCAAATCTGCGTAGATATACGCAGGTCTACGTGGGTTTACGCAGGTATACGCAGATATACGCAGATAGAAAACTATCATGATAGAAAACTATCATGATAGAAAACTATCATGATAGAAAACTATCGTGGTAAAAACTATCATGATAGAAAACTATCATGATAGAAAACTATCTTGTAGGAAAACTATCATGATAGAAAACTATCATTATAGCAAACTATCATGATAGGAAACTATCGTAATAGAAAGCTTCGCAGATATACGCAGATCTACGCTGCTATACGCAGGTATACGCAGATGTACGCAGATATACGCCAAATTACGCAAATATGCGCAGATTTACACAAATATACGCAGATCTGCGTAGATATACGCAGGTCTACGTGGGTTTACGCAGGTATACGCAGATATACGCAGATAGAAAACTATCATGATAGAAAACTATCATGATAGAAAACTATCATGATAGAAAACTATCATGATAGAAAACTATCTTGTAGGAAAACTATCATGATAGAAAACTATCATGATAGAAAACTATCGTGGTAAAAAACTATCATGATAGAAAACTTTCGTGATAGAAAACTATCATGATAGAAAACTATCGTGGTAGAAAACTATTATGATAGAAAACTATCGTGATAGAAAACTATCATGATAGAAAACTATCATGATAGAAAACTATCATGATAGAAAACTATCTTGTAGGAAAACTATCATGATAGAAAACTATCATGATAGAAAACTGATAGAAAACTTTCGTGATAGAAAACTATCATGATAGAAAACTATCGTGATAGAAAGCTTTGCAGATATTTGCATATCAACGCTGATATACGCAGGTATACGCAGATCTAATCAGATAAACGCAGATCTACGCTGATATACGCAGGTCTACGCAGATGTACGCAGATCTACGCAGATCAACGCAGATGTACGCAGATATATGCCAAATTACGCAAATATGCGCAGATCTACGCAAATATACGCAGATCTGCGTAGATATACGCACGTCTACGTGGGTTTACGCAGGTATACGCAGATATACGCACATAGAAAACTATCTTGATAGAAAACTGTCATGATAGAAAACTATCATGATAGAAAACTATCGTGATAGAAAACTATCATGATAGAAAACTATCATGATAGAAAACTATCATGATAGAAAACTATCGTGATAGAAAACTATCATGATAGAAAACTATCATGATAGAAAACTATCGTGATAGAAAACTATCATCATAGAAAACTATCGTGATAGAAAACTATCATGATAGAAAACTATCGTGATAGAAAACTATCATGATAGAAAAATATCATGATAGAAAGCTATCGTGGTAGAAAACTATCATGATAGAAAATTTTCGTGATAGAAAACTATCATGATAGAAAACTATCGTGATAGAAAACTATCATGATAGAAAACTATCGTGATAGAAAACTATCATGATAGAAAACTATCATGATAGAAAACTTTCATGATAGAAAACTATCGTGATAGAAAAATATCATGCTAGAAAACTATCGTGATAGAAAACTATCATGATAGAAAACTAATGTGATAGAAAACTTTCATGATAGAAAACTATCATGATAGAAAACTATCATGATAGAAAACTATAATGATAGAAAACTATCGTGATAGAAAGCTTTGCAGATATTCGCATATCAACGCTGATATACGCAGGTCTACGCAGATGTACGCAGATCTACGCAGATCAACGCAGATGTACGCAGATATATGCCAAATTACGCAAATATGCCCAGATCTACGCAAATATACGCAGATCTGCGTAGATATACGCAGGTCTACGTGGGTTTACGCAGGCATACGCAGATATACGCAGATAGAAAACTATCTTGATAGAAAACTGTCATGATAGAAAACTATCATGATAGTTAACTATCGTGATAGAAAACTATCATGATAGAAAACTATCATGATAGAATACTATCATGATAGAAAACAATCGTGATAGAAAACTATCATGATAGGAAACTGTCATGATAGAAAACTATCGTGAAAGAAAACTATCATGATAGAAAACTATCGTGAAAGAAAACTATCATGATAGAAAACTATCGTGATAGAAAACTATCATGATAGAAAACTATCGTGGTAGAAAACTATCATGATAGAAAATTTTCGTGATAGAAAACTATCATGATAGAAAACTATCATGATAGAAAACTATCGTGATAGAAAACTATCGTGATAGAAAACTATCATGATAGAAAAATATCATGCTAGAAAACTATCGTGATAGAAAACTATCATGATAGAAAACTATCATGATAGAAAACTATCATGATAGAAAACTATCGTGATAGAAAACTATCATGATAGAAAACTATCATGATAGAAAACTATCGTGATAGAAAACTATCATGATAGAAAACTATCATGATAGAAAACTATCATGATAGAAAACTATCATGATAGAAAACTATCATGGCAGAAAACTATCGTGATAGAAAACTATCATGATAGAAAACTATCATGATAGAAAACTATCATGATAGAAAACTAATGTGATAGAAAACTTTCATGATAGAAAACTATCATGATAGAAAACTATCATGATAGAAAACTATAATGATAGAAAACTATCGTGATAGAAAGCTTTGCAGATATTCGCATATCAACGCTGATATACGCAGGTCTACGCAGATGTACGCAGATCTACGCAGATCAACGCAGATGTACGCAGATATATGCCAAATTACGCAAATATGCCCAGATCTACGCAAATATACGCAGATCTGCGTAGATATACGCAGGTCTACGTGGGTTTACGCAGGCATACGCAGATATACGCAGATAGAAAACTATCTTGATAGAAAACTGTCATGATAGAAAAACTATCATGATAGAAAACTATCGTGATAGAAAACTATCATGATAGAAAACTATCATGATAGAAAACTATCATGATAGAAAACTATCGTGATAGAAAACTATCATGATAGAAAACTATCGTGATAGAAAACTATCATGATAGAAAACTATCATGATAGAAAACTATCGTGATAGAAGACTATTATGATAGAAAATTATCATGATAAAAAACTATCGTGATAGAAAACTATCATGATAGAAAACTATCGTGATAGAAAACTATCATGATAGAAAACTATCGTGATAGAAAACTATCATGATAGAAAACTATCATGATAGAAAACTATCCTGGTAGAAAACTATCATGATAGAAAATTTTCGTGATAGAAAACTATCATGGTAAAAACTATCATGATAGAAAACTATCATGATAGAAAACTTTTATGATAAAAAACTATCATGATAGAAAACTATCGTGATAGAAAACTATCATGATAGAAAACTATCGTTATAGAAAACTATCATGATAGAAAACTTTCGTGGTAAAAAACTATCATGATAGAAAACTTTCGTGATAGAAAACTATCATAATAGAAAACTAATGTGATAGAAAACTATCATGATAGAAAACTATCATGATAGAAAACTATCATGATAGAAAACTATCATGATAGAAAACTATCATGATAGAAAACTTTCATGATAGAAAACTATTGTGATAGAAAACTATCATGATAGAAAACTTTCGTGATAGAAAACTATCATGATAGAAAACTAATGTGATAGAAAACTATCAAGATAGAAAATTATCGTGATAGAAAACTATCATGATAGAAAACTATCATGATAGAAAACTATCGTGGTAGAAAACTATCATGATAGAAAATTTTCGTGATAGAAAACTATCATGATAGAAAACTATCGTGATAGAAAACTATCATGATAGAAAACTATCATGATAGAAAACTATCATGATAGAAAACTATCGTGATAGAAAACTATCATGATAGAAAACTATCATGATAGAAAACTATCATGATAGAAAACTATCATGATAGAAAACTATCATGATAGAAAACTATCATGATAGAAAACTATCATGATAGAAAACTATCGTGATAGAAAATTATCATGGTAGAAAACTATCGTGATAGAAAACTATCATGATAGAAAACTATTGTGGTAAGAAACTATCATGATAAAAAACTTTCGCGATAGAAAACTATCATGATAGAAAACAAATGTGATAGAAAACTATCATGATAGAAAATTTTCGTGATAGAAAACTATCATGATAGAAAACTATCGTGATAGAAAACTATCATGATAGAAAACTTTCATGATAGAAAACTATCATGATAGAAAACTATCGTGATAGAAAACTATCATGATAGAAAACTATCATGATAGAAATTTTTCATGATAGAAAACTATCGTGATAGAAAACTATCATGATAGAAAACTATTGTGATAGAAAACTATCATGATAGAAAACTATCATGATAGAAAACTATCATGATAGAAAACTGTCGTGGTAGAAAACTATCATGATAGAAAACTATCATGATAGAAAACTATCGTGATAGAAAACTATCATGATAGAAAACTATCGTGATAGAAAACTTTCATGATAGAAAACTATCGTGGTAGAAAACTATCATGATAGAAAATTTTCGTGATAGAAAACTATCATGATAGAAAACTATCGTGATAGAAAACTATCGTGATAGAAAACTATCGTGATAGAAAACTATCATGATAGAAAAATATCATGCTAGAAAACTATCGTGATAGAAAACTATCATGATAGAAAACTATCATGATAGAAAACTATCATGATAGAAAACTATCGTGATAGAAAACTATCATGATAGAAAACTATCATGATAGAAAATTATCATGATAGAAAACTATCATGATAGAAAACTATCGTGATAGAAAACTATCATGATAGAAAACTATCATGATAGAAAATTATCGTGATAGAAAACTATCATGATAGAAAACTATCATGATAAAAAACTATCATGATAGAAAACTAATGTTATAGAAAACTATCATGATAGAAAACTATCAGGATAGAAAACTATCATGATAGAAAACTATCATGATAGAAAACTATCATGATAGAAAACTATTATGATAGAAAGCTATCTTGTAGGAAAACTAACATGATAGAAAACTATCGTGGTAGAAAACTATCATGATAGAAAATTTTAGTGATAGAAAACTATAATGATAGAAAACTATCATGATAGAAAACTATCGTGATAGAAAACTATCGTGATAGAAAACTATCATGATAGAAAAATATCATGCTAGAAAACTATCGTGATAGAAAACTATCATGATAGAAAACTATCATGATAGAAAACTATCATGATAGAAAACTATCATGATAGAAATCTATCGTGATAGAAAACTATCATGATAGAGAACTATCGTGATAGAAAACTATCATGATAGAAAACTATCATGATAGAAAATTATCATGATAGAAAACTATCATGATAGAAAACTATCGTGATAGAAAACTATCATGATAGAAAACTATCATGATAGAAAATTATCGTGATAGAAAACTATCATGATAGAAAACTATCATGATAAAAAACTATCATGATAGAAAACTAATGTGATAGAAAACTATCATGATAGAAAACTATCAGGATAGAAAACTATCATGATAGAAAACTATCATGATAGAAAACTATCATGATAGAAAACTATTATGATAGAAAGCTATCTTGTAGGAAAACTAACATGATAGAAAACTATCGTGGTAGAAAACTATCATGATAGAAAATTTTAGTGATAGAAAACTATCATGATAGAAAACTATCATGATAGAAAACTATCGTGATAGAAAACTATCGTGATAGAAAACTATCATGATAGAAAAATATCATGCTAGAAAACTATCGTGATAGAAAACTATCATGATAGAAAACTATCATGATAGAAAACTATCATGATAGAAAACTATCATGATAGAAAACTATCGTGATAGAAAACTATCATGATAGAGAACTATCGTGATAGAAAACTATCATGATAGAAAACTATCATGATAGAAAATTATCATGATAGAAAACTATCATGATAGAAAACTATCGTGATAGAAAACTATCATGATAGAAAACTATCATGATAGAAAACTATCATGATAGAAAACTATCGTGATAGAAAACTATCATGATAAAAAACTATCATGATAGAAAACTAATGTGATAGAAAACTATCATGATAGAAAACAATCGTGATAGAAAACAAATCATGATAGAAAACTATCATGATAGAAAACTATCGTGATAGAAAACTATCATGATAGAAAACTATCGTGATAGAAAACTATCATGATAGAAAACTATCGTGGTAGAAAACTATAATGATAGAAAATTTTAGTGATAGAAAACTATCATGATAGAAAACTATCATGATAGAAAACTATCGTGATAGAAAACTATCGTGATAGAAAACTATCATGATAGAAAAATATCATGCTAGAAAACTATCGTGATAGAAAACTATCATGATAGAAAACTATCATGATAGAAAACTGAAAGAAAACTGATAGAAAACTGATAGAAAACTATCGCGATAGAAAACTATCATGATAGAAAACTATCGTGATAGAAAGCTTCGCAGATATTCGCATATCCACGCTGATATACGCAGGGCTACGCAGATGTACGCAGATCTACGCAGATCATTGCAGATTTACGCATATATATGCCAAATAACGCAAATATGCGCAGATTTACGCAAATATACGCAGATCTGCGTAGATATACGCAGGTCTACGTGGGTTTACGCAGGTATAAGCAGATATACGCAGATAGAAAACTATCATGATAGAAAACTATCATGATAGAAAACTATCATGATAGAAAACTATCATGATAGAAAACTATCTTGTAGGAAAACTATCATGATAGAAAACTATCATGATAGAAAACTATCGTGGTAAAAAACTATCATGATAGAAAACTTTCGTGATAGAAAACTATCATGATAGAAAACTATCGTGGTAGAAAACTATCATGATAGAAAACTATCGTGATAGAAAACTATCATGATAGAAAACTATCATGATAGAAAACTATCATGATAGAAAACTATCTTGTAGGAAAACTATCATGATAGAGAACTATCATGATAGAAAACTGATAGAAAACTTTCGTGATAGAAAACTATAATGATAGAAAACTATCGTGATAGAAAGCTTTGCAGATATTTGCATATCAACGCTGATATACGCAGGTATACGCAGATCTAATCAGATAAACGCAGATCTACGCTGATATACGCAGGTCTACGCAGATGTACGCAGATCTACGCAGATCAACGCAGATGTACGCAGATATATGCCAAATTACGCAAATATGCGCAGATCTACGCAAATATACGCATATCTGCGTAGATATACGCACGTCTACGTGGGTTTACGCAGGTATACGCAGATATACGCACATAGAAAACTATCTTGATAGAAAACTGTCATGATAGAAAACTATCATGATAGAAAACTATCGTGATAGAAAACTATCATGATAGAAAACTATCATGATAGAAAACTATCATGATAGAAAACTATCGTGATAGAAAACTATCATGATAGAAAACTATCATGATAGAAAACTATCGTGATAGAAAACTATCATCATAGAAAACTATCGTGATAGAAAACTATCATGATAGAAAACTATCGTGATAGAAAACTATCATGATAGAAAAATATCATGATAGAAAGCTATCGTGGTAGAAAACTATCATGATAGAAAATTTTCGTGATAGAAAACTATCATGATAGAAAACTATCGTGATAGAAAACTATCATGATAGAAAACTATCGTGATAGAAAACTATCATGATAGAAAACTATCATGATAGAAAACTTTCATGATAGAAAACTATCGTGATAGAAAAATATCATGCTAGAAAACTATCGTGATAGAAAACTATCATGATAGAAAACTATCATGATAGAAAACAATCATGATAGAAAACTATCGTGATAGAAAACTATCATGATAGAAAACTATCATGATAGAAAACTATCATAATAGAAAACTATCGTGATAGAAAACTATCATGATAGAAAACTATCATGATAGAAAACTATCGTGATAGAAAACTATCATGATAGAAAACTATCATGATAGAAATCTATCATGATAGAAAACTAATGTGATAGAAAACTTTCATGATAGAAAACTATCATGATAGAAAACTATCATGATAGAAAACTATAATGATAGAAAACTATCGTGATAGAAAGCTTTGCAGATATTCGCATATCAACGCTGATATACGCAGGTTTACGCAGATCTAAGCAGATAAACGCAGATCTACGCTGATATACGTAGGTCTACGCAGATATACGCAGATCTACGCAGATCAACGCAGATGTACGCAGATATATGCCAAATTACGCAAATATGCGCAGACCTACGCAAATATACGCAGATCTGCGTAGATATACGCAGGTCTACGTGGGTTTTCGCAGGTATACGCAGATATACGCAGATAGAAAACTATCTTGATAGAAAAATGTCATGATAGAAAACTATCATGATAGTTAACTATCGTGATAGAAAACTATCATGATAGAAAACTATCATGATAGAAAACTATCATGATAGAAAACTATCGTGATAGAAAACTATCATGATAGAAAACTATCGTGATAGAAAACTATCATGATAGAAAACTATCGTGATAGAAAACTATCATGATAGAAAACTATCGTGATAGAAAACTATCATGATAGAAAACTACCGTGATAGAAAACTATCATGATAGAAAACTATCGTGGTAGAAAACTATCGTGGTAGAAAACTATCATGATAGAAAACTATCATAATAGAAAACTATCGTGATAGAAAACTATCATGATAGAAAACTATCGTGATAGAAAACTATCATGATAGAAAACTATCGTGGTAGAAAACTATCATGATAGAAAATTTTCGTGATAGAAAACTATCATGATAGAAAACTATCGTGATAGAAAACTATCATGATAGAAAACTATCGTGATAGAAAACTATCATGATAGAAAAATATCGTGATAGAAAACTATAATGATAGAAAACTATCATGATAGAAAACTATCGTGATAGAAAACTATCATGATAGAAAAATATCGTGATAGAAAACTATAATGATAGAAAACTATCATGATAGAAAACTATCATGATAGAAAACTATCGTGATAGAAAACTATAATGACAGAAAACTATCATGATAGAAAACTATCATGATAGAATACTATCATAATAGAAAACAATCGTGATAGAAAACTATCATGATAGAAAACTATCATGATAGAAAACTATCGTGATAGAAAACTATCATGATAGAAAACTATCGTGATAGAAAACTATCATGATAGAAAACTATCGTGGTAGAAAACTATCAAGATAGAAAATTTTCGTGATAGAAAACTATCATGATAGAAAACTCTCATGATAGAAAACTATCGTGATAGAAAACTATCGTGATAGAAAACTATCATGATAGAAAAATATCATGCTAGAAAACTATCGTGATAGAAAATTATCATGATAGAAAACTATCATGATAGAAAACTATCATGATAGAAAACTATTGTGATAGAAAACTATCATGATAGAAAACTATCAAGATAGAAAACTATCATGATAGAAAACTATCATGATAGAAAACTATCGTGATAGAAAACTATCATGATAGAAAACTATCAAGATAGAAAACTATCGTGATAGAAAACTATCATGATAGAAAACTATCATGATAGAAAACTATCATGATAGAAAACTATCATGATAGAAAACTAATGTGATAGAAAACTATCATGATAGAAAACTATCATGATAGAAAACTATCATGATAGAAAACTATCATGATAGAAAACTATCATGATAGAAAACTATCATAATAGAATACTATCATGATAGAAAAATATCATGATAGAAAACTATCGTGATAGAAAACTGTCATGATAGAAAACTATCATGATAGAAAACTATCGTGATAGAAAACTATCATGATAGAAAACTATCATGATAGAAAACTATAATGATAGAAAACTTTCATGATGTAAAATTATCTTGATAGAAAACTATCATGATAGAAAACTATCGAGATAGAAAGCTTCAGATATACGCAGGTATACGCAGGTCTAAGCTTATATACACAGATCTAAGCAGATAACCGCGGGTATACGCAGGACAAACGCAGATATACGCTGGTCTATGTTGATATAAGACGATGCACGCAGATGTTAGCAGATATACGCCAAACAGATACACGCAGATCTACGCAAATCTACGCAGACATACGCAGATATACGCAGGTCTACGCAGATGTACGCAGATCTTTGCAGATCAACACTGATATGCGCAGATCTACGCAAATATACGCAGATCTGCGTAGATATACGCAGGTCTACGTGGTTTAACACAGATATACGCAGATATACGTAGATAGAAAACTATCATGATAGAAAACTATCGTGGTAGAAAACTATCATGATAGAAAATTGTCATGATAGAAAACTTTCATGATATAAAATTATCGTGATAGAAAACTATCATGATAGAAGACTATCGTGATAGAAAGCTTCAGATATACGCAGGTATACGCAGGTCAGGTGATAGAAAACTATCATGATAGAAAACTGATTGAAAACTGATAGAAAACTATCGCGATAGAAAACTATCATGATAGAAAACTATCGTGATAGAAAGCTTCGCAGATATTCGCATATCCACGCTGGTATACGCAGGGCTACGCAGATGTACGCAGATCTACGCAGATCAACTTAGATGTACGCAGATATATGCCAAATTACGCAAATATGCGCAGATCTACGCAAATATTCGCAAATCTGCGTAGATATACGCAGGTCTACGTGGCTTTACACAGGTATACGCAGATATTCGCAGATAGAAAACTATCATGATAGAAAACTATCATGATAGAAAACTATGATGATAGCAAACTATCATGATAGAAAACTATCATAATGGAAATCTTCGCAGATATACGCAGATCTACGCTGCTATACGCAGGTATACGCAGATCTACGCAAATCAACGCAGATGTACGCAGATATACGCCAAATTATGCAAACATGCGCAGATTTACGCAAATATACGCAGATCTGCGTACATATACGCAGGTCTACGTGGGTTTTCGCAGGAATACGCAGATATACGCAGATAGAAAACTATCATGATAGAAAACTATCATGATAGAAAACTATCTTGTAGGAAAACTATCATGATAGAAAACTTTCATGATAGAAAACTATCATGATAGAAAACTATCGTGATAAAAAACTATCATCATAGAAAACTATCATGATAGAAAACTATCGTAATAGAAATCTTCGCAGATATACGCAGATCTACGCTGCTATACGCAGGTATACGCAGATCTACGCAAATCAACGCAGATGTACGCAGATATACGCCAAATTATGCAAACATGCGCAGATTTACGCAAATATACGCAGATCTGCGTACATATACGCAGGTCTACGTGGGTTTACGCAGGTATACGCAGATATACGCAGATAGAAAACTATCATGATAGAAAACTATCATGATAGAAAACTATCTTGTAGGAAAACTATCATGATCGAAAACTATCATGATAGAAAACTGATAGAAAACTTTCGTGATAGAAAACTATTATAATAGAAAACTATCGTGATAGAAAGCTTTGCAGATATTTGCATATCAACGCTGATATACGCAGATATACGCAGATCTAAGCAGATAAACGCAGATCTACGCTGATATACGCAGGTCTACGCAGATGTACGCAGATCTACGCAGATCAACGCAGATGTACGCAGATATATGCCAAATTACGCAAATATGCGCAGATTTACGCAAATATACGCAGATCTGCGTAGATATACGCAGGTCTACGTGGGTTTACGCAGGTATACGCAGATATACGCAGATAGAAAACTTAGAAAACTATCATGATAGAAAACTATCTTGTAGGAAAATTATCATGATAGATAACTATCATGATAGAAAACTGATAGAAAACTTTCGTGATAGAAAACTATCATGATAGAAAACTATCGTGATAGAAAGCTTTGCAGATATTTGCATATCAACGCTGATAAACGCAGGTATACGCACATCTAAGCAGATAAACGCAGATCTACGCTGATATACGCAGGTCTACGCAGATGTACGCAGATCTACGCAGATCAACGCAGATGTACGCAGATATATGCCAAATTACGCAAATATGCGCAGATCTACGCAAATATACGCAGATCTGCGTAGATATACGCAGGTCTACGTGGGTTTACGCAGGTAAACGCAGATATACGCAGATAGAAAACTATCTTGATAGAAAACTGTCATGATAGAAAACTATCATGATAGAAAACTATCGTGATAGAAAACTATCATGATAGAAAACTATCATGATAGAAAACTATCATGATAGAAAACTATCGTGATAGAAAACTATCATGATAGAAAACTATCATGATAGAAAACTATCGTGATAGAAAACTATCATCATAGAAAACTATCGTGATAGAAAACTATCATGATAGAAAACTATCGTGATAGAAAACTATCATGATAGAAAAATATCATGATAGAAAGCTATCGTGGTAGAAAACTATCATGATAGAAAATTTTCGTGATAGAAAACTATCATGATAGAAAACTATCGTGATAGAAAACTATCATGATAGAAAACTATCGTGATAGAAAACTATCATGATAGAAAACGATCATGATAGAAAACTTTCATGATAGAAAACTATCGTGATAGAAAAATATCATGCTAGAAAACTATCGTGATAGAAAACTATCATGATAGAAAACTATCATGATAGAAAACTATCATGATAGAAAACAATCATGATATAAAACTATCGTGATAGAAAACTATCATGATAGAAAACTATCATGATAGAAAACTATCATAATAGAAAACTATCGTGATAGAAAACTATCATGATAGAAAACTATCATGACAGAAAACTATCGTGATAGAAAACTATCATGATAGAAAACTATCATGATAGAAAACTATCATGATAGAAAACTAATGTGATAGAAAACTTTCATGATAGAAAACTATCATGATAGAAAACTATCATGATAGAAAACTATAATGATAGAAAACTATCGTGATAGAAAGCTTTGCAGATATTCGCATATCAACGCTGATATACGCAGGTCTACGCAGATGTACGCAGATCTACGCAGATCAACGCAGATGTACGCAGATATATGCCAAATTACGCAAATATGCCCAGATCTACGCAAATATACGCAGATCTGCGTAGATATACGCAGGTCTACGTGGGTTTACGCAGGCATACGCAGATATACGCAGATAGAAAACTATCTTGATAGAAAACTGTCATGATAGAAAACTATCATGATAGAAAACTATCGTGATAGAAAACTATCATGATAGAAAACTATTATGATAGAAAACTATCATGATAGAAAACTATCGTGATAGAAAACTATCATGATAGAAAACTATCATGATAGAAAACTATCATGACAGAAAACTATCGTGATGGAAAACTATCATGATAGAAAACTATCGTGATAGAAAACTATCATGATAGAAAACTATCATGATAGAAAACTATCGTGATAGAAGACTATTATGATAGAAAATTATCATGATAGAAAACTATCGTGATAGAAAACTATCATGATAGAAAACTATCGTGATAGAAAACTATCATGATAGAAAACTATCGTGATAGAAAACTATCATGATAGAAAACTATCATGATAGAAAACTATCCTGGTAGAAAACTATCATGATAGAAAATTTTCGTGATAGAAAACTATCATGGTAAAAACTATCATGATAGAAAACTATCATGATAGAAAACTTTTATGATAAAAAACTATCATGATAGAAAACTATCGTGATAGAAAACTATCATGATAGAAAACTATCGTTATAGAAAACTATCATGATAGAAAACTTTCGTGGTAAAAAACTATCATGATAGAAAACTTTCGTGATAGAAAACTATCATAATAGAAAACTAATGTGATAGAAAACTATCATGATAGAAAACTATCATGATAGAAAACTATCATGATAGAAAACTATCATGATAGAAAACTATCATGATAGAAAACTTTCATGATAGAAAACTATTGTGATAGAAAACTATCATGATAGAAAACTTTCGTGATAGAAAACTATCATGATAGAAAACTAATGTGATAGAAAACTATCAAGATAGAAAACTATCGTGATAGAAAACTATCATGATAGAAAACTATCATGATAGAAAACTATCGTGGTAGAAAACTATCATGATAGAAAATTTTCGTGATAGAAAACTATCATGATAGAAAACTATCGTGATAGAAAACTATCATGATAGAAAACTATCATGATAGAAAACTATCATGATAGAAAACTATCGTGATAGAAAACTATCATGATAGAAAACTATCATGATAGAAAACTATCATGATAGAAAACTATCATGATAGAAAACTATCATGATAGAAAACTATCATGATAGAAAACTATCATGATAGAAAACTATCGTGATAGAAAATTATCATGGTAGAAAACTATCGTGATAGAAAACTATCATGATAGAAAACTATTGTGGTAAGAAACTATCATGATAAAAAACTTTCGCGATAGAAAACTATCATGATAGAAAACAAATGTGATAGAAAACTATCATGATAGAAAATTTTCGTGATAGAAAACTATCATGATAGAAAACTATCGTGATAGAAAACTATCATGATAGAAAACTTTCATGATAGAAAACTATCATGATAGAAAACTATCGTGATAGAAAACTATCATGATAGAAAACTATCATGATAGAAAACTTTCATGATAGAAAACTATCGTGATAGAAAACTATCATGATAGAAAACTATTGTGATAGAAAACTATCATGATAGAAAACTATCATGATAGAAAACTATCATGATAGAAAACTGTCGTGGTAGAAAACTATCATGATAGAAAACTATCATGATAGAAAACTATCGTGATAGAAAACTATCATGATAGAAAACTATCGTGATAGAAAACTTTCATGATAGAAAACTATCGTGGTAGAAAACTATCATGATAGAAAATTTTCGTGATAGAAAACTATCATGATAGAAAACTATCGTGATAGAAAACTATCGTGATAGAAAACTATCGTGATAGAAAACTATCATGATAGAAAAATATCATGCTAGAAAACTATCGTGATAGAAAACTATCATGATAGAAAACTATCATGATAGAAAACTATCATGATAGAAAACTATCGTGATAGAAAACTATCATGATAGAAAACTATCATGATAGAAAATTATCATGATAGAAAACTATCATGATAGAAAACTATCGTGATAGAAAACTATCATGATAGAAAACTATCATGATAGAAAACAATCATGATAGAAAACTATCGTGATAGAAAACTATCATGATAGAAAACTATCATGATAGAAAACTATCATAATAGAAAACTATCGTGATAGAAAACTATCATGATAGAAAACTATCATGATAGAAAACTATCGTGATAGAAAACTATCATGATAGAAAACTATCATGATAGAAAACTATCATGATAGAAAACTAATGTGATAGAAAACTTTCATGATAGAAAACTATCATGATAGAAAACTATCATGATAGAAAACTATAATGATAGAAAACTATCGTGATAGAAAGCTTTGCAGATATTCGCATATCAACGCTGATATACGCAGGTTTACGCAGATCTAAGCAGATAAACGCAGATCTACGCTGATATACGTAGGTCTACGCAGATATACGCAGATCTACGCAGATCAACGCAGATGTACGCAGATATATGCCAAATTACGCAAATATGCGCAGACCTACGCAAATATACGCAGATCTGCGTAGATATACGCAGGTCTACGTGGGTTTTCGCAGGTATACGCAGATATACGCAGATAGAAAACTATCTTGATAGAAAAATGTCATGATAGAAAACTATCATGATAGTTAACTATCGTGATAGAAAACTATCATGATAGAAAACTATCATGATAGAAAACTATCATGATAGAAAACTATCGTGATAGAAAACTATCATGATAGAAAACTATCGTGATAGAAAACTATCATGATAGAAAACTATCGTGATAGAAAACTATCATGATAGAAAGCTATCGTGATAGAAAACTATCATGATAGAAAACTACCGTGATAGAAAACTATCATGATAGAAAACTATCGTGGTAGAAAACTATCGTGGTAGAAAACTATCATGATAGAAAACTATCATAATAGAAAACTATCGTGATAGAAAACTATCATGATAGAAAACTATCGTGATAGAAAACTATCATGATAGAAAACTATCGTGGTAGAAAACTATCATGATAGAAAATTTTCGTGATAGAAAACTATCATGATAGAAAACTATCGTGATAGAAAACTATCATGATAGAAAACAATCGTGATAGAAAACTATCATGATAGAAAAATATCGTGATAAAAAACTATAATGATAGAAAACTATCATGATAGAAAACTATCGTGATAGAAAACTATCATGATAGAAAAATATCGTGATAGAAAACTATAATGATAGAAAACTATCATGATAGAAAACTATCATGATAGAAAACTATCGTGATAGAAAACTATAATGACAGAAAACTATCATGATAGAAAACTATCATGATAGAATACTATCATAATAGAAAACAATCGTGATAGAAAACTATCATGATAGAAAACTATCATGATAGAAAACTATCGTGATAGAAAACTATCATGATAGAAAACTATCGTGATAGAAAACTATCATGATAGAAAACTATCGTGGTAGAAAACTATCATGATAGAAAATTTTCGTGATAGAAAACTATCATGATAGAAAACTCTCATGATAGAAAACTATCGTGATAGAAAACTATCGTGATAGAAAACTATCATGATAGAAAAATATCATGCTAGAAAACTATCGTGATAGAAAATTATCATGATAGAAAACTATCATGATAGAAAACTATCATGATAGAAAACTATTGTGATAGAAAACTATCATGATAGAAAACTATCAAGATAGAAAACTATCATGATAGAAAACTATCATGATAGAAAACTATCGTGATAGAAAACTATCATGATAGAAAACTATCAAGATAGAAAACTATCGTGATAGAAAACTATCAAGATAGAAAACTATCATGATAGAAAACTATCATGATAGAAAACTATCGTGATAGAAAACTATCATGATAGAAAACTATCATGATAGAAAACTATCATGATAGAAAACTAATGTGATAGAAAACTATCATGATAGAAAACTATCATGATAGAAAACTATCAAGATAGAAAACTATCATGATAGAAAACTATCATGATAGAAAACTATCGTGATAGAAAACTATCATGATAGAAAACTATCATGATAGAAAACTATCATGATAGAAAACTAATGTGATAGAAAACTATCATGATAGAAAACTATCATGATAGAAAACTATCATGATAGAAAACTATCATGATAGAAAACTATCATGATAGAAAACTATCATAATAGAATACTATCATGATAGAAAAATATCATGATAGAAAACTATCGTGATAGAAAACTATCATGATAGAAAACTATCATGATAGAAAACTATCGTGATAGAAAACTATCATGATAGAAAACTATCATGATAGAAAACTATAATGATAGAAAACTTTCATGATGTAAAATTATCTTGATAGAAAACTATCATGATAGAAAACTATCGAGATAGAAAGCTTCAGATATACGCAGGTATACGCAGGTCTAAGCTTATATACACAGATCTAAGCAGATAACCGCGGGTATACGCAGGACAAACGCAGATATACGCTGGTCTATGTTGATATAAGACGATGCACGCAGATGTTAGCAGATATACGCCAAACAGATACACGCAGATCTACGCAAATCTACGCAGACATACGCAGATATACGCAGGTCTACGCAGATGTACGCAGATCTTTGCAGATCAACACTGATATGCGCAGATCTACGCAAATATACGCAGATCTGCGTAGATATACGCAGGTCTACGTGGTTTAACACAGATATACGCAGATATACGTAGATAGAAAACTATCATGATAGAAAACTATCGTGGTAGAAAACTATCATGATAGAAAATTGTCATGATAGAAAACTTTCATGATATAAAATTATCGTGATAGAAAACTATCATGATAGAAGACTATCGTGATAGAAAGCTTCAGATATACGCAGGTATACGCAGGTCTAAGCTGATATACACAGATCTAAGCAGATAACCGCGGGTATACGCAGGACAAACGCAGATATACGCTGGTCTATGTTGATATAAGCAGATGTACGCAGATGTTAGCAGATATACGCCAAATAGATACACGCAGATTTACTCAAATCTACGCAGACATACGCAGATATACGCAGGTCTACGCAGATGTACGCAGATCTACGCAGATCAACGCTGATATGCGCAGATCTATGCAAATATACGCAGATCTGCGTAGATATACGCAGGTCTACGTCGGTTAACACAGATATACGCAGATATACGTAGATAGAAAACTATCATGATAGAAAACTATCATGATAGAAAACTATCATGATAGAAAACTATCATGATAGAAAGCTATCTTGTAGGAAAACTATCATGATAGAAAACTATCATGATAGAAAACTGATTGAAAACTGATAGAAAACTATCGCGATAGAAAACTATCATGATAGAAAACTATCGTGATAGAAAGCTTCGCAGATATTCGCATATCCACGCTGGTATACGCAGGGCTTCGCAGATGTACGCAGATCTACGCAGATCAACTTAGATGTACGCAGATATATGCCAAATTACGCAAATATGCGCAGATCTACGCAAATATACGCAAATCTGCGTAGATATACGCAGGTCTACGTGGGTTTACACAGGTATACGCAGATATTCGCAGATAGAAAACTATCATGATAGAAAACTATCATGATAGAAAACTATGATGATAGCAAACTATCATGATAGAAAACTATCATAATGGAAATCTTCGCAGATATACGCAGATCTACGCTGCTATACGCAGGTATACGCAGATCTACGCAAATCAACGCAGATGTACGCAGATATACGCCAAATTATGCAAACATGCGCAGATTTACGCAAATATACGCAGATCTGCGTACATATACGCAGGTCTACGTGGGTTTTCGCAGGAATACGCAGATATACGCAGATAGAAAACTATCATGATAGAAAACTATCATGATAGAAAACTATCTTGTAGGAAAACTATCATGATAGAAAACTTTCATGATAGAAAACTATCATGATAGAAAACTATCGTGATAGAAAACTATCATCATAGAAAACTATCATGATAGAAAACTATCGTAATAGAAATCTTCGCAGATATACGCAGATCTACGCTGCTATACGCAGGTATACGCAGATCTACGCAAATCAACGCAGATGTACGCAGATATACGCCAAATTATGCAAACATGCGCAGATTTACGCAAATATACGCAGATCTGCGTACATATACGCAGGTCTACGTGGGTTTACGCAGGTATACGCAGATATACGCAGATAGAAAACTATCATGATAGAAAACTATCATGATAGAAAACTATCTTGTAGGAAAACTATCATGATAGAAAACTATCATGATAGAAAACTGATAGAAAACTTTCGTGATAGAAAAGTATTATGATAGAAAACTATCGTGATAGAAAGCTTTGCAGATATTTGCATATCAACGCTGATATACGCAGATATACGCAGATCTAAGCAGATAAACGCAGATCTACGCTGATATACGCAGGTCTACGCAGATGTACGCAGATCTACGCAGATCAACGCAGATGTACGCAGATATATGCCAAATTACGCAAATATGCGCAGATTTACGCAAATATACGCAGATCTGCGTAGATATACGCAGGTCTACGTGGGTTTACGCAGGTATACGCAGATATACGCAGATAGAAAACTTAGAAAACTATCATGATAGAAAACTATCTTGTAGGAAAATTATCATGAAAGATAACTATCATGATAGAAAACTGATAGAAAACTTTCGTGATAGAAAACTATCATGATAGAAAACTATCGTGATAGAAAGCTTTGCAGATATTTGCATATCAACGCTGATAAACGCAGGTATACGCACATCTAAGCAGATAAACGCAGATCTACGCTGATATACGCAGGTCTACGCAGATGTACGCAGATCTACGCAGATCAACGCAGATGTACGCAGATATATGCCAAATTACGCAAATATGCGCAGATCTACGCAAATATACGCAGACCTGCGTAGATATACGCAGGTCTACGTGGGTTTACGCAGGTAAACGCAGATATACGCAGATAGAAAACTATCTTGATAGAAAACTGTCATGATAGAAAACTATCATGATTGAAAACTATCGTGATAGAAAACTATCATGATAGAAAACTATCATGATAGAAAACTATCATGATAGAAAACTATCGTGATAGAAAACTATCATGATAGAAAACTATCATGATAGAAAACTATCGTGGTAAGATACTATCATGATAGAAAACTTTCGTGATAGAAAACTATCATGATAGAAAACTAATGTGATAGAAAACTATCATGATAGAAAATTTTCGTGATAGAAAACTATCATGATAGAAAACTATCGTGATAGAAAACTATCATGATAGAAAACTTTCATGATAGAAAACTATCAAAAAAAGAAAACTATCGTGATAGAAAACTATCATGATAGAAAACTATCATGATAGAAACCTATCATGATAGAAAACTTTCATGATAGAAAACTATCGTGATAGAAAACTATCATGATAGAAAACTATCGTGATAGAAAACTATCATGATAGAAAACTATCATGATAGAAAACTATCATGATAGAAAACTATTGTGGTAAAAAACTATCATGATAGAAAACTTTCGTGATAGAAAACTATCATGATAGTAAACTATCGTGGTAGAAAACTATCATGCTAGAAAACTATCGTGATAGAAAACTATCATGATAGAAAACTATCGTGATAGAAAACTATCATGATAGAAAACTATCGTGGTAGAAAACTATCATGATAGAAAACAATCATGATAGAAAACTATCATGATAGAAAACTAATGTGATAGAAAACTATCATGATAGAAAACTATCATGATAGAAAACTATAATGATAGAAAACTATCATGATAGAAAGCTATCATGATAGAAAACTATCATGATAGAAAACAATCGTGATAGAAAACTATCATGATAGAAAACTATCATGATAGAAAACTATCGTGGTAGAAAACTATCATGATAGAAAACAATCATGATAGAAATCTATCATGATAGAAAACTATCGTGATAGAAAACTATCGTGATAGAAAACTATCGTGATAGAAAACTATCATGATAGAAAACTATCATGATAGAAAACTATCATGATAGAAAACTATTGTTGTAAAAAACTATCATGATAGAAAACTTTCGTGATAGAAAACTATCATGATAGTAAACTATCGTGGTAGAAAACTATCATGCTAGAAAACTATCATGATGGAAAACTATCGTGATAGAAAACTATCATGATAGAAAACTATCATGATAGAAAACTATCGTGATAGAAAACTATCATGATAGAAAACTATCATGATAGAAAACTATCATGATAGAAAACTAATGTGATAGAAAACTATCATGATAGAAAACTATCATGATAGAAAACTATAATGATAGAAAACTATCATGATAGAAAGCTATCATGATAGAAAACTATCATGATAGAAAACAATCGTGATAGAAAACTATCATGATAGAAAACTATCATGATAGAAAACTATCGTGATAGAAAACTATCATGATAGAAAACTATCGTGATAGAAAACTATTATGATAGAAAACTATCGTGGTAGAAAACTATCATGATAGAAAACAATCATGATAGAAAACTTTCATGATATAAAATTATCGTGATAGAAAACCATCATGATAGAAAACTATCGTGATAGGAAGCTTCAGATATACGCAGGTATACGCAGGTCTAAGCTGATATACGCAGATCTAAGCAGATAACCGCGGGTATACGCAGGACAAACGCAGATATACGCTGGTCTATGTTGATATAAGCAGATGTACGCAGATGTTAGCAGATATACGCCAAACAGATACACGCAGATTTACGCAAATCTACGCAGACATACGCAGATATACGCAGGTCTACGCAGATGTACGCAGATCTACGCAGATCAACGCTGATATGCGCAGATCTATGCAAATATACGCAGATCTGCGTAGATATACGCAGGTCTACGTCGGTTAACACAGATATACGCAGATATACGTTGATAGAAAACTATCATGATAGAAAGCTATCTTGTAGGAAAACTATCATGATAGAAAACTGATAGAAAACTGATAGAAAACTATCGCGACAGAAAACTATCATGATAGAAAATTATCGTGATAGAAAGCTTCGCAGATATTCGCATATCCACGCTGATATACGCAGGGCTACGCAGATGTTCGCAGATCACACAGATGTACGCAGATATATGCCAAATTACGCAAATATGCGCAGATCTACGCAAATATACGCAAATCTGCGTAGATATACGCAGGTCTACGTGGGTTTACACAGGTATACGCAGATATTCGCAGATAGAAAACTATCATGATAGAAAACTATCATGATAGAAAACTATCGTAATAGAAATCTTCGCAGATATACGCAGATCTACGCTGCTATACGCAGGTATACGCAGATCTACGCAAATCAACGCAGATGTACGCAGATATACGCCAAATTATGCAAACATGCGCAGATTTACGCAAAAATACGCAGTTCTGCGTACATATACGCAGGTCTACGTGGGTTAACGCAGGTATACGCAGATATACGCAGATAGAAAACTATCATGATAGAAAACTATCATGATAGAAAACTATCATGATAGAAAACTATCTTGTAGGAAAACTATCATGATAGAAAACTATCATGATAGAAAACTGATAGAAAACTTTCGTGATAGAAAACTATCATGATAGAAAACTATCGTGATAGAAAGCTTTGCAGATATTTGCATATCAACGCTGATATACGCAGATATACGCAGATCTAAGCAGATAAACGCAGATCTACGCTGATATACGCAGGTCTACGCAATTTTCGTGATAGAAAACTATCATGATAGAAAACTATCATGATAGAAAACTATCGTGATAGAAAACTATCGTGATAGAAAACTATCATGATAGAAAACTTTCGTGATAGAAAACTATCATGATAGAAAACTATCATGATAGAAAACTTTCATGATAGAAAACTATCATGATAGAAAACTATCATGATAGAAAACTATCACGATAGTTTTTTATCACGATAGTTTTCTATCATGATAGTTTTCTATCATGATAGTTTTCTATCATGATAGTTTTCTATCATGATAGTTTTCTAGCTTGATATTTTTCTATCATGATAGTTTTCTATCACGATAGTTTTCTATCACGATAGTTTTCTATCATGATAGTTTTCTATCATGATAGTTTTCTATCACGAAAATTTTCTATCATGATAGTTTTCTACCACGATAGTTTTCTATCATGATAGTTTTCTATCACGATAGTTTTCTATCATGATAGTTTTCTATCACGATAGTTTTTTATCATGATAGTTTTCTATCATGATAGTTTTCTATCACAATTGTTTTCTATCATGATAGTATTCTATCATGATAGTTTTCTATCATAATAGTTTTCTATCATTATAGTTTTCTATCATGATAGTTTTCTATCGTATATCTGCGTAGACCTACGTATATCAGCGTAGAACTGCGTTTATCTGCTTAGATCTGCGTAAACCTGCGTATATCAGCGTTGATATGCGAATATCTGCAAAGCTTTCTATCACGATAGTTTTCTATCATTATAGTTTTCTATCATGATAGTTTTCTATCATGATAGTTTTCTATCAGGATAGTTTTCTATCACATTAGTTTTCTATCATGATAGTTTTCTATCATGATAGTTTTCTATCATGATAGCTTTCTATCATGATAGTTTTCTATCATGATAGTTTTCTATCACGATAGTTTTCTATCATGATAATTTTCTATCATGATAGTTTTCTATCATGATAGTTTTCTATCACGATAGTTTTCTAACATGATATTTTTCTATCACGATAGTTTTCTATCATGAAAGTTTTCTATCATGATAGTTTTCTATCATGATAGTTTTCTATCACGATAGTTTTCTATCATGATAGTTTTCTATCACGATAGTTTTCTATCACATTAGTTTTCTATCATGATAGCTTTCTATCATGATAGTTTTCTATCATGATAGTTTTCTATCACGATAGTTTTCTATCATGATAGTTTTCTATCATGATAGTTTTCTATCACGATAGTTTTCTATCATGATAGTTTTCTATCATGATAGTTTTCTATCACGATAGTTTTCTATCATGATAGTTTTCTATCATGATAGTTTTCTATCACGATAGTTTTCTATCATGATAGTTTTCTATCATGATAGTTTTCTATCATGATAGCTTTCTATCATGATAGTTTTCTATCATGATAGTTTTCTATCACGATAGTTTTCTATCATGATAATTTTCTATCATGATAGTTTTCTATCATGATAGTTTTCTATCACGATAGTTTTCTAACATGATATTTTTCTATCACGATAGTTTTCTATCATGAAAGTTTTCTATCATGATAGTTTTCTATCATGATAGTTTTCTATCACGATAGTTTTCTATCATGATAGTTTTCTATCACGATAGTTTTCTATCACATTAGTTTTCTATCATGATAGCTTTCTATCATGATAGTTTTCTATCATGATAGTTTTCTATCACGATAGTTTTCTATCATGATAGTTTTCTATCATGATAGTTTTCTATCACGATAGTTTTCTATCATGATAGTTTTCTATCATGATAGTTTTCTATCATGATAGCTTTCTATCATGATAGTTTTCTATCACGATAGTTTTCTAACATGATATTTTTCTATCACGATAGTTTTCTATCATGAAAGTTTTCTATCATGATAGTTTTCTATCATGATATTTTTCTATCACGATAGTTTTCTATCACGATAGTTCTCTATCATGATAGTTTTCCATCATGATAGTTTTCTATCATGATAGTTTTCTATCATGATAGTTTTCTATCATGATAGTTTTCTATCACGATAGTTTTCCATCATGATAGTTTTCTATCATGATAGTTTTCTATCATGATAGTTTTCTATCATGACAGTTTTCTATCAAGATAGTTTTCTATCTACGTATATCTGCGTATACCTGCGTAAACCCTCGTAGACCTGCGTTGATCTGCGTAGATCTGCATACATCTGCGTAGACCTGCGTATATCAGCGTAGATCTGCGTTTATCTGCTTAGATCTGCGTATATCTGCGTATATCAGCGTTGATATGCAAATATCTGCAAAGCTTTCTATCACGATAGTTTTCTATCATGATAGTTTTCTATCACGAAAGTTTTCTATCAGTTTTCTATCATGATAGTTTTCAATCATGATAGTTTTCCTACAAGATAGTTTTCTATCATGATAGTTTTCTATCATGATAGTTTTCTATCATGATAGTTTTCTATCACGATAATTTTCTATCATGATAGTTTTCTACCACGATAGTTTTCTATCATGATAGTTTTCTATCACGATAGTTTTCTATCATGATAGTTTTTTACCACGATAGTTTTCTATCATGATAGTTTTCTATCATGATAGTTTTCTATCATGATAGTTTTCTATCATGATAGTTTTATATCACGATAGTTAACTATCATGATAGTTTTCTATCATGACAGTTTTCTATCAAGATAGTTTTCTATCTGCGTATATCTGCGTATACCTGCGAAAACCCACGTAGACCTGCGTATATCTACGCAGATCTGCGTGTATTTGCGTAGGTCTGCGCATATTTGCGTAATTTGGCATATATCTGCAAACATCTGCGTTGATCTGCGTAGATCTGCGAACATCTGCGTAGACCTTCGTATATCAGCGTAGATCTGCGTTTATCTGCTTAGATCTGCGTATATCAGCGTTGATATGCGAATATCTGCAAAGCTTTCTATCACGATAGTTTTCTATCATTATAGTTTTCTATCATGATATTTTTCTATCATGATAGTTTTCTATCATGATAGTTTTCTATCACATTAGTTTTCTATCATGATAGTTTTCTATCATGATAGTTTTCTATCATGATAGTTTTCTATCACGATAGTTTTCTATCATTATAGTTTTCTATCATGATAGTTTTCTATCACGATAGTTTTCTATCATGATAGTTTTCTATCATGATAGTTTTCTATCACGATAGTTTTCTAGCATGATATTTTTCTATCACGATAGTTTTCTATCATGAAAGTTTTCTATCATGATAGTTTTCTATTATGATAGTTTTCTATCACGATAGTTTTCTATCATGATAGTTTTCTATCACGATAGTTTTCTATCATGATAGTTTTCTATCATGATAGTTTTCTATCACGATAGTTTTCTATCATAATAGTTTTCTATCATGATAGTTTTCTATCATGATAGTTTTCTATCACGATAGTTTTCTATCATGATAGTTTTCTATCATGACAGTTTTCTATCAAGATAGTTTTCTTTCTGCGTATATCTGCGAATACCTGCGTAAACCCACGTAGACCTGCGTATATCTACGCAGATCTGCGTTTTCTATTAGTTTTCTATCATGATAAATTTCTATCATGATAGTTTTCCTACAAGATAGTTTTCTATCATGATAGTTTTCTATCATGATAGTTTTCTATCTGCTTATATCTGCGTATACCTGCGTTAACCCACGTAGACCTGCGTATATGTACGCAGATCTGCGTATATTTGCGTAAATCTGCGCATGTTTGCATAATTTGGCGTATATCTGCGTACATCTGCGTTGATTTGCGTAGATCTGCGTATACCTGCGTATAGCAGCGTAGATCTGCGTATATCTGCGAAGATTTCTATTACGATAGTTTTCTATCATGATAGTTTTCTATCATGATAGTTTTCTGTCATGATAGTTTTCTATCTGCGAATATCTGCGTATACCTGTGTAAACCCACGTAGACCTGCGTATATCTACGCAGATTTGCGTATATTTGCGTAGATCTGCGCATATTTGCGTAATTTGGCATATATCTGCGTACATCTGTGTGATCTGCGTAGATCTGCGCACATCTGCGTAGCCCTGCGTATATCAGCGTGGATATGCGAATATCTGCGAAGCTTTCTATCTCGATAGTTTTCTATCATGATAGTTTTCTATCGCGATAGTTTTCTATCAGTTTTCTATCAGTTTTCTATCATGATATTTTTCCTACAAGATAGCTTTCTATCATGATAGTTTTCTATCTACGTATATCTGCGTATATCTGTGTAAATCGACGTAGACCTGCGTATATCTACGCAGATCTGCGTATATTTGCATAGATCTGCGCATATCAGCGTTGATCTGCGTAGATCTGCGTACATCTGCGTAGACCTGCGTATATCTGCGTATGTCTGCGTAGATTTGCGTAAATCTGCGTGTATCTGTTTGGCGTATATCTGCTAACATCTGCGTACATCTGCTTATATCAACATAGACCAGGGTATATCTGCGTTTGTCCTGCGTATACCCACGGTTATCTGCTTAGATCTGCGTATATCAGCTTAGACCTGCGTATACCTGCGTATATCTGAAGCTTCCTATCACGATAGTTTTCTATCATGATGGTTTTCTATCACGATAATTTTATATCATGAAAGTTTTCTATCATGATTGTTTTCTATCATGATAGTTTTCTACCACGATAGTTTTCTATCATGATAGTTTTCTATCACGATAGAAAACTATCATGATAGAAAACTATCATGATAGAAAACTATCATGATAGAAAACTATCGTGATAGAAAACTATCATGATAGAAAACTATCGTGATAGAAAACTATCATGATAGAAAACTATCATGATAGAAAACTATCATGATAGAAAACTAATGTGATAGAAAACTATCATGATAGAAAACTATCATGATAGAAAACTATCATGATAGAAAACTATCATGATAGAAAACTATCATGATAGAAAACTATCATGATAGAATACTATCATGATAGAAAAATATCATGACAGAAAACTATCGTGATAGAAAACTATCATGATAGAAAACTATCATGATAGAAAACTATCGTGATAGAAAACTATCATGATAGAAAACTATCATGATAGAAAACTTTCATGATATAAAATTATCGTGATAGAAAACTATCATGATAGAAAACTATCATGGTAGAAAACTATTATGATAGAAAACTATCATGATAGAAAACTATCGTGATAGAAAACTATCATGATAGAAAACTATCATGATAGAAAACAATCATGATAGAAAACCATCATGATAGAAAACTTTCATGATATTAAATTATCGTGATAGAAAACTATCGTGATAGAAAACTATCATGATAGAAAACTATCGTGGTAGAAAACTATCATGATAGAAAATTTTCGAGATAGAAAACTATCATGATAGAAAACAATCGTGATAGAAAACTATCATGATAGAAAACTATCGTGATAGAAAACTATCATGATAGAAAACTATCATGATAGAAAACTTTCATGATAGAAAACTATCGTGATAGAAAAATATCATGCTAGAAAACTATCGTGATAGAAAACTATCATGATAGAAAACTATCATGATAGAAAACTATCATGATAGAAAACTATCGTGATAGAAAACTATCATGATAGAAAACTATCATGATAGAAAACTATCATGATAGAAAACTATCATGATAGAAAACTATCGTGATAGAAAACTATCATGATAGAAAACTATCATGATAGAAAACTATCGTGATAGAAAACTATCATGATAGAAAACTATCATGATAGAAAACTATCATGATAGAAAACTAATGTGATAGAAAACTATCATGATAGAAAACTATCATGATAGAAAACTATCATGATAGAAAACTATAATGATAGAAAACTATCGTGATAGAAAGCTTTGCAGATATTCGCATATCAACGCTGATATACGCAGGTTTACGCAGATCTAAGCAGATAAACGCAGATCTACGCTGATATACGTAGGTCTACGCAGATATACGCAGATCTACGCAGATGAACGCAGATGTACGCAGATATACGCCAAATTACGCAAATATGCGCAGACCTACGCAAATATACGCAGATCTGCGTAGATATACGCAGGTCTACGTGGGTTTTTGCAGGTATACGCAGATATACGCAGATAGAAAACTATCTTGATAGAAAACTGTCATGATAGAAAACTATCATGATAGTTAACTATCGTGATAGAAAACTTTCATGATAGAAAACTATCATGATAGAAAACTATCATGATAGAAAACTATCATGATAGAAAACTATCGTGATAGAAAACTATCATGATAGAAAACTATCATGATAGAAAACTATCGTGATAGAAAACTATCATGATAGAAAACTATCGTGATAGAAAACTATCATGATAGAAAACTATCGTGATAGAAAACTATCATGATAGAAAAAAATCATGATAGAAAACTATCGTGGTAGAAAACTGTCATGATAGAAAACTATCATGATAGAAAACTATAGTGATAGAAAACTATCATGATAGAAAACTATCGTGATAGAAAACTATCATGATAGAAAACTATCGTGGTAGAAAACTATCATGATAGAAAATTTTCGTGATAGAAAACTATCATGATAGAAAACTATCGTGATAGAAAACTATCATGATAGAAAACTATCGTGATAGAAAACTATCGTGATAGAAAACTATCATGATAGAAAAATATCATGCTAGAAAACTATCGTGATAGAAAACTATCATGATAGAAAACTATCATGATAGAAAACTATCATGATAGAAAACTATCGTGATAGAAAACTATCATGATAGAAAACTATCATGATAGAAAACTATCATGATAGAAAACTATCATGATAGAAAACTATCGTGATAGAAAACTATCACGATAGAAAACTATCATGATAGAAAACTATCGTGATAGAAAACAATCATGATAGAAAACTATCATGATAGAAAACTATCATGATAGAAAACTAATGTGATAGAAAACTATCATGATAGAAAACTATCATGATAGAAAACTATCATAATAGAAAACTATAATGATAGAAAACTATCATGATAGAAAACTATCATGATAGAATACTATCATGATAGAAAACAATCGTGAAAGAAAACTATCATGATAGAAAACTATCATGATAGAAAACTAATGTGATAGAAAACTATCATGATAGAAAACTATCATGATAGAAAACTATCATGATAGAAAACTATCATGATAGAAAACTATCGTGATAGAAAACTATCTTGATAGAAAACTATCATGATAGAAAAATATCATGCTAGAAAACTATCGTGATAGAAAACTATCATGATAGAAAACTATCATGATAGAAAACTATCATGATAGAAAACTATCGTGATAGAAAACTATCATGATAGAAAACTATCATGATAGAAAACTATCATGATAGAAAACTATCATGATAGAAAACTATCATGATAGAATACTATCATGATAGAAAAATATCATGATAGAAAACTATCGTGATAGAAAACTATCATGATAGAAAACTATCATGATAGAAAACTATCGTGATAGAAAAATATCATGATAGAAAACTATCATGATAGAAAACTATCATGATAGAAAACTTTCATGATATAAAATTATCGTGATAGAAAACTATCATGTAAGAAAACTATCATGGTAGAAAACTATCATGATAGAAAACTATCATGATAGAAAACTATCGTGATAGAAAACTATCATGATAGAAAACTATCATGATAGAAAACTATCATGATAGAAAAATTTCATGATATAAAATTATCGTGATAGAAAACTATCGTGATAGAAAACTATCATGATAGAAAACTATCATGATAGAAAACTATCATGATAGAAAACTATCGTGATAGAAAACTATCATGATAGAAAACTACCATGATAGAAAACTATCGTGGTAGAAAACTATCATGATAGAAAATTTTCGTGATAAAAAACTATCATGATAGAAAACTATCGTGATAGAAAACTATCATGATAGAAAACTATCATGATGAAAACTATCATGATAGAAAACTATCATGATAGAAAACTTTCATGATAGAAAACTATCGTGATAGACAAATATCATGCTAGAAAACTATCGTGATAGAAAACTATCATGATAGAAAACTATCATGATAGAAAACTATCATGATAGAAAACTATCGTGATATAAAACTATCATGATAGAAAACTATCGTGATAGAAAACTATCATGATAGAAAACTATCGTGGTAGAAAACTATCATGATAGAAAATTTTCGTGATAGAAAACTATCATGATAGAAAACTATCGTGATAGAAAACTATCATGATAGAAAACTATCATGATAGAAAACTTTCATGATAGAAAACAATCGTGATAGAAAAATATCATGCTAGAAAACTATCGTTATAGAAAACTATCATGATAGAAAACTATCATGATAGAAAACGATCATGATTGAAAACTATCGTGATAGAAAACTATCATGATAGAAAACTATCATGATAGAAAACTATCATGATAGAAAACTATCATGATAGAAAACTATCGTGATAGAAAACTATCATGATAGAAAACTATCATGATAGAAAACTATCGTGATAGAAAACTATCATGATAGAAAACTATCATGATAGAAAACTATCATGATAAAAAACTAATGTGATAGAAAACTATCATGATAGAAAACTATCATGATAGAAAACTATCATGATAGAAAACTATAATGATAGAAAACTATCGTGATAGAAAGCTTTGCAGATATTCGCATATCAACGCTGATATACGCAGGTTTACGCAGATCTAAGCAGATAAACGCAGATCTACGCTGATATACGTAGGTCTACGCAGATATACGCAGATCTACGCAGATCAACGCAGATGTACGCAGATATATGCCAAATTACGCAAATATGCGCAGACCTACGCAAATATACGCAGATCTGCGTAGTTATACGCAGGTCTACGTGGGTTTTCGCAGGTATACGCAGATATACGCAGATAGAAAACTATCTTGATAGAAAACTGTCATGATAGAAAACTATCATGATAGTTAACTATCGTGATAGAAAACTATCATGATAGAAAACTATCATGATAGAAAACAATCATGATAGAAAACTATCGTGATAGAAAACTATCATGATAGAAAACTATCATGATAGCAAACTATCGTGATAGAAAACTATCATGATAGAAATTTATCGTGATAGAAAACTATCATGATAGAAAACTATCGTGAGAGAAAACTATCATGATAGAAAACTATCATGATAGAAAACTATCGTGGTAGAAAACTTTCATGATAGAAAACTATCGTGATAGACAAATATCATGCTAGAAAACTATCGTGATAGAAAACTATCATGATAGAAAACTATCATGATAGAAAACTATCATGATAGAAAACTATCGTGATATAAAACTATCATGATAGAAAACTATCGTGATAGAAAACTATCATGATAGAAAACTATCGTGGTAGAAAACTATCATGATAGAAAATTTTCGTGATAGAAAACTATCATGATAGAAAACTATCGTGATAGAAAACTATCATGATAGAAAACTATCGTGATAGAAAACTATCATGATAGAAAACTATCATGATAGAAAACTTTCATGATAGAAAACAATCGTGATAGAAAAATATCATGCTAGAAAACTATCGTTATAGAAAACTATCATGATAGAAAACTATCATGATAGAAAACGATCATGATAGAAAACTATCGTGATAGAAAACTATCATGATAGAAAACTATCATGATAGAGAACTATCATGATAGAAAACTATCATGATAGAAAACTATCATGATAGAAAACTATCATGATAGAAAACTATCGTGATAGAAAACTATCATGATAGAAAACTATCATAATAAAAAACTAATGTGATAGAAAACTATCATGATAGAAAACTATCATGATAGAAAACTATCATGATAGAAAACTATCATGATAGAAAACTATAATGATAGAAAACTATCGTGATAGAAAGCTTTGCAGATATTCGCATATCAACGCTGATATACGCAGGTTTACGCAGATCTAAGCAGATAAACACAGATCTACGCTGATATACGTAGGTCTACGCAGATATACGCAGATCTAGGCAGATCAACGCAGATGTACGCAGATATACGCCAAATTACGCAAATATGCGCAGACCTACGCAAATATACGCAGATTTGCGTAGATATACGCAGGTCTACGTGGGTTTTCGCAGGTATACGCAGATATACGCAGATAGAAAACTATCTTGATAGAAAACTGTCATGATAGAAAACTATCATGATAGTTAACTATCGTGATAGAAAACTATCATGATAGAAAACTATCATGATAGAAAACTATCGTAGTAGAAAACTATCATGATAGAAAATTTTCGTGATAGAAAACTATCATGATAGAAAACTATCGTGATAGAAAACCATCATGATAGAAAACTATCGTGATAGAAAACTATCGTGATAGAAATCTATCATGATAGAAAAATATCATGCTAGAAAACTATCGTGATAGAAAACTATCATGATAGAAAACTATCATGATAGAAAACTGTCATGATAGAAAACTATCGTGATAGAAAACTATCATGATAGAAAACTATAATGATAGAAACTATCATGATAGAAAACTATCATGATAGAAAACTATCGTAATAGAAAACTATCATGATAGAAAACTATCATGATAGAAAACTATCGTGATAGAAAGCTATCATGATAGAAAACTAATGTGATAGAAAACTATCATGATAGATAACTATCATGATAGAAAACTATCATGATAGAAAACTATAATGATAGAAAACTATCATGATAGAAAATTATCATGATAGAATACTATCATGATAGAAAACAATCGTGATAGAAAACTATCATGATAGAAAACTATCATGATAGAAAACTATCGTGATAGAAAACTATCATGATAGAAAACTATCGTGATAGAAAACTATCATGATAGAAAACTATCGTGGTAGAAAACTATCATGATAGAAAATTTTCGTGATAGAAAACTATCATGATAGAAAACTATCATGATAGAAAACTATCGTGATAGAAAACTATCGTGATAGAAAACTATCATGATAGAAAACTATCATGATAGAAAACTATCATGATAGAAAACTATCATGATAGAAAGCTATCATGATAGAAAACTAATGTGATAGAAAACTATCATGATAGAAAACTATCATGATAGAAAACTATCATGATAGAAAACTATCATGATAGAAAACTATCATGATAGAATACTATCATGATAGAAAACTATCATGATAGAAAACTATCATGATAGAAAACTATCATGATAGAAAACTATCGTGATAGAAAACTATCATGATAGAAAACTATCATGATAGAAAACTATCGTGATAGAAAACTATCATGATAGAAAACTATCATGATAGAAAGCTATCATGATAGAAAACTAATGTGATAGAAAACTATCATGATAGAAAACTATCATGATAGAAAACTATCATGATAGAAAGCTATCATGATAGAAAACTATCATGATAGAATACTATCATGATTGAAAAATATCATGATAGAAAACTATCGTGATAGAAAACTATCATGATAGAAAACTATCATGATAGAAAACTATCGTGATAGAAAACTATCATGATAGAAAACTATCATTATAGAAAACTATCATGATAGAAAACTTTCATGATATAAAATTATCGTGATAGAAAACTATCATGATAGAAAACTATCATGATAGAAAACTATCGTGATAGAAAGCTTCAGATATACGCAGGTATACGCAGGTCTAAGCTGATATACGCAGATCTAAGCAGATAACCGTGGGTATACGCAGGACAAACGCAGATATACGCTGGTCTATGTTGATATAAGCAGATGTACGCAGATGTTAGCAGATATACGCCAAACAGATACACGCAGATTTACGCAAATCTACGCAGACATACGCAGATATACGCAGGTCTACGCAGATGTACGCAGATCTACGCAGATCAACGCTGATATGCGCAGATCTATGCAAATATACGCAGATCTGCGTAGATATACGCAGGTCTACGTCGGTTAACACAGATATACGCAGATATCGCAGATCTAAGCAGATAACCGCGGGTATACGCAGGACAAACGCAGATATACGCTGGTCTATGTTGATATAAGACGATGTACGCAGATGTTAGCAGATATACGCCAAACAGATACAAGCAGATCTACGCAAATCTTCGCAGACATAAGCAGATATACGCAGGTCTACGCAGATGTACGCAGATCTTTGCAGATCAACGCTGATATGCGCAGATCTACGCAAATATACGCAGATCTGCGTAGATATACGCAGGTCTACGTGGGTTAACACAGATATACGCAGATATACGTAGATAGAAAACTATCATGATAGAAAACTATCATGATAGAATACTATCATGATAGAAAGCTATCTTGTAGGAAAACTATCATGATAGAAAACTATCATGATAGAAAACTGATAGAAATCTATCGCGATAGAAAACTATCATGATAGAAAACTATCGTGATAGAAAGCTTCGCAGATATTCGCATATCCACGCTGATATTGGCAGGGCTACGCAGATGTACGCAGATCTACGCAGATCAACGCAGATGTACGCAGATTTATGCCAAATTACGCAAATATGCGCAGATCTACGCAAATTTGCGTAGATATACGCAGGTCTACGTGGGTTTACACAGGTATACGCAGATATTCGCAGATAGAAAACTATCATGATAGAAAACTATCATGATAGAAATCTATCATGATAGCAAACTATCATGATAGAAAACTATCGTAATAGAAAGCTTCGCAGATATACGCAGATCTACGCTGCTAAGCGCAGGTATTCGCAGATCTACGCAAATCAACGCAGATGTATTCAGATATATGCCAAATTACGCAAATATGCGCAGACCTACGCAAATATACGCAGATCTGCGTAGATATACGCAGGTCTACGTAGCGTAGGTTTTCGCAGGTATACGCAGATATACGCAGAAAGAAAACAATCGTGATAGAAAACTATCATGATAGAAAACTATCGTGATAGAAAGCAACTTTCATGATATAAAATTATCGTGATAGAAAACTATCATGATAGAAAACTATCGTGATAGAAAGCTTTAGATATACGCAGGTATACGCAGGTCTAAGCTGATATACACAGATCTAAGCAGATAACCGCGGGTATACGCAGGACAAACGCAGATATACGCTGGTCAAAGTTGATATAAGCAGATGTACGCAGATGTAAGCAGATATACGCCAAACATATACACGCAGATCTACGCAAATCTACGCAGACATACGCAGATATACGCAGGTCTACGCAGATGTACGCAGATCTTTGCAGATCAACGCTGATATGCGCAGAGTTACGCAAATATACGCAGATCTGCGTAGATATACGCAGGTCTACGTGGGTTAACACAGATATACGCAGATATACGTAGATAGAAAACTATCATGACAGAAAACTATCATGATAGAATACTATCATGATAGAAAACTATCATGATAGAAAGCTATCTTGTAGGAAAACTATCATGATAAAAAACTGATAGAAATCTATCGCGATAGAAAACTATCATGATAGAAAACTATCGTGATAGAAAGCTTCGCAGATATTCGCATATCCACGCTGATATACGCAGGGCTACGCAGATGTACGCAGATCTACGCAGATCAACGCAGATGTACGCAGATATATGCCAAATTACGCAAATATGCGCAGATCTACGCAAATATACGCAAATCTGCGTAGATATACGCAGGTCTACGTGGGTTTTCGCAGGTATACGCAGATATTCGCAGATAGAAAACTATCATGATAGAAAACTATCATGATAGAAAACTATCATGATAGCAAACTATCATGATAGAAAACTATCGCAATAGAAAGCTTCGCAGATATACGCAGATCTACGCTGCTATACGCAGGTATACGCAGATCTACGCAAATCTACGCAGATGTACGCAGATATACGCCAAATTACGCAAAAATGCGCAGATTTACGCAAATATACGCAGATCTGCGTAGATATACGCAGGTCTACGTGGGTTTACGCAGGTATACGCAGATATACGCAGATAGAAAACTATCATGATAGAAAACTATCATGATAGAAAACTATCATGATAGAAAACTATCTTGTAAGAAAACTATCGTGATAGAAAACTATCATGATAGAAAACTGATAGAAAACTATCGTGATAGAAAACTATCATGATAGAAAACTATCGTGATAGAAAGCTTTGCAGATATTCGCATATCTACGCTGATATACGTAGGTCTACGCAGATGTACGCAGATCTACGCAGATCAACGCAGATGAACACAGATATATGCCAAATAACGCAAATATGCGCAGACCTTTGCAAATATACGCAGATCTGCGTAGATATACGCAGGTCTACGTGGGTTTTCGCAGGTATACGCAGATATACGCAGATCGAAAACTATCTTGATAGAAAACTGTCATGATAGAAAACTATCATGATAGTTAACTATTGTGATAGAAAACTATCATGATAGAAAACTATCATGATAGAAAACTATCATGATAGAAAACTATCGTGATAGAAAGCTATCATGATAGAAAACTATCATGATAGAAAACTATCGTGATAGAAAACTATCATGAAAGAAAACTATCGTGATAGAAAACTATCATGATAGAAAACTATCATGATAGAAAACTATCATGATAGAAAATTTTCGTGATAGAAAACTATCATGATAGAAAACTATCGTGATTGAAAACTATCATGATAGAAAACTATCGTGATAGAAAACTATCATGATAGAAAACTATCATGATAGAAAACTATCGTGATAGAAAACTATCATGATAGAAAACTATCATGATAGAAAACTATCATGATAGAAAACTATCATGATAGAAAACTATCATGATAGAAAACTATCATGATAGAAAACTATCGTGGTAGAAAACTATCATGATAGAAAACTATCGTGATAGAAAACTATCATGATAGAAAACTATCATGATAGAAAACTATCATGATAGAAAACTATCGTGGTAAAAAACTATCATGATAGAAAACTTTCGTGATAGAAAACTATCATGATAGAAAACTATCATGATAGTAAACTATCGTGATAGAAATCTATCATGATAGAAAACTATCATGAGAGAAAACTATCATGATAGAAAACTATCATGATAGAAAACTATCGTAATAGAAAGCTATCATGATAGAAAACTATCATAATAGAAAACTATCATGATATAAATTATCGTGATAGAAAACTATCATGATAGAAAACTATCGTGATAGAAAACTATCATGATAGAAAACTGTCGTGATAGAAAACTATCATGATAGAAAACTATCGTGATAGAACACTATCATGATAGAAAACTATCATGATAGTAAACTGTCGTGATAGAAAACTATCATGATAGAAAACTTTCGTGATAGAAAACTATCATGATAGAAAACTAATGTGATAGAAAACTATCATGATAGAAAGCTATCATGATAGAAAACTATCATAATAGAAAACTATCATGATATAAAATTATAGTGATAGAAAACTATCATGATAGAAAACTATCGTGATAGAAAATTATCCTGATAGAAAACTGTCGTGATAGAAAACTACCATGATAGAAAACTATCGTGATAAAACACTATCATGATAGAAAACTATCATGATAGAAAACTATCGTGATAGAAAACTATCATGATAGAAACCTATCATGATAGTAAAATATCATGCTAGAAAACTATCGTGATAGAAAACTATCATGATAGAAAACTATCATGATAGAAAACTATCATGATAGAAAACTATCGTGATAGAAAACTATCATGATAGAAAACTATCATGATAGAAAACTATCGTGGTAAAAAACTATCATGATAGAAAACTTTCGTGATAGAAAACTATCATGATAGAAAACTATCATGATAGTAAACTATCGTGATAGAAATCTATCATGATAGAAAACTATCATGAGAGAAAACTATCATGATAGAAAACTATCATGATAGAAAACTATCGTGATAGAAAGCTATCATGATAGAAAACTATCATAATAGAAAACTATCATGATATAAATTATCGTGATAGAAAACTATCATGATAGAAAACTATCGTGATAGAAAACTATCATGATAGAAAACTGTCGTGATAGAAAACTATCATGATAGAAAACTATCGTGATAGAACACTATCATGATAGAAAACTATCATGATAGTAAACTGTCGTGATAGAAAACTATCATGATAGAAAACTTTCGTGATAGAAAACTATCATGATAGAAAACTAATAAGATAGAAAACTATCATGATAGAAAGCTATCATGATAGAAAACTATCATAATAGAAAACTATCATGATATAAAATTATCGTGATAGAAAACTATCATGATAGAAAACTATCGTGATAGAAAATTATCCTGATAGAAAACTGTCGTGATAGAAAACTATCATGATAGAAAACTATCGTGATAAAACACTATCATGATAGAAAACTATCATGATAGAAAACTATCGTGATAGAAAGCTTCAGATATACGCAGGTATACGCAGGTCTAAGCAGATATACACAGATCAAGCAGATAACCGCGGGTATACGCAGGACAAACGCAGATATACGCTGGTCTATGTTGATATAAGCAGATGAACGCAGATGTTAGCAGATATACGCCAAACAGATACACACAGATCTACGCAAATCTACGCAGACATACGCAGATATACGCAGGTCTACGCAGATGCACGCAGATCTACGCAGATCTACGCAGATCAACGCAGATATGCGCAGATCTACGCAAATATACGCAGATCTGCGTAGATATACGCAGGTCTACGTGGGTTAACACAGATATACGCAGATATACGTAGATAGAAAACTATCATGATAGAAAACTATCATGATAGAAAACTATCATGATAGAAAGCTATCATGATAAAAAGCAATCTTGTAGGAAAACTATCATGATAGAAAACTATCATGATAGAAAACTGATAGAAAACTGATAGAAAACTATCGTGATAGAAAACTATCATGATAGAAAACTATCGTGATAGAAAGCATCGCAGATATTCGCATATCTACGCTGATATACGCAGGTCTACGCAGATATACGCAGATCTACGCAGATCAACTCAGATGTACGCAGATTTATGCCAAATTACGCAAATATGCGCAGATCTACGCAAATATACGAAAATTTGCGTAGATATACGCAGGTCTACGTGGGTTTACACAGGTATACGCAGATATTCGCAGATAGAAAACTATCATGATAGAAAACTATCGTGATAGAAAGCTTTGCAGATATTCGCATATCCACGCTGATATACGCAGGGCTACGCAGATGTACGCAGATCTACGCAGATCAACGCAGATGTACGCAGATATATGCCAAATTACGCAAATATGCGCAGATCTACGCAAATATACGCAAATCTGCGTAGATATACGCAGGTCTACGTGGGTTTACACAGGTATACGCAGATATTCGCAGATAGAAAACTATCATGATAGAAAACTATCTTGATAGAAAACTATCATGATAGAAAACTATCATGATAGCAAACTATCATGATAGAAAACTATCGTAATAGAAAGCTTCGCAGATATACGCGGATCTACGCTGCTATACGCAGGTATACGCAGATCTACGCAAATCAACGCAGATGTATGCAGATATACGCCAAATTACGCAAAAATGCGTAGATTTACGCAAATATACGCAGATCTGCGTAGATATACGCAGGTCTACGTGGGTTTACGCAGGTATACCCAGATATACGCAGATAGAAAACTATCATGATAGAAAACTATCATGATAGAAAACTATCATGATAGAAAACTATCATGATAGAAAACTATCTTGTAGGAAAACTATCGTGATAGAAAACTATCATGATAGAAAGCTATCTTGTAGGAAAACTATCATGATAGAAAACTGATAGAAATCTATCGCGATAGAAAACTATCATGATAGAAAACTATCGTGATAGAAAGCTTCGCAGATATTCGCATATCCACGCTGATATACGCAGGGCTACGCAGATGTACGCAGATCTACTCAGATCAACGCAGATGTACGCAGATATATGCCAAATTACGCAAATATGCGCAGATCTACGCAAATATACGCAAATTTGCGTAGATATACGCAGGTCTACGTGGGCTTACACAGGTATACGCAGATATTCGCAGATAGAAAACTATCATGATAGAAAACTATCGTGATAGAAAGCTTCGCAGATATTCGCATATCCACGCTGATATACGCAGGGCTACGCAGATGTACGCAGATCTACGCAGATCAACGCAGATGTACGCAGATATATGCCAAATTACGCAAATATGCGCAGATCTACGCAAATATACGCAAATCTGCGTAGATATACGCAGGTCTACGTGGGTTTACACAGGTATACGCAGATATTCGCAGATAGAAAACTATCATGATAGAAAACTATCATGATAGAAAACTATCATGATAGCAAACTATCATGATAGAAAACTATCGCAATAGAAAGCTTCGCAGATATACGCAGATCTACGCTGCTATACGCAGGTATACGCAGATCTACGCAAATCTACGCAGATGTACGCAGATATACGCCAAATTACGCAAAAATGCGCAGATTTACGCAAATATACGCAGATCTGCGTAGATATACGCAGGTCTACGTGGGTTTACGCAGGTATACGCAGATATACGCAGATAGAAAACTATCATGATAGAAAACTATCATGATAGAAAACTATCATGATAGAAAACTATCTTGTAAGAAAACTATCGTGATTGAATACTATCATGATAGAAAACTGATAGAAAACTATCGTGATAGAAAACTATCATGATAGAAAACTATCGTGATAGAAAGCTTTGCAGATATTCGCATATCTACGCTGATATACGTAGGTCTACGCAGATGTACGCAGATCTACGCAGATCAACGCAGATGAACACAGATATATGCCAAATAACGCAAATATGCGCAGACCTTTGCAAATATACGCAGATCTGCGTAGATATACGCAGGTCTACGTGGGTTTTCGCAGGTATACGCAGATATACGCAGATCGAAAACTATCTTGATAGAAAACTGTCATGATAGAAAACTATCATGATAGAAAACTATCATGATAGAAAACTATCATGATAGAAAACTATCGTGATAGAAAGCTATCATGATAGAAAACTATCATGATAGAAAACTATCGTGATAGAAAACTATCATGATAGAAAACTATCGTGATAGAAAACTATCATGAAAGAAAACTATCGTGATAGAAAACTATCATGATAGAAAACTATCGTGGTAGAAAACTATCATGATAGAAAATTTTCGTGATAGAAAACTATCATGATAGAAAACTATCGTGATTGAAAACTATCATGATAGAAAACTATCGTGATAGAAAACTATCATGATAGAAAACTATCATGATAGAAAACTATCGTGATAGAAAACTATCATGATAGAAAACTATCATGATAGAAAACTATCATGATAGAAAACTATCATGATAGAAAACTATCATGATAGAAAACTATCATGATAGAAAACTATCGTGATAGAAAACTATCATGATAGAAAACTATCGTGATAGAAAACTATCATGATAGAAAACTATCATGATAGAAAACTATCGTGGTAAAAAACTATCATGATAGAAAACTTTCGTGATAGAAAACTATCATGATAGAAAACTATCATGATAGTAAACTATCGTGATAGAAATCTATCATGATAGAAAACTATCATGAGAGAAAACTATCATGATAGAAAACTATCATGATAGAAAACTATCGTAATAGAAAGCTATCATGATAGAAAACTATCATGATAGAAAACTATCATGATAGAAAACTATCGTGATAGAAAACTATCATGATAGAAAACTATCATGATAGAAAACTATCGTGATAGAAAACAATCATGATAGAAAACTATCATGATAGAAAACTATCATGATAGAAAACTATCATGATAGAAAACTATCATGATAGAAAACTATCGTGATAGAAAGCTATCATGATAGAAAACTATCATGATAGAAAACTATCGTGATAGAAAACTATCATGATAGAAAACTATCGTGATAGAAAACTATCATGAAAGAAAACTATCGTGATAGAAAACTATCATGATAGAAAACTATCGTGGTAGAAAACTATCATGATAGAAAATTTTCGTGATAGAAAACTATCATGATAGAAAACTATCGTGATTGAAAACTATCATGATAGAAAACTATCGTGATAGAAAACTATCATGAAAGAAAACTATCATGATAGAAAACTATCGTGATAGAAAACTATCATGATAGAAAACTATCATGATAGAAAACTATCATGATAGAAAACTATCATGATAGAAAACTATCATGATAGAAAACTATCATGATAGAAAACTATCATGATAGAAAACTATCGTGATAGAAAACTATCATGATAGAAAACTATCGTGATAGAAAACTATCATGATAGAAAACTATCATGATAGAAAACTATCGTGGTAAAAAACTATCATGATAGAAAACTTTCGTGATAGAAAACTATCATGATAGAAAACTATCATGATAGTAAACTATCGTGATAGAAATCTATCATGATAGAAAACTATCATGAGAGAAAACTATCATGATAGAAAACTATCATGATAGAAAACTATCGTAATAGAAAGCTATCATGATAGAAAACTATCATAATAGAAAACTATCATGATATAAATTATCGTGATAGAAAACTATCATGATAGAAAACTATCGTGATAGAAAACTATCATGATAGAAAACTGTCGTGATAGAAAACTATCATGATAGAAAACTATCGTGATAGAACACTATCATGATAGAAAACTATCATGATAGTAAACTGTCGTGATAGAAAACTATCATGATAGAAAACTTTCGTGATAGAAAACTATCATGATAGAAAACTAATGTGATAGAAAACTATCATGATAGAAAGCTATCATGATAGAAAACTATCATAATAGAAAACTATCATGATATAAAATTATCGTGATAGAAAACTATCATGATAGAAAACTATCGTGATAGAAAATTATCCTGATAGAAAACTGTCGTGATAGAAAACTATCATGATAGAAAACTATCGTGATAAAACACTATCATGATAGAAAACTATCATGATAGAAAACTATCGTGATAGAAAACTATCATGATAGAAACCTATCATGATAGTAAAATATCATGCTAGAAAACTATCGTGATAGAAAACTATCATGATAGAAAACTATCATGATAGAAAACTATCATGATAGAAAACTATCGTGATAGAAAACTATCATGATAGAAAACTATCATGATAGAAAACTATCGTGGTAAAAAACTATCATGATAGAAAACTTTCGTGATAGAAAACTATCATGATAGAAAACTATCATGATAGTAAACTATCGTGATAGAAATCTATCATGATAGAAAACTATCATGAGAGAAAACTATCATGATAGAAAACTATCATGATAGAAAACTATCGTGATAGAAAGCTATCATGATAGAAAACTATCATAATAGAAAACTATCATGATATAAATTATCGTGATAGAAAACTATCATGATAGAAAACTATCGTGATAGAAAACTATCATGATAGAAAACTGTCGTGATAGAAAACTATCATGATAGAAAACTATCGTGATAGAACACTATCATGATAGAAAACTATCATGATAGTAAACTGTCGTGATAGAAAACTATCATGATAGAAAACTTTCGTGATAGAAAACTATCATGATAGAAAACTAATGTGATAGAAAACTATCATGATAGAAAGCTATCATGATAGAAAACTATCATAATAGAAAACTATCATGATATAAAATTATCGTGATAGAAAACTATCATGATAGAAAACTATCGTGATAGAAAATTATCCTGATAGAAAACTGTCGTGATAGAAAACTATCATGATAGAAAACTATCGTGATAAAACACTATCATGATAGAAAACTATCATGATAGAAAACTATCGTGATAGAAAGCTTCAGATATACGCAGGTATACGCAGGTCTAAGCAGATATACACAGATCAAGCAGATAACCGCGGGTATACGCAGGACAAACGCAGATATACGCTGGTCTATGTTGATATAAGCAGATGAACGCAGATGTTAGCAGATATACGCCAAACAGATACACACAGATCTACGCAAATCTACGCAGACATACGCAGATATACGCAGGTCTACGCAGATGCACGCAGATCTACGCAGATCTACGCAGATCAACGCAGATATGCGCAGATCTACGCAAATATACGCAGATCTGCGTAGATATACGCAGGTCTACGTGGGTTAACACAGATATACCCAGATATACGTAGATAGAAAACTATCATGATAGAAAACTATCATGATAGAAAACTATCATGATAGAAAGCTATCATGATAGAAAGCAATCTTGTAGGAAAACTATCATGATAGAAAACTATTATGATAGAAAACTGATAGAAAACTGATAGAAAACTATCGTGATAGAAAACTATCATGAAAGAAAACTATCGTGATAGAAAGCATCGCAGATATTCGCATATCTACGCTGATATACGCAGGTCTACGCAGATATACGCAGATCTACGCAGATCAACTCAGATGTACGCAGATTTATGCCAAATTACGCAAATATGCGCAGATCTACGCAAATTTGCGTAGATATACGCAGGTCTACGTGGGTTTACACAGGTATACGCTGATATTCGCAGATAGAAAACTATCATGATAGAAAACTATCGTGATAGAAAGCTTTGCAGATATTCGCATATCCACGCTGATATACGCAGGGCTACGCAGATGTACGCAGATCTACGCAGATCAACGCAGATGTACGCAGATATATGCCAAATTACGCAAATATGCGCAGATCTACGCAAATATACGCAAATCTGCGTAGATATACGCAGGTCTACGTGGGTTTACACAGGTATACGCAGATATTCGCAGATAGAAAACTATCATGATAGAAAACTATCTTGATAGAAAACTATCATGATAGAAAACTATCATGATAGCAAACTATCATGATAGAAAACTATCGTAATAGAAAGCTTCGCAGATATACGCGGATCTACGCTGCTATACGCAGGTATACGCAGATCTACGCAAATCAACGCAGATGTATGCAGATATACGCCAAATTACGCAAAAATGCGTAGATTTACGCAAATATACGCAGATCTGCGTAGATATACGCAGGTCTACGTGGGTTTACGCAGGTATACGCAGATATACGCAGATAGAAAACTATCATGATAGAAAACTATCATGATAGAAAACTATCATGATAGAAAACTATCATGATAGAAAACTATCTTGTAGGAAAACTATCGTGATAGAAAACTATCATGATAGAAAACTGATAGAAAACTATCGTGATAGAAAACTATCATGATAGAAAACTATCGTGATAGAAAGCTTTGCAGATATTCGCATATCAACGCTGATATACGCAGGTTTACGCAGATCTAAGCAGATAAACGCAGATCTACGCTGATATACGTAGGTCTACGCAGATGTACGCAGATCTACGCAGATGAACGCAGATGTACGCAGATATATGCCAAATTACGCAAATATGCGCAGATCTACGCAAATATACGCAAATCTGCGTAGATATACGCAGGTCTACGTGGGTTTACACAGGTATACGCAGATATTCGCAGATAGAAAATTATCATGATAGAAAACTATCGTGATAGAAAGCTTCGCAGATATTCGCATATCCACGCTGATATACGCAGGGCTACGCAGATGTACGCAGATCTACGCAGATCAACGCAGATGTACGCAGATATATGCCAAATTACGCAAATATGCGCAGATCTACGCAAATATACGCAAATCTGCGTAGATATACGCAGGTCTACGTGAGTTTACACAGGTATACGCAGATATTCGCAGATAGAAAACTATCATGATAGAAAACTATCTTGATAGAAAACTATCATGATAGAAAACTATCATGATAGCAAACTATCATGATAGAAAACTATCGTAATAGAAAGCTTCGCAGATATACGCGGATCTACGCTGCTATACGCAGGTATACGCAGATCTACGCAAATCAACGCAGATGTATGCAGATATACGCCAAATTACGCAAAAATGCGTAGATTTACGCAAATATACGCAGATCTGCGTAGATATACGCAGGTCTACGTGAGTTTTCGCAGGTATACGCAGATATACGCAGATCGAAAACTATCTTGATAGAAAACTGTCATGACAGAAAACTATCATGATAAAAAACTATCGTGATAGAAAACTATCATGATAGAAAACAATCATGATAGAAAACTATCATGATAGAAAACTATCGTGATAGAAAACTATCATGATAGATAATTATCATGATAGAAAACTATCATGATAGAAAACTACCATGATAGAAAACTATCGTGATAGAAAACTATCATGATAGAAAAATATCGTGATAGAAAACTATCATGATAGAAAACTATCATGATAGAAAACTATCGTGGTAGAAAACTATCATGATAGAAAATTTTCGTGATAGAAAACTATCATGATAGAAAACTATCGTGATAGAAAACTATCATGATAGAAAACTATCGTGATAGAAAACTATCATGATAGAAAACTATCATGATAGAAAGCTTTCATGATAGAAAACTATCGTGATAGAAAACTATCCTGATAGAAAACTGTCGTGATAGAAAACTATCATGATAGAAAACTATCGTGATAGAACACAATCATGATAGAAAACTATCATGATAGTAAACTGTCGTGATAGAAAACTATCATGATAGAAAACTATCGTGATAGAAATCTATCATGATAGAAAACTATCATGAGAGAAAACTATTATGATAGAAAACTATCATGATAGAAAACTATCGTGATAGAAAGCTATCATGATAGAAAACTATCATAATAGAAAACTATCATGATATAAAATTATCGTGATAGAAAACTATCATGATAGAAAACTATCGTGATAGAAAACTATCCTGATAGAAAACTGTCGTGATAGAAAACTATCATGATAGAAAATTATCGTGATAGAACACTGTCATGATAGAAAACTATCATGACAGTAAACTGTCGTGATAGAAAACTATCATGATAGAAAACTTTCGTGATAGAAAACTATCATGATAGAAAACTAATGTGATAGAAAACTATCGTGATAGAAAGCTATCATGATAGAAAACTATCATGATAGAAAACTATCGTGATAGAAAACTATCATCATAGAATACTATCATGATAGAAGACTAATGTGATAGAAAACTATCATGATAGAAAACTATCATGATAGAACACTATCATGATAGAAAACTATCATGATAGAACACTATCATGATAGAAAACTATCATGATAGAAAACTATCGTGATAGAAAACTATCATGATAGAAAACTATCATGTAAGAAAAATATCATGATAGAAAACTATCGTGATAGAAAACTATCATGATAGAAAACTATCATGATACAAAACTATCATGATAGAAAATTATCGTGACAGAAAACTATCATGATAGAAAACTATCGTGATAGAAAGCTTCAGATATACGCAGGTATACGCAGGTCTAAGCAGATATACACAGATCTAAGCAGATAACCGCGGGTATACGCAGGACAAACGCAGATATACGCTGGTCTATGTTGATATAAGCAGATGAACGCAGATGTAAGCAGATATACACCAAACAGATACACGCAGATCTACGCAAATCTACGCAGACATACGCAGATATACGCACGTCTACGCAGATGCACGCAGATCTACGCAGATCTACGCAGATCAACGCAGATATTCGCAGATCTACGCAAATATACGCAGATCTGCGTAGATATACGCAGGTCTACGTGGGTTAACACAGATATACGCAGATATACGTAGATAGAAAACTATCATGATAGAAAACTATCATGATAGAAAACTATCATGATAGAAAGCTATCATGATAGAAAGCAATCTTGTAGGAAAACTATCATGATAGAAAACTATCATGATAGAAAGCTGATAGAAAACTGATAGAAAACTATCGCGATAGAAAACTATCATGATAGAAAACTATCATGATAGAAAGCATCGCAGATATTCGCATATCTACGCTAATATACGCAGGTCTACGCAGATGTACGCAGATCTACGCAGATCAACGCAGATGTACGCAGATTTATGCCAAATTACGCAAATATGCGCAGATCTACGCAAATATACGCAAATCTGCGTAGATATACGCAGGTCTACGTGGGTTTACACAGGTATACGATGATATTCGCAGATAGAAAACTATCATGATAGAAAACTATCATGATAGAAAATTATCATGATAGCAAACTATCATGATAGAAAACTATCATGATAGAAAACTATCGTGATAGAAAGCTTCACAGATATACGCCGATCAACGCTACTATACGCAGGTATACGCAGATCTACGCAAATCAACGCAGATGTTCGCAGATATACGCCAAATTACGCAAATATGCGCAGATTTACGCAAATATACGCAAATCTGCGTAGATATACGCAGGTCTACGTGGGTTTACGCAGGTATACGCAGATATACGCAGATAGAAAACTATCATGATAGAAAACTATCATGATAGAAAACTATCATAATAGAAAACTATCTTGTAGGAAAACTATCATGATAGAAAACTATCATGATAGAAAACTATCTTGTAGGAAAACTATCGTGATAGAAAACTATCATGATAGAAAACTGATAGAAAACTATCGTAATAGAAAACTATCATGATAGAAAACTATCGTGATAGAAAGCTTTGCAGATATTCGCATATCAACGCTGATATACGCAGGTTTACGCAGATCTAAGCAGATAAACGCAGATCTACGCTGATATACGCAGGTCTACGCAGATGTACGCAGTTCTACGCAGATCAACGCAGATGTACGCAGATATATGCCAAATTACGCAAATATGTGCAGACCTACGCAAATATACGCAGATCTGCGTAGATATACGCAGGTCTACGTGCGTTTTCTCAGATATACGCAGATATACGCAGATCGAAAAATATCTTGATAGAAAACTGTCATGATAGAAAACTATCATGATAAAAAACTATCGTGATAGAAAACTATCATGATAGAAAACAATCATGATAGAAAACTATCATGATAGAAAACTATCGTGATAGAAAACTATCATGATAGATAATTATCATGAAAGAAAACTATCGTGATAGAAAACTACCATGATAGAAAACTATCGTGATAGAAAACTATAATGATAGAAAAATATCGTGATAGGAAACTATCATGATAGAAAACTATCATGATAGAAAACTATCGTGGTAGAAAACTATCATGATAGAAAATTTTCGTGATAGAAAACTATCATGATAGAAAACTATCGTGATAGAAAACTATCATGATAGAAAACTATCATGATAGAAAGCTTTCATGATAGAAAACTATCGTGATAGAAAACTATTCTGATAGAAAACTGTCGTGATAGAAAACTATCATGATAGAAAACTATCGTGATAGAACACTATCATGATAGAAAACTATCATGATAGTAAACTGTCGTGATAGAAAACTATCATGATAGAAAACTATCGTGATAGAAATCTATCATGATAGAAAACTATCATGAGAGAAAACTATCATGATAGAAAACTATCATGATAGAAAACTATCGTGATAGAAAGCTATCATGATAGAAAACTATCATAATAGAAAACTATCATGATATAAAATTATCGTGATAGAAAACTATCATGATAGAAAACTATCGTGATATAAAACTATCCTGATAGAAAACTGTCGTGATAGAAAACTATCATGATAGAAAACTATCGTGATAGAACACTATCATGATAGAAAACTATCATGATAGTAAACTGTCGTGATAGAAAACTATCATGATAGAAAACTTTCGTGATAGAAAACTATCATGATAGAAAACTAATGTGATAGAAAACTATCGTGATAGAAAGCTATCATGATAGAAAACTATCATAATAGAAAACTATCATGATATAAAATTATCGTGATAGAAAACTATCATGATAGAAAACTATCCTGATAGAAAACTGTCGTGATAGAAAACTATCATGATAGAAAGCTATCGTGATAGAACATTATCATGATAGAAAACTATCATGATAGAAAACTATCGTGATAGAAAACCATCATGATAGAAACCTATCATGATAGTAAAATATCATGCTAGAAAACTATCGTGATAGAAAACTATCATGATAGAAAACTATCATGATAGAAAACTATCGTGATAGAAAACTATCATGATAGAAAACTATCGTGATAGAAAACTATCATGATAGAAAACTATCATGATAGAAAACTATCATGATAGAAAACTATCGTGATAGAAAACTATCATCATAGAATACTATCATGATAGAAGACTAATGTGATAGAAAACTATCATGATAGAAAACTATCATGATAGAACACTATCATGATAGAAAACTATCATGATAGAAAACTATCGTGATAGAAAGCTATCATGATAGAAAACTATCATGTAAGAAAAATATCATGATAGAAAACTATCGTGATAGAAAACTATCATGATAGAAAACTATCATGATAGAAAACTATCATGATAGAAAATTATCGTGACAGAAAACTATCATGATAGAAAACTATCGTGATAGAAAGCTTCAGATATACGCAGGTATACGCAGGTCTAAGCAGATATACACAGATCTAAGCAGATAACCGCGGGTATACGCAGGACAAACGCAGATATACGCTGGTCTATGTTGATATAAGCAGATGAACGCAGATGTAAGCAGATATACGCCAAACAGATACACGCAGATCTACGCAAATCTACGCAGACATACGCAGATATACGCACGTCTACGCAGATGCACGCAGATCTACGCAGATCTACGCAGATCAACGCAGATATTCGCAGATCTACGCAAATATACGCAGATCTGCGTAGATATACGCAGGTCTACGTGGGTTAACACAGATATACGTAGATAGAAAACTATCATGATAGAAAACTATCACGATAGAAAACTATCATGATAGAAAGCTATCATGATAGAAAGCAATCTTGTAGGAAAACTATCATGATAGAAAACTATCATGATAGAAAGCTGATAGAAAACTATCGCGATAGAAAACTATCATGATAGAAAACTATCATGATAGAAAGCATCGCAGATATTTGCATATCTACGCTAATATACGCAGGTCTACGCAGATGTACGCAGATCTACGCAGATCAACGCAGATGTACGCAGATTTATGCCAAATTACGCAAATATGCGCAGATCTACGCAAATATACGCAAATCTGCGTAGATATACGCAGGTCTACGTGGGTTTACACAGGTATACGCAGATATTCGCAGATAGAAAACTATCATGATAGAAAACTATCATGATAGAAAATTATCATGATAGCAAACTATCATGATAGAAAACTATCATGATAGAAAACTATCGTGATAGAAAGCTTCACAGATATACGCAGATCAACGCTACTATACGCAGGTATACGCAGATCTACGCAAATCAACGCAGATGTTCGCAGATATACGCCAAATTACGCAAATATGCGCAGATTTACGCAAATATACGCAAATCTGCGTAGATATACGCAGGTCTACGTGGGTTTACGCAGATATACGCAGATATACGCAGATAGAAAACTATCATGATAGAAAACTATCATGATAGAAAACTTTCGTGATAGAAAACTATCATGATAGAAAACTATCGTGATAGAAAGCTTTGCAGATATCAAATATCAACGCTGATATACGCAGGTATACGCAGATCTTAGCAGATAAACGCAGATCTACGCTGATATACGCAGGTCTACGCAGATGTACGCAGATCTACGCAGATCAACGCAGATGTACGCAGATTTATGCCAATTTACGCAAATATGCGCAGATCTACGCAAATACACGCAGATCTGCGTAGATATACGCAGGTCTACGTGGGCTTACGCAGATAAACGCAGATAGAAAACCATCTTGATAGAAAACTATCATGATAGAAAACTATCATGATAGAAAACTATCGTGATAGAAAACTTTCATGATAGAAATCTATCATGATAGAAAACTATCATGATAGAAAACTATCGTGATAGAAAACTATCATGATAGAAAACTATCATGATAGAAAACTATCGTGATAGAAAACTATCATGATAGAAAACTATAGTGATAAAAAATTTTCCTGATAGAAAACTATCATGATAGAAAACTATCGTGATAGAAAACTATCATGATAGAAAACTATCGTGATAGAAAACTATTATGATAGAAAACTATCATGATAGAAAACTTTCATGATAGAAAACTATCGTGATAGAAAACTATCATGATAGAAAACTATCATGATAGAAAACTATCATGATAGAAAATTATTATGATAGAAAACTATCATGATAGAAAACTATCGCGATAGAAAACTATTATGATAGAAAACTATCGTGATAGAAAACTATCATGATAGAAAACTATCGTGGTAAGAAACTATCATGATAGAAAACTTTCGTGATAGAAAACTATCATGATAGAAAACTATCACGATAGAAAACTATCATGATAGAAAACTATCATGATAGAAAACTATCATGATAGAAAATTATCATGATCGAAAACTATCGTGATAGAAAACTATCATGGTAGAAAACTTTCGTGATAGAAAACTATCATGATAGAAAACTAATGTGATAGAAAACTATCATGATAGAAAACTATCGTGATAGAAAACTATCATGATAGAATACTATCATGATAGAAAACTATCGTGGTAGAAAACTATCATGATAGAAAACTATCGTGATAGAAAACTATCATGATAGAAAACTATCATGATAGAAAACTATCATGATATAAAATTATCATGACAGAAAACTATCATGATAGAAAACTATCGTGATAGAAAGCTTCAGATATACGCAGGTATTCGCAGGTCTAAGCAGATATACACAGATCTAAGCAGATAACCGCGGGTATACGCAGGACAAACGCAGATATACGCTGGTCTATGTTGATATAAGCAGATTTACGCAGATGTTAGCAGATAAACGCCAAACAGATACACGCAGATCTACGCAAATCTACGCAGACATACGCAGATATACGCAGGTCTACGCAGATGTACGCAGATCTACGCAGATCTACGCAGATCAACGCAGATATGCGCAGATCTACGCAAATATACGCAGATCTGCGTAGATATACGCAGGTCTACGTGGGTTTACAGAGATATACGCAGATATACGTAGATAGAAAACTATCATGATAGAAAACTATCATGATAGAGAGCAATCATGATAGAAAGCTATCTTGTAGGAAAACTATCATGATAGAAAACTATCATGATAGAAAACTGATAGAAACTGATAGAAAACTATCGCGATAGAAAACTATCATGATAGAAAACTTTCGTGATAGAAAGCTTTGCAGATACTCGCATATCTACGCTGATATACGCAGGTCTACGCAGATGTACGCAGATCTACGCAGATCAACGCAGATGTACGCAGATTTATGCCAAATTACGCAAATATGCGCAGATCTACGCAAATATTCGCAAATCTGCGTAGATATACGCAGGTCTACGTGGGTTTACACAGGTATACGCAGATATTCGCAGATATTCGCAGATAGAAAACTATCATGATAGAAAACTATCATGATAGAAAACTATCATGATAGCAAACTATCATGATAGAAAACTATCGTGATAGAAAGCTTTGCAGATATCGCATATCAACGCTGATATACGCAGGTATACGCAGATCTAAGCATATAAATGCAGATCTACGCTGATATACGCAGGTCTACGCAGATGTACGCAGATCTACGCAGATCAACGCAGATGTACGCAGATATATGCCAAATTACGCAAATATGCGCAGATCTACGCAAATATACGCAGATCTGCGTAGATATACGCAGGTCTACGTGGGCTTACGCAGGTTTACGCAGATATACGCAGATAGAAAACTATCTTGATAGAAAACTGTCATGACAGAAAACTATCATGATAGAAAACTATCGTGATAGAAAACTATCATGATAGAAAACTATCATGATAGAAAACTATCATGATAGAAAACTATCGTGATAGAAAACTATCATGATAGAAAACTATCATGATAGAAAACTTTCGTGATAGAAAACTATCATGATAGAAAACTATCGTGATAAAAAACTATCATGATAGAAAACTATCGTGATAGAAAACTATCATGATAGAAAACTATCATGATAGAAAACTATCGTGGTAGAAAACTATCATGATAGAAAATTTTCGTGATAGAAAACTATCATGATAGAAAACTATCGTGATAGAAAGCTTCAGATATACGCAGGTATACGAAGGTCTAAGCAGATATACACAGATCTAAGCAGATAACCACGGGTATACGCAGGACAAACGCAGATATACGCTGGTCTATGTGGTTTACACAAATATACGCAGATATACGTAGATAGAAAACTATCATGATAGAAAACAATCATGATAGAAAACTATCATGATAGAAAGCTATCTTGTAGGAAAACTATCATGATAGAAAACTGATAGAAAACTATCGCGATAGAAAACTATCATGATAGAAAACTATCGTGATAGAAAGCTTTGCAGATATTCGCATATCAACGCTGATATACGCAGGTTTACGCAGATCTAAGCAGATAAACGCAGATCTACGCTGATATACGTAGGTCTACGCAGATGTACGCAGATCTACGCAGATCAACGCAGATGTACGCAGATATATGCCAAATTACGCAAATATGTGCAGACCTACGCAAATATACGCAGATCTGCGTAGATATACGCAGGTCTACGTGGGTTTTCGCAGGTATACGCAGATATACGCAGATCGAAAAATATCTTGATAGAAAACTGTCATGATAGAAAACTATCATGATAAAAAACTATCGTGATAGAAAACTATCATGATAGAAAACAATCATGATAGAAAACTATCATGATAGAAAACTATCGTGATAGAAAACTATCATGATAGAAAATTATCATGATAGAAAACTATCGTGATAGAAAACTATCATGATAGAAAACTATCGTGATAGAAAACTATCATGATAGAAAAATATCGTGATAGAAAACTATCATGATAGAAAACTATCATGATAGAAAACTATCGTGGTAGAAAACTATCATGATAGAAAATTTTCGTGATAGAAAACTTTCATGATAGAAAACTATCGTGATAGAAAACTATCATGATAGAAAACTATAGTGATAGAAAACTATCATGATAGAAAACTATCATGATAGAAAGCTTTCATGATAGAAAGCTATCGTGATAGAAAACTATCCTGATAGAATACTGTCGTGATAGAAAACTATCATGATAGAAAACTATCGTGATAGAACACTATCATGATAGAAAACTATCATGATAGTAAACTGTCGTGATAGAAAACTATCATGATAGAAAACTATCGTGATAGAAATCTATCATGATAGAAAACTATCATGAGAGAAAAGTATCATGATAGAAAACTATCATGATAGAAAACTATCGTGATAGAAAGCTATCATGATAGAAAACTATCATAATAGAAAACTATCATGATATAAAATTATCGTGATAGAAAACTATCATGATAGAAAACTATCGTGATAGAAAACTATCCTGATAGAAAACTGTCGTGATAGAAAACTATCATGATAGAAAACTATCGTGATAGAACACTATCATGATAGAAAACTATCATGATAGTAAACTGTCGTGATAGAAAACTATCATGATAGAAAACTTTCGTGATAGAAAACTATCATGATAGAAAACTAATGTGATAGAAAACTATCGTGATAGAAAGCTATCATGATAGAAAACTATCATAATAGAAAACTATCATGATATAAGATTATCGTGATAGAAAATTATCATGAAAGAAAACTATCGTGATAGAAAACTATCCTGATAGAAAACTGTCGTGATAGAAAACTATCATGATAGAAAGCTATCGTGATAGAACACTATCATGACAGAAAACTATCATGATAGAAAACTATCGTGATAGAAAACCATCATGATAGAAACCTATCATGATAGTATAATATCATGCTAGAAAACTATCGTGATAGAAAACTATCATGATAGAAAACTATCATGATAGAAAACTATCATGATAGAAAATTATCGTGATAGAAAACTATCATGATAGAAAACTATCGTGATAGAAAACTATCATGATAGAAAACTATCATGATAGAAAACTATCATGATAGAAAACTATCGTGATAGAAAAATATCGTGATAGAATACTATCATGATAGAAGACTAATGTGATAGAAAACTATCATGATAGAAAACTATCATGATAGAAAACTATCATGATAGAATACTATCATGATAGAAAACTATCGTGATAGAAAACTATCATGATAGAAAACTATCATGTAAGAAAAATATCATGATAGAAAACTATCGTGATAGAAAACTATCATGATAGAAAACTATCATGATAGAAAACTATCATGATAGAAAACTATCGTGATAGAAAACTATCATGATAGAAAACTATCATGATATAAAATTATCGTGACAGAAAACTATCATGATAGAAAACTATCATGATAGAAAACTATCGTGATAGAAAGCTTCAGATATACGCAGGTATACGCAGGTCTAAGGAGATATACACAGATCTAAGCAGATAACCGCGGGTATACGCAGGACAAACGCAGATATACGCTGGTCTATGTTGATATAAGCAGATGAACGCAGATGTTAGCAGATATACACCGAACAGATACACGCAGATCTACGCAAATCTACGCAGACATACGCAGATATACGCACGTCTACGCAGATGCACGCAGATCTACGCAGATCTACGCAGATCAACGCAGATATGCGCAGATCTACGCAAATATACGCAAATCTGCGTAGATACACGCAGGTCTACGTGGGTTTACACAGGTATACGCAGATATTCGCAGATAGAAAACAATCATGATAGAAAACTATCACGATAGAAAATTATCATGATAGCAAACTATCATGCAGATCAACGCTACTATACGCAGGTATACGCAGATCTACGCAAATCAACGCAGATGTACGCAGATATACGCCAAATTACGCAAATATGCGCAGATCTACGCAAATATACGCAGATATGCGTAGATATACGCAGGTCTACGTGGGTTTACGCAGGTATACGCAGATAAACGCAGATAGAAAACTATCATGATAGAAAACTATCATGATAGAAAACTATCATGATAGAAAACTATCATGATAGAAAACTATCATGATAGAAAACTATCTTGTAGGAAAACTATCATGATAGAAAACTATCATGATAGAAAACTGATAGAAAACTTTCGTGATAGAAAACTATCATGATAGAAAACTATCGTGATAGAAAGCTTTGCAGATATCGCATATCAACGCTGATATACGCAGGTATACGCAGATCTTAGCAGATAAACGCAGATCTACGCTGATATACGCTGGTCTACGCAGATGTACGCAGATCAACGCAGATGTACGCAGATTTATGCCAAATTACGCAAATATGCGCAGATCTACGCAAATATACGCAGATCTGCGTAGATATACGCAGGTCTACGTGGGCTTACGCAGGTATACGCAGATATACGCAGATAGAAAACCATCTTGATAGAAAACTATAATGATAGAAAACTATCATGATAGAAAACTATCGTGATAGAAAACTATCATGATAGAAATCTATCATGATAGAAAACTATCATGATAGAAAACTATCATGATAGAAAACTATCGTGATAGAAAGCTTCAGATATACGCAGGTATACGAAGGTCTAAGCAGATATACACAGATCTAAGCAGATAAACACGGGTATACGCAGGACAAACGCAGATATACGCTGGTCTATGTGGTTTACACAAATATACGCAGATATACGTAGATAGAAAACTATCATGATAGAAAACAATCATGATAGAAAACTATCATGATAGAAAGCTATCTTGTAGGAAAACTATCATGATAGAAAACTGATAGAAAACTATCGCGATAGAAAACTATCATGATAGAAAACTATCGTGATAGAAAGCTTTGCAGATATTCGCATATCAACGCTGATATACGCAGGTTTACGCAGATCTAAGCAGATAAACGCAGATCTACGCTGATATACGTAGGTCTACGCAGATGTACGCAGATCTACGCAGATCAACGCAGATGTACGCAGATATATGCCAAATTACGCAAATATGTGCAGACCTACGCAAATATACGCAGATCTGCGTAGATATACGCAGGTCTACGTGGGTTTTCGCAGGTATACGCAGATATACGCAGATCGAAAAATATCTTGATAGAAAACTGTCATGATAGAAAACTATCATGATAAAAAACTATCGTGATAGAAAACTATCATGATAGAAAACAATCATGATAGAAAACTATCATGATAGAAAACTATCATGATAGAATACTATCATGATAGAAAACTATCGTGATAGAAAACTATCATGATAGAAAACTATCATGTAAGAAAAATATCATGATAGAAAACTATCGTGATAGAAAACTATCATGATAGAAAACTATCATGATAGAAAACTATCATGATAGAAAACTATCGTGATAGAACACTATCATGATAGAAAACTATCATGATAGTAAACTGTCGTGATAGAAAACTATCATGATAGAAAACTTTCGTGATAGAAAACTATCATGATAGAAAACTAATGTGATAGAAAACTATCGTGATAGAAAGCTATCATGATAGAAAACTATCATAATAGAAAACTATCATGATATAAGATTATCGTGATAGAAAATTATCATGAAAGAAAACTATCGTGATAGAAAACTATCCTGATAGAAAACTGTCGTGATAGAAAACTATCATGATAGAAAGCTATCGTGATAGAACACTATCATGACAGAAAACTATCATGATAGAAAACTATCGTGATAGAAAACCATCATGATAGAAACCTATCATGATAGTATAATATCATGCTAGAAAACTATCGTGATAGAAAACTATCATGATAGAAAACTATCATGATAGAAAACTATCATGATAGAAAATTATCGTGATAGAAAACTATCATGATAGAAAACTATCGTGATAGAAAACTATCATGATAGAAAACTATCATGATAGAAAACTATCATGATAGAAAACTATCGTGATAGAAAACTATCATGATAGAATACTATCATGATAGAAGACTAATGTGATAGAAAACTATCATGATAGAAAACTATCATGATAGAAAACTATCATGATAGAATACTATCATGATAGAAAACTATCGTGATAGAAAACTATCATGATAGAAAACTATCATGTAAGAAAAATATCATGATAGAAAACTATCGTGATAGAAAACTATCATGATAGAAAACTATCATGATAGAAAACTATCATGATAGAAAACTATCGTGATAGAAAACTATCATGATAGAAAACTATCATGATAGAAAACTATCATGATATAAAATTATCGTGACAGAAAACTATCATGATAGAAAACTATCATGATAGAAAACTATCGTGATAGAAAGCTTCAGATATACGCAGGTATACGCAGGTCTAAGCAGATATACACAGATCTAAGCAGATAACCGCGGGTATACGCAGGACAAACGCAGATATACGCTGGTCTATGTTGATATAAGCAGATGAACGCAGATGTTAGCAGATATACACCGAACAGATACACGCAGATCTACGCAAATCTACGCAGACATACGCAGATATACGCACGTCTACGCAGATGCACGCAGATCTACGCAGATCTACGCAGATCAACGCAGATATGCGCAGATCTACGCAAATATACGCAAATCTGCGTAGATACACGCAGGTCTACGTGGGTTTACACAGGTATACGCAGATATTCGCAGATAGAAAACAATCATGATAGAAAACTATCACGATAGAAAATTATCATGATAGCAAACTATCATGCAGATCAACGCTACTATACGCAGGTATACGCAGATCTACGCAAATCAACGCAGATGTACGCAGATATACGCCAAATTACGCAAATATGCGCAGATCTACGCAAATATACGCAGATATGCGTAGATATACGCAGGTCTACGTGGGTTTACGCAGGTATACGCAGATAAACGCAGATAGAAAACTATCATGATAGAAAACTATCATGATAGAAAACTATCATGATAGAAAACTATCATGATAGAAAACTATCATGATAGAAAACTATCTTGTAGGAAAACTATCATGATAGAAAACTATCATGATAGAAAACTGATAGAAAACTTTCGTGATAGAAAACTATCATGATAGAAAACTATCGTGATAGAAAGCTTTGCAGATATCGCATATCAACGCTGATATACGCAGGTATACGCAGATCTTAGCAGATAAACGCAGATCTACGCTGATATACGCTGGTCTACGCAGATGTACGCAGATCAACGCAGATGTACGCAGATTTATGCCAAATTACGCAAATATGCGCAGATCTACGCAAATATACGCAGATCTGCGTAGATATACGCAGGTCTACGTGGGCTTACGCAGGTATACGCAGATATACGCAGATAGAAAACCATCTTGATAGAAAACTATAATGATAGAAAACTATCATGATAGAAAACTATCGTGATAGAAAACTATCATGATAGAAATCTATCATGATAGAAAACTATCATGATAGAAAACTATCATGATAGAAAACTATCGTGATAGAAAGCTTCAGATATACGCAGGTATACGAAGGTCTAAGCAGATATACACAGATCTAAGCAGATAACCACGGGTATACGCAGGACAAACGCAGATATACGCTGGTCTATGTGGTTTACACAAATATACGCAGATATACGTAGATAGAAAACTATCATGATAGAAAACAATCATGATAGAAAACTATCATGATAGAAAGCTATCTTGTAGGAAAACTATCATGATAGAAAACTGATAGAAAACTATCGCGATAGAAAACTATCATGATAGAAAACTATCGTGATAGAAAGCTTTGCAGATATTCGCATATCAACGCTGATATACGCAGGTTTACGCAGATCTAAGCAGATTAACGCAGATCTACGCTGATATACGTAGGTCTACGCAGATGTACGCAGATCTACGCAGATCAACGCAGATGTACGCAGATATATGCCAAATTACGCAAATATGTGCAGACCTACGCAAATATACGCAGATCTGCGTAGATATACGCAGGTCTACGTGGGTTTTCGCAGGTATACGCAGATATACGCAGATCGAAAAATATCTTGATAGAAAACTGTCATGATAGAAAACTATCATGATAAAAAACTATCGTGATAGAAAACTATCATGATAGAAAACAATCATGATAGAAAACTATCATGATAGAAAACTATCGTGATAGAAAACTATCATGATAGAAAATTATCATGATAGAAAACTATCGTGATAGAAAACTATCATGATAGAAAACTATCGTGATAGAAAACTATCATGATAGAAAAATATCGTGATAGAAAACTATCATGATAGAAAACTATCATGATAGAAAACTATCGTGGTAGAAAACTATCATGATAGAAAATTTTCGTGATAGAAAACTTTCATGATAGAAAACTATCGTGATAGAAAACTATCATGATAGAAAACTATCGTGATAGAAAACTATCATGATAGAAAACTATCATGATAGAAAGCTTTCATGATAGAAAGCTATCGTGATAGAAAACTATCATGATAGTAAACTGTCGTGATAGAAAACTATCATGATAGAAAACTATCGTGATAGAAATCTATCATGATAGAAAACTATCATGAGAGAAAAGTATCATGATAGAAAACTATCATGATAGAAAACTATCGTGATAGAAAGCTATCATGATAGAAAACTATCATAATAGAAAACTATCATGATATAAAATAATCGTGATAGAAAACTATCATGATAGAAAACTATCGTGATAGAAAACTATCCTGATAGAAAACTGTCGTGATAGAAAACTATCATGATAGAAAACTATCGTGATAGAACACTATCATGATAGAAAACTATCATGATAGTAAACTGTCGTGATAGAAAACTATCATGATAGAAAACTTTCGTGATAGAAAACTATCATGATAGAAAACTAATGTGATAGAAAACTATCGTGATAGAAAGCTATCATGATAGAAAACTATCATAATAGAAAACTATCATGATATAAGATTATCGTGATAGAAAATTATCATGAAAGAAAACTATCGTGATAGAAAACTATCCTGATAGAAAACTGTCGTGATAGAAAACTATCATGATAGAAAGCTATCGTGATAGAACACTATCATGACAGAAAACTATCATGATAGAAAACTATCGTGATAGAAAACCATCATGATAGAAACCTATCATGATAGTATAATATCATGCTAGAAAACTATCGTGATAGAAAACTATCATGATAGAAAACTATCATGATAGAAAACTATCATGATAGAAAACTATCGTGATAGAAAACTATCATGATAGAAAACTATCGTGATAGAAAACTATCATGATAGAAAACTATCATGATAGAAAACTATCGTGATAGAAAACTATCATGATAGAATACTATCATGATAGAAGACTAATGTGATAGAAAACTATCATGATAGAAAACTATCATGATAGAAAACTATCATGATAGAATACTATCATGATAGAAAACTATCGTGATAGAAAACTATCATGATAGAAAACTATCATGTAAGAAAAATATCATGATAGAAAACTATCGTGATAGAAAACTATCATGATAGAAAACTATCATGATAGAAAACTATCATGATAGAAAACTATCGTGATAGAAAACTATCATGATAGAAAACTATCATGATAGAAAACTATCATGATATAAAATTATCGTGACAGAAAACTATCATGATAGAAAACTATCATGATAGAAAACTATCGTGATAGAAAGCTTCAGATATACGCAGGTATACGCAGGTCTAAGCAGATATACACAGATCTAAGCAGATAACCGCGGGTATACGCAGGACAAACGCAGATATACGCTGGTCTATGTTGATATAAGCAGATGAACGCAGATGTTAGCAGATATACACCGAACAGATACACGCAGATCTACGCAAATCTACGCAGACATACGCAGATATACGCACGTCTACGCAGATGCACGCAGATCTACGCAGATCTACGCAGATCAACGCAGATATGCGCAGATCTACGCAAATATACGCAAATCTGCGTAGATACACGCAGGTCTACGTGGGTTTACACAGGTATACGCAGATATTCGCAGATAGAAAACAATCATGATAGAAAACTATCACGATAGAAAATTATCATGATAGCAAACTATCATGCAGATCAACGCTACTATACGCAGGTATACGCAGATCTACGCAAATCAACGCAGATGTACGCAGATATACGCCAAATTACGCAAATATGCGCAGATCTACGCAAATATACGCAGATATGCGTAGATATACGCAGGTCTACGTGGGTTTACGCAGGTATACGCAGATATACGCAGATAGAAAACTATCATGATAGAAAACTATCATGATAGAAAACTATCATGATAGAAAACTATCATGATAGAAAACTATCATGATAGAAAACTATCTTGTAGGAAAACTATCATGATAGAAAACTATCATGATAGAAAACTGATAGAAAACTTTCGTGATAGAAAACTATCATGATAGAAAACTATCGTGATAGAAAGCTTTGCAGATATCGCATATCAACGCTGATATACGCAGGTATACGCAGATCTTAGCAGATAAACGCAGATCTACGCTGATATACGCTGGTCTACGCAGATGTACGCAGATCAACGCAGATGTACGCAGATTTATGCCAAATTACGCAAATATGCGCAGATCTACGCAAATATACGCAGATCTGCGTAGATATACGCAGGTCTACGTGGGCTTACGCAGGTATACGCAGATATACGCAGATAGAAAACCATCTTGATAGAAAACTATAATGATAGAAAACTATCATGATAGAAAACTATCGTGATAGAAAACTATCATGATAGAAATCTATCATGATAGAAAACTATCATGATAGAAAACTATCGTGATAGAAAACTATCATGATAGAAAACTATCATGATAGAAAACTATCGTGATAGAAAACTATCATGATAGAAAACTATCGTGATAGAAAATTTTCGTGATAGAAAACTATCATGATAGAAAACTATCGTGATAGAAAACTATTATGATAGAAAACTATCGTGATAGAAAACTATTATGATAGAAAACTATCATGATAGAAAACTTTCATGATAGAAAACTATCGTGATAGAAAACTATCATGATAGAAAACTATCATGATAGAAAACTATCATGATAGAAAACTTTCGTGATAGAAAACTATCATGATAGAAAACTATCGCGATAGAAAACTATCATGATAGAAAACTATCGTGATAGAAAACTATCATGATAGAAAACTATCGTGGTAAAAAACTATCATGATAGAAAACTTTCGTGATAGAAAACTATCATGATAGAAAACTATCACGATAGAAAACTATCATGATAGAAAACTATCATGATAGAAAACTATCATGATAGAAAACTATCATGATAGAAAACTATCGTGATAGAAAACTATCATGGTAGAAAACTTTCGTGATAGAAAACTATCATGATAGAAAACTAATGTGATAGAAAACTATCATGATAGAAAACTATCGTGATAGAAAACTATCATGATAGAAAACTATCATGATAGAAAACTATCGTGATAGAAAACTATCATGGTAGAAAACTTTCGTGATAGAAAACTATCATGATAGAAAACTAATGTGATAGAAAACTATCGTGATAGAAAACTATCATGATAGAAAACTAATGTGATAGAAAACTATCGTGATAGAAAACTATCATGGTAGAAAACTTTCGTGATAGAAAACTATCATGATAGAAAACTAATGTGATAGAAAACTATCGTGATAGAAAACTATCATGATAGAAAACTATCGTGGTAAAAAACTATCATGATAGAAAACTTTCGTGATAGAAAACTTGTAACGGGAAGCTGTCCCTACCCTACAATATGCGGTGTCATGCCTCCCACTGACTACCAAGAAGTACAGGAACTCCTTTGGGATTAGTAGGTTGCAGGGTAGGTTGTCCTAGTAAGGAAGTGCGGCAGGCATGCTTGCGAGTCCTTGACGCTAGCTCGTCGGAGTCGTGGGGACTTGCACTTTTACCGGACCCCGTTCTTTCATACATGCCTGGGATATTCTGAAGTTTGAACCCACTGCAAACCTATACCTTCTCTTTCAAGATTGAAAAAGATACAAACCTGAATGTATTTGGAAGCCTATAGATGTTGCAAGCTTCGATCGCGTGACCCACCCTCAGTCGAGTTTTTATAAACTCCACCATCCTTGGCTACCGCCTCGCATATATACTTGTGGCGACAGCCCCTTATTTAAGACTCGAGCGAGTTTTCACTCCCCTTTTATCCGTCGATTATAATCACCCATTGCACGCCCCCTGATAGCTCCAAAAAAAAATTATCTCACTTCATCTTAAAATAATTTCAGTTAAATATAAATAAATAAAGAAAGGTTAAATGCTTCAGTTTCATATTTGCATTACATCATATTTATTATAAGAAAATAATAATAAAAAAAATAAATCAATGGCTCTCTTAAATCTAAAAAAAAATAAGTAGGAAAACTTATGTTGATATGAAATTGCTTTATTCTACGATCTATAGGTTAACTTTAACCCCATGTATACTCTTCGGTGATAATCCCTTTTGGATAACCTTTCTGTGATACTATATTTAATTAATTGCTTCCTTTTTTTTTTTTTTTTTTTGAATATACCTGTACGTCCCTAAATGTGCTTAATTCGGAATTGTTTTCTTTTTATTCTCTTTTTATTTAACTTCCAATTTTATTTAAATTCAATTGGACAAAAAAAACCTAATTAAACCAAACTTATAATCACTTGAATATATTTATTCTCTTAACGTTATTCTCTTTAGCGTATTGTTGCTTCCTCTACTTCGTACCAAAAAAAAAGAGTGTTCTCTTATCTAATTTCGCTGCTCACTGTATACCATGATTATTCAATACAGCCTCCTTTTCTACTTCTATCAACTTATCTACGAATCTATATTATATCTTCCTGGTATCTATGAAATTAATATTCGTCCAAACACTCAAAGATTAATAGCAAAAATCGTTTCTCACTTACCGAATATGGCTGTTCTTTTATTACAGCAGTTGTTGGATGTTAAAAGTTTACTCTATACGCATAGGTAGATGGCAGGTCCCTCCGATGGATGATGTGCACAACATACATAAGAGGTGGCTCGATCTATTTAGCTAAACGCTGGGATAAACAAAGAAACCTTCTGGCACTTGAACGAATTCACAATTATTAATTAAAAAGAATACTTGACCTCTTATATTGGATTTAAGTGAGCAGCCTAGTAGAGATTGCGGAGATAACTTAAATTTAATCTTAATCCTATGATAAGCGGGAGCGCTCGTTGCTTATAGATTTTGATGACGAGGCGTCGTACACAAAAGAGAGGCCTCGTTGGAGATGAATGGTGTGTATCAGATCTGGGCTGATAGATTCGGTGTAACAATGTCTCGATCTCGATCTGTTATCAGTGGATGGCGATCAATCGCCGATTTAATATTGGTAGAGCACCGTGGATGACGGCACTTTGCTTGTGTCGCGACTATGGATTTCGATCGCGGTTGTACTCTTGATCGATGGTGGATTATTGGTGTTCTACTTTCTGTTGTTTTCTTTCACGGCGGTCCAGTAATGGCGTGATCTATTGGTGATGACGACCACAATGATCACACAGACTCTGATTTGGTGGCCTTGAGTTCTAAGATAACGCAGTGGCCACGTGACACACCAAGTAATATTCTTTGAAATACTTGCGCAGAGAATTTTGAAGACCAGCAAAAATTGATTTCAGGCCTTGTTTGGATATCGCCAATCATATGGACTCGGTTGCGTCTTGTGGAGAATTCCGAGTCCCTGATGTGATATTTTTTTTTTTTTTTTTTTATTTTTCCAATTTATAGTTTGCTTCGAGAGTCTTTTCTGGTGACGTAAAAGACAAGCTTTCTCGACCGAGCACGGAGAATGAAAGTTTTCTCACAGTGCAAGTGCACGGACTAAAACCTCTGTGACTTGGGTTAGTTTCCTAGTGAATAAATATATAGGAATTTACTTTTAGAAAATTTGATTTTGTTTTGATTTTCGCCGAGAATTCGAATTACCTCAATTTGATATAATATATTTTTTTTAATTTATCAATTGAACCACTTAGTTTCTAATTGATGCAAAGGATGGTTCCGCGCTCGGCCAGATTTTGGATGGAAAAGATCGATTAGATTAGACCTTCGGAAAGATCTGGTTAACCATTATCTATCATGTCACCCATTTCCTGCAATATTTGACGAAAGAGGATCAGCTGATTGCTGATGGAATTCTGTATATCAAGAAGTTTGATTGTTACAGGGTGATATAAATTACTAATTGGTGTAGGGCGATTATTTAGATTTTTGTTTAATTGTTACAGATTGTTATAAATGTAGTTTTTGTTCATTTGTTTGTTAATAATTTAGGGTGTCCCCTACAAACTATCATGATAGAAAACTATCACGATAGAAAACTATCATGATAGAAAACTATCATGATAGAAAACTATCATGATATAAAATTATCATGATAGAAAACTATCATGATAGAAAACTATCGTGATAGAAAGCTTCAGATGTACGCAGGTATACGCAGGTCTAAGCAGATATACACAGATCTAAGCAGATAACCGCGGGTATACGCAGGACAAACGCAGATATACGCTGGTCTATGTTGATATAAGCAGATGTACGCAGATGTTAGCAGATAAACGCCAAACAGATACACGCAGATCTACGCAAATCTACGCAGACATACGCAGATATACGCAGGTCTACGCAGATGTACGCAGATCTACGCAGATATGCGCAGATCTACGCAAAAATACGCAGATCTGCGTAGATATACGCAGTTCTACGTGGGTTTACACAGATATACGCAGATATACGTAGATAGAAAACTATCATGATAGAAAACTATCATGATAGAAAACTATCATGATAGAAAGCTATCATGATAGAAAGCTATCTTGTAGGAAAACTATCATGATAGAAAACTATCACGATAGAAAACTGATAGAAAACTGATAGAAAACTGATAGAAAACTATCGCCATAGAAAACTATCATGATAGAAAACTATCGTGATAGAAAGCTTCGCAGATACTCGCATATCTACGCTGATATACGCAGGTCTACGCAGATGTACGCAGATCTACGCAGATCAACGCTGATGTACGCAGATTTATGCCAAATTACGCAAATATGCGCAGATCTACGCAAATATACGCAAATCTGCGTAGATATACGCAGGTCTACGTGGGTTTACACAGGTATGCGCAGATATTCGCAGATAGAAAACTATCATGATAGAAAACTATCATGATAGAAAATTATCATGATAGCAAACTATCATGATAGAAAACTATCGTGATAGAAAGCTTCGCAAATATACGCAGATCTACGCTGCTATACGCAGGTATACGCAGATCTACGCAAATCAACGCAGATGTACGCAGATATACGCCAAATTACGCAAATACGCGCAGATTTACGCAAATATACGCAAATCTGCGTAGATATACGCAGGTCTACGTGAGTTTACGCAGGTATACGCAGATATACGCAGATAGAAAACTATCATGATAGAAAACTATCATGATAGAAAACTATCATGATAGAAGACTATCTTGTAGGAAAACTATCATGCTAGAAAACTATCATGATAGAAAACTGATAGAAAACTTTCGTGATAGAAAACTATCATGATAGAAAACTATCGTGATAGAAAGCTTTGCAGATATCGCATATCAACGCTGATATACGCAGGTATACGCAGATCTAAGCAGATAAATGCAGATCTACGCTGATATACGCAGGTCTACGCAGATGTACGCAGATCTACGCAGATCAACGCAGATGTACGCAGATATATGCCAAATTACGCAAATATTCGCAGATCTACGCAAATATACGCAAATCTGCGTAGATATACGCAGGTCTTTGTGGGCTTACGCAGGTTTACGCAGATATACGCAGATAGAAAACTATCTTGATAGAAAACTGTCATGATAGAAAACTATCATGATAGAAAACTATCGTGATAGAAAACTATCATGATAGAAAACTATCATGATAGAAAACTATCATGATAGAAAACTATCGTGATAGAAAACTATCATGATAGAAAACTTTCGTGATAGAAAACTATTATGATAGAAAACTATCGTGATAAAAAACTATCATGATAGAAAACTATCGTGATAGAAAACCATCATGATAGAAAACTATCATGATAGAAAACTATCATGATAGAAAACTAATGTGATAGAAAACTATCATGATAGAAAACTATCATGATAGAAAACTATCATGATAGAAAACTATCATGATAGAAAACTATCATGATAGAAAACTATCATGATAGAAAACTATCATGATAGAAAACTATCATGATAGAAAACTATCGTGGTAAGAAACTATCATGATAGAAAACTTTCGTGATAGAAAACTATCATGATAGAAAACTAATGTGATAGAAAACTATCATGATAGAAAATTTTCGTGATAGAAACCTATCATGATAGAAAACTATCGTGATAGAAAACTATCATGATAGAAAACTTTCATGATAGAAAACTATCATGACAGAAAACTATCGTGATAGAAAACTATAATGATAGAAAACTATCATGATAGAAAACTATCATGATAGAAAACTTTCATGATAGAAAACTAATGTGATAGAAAACTATCATGATAGAAAACTATCGTGATAGAAAACTATCATGATAGAAAACTATCATGATAGAAAACTATCATGATAGAAAACTATCGTGGTAAAAAACTATCATGATAGAAAACTATCGTGATAGAAAACTATCATGATAGAAAACTATCATGATAGAAAACTATCATGATAGAAAACTAATGTGATAAAAAACTATCATGATAGAAAACTATCGTGATAGAAAGCTTCAGATATACGCAGGTATACGAAGGTCTAAGCAGATATACACAGATCTAAGCAGATAACCACGGGTATACGCAGGACAAACGCAGATATACACTGGTCTATGTGGGTTTACACAAATATACGCAGATATACGTAGATAGAAAACTATCATGATAGAAAACTATTATGATAGAAAACTATCATGATAGAAAGCTATCTTGTAGGAAAACTATCATGATAGAAAACTGATAGAAAACTATCGCGATAGAAAACTATCATGATAGAAAACTATCGTGATAGAAAGCTTCGCAGATATTCGCATATCTACGCTGATATACGCAGATATACGCAGGTCTACGCAGATGTACGCAGATCTACGCAGATCAACGCAGATGTTCGCAGATATATGCCAAATTACGCAAATATACGCAGATCTACGCAAATATATGCAGATCTGCGTAGATATACGCAGGTCAACGTGGGTTTACACAGGTATACGCAGATATTCGCAGATAGAAAACTATCATGATAGAAAACTATCATGATAGAAAACTATCATGATAGCAAACTATCATGATAGAAAACTATCGTGATAGAAAGCTTCGCAGATATACGCAGATCTACGCTGCTATACGCAGGTATACGCAGATCTACGTAAATCAACGCAGATGTACGCAGATATACGCCAAATTACGCAAATACGCTGTAGAGGACTCCCTACCAAAAAAAAAAAAAAAACAAAAGACAAGAGAAACAATATGGAAAACATAACTCAAATATGACGAACTAAAGTACATAGGCAGTCCACGTAGTGACCGCCTACACATCAGATTTTTTCCACGTCACCCTGTAAAATGTAAAAGCTATATTTTTCGAAGTTCCATCAGCGACCAGCTGTATAATCTTCGTCAAATATGACGGAAATGATTTAGGTAGACATCTTCAAGCAACTTAGCTAAAGAGTATTCATACTTTCGGAAATATGCCTCGATCTTTCTCTCCTGAAATCTGACCGAGTGATGAAGTCTTTCAATATAATCCTTATATTGAATTGGAGTATATGTATATTACATATATACGTTATCTAATCCCAATAAAGGTAAAATTTCGTTTACGATTAACCATTATTCCTCACCATTTATATAAACGAAATATATGTTCTCTTTTGCTAGCAAGCCAAAGCCAGCACGAGTTGCAGATCAACTACGAGTGTACTTCGCACACTTGCAGCTTTTGTCCACACTCGGCAGTAAAGACCTGTGGCTATTACCTACGATTCCCAGAACAGAATCCGAATCGTTAACTTAATTTGTCCAAAAAGCCATCGGATTCTCTAGAATTCCATCTATACCTACCGACTACGTCATTCCATTCGGTAGGATAAGAAAAAAAAAACGTTACCAGACGTTTGACTAAGCCAGAGCGAGCTCTGTAGTAGACCTCTCATCAACCCCAGTAAAATAAAACAAATCAATTTAAAATAAAGCAGTCGCTCCATAAACATCCTGGTCAAAGAAGCACACGTCACCAATCCACACTGCCCAAATTATATTGCTTGTACCTACGCAAGATAACCGATAAGGTATTTATACTACGGTGCCAATCAGAAGGAGGTAGTGTTGTGACCAAGAACCAGCCAATTTAATTGAATTTCGATCTAACGACCCAGCGGGACCATCATTGGTGCCACGCAATCTGTCTCGAGAGAGGCTAATCGGTCGCTCTCTGATAAAAGCAATCAAAATTCTAATCAACCAGAGGTCCACAAGCTCCACACCCGCCTACGGTGCACCTCCGCAGCGAGATCATCTTCGTCACCACCGATCAGATCAGCCGTCACAGAAAACAAAATAGCGTATAGCCTAGTTCTTATCTAGTTACATAATTATTATCATAGGATAACAAAAATAGTATATGTAAACCTTTTCTGTGAGTCACACAAAATCAAAAAAACAACAAAAAAAAAAGTAAACGAAAAGATAAGTATTATTGAAATCATTAAATTTGAATTCGTTCATCTGTCCGAAGATCATTATTTTTTTTTCCAATCGCAACGTTTTGCAAAAGATCGAGACACCCCCTTCTATGTATGATGTGCACACCATTCATCGGAGGAACCAGCCGTCACACAGTGGTCGGAAATCAACATTTAGCGCGAACTAAATAAAAAACGGAAGATGCAAATCACCATTACAAATGTTATCTATCGTACGTAGAACACATCCACGTACCCACTGATGACCTTGGTTTTTATTAAAGGTCGAAGATGTTACTAAAAGACCCGTTAGTTGAACGATTTAACCAATATTCGCAGCATGGTATGCTAATTTTGAATTGTTTATCATTTGTAATGGGTGTGAAAATTCAAGCTAAAACTAATTTAATAATTTAAAACCATGGATAAGGTATATAACGGTAAATAGTTTTTTAAAAAATTTAAGAAGCTGTAAGGTGAGGACCTAGTTAAGAAGGATTTTTTGGTTATTATTTTTTTAAGTTGAGCATACAAAAATCGCAAGTGTTTGCAAGTGTTAAGACTGCTCTAATATCTTTAAGGATTCTTTTCAAGATAGTACAAAAACAAAGTACATTTACGTGCTAATTCATCTTTAACAATTCATTTTGGAATCGTCACAAAAAGCCACAATTTTCCCCATTTTTGCAACACCATGCTGCGTATGTTGGTTGAATCGTTTAACTAACGGGTCTTTTAGTATCGTCTTCGACCTTTAATAAAAAAACAAAGTCGTCAGTAGATGCGCGGATGTATTCTACGTACGATGGATAACATTTGTAATGGTGATTTGCACCTTCAGTTTTTTATTTAGTTCGCGCTAAATGTTTATTTCCGACCACTGTGCGCCATAAAGAAAACAAAGCATAATCGTCGAAATTGTTGGTGAAACCGAAAAAAAAAGGAAATAAAAAAATATTAAAGTAATTCGGTGAGTCAAATCTATGAAATTAAATTTTTATCTTTAAACCAGTGAACGAACATAAATATCTAGAACAACAAGAAATTAAGAAAATTAAGATACATTTGAAAGAGAATTAAAAAAAAAAGGTGTATTTATAAAATTAAGAGAATACAAATTAAAACCGTGAACCACAGAGGAGGTAAAGAATAAATTTTGATAGAGTAGATTAAAAGAGAATAAAGAGAAGGTTAATAGAAAAATAAAAGTATTTGTAAAAAGAAAGTAAAGAGAGTATAAACTAATCGTAAAATATTGAAGCTAAATAATAATTTGTATTAACGCATGCGTATTTTAGCTTTGTTTATCAAGGCCATACAATCCATAGTACGAAAATTGATGCATTCAAGTTGTTTAGCATATAATTTTTTTTCCTTGATGAAATAATTTGCCAGCTCTAACTTAAATGCAGATTAATCCCAAACAATATAGAATATTTTTAATATAAAAGAAAATAAATAGAAAGATTAAGCTCCTCTCTAGTATGAGTGTCTACTCGCAAATTCAATCTAGTTTTTTTTTTTGATTTAGGATATAAGGATTTAAATCTGAAATAAATATATTATAACGAATATGAATATCATGTCTTCGATCAATTTATTTTTATATTTCACTTGGGGAAGATATAATTTTATTTAAAATGAACTAAATACCTATTGTGGAATGCTAAGGGGGAGTACGATGAGGTTTAATAATCGATTGGAAGGGGGTGATCTTTAATTGATCACTCTCATTTGAGTAAGGGGCTAACGCTGTAAATTCGGGCGAAGCGATAGCCAAGGACGGTTGCCGGTTGTAAGACCCAACTGAGGGAGGGTTACGCTAGGGAAACTCAATACAGCTTAGAGTACCCAATTAAGTTCAGAATTTAGGATAAGGAACTTTTTTCGCGTTTAGATGAGATAAGGTTATACGATTATGTGTTTAGTCGACATTTAAGAAAATCTACAAGCATGGAAATCAAAACGGTGTCCGGTATAAGTGTAAGATCCAACGACTCCGACGAGCAAGTGTGTCGTGCATTCACAAGCATGCCTGTCGCACTTCCCTACCAGGACAACCTACGCTACGACCTACTGAGCTAAAGGAGGTTCCTGTCCTTCTTAGTCGATAGTGGGAGGCCCAACATCGCAGATCGTAGAGTAGGGTCAGCTGACCGTTACAATGCGCAGATTTACGCAAATATACGCAGATCTGCGTAGATATACGCAGGTCTACGTGGGTTTACGCAGGTATACGCAGATATACGCAGAGAGAAAACTATCATGATAGAAAACTATCATGATAGAAAACTGATTGAAAACTATCGTGATAGAAAACTATCATGATAGAAAACTATCGTGATAGAAAGCTTCGCAGATATTCGCATATCAACGCTGATATACGCAGGTATACGCAGGTCTAAGCAGATATACGCAGATCTACGCAGATAACCGCGGGTATACGCAGGACAAACGCAGATATACGCTGGTCTATGTAGATATACGCAGATGTACGCATATAAACGCCAAACAGATACACGCAGATCTACGCAAATCTACACAGACATACGCAGATATACGCAGGTCAACGCTGATGTACGCAGAGCTACAATGATGTACGTAGATTACTGCCAGGCTACGCAAAAATACGCAGATCTACGCAGATGTACGCAGATATACGCCAATTTACGCATACGCAGATCTACTTAAATATATGCAGATCTACGTAAATATACGCAGCAATACGCAGTCTACTATATGCAGTCTACGTGGATATACGCAGGTATACGCAGATATACGCAGATAGAAAACTGTCATGATAGAAAACTATCTTGTAGGAAAACTATCATGATAGAAAACTGATAGAAAACTATAGTGATAGAAAACTATCATGATAGAAAACTATCGTGATAGAAAGCTTCGCAGATATTCGCATATCTACGCTGATATACGCAGGTCTAAGCAGATATACGCAGATCTACGCAGATAACCGCGGGTATACGAAGGACATCCGCAGATATACGCTGGTCTATGTAGATATACGCAGATGTACGCAGAAAAACGCCAAACAGATACACGCAGATCTACGCAAATCAACACAGACATACGCAGGTCAACGCTGATGCACGCAGAGCTACAATGATGTACGTAGGTTACTGCCAGGCTACGCAGTAATACGCAGATCTACGCAGATCTACGCAGATGTACGCAGATATACGCCAATTTACGCATACGCAGATCTACGCAAATATACGCAGATCTACGTAATTATACGCAGTTATACGCAGTCTCCTATATGCAGTCTACGTGGATATACACAGGTATACGCAGGTAAGCAGATAAGCGGTTGGACACGCAGTTATGCGCAGATATGCGCACCTATACGCAGATATACTAAAAACTACTATCATGCATGTTGCATTATAGAAAACTATAATGATGGAAAACTATCATGATAGAGAACTATCATGGTAAAAACTATCATAATAGAAAACTATCATGATAGAAAACTATCATGATAAAAAACTATCATGATAGAAAACCGTCATGATAGAAAACTGTCTTGATAGAAAACTATCGTGATAGAAAACTATCATGATTGAAAACTATCTTGATAGAAAACTTTCATGATAGAAAACTATCATGATAGAAAACTATCGTGATAGAAAACTATCATGATAGAAAACTATTATGATAGAAAACTATCATGATAGAAAACTATCATGATAGAAAACTATCGTGATAGAAAACTATCTTGATAGAAAACTATCATGATAGAAAACTATCGTGATAGAAAACTATCATGATAGAAAACTATCGTGATAGAAAACTATCATGATAGAAAACTATCATGATAGAAAACTATCATGATAGAATACTATCATGATAGAAAACTAACATGATAGAAAACTATCATGATAGAAAACTATCATGATAGAAAACCGTCATGATAGAAAACTGTCTTGATAGCAAACTGTGGTGATAGAAAACTATCATGATTGAAAACTATCTTGATAGAAAACTGTCATGATAGAAAACTATCATGATAAAAAACTTTCGTGATAGAAAACTATCATGATAGAAAACTATCATGATAGAAAACTATCATGATAGAAAACCGTCATGATAGAAAACTATCGTGATAGAAAACTATCATGATAGAAAACTATCATGATAGAAAACTATCATGATAGAAAATTATCGTGGTTGAAAACTATCATGATAGAAAACTTTCGTGATAGAAAACTATCATGATAGAAAACTTTCGTGATAGAAAACTATCATAATAGAAAACTAATGTGATAGAAAACTATCATGATAGAAAACTATCGTGATAGAAAACTATCATGATAGAAAACTATCATGATAGAAAACTATCATTATAGAAAACTATCATGATAGAAAACTATCATGATAGAAAACTATCATGAAAGAAAACCGTCATGATAGAAAACTGTCTTGATAGCAAACTATCGTGACAGAAAACTATCATGATTGAAAACTATCTTGATTGAAAACTGTCATGATAGAAAACTATCATGATAGAAAACTTTCGTGATAGAAAACTATCATGATAGAAAACTATCTTGATAGAAACTAGCATGATAGAAAACTATCATGATAGAAAACTATCGTGATAGAAAACTATCATGATAGAAAACTATCATGATAGAAAACTGTCGTGATAGAAAACTTTCATGATAGAAAACTATTGTGATAGTAAACTATCATGATAGAAAACTATCGTGATAGAAAACTATCATGATAGAAAACTATTATGATAGAAAACTATCATGATAGAAAACTATCGTGGTAGAAAACTATCATGATAGAAAACTTTCGTGATAGAAAACTATCATGATAGAAAACTATCGTGATAGAAAACTATCATGATAGAAAACTATCGTGATAGAAAACTATCATGATATAAAACTATCGTGAGAGAAAACTATCATGATAGAAAATTATCATGATAGAAAACTATCATGATAGAAAACTATCATGATAGAAAACTATCGTGGTAGAAAACTATCATGATAGAAAACTTTCGTGATAGAAAACTATCATGATAGAAAACTTTCGTGATAGAAAACTCTCATGATAGAAAACTAATGTGATAGAAAACTATCATGATAGAAAACTATCGTGATAGAAAACTATCATGATAGAAAACTATCATGATAGAAAACTATCATGATAGAAAACTATCATGATAGAAAACCGTCATGATAGAAAACTATCATGATAGAAAACTTTCATGATAGAAAACTATTGTGATAGCAAACTATCATGATAGAAAACTATCGTGATAGAAAACTATCATGATAGAAAACTATTATGATAGAAAACTATCATGATAGAAAACTATCGTGGTAGAAAACTATCATGATAGAAAACTTTCGTGATAGAAAACTATCATGATAGAAAACTATCGTGATAGAAAACTATCTTGATAGAAAACTATCGTGATAGAAAACTATCATGATAGAAAACTATCGTGAGAGAAAACTATCATGATAGAAAACTATCATGATAAAAAACTATCGTGATAGAAAACTATCATGATAGAAAACTATCATGATAGAAAACTATTGTGATAGAAAACTATCATGATAGAAAACTATCGTGATAGAAAACTATCATGATAGAAAACTATCATAATAGAAAACTATTATGATAGAAAACTGTCATGGTAGAAAACCGTCATGATAGAAAACTGTCTTGATAGAAAACTATCGTGATAGAAAACTAACATGATTGAAAACTATCTTGATAGAAAACTGTCGTGATAGAAAACTATCATGATAGAAAACTATCATGATAGAAAACTATCATGATAGAAAACTATCATGATAGAAAACTATCATGATAGAATCCCATCATGATAGAAAACTATCGTGATAGAAAACTATCATGATTGAAAACTGTCATGATAGAAAACTGTCACGATAGAAAACTATCATGAAAGAAAACTATCATGATAGAAAACTATCATGATAGAATCCCATCATGATAAAAAACTATCGTGATAGAAAACTATCATGATAGAAAACTATCATGATAGAAAACTATTGTGATAGAAAACTATCATGATAGAAAACTATCGTGATAGAAAACTATCATGATAGAAAACTATCATAATAGAAAACTATTATGATAGAAAACTGTCATGGTAGAAAACCGTCATGATAGAAAACTGTCTTGATAGAAAACTATCGTGATAGAAAACTAACATGATTGAAAACTATCTTGATAGAAAACTGTCGTGATAGAAAACTATCATGATAGAAAACTATCATGATAGAAAACTATCATGATAGAAAACTATCATGATAGAAAACTATCATGATAGAATCCCATCATGATAGAAAACTATCGTGATAGAAAACTATCATGATTGAAAACTGTCATGATAGAAAACTGTCACGATAGAAAACTATCATGATAGAAAACTATCGTGATAGAAAACTAGCTTGATAGAAAACTATCGTGATAGAAAACTATCATGATAGAAAACTATCGTGAGAGAAAACTATCATGATAGAAAACTATCATGATAAAAAACTATCGTGATAGAAGACTATCATGATAGAAAACTATCATGATAGAAAACTATTGTGATAGAAAACTATCATGATAGAAAACTATCGTGATAGAAAACTATCATGATAGAAAACTATCATAATAGAAAACTATTATGATAGAAAACTGTCATGGTAGAAAACCGTCATGATAGAAAACTGTCTTGATAGAAAACTATCGTGATAGAAAACTAACATGATTGAAAACTATCTTGATAGAAAACTGTCGTGATAGAAAACTATCATGATAGAAAACTATTATGATAGAAAACTGTCATGGTAGAAAACCGTCATGATAGAAAACTGTCTTGATAGAAAACTATCGTGATAGAAAACTAACATGATTGAAAACTATCTTGATAGAAAACTGTCGTGATAGAAAACTGTCTTGATAGAAAACTATCGTGATAGAAAACTAACATGATTGAAAACTATCTTGATAGAAAACTGTCGTGATAGAAAACTATCATGATAGAAAACTATCATGATAGAAAACTATCATGATAGAAAACTATCTTGATAGAAAACTATCATGATAGAATCCCATCATGATAGAAAACTATCGTGATAGAAAACTATCATGATTGAAAACTGTCATGATAGAAAACTGTCACGATAGAAAACTATCATGAAAGAAAACTATCATGATAGAAAACTATTGTGATAGAAAACTATCATGATAGAATACTATCGTGATAGAAAACTATCATGATAGAAAACTATCATGATAGAAAACTATCATGATAGAAAACTATCATGATAGAAAACTATCATGATAGAAAACTATTGTGATAGAAAACTATCATGATAGAAAACTATCGTGATAGAAAACTATCATGATAGAAAACTATCATAATAGAAAACTATTATGATAGAAAACTGTCATGGTAGAAAACCGTCATGATAGAAAACTATCATGATAGAAAACTTTCGTGATAGAAAACTATCATGATAGAAAACTATCTTGATAGAAACTAGCATGATAGAAAACTATCATGATAGAAAACTATCGTGATAGAAAACTATCATGATAGAAAACTATCGTGATAGAAAACTATCTTGATAGAAAACTATCGTGATAGAAAACTATCATGATAGAAAACTATCGTGAGAGAAAACTGTCATGATAGAAAACTGTCTTGATAGAAAACTATCGTGATAGAAAACTAACATGATTGAAAACTATCTTGATAGAAAACTGTCTTGATAGAAAACTATCGTGATAGAAAACTAACATGATTGAAAACTATCTTGATAGAAAACTGTCGTGATAGAAAACTATCATGATAGAAAACTATCATGATAGAAAACTATCATGATAGAAAACTATCATGATAGAAAACTATCATGATAGAATCCCATCATGATAGAAAACTATCGTGATAGAAAACTATCATGATTGAAAACTGTCATGATAGAAAACTGTCACGATAGAAAACTATCGTGATAGAAAACTATGATGATAGAAAACTATCATGATAGAAAACTATCATGTTTGAAATTAATCATGATAGAAAACTATCGTGATAGATAACTATCATGATAGAAAACTATAGTGATAGAAAGAAATTATGATAGAAAATTATCGTGAAAGAAAGCTATCATGATAGAAAACTATCATGATAGAAAACTATCATGATAGAAAACTATCATGATGGAAAACTATCATGATAGAGAAATATCATGATAGAAAACTATCATGATAGAAAACTATAGTGAGAAAAAACTATCCTGATAAAAATTTATCATGATAGAAAACTGTCATGAGAAAAAACTATCCTGATAGAAAATTATCATGATAGAAAACTGTCATAATAGAAAACTATCGTGATAGAAAACTATCATGATAGAAAACTGTCATTATAGAAAACTATCGTGATAGAAAATTATCATGATAGAAAACTGTCATTATAGAAAACTATCGTGATAGAAAACTATCATGATAGAAAACTATCGTGATAGAAAACTATCATGATAGAAAACTATCATGATAGAAAACTATCATGATGGAAAACTATCATGATAGAGAACTATCATGATAGAAAACTATCATGATAGAAAACTATCGTGAGAAAAAACTATCCTGATAAGCAGATATACGCAGATCTACGCAGATAACCGCGGGTATACGCAGGACATCCGCAGATATACGCTGGTCTATGTAGATATACGCAGATGTACGCAGAAAAACGCCAAACAGATACACGCAGATCTACGCAAATCAACACAGACATACGCAGATATACGCAGGTCAACGCTGATGCACGCAGAGCTACAATGATGTACGTAGGTTACTGCCAGGCTACGCAGTAATACGCAGATCTACGCAGATCTACGCAGATGTACGCAGATATACGCCAATTTACGCATACGCAGATCTACGCAAATATACGCAGATCTACGTAATTATACGCAGTTATACGCAGTCTCCTATATGCAGTCTACGTAGATATACACAGGTATACGCAGGTAAGCAGATAAGCGGTTGGACACGCAGTTATGCGCAGATATGCGCACCTATACGCAGATATACTAAAAACTACTATCATGCATGTTGCATTAATAATATAATAATAATAATAATAATAGTATTTTATTTGTACTAAAGGAACAAAATTACAAAAGTAATTGATTAAAGATCATTTGTAATAGTAATAACATTTGGTAACTACTGCAATTTAATGAAGATTTAACATTACTTTTTAAAATTTCTCAAAAAATATTATGACAATAACTGTTTGTTGTATGTCAGATTGGCAAGTTAAAAGTTTTATATTATTCTGCAAGAATGATTTAACTAAAAAAGGAAGAGAGGCTCATAGTTCTGGCCATTCAACAAGGTGTAAAATTCGTCCTTTGTTAACACTTCTTTTCCTAGGTGATTTTTCCGCATAGTTTTGTAAATAGGACATCTCGCTGTAAGGTGGAATGTATTTTCTGGTTCATCAGTGTTGCAGATAGAACAAATACCATCAGTGTTGCTTTTGAATGCTCGTGCGTTTATGTTAAGGAGACCTCCTCTGGCTTTAAAAATGAGTGAAATACATTTAGCTTTCAGCCTGTCATCAAAGTATTGTGAATCATATGTTAAATTGGCGTATTCATCATGAAACTGTGATCTATGTGCCAAGCCTACATGATCATTCCAATGTACTTTGACGAGTCCTTCAACAACCTCATTATGTTTAGAACACCAATCTATATTTGGCACATGGAAATCCAATTCGACACCAGTCAATCTGAATAAGCTGAGCCAGTCTTTTACCCAATACGTAGATTCCAAGATTGATTCATCAGCAAGTATTTTCGGCAAGCGGCTATTTGAATACTTAAATACTTTTCGAATGTAGTCGAAATGCATTTGCAAAGTAAAAACGTGCATTTTGTTGATTTTTGTTTCGAGATGCAACATATAGTTTGGTGTGTTACTAGGTAGGCATAGCATTTTCTTAATGAAGAATCGTAGGAGTTTTTCTACCACATCATATTCATTTTGTCCCCAGATCTGAGCGGCGTAACACATAATCGACCGTGATGCTGCATCGAAAATTCTCAGTTTGTTGCTTTGGATAATATTCGGATTTTTTATGAACGATAGCCACGTCATATTTATTGCACTTTTTGAGCTCTCAAGTTTAGCTTCTAAATGCTTTTTGTATTTAAGATTGTAGGTAAGAAGAACCCCGAGATATTTGTACTCGTTTACCTCTTCTATTTCCATACCATTGATGTACCATTTTTCAGCAGCTGGGCGACGCACACCTTGTCGGAAAACCATACATTTAGATTTATTATGATTGACGATTAAGTTCCACTTAGCACAGTAAATTGCTAGTTTATCAATCATTTCCTGCAGCATCTTTGGGCTGTCTGCTAAGAGAACCAGGTCATCCGCATAAAGAAGAACTTTGATACATACACCAGAGATAAGTATGCCTCCAGGTAATTCATCATAAAGATCATTTAAATAGATGCAGAACATTTCTGGGCTGAGCACACATCCTTGTTTTAGTCCTTGATTCACGAATATAAAATCAGAGGTAAACTCACCGTCCCAAATGGTAGTTTTGGTGTTTTTGTAGAGGAGTTGCAAGGTTTTTAACATTTTTGTTGACATGCCGATGAACGAAAGCTTATGGAATAAGGCATTGCGCGAGATCGTATCAAAAGCCGATTTAAAGTCAACGAAAAAGGTGTATACCTTTTTCATCTTCTTGAATCTTAGATGAATTATGCTGTTTAGGCTGAATATATTATCCACTGTAGAATAGCCCTTCCGAAATCCTGCTTGAAACTCGTTGATAATGTTGTTCTCGTTCAGCCAACAGTTAATGCGGTTCAGCAGCACACTTGAAAAGATTTTGTAAATTGCATCAGATAGCGACAAGCCACGATAATTTGAAACGCAATTTACATCTCCTTTTTTAAAAACGGGAACAATTACCGAATCATGAAAAGAGCTAGGGATAATTTCATCATTGAAAATTGTATTGAAAAATAACACCATTTCATTTTTGAAACTGAGTGGAGCATTTTTGTAAAATTCGAATGGTATCCTATCCAACCCAGGAGCTTTGTTGTCTTTAGCATTAGCCAACACAAAACTCAACTCCGTAAGTGTAATGGGTTGGTCGAGAATTGGGTCAGTAACGTAAGGTTGCGGGTAAATTGCCATTGAAAATAGATCTTGTGAGGATAAGAGCACACGAAAATGTTCACAGAAAGACTCCAGAGTTAAATTTGAGCCTATTACCAGCTTTTTTTCCTTGATTGTGTTTGCCAGAGCCCACCATTCCTTAGCATTCCGAACATTATTTAATTTCAACAATATGTTATTGTGATAGGCTAGCTTTTTTTCCTTGCAAATCTTCTTGAATTTCTGTGCATTTTCCTTATATATTCGCTCGAAGTAATCAATTTTATGTTTTTGGAAAATTCTAAGTGACTTGAACATTTTTTTCCTTGCATTTGAGCATTGAATGTCGAACCATTTGTTTTTTGGGTCAAAATGCTTGGCACTTGGGATAAAATCAGCTGAAGCGATGATTTTACTTTTAAGATGATCGGTTTTTGCATCGATGCTAGGAATCACTGCATATGCTCCCAAATCTACGAGATGATTTAATTTTATTTGGTATTCATGCAGTTTGTTAGGATTCCAATTAAGTTTGGGTGGTAGAGCAATATTATTTGTTATCTCTGCCGTTAAACTACACATATTTAAACATAGTGGCAAATGATCTGAATAAGGTTTGGGTAACACGGAAAACTTGTGTTTTTAATGCATGTTGCATTATAGAAAACTATAATGATGGAAAACTATCATGATAGAGAACTATCATGATAAAAACTATCATAATAGAAAACTATCATGATAGAAAACTATCATGATAAAAAACTATCATGATAGAAAACCGTCATGATAGAAAACTGTCTTGATAGAAAACTATCGTGATAGAAAACAATCATGATTGAAAACTATCTTGATAGAAAACTTTCATGATAAAAAACTATCATGATAGAAAACTATCGTGATAGAAAACTATCATGATAGAAAACTATTATGATAGAAAACTATCATGATAGAAAACTATCATGATAGAAAACTATCGTGATAGAAAACTATCTTGATAGAAAACTATCATGATAGAAAACTATCGTGATAGAAAACTATCATGATAGAAAACTATCGTGATAGAAAACTATCATGATAGAAAACTATCATGATAGAAAACTATCATGATAGAATACTATCATGATAGAAAACTATCATGATAGAAAACTATCATGATAGAAAACTATCATGATAGAAAACCGTCATGATAGAAAACTGTCTTGATAGCAAACTATGGTGATAGAAAACTATCATGATTGAAAACTATCTTGATAGAAAACTGTCATGATAGAAAACTATCATGATAAAAAACTTTTGTGATAGAAAACTATCATGATAGAAAACTATCATGATAGAAAACTATCATTATAGAAAACCGTCATGATAGAAAACTATCGTGATAGAAAACTATCATGATAGAAAACTATCATGATAGAAAACTATCATGATAGAAAATTATCGTGGTTGAAAACAATCATGATAGAAAACTTTCGTGATAGAAAACTATCATGATAGAAAACTTTCGTGATAGAAAACTATCATGATAGAAAACTAATGTGATAGAAAACTATCATGATAGAAAACTATCGTGATAGAAAATTATCATGATAGAAAACTATCATGATAGAAAACTATCATTATAGAAAACTATCATGATAGAAAACTATCATGATAGAAAACTATCATGATAGAAAACCGTCATGATAGAAAACTGTCTTGATAGCAAACTATCGTGACAGAAAACTATCATGATTGAAAACTATCTTGATTGAAAACTGTCATGATAGAAAAATATCATGATAGAAAACTTTCGTGATAGAAAACTATCATGATAGAAAACTATCTTGATAGAAACTAGCATGATAGAAAACTATCATGATAGAAAAATATCGTGATAGAAAACTATCATGATAGAAAACTATCATGATAGAAAACTGTCGTGATAGAAAACTTTCATGATAGAAAACTATTGTGATAGTAAACTATCATGATAGAAAACTATCGTGATAGAAAACTATCATGATAGAAAACTATTATGATAGAAAACTATCATGATAGAAAACTATCGTGGTAGAAAACTATCATGATAGAAAACTTTCGTGATAGAAAACTATCATGATAGAAAACTATCGTGATAGAAAACTATCATGATAGAAAACTATCGTGATAGAAAACTATCGTGAGAGAAAACTATCATGATAGAAAATTATCATGATAGAAAACTATCATGATAGAAAACTATCATGATAGAAAACTATCGTGGTAGAAAACAATCATGATAGAAAACTTTCGTGATAGAAAACTATCATGATAGAAAACTTTCGTGATAGAAAACTCTCATGATAGAAAACTAATGTGATAGAAAACTATCATGATAGAAAACTATCGTGATAGAAAACTATCATGATAGAAAACTATCATGATAGAAAACTATCATGATAGAAAACTATCATGATAGAAAACCGTCATGATAGAAAACTATCATGATAGAAAACTTTCATGATAGAAAACTATTGTGATAGCAAACTATCATGATAGAAAACTATCGTGATAGAAAACTATCATGATAGAAAACTATTATGATAGAAAACTATCATGATAGAAAACTATCGTGGTAGAAAACTATCATGATAGAAAACTTTCGTGATAGAAAACTATCATGATAGAAAACTATCGTGATAGAGAACTATCTTGATAGAAAACTATCGTGATAGAAAACTATCATGATAGAAAACTATCGTGAGAGAAAACTATCATGATAGAAAACTATCATGATAAAAAACTATCGTGATAGAAAACTATCATGATAGAAAACTATCATGATAGAAAACTATTGTGATAGAAAACTATCATGATAGAAAACTATCATGATAGAAAACTATCATAATAGAAAACTATTATGATAGAAAACTGTCATGGTAGAAAACCGTCATGATAGAAAACTGTCTTGATAGAAAACTATCGTGATAGAAAACTAACATGATTGAAAACTATCTTGATAGAAAACTGTCGTGATAGAAAACTATCATGATAGAAAATTATCATGATAGAAAACTATCATGATAGAAAACTATCATGATAGAAAACTATCATGATAGAAAACTATCATGATAGAATCCCATCATGATAGAAAACTATCGTGATAGAAAACTATCATGATTGAAAACTGTCATGATAGAAAACTGTCACGATAGAAAACTATCATGAAAGAAAACTATCATGATAGAAAACTATCAATATAGAAAACAATCATGATAGAAAACTATCATGATAGAAAACCATCATGATAGAAAACTATCGTGATAGAAAACTATCATGATAGAAAACTATCATGATAGAAAACTATGATGATAGAAAACTATCATGATAGAAAACTTTCATGTTTGAAATTAATCATGATAGAAAACTATCGTGATAGAAAACTATCATGATAAAAACTATAGTGATAGAAAGAAATTATGATAGAAAATTATCGTGAAAGAAAACTATCATGATAGAAAACTATCATGATAGAAAACTATCATGATAGAAAACTATCATGATGGAAAACTATCATGATAGAGAAATATCATGATAGAAAACTATCATGATAGAAAACTATAGTGAGAAAAAACTATCCTGATAAAAATTTATCATGATAGAAAACTGTCATGAGAAAAAACTATCCTGATAGAAAATTATCATGATAGAAAACTGTCATAATAGAAAACTATCGTGATAGAAAACTATCATGATAGAAAACTGTCATTATAGAAAACTATCGTGATAGAAAACTATCATGATAGAAAACTGTCATTATAGAAAACTATCGTGATAGAAAACTATCATGATAGAAAACTATCGTGATAGAAAACTATCATGATAGAAAACTATCATGATAGAAAACTATCATGATGGAAAACTATCATGATAGAGAACTATCATGATAGAAAACTATCATGATAGAAAACTATCGTGAGAAAAAACTATCCTGATAAAAAATTATCATGATAGAAAACTGTCATGAGAAAAAACTATTTATCATGATAGAAAACTGTCATAATAGAAAACTATCGTGATAGAAAACTATCATGATAGAAAACTGTCATTATAGAAAACTATAATGATAGAAAACTATCATGATAGAAAACTATCGTGAAAGAAAACTATCATGAAAGAAAACTATCATGATAGAAAACTATCATGATAGAAAACTATCATGATAGAAAACCGTCATGATAGAAAACTGTCTTGATAGCTAACTATGGTGATAGAAAACTATCATGATAGAAAACTATCTTGATAGAAAACTGTCATGATAGAAAACTATCATGATAGAAAACTTTCGTGATTGAAAACTATCATGATAGAAAACTATCATGATAGAAAACTAGCATGATAGAAAACTATCATGATAGAAAACTATCGTGATAGAAAACTATCCTGATAGAAAACTATCATGATAGAAAACTATCGTGATAGAAAACTTTCATGATAGAAAACTATTGTGATAGAAAACTATCATGATAGAAAACTATCGTGATAGAAAACTATCATGATAGAAAACTATTATGATAGAAAACTATCATGATAGAAAACTATCGTGGTAGAAAACTATCATGATAGAAAACTTTCGTGATAGAAAACTATCATGATAGAAAACTATCGTGATAGAAAACTATCATGATAGAAAACTATCGTGATAGAAAACTATCATGATAGAAAACTATCATGATAGAAAACTATCATGATAGAAAACTATCATGATAGAAAACTATCATGATAGAAAACTATCATGATAGAAAACTATCATGATAGAAAACTATTATGATAAAAAACTGTCATGGTAGAAAACTATCATGATAGAAAACTATCATGATAGAAAACCGTCATGATAGAAAACTGTCTTGATAGAAACCTATCGTGATAGAAAACTAACATGATTGAAAACTATCTTGATAGAAAACTGTCGTGATAGAAAACTATCATGATAGAAAACTATCATGATAGAAAACTATCATGATAGAAAACTATCATGATAGAAAACAATCGTGGTAGAAAACTATCATGATAGAAAACTTTCGTGATAGAAAACTATCATGATAGAAAACTTTCGTGATAGAAAACTATCATGATAGAAAACTATCATGATAGAAAACTATCATGATAGAAAACTATCATGATAGAAAACTATCATGATAGAAAACCGTCATGATAGAAAACTATCGTGATAGGTAACTATCATGATAGAAAACTATCATGATAGAAAACTATCATGATAGAAAATTATCGTGGTTGAAAACTATCATGATAGAAAACTTTCGTGATAGAAAACTATCATGATAGAAAACTTTCGTGATAGAAAACTATCATGATAGAAAACTCATGTGATAGAAAACTATCATGATAGAAAACTATCGTGATAGAAAACTATCATGATAGAAAACTATCATGATAGAAAACTATCATTATAGAAAACTATCATGATAGAAAACTATCATGATAGAAAACTATCATGATAGAAAACCGTCAAGATAGAAAACTGTCTTGATAGCAAACTATCGTGACAGAAAACTATCATGATTGAAAACTATCATGATAGAAAACTTTCGTGATAGAAAACTATCATGATAGAAAACTATCATGATAGAAACTAGCATGATAGAAAACTATCATGATAGAAAACTATCGTGATAGAAAACTATCATGATAGAAAATTATCATGATAGAAAACTGTCGTGATAGAAAACTTTCATGATAGAAAACTATTGTGATAGAAAACTATCATGATAGAAAACTATCGTGATAGAAAACTATCATGATAGAAAACTATTATGATAGAAAACTATCATGATAGAAAACCATCGTGGTAGAAAACTATCATGATAGAAAACTTTCGTGATAGAAAACTATCATGATAGAAAACTATCGTGATAGAAAACTATCATGATAGAAAACTATCGTGATAGAAAACTATCATGATAGAAAACTATCGTGAGAGAAAACTATCATGATAGAAAACTATCATGATAGAAAACTATCGTGATAGAAAACTATCATGATAGAAAACTATCATGATAGAAAACTATCGTGATAGAAAACTATCATGATAGAAAACTATCATGATAGAAAACTATTATAATAGAAAACTGTCATGGTAGAAAACCGTCATGATAGAAAACTGTCTTGATAGAAAACTATCGTGATAGAAAACTAACATGATTGAAAACTATCTTGATAGAAAACTGTCGTGATAGAAAACTATCATGATAGAAAACTATCATGATAGAAAACTATCATGATAGAAAACTATCATGATAGAAAACTATCATGATAGAATCCCATCATGATAGAAAACTATCGTGATAGAAAACTATCATGATTGAAAACTGTCATGATAGAAAACTGTCACGATAGAAAACTATCATGAAAGAAAACTATCATGATAGAAAACTATCGTTATAGAAAACAATCATGATAGAAAACTATCATGATAGAAAACCATCATGATAGAAAACTATCGTGATAGAAAACTATCATAATAGAAAACTATCGTGATAGAAAACTATCATGATAGAAAACTATCATGATAGAAAACTATCATGATAGAAAACTATCATGATAGAAAACTATCATGTTTGAAAATTATCATGATAGAAAACTATCGTGATAGAAAACTATCATGATAAAAAACTATAGTGATAGAAAGCAATTATGATAGAAAATTATCGTGATAGAAAACTATCATGATAGAAAACTATCGTGATAGAAAACTATCATGATAGAAAACTATCATGATAGAAAACTATCATGATGGAAAATTATCATGATAGAGAACTATCATGATAGAAAACTATCATGATAGAAAACTATCATGAGAAAAAACTATCCTGATAAAAAATTATCATGATAGAAAACTGTCATGAGAAAAAACTATCCTGATAGAAAATTATTATGATAGAAAACTGTCATAATAGAAAACTATCGTGATAGAAAACTATCATGATAGAAAACTGTCATTATAGAAAACTATCGTGATAGAAAACTATCATGAAACTATCATTATAGAAAAATATCATGATAGAAAACTATCATGTTAGAAAACTATCGTGACAGAAAACTATCATGAGAGAAAACTATCATAATAGAAAACTATCATGATAGAAACCTATCGGGATAGAAAACTATCATGATAGAAAACTATTATGATAGAAAACTATCATGATAGAAAACTATAATGATAGATTACTATCATGATAGAAAACTATCATGATAAAAAACTACCATGATAGAAAACTATCATGACAGAAAAATATCATGATAGAAAACTATCATGATAGAAAACTATCGTGATAGAAAACTATCGTGATAGAAAACTATCATAATAGAAAACTATCATGATCGAAAACTATCGTTATAGAAAACTATCATGATAGAAAACTATCGTTATAGAAAACTATCATGATAGAAAACTATCATGATAAGAAATTATCATGATAAGAAACTAAAATGATTGAAAACTGTCATTATAGAAAACTTTCATAATTGGAAACTATTATGATAGAAAACTATCATGATAGAACACTATCAGGATAGAAAACTATCATAATAAAAAACTATAGAGAACTATCATAAAAGAAAACTATCGTGATAGAAAACTATCGTGATATAAATCAATCATGATAGAAAACTGTCATGATAGCAAACTATCATGATAGAAAACTATTATGATAGCAAATTATCGTGATAGAAAGCTTCGCAGATATACGCAGATCTACGCTGATATACGCAGGTATACGTAGGTCTACGCAGATATACGCTGATCTACGCAGATATACGCGGGTACACGCAGGACATCCGCAGATATACGCAGGTCTACGTAGATATATGCAGATGTACGCAGATATACGCCAAACGGATACACGCAGATCTACGCTAATCTACGCAGACATACGCAGTTATACACAGGTCGCTCAGATATACGCAGACCTACGCTGATGTACGCAGATTACTGCCAGGCTATGCAGTAATACGCAGATATACGCAGTTATACGCCAAACTACGCTTACGCAGAATTTAGCAAATATACGCAGATCTACGTAGATATACGCAGCTATACACAGGTCCACGTGTTAATACGCAGGTATACGCAGAATAGCAGATAAGCAGTTGGATACGCAGATATACGCAGATCTGCGCATATATACGCAGATATACTAGAAAGCTATCATGCATTTTGCATGTTATATGCAGTATGTTGCATGATAGAACTCTATGATGATGGAAAACTATCATGATAGAGAACTATTATGATAGAAAACTATCATGATAGAAAACTATCGTGAGAAAAAACTATCCTAATTGAAAATTATCATGATAGAAAACTGTCATAATAGAAAACTATCGTGAGAGAAAACTATCATGATAGAAAACTATCATGATAGAAAGCTGTCATAATAGAAAACTATCGTGATAGAAAACTATCATGATAGAAAACTATCATGATAGAAAACTATCATGATAGAAAACTATCACGATAGAAAACTATCATGTTAGAAAACTATCGTGATAGAAACCTATCATGATAGAAAACTATCATAATAGAAAACTATCATGATAGAAAACTTTCGTAATAGAAAACTATCATGATAGAAAACTATCATGATAGAAAACTATCATGATAAAAAACTATCATGATAGGAAACTATCGTGATAGAAAACTATTATGATAGAAAACTATCATGATAGAAAACTATCATGATAGCAAATTATCGTGATAGAAAGCTTCGCATATATACGCAGATCTACGCGTATATACGCAGGTATACGTAGGTCGACGCAGATATACGCAGAGCTACGCTGATGTACGCAGATTACTGCCAGGCTATGCAGTAATACGCAGATATACGCCAAGCTACGCATACGCAGATCTTAGCAAGTATACGCAGATCTACGTAGATATACGCAGCTATACGCAGATCTACGTGTATATACGCAGGTATACTTACGATAGCAGATAATCAGTTGGATACGCAGATATACGCAGATCTTTGCATAAATGTAGGCAAAATGTGCCTATCAATGGACTCTTAAGTCCGTCCTTTGAAACAATGACAGCAACAACGGCAACACTAACAATATAACTCGCACTTGAACGACTAACAGCAATAACCAAGATGAAGACACAATCGAGTTTGAACGGTGACGTTGAGAAGCTACGAGAGACGAAACGAATACGCAACGATCTTAATAATTACCCTAATCTACTTTTTCTAAACTAAATATTCCTATTACTAAACTTAAAACTATCATTATCTTAAAACTAAAGTGAATTAAAACTTTTATTTAATTATTTAAACAACAGGAAGCGTTTCTTTTGATTTACGAAAACGATTTTTCCTCTAACTAGCTCCCCCCCACATGGTGTCTGAAGTGATTTAATCCCCCCTCAGTGTTTTTTTTTCGCAAAAATTTAGTGCATGACAAATAATAGATAGCAGTGTTATATAAAGTTAAAAAAAGAAAAATATTCTTTGTTGATTACAAAAATTAAAAATATGTACATATATGTTGTTTGGCACTTTTCCTCCTATGGTTGCCAACCTAAAACCCAAGCTACAGTATAGTGCCCTCCATTTTCATAGTTTGGTGTAGTGTTGCTTAAACATCGATAGTTTCCATTTCCGATAGTATCGATATTTTTGCAAAAAACTATCGATAGTATCGATACTATCGATAGTTTTACCAATTCATTTTTCACACATTTTTAAAATGCCTTAAAAAGACTTCTATTGCAAAATCCATTGAATTGTAAAATGAGTTATGATTTTTGAAAAAGAGAAAAATATATTTTATTATAAAAAGGTCTCAAAATTTCTTATTAAAAATTGAATTTAAATAAAATGAATTATTTAGTTTTAGCTCATTCAAAACTACAGTAGAAGCTCGATTTAGTGGAATAATAAAAACCAAGGCTGTTCACTCTTTCGAAATTTTTCACTTTTTCGTGCGGGAGCTTTAAAAGGCTTTCTAAAGATGAATTCGATCCAAAATGGCACTTTTTTTTCGATGTGAATTTTAATTTTATTTAAGCGTCTACCAAAGCTGTCAATGAGGTTTAAACAAAAAAATGAAAACAACTCGTCAGTGATTTTAAGCATTGTTTAATGTTTGCGGGCAATTTGTGTACAAAATACTTTTTCATATAAAATTTTGTGTGTTCATTATTTTGGATAGTTCATTATTTCGAATTTCACAAATAAAGCGTCTACTGTATTTTCGTTTAATGTTTTTTTTTCCATTTTAAGAGTTTCAAGTACCTATATAACCTATCTTTGGTCTCAACTATTGACGTATATGTCTTGTAACTCTTAACCAACAGGGCCATAGTCGTCGTTTGGACGTTCGGAGTACGCCTTTTCTACACCATTTTCACTCCATCCACTCCAAAAGCCTTCAATTGGCTGTTCGGCTTCGGAGTACTGTTTTTAGAGTATTTTTCTGTTCCCGATTTGAAGAAGGAGTACATTTGGAACACACGCATGCACATACAGTTTTTCGTCGCACTACTTGTCAAAAGTGATGAATACTTGAAGAAGCCATTTTATAATATGGCGTCATTCAGTAGTGTGTGTGTAAATCTGACAACACGATTTCTATTGGAATCAAAAAGGAGTAGAACAGTCAGAAAATCCAATCGAAAACGACATTAATGTCAGGATTTCAGTATAAATAAAATGCACGACTGGGTCGCACGTACTTGCTCTTATGTTCAAGACACTGCGAGTTTAAGAAAATTGTATATACAAACATGGAAATTATGAGAGAAAAATGTAGAGAAACATGAAATACGACATTTAAATAAGCTAAAACTACTCTTTTGACAGTTTGAGGTGAAAAAAAAGAATGCCATCTTAATTCATGATGGAATATGATTGTATGGGAAAAAAAATTTTAAAATCGTTGGAGCGGTTTTTTTTTAAATTAATTTTTTATATATAAAATTCTTAAAATATTTTTAAGAACAAATTTTGATATGCAGATTTAAACTATATATTTATGTGTATATAAAAACAAAATTTGAAAAAAAATTGTCAACCCGTTTTTGAGATATCGAATTTTCAAAAACAAAAATTGAAACTTTTTTTAAAAATCAAAAAACTTTTTTTTTGAAAATTTTGATATGCAATATTATTTAATCTTATCTGAAATTTGTATATAAAAAAATTCATTTAAATCCGTTAAGCTGATAACGAGAAAACTCAAAATAAAAAAATACGTTCTATGACAGGTACTACTAATAGTTGCAATTTGTAAAATTTTATAATTTTTGATGGTAGATCGTACTAATTTTAGTATATGAAAAAAGTTTAATCAAAATCGTAGGAGTAGTTTTCAAGCAAAAAAATATTTTCCTTTGCGGTTTTTTCACTTTTGTATGGAAGGTACCGTTATTTTTTCATAAATGTAAAATTTTTTCTAAAAATATTTTAAAAAGTACTAAAAAAGTCTTAAATATCGAGTTTCAAAAAAATCTATGATGCCATTTTCGAAATATTTGATTTTCCAAAAAAAAAATTGAAATATTTTTTAAAAATCCAAAAAATATTTTTTCAAAAATGTTGGTACACAAAACTATTAACATTTTTTGGAAGCTTCTGTATAAGAAAAATAATTGAAATCGGTCATACCATTTTGAAGAAAATAAAAAATTAAAAAAATGGTTCCTTGGGAGGTACCATTAATAACCATTTTTGAAAAATGGTTTTCCATCCAACGAAAGCTTTTACTAAAATAAATTTATTGAATTTTTTTTAAGAAAAGTTGTCGAGCCGTTTTTGAGAAAAATATGATTATGTAAATTTACCAAAAAAAAATGTATGGCAGGTACCGTTATTATTGGTTCTAAAAAAAAAATAAAAAAAAATGTGTCGGCAGAATCTCCAAAAACCACTATGTACCAAGTTTGAAGAAAATCAATTGAGCCGTTTAGGCTGTAGACGAACAGACAGACAGACAGACAGACAGACAGACAGACAGACAGAATTGTGCCGCCCACTTTTTTGATGTTCTCTATCATCGTAATATCATGTTTGATTGTTATCTCAAAAAATTTTTTTTGCACGAATCCAAAACTTGCCTTAATAGTACTTATAATCGCAAGTAAAAATAATGATGGAGACAATAGACAACCTTAAAATATCATACTTTTTCCTTTAAATTTTAATGGTCACAGGCCTTTCATTGCACGATTTGAAATTATTGAAACTATCGATAGTTTTTCAAAACTATCGATGTACGCGATAGTTTTTTACTATCGATGTTAAAGCAACACTAGTTTGGTGAATCGTAGTCATCCATTTAAAATTTTCGCACTTACGAGTATTGTACGTTCTGGTATAGTCCCGCATAGTTTCGGTTTTTGTATTTGCGTAAGTCTCCCCTTCTCCCCTTGCAGAAATCCTGCAGGCGGTGCTTGTGCTTATGGACTTCATTGTAAGTCAAGTCTCTGGTGATGTGAAAAAATGTAAATCATAATTTAATTTATTAGAGACTCGAAGCTTTCTTTACTTTTGAAGTTCTTTTCTTTTACGAAACGTTTGCCAATTTAATGAAAAGAAAATTATTTATGCACATCAATCGTGAAGTTTTGCCATAGATCGAATTTAAATTTTGAAAGGCATAATTAGACACACTCATGTGTCCTTGTCCATACGCCACCAAAGCCATTAAAATGTTGACATATTAATTAACTTCAAAGACCCACAATCAATGTCAGTTACTTATGCAGGTATACCTATGTCCTTAATAACCTGTTATTATTTCTGATTATGTAAACTTACAACATACCCTACACACTATACCTACACTTCATGTCGCAACCCTTTTTTTTAATATAAACCAACCTCAAAAATTCCATATGCAATTGTGCGCCCCCCTCTAAACTCTAATCAACATCAACATCACAATAAACATGACACAAAACAGCAACGTTACAAAATATAACTTTACTAAGCCGAGCCGGTGAGTGAGTAGCTTACCACAAATTAGTCCCATATCCGTAATTGAAAAAAAAAAAAAATCATCCACTTGTGCGTGCTGCTGCTGCCCTGCATTGCATTACAATCATAAGTGCAACTGCAACGACAAAACCACTAATTTCCGATGGCGCTGGACTGGCGACGACGACAACGTCAACGACGACAACGGCGACGAATATTTCCCTGCCGCGGCCGCTTTCCTCATCCGTCATCATTCACTCCAGAGGCGATGTCTCATTTTCATTTGAAAAAGTTCAAGTGCTTAAGGGCATGACCTGCTATCAACATTAGCTCCATATTATGCCGATAAAAATGAACACAACAATGAGACAGATTACTACCGCGAAGCCGAACCGGAGGCACAGCCGATAGTATAGAGGCTTTTTTATGATAGAAGTGGCCCGTATCAGTGGCATGGATGGCGCAGCCATTGTACGCACAGCTCAGCTTTGATTTTTTTTTTTTTTTGAAATTCTAATCTAAAATAAATTACACACAATGCTACAATTTATACATTAGCGCTGGCTGGCTGGGAGGGATTTTGTCGTTGGTGCTTGTTTACTTTTTTTTGTTGTTAATTTATTTAAAGAAAAATAATTTCAATTTGATTTTAATATGAGAATTTTATTTTTCATGTTATTTTTATTGAAACAAGAACAACAAATTGCCGGGCAATGACATATTTTCTGATACGGAATCGTTTGTTATAAGATGTAGATATGTATGTATGTATGTATGTATTTATGTGGCCACTGCAAGCGTCTTGTTCTTTTACCTGTATGCAACAAATAATGCAGTCTTTGTTCGAAGCTTTACAATCATCACTTTGGAATGCACGATGTAAGACAGACTTTGATTTTACATCGCACATTCCCAAATCGTTATGGCCTCCTCCCAAGTTGAAGGTTTTAGGAACGAACTGTCTTATGTATTTACTATATGCACTGAAAAAAAACATACTGTCTCAATTCACTGATTGGTCATGAAAACAAAATCTGTAAGGAAAAAAAGAAAGAAAAATTGTTGCTATAAAATTAAATGTCGAATATGTTTTTTTTTTTTGCTTAGGCTGGACAAAGTTTTTTTTTTGTCAGATAGACATGTCTACTAGGTAAACATACGAAAAACAGCAAAGCCCCATTATTCTTCCTTAATAGCGTACTGGCATTTGTTTGTTTTTTGGCAGTTGCTATAAAAAAAAATATTTTTACCGAGGGTGGATGCACGAACACTAGTTTGACAATCGAATTTATTATGCTAAATTTGTATTTGTGGTGCTTGGCCACTATTTTCATTTAGTTGATTATTGTAATTTTTGTATCGATGTCGATGGTGCAAACGTTTATACTTGCGATATAGGTTCTATAAGGCGAGTTTTGGATTCGTGTTAAAAACATTTTGAGATAACAATCAAACATGACATTACGATGATAGAGAAAACCAAAAAAGTGGGTGGCACAATTCTGTATGTCTGTCTGTTCGTCTACAGCCTAAACGGCTCGATTGATTTTCTTCAAACTTGGTATATAGTGGTTTTTGGTGATTATGCCCACAAATTTTTTTCATTTTTTTCTAGAACCAAAAATAACGGTACCTGCCATACAATTTTTTTTTAGCAAATTTTACAAAATTGTATTTTTCTGAAAAACTGTTTCACAACTTTTCTTAAAAAAATTCAATAAATTACTTTTAGTATAGGCTTCCTTTGGGTGGACAACCATTTTTCAAAAAATGGTTATTAATAGTATACCTCCCAAAGAACCATTTTTTTAATTTTCGATTGCCTTCAAAACGGTATGATTGATTTCAATTATTTTTGTATACAAAAGCTTCCAAAAAATATATGTACAGTACGTTCTCGATTAACGCAACTCTCGATTCACGCAACTCCTCGATTTTCGCAACAGCTGAATTTATATCATTGTTGACGCAGTAATCGCAACTCTTCAAAAAAAATTGACTCGATAAGTGCAACTTTTGATTTTATATGCATATCTTTAATTACTCAGGTTCTTGCCAAGTTTGTTTTTGTCTGTTGCGTTGCATTTTGTCTCGAAAAAAGAATGTGAATGTGGACCCGGAAAGAGGATTACATTAACAGTGGCAAATACCCTGAAAAAGAATAAGATGAAAAATCAAGGAAAGCTAAATGTGCCAATTTCCAGCGTGGTCCTAAAAACAAAGGCGTGCTCATTTCATAAAAAGATTAAAGAGAGGCCAGGATCTTTTAATGGGAGATGGTTGGGTGACAAATTTTAAGAAAAGACGGAATTCGCCTGTTTGTTGAGAATTTGTTGAGATAAACTTTAAAACAAACCGCAATTTGTAGATTCATTCTTGATTAAATTTATGAAAAAAGTCAGAGATCTCGATTTGACTCCCAATCAAATCTATAACACCGATTGTAGGTTTCAAGGAATCCTGAGGCCGAAAGACAAGAAAAGAAAGAATCACGTTTCTCAAAGTTAAGCTATTCGTCATCGGTACCGAAATCTGTAAACCTAAGATCTTTTAAAAATGTTGACCATATGCCCGTAGTATACAAGGCAAATAAAAATGCTTCGATTACGTTAGCATTCTTTGAAAAATGGTTCCACTCGACATTTTTGTGCCTGAGGTACCAAAATTAAACCGACCACAAGTAGGTCTTTTTTCATACGTTTTTTGAGTCTTTTAGGTACGACTCTTTTTAAATTAGAAAGGACTTCCAACAAGAGTGCTCTTACTTTTGGATAACGCTCCTTGTCATCTTAAAGATGGCCAGTTAATAAGTGATGATGGCATGATCGTAAATAAACGTATTTTTGTTTTGTTTCTTATTATTTATATGTTATTGAAAAAGAACTTGTTGCACTAAATATATTATATGAGTGCTGGTTTTATGATTTTCGCTTTGGATCTCGAATTGACCCTACAAAAATATTTACTCGGTTATTGCAACAACTTCGGTCATTGCAACCACCCTTGTCTTAATTAGTTGCGATAATCGAGAATGCACTGTAATTAGTTTTGTACACCAAAATTAAAAAAAAAAAATTTTCTTGAAAATCAAATATTTCGAAAACATATCGTTTTTTGATTTTTTTGAAACCCGATACTAAAGACTTTTTAAGTAGGTAGGTACTCTCTAAAATATTTTAAGAAAAAAATTTGTATTTATGAATAAATAACGGTACCGTCCATACAAAAGTTAAAAAACCGCTAGGGAAAATATTTTTTTTCTCAAAAACGACTCCTACGATTTTGGATTAAACTTTTTCCATATACTTACATTGGTACGATCTACTACCAAAAATTGTAAAATTTTACACTTAGCAACTATTAATAGTACCTGTCATAGAACTTTTTTTTTTTATTTTGATTTTTTTTATTATCGGCTGAACGGATTTAGATACATTGATGTGTATTGACTCCTCTAAGGGTAACAAGGCTCCCGCTTCCCTACTCCGCTCCCTCTCCTCCCCTCTCTTTCACCTTATCTTTTCTCACTGCCTCTAGATCGTTTATCCACTCTTCCCCCTTCCTCGTTTCGTCCATTATTTCCCTCATCCTTTCCCCTATTGATTTTCCTTCATCTCTGATGCCAGACCTGCATCTTTCTAATACATGTTCCCATGTCTCTTGTTCACCTTCACATCTTCTGCACATTCTTTCCTCTTACCGTTTCCAGTACCATCTTTCTCTCACCTCATTCCCTAGCCTGACTCTTGTTATTCTCCTTGTTCTTTCTGTCCTCCATCCCGCTTTCAAATATTGTGGAATCTCTTCTGTCATTACTTCTTTATACCACTTGTGTTGTAACTGCATTCTGTCATTCTATTATTCGTTCCCTTCATTCCTTCTCCTGCTCTCTCTTGTCTTCTTTTTCTACTCGCTCGTATCCACTTAACGGATTTAGATAATTTTTGTTGTATACTTACAAATTTGAGATAAGATTTAATAATATTGTAAATCAAAATTGTCAAAGAAAAAGTTTTTGAATTAAAAAAAAAGTTTAAATTTTTTTTTGAAAATTCGATATACATATCTCGAAAATAGGTGGATAATTTCTTTTAAGTTTTGTTCTTATCTGCACATAAATATATACATACATACTTTATAATTGCATTCCAAAATGTGTCCCTAAAAATGTTTTAAGAAATTACTACCTATACAGGGTGTCCCGCACCTGAGTGGAAGTATCTTAGGGTGTGGTTCCTTGGTATATTCTAAGAAAAAAATTGTATAGGGGGAAAGTTGTATCTCCTCTCCCTGAGGCAGGGGGAGGGGTCAGTTTCTGAAAAATTGGCTTAAAATGCCAAAAAAAAACATTTAAAATCAACGAAAGCACATATAATAATGTGCTATAATTTTTTTGAAAGCTAATATTCCATTCTTACATTTAATTTTTAAATCAAGTTGTTTAAGCAAATAGTTTTTGAGAAATTAAATTTCAAAGTCAAATTTGTTTAAGAAAATTGTGATTTTTTATCTTAGGTCGATATTTTTCAAAATTTTACGTAATTAAGTGCTATTTTTGTGTTCAATATTCATTGCCCTCATATATTTTAAGTCCATTACCGAAAACCAAATGTAAAAATCTATCTTAGTTTTTGAAAAATTAAGAAAAAACGAAAGGTACTTTTACCAAAACAGCCCGAAAAAAGGGTTAAATTATGGATAATTCATGAATAAATTATTTTTTTTTGAGCTTTTTTGGGAAAAGTACCTTTGGTTTTTTCTTAATTTCTCAAAAACTAAGAAATATTTTAACATTTAGTTTTCGGTAATGGATTACAAAATAATGAATATTGAAACCAAAAATAGCACTTAATTACGTAAATTTTGAAAAATATCAACTTAAGAAAAAAAAAATCACAATTTTTTAAAACAAATTTGACTTTGAAATTTTATTTCTCGAAAACTATTAGCTCAAACAACTTGATTTAAAAATAGAATGCAAGAATGGATTATTAGCTTTCAAAAAAACTAAAGCATATTATTATATGTGTTTTCGTGGATTTTTAATTTTTTTTGCATTTAACGTCAATGTTTCAGAGACTGCCCCCTGCTGCCCCAGGGAGGGGAGATACAACTTTCCCCCCATACAATTTTTTTCTTAGAATCACCCCAAGAACCACACCCTAAAATACTTCCACTCAGGTCCGGGACACCCTGTATATCAAATCTATAATAATGATTGCTCTTCCTCTGTTGAGATTATAAAAAATGTAACGGCATGTAGAATATAGCACTCATAATTTCTTTCGTTTTCCATATTTTAATTAACATATATCAAGACAGAACAAAGAGAAATGAAGATAGCAGTAAAATAACAATGTCAGAACAAAAAACAATAACAGAAAAAAAACTCATTCATAAAAAAAAGTTAAAAAATGTCCGAATAATTTTGTGAGTGACTGTAGCTTCATTTGGTGATTATTCTGCCCATCTATTATTATTTTGATTTTTCTTTTGTTCAAGAACCAAAATTAACGGTATGCTATACATATTTTTCGCAATTTTACAAAATCTCTTAAAAAAAAAAAAAATAAGTTTCTTTGGGTAAACGCTATTTTTGGATAGGAAACCTTTTTTTCAAAAAAATGTTAATTAATGGTATACTACCAACAAAACCATTTTTTATTTTTATTTTTTTATTTCAGAACAGAACTTATGATTTCAATAGATTTTTCATACAGAAACTTCTTAGAAATATAAACAGATTTTTTACCAAAAATTTTTTTTTTTAATATGTTTTGGATTTTCAAAAAATGTTCAATTTTGGAAATCAAATATTTTAATAGAAGATACCTACCATACATTTTTTTATTTTGTATTTTCTCATTATCGGCCTAACGGATTTAGTTTATTTTTTCATATACAAATTTCATTTAAATAATAAAGCATAAACAGATATTCAATTTTCTTTTTTCAATTTTTAAGAACAGTTTCAATTTTTTTTTTCAAAATTCGATATTTCGAAAACAAGTTGACAATTTTTTTTTAATTTTAGTTTTATACATAAGGAAATATTTAAAATTTTCATAAAAAAAATTTATTTAAATAAAAAAATATTTGTTAAAAAACAGCTCCAACGAATTTATTTTTTTTGTCCAAACATGTAAAGGGTCCGCCAAATTAATTTTTTTTTGAAAATGCTATAAAAAAAAACTACTGAATATTTTCTCAAATTTATTTTTTTGTTTGAAAGTACAATCCTTCCGGTAATGGAATCATTTCATTCAAATGGCTGCTTCGCTTAGTGGGCCTGCGATCGACTTAGAGAAGATGCCGATTTTGCCAAAAAAATAATCTTTTCAGATGAAGCTCATTTTGATCTTGGCAGGTATGTAAACAAGCAAAATTGTCGCATTTGGGGCACAGAAAACCCGCACGCCATTGAAAAGCCTATACACCCAAAACGAGTCACTGTTTGGTGCGGATTTTGGTCCAGAGGCATAATTTTGCCATTTTTCTTCGAGTGGCCGTTACAGTCAATGGCGATCGTTAGCGGGCCATGTTGAACGAATTTTTGTTCACAAAAATTGAAGAGGAGGATATTGGCAACATTTAGTTTCAACAGGACTGCTGGCGCTACGTGCCACACAGCCGAAGCTACACTCCATGTAGTAGTAGCATTTTCAAAAAAAAAAAAAGTTATTTGGCGGACCCTTTATATTTAATCAAGAATTCAGATGACATTCTCTTTGTCTATCAAAGGATTCGTTTAAGCTACTTTAAAACTTGTATTTCATGCTCCTACACAATTTTCTCTAATTATTTCCAATTTACTATTTTCTTAAACCCGCAGCGTCTTGAAAATAAGAGCAGGTACGTCTGACCCAGTCGTGCATTTTATTTGATCTACGAACAAAATGTTGTCACTTTGACACTAGAAATTATTAAAAAAGGTATGTTAAGTTTGTTTTTTTAATACGAACAGTCACTTTTTGGACGTGTTCACTGTTTTTAATAAAATGGAATTAGTATGATACTAGTTAGGTTAGGTTAGGTTAGGAGGGGCGTGCACAGCACAAAGGATGTTGCGTACACGGGGGCCTATTGGTCCATTCGGTTAGTGTTGCAAATTTTATTCAGTATGCCTCGGCATTTTGTCACTGTTTTGGATCTTATAGTCTCACTGGCTATTGCTTTGATAGCGGCTTGGCTGTCCACGAAAAATGTGATCTCCGACGAGCTCAGTTTTTTCTTGTGCACCATTTCTGCCGCTTTTTCAATAGCATAAATCTCAGCCTGAAAGACGCTACATTCATCTGGGAGCTTATATGATTCTCTAATATTAAAGGCTTCACAGAACACCCCAGTTCCTGTTCCTTCTTCCATTTTTGACCCGTCAGTATAGAAGGGGATACCCTGTTCACTAATAAGTGAGTTGGGTTCCCAACCATGTCTTTCGGGTATTGAAATAGAGAAGTGTTTGTTAAAATCTATTATCGGTGGTATGTAATCAGTCGTCACATCAAGTCCGACCACTGTGTCATACCTTTGTAAGATAGACCCATGACCATACGTGCTGTGCTTCCAAGAGCCCAGTTCTTTGAGTCGAAGTGCGCTTTTGGCTGCTGTAAATCTAATGTGCTCGTCAAGGGCTGGAAAATTTAAAATAATTTCCAACCCTGCTTGTGGCGTAGATCTCTGTGCCCCCGTTATTCCTATACAGGCTAGTCTCTGTACCTTGTTCAGGTTTTTGAGATAGCTAACTTTTTCAACAGCCTTCCACCACACGATAGAACCATAGGTAAGTATGGGGCGAACAATTGCCGTGTACATCCACTGGATAGCCTGCGGTCGCATACCCCAACGTGTACCGAAGGTTTTTTTGCATGTGTAGAAAGCGCCGAGTGCCCTTTTCATTCTTTCCTCTGTGTTTCGTTTCCATGTTAGCTTGGAATCAAGGATTACTCCAAGATTAGCTTCTTTGGAGAGTTCATCATCGTGTCCTGTATCCCCGGCTGGGGCATAGGGCGTCAACAAAACGTCTCCATCCTTCACGGTCTGCTGCAAGGTACTTAAGCTGTGGCCACGTCTTTCTCTGGGATTCTGCTTCCGCTAAGACAGTTGATTTCCATGTTGTTCTTGGTCTTCCAACCCGCCGTGCACCCTGAGGATTCCATTCAAAGGACTGCTTTGCAATTTCATCGTTTGGTTTCCTCAGTGTGTGACCAATCCAACGCCATTTACGCTTTCTTATGTCGACGTCCAGCCGCTCTTGACCTGTCCTGCGCCACAATTCCTCATTTGATATTATTTGTGGCCAGCGAATCTTTAGGATGTGGCGAAGACAGCGATTCACAAAAGCCTGCAATTTCTTCGAAATGGTAGACGTGACTTTCCAGGTTTCACAAGCATATAACAGCACGGATTTGACATTGGATTCGAAGAATCTCAACTTAGTGCGTAAGGAGATTTGACTGGATTTCCAAATTGGGGACAGAGTACCGAAGGCAGCACGAGCTTTATTTATTCTACTTTTAACGTCCAGATCCGTACCACCGTTTGCAGAAACAATACTGCCAAGGTAGTTAAATTGTTCCACTACTTCAACTGGCGTCTGGCGTAAAATAATACGCTGCTGTGTGGAGCGGCCTGTGAGCATTATTTTTGTCTTTTTGCTGTTAATTCTTAGACCACTCGACTCTCCCTTCACTTGCAGTGCTTGGCACATCCCGTTCAGCCCACTGATGTTATTTGCCAGTAGACATATGTCATCGGCATAGTCTAAATGACTGAGCCTCTCGAACGGTCTCCATTGAATGCCCTGTCGCTCAGCTGTACCAACACTGGCCGTCAATACGTCGTCCATCGCCAGCAGGAAGAGAATTGGCGATAGAACATCCCCTTGTCTCACACCCTGTTGCACTACGAAGGAGTCGGATAGCTGCCCATTGTGCAAAACAAAACACCTCGCGTTGTTGTAGGACTCTTTAATAATGGCAACAATTTTTGGTGGAATTCATCTACCAAGCAACGATCTCCATATACATTCTCGGTTAACTCGATCAAAGGCCTTTTCAAAATCCACGAACATGAGGTAAAGCGGTGATTGATATTCCATCGACTGCTCGAGGACGATACGCAGGGTGTTGATATGGTCGACACACGATCGACCACTGCGGAAGCCAGCTTGATGCCTCTTGAGTGTAGACTCGATTCTATCCTTTATTCGCTCGAGTATGATTGTTGCCATTAGTTTTGGGAAAACGGACAAAACGGTGATACCACGCCAATTGTTGCAACTCTTTAAGTCACCTTTCTTTGGCAACTTAACAATCACACCATCCTTCCAGTCCCTGGGATAGCTTTCGTTTTCCCAAATGTTTTGTATCAGCGGATGTAAAATACTAGCCGCTGCTACGGGATCGGCTTTCAGGAATTCAGCTGGTATTCCGTCCAGTCCAGCTGCCTTGTTGTTTTTGAGGAGATTTATTGATGTACGAATTTCCGATTCTGACGGGGGTTCGATGTCAATACCCCTATAGGACCTGCGCATCTCGTTTAGTTGGGGCACTTCAGCACTCTGCTCAACTGAATCCTCATTTAGCAGGGCACAAAAATGGTCCTTCCATCTACGAAGCTGATCCTCAATTGATACCAAAAGTGTGCCATCCACATCCATTACAGGATGATTAGTGTTGCTTTTTTTCCCGATAACATCTTTGGCTATTTGGTACAATTCCCGGATATCTCCTCTTCTGGCAGCGCTTTCCGCATTATCTGCGAGTCCATCCAACTTCACCCTCTTGTCACGTCTCACACAGCGGTAGACCATCTTATGTGCAATGCGGTACTCTCTTCGCAAGTCAGCCTTTCGTTGAACATCAGCTTCGGCATTTATTTGGATTTTCAACGATTTGCGAAGTTCGATCTTATCCCAGGTGTCTTGGGATATCCAAGAGTCTCTACGTCTCGTTCGCTTGGGTACAGTTTCGGATCCAGCCTCCATAAAAACACTTTTAATTTCACCCCACATCTCATCAATTGTTGAATTCTGGATTCCATTTAATGACGAGGCTCTGTCGTTAAGGGTGGTGACATAATTTCGACATATGTTGGGGTCATTTAAGGCATTAGTAATGAATTTTGTGCTCCTTGCTGCATCCTGCGCTGGTTTTTGTACGGCAGCGGTTCGTAGTTTGAGACTCATCAGAACCAAATGGTGGTCGCTTCCCACATCGGCATTTCTTATACTCCGGACATCACACATAGACTTCCTCCATCGCTGCTGAATCATGATATGATCAATTTGGTTTTCGGTTTGACCATCCGGATGCACCCAGGTAATTTTGTTGCACGTCTTATGCTTAAATACAGTCCCACCTATCACAAGACGATTCGCGTTACAAAAGTCGACAAGCAAGTCACCATTTTCATTCCGTGACCCCACGCCATTTCTTCCCATCACGCGTTCCAGTCCGTAATTGTCTGAACCGACTTGGGCATTAAGGTCTCCCATAACGACTATGATGTCGGCTCTCGGAACACTACTGTAAACCGAGTTAAGATGAGTGTAGAACGCGGTTTTGTCTTCCTCGGTCGCTTCATTTGTGGGGGCGTAGCACTGAATAATTGTGACGTTACGAATTTTTGAACGAAACCTTGCTGTCATTAATCTCGCAGAAATGGGCGCCCATGAGATCAAACTACGCCTCGCTTCTTCGTTCAACATAATTCCGACACCATGCAGTCTTTGGCCACCCTCTCTTTCATCTTCGCCGGAATACAGCATTCTCGTCTGTCCAGTGTCTGATCTGTATTCAGCTCTTCCTCTCCACTTAGTTTCGCTTATGCCCAGGATACTGATCTTTAGGCGAAGCATTTCACGCTCAACCTGCTCGTATCTACCATCGCTGTACAAGGATCGAACGTTCCATGCTCCGATTTTCGTACGTATGCGGTAGCCAAAAGTAACATTTGCGCTTCTTGAAAGACTTCTTCTATTTGTCAACGATTCATTTATTATTATGGCGTCTTGATTGACGCTCGTACATGAAGGATGCCGCACCCCCAAATCCGATGTGCGGTTTACTGCAGCCGAAGCTACAGAAGGATTTTCTATAAAAAGATTACCTCTTGGGGACTCATTTCCATTTGTTGTCATAATTCATGTATTTGCATATATCCTTCCACCATGGTGTTTTCCGAGATATGATTAATAACATACATAAGCTCAGATTTGACAGGCACACCCGCCTTTTGTATGGTCAAACACATAACTGCTCGAGGCCGCCCACTGTGGGAAAACAGACGCCTTTTGTAGCCGCCCAATATGGGTTACAGACGCTACCTGCTGCTGCCGTTGGCCTTTTACCAAAAAAGCTCCTCCGCCACCAGACTATCATGCCGTTGACCGCCACCTGCAGTTCATCCGCCTTAAGGGGGCTTTTAACCATCCCGAGGACAAGTTTATGCCCTGACCAGCATAGCTGGGTTGTCTGCTTATCCCGGCATCCATTCGGTCCCCCTGCACGTTAGCGTTACCCGCCCTCTACCACGCGGAGGTGTGCATAGGGATTTTCCTATCATTGAGCCTAGGGCCATATGGCGTCCTAGCACTCTCAAGTACTTTTAGAGGGCAGTTAGTAAAACAAAAAAAAGGTTTAAAATTATCGAAGAGTTTGTAAAATACTAATATGTAGTTAGAAGATTGTCAACTAGTATCATGCTTTACCTTTAACAAACGGATCTTTTAAATTTCGCACCAATATTATTAGCGTTTCTTGTCAAATATCATAATAATTGTTATTGTATTAACATATTATTTGAAGGTCTCTCGAAGCCAATTTAAATTACTGACTCTTTCAACTTTGACAACCTGCGCAATATGTTAAGTTAGATTAGTGTACTGTGGCGAATACTTACTTGTTTTATATTTTGTTTTAATATTTTCATTGATTACCTTGATTTGATTGATTTTGTAGGTTAAAATATGCAAAAAAAAAAAATAACCAAAAATATTAGAACTATGTTTTATAGCTCATTTGAAAGCTAGAAATCAGTTCTTTTATTACATCTTTCAATCGAGCTAAATTTTTCAGTAATCTTTAAACAACAACAAAATAAGTAGAAATTACAAAAACTATATAAAAACGTATCGGTTATGTGCGATGCATACATGTAGTACATGATACTATTGAGTTAGTGGAGCTTATATGCACTCATTACATAGATATAAAAGTTTTATGTAGGTACTCGTTTCATAAAACCGTGTTACTCTCAGGCTATGCACATGATGTTACTTACTGAGTACATTTTATATGACTGTTATCAGTACATAAATATAAATATCCTGTGTACTCTGTACTCATCACATAAGGGGTAAATTATTGGCTAAACACACATGATATACTACAGTGAGTACAGTTTACATACTATCATTATATAAATATAAATAGTCTTTGCACTCCTAACATTAATTCCTGTTGGTTATCTATGGGGCATTTCACGTGAAGTGGACAACGAAAAAAATGGTTGGTCTTGAAATTTTTTCATCTTTGGGTTATTTATACTTGATTAGATACTGAATATACGTTTTGAAGGATTTTAAATTTTGAGGCCTGGTGCTGAAGTTATGGGCTTGTAAAATTTTGGTCAGCTATGGCTTAAGGTTTTTAAGAAAAATGTTTATAAATTCAATGAAGAAACAGAAAAATTATTTTTATATTGAGATAAATATGGTAAATTAAATCACAACAAAAACATAAATGTAAAAAAAGAGCCAAGTTCTTATATGTACAAAAAAACCTGTGCGTAAAAAGTCAGCCAAAAAAAGTAATGAGATCTAAAATATATGCCAAGTTTAAAGTTCATGAAGTTTAATATCAAATATCTTGCCAAGTAAATCCACCAAATTTTTAGTCAGTAATCATTAAATACCAAATTTAAATTTTCTGTCATGATTTGGAATTATTTCATTATTACTCTCCTTAAGATATTTGATATTAAATTTCATGAACTTAAAACTAGGCATATATTTCAGATCTCATTTCTTTTTTTGGCTGATTTTTTACGCACAGGTTTTTTTGTACATATAAGAACTTGGCTCTTTTTTTACATTTATGTTTTTGTTGTTATTTCACTCCTTTTTTCAAGGATTCATTTTGCCACGTGAAAACTAATCCCTTTCGCTCTACAAAGTTTCAATATTCTACGACAGCCGATAGTGCTCCATATAAATAATAGCAATTCTGATAAAGTGGGTACATGGCACACCACATGAATGGAAAACTCCAAATTTTCTATTTTTTTTTTCTAAGTACTTCAAGCCCTACCGACCTTCCAATTTTCAACGTTCTACAACAATCAGAAGTGCTCCATATAATTTATAAGAATTTTTAAGAATGTGGGTGGGTGCCACGCCCCCTGAATGGAAAATTCGAATTTTTCAATTTTTTTCTTTCTAAGTTCAGCAAGCCTTACCGCTCTACCAATTTCCATCGTTCTACAACAATCAGAAGTGCTTCATGTAGTTTATAAGAATTTTTGAGAATGTGGATGGATGGCACGCCCCCTGAATTGAAAATTTCAATTTTTCAATTTTTTTCTTTCTAAATACTGCAATCCGTACCGACCTACCAATTTTCATCGTTCTACAACAATCGGAAGTGCTCCATATAATTTATAAGAATATTTAAGAAAGTGGGTGGATGCCACGCCCCCTGAACAGAAAATTGCAGATTTTCGATTTTTTCCTTTGTATGCACCACAAGACCTACCGTTGTGCCAAATTTCAAGTTTCTATGATGTAGGGAAGTGCTCCATAATTTTGATGATCTGTCAGTGAGTCAGTCAGTCAGTGAGTCAGTGAGTCAGTGAGTCAGTCAGTTACGGTTTTTGCGATTTTTGAAGTCCTATGTCTCGGGAATTACTAATGCTAAAGAGTTGAAATTTGGTGAGCCATCCGTGTTTGATCAGCTCAGAAAGAACTGCGAATTTGAAGTTTCTGACTTTATTGGTACTGAAGTAAGAGGGGGGTTGAAAATCACCTGAGTTTGTTCCTGTAAAAAGGGTGTAGTGCCCCGAACTTGGCTGGGCACTACCGTGCCCTTTGATGTTCTTTTCGGTAGTGAAATCTTAACCGGAAATCGATTTTTTCTTAGGATATAAAACCGGAAGTTAACAGTTCGAATCAAATTTTAAGAAACTAAGTCCATTTTAATATTTGATTTTAAGTTTCAAATTGTGGCGTATACACCACAGAAATTACGTGCCAAGTTGTAGAGTGGAATCTCCATTCATTTAGTAGATACATAATTTTAAGTGCGTGGCTCTCATTAAAAAACAGATATTTTTGTGTAGAAAACCGTAAATATAGGCAAAGATGCGGTTAATTTTTTCTACAATTTTCTTCTGAACTAATTTTCTTGTTGCAATATGTTCAGGGGTGTCCCCAGAATGTAAATCCATGTTAGCAGGACGGGGGCAAGCAAATAAATAAACAAATAAATTTAAAATGTTGACCTCATATATTTATAAAGCCATTTAACCTCCAAAGAACTAACTTTTCACCGTTTAAAAAATTTCGAAGCAAACTTGTTTTACTTTGACCTACCCCAATGTATATTTTACAAAGATAACATTTTTTTTTTAATTTTACAACTAACCAACATTTATTATATTTCTTTCAGTGTAGCTCAATATACCTATAAAGATTTAATTGCTGCACGCCGATTTTTCTGAAGATGCGTTGGCCCATTGCAACTGTTACTGTATCCAATGATTCATTCAAGACATGTAGTCGTTCCAATCCCGCAACTTTAACCAGAGCTCTGTAAGAGTAGTAGGAGATGGGTTTATTTTGGTCTTCGTTTTTTTTTTTTTTTTTATTTATGAGATGACAAAAGCCATAGCATACGTACTTTACCAAGAAAAAACATTTTAATTCACCGAATTCCAGCTTAATCACTCAAAGTTGTCGTTGTCCATTATGAAGTCTCACAACAATGTGCTAAGCTTGCGCTTGTACTTCGTACTGTTCCACTCCCTTATCGAACATTTTTTGGTTTTTCTCTGTTTCGTATGTTGTTGAGTTTACTAACGCAAAGCTATGAAGTAAGCTAAAAATGTATCTAAAAGAAATTTTCATCGCAACAATGAGATTGAAATACTCAGTCTGCAAGCGGGTTTCAACGTGAACACATCACCGAATAATATTATTGCTTTCACAGTACATGTCCAATAGCAATGTGCGTCCGATATTCTTGACGATTTTTAAGATTTTGTTTTGTTTTTTTTTTTTGGTATTTATTTATTGTTATTAATTTAATTTTAAGTGCTTAAGTGGTTTGAAAAGTAAGAAGAGGAAAGAAAAATTGTATTTGTCTCCTGGTTATTTTGTGTGGAACTGATGTGAAAAATTTGTCTTGCTTTGTTTCGTACCTGCAGTTTTGTGATTTAAAACAAAAAAGAAATTAAAATATATTTAACGTGTTTTTTAAACTTAAATATAAATATTATTAAGAAATTAAAATTAAAAAAAAAAATGGTGCAAAATTATTGTGTTGTGAAAATTGTAGTTTTGACATTTGTCTTCTACTCAACAAATGGATTTAACTTCTCACCAAAACCCAGCTTTAGTCTGAGGGAGCCGAATTTGAAAGCCTTCATGCCGAAGATTCAAAGTTCATATTTTGGATTCACAATCAATTTGAGGACCTCAAGGTAAATTCTTTATTTGTCTACCGTTTATTTCTGGCTGATTGAGTGAGTGAGTCACCTAATGGCTTTCACTTTACATCTGTACCGCCTTAACAAGCTGCTTCGTTTATAAGACTTAACAATGAGACTTTCGGTATTATCATCTTTTTAGTGTGTCAAAGAGAAGTCGCTAATAACAACAACAACAACAAAAATTCGGAAATATTTCGCAATGAAGATTGAATAGCTAGATACTCGACGTATAATAGATATCTATTTATTTCAGTGACTTTTAAATTGGATATTAGTTTCGCTATACTTAAGTCAGTGTTTGATGAAAATTTGAATTTGGGTTTATAAAAGCTGTGTCAATAAGATGAAAATAATATTATTCATTCATTAAGAATGAGAACATTGTTATTTGGGTTTTATTTATTTGTTTATTTCACAAAAATGATATTCAAATATATTCAAGTACACATTTCGAGTAAAAAAAAGAAGTAATTATTCATTTGAAATTGTTTTTAGAATTTATAACTTCAAATTTCAATTCATGTTCTTTGAAACACAATAAATTCATTGACGAATATTTTACTCCTAAACTTTGTACATGAGCTTTAACACTGCAAAATTTAAAATATTTTTGATGAAAAAGATTGTAGAACGTATTCCTTTTTCATTCCATAACAAAAACAGGAAGCTGACTTCCGAACTTCCGATAAACATTTAAAAGAGCTTGATGGAAGTTATGAACTGGAAGAAATGATGGCCCAATGCAACTTTAGAACTCGTAATTTATATTAGTTTTATGCTGGATTTACACGTTTGAAAAATGCATTTTTTTTGTTTTAAAAGGCTAAAATACATGATGGGTTTTTGTAAATTGTGAAAATCTAGCATTGTTGGTTCTTGAATCTACACTCCACTGCCACGCACCGCTAGCCGTGCCAGAGAACAATTCGATTAAATTTTTGATGTTTTGTTTGTTTGTTGTAGGTACGGCCGAACTCTTTGAAGCCTAATGGTTTCAGTTTTTGTTAAGAAGGGTGAATTTTGTATTTCACCCGAAAGTACAATCGCAAAAAATTGATCCCAAAAAATCTTCATACCGGAAATAAAAACTTACCAAAGTTAATCGTTCTTACAATTGCAATCAATAGGTTTGTTTGATGTCGGCACTGGGGCGCACTGGATCGCCCTAATCTCGCTCTCAGGTGTTTTATGTGAGACTTTTTCCACCCAGTTTATTTGCTGTGTTCGATTTGTGGTCGGGGCGTGCACTGAATTCTTTCTCAAGCACCCCAGGTTTGTGCTCTTTCACACGAGGAAACTGAGTTGCCAGCAACTTTCAGTTCCTGGGTGAGAAGGGCAGGAGGAAAGAGGGGTGAACAAAATCTCCCCGGTTGAGATTTGAAGCGATTTTTTTTTGACATTTCCTTTCACATCTTGGTTAAGGTATGTTCAAAACCAATAGACTTTCAAAGGAAATTTCAAAAATTGCCTGGAGATTTGTTTTCCGTGGGAAAGGTAGAAGAGATTTTTAAGGGCCAGTTTTTCAATGCGAGATCATCCTAGTCTCGGGGTTAAACCGGATTTAACTCCAAAAACGTGTTTTTCAGTCAATTGAAATCGAAAGTTAACTCCGAGTTAACTCGTCTAATTTGGTGAGTTAACTCAGGCACCGAATTGAGGGTCTTTTTAGTTGTGGTGCCATCTCGATTTCGATATTGAAAGTTATTGTCAGTGCAATTCGTCTATTCCTATGCGTAAAAGGCGTAGAAGGTTGATATCCATTGTTTCGCACATCGTTGGCCTCAGAATTTTGACAGCTGAAAGATAAAGTTAATCCTCAACTGAAAAACAGTTCCTGAGTTAACTCAGGGCTAATTTATTTTCAGGATTAGCTAACTCTGATTTAACTCAGAGTAAAGCCTGAACTGAAAAACTGGCCCTTAGGGATTAAAAGGAGGAGATTAAAAAAAAAAAACGTCAAAAAAAATCTCTAGCAACTTGTTTCTTCGTTTGAAAGTGGACTTTTTTTCTCGGGGAAAGAAATCAAAGCTGCAAAATTGGAATCAGCTGTTGGCAAGAGTTGAATGTCAAAAAAGGAAGTGTTTACTTTGCTAATTGTTTTTGATGGTGTATAGCACCATGTTTTGTAATCGATTTTGTTACTATTTATTAATAGATATATCAAGAAATTAAATGGTTAAGAAAATCTATATAAATTTAGTTTTTATTTAAAGCTGCACAAAATAGTACCTAACTCAACTTTACATTATTTTCATGAGAGTGTAACACTGAGGTGTTCGATGTGAAATCAAAACCCGAGTAGCCACCAGGTTTTTGACAATGGAATGCCATCACCCAGTGCACCCTGGGGCAGAGAGCATCGAACAAACCAAATAGTTCATGAATTTGTGAGGGATTTTGCGTGGGGGTAGTTTCTCGGAAGGGATTTTTGTTGATACATAATAGTGTGGAACTGCTATCTATGGGTAGATTGATCATATTTTATTTTCGTTCATTGTGCTTTCAGGTTTGTGTCATGCGTACATTTTGTTTCAGCTCTTGTGTTACAGATTACCAATTTTAGCTATTTACGGTTGCGACCCGATCCCTAAGGAGAAACTTTCTTACTTATCTGGCTCCCAAATCATGAAGGGTCGGTCGAAGCCTCAGGTATGGCAGCCTGAGACACGGAAGCCTTCCATACTCTACGATCCCGAGCACGCTGCTTGCTGTCATCTAGACCAAGCTTTCTGGCATCCGAGATGGCTTGGACTTTAAACCAGATGTTCGGTGTTCTTTGTTCTCGAATCTGGCGGCTGGGATTCAAAGACTCCCTTGGCTGAAGTATAACTGTCCATTCACTCGATGTTGAAAATAGTTCGTTCAGTGTTAACGCCTAGCCCTCTGAACGAAATTAAAGTAGGGGAGATCGGGGACACAAGTAACATTTTTTACTTTTAGGGTCCCTTCTCTCGTTTTTGTTGAAATAACAAAAAACGAAAAATGACATTTTATCTATAAGTTATTTTTCGAGGAACTGATGAAGCAAACTTTCTTAAAAATGACGGATTCTCATAGCTGTGATAAATTTCCCTGGACTCTTCCCTTGTTACTTTCGTCCTACATGTCCAGGTCAAAAGTACTTTTCTCTGGACAGAATAACACAAAACTTCATGGTCCCAACCCTTACATTTTTGACACCAAACCGATTTTTCACCTCCACAACTTCTGCTAAAACATTCTACCAAGCATGAACAATCTACACCAGTCAACGAAATTAAAGGAACAATTTTTTTTCAATTTTCGTTAGTGTTTTTTGAAGAGCTGTATCTTTGTGACGAGTGGTTGTATTAAGTTGAAACAAAAAGCATTTTACAGCTTTATGTTTTTTGTTTCGAGATTTGTTTGCAAAACATTTTTCTGAAGTTATTGCAACAAAATTTTGAAGGTCCTCATTTCTATGGATAATTTTTTTCGAGTCAATCAAATGTAATAATGATCAAATACCTTGTTTATTCAGCTTCATTTCATTTCAGCTTCATTTTTTGTTGTCGTACAATTTATGTTTGTATGGTTTCTCCGTCTTTGAATGGAAAAGATACTTTAGCTTTGATTACCAATATCTCAGCAAATAATGACGTTATAGAAAATTCATAAACTGTTTTGAAAATTTGAGAAAGCGTTTTACAAGAAATTTTTAAGATTTTGTAGAAACTATTTTTTTTAACGGTTCATCGTTAGTTTAAACAAAAAGTACTAAAAACCGACGTTTTGTGGTCTTTATTTTTATTTCACAACACCCTTAAAAACACCCTTTAACCACAGATATTTTAATAGACTCTTCTTATTATTGCTTTTCATGACAAATAAACCATTGATGCCAAGTTTCATCGACGAACCATTATTTTGTACTGGTTTCCGGTAATATTTAAATATTTTACTTTTATACTGAAAATATATTCATCCTTACATAAAAATGACAATAACTTTTTTCACGGAAGCGGTATCGCCTTGGCTTTGGTGTCATTTGATTCAGTATTTAAAAATACCTTAGAAACATGTGTCATATGCCAAAGTTAATTTTTCTGTTTAATAAACCACAACTTACCCCCTCTCCCCCTCAAAAAAAAAAAACTCTTCCATGTGAAATATTTGTATAGGCTCTTTTGATTTTTCATTCTCATAATACATGAAACGTTTTCACCAAGTTTCATGATGTTACTAATTTTTTTGTTCTATTTATCCTATTTTACCTGTACTAAATTACCTTAATATGGTAACAAACAATATATGTACAAACCATTACCATGTACATTTGTATAAGTATGTATAATTGTATGTGTGTGTATGTACATTATACAAACTGAATGTCTAACTTCGTCATCGTCATAATATCATTAAACCACAAGAACAAGCCCTTGTAATGAAGGCTTGCATTTTTCGGTGTTTTGATTCATTGAGGAAGGGGCACAATCATCAAAATTGTGATTCAAATAAATTTCGGCTACAATTATTATGAATATGCAGGGTATTTTCGGGAAAATCCTCTGTCTAAGATATCAAAGCGGAATTCCCAAACCTAGCTATACATTATATAAGAGGAAACCGCATTTTAATTTGTAATTGTTTACATTTGTTGCGAAGGTCATGTCTAGTATGCTGCTAATGCGAAACGTAAAATCCCAAACAAAAATGACACAACAAAGTCATAATCGAAAAATTTCGTTCTGCTCTTCTTTCTTTCTGCAGTATGCGGTTCGATGGTCAAAATCAAAATATAACGCCGCCGCACAGTGGGGCTAAACCTGTGATTTATGGAATAAAACTTCTAAGCGGTATCATTGCGTATGTATTTGCAGCCACTAAATTGAATGGTATCATCATTCATCATCATGATCAGAGTTATGTGGTTTTCTTAATTTTTCATAATAGTGGGATATTTTGTATCAAATATAGTCAGGGGTTAACTAAAAAGTAAATAAAAATATCTCTAAAAAGAAAAAGTGATTCAAAATTATTTTTGAAGGAGAAAAATAGAATTTTTTTACGAATTTTTTGGAAAAAAAATCACGTCTGTGTTGAAGCGGTTATATTCCGTCAGAAATTATCTTATTTCCTTAATTGAATTTTTATTGAATAATTTTGAATGAACAACAACAACAACCTGTGCGTGTTACCACCAAGTAGTGTATAGGCTGGAGTTATAGCTATTCCACGAGTGCCACCTCGATCAGACTCCTTTAGTGATGCTTTGTCTGGTTATTCTTCTATTAATTGAAAAACTCTTTACCGTCATTTTGGAGCGAACCATGAACCTTGCGATTCAGACAGAGACCCAAGCACTACACACCGTGCCACTGAAGCCACATGGTTAGCTCATTTTTATTCACTGATCCCAAAATTGGTTAAATCTGGTGATGAAATTTTGGTAAGATCTTCTACCACCACTAGTGGTACCAGAAGAGACCTGAGATACGGACCCTAGGAATGGCTACTCAAGTCTGGAAGTACACCCGAAGTCCAAATTTAAATAGATTTTTCGATGTAATCGAAAAATAGGGTAAATTATTTTCTCATGAGACACTTAAAGGTATATACACTAGTCAACAAAATTAAAGGAACAAATTTTTTTTCAATTTTTGTTAGCGTTTTTTGAAGAGCTGTATCTTTGTGACGAGTAGTCGTATTGAGTTGAAATAAAAAGCATTTTACAGCTTAATGTCTTTTGTTTTGAGATTTGTTTGCAAACTAATTTTTTTGAAGTACCGTTATTGCGTTATTGCAAAAAATGAGACGAGACAACAAAATTATTTTTTTTTTTTTTTTTTGAAGGTCCTCTTTTCTATGGATAATTTTTTTTGAGTCAATTACATGTCATAATCAGATACCTTGTTTATTCAACTTCAATTCAGTTTTTTTGTTGTTGTCGTACGATTTTTTTTGACATGGTTTATCTGACTTTGAATGAAATAAGATACTTTTAGCCTTGATTACCAATATCTCAGCAGATAACGATGTTATAAAAAATTCAAAGACAGTTTTGGAAATTTGAAAAAACGTTTTACAAGATTTTTTTAAGGTTTTGTAGAAATAATTTTTTTTTACCGTTCACCGTTAGTTTAAAAAAAGTACTAAAAACCGACGTTTTGTGGTCTTTTCGTAAATCTTTTTTTTTCTTTGCAGATATTGATTGCATGGCTTGCGTTGGTATGCAAATTTATAGACTTTTAAATCATCAATATTCTTGTAAATTTTCAAATTGATTCATCGAACCGTTTTTCCTCACCAAAACTTCAAAGTCTTACAAAGCAGGTAAAGGAACAAATTGTGTTGTTCCTAAACAATGCGTAGTCGTCATCAAAATGACAAGAAAACTGTAATTCCAGTGGATTTTTTTCACAGTTTTGCATTAGTTAGATATTTTTTTGAATTGAAATGAAATAAAAAGCACATTAAACAAAAAAAAAAAAAAATTATTTCAAAAATTTTTCAAACAAAAAACTTGATTTTTTTTAATTTTTTTTTCGGAAAAATGTACTTTTTATTTCATTTCAATTCAAAAAAATATCTAACTAATGCAAAACTGTGAAAAAAAATCCACTGGAATTACAGTTTTCTTGTCATTTTGATGACGACTACGCATTGTTTAGGAACAACACAATTTGTTCCTTTACCTGTTTTGTAAGACTTTGAAGTTTTGGTGAGGAAAAACGGTACGATGAATCAATTTGAAAATTTACAAGAATATTGATGATTTGAATGTCTATAAATTTGCATACCAACGCAAGTCATGCAATCAATATTTGCAAAGAAAAAAAAAGATTTACGAAAAGACCACAAAACGTCGGTTTTTAGTACATTTTTTAAACTAACGGTGAACGGTAAAAAAAAATTATTTCTACAAAACCTTAAAAAAATCTTGTAAAACGCTTTTTTAAATTTCCAAAACTGTCTTTGAATTTTTTATAACATCGTTATTTGCTGAGATATTGGTAATCAAGGCTAAAAGTATCTTATTTCATTCAAAGTCAGATACACCATGTCAAAAAAAATCGTACGACAACAACAAAAAAACTGAATTAAAGTTGAATAAACAAGGTATCTGATTATGACATTTAATTGACTCAAAAAAGATTATCCATAGAAATGAGGACCTTCAAAAAATATTTAAAAATTTTTTAACCATAAAATCACTATAACAGCCGGATTCTACATGAAAAATACTGAAAGAAAAGTGTTTCACAATACCACTTTTATATAAGAGATTTTTTCCACCTCGGCCCCACTGTGCGACCGACGCCGACGGCCGGCACGCCCGCTGCCACCGGTAGAACAATTTTAATTATTTCTATCATCTTAATGTCTGTTTCTGTTCGCGTACTTTCTAAAATTACGAATTTCTAAGAATTTAAGTACATTTTAATTTTTGTTATATGAACTTTGACACTAACTTTGGGCTTAATTTGTAGAAATTAGTAGTTCTGGGAAGTACTTGCGAGTAGACATTCTGTCGAAGTATGGTATTTTTGTTTTTCGGGAGTGCTTTTGTGAAATGGGTGGAAATGCATCTAATGGGATGGAAATGCATATCATGAAAGTGACCATTTTCGTTTACCATTGCATTCTAATAGGAAAACGTAAAATTTTGAAATAATAATTAGGTAACTAATCGATGTGTCTTTTGATTTTTTTCTTCTAAAGGAGTTTGTCAAGAATTTAGATTTATTTTTTTCAAATAAAACTAAAAAATTTTAGCATTTAAAATCTTTAAGAACGTCATTTCCATCACATTGACCACCTTTGTCATCGAATACGATTAAAAATAAATAATTGTATGTATTTTATTTCACTGAACATAAATATACCGGAAAATATGTAAAAATATAGGAGGTATACCTAGACAAAGTGATCGTTAATTGAGTGATAAGCAAAGCATTCAGCATATTAAATGACAGTTGGAGCACGCACGAGAAAACTGCTAGGCTTCTATACATAAAATATATGTAGGTATGAACGATAAAGTTCCTCCGATCAAGTGGCAAAAAACAATCAATAATTTTAATATTCTGAAGACACGTTCAATTTGAATTGAGCATGACTTTTTCTTATTTATAGGCACTGTCACTCACTCACAGTCAGTTAAATTGCATTTTCAATTAATGAGTTATTTTTTTTTTTATTTTTGGCTTTTTTGTAGGTATCTCGTTTCCTACAAAGAAATTATTCCTGGAATTCTATTATAGGATGAAAAAATATTTGTGATATAATTAAGTACGTTTGTCGAAAACAGAGTACTTAGTTTAATTTATTATTGATTTTAGCTTTAATTATGTGTATTCTCTTATGGCACTTTTTCGTTATAGAAATATTTTTTATTTCCATATTCTAAATTCTGGAAACAAATTTCATGCTGCATTATGTACTTTACATATATACAATATTAGTAGGTAAGGTCTGCCTTAATGTTTCTTCTGCCAAATTTATACCTAACTTTTTCTGTCAATAACTTAGATTATTGATGTGTAAACATCTTTGCGCTCGGTATGGGTAAAATTGAAAATCGGCTGTAACGGATATGGGCTCACGGTTCCGTTTGGAACCATTTTGTTTGTTGTAGGTAAGTAGAACTCTGTAAACTCGAATAGGCAAGGTAGTTTTCATTTTATACCTAATGGTTTTGGTATTTGCTAAGTGGAGTGAATTCCTTACACCCCGACTCAACAGTAGATAATTTCTCTCAGAATGTTCGTCTTGACATTAAATGTCTAATGGAGTCACTCCGTTTCATATCTTAATTGGGTGTCAAGATGCAATCATATATCTTGACAGAGATATTTGACATACATTTTGCCAGGTGAAGATTTTGTTGCTTTTTTTCTAGAAATTTAATTTTGTATTTCATTATTTTGTATCCATATGCTGCTTTTGATGTTAATCCCTGCAATCGCGGGTGGCAATTTTGATTTGTGATATTAAGTGTTATTTGCAATTTTTTGATTTGAAATGTCATAACATGATTTGCCAAGTGGCGCATTCTTTGTCTGTTTCTCTAGTTGGCTGTGGTTAATGTGTCAAAAAGAAGTGTTGTAATGTCATGTTTAAAAAAGTTACTTTGAGTTACTTTTCATTTAGGAACGACAAAAGCTAAAAATATGGCTGATCTGTCAAACAAATTGGGTGAAAAAAAGTCAAGAAGAAATTGTGATTTCATTATTGAAAAGAACTTTTATCAACACTTCGAAAATGCATACATTTTTCAAATTGAATTTCATTTAACTTCATTCTAGCACAAAATTGAATATTTAAGCAAAAATATTTCCAATTTTTTTTATCATTCATTACTTGCACAAATTTCTTCACCTCAAATCGATCAAATCAGATAAAAAAATGTCGCAAAACCTGGAAAAAATTTCCAAACACACTATCGACGGTAAAATCAATAAAAATAAAAATATATTAGCTTTATATTTTCCCCCAGATCTGATCTGGATTGTATATGCATACGTGTATTACAAAAACAACACAAAATCCGACCTTCCTTTTGGCTTTCGATTTGCAAATTAATTCTGACCATACAACCTTTGTACTTTTTGCAAAAATGAGTTTTTTCTCTCACAGGTAGATGGCTTTTTGTGTTGAAGATAGGGAGAAAATAGAGAATAGAGTAGAGAGAAAATAAAGGATAAACGGGGATCGGATAGGTATATCGGATAGGTATATAACACTCTTGTCGCACTGGGATCCCGTTTGTTTTATTATGATAATCTAATCCGGATCAGATCTGGGGGATAGTAAAATTAAACTATTACATATTACAAAAATGAGATCAATTCCAAACCGAGCGATCGAGAAGCAAACAAAAGATAACTCAAAATGAAAACATCGTGATTTCAGCTGTTTTTGACGGATTAACCATTTCAACTCAGTATCAAAGAGATGAGTAGGAAAAATGTACTCAAAGTTACTTTTTGACACTTTAACTTTGAATCCAGGAACAACTTTGTGACGTCATAAAGTTTTCTCGGAAGGTGTTTTTTAATGGGTAAATTCATTATAATTATTTGTGTCGTGCAACCATTTTGTTTTAGCGCTTGTATTACAGATTCCTAATTTTTGCCATACGTGAAATTTTTACCTTTAGGTGAAAACGAATGTTTACACATCTTCCACGCGAGTCCCGGTACTCAAACATTTTTTTTTTTTTCATTTCTTGCTCCATTTTATTGTTCGTTGCAGAAAATCAGTTATCATCAAAATCAGAGATAGAGAGTCTATTTGACTTTATTTAACGATTTTTTACTAAGAAAAAATATCACAAAAAAAAAAAAAAAAAAACATCATGAACGTCCAACACAATGGTTTTAAAGGTTTTGAAAAATCACAGAAACAATAAAAGCAATTATTGTTCCTTTTTCTTACTTGGGTATTGTCTAGGCTAAGATAACCCAAAGCATAAAAATTATCTTTCAACCTGATTTCGTATGCAAACTTTGCAAAAATACCAAGCTCATTTCTAAAAAAGTTATCAGTTTGGGAAATTAAATAGCTTAGAGTCGAGTTTTTCCATATGTGTAGACGTGTAGTGTAAGAACAATGTGTAAGCAAAATTAAGAAACACATGTTTATATTATGCTTTTGTTTATAATTATCACTAGATAACATAGATATTTTTTTCAATAATTTTTGGCTCAGATGCACGTAGCCAAAACCTTAGAAACAATAATTCAAGAAACACCTGGATCTTATCATTACGCGATATTACCGATTACTTTCAACAATGCATAAGTACTAATGATCTATATAATAGTTAGATAACCATTAAAGCATAACATAACTCATACAAATTAAACATGAACTGTGATATTATGTAACCGAAATAGGCACTTTTAAGATACACTAGTCAAAACAATAAAGGGAACAAGATTTTTTTGAATTTTTTTGAAGAGAGAGATCTCTGTCAAAAGTGTTAGCATTTAATTAAAATGAAACATAGACCATTCTAAGGCTTCATGCTTCTTGTTTTGATATTAGTTTGCAAATAATTTATTTTTCTAAAGTGCCTTTAACTCGCAGCCATAAGAAATGATGTTTTATTTATTTGTTTGAAAACTGTATTGGTCAGAAAATACATTATGTTGTTCCTAAACATTATGAAGTCATCATCAAAATCACAACGAAAATAACAGTTCTTGTCGACGTTGTTCACAGTTTTGCTATGGTTACATACTTTTTACATGCGATATAGGGACTATAGGGCAAGTTTTGGATTCGTGCAAAAAAAAATTTTGAGCTAGCAATCAAGCATGACATTACGGTGATAGAGAACACGAAAAAAGTGGGTGGCACAATTCTATCTGTCTGTCTGGTGGTACCTCAACCTGCAGCCTAAGCCACTGAAGTGATATTCTACAAATTTTGAACTTACGGTTTTTTTGTAACTCTCCAGAGGGAAATTGAATTTATTTTAGGACCAAAAATAACGGTATTTGCCATACAACCGTTAAGAAAAAGTTAATTTATTTCGAAAACGACTCCAACAATTTTGATAAAATAAAATCAATGTTTTATTGTTTAGTGCACTTGTCAGTATACACAAAAATTTTCAAAACCTGTTATTAACGGTACCTGCCATATAACAGTTTTTTTGATTTTCTATTTTCTCTTTAACGGCTTAACTTATGTCAATAAATTTTTTTATGCGAAAGCTCCTTTAAAATGTCAATAATATTGCATATGAAAATTTTGAAAAAAGTAAATTTTGAATTTTTTAAAAAGTATTAAAATTTTGTTTTTGAAAATTCAATATTTTGTAAACGGGTCGATGAATTTTTTTGAAAATAGTTTAGTAAACTAGTACATTAATAAATACTCAAAACTGGCATCTCAAAATTTTGTTTCAAAAATATGACTAAAAATAAAAAAATAATCTTTAAGAAAACTGCTTCAACGATTTAAAAAAAATTTCTTTTTGCATATATGTATTTCTATATTTTTTCAAATAATAAAATGACATACTTAGTTTTGAGCGCTAAGCTATTTTACTAGTTGCTTATACAATTTTAAGAACGATTTAAGGCTATTTATATATTTTATTATATTCTTTTTCTTATATATTTGTTGTGTAATGACTTGTATATTTTAAAAGTTCTTGAGTTCCAAACAACTTGAACATAAGAGCAAGAACGTGTGATCCAGTCGTGCATTTTAGTTCTAACTTGATATTAAATACATAAAAAGTAAATAAAAAACAAAATCTAACAAAAACTCGAACAAAAATTTTTATGAAAATAACAGTTTTCAAAAAAATAGAAAACATTTGTCTCGTGTCATTTCTTATGTACACACTTGTGATTAAACGGTACTTTACAAAATTATTTGCAAATAAATCTCAAAATAACAAGCATGATTTTAGAACGTTTTTCGTTTCATTTTAATACCACCAATTTTCACAGAGATAAAGCTCTTTAAAAAAAAACTCAAAAAAAAAGTAAGAATCTTGTTCCCTAAATTTTTTGACTAGTGTAGTAGATACCACGATTTTTTAAGTTGTAAATTTTTTGTATGGGGCAACCATTGGTGTTGTGTAAAAAGTCAGTTTTAAATTTTTATTCAAACTTAACGCTACGATCGATGGTGAGGACGTTAAACAAAGTGGGTTCGTCATATGGTCTGTCTGTAAGTCAAAGGAGAATGGACATAATTGTATGAGTAGCGTGTTGCGTCCCATCGTTACACCTTATAACCTATATCATTGGAAAGGTCCTTATGAGTGATATTATTTGCTATATGGACATAAATATGTATCTCCATCTCGTACTGGAAAAGTGTTACAGCCCTATAACTGTTGCACTTCACTATAACTCTTTCCCTGCACAAGTTGCGCTTCAAGTGTTGTAACACCTTCTGACCTACATATATCATTGGAATGGTCTTAATGAGTACTATTATTTGTTGTATCAACATAAATATGTATTTATCTCGTATAGGACAAGTGTTAGAGCACACTAACTGTCGGACTGCACTATAAAACTTTCCCTGGACAAGTTGCGTCCCAAGTGTTGTAACCCCTTCTGACTAATATCACTAGAAAGGTCTTAATCAGTGCTATTTTTGCTGCATGAGCATAAGCCGGTATCTTGTGTAGGGAAAATGTTAGAGCCCAAAAACTGTTTTAACAGTTATTGAGACTTTGCTTGCATGAGATACAGACCTATGCCAACAAATAGTAGATAACCATTGATACATTTACAATGATAAAGATCAGAAAGTGTTGAAACATATGGGACGAAACGCCCATTCTCCTTTGTCTCAAAATATTTTTATGGGATTCCTTTGACGAACAAAATTTGTTCTCAAAAACAGCTTTTACAATTTTGATTAAACTTTTTATCTTTTATTTCCCAAACGATTTTTTAAAAATTGCGCTTAAAGTTTTTTTAGTAAATACCTACCTTTTTCGTTAACAATTTACCTAATTGAAAGAAAAACATACTCCACTCTTCAATGCAACGACACTTTATTTCCTTAGAGCCTTGAACTACAAGAGAACATTTGTCCAATCCGCAGTCATGCATATTTTTATGATTTATTTCTCTCCACGAATTGATCATATCACCGTGATGTGAAGCATTAAAATGACAAATCGGATCTGAGCATTTAAAAGAACACGAAGTTTTTTTCAATCCTTTGTGTGTGTATTCCGCTTATTCCTGTCTTCTTTTTGTTTTATTTTTTTCTTAAATAAATATAAGTTGACATAAGAATATCAGAACCCGTTATTGTGTTTGATGATGAATGATGATAGTCTTGTTGTAAAAGGTCAATGATATTTACACGATCGTATCTCTTTGCTGTGGGCGGTCGGTGCGGTATGTTCATGGTCATTGACGTCATGTGTTCTTAAAATAATCCAAAAATCTTAAAGGATATTTGAATGTTCATTTTTCACAGGAAAAAAATTGTGTGAAGAGATGCATTATGATACCTACTGAGTGCAAATGCTAGGTCATTTAAATCTAGAATCTTCAAATTGTAACAAAGATTCGTTTCATTTAACAATGAAAATTGCAACTTTACAGGGTTGCCATGCCTAAGCACGTTCGATAGCTCAATTAAAACAAAATATTATTCCAAAATCGGAGCCGGAAAAACAGCCCAAGTATTAGCCCAATACCAATCATTTATTGTTAGCAATATTGAGGATTCTTAAATATGTGACAATATGATTATTTTCAAATTTGTTTGCTTGTTGCATTTTACAGTTATTTTGTTTTTCTCATAAAAATAAGAACAACAGATAAACTGACTAATATTAAAGTGAAGATTAATGCGGTTGATTTGAGATGTCAAAACAAGCAAGCCTGCCACAACACAATGAATTACTTCAAAAAGTATGCAATACTTTAAGAATTCAAATCACTTACATACTTTTACTTGTTCTAAAGATAAGGCGAAGTTTTAGTTTCGTGAAGAACAAAATTCGAGCATGCGTGAAGAACCTGGCAAGTCGAGATATATGTAGGTACCTGAAGTGAATTATTATTTTATTAATACCTAATTCTTAAATAAATAGTTTACAATATTTAACAAAATTTTACCCTGGTGTAATAGTTTCCCAATACATTTGCAAATACCTATGTATGTTCATGATGATAACTTTATAACCGAGCGAAAACAAGGAATTCATATGACGCGCACATAGTTGCGAAGTAGAGCTTTTCGTTTTGTTTCCGTTAACTTTTGCCGTCGGACGTGAGAGCGCCCACTGACCGCTCTTTCGTAAGTGGACGTAAGTAAATCAAAATGGTGGAAGCAAACTAAAAGAAATTTGGCGCTTGGTGCATAGTTTTCAACACTTTTTTTCTGTTTGATATATGAGTGTAGTAAAATCTTAAATTTTCTTTTAATTAATTTATACCACGTCGAATTTTTGTGGTCTTACGAGTAAAGAATTAAAAGCCTATCGTTCTGTGCTGTGAATAAGTATAAGAAAATAAACATTGAAGAAATGATTATTTACATTTTTTTCACTTTCAACCACTTAAGTGCATTATGGGTGACTTGTGAAATTGACGTTTCAGAAAGCTACTTTTCGGTCGGTTTTGACATAAGCTTCCGACAGCTTACGCCTATTCTAGTTCTGCCTTTATACTAAAAATAAACTTCTAGCTACCTTTTAAATTTGTTAAGAACTCGATTTGCCACACTGGCCACTTTTCAATATTATGTTTATTTATTGTACTGAATGTTTCGATAAGATAAATCATTAAAAACTACATTTTATGCTCCTTTTTCATTGAATGTATAGAAAGATTAGTCAACATATTTTGGCTCATTCTTGATTTAAGATAAGTCTAAATTAATTATAATTTTGAAAAGCTTCGTTCACACGATGCCACTGTAACGCAAATTGTTATTTTATTTAATGCCAATTGCAGACTCGGAAACGAGTCTGAATAGTTCCACTTAACAATGAAGCTTAAAAATTCAAAAGCTGTAAAAATTTTTGCATCTTTTTTTCAATTTATTTTTGCAGCTACCACGACATGTGACGCCGTATTCACCCAATTTCCAATATGATACTGTTGTCTGTTAGTTCTGTAAATGTCGAGGTTAACATTGGAACAACCGCACGCAGTTCTTCTTCCATTCCATACAGCAATATTTTCAGTTGAAGAGCTGAGAAGACGGATGCAAATGTCTTCCATGGCCTTAGACCGATAAATAAGTTCAGTGTAAATATGTACATATATCAGAGAATATCAAATAAGGAAGCCAATCCTCGGCTGTGTCAATTTGATTTGCCCACAAGCTGAAGTGAACAGCTGACGTTTTAGATTTACAATGTATTAGTGAAAAACAGTGAAGAACTCACACATAGATTCAACTAGTAATCCAGCACATCATTCAGCACAGTTGTTGTTGCTGTTGCAATTCACATCTATTCTTTCGACACGAAATTAAATTACAAATACAACAATGTAGACAAATGGGTTTTGGAGGGTGAAACGTACGAAAGATTGGCTTCTTGATAATTGATATTCTCTGACGTATATTCTGACGTTCAAACATGGATCTTCGTACTTCCTCTTCCAACTTCAGTCAACATTTTCTTCCTTTTTGTTATCTCCTGCCTTTCAATTGAAATTTTAAGCTCAGTACATTGTTCTCTTGCGTGTATTATGGCCTTTTCACGGTTTTATCATAAAGTTTTATGCGATAAAAACTGCGTGCCGTTATTTGAAAACAAAACGAAGAAAAATAATCATAACAGCAAAGAAAAAAGAACAGAACACCGGACTGTGCGGCTTGGTTGTTGGTATATTACCTATCTTAAGGTCAAGATTACACCATGTAATTTTTACTTTCAGAAATTACTTACGCAAGCATCTTTTGATAAAATTCCAAGTGTAAACAGCTCTGTAAGTGATTTACAGTAAATTTATGAAGCTGTTAGTTAAGAGAAAAGCGTATAAATACGTTTTTTTCCAACTTACAGAATTTTCACAGCTTTCTCAACCGGCAGTGATAAGTTTTCAAACTAACGAACGCATTTCTTAATGTGAGTTCATCTAAAATGTAAAACTTCTTGTAAATTTCTTCTGTTAGACATAAGTATGTAAGTGCGATAAGCAAAACAAACATGCGAAGTCTTAGCCTACCCAGCGGAAAATATAGTCCTCAATGAATTTTTTTAGATGAAATCATCAATGAATTCACTTGCCAAATCATAAGAGAAACGACATGCTATGATGTAGTAGGTGAAGAGTAATGCAAAGTTTCCACGACTCTTTCTTTCAGTGAATTAAATAGGGAAAATTATGTGAAGAAAAAGCTGTGGAAAAGTAATGAACAAGTTCATCAGTTTAGTGTTTGAATCCGCTCATCTGCTTTGTAAAGTTTTCAACGGAGAATATTAATGCACAGAGTCCTGAGCTTATGATTTTTTGGCAACTATGAATTTTCATCTTATTAGATATAGTTCACAGTGGCTTTCTGTAAAAAAAAAACATGTAACACGAACTGAACTCAATAGAAATTGCGTTTGTCGGAACGCCAATAACTTTTGATTTGAAATGGGAACTGCTTTTTGGTTTGTTTTGATCTTAAAGAAAAGGGTACATTACCGATGTTAATAATCTCGCTAAATGATTTAACAGTATTCTTTGTGTTCTCAAACAATGTTAAATACTTGCGAAACATTTGTATACAAAATATATTTTTATGCAAATTTTGTGTGTTCACTATTTTGGATTGTTCACTAATTCGAGATTCAATAAAACGAGCTTCTACTGTATTTCCAAAAACGAGTTTTACAAAATGGCGTCTGATGCATAACTCAGTAAAGACCTGCCAATTAGAATCATAAAATTGTATCAGTATATATAGTCTTGCAATAAAAACCCCTGCCATCATGTACAAAAAAAAAGAATATATTTTTTTCGGGAAAAGGTCAAAATCCCGCTGATCAAAATCCCGCAAGTCGAAATCCCGCCGCAAGAATCCCGCCAGTAGCCTGCTACTATTTTGCGGGATTTTCAATACTTTTTTTAAATAATCCCAAGTTTTTAGATACATTTTCATACTTTTGAAACAATATTTTATTTTAATTTGTGAATTTATTTTTATTCAAAACCACTCCCCCTTTTGAAATAAAATGCACGACTGGGTCGCACGTACTTGCTCTTATGTTCAAGACACTGTGGACTTAAGAAATTTGTATGTAAAAACATAGAAATTATGAGAGAAAAATGTAAAGAAGCATGAAATACGACTTTTAAATTGGATAAAACAACTCTTTTGGCAGTTTGATGTGGAAAAAAAGAATGCCATCTTAATTTTTGGTTGAATATGATTGTATGGGAAAAAAAAAATTTAAAATCGTTGGAGCGGTTTTTAAAAAAATAATTTTTTTATATATAAAATTCTTAAAACATTTTTAAGAACAAATCTTGGTATGCAAATCTAAAGTATATATTTATGTGTATATAAAAACAAAATTTGAAAAAAAATTGTCAACCCATTTTTGAGATATCGAATTTTCAAAAAAAAAATTTGAAACTTTTTTTAAAAATCCAAAAACTTTTTTTTGAAAATTTTGATATGCAATATTATTTGATCTTATCTGCATTTTGTACATACAAAAATTCATCTTAATCCGTTTAGCCGATAACGAGAAAATTCAAAATAAAAAAAACATTCTATGACAGGTACTATTAATAGTTGCTAAGTGTAAAATTTTATAATTTTTGGTAGTAGATCGTACTAATTTTAGTATATGAATAAAGTTTAATCAAAATCGTAGGAGCCGTTTTTAAGCAAAAAAATATTTTCCTTTGCGGTTTTTTAACTTTTGTATGGAAGGTACCGTAATTTTTTCATAAATGTAAAAGATTTTCTAAAAATATTTTAGAGAGTACTAAAAAAGTCTTAAATACCGAGTTTCAAGGAAATCGATTATGTCTTTTTCGAAATATTTGATTTTCCAAAAAAAATTTGAAACATTTTTTAAAAATCCAAAAAATATTTTTTCAAAAATGTTGGTAAACAAAACTATTCATATTTTTTGGAAGCTTCTGTGTAAAAAAAATAATTGAAATCGGTCGTACTGTTTTGAAGAAAATCAGAAATCAAAAAAATTGTTCTTTGGGAGGTACCATTAATAACCATTTCTGAAAAATTGTATTTCACCAAAAGAAAGCCTTTACTAAAATAAATTTATTGAATTTTTTTTAAGAAAAGTTGTCGAGCCGTTTTTGAGAAAAATACGATTATGTAAAATTGCTAAAAAAAAATTGTATGGTAGGTACCGTTATTTTTGATTCTAAAAAAAAATGAAAAAAACGTGTCGGCATAATCACCAAAAACCACCATGTACCAATTTTGAAGAAAATCGATCGAGCCGTTTAGGCTGTAGACGAACAGACAGACAGACAGACAGACAGAATTCTGCCACCCACTTTTTTGGTGTTCTCTATCATCGTAATATCATGTTTGATTGTTATCTCAAAAATTTTTTTGCACGAATCCAAAACTTGCCTTATAGTACCTATAATCGCAAGTAAAAAGGTATACGAGCAGTTGTGCTTTGGCATTTATCTTCAGTTCTTCTTACTTAGAACTACTTAGAGGTAAGACGAAGACCTCGAGGTAATTAGAGAGATAGAAATTAGATTTTATTTTGTTTTTGTGGGGATGGGGACGGGTGACAACGACCATCACCACGACGGTAATGACGACCACGATTGGACGAGAACGACGACGACTAGAAGGACGAGAACGGCGGCGACGACGACACGGCGACGGCCACGATGCCGGCGATGTGATGGCTTTGACTTGCTGTTTTGGCATCAACTCGCTGAAGTCTTGCCTTGGTCGTGGTTCACAGTGCCGTGGATCTGGACGTAGGTGGATCTGGACAGAGGTGAGTCTGGATCTGGACAGAGGTGGGTCGGGATTTGGACAGAGGTGGGTCTGGATCTGGACAAAGGTGGGTCTACATTCTGGACAGAGGTGGGAATTTTCTTTCGGTTTTGGTGATGGGGAACGGTAGTCTAAATGAAGCCAGAGGTGGGTCTGGATTCTGGACACGTGGGATTCTTTTTTTTAGAAAAAAAATTTGTAGAAATATAAACTTTTTGACATTTTTTTTGTTTTGAAAAATATAAAAAAACAAGATTTTTTGAAAAGAAATTTCAATGAAAAATTAAGCTTTTCTCAATTTGTGTTTCGGTTTTTAATTTTTCTTCGAAATATGAATGAAAATATTTTTTTTGGAAAATTTCAATCAAAAATTAAACTATGAATGATAGGTACTGTTGCTCAAGAAAACTTGACATTGGCGTTCTAGAGGCATCAAAGTTTACATCTTTTAATTTGATTTCCGGCTAAACTAAGCGTCCTAGCGACTTATAAAATGCATATTCATGATCTTGGAATGTGCCCGTTCCCAAAAATCAAAATAAAATTGGTAAATAAGTTTTTTTTTTCAAAACTTTCAAAAAAATATTTTCAGTTTTTTCGGCTAAACTTTCTTTTTTTAATTTTTTGTTCGAATTATGTGTGAACGATATTTTTTCTTTAAATGCAAAAGGAACTTTGCATACACCCAACCTCGCACCCACCCCAAATCCTATAATGGGTCCAAGCAGGGGGTTGCAGAGGGGCAGCATGGCCCCCATACACACCTCGCTGTTTATTCGCCCTTATTTGTCATTCAAGGTACTCTTGCTCAAGAGAACTCAATTAATGCATAGCATTATACGAAAAATCAACTTTTATCTTTAAACGCGATTTGCAATGCAATGGTGTCACAAATTGCATAGGATAGAAAAACAGTAATGAGCTGTCGCATAGTAGTAGAAACGGCGGGATTTTGATCGGCGGGATTTTGATTTTCGGAATTTTGATTTCCGGGATTTTGACACGCGGGATTTCGACATACGGGATTTTGATTCGCGGGATTTCGACCCCAACCCATTTTTTTTTCAAATATCAATCAAGCACCTCCAAGTCATACATTTATAAAAAAAAACTATTACAAATAGATGAATTGATACTTAAAACGCATAAACGATTTAATTAATTTGATAATGGAAATTTTAAACGTGTTTTTTTTTTATTAAAAAAAAACAAATCTATTTTCGTAAGCAACTCACAAACACAAATTATTTATTTATCTTCTTAAATATGTACACTTCGGAAGCTGTGCTTCCATCATCGTCAGTATGCTCTACTTGAACATAGTAAATACATATGAACAAATTTTGACTCCACTCCATACTCAAACTTGTTAATTTATGGTCTGAGTGACCAAAATAAGTGTTGATTTCATTTGAACTATAACAAGACGATACAATAGTGAGGTATCGTTTTATTTTTACTCAGCCAGCATACAAATTTAAATTTCTGACATAAAACCACCTTTTGATATTGCATTTGGTGGTGATGTGTTGAATAAATAAAGATCTCCACAATTTCACCTTATAGCTATTCATCCTTAAATTGCTTGTTTCAATAAATCTACATTATTACAATACAATTACATACTTTTATTGCAAAAATTATTATACACCTAAAAAAAATTAAACACGAGCTTGAATTAAATCAATGCCAACTGGACCAACAAAAAACAAAAGAATTCTTCAATTATAAGAGAGAATCAGTAAATTTATTTCCAAATGACATCATAAATAATATTGTCTTGAGGAAGAATCTGATGCCTTTAGCAGACTATGACTTGTTTCAGTGTTGCTATACACAAATTCAATTAAATACAATTTGTATTTATTTAATTTAGTTGATTATTTATTTTTTTCTTCGAAATGATATACCTTAATTATTTTTGGCAACGTAACGTCAGTAAAATACTCATTCATTTTGTTGGTAATCTGAACAACTGATTCACCAAGGAAACTGAAATCAAATTGGACTAAAATTACAATGGAATCACTGTACAAATATTATTTGTATGCAATTACATAGGTATCTAGTCTAAGACCGGAAACTATTAAATTTAACTTGAATCGTTAAGAAAAAAATAAGTTCAAGATTTTCTTGTCATTTTAATCACCATTCTATAAAGTGACATTTAATGAAAGAAAATCTAAATATCATTAAGACTTTCAAGAATTTGATTTGAATATCAATTCACATGACGCATCATCTACTTACAATAAAGTAATGTGTAATTTGTAGTTCTAATTTACATTTATCAACAGCCTATACACTGAATTATCTATGTAGGAAGGGCACTAAGTCCGAGAAAATGACTAATAGTCATAGGAAGCATTCATCATTGGTTTTTCACGTATAAATTCATGAGTCAAAGTATATTTTGTTGCAATCAACAGAGGTGAATTGAGTTGACTGTCTGATAATGACCTTGTGCAACAACAACAACAACAACAACTGTCATCATGTAAATAAATTGAACAAAACTTCTTGTTTGTTTGTTTTTTATTTATTTATCATTAAGTTGGTTTACTTTCGAGGACAGTAATACTTAAACTAGATGCAATTAATATGAACATTTATATGGAATCCAAATATGGATGTTTTTCTTTTCCTTCTTTTTGATCGGGCATTATTGGAATTAATCTATTCATCAAAGCTATTTGAATTGTTTTTGTCGTGGCAATATTGTTAAGCATAGTTTGGCGGCTAATGTTGCAATTTATTGTTTTCAAAATGGTGGATAACGCAGACATTTTTTGCTCGAACCATATGGATTTAAACTCTTGAAGGGGTATTATATTTGTATTATAAAGGGTGTTTTTTTTAGACGTGTGGTTTTCAATGTGGCAATCCTTTTTTCAGAGTTGATCTTTTTGACAGCTGTCACTTGATTTATGCTCAATTTGGTTTGCCATCTCATAATGAATAGACTTATTCCTGAACAACGTTTGCAAATTGTGCAAATTTATTACCAACATAATGGTTCGGTTCGCGCATCGCACGCTGCGTCCAATATTCGGTCGACATATTCGGCCAGCAGAGTTGTATATTTCGTATTTATTAATGACAATTTCACATTAAGATTACAATCTTATTATAAGTGAAGGTTTTTCAATATTTAAGAATGTTCGAAAATTTTTAAAAAAGCAAGATATACATAGTAAGGATATTCATGCAACAGCGTATAGTCGTCGTGAACATATAGTAAAGTCTTAGATTTCGTAGTTCTGTCACAATTTATATGGAAAATTTGACAGATTTATGCAGTTTACAACTTTACTACATTGACGACGACTTTACGCTGTTGCATGAATACCCTTAATAATTATTAAATTTAAAGTTTATGTTAACAGAAATTAAATCTAACATTTTTTTAATTTTTATTTAATTCTTTATTCATTTATTTATTCATTTTACTTAAGTATTAATGGCCAAGTGTGTAAAAAGACGGGTTTTGAATGTGTTCGCGTTAATGATGCTTCTGATCTCACAGCCTCAATTGAGTGGCATGGAGACAAATACCATACGCTCTGATTGTAGGCAGTAAAATCTGGGTTGAATTAGGACCGCGGTTCTTAGTGAACTACCAAGGTTGACAAGACTGCATAATTACATATAAATGGATAAGAGATCTAAATTTTAAGAGATTATCGAAAGTCAGACCCATTATTTGTTGTGAGTAACTGGAAATATGCTCAAAATATCTTATATTGAAGAAGTATCTTGCAAGATAAGTTTTCGCCTTTTTGAGAAGTCAGGACTGCAGAAGACTTCACATCCATACAACAAAATGGGTGGCAGGAGTGCAAGCAACATCTTAGTTTTGACAGGAACATACCTTTGGGATGATCATAATAGGCGTAAAGGACTATATAGTTTAAAAATTATAGTAACTGCATGATCAGTCCAAGTAAAAGTTTTTTTTGAAAAATATCGCCAAGTTCCTGGCATAATACACATAGTCAATGGCTCAATGGTCGATCTATACCAAGTCAAACCGGTGAAAAACTTGACGTATCTAAGATGCGTTTGTAAATGCATAATGTCTTTGAATTCCCCGGTTTGAGAGAGAGGTTATGCTTGAGAGCCCACTGCAGAATAATTTCAAGGTAATTTCATTAATATGGCTGATAGCATTACTTATGCCATCCAATGGACTGCATAAGTATTATTGGACGTCGTCATCTACGAACATATGAACGTTGCAGGACTTAACTAGATGAGGAGTTTCATTGAAATAAATAGCGAAAATAATAACGGCCCAACAATGGAAACTTGTGGTACTTCGGCATGGACTGCAAGATATGCAGACAACTGGCTACCCACTACCACACATTGCTGACGATCGGTTTAGTATGAGTGTAAAAGTTTTACAGCATAAGAAGTAAAACTTAAATCATCCCTAAGCCTTTAATAATGTGTCAGGTGATCAACCGTGTCAAACGGAAAAGTCCAACAACTTCGAGTATCATCTATATACAATAATTTAATTAGAAGAGCTGTTTTGCAACTTCTGCTTTCTCAAAATCTTGATTGGTTTGAGCTTAAAAGGTGGTTTGTATTTAGGTTTGTTTGAATTTATTTTAAAGTCGAGCTTTCGAAAACTTTTGACAGGTATGACAAAATAGCAATAGGCCTGTATTCAAGGTTAGCAGAGATTTTTGTCTTAGGAATTGGAAGTATCTTGACATTCTTCCATAGTCTCGGATACCTACTAGAAAAGTAGTTAATATTATAGAGTTGAATAAATGAGTTATAAATTTTAGGATTTGAGGCAGAACGATTTTCAAAAATTTAGGATTTACTTCATCTATTCCCACCGCGTTCTACTTACCTAATAGAAAAAATAGCCTATACTATATCTTCTTCTGTAAAATGAATAAAGTAAGGACATTGTTCTAGATCATTAGCATTTTCAATCAAATTTAGATGCTCTGAGTCATGAGAACTTGATGAATTATTTGTTGAAGGATCGGATACAGACACAAACTGGGCATTGAGTAGGTTGCAATCTATATTACCCAGCGGCTCCATTGGCAATATTTGAGGCAATAAATTGCCTCACTCATTGCTATTGCCTTTAATAATGCAAATGGAGACGCTTTGTCAATGGCAATGGCAATATTGCCTAGAAGATGAAAGGCAATTATTGATTTCCATCGTCAAGGCAATAAATTGAGGAAAAATGGGACTCCCCGTAATTGTGAATGACTTCTTTATGGATTTTTTCAATTAAATTGTAGAATATGAGAACGCACATGGCAAAATATGGTGAATTAAAAATAAATTTTATTAAAAACGGAATTTGAACAGCATTTGACTGCATTTGCTGTCAAATATTTCTATACACACATTTTATAATTGAAATTGCCTGGCAATGAACATGCCCACCAAAGCAATAAATTGCCATTCCTATTCCAATTGCAATTGCCTCAAAAATTGCCAATGGAGCCACAGCGTTAAAAGGAGTCTCTATATGAGTCGTTTACCATTACCCAGTTTTCGCGAATATTGCCATAAACTTTTCCGGACTGGTTATCAAGGTTCAATAAATTTTCGTAGTACTGTCGTTGGGTTGTTTTGATACAAACCACAACTAAATTACGGAGGGAACGAAATCTTTCATGAAATACATCAAGTTTATAGCGCTTTCAACGACTAAGATTTCCTATTGAACTTAAGTTGCACATGATGATCATAGAGCTCATACAAATTACCCTGCAGAAACTCAACTTGTAGACCGGTCATTTAAGCTTTTTGCTTCGAAAAAATGGCAGAAAGCTGAGTTTTGGTATATAGCCTCCTCATTTTAAGGAAATTGTCAAACGTCCCCATCGATATGAGTGCCACTAACAATTTTACGGGGGGTCCCCGAAACGGTTTTCAAAGAATATTTCCCGAACGGTAGCTCTTACAGACAAAATGTTATATTCTAAGTTGCATTTTAGAACATTTCCGAAAAAAAAATTTAAGTACCTTTTTTCATAAGAGTAACCGTTTTTTGAGATAATTCAATCGGTAGAGTTATGTTTCTGTATAAAATATACTCTTTTACACCACCTTTGAGGTTGAGTACCAGGTGAGTTTTTCTTGCGTGGTATCCCCCAGGAAAATTAGAAAACAGGTCAAAAAAATATATACAGGGATTTATTTAAAGGTTTTGGGAAAGTTCCCCATCGATTCGGGCTCCGCACTACATTAATCATACGGGGTCGAAGGTCACGAAACATATGGTATTTTGTTTATACAGGGTGATTCATATAAAATGTGACAAAAAGCTAAATCGTGTAAAGTGGGTTGAGAATAGAAAAAAATCGTACAGAAGGGGGGTTCTATTCGCCCCCGTTTAGCCAGGAAGGGCAATTTTCTAAGAAATTGACTTAAAACAGAAAAAAAAATAGTAAAAAATGACGGTAACACCTACAATGCCATATGCTATACTTTTTTGTAAAGCCAAAAATCTCTTCTTTTATTTGTTTTCTTAAATCAAATTTTTTGAGTAAACGGTTTTTGAAAAATTAATTTTCAAACTCAAAATTTTGAAGAAAAAAATATTTAAAAAATTTAAAACTTTTTTTTACGTAATTAAGTGCTATTTTTGTCTTCAAAATTCAATGCTCTTATTAATTTATAGTCTAAACAGAAAACCATTGAATTTTGAAAACAAAAAGAGTCCTTACTTCTTTTTCCTATTTTCTTTTTTATCCTTATTTCAAAATTTTGAAAAATAGTTTTTCACTCAAACAATTTAATTTAAAATTAAAATAAAATCCGTAGCTCCACCGATTGAATTTTCTCAAAAATGGCTACTCTTATTAAAAAAAGGTACTTATTATTTTTTGTCGGAAATGTTCTAAGCTGCAGTAGCCTAGTATTTGAATTTTTTTTTCTGTAAGAGTAACCGTTCGGAAGATATTCCTTAAAAACCGTTTGGGGGGGCCTTTGACTTTTTACAGTTTCCTAAGAATGCCATGAGGAGGCTATATACCGAAATTCAGCTTTCCGCCATTTATTCCGTTATTTGGCTGATTTTAAGGCTTATATGACTGAACTACTGTTGGTTTACAGACTGAATTTGATAAATTTGTTCCCAAGGTACATATATTCTCAACGTCATATTGCAGATTCTCACATTCAATCGCCTGAAAGTCCCTTTAACTTATAATAGTTTCTGCTGAATCAAATTGGTATATAGTAGGTTAAATAACGGGTGATTTTTTAAGAGGTTTAGAACTTTTTTTAAAAAAAATTCGAAAAAATGAATGAAATATTTATTTGAATCGATAGTTTGAACCTTGCAATTTAATGTTTAAAGATAATTTCATGCAAATGTTGACCGCGGCTGCGTCTCAGGTAGCCCATCCGCTGAGTCCAATTTTGGCATACTCTTTTACACATATCGGCCGGTATCTCACGAATGAATGCATGGATGTTGGCTTCCAGTGCGTCAATCGAAGTGGGCTTGTCCCTATAGACATTAGCCTTGACATACCCCCACAAAAAATAATCTAATGGTGTCAAATCGCACGATCTAGGCGGCCAATTGACCGGCCCGAAACGTGAAATTAACTGTTCACCAAACTCGCCTCGCAATTGCGCCATTGTTTCGCGTGCTGTGTGGCATGTGGCACCGTCTTGTTGAAACCACATATCATGCAAGTCAAGAACTTCCATTTCGGGCAAAAAAAAGTTTGTTATCATCGCTCGGTAGCGTTCACCATTGACAGTAACGCTGCGATTCGCATCATCTTTGAAGAAATATGGCCCAATAATGCCGCCGGCCCATAAACCGCACCAAACAGTGGCTTTTTCGGGATGCATTGGTAGCTGTTGCAATGCTTCTGGCTGATCTTCACTCCAAATGCGGCAATTATGCTTATTTACGTACCCATTCAACCAAAAATGAGCCTCATCGCTGAACACAATTTTTCGATAAAAAAGCGGATCCTCGGCCAGCTTTCCAAAAGCCCATTCACCAAAAATTCGGCGTTGTGGTAGGTCGGCTGGCTTTAGTTCTTGCACCAGCTGTATCTTAAAAGGCTTTACGCCCAAATCCTTCCGCAAAATTTTCCACGTAGTGCTGTAACAAAGGCCTAACTGCTGGGAACGGCGCCGAATCGACATTTCGCGGTCTTCTGTCACACTAGCTGATACGGCCGCAATATTTTCTTCACTACGCACAGTACGTAAACGTGTTGGTGGTTTAATGTCCAACAAAGTAAATTTGGTGCGAAATTTGGTCACAAGAAGAAGGTCGAGAATGCCGACCATAAAATGGAAGCAGCGCGCGATGAACATTTCGAACCGAGCACGAATTTTGATAGAAAAATTCAATAATTTGCAAGCGTTGTTCATTTGTAAGACGATCCATGGTTAAATTGCAAACCAAACTGAAGCTGTTTGACAGTGACACAAGGTACTAAACACACGTCAGCTGTCAAAACCAGTGTTGCCAAAACCAAACCAGCTAAAAAATCACCCGTTACATTTATTAAGTCATGTTTAGAGTAGGTAAGGTATCATATTTAAAAAAAAACAACCTTTTAAAAAAATTGGAGCAGTATTTCTTGCAGATATTAAAGCTTATTTTGTGAAATTTTAATGAACGAAACACAGATACTACGTACAAATAAAACATAAATAGATTCTTTTGATACCACGTGGTTTTGCTTTGGTACAACAAAGCTATAAAATGGGTGCATAATTCAAGTAGTTCTTGATCTAATGCAGTCAGTAACTGTTGCATACTTTCGGTAGAAAAAACACACAGTAATGGTGAACATGCATATAAATGTATAAAAAATACAAAGTGGTTTTTATTTGAGTTTTCGGATGAATGATTAGTTGAACAAAATAATCATAAATCTTATACAATATTCAACTTCTTAAATGATTGGCGCTATTATAATGGTTGTTGAATAGAATGTGTAATAATTTGTTAAGATAATTGGTGGTTTGCTTCTAGTTTGAATTTTGAATCAAAATTAAATTGACTGATAAGACATTTACTACACATCAACGCTACTTCCCAGGCTATTGTTTTCGACGAACTAACTGAAAGGCATTATGCAGGTGCACATTCTTATATTATTATTAATCGGACAACTTATAATCACTGACACTTTGTCTATTGAAATGCAATATTCCGGTTTATAAGAAGAATAAACAATTTCCTTTTTGCTAAAACTATCATCGTTTGTTAAAAATATAAAACCAACAATAATTTTACGAAAAAAAAAGTTTGTTTTTTTTTCGAAGAGGAATTCTAGCTGTCTAGCTATGAAGTTCTAAAATAAAATAATACTTGTGAACACATCACTTCCGTTTAACCTTCAACTTAGTATATGGATGAACACCTACATATATCTGACTATTCACCGCAAATCTATTGTGTCAATGTCAATCAATCAACTGTCAAAGTGATGAATCAGGTTACTAGAAATTCTTTTTCTTAAAAATTTAGTTAAGTTTTTTTTTTTAATGTAAGTAGTTCATTATAGTTTTGACATTTTGAAATTAAATAAAAATAAAATTTACACGGTATTATAAATTCTATCCGTTGATAATATTTAGCTCGAAAAATGTTAATCCTGTACCTACGCAAATAAAATATAAATGTAAGAAAAAAAACTTGAACTTATGGGGCAAATATTCATTTTGAATGGGAAGCTATAGCTCAGGGGAAGGTGCAAGGTGGCCCAATAGTACAATGTTGATCAATGGGCAGTGAGTGACTATTAGTTTTATTTTCGCAAAACATTACCAAACTTAGCTATATTCCTGAATACGAATAAGAAGCCGAATAAATTACATATTTTGCTTTCCATATTTCCTAGCCTACCGAAATTTTAGATAGGAGTGAGATATCCAAAAATAATCGCTTAAATGAAATTCTGTCCTTTCCTACTTTGGCTATTGGATGGACCGGAAAATGGAGGTATAAAGGAACAATTACGTGCAAGGGTTTTTATTTTTGAATACCTATCTTTGTTTGGGCCATATATTCCAGCCAGGCAACAAAATCCCGTGCATTGTTTGTAATTTGTTTCTAAGATGATAAGGATGAAATTAAGCCTTGAAATCATTTTTGTAATCCGGTCACTTGGACACCTTTTTGAAAAATGGCGCCCAATGTGGGCTGAATGGTAAAGTAAGGAGAAGCTCGTAAATTACTTGGGAAATTTCCATGGCTAAAATAACGACTGATATCTTAAAAGACAGGTGTTAAGTAGACGCACCTTTGTTTAAAATATCAATGTTGACACTTTTCGGGAACATATACCTACTTTTTTATGTCAATGAGCGGAACCTCCACTTTTTTGGTACTATTTAATATTCTGAACATGAAAAAAGCAGTGGAAATGCCTCCAGATGCCAAATGGGTTTTGGGAAAATAAAGGGATATGCCTTAAATATTCCTTGTTGAGTAGTTTCACCTTCGAGTAAAATCTTAGTTTTACCACTTTTCGGGAACAATTAATTTGTTTTTTTGTGAAAAGGCTGGAATCTCGATTATTTTGGTAAATTTAAATATTTTTGCAACATAAAAAAATATATGAGATATGTATGTCTTAAAACATAGATGTTGAGTTGTACGACAATCGGGTAAAATGTCAGTGTTACTACTTTTCGGGAACAAACTTATTTTTATATCAAAAATTGGGACTTCCACTTTTTTGGTAGTTTTTAGTATTTTGAACATAACAAATTATGGATAGGCTCTTCAGATGCCAAATGCGTACTAAGAAAATAACGGTTGACTTCTTCAAGGTTAGGTGTTGAGTAGAAGCACATTCGGTTAATATTTCAGTTTTACCACTTTAAGGAAACGTACTTTTTTTGATGTCAAAGGTTGGAATTTCCACTTTTTTGGTATATTTTTTAATATTATTAACGTAAACAAAAAATGTGGAAACGCCTCCAGGCTCCAAACGTGGCTTGAAAAAAATAACGGTTGATGTCTTAAAAGGTAGATGTTGAGTACTAGCACCTTCGGTTAAAATTTCAGTGTTACCAATTGTGGGGAACATACTTTTTTTGATGTCAAAGTGTGGGATTTCAACTTTTTTGGTCATTTTTAATATTTATAACGTGAGAAAAGTTGCGAAAATGGCTCCAGATGCCTAAGGGAAAAAAGTTGCTAGTTTTTTCGTGTTCAAAATATTCAAAATATTCAAAATTTACAAAAAACATGGAAATCCCACACTTTTTATATAAGGAGAAGTATGTTCCCCAAAATTGGCAACACTGAATTTTTTACCGAAGGTGCTTCTACGCAACACCTATCCTTTAAGATGTCAATCATTATTTTCCCAACCGCGTTTGGCATCTAGAGGCGTCATGTTCAAAATATTAAAAACTACCAAAAAAGTGTTAGTCCCAACATTTAAAAAAAAAATATGTCCCTGAAAATTGGCAACACTGATATCTTACCCATAGGTGTTCCTACTTAACACTTATCTTCTAAAACATCTAGCGTTATTTTTCCAAGACACGTTTGACGCCCAGACTTTTTTTCACGTTAAAAATCACAAAAAAAAGGGGAAGTCCCACATTTTAATATTAAAAAAAGTATGCTCCTGAAAAGTGGCAACATTGATATTTTAGTAGAGGTTAAGTTTACTCAACACCTATTAATCAAATAAATGACATGTCAAAAAGTCTCGAAAAATCTCCTCATCACATAAAATATGCATGCCAGACGTATTAAGTGTTGCCATTGCCACAACCAGCCACACGGCCCAAGCTCAAAAGGGGTGAACTTTAGTTTTTGATGTCGTTTTCTATTCAGCTTGGCTATCGAAATCAACATAAAATATTGCAACAATTAAACTGATTAAGAATAATTTTGAAGTAAAAGATATTGATGGTATTCATATTTTTATGATTTTTTGACAGATCACATTTTTACCCACGACATCAAAAACTAATTTTCGCTCCTTTTAAGCTATCGAGCCGTCTGGCTGGTTGTGGCGACACTTAAGCGTTTGGCATGCATATTTTTGTGATGAGGAGATTTTTCATGATTTTTTGACTTGTCTTTTTTTTTTGTTATACCATATATCTTACCAATTTCCAGTTGGATATGCTAGTCCCAGCTTAGCGTTGTATTGAACCAAATACCTACCTAAGTTTTTAGCTTTATCAGTGTATTCTAACACATTTCTCTTCAGATAGATAGCGGGAAAGTAACTGCGACTTAATGCATGTTTGTAGATGTTGAGGCACTTAGATTTTTTTTGGACTCAGATGAAGGTTGTCTTTGTTGGACCATTTCACTATTTTCTAAGTCATTGTTAAGTCTCTCAGCAGCATCATCAATCATACCCTGCTTACAACTCAAAGGCATTTACACATCATCAGCGTGTATATGCAGATAACAAGAGGGAGATCATTGATGAATATACTAAATAATAAAGGCCCAAGAGTAGATCCCTGGGGTACGCCAGACGATATCTTAAAAAATCCATATCTCCTAAAACAACTGATTTGTTTATTGCCACTAAGATCAGTCGCCAAACTGAAAACCGGAAGTTACTTTTCATTTTATTTGTTAATATGTTATGATTCACAGCATCAAATGCGTTTGAGAAATCCAGAACTCCAAGAAACGAGATTAAATCCTGATCCATGGAAAAACGAAGACATTTCTGTAACTTTCAAAATGGCCGAAAAACAGCTGTGCTTTTACCTGAAACCAGACTGATATGTACTTACATAAGAGTTTGTTTCTAGCAAGAAAACCAGAAAATTGTTGGTATGCAAGAGTTTTTCAAGTACTTTCGAAAGAAATGGGAGAAAAGAAATATTAGTCTAAAATCTTCTGTTGCGAATCGAGTTGAAGGTTTTTTAAAATGAAATTATTTTGGCAAACTTCCAAGCTCCTGGGAAGGTACTGGTTAAAATAATCGTGTTGAAAATATGAGTGGTAACTGGGAATATATGAGGTAAAATAATCTTAACAAAGATTGGATGTATTCCATCGAGACCTACAGATTTAGATTTAATGTTTATTGTAGCCCTAACAACATTATCCCCCTCAACTCTCTGAAAATTGAAATTGTCTTCACAAGCATAAAAAGGGGAGTGGATATCTAAGGGTGGGAGCTTTGCGAATTCTGTATTTAAAATTTTAACATCAATAGCATCACTAACTTCTTGGCAATCCTCACTACGATGACTATAGTGCCTAACGGTCGGATATTTTTTCCAAAGTGTTTTGAAAGGAGATTTATTTTCAAAACAGCTTACTTCGATTTAACTGAGAGCTTAAAGACTGGCCCTAAGTTTCACGTTGTTATACGCGCACATAAAAGTAGGTTGATTCAAAAAAGTACTTATTTTATAACTTTATCGGAATATAACAATACTGTGTGCATGACTTAGAATTCTTTATATTGTCACGTCGTTAGTTCATATCACTCCCTACAGAGACTTAAACAAGCAATCTCAGATTTGAATAACAAGAGAACCTCACTCCACCGCACCACCCCACTTTTCTAAGTTAATGGCGCCAATCACATTTTCCCACGGTTTTCTCCCAAGTGATTAAAGTAATAATAGGCGCCAATTTTGTACAGTCATTCGTAAAAACTATAGAAAAGACGTTAAACGTTCAGCGGCATTCATTCATTTAACCACGTATATTACATCACCAGTATGAGTAGGTATAATGCTTCTATTCTGGGTAAAGGGTGTTCTTTTTTTTTGTTTGTTTAAAGTTATATAGAACTTTGAAATTATATTAACCACATGGAATTAATTAAATACAATATTTGATTATAATTCTGTTTTTTTTTTTTACTAATGTTATCAATGTGAAAATATGTTTGCCCTTCAAAAGTGCTCGAACGGCTAGACCTCATTGGATAAAATTTCACATAAAATACGATCAGTTCGGTCTTTGGAAAAGGTCATAGGCAAACAAAAAATTTCAAGCTGACGAAGTCCCTCATGACCATGAGTCATTACTAATCATTCAAAGTGAGATGCATCGCGATGAAATACCAACATTTTGCATAGACTTAAAGGCTGATACAGTCTTTTTTGAATCTAAATATTGTGTACAGCCGTATTTATAAGAATTCACTAAAACAACTCTCAACGAATGAATAGTTACGCAGTGTTTAAGCTCTTATGAAAGCTTTATTCAACGTTGCGTAAATCCTTATTCATTAAAAAGATAAAACACTATGTAGCCACTATTCAACATCTATAAACGCGATAAGCTTAAAACAGCTCTATTCAACGTCACATAACTTCTTTATGAATAACATTTCCAGGTTTAGAAGCATTGTTTAGCTTAAAATAGCTCTTTTCAACGTCACATAACTTCTATATGAATAACATTGCCAGGTTTAGCAGCATTGTAACTTTACGCACTACGCAGTCTCTAATAGGCGTTTAACACGTTAAGCTAAAATATAGCTCTATTCAACGTCACATAACTTCTACAGTGCGCGATTGAGGAGTTAGAGAGATGCCACTGCAGGAATGAAGTTCGGAAGTTTTACCAAAAAGTAAAAAGAACCTCCCAAGGTTACAAGGCCCGAACCGAAGCCTGCAAAAACGATCAGGGGAACATCGTGGTGGAATCGCAGTCGGTGCTAAGGATATGGAAAAATCATTTCTGCAAATTGTATAACGGCGATGACGAACCGAATTCCACTAACATGCAAATTGCACCATTCAACTTGGACGACGTAGGCCAACAATTCCGTCCACCCGATCTTGACGAAGTGAGGATAGCCATATCTAAACTTAAGTCCAATAAACCTGCTAGAGCTGATGGCCTTGCGGGCTGAACTATTCAAAGCGGCTGGCGATGAATTGGTTAGGAGTATGCACCAGCTCATCTGTAAAATATGGTCGGAGGAAAGCATGCCCGATGAATGGAACCTCAGCATTGTTTGCCCGATCCTCAAGAAAGGCGATCCTCTGGACTGCACCAACTACAGAGCCATCAGTCTTCTTAATATCGCCTACAAGATCTTCTCTGCCGTAGTTTGTGAACTCCTGAAGCCATTCGTCAACAACCTGATAGGTCCATATCAGTGTGGCTTTAGGCCAGGGAAGTCCACCATCGACCAAATATTCGCACTACGGCAGATCTTGGAGAAAACCCAGGAGTTTCAAATCGATACCCACAACCTTTTTATCGATTTCAAGGCCGCGTATGACAGAATCTATAGAGACGAGCTATATAGAGCAATGTCTAGTTTTGGTATCCCTGCCAAACTCGTCCGTTTGTGCAGGATGACGATGGAGAATGCACGCTGCTCCATCAAGGTCGGCAAAGACCTCACCGACACCTTTGATGTCAAAAAAGGTTTTAGGCAAGGCGACGCGCTGTCATGCGACTTCTTCAACATCGTTCTTGAAAGAATAGTGCAAAACTCTCACGTCAACTTTAGAGGAACAATCTTTTCAAAGTCCGTCCAATTACTCGCTTACGCTGACGACATTGACATAATCGGACGAACAAAGCGTGATGTAAGTGGTGCTTTTGTGAGTATTGAGAAGGAAGCCAAGAAGATGGGTTTAACGGTGAACGAAAGCAAAACGAAGTATATGCTGTCAACAACAAAGGACACCCAACACCGACGTCTAGGACAGAACGACACTATAGACAGCTATAATTTTGAGGTGGTCAGAGACTTTGTCTACCTAGGATCCGCTATAAACTCAGCGAACGATATCAGTGCTGAGATCAAACGAAGAATTACTGTTGCCAATCGCTGTTTCTTCGAGCTAAGAAGGCAATTGAGAAGCAAAGCCCTCTCTTGAGCAACTAAACTGTCCCTGTATAAGACGCTTATCATCCCGGTCCTGATGTATGGTGCAGAGGCATGGACACTGCTAACGGTGGATGAGAACGCGTTAGGCTGTTTCGAGAGGAAAATTCTCCGGGTGATTTTTGGTCCCGTCTGCATAGATGGGGAATGGAGGAGAAGATACAACCATGAACTGTATGGGCTGTACAGCAACACCGACCTAGCCACAAAAGTGAAAAGCCAACGACTAAGATGGCTGGGTCACCTAGAGCGAATGGACACCAATGCTCCGGCCCGGAATCCAACCCCGTGGGACAACGCAGTAGAGGTGGACAGCGTAAAAGGTGGCGCACGCAAGTGGAAGAGGACCTCAACCAACTTGGCGTGCGAAACTGGAGACAGCTAGCTAGAAACCGAGCCGGCTGGAAGAAGCTTGTTGGTTGAGGCCCTGGTCCACCCCGGACTGTAGCGCCACCTTAAGTAAGTAAGTAAGTAGGTAACTTCTACATATATAAATAACATTTCTAGGCTAAGAAGCATTGTTTAGCTTAAAATAGCGCTATTCAACGTCGCATAACTTCTATATGAATAACATAGCCAGGTTTAGCAGCATTGTAACTTTACGCAGTCTCTAAAAGGCGTTTATGAATAAAGTCGGTATATTTAAGTATAAGTAATTAATGCAAAAGCATATGATTGTAATTTCTTTCATTAATTTGTGTCTTATATTTAGATACATTTATGACAACTAATGATATTATATAATATTTAATCAGTCTTGTAAGTCCCCTGACCAAACAAAAGAAGATATTGAAATTACTAAACTTTATGCCTCATATCTTCAAATTCATAATTCACTTTGTTCAGTCGTTGGATGCACTCATTTAACTTGAAATTAGTTTAAACTTTTTATATAACCATAAACTTCATCTGCATTTATTGAACTTCCGTGCTTTATGCCATAATCGGAATCAAATTATTATTCGTGCCACACAAATTCAAAATCAAACGCGCAACTTTTATTTACCACGTCAAAGTGATTAATGTGATGTTTGGAATTATCCATAAAAAGAAATACAAAAAATTAAGAAGAGTCTATGAAAATCGAAAGCTAATTTACTGATTCGACTTGGACTAACAAAACAACTGTTAAACATGACTCACTTCACGAGTCACGATCATAAGCAATCGCAGACTTTGTCAAACCAACACTAGTTACTCGCAGTCGATATTAAATCCCGAAACACGATCGAAGAACTCTCATTTGTTGTACGTTAAACGTTAACACCAACGCAACGACCAACCTTTTGCAGCCAAGATACTTAGATACTCTTTAAAATATTGAATTTTATTCGCTTTTATTCTCTTGAATAAACATTTACCTGATAAAGACGGGAAGGGGAACAGAACAAGTAAAGTTAACTGGTTGTCACTGGTCGTACGTATACTACACACCTCAACCTCAACCTCAGTCGATTATTCTACACCCGACAGGTGAGACGTTCCATTTAGTCGAGTCGGTCAGAAATTCTATATAAGCAGTCTGAAAGAATTATCGGTATCGCCGCGTTCGTCAGTGATTCACTTTGACACGAAACACCACGAAATATGTCTAATTACCGGAATCCGGTCATAATTGTGGCCTTGGTTTTTACCATTGTAACCATTTTTTCGAACAGTGTTTTGGGTTACAACTTGTCACCGAAGCCCAATAAGGTCATTCGAGTACCAAAACAATTTACAAATATGCCAAAAGTTGAGTCATCGTACTTTGGATTTACTTTAAACTTAAGGCCGTCCGGGTAAGTTACCGCACAGAAAAGTGACAAAAAATTAACATTATTAAACTAGATAAGTGTTTTTTGTACCTATTTACCTCTGTTCTATATGGAGTTATTATTGTTTTAAAAAAAAAGTAAAAATTGTTAAGTTATTATTTAGTCGATGAAGTCATAATGGTGGTTCTATACTTCTCATTATTAAGTGTCGCTATCAGTGAAGTTGCTATTTATTTGTATGTTTTCAAGTCGAAAGATATAAAAATATCCGAAGTTTGTTTGTGTATCATTATTTCTGTTCAGCTTGGTTATAGCTATGGAGAGTTAAAAATGTTTTGCTGTGTTGAAAGTGTGGGGGAATTTCTACTCAATATAAGATAAGATTGGATTTAAAATAAGTTTGAAATAAAATTTGTTGAAAGAAGAATCGGTTAGGTCAAAACATATGAATGAAGTCACTGTGAAGATTAGAGAATATTTGTTCTGATAAATTTTGAACTTGATCGATAACAAGTATCTACTTATACCTATTGATGAATCGATTTCTTCCCGGTAACTGGCATTTTGTCATTGCATTGAAATAGACTTCTGAGGAAATAAAAACTAAATAGAAGTGTAGAGTAACGATGGGAAAAATGGAGCGTTGGATAGTGCATCTCTTCGAAATCGTTATCACTGTCAGTCGTGCAAAGATGTTTCGTTCACTTTAAGTATTTGAAGTAACTACGCTGAAACGAAACTTTTGTTTTTTAGCCTAGTACGCTGCTGATGCAAAACGAAAAATCCCATATGAAAATGGCACAAGCAAATCATAAATTAAAAATTTAGTTTAACTTTTTGTTCTGCAATACGCTGTTCGATGAAAGAAATTGATAATTATTGCATATTTTTTGGAAAAGTCTACACTATTTTTTCGCAAACAATTAATTACCCAAGCCATTAATTTTGTGCAGAAAAATTACATTTGTGTTTTTCGTGTTTATTTTTTTTGTTTTTTCATTACAGCGTGGCTGCGTGTTTTTTTTTTATTTGCATTTGTTTTGATTTTTTTAACTAGTATAACTGACAATGAATATTTGTTCGCTGTGTTTTCGTAAGCCTTTCATTGTATTGTTGGAGACTAACTAAAAATTTCGTTTCGCATCAGCAGCGTACTAGGCTTTAACTCCAACAAGACAGCAAAATGCTTACGAAAACAAAGCGATGATTTTACAAATTGCTAAAAAAAGAAGCAGATAGCCATTCTGTAAAAAAAAACAAAAACGAACTCAGGTTGGGACTTGCGATTTCAATCGCGTGACTATTCAGTTGCCAGAAATAGATTTCCACGAATTTAAATGAGAATAAACGCACATTCTGCCAAGAAATCTCTGCGGTAAAAAGTCGAAAAGCAACAAACACACTTAGGCTAGGACCGCACTTGCGATTTCAATCGCGTGACTGTTTGATCGCCAGAAATGTAACACATGAATTTGAATAAGAATGAACGCACATTCTACCTAGAAATCGCGACGATTAAGGCTAGGACCGCATCTGCGATTTTCTCTCGTGGCGACTAAAATATTTGATCGCAATCCGGTATGATTTCTTGGTGTCATGTGTGTTCATTGACATTTAAACTCATGCGTTTTATTTTTCGCGACTTAATAATTGCGTGACAGAAAATTGCAAGTGTGTTCCTAGCCTAAAAGTCGAAAATTTGTTCCAGTTTTCTGGTGATGCGATTGTCGAAAGTTAAAATGAAAAAAAACGGACTTAGGCTAGGACCGCACTTGCGATTTCAATCGCGCGACTGTATAGTCGCCAGAAATATAACACATGAATTTGAATTAGAATGAACGCACATGTGACCTAGGAATCGCTACGATTAAAAGTCGAAAATTTGTTCCATTTTTCTGGCGATGCGATCGTCGAAAGTTGAAATGAAACAAAAGGACTTTAATGGTTGTGCTCGCACTTGCGATTTAAAATAGCGCGACTAAAAAATCGTAGTCGCAAGAAGAAAAAATTATACACGCACTTGTGATTTTTAATCGTACGATTATTTAGCCGCAAGAAATGAGATACATGGTTTTAAATGTGAGTGCACACATACGCGACTTTAAAATCGCAGCGATTACAAAAATGGAACCAGATCTATTTTTTTGAGCGTTTTTTCTGTCGCAAAATTAAATAGACGCATGTGCGTGCATTCATATTAAAAGACTTATGTTCTATTTTTTGCAAATGCGGTCCTTGCCTTAGATGTTTTTGCTCACATTTGCGATTTAAAATAGTGCGACTAAATAATCGTAGTCGACACTAAAACTTTAAATCGCACGATTATTTCACCGCATGAATTGAAAGGCATGGTTTTAAATATGAATGCTTATGCTTACACATGATGTGTCTTTAAAATCACAGCGACTAAAAAAATGGAACCAGATCAATTTTTTGAGCGTTTTTTCTGTCGCAGAATAAAAAGATCAAATGAAATTAAAAGGAAATGGACGCACTTTTGACACGTTGTACTTAATTGCGATTATATATAATCACGTATATTTCTTGATCGCAGTGACAGAAAACTACACGGTCGTTCGTTCATAGGCACATCGTGAACACGATATGTATTTTTAGTCGTTGCGATAGCTTCGCCGCATGAGCGTGCACTCATATTAAAAGCTGTTTGTATGTTTTTTTTTGCCATTAAAGAATCCCGCTTAATCTTTAGTGATACTGATGCAAGTGCGATCCTAGCCTGTTATTTTTTACTTGCGAAATATGTAGGTAGGTACTAAAGGAGAAGTTTTGGATTCGTGCAAGAAAAATTTCGAAATAACAATCGAACATGACATTACGATGATAGAGAACACGGAAAAAGTGGATGGCACAATTCCGTCTGTCTGTACGTCGACGTAGACCAACAACATAAGCCACTGAAGCAATTTTCTTCCATTTTGAACTTTTTTGGTAATTCCCCAAAGCGGAAATTAAGATTTTTTTAGCTAAAAATAAAGCTAGATACTTGCCAGTCAAACAAATGCTAAAGAAAAGCTTTTTTATGCCAAAAACGACTCTTACGAGTTTGATTAAAAATCAGTGGATTATTGTAAAATTTTTGATAATTTTTTTTTGCCAAAACTGTCATTAACGTCTTTTGTACAGTTAAAAGAACGATTTAAATGCTTTTGTGTATATTTTTTTTTATTAAAAGTTCTTAGATTCCCCACTTAAGGCCTGGTCAATCAGAGCACGATCCACCGTTTTTTGTGAAAATTTACAAAACAAAAAAGAAATTGACCGTCGTGTCATGCGAACGAAAAGTAGAATTGAACTGTCGTTTTATGATTTCGTTGCGTCATTTTTGTGAGAGTGGAGACTTCTTCATATCATTTGGTATTGATGTCAATTAGACTCATCAAACTGCGAACGAAAAGTAGAATGGAACTTTTGTACTATGATTTCGCTGTGTCATTTTGTGAGAGTGGAGACTTCTCTAAATAATTTAGTACAGGTATCAATTTCATTAATCGAACTGCGAATGAAACGTAGAACGTATTTTTTAATGTATGATTTAGTTGCACCTATTTTCTGAGAGTTGGAGACTTCTCAAAATAATTTGGTTCAGGTATCAATTTCATTCATCGAAAAGCGAACAAAAAGTAGAATGGAACTTTTCTTTATGATTTCATTGCGTCATTTTTATGAGCTTGGAGACTTCTCCAAATAATTTGGTACAGGTATCAATTTTGCCCATCGAAGTGTGGACGAAAAGAAGAACGGAACTTTTTTGTTTTATGATTTCATTACGCTATTTTTGTGAGAGTGGAGACTTCTCCAAATAATTTGGTACAGGTATCAATTTTGCTCATTGAACTGTGAATGAAAAGTAGAATGGAACTTTTCTTTTATAATTTTGTTGCATCATTTTTGTGAGAGTTGAGGCTTCTCCAAATATGTAATTTGGTACAGATATCAATTTCGCTGATCGAACTGCGAACGAAAAGCAAAACGGAACTGCTTACAAAAATTCATTTCAAAAATATTCATTGACAGTTTCACAAATAAAAAAAAATAAAAAAAAATCATATGTAAACAAAATTACAGGCAGCCATGTTGTAATAAAAGAAACAACAAAAACAAGCACGAAAAAACACGCAAATATAATTCTTTCGCACCCAATAAATAATGTATAGAGTGTAGACTTTTCCACACAACTTTTAATCAATGTTTAAGATAATTTAAATAGAAGATATCTATGCATTTTTTGTAAATAGGGACCATATTTTGCGATGTCGAATACATTAACACAGGACATGGTTCTTAATGCAAGTACCAAGAACTGAAAGCTATTCGGCTTGCTTCCTCTATGCTAGTGTCACTCATGCATGACCTAAACCCAATTTATAGGATTCGCATTTGATTTTAAGTGCTTTTTCCGATTATTCGTTTTGTGATTTTTGGCCTCATGTCTTCTATTCTCATTAATTTTTTTCAATATTCAGACTCCAATCAATCTTCGATAAGGACGCTCGTTATCGAAAGATAAATTTAAAATATAAATAAAACAAGAAGCTATATCTTATGGGTGGTTCTCATTTTTTTTTTTTATTTTGAAGAATAAATGGCATAAAGTATCAAATCAACTGACCCCCTAGCTTTGGTGGCCTCTATTCCAGAAGTTAATTTTTAGATATCGTAGGCTAGTTTACGCCAACACCATCCAACCTGAGGCAATCACCTATACATAATGCAATGTCAGTTTCGTTTAAGAAGAAATACGGACCAATAATTCCGCCAAACTAAAATTCGCATCAAACAGTATTTAAGCTTTGATTAGACGGTCAACGTAAATGATCAACGCATTAAATCCTTGACCATATCAAAAACATCGTCGATATACTGTCAACGCAAGAAACGGAGACGATCACACGAATGACATGTCGTCCCAAAATTCGTTGGCGTGCTATCTCGTTCAACGCGATTTGTACCCTTCGTTTTCAACTTAATGACATTTAAAACGTTGATGATTACACTACTTGACCACATCCGAATATCATGAACGTTGATTCGGAGTTGACAAGAGCAAAAATTAATCATTTTTCAAGTTGACAATCACATAACATTGGTTTTAGTGTTATCGAACAATACAATGTTGATAGAGTAAAAAATATTAAATTTTGACAGTTTTTTTTACTGCTCCAGAAAAAGGTGATTTTAAGGCAATTGAGTGATATTTTAAATATACTTTTTCCGTCAGTTCTTAACCCAATATACGGTTGGCTACGACGTCGATGGATTAAAAATCAGAAAGCTTTGAAGTTGTTTTAACGGCCCCGGAAAAAGGTGATTTAAGGGCAATTGGGTGAAATTTGGATTGAAATACATATTTGCCGTCTATATACAATTCGTCCCTATCATCTATCAAGCGATCAACTGTCAAACTCCATTGCCTACGAAGTACGATATCGTTGGCTTAAAAATCCTCAAAAAAAAATGCACAATTTTCGTGATTGAGATGAAAGTCAACGCAGGCTACGTTGATAGGGTGATTACGCGGCTAACAAAAATAATCAAAGCATTGACTCTTAAAATCGTGCAAATGAGAGTGTCAACGCGTGGACAGTATTCTGCATCACACGAAAAGACAACTTTTGGACAGAATTTAACGTCATTTTTGTCGTCAGAGAGTCAACGCGTTGGCCATTTGCGTTGACCATCTGATCGTAGTTTTATCTTGTCAATTTAAATCGTTGTATCTCTCAAATAATTCTGAACCCTGAAGAGGGTATGGAATTTCCAAAGAAAAATTTCCCAATAGTAATAATACTTTAATAAAATGGTCATTATTGTTGGATTCAAAACTTAAATAGATTAGAAAACACTGACATTCCGTTAAGGTAATGGTACAAAATTGTTATGTGATTGATGTTTAATGTATAAGTACTTTCATTGTACAGCTTATCTGATCGAACACTTCGTACCAATCGAAAATACACTATTGAACTGCATACAAATATTCTACATTTATAAGGGCCAATTGTAACGATATTTAACTCGTAGTTCAGCAATTGCAACTCATCGACTTCGGCGAATGGACTGAGGTTCATTGTATTTATTTTTAAGCTCTGAGCGTTCAGATCTAAAAAATGTGTGTTTCTTTTTTCACTCTGAGCGTGTTCAGATCGTGCTCTATGCTATGAGCTCAGAATAAAATAACTGAGCAGACAGATTTAAATGCTAAATACATAGCATTTGACAGCTGGTGCTAGGGTATGTTTCAAAAATAGTTCAGAGCGCTCAGATGTTCAGATGATTCTTGGACCTGACCTCAGTAATTCCACCAAAATTAGCTAGTTAGAATTGTTGAACCACGGATCAAAATTTGAACCCTGTTTGTTCGCTTGGACCTAGCTCCACCAAACGTCTTCGTAGTCAAACAAAACTCCTAAGTAGTGTAGGTATGTATTTATAACGAAAGTAAGTGTCCTTAGACAAATTGTTAAATGGAATGGCGGCTTCCCGGGAGTAAAATCTTGCAGATTCCATAATCAACAAGAATAAACTATTATCGCCCGTTATGAATTTTGGTCAGATACAAACCATTTCGTTTTTACTATTCTGAATGATTTATCTTTGTTCGTTTTTTGTTTGAAATTGGTTTGTAGTTGCTTATTCTGTTTCAAATAAATTTATTTTAGGAATTTGTTTACATATTCGTTTCATTAAGAAATGAAATTCGTCGAGCAAAACCCAGACGGATTAATTTATTCCGCTGGAATATTTGCATTAAAATAAACAAATAACAAACCGAATATAAAGAAGAAAAATTAAACAAAAACAGAATTTAATACGAAGTTATTTCGTACACCAAAATTGAAAACTTTGCATAAAAACAAAAATCGTATTCAATCTGATTTTGAATAACATGTTAAGCCAATTGCAAAATTGTCACCAGATCAAGTAGAATAATTTTAGAACAATGTCTAATTTCATGGGTTCACGTTACCAAACCAGGCATAATGTAACTTCAACTCAGAAACTCCAAATGACATTAGGCATGTTCAGGAAAATAAGATCTTGAAGAGCTCATCAAATTTTGCTCCGTCAAAAAGTGAATAAGCGGATCCAATTTTTTTTTCATCAGTAATTTGAAAGCAGAGCTGAAAAATTCAATTGAAGAATTCTTTTAACATTTTTCTGAACATGTCTATTAGGGGTGTTTGTTAAAGGGCAGTCTTCTTATTTTCTATACGAACTGTCAAACACTAAAGTGCCTTTCATATAAGCTGCGAACAGCGAACTGTGAATTGCGAATGGTTGCTAGTTTTGACATTTCTTTCACATGAGTGGTCGCTGACAAAAGCGAATTGTCACCCATTAAAATGGGTGCTAAAAACATTTCGAATTTTTCATTCGCAGATTTGTGGAATGCGTCCTGATGTTTTGGATTGCGAATAAGTGTTTGACAGTTCGCAGAAAATATCTCATAGGTCGCGTAGAAAATATAAAAATGCTAAATTTAACAATTTAAATTCATTTTTGTTCGTGTTTTCTTTTTAAAACTGTAGATAGGACCATTTATTCACTTTTTGCGAAAAGTTAAAACAAGAATTTGTTGATATTTGCGCGTGGAGTTGCCTTAACAAATTTATTCGCATTCGCAGTTCACAGCTCATGTGAAAGGCACTTAACTATCTAACCAGAATGAACGATGGAGCTGGAATAGATGTCAAAAATGCTGCAGTAAAAGTTAAAATTTGTTCAACTCTTGCAGTTCCTGCTGCAGCATTTTTGACATCTATTCCAGCTCCGTCTTGCATTTTGTTAAAGCAGTAATTTGCAATCCACAATATCCGAACGCATTCCACAAACGAAGCGAATGAAAAATGCACTACTTACTTCGTTGTAATTATTTTGAGTTAAAAAACAGGAACAGATGACAATGTTGTTAGAATTTTTGAAGATTTGCAAGAAATTTTAAGTTAAATACCTTGCATAATATGAGCTGCATATAGCGAACTGCAAATTAAGCAAATTGCGAATGGTTGTGAATCTTGACATTTCGCCGATATAGATGCGAATAAATTGTCATGAAAATCCTACTAATAAAATGGGTGCTTAAATTCTTTCAAGTTTCGCCAGCTGTTAAAGAATTTTCCACTCATTTCAAAATTTGACAGGTAATTAACATTTTGCTCGAAAAAGATATCAATAAAACACCCATTGGTTAAAATAATGAAAACTTGCTAGTCTTTTGACTCATTCGTTTTTGGATCAATGATATAACGTCATTACGAATAGATGTGCTGACCTATATAAATAGGGTTATCCTCAGTTAGGTCTAGTTCACATGGCATTGCACCGCACATTTTTTTGCAGTATAAATCCGTGCCAATGAGCAATGGCATATACATTATACATATACATAGAGCCTTTGTACGTTTGCCGTTTGGATTTGTACTGATTTTTACTTGCGATTGTAGGTACTATAAGGCAAGTTTTGGATTCGTGCAAAAAAAAAATGTTGAGATAACAATCAAACATGATATTACGATGATAGAGAACACCAAAAAAGTGGGTGGCACAATTCTGTCTGTCTGTCTGTTCGTCTACAGCCTAAACGGCTCCATCGATTTTCTTCAAACTTGGTACATAGTGGTTTTTGGTGATTCTGCCGACACATTTTTTTCATTTTTTTTTTAAGAACCAAAAATAACGGTACCTGCCATAAATTTTTTTGGCAAATTTACATAATCGTATTTTTCTCAAAAATGGTTCGACAACTTTTCTTAAAAAAATTTAGTAAATTTATTTTAGTAAAGTCTTTCTTTGGGTGGAAAACCATTTTTTCAAAAATGGTTATTAATGGTACCTCCCAAGGAACCATTTTTTTAATTTTTGATTTTCTTCAAAATGGTATGACCGATTTCAATTATTTTTTTTTATACAGAAGCTTCCAAAAAATGTTAATAGTTTTGTGTACCAATATTTTTGAAAAAATATTTTTTGGGTTTTTAAAAAATATTTCAATTTTTTTTGGAAAATCAAATATTTCGAAAACAGCATCATAGATTTTTTTGAAACTCGATATTTAAGACTTTTTTAGTACTCTCTAAAATATTTTTAGAAAAAATTTTACATTTATGAAAAAATAACGGTACCTTCCATACAAAAGTGAAAAAACCGTAAAAGAAAATATTTTTTTGCTTGAAAACGACTCCTACGATTTTGATTAAACTTTTTTCATATACTAAAATTAGTACGATCTACCATCAAAAATTATAAGATTTTACACATAGCAACTTTTAGTAGTACCTGTCATAGAACGTATTTTTTTATTTTGAGTTTTCTCGTTATCAGCTTAACGGATTCAAATGATTTTTTTATATACAAATTTCAGATAAGATTAAATAATATTGCATATCAAAATTTTCAAAAAAAAAGTTTTTGGATTTTTAAAAAAAGTTTCAAACTTTTTTTTTGAAAATTCTATATCTCAAAAACGGGTTGACAATTTTTTTTTTTAAATTTTGTTTTTATATACACATAAATATATAGTTTAAATCTGCATACCAAAATTTGTTCTTAAAAATGTTTTAAGAATTTTATATATAAAAAATTTATTTAAAAAAAACCGCTCCAACGATTTTAAAATTTTTTTTTTCCCATACAATCATATTCCATCATGAATTAAGATGGCATACTTTTTTTTCACCTCAAACTGTCAAAAGAGTTGTTTTAGCTAATTTAAATGTCGTATTTCATGCTTCTCTACATTTTTCTCTCATAATTTCCATGTTTGTATATACAATTTTCTTAAACTCGCAGTGTCTTGAACATAAGAGCAAGTACGTGCGACCCAGTCGTGCATTTTATTTTATTTATCTGCGAAAAAACGTGCGGTGCATTGCCGTGTGAGGCTAGGCTTATTTTGCAAAAATGTTTACTGAGAAATTTATAAACAATATAGTGAGTGACTAAGAGTTAGTACCACTTCCGAGTTCCGACGCGTTTTTATGATTTCAAAGAATCTTTGGTGAGTAAGCGTATGCATAGAGTGTTATGTTTTTATAAAGAAGATGGTAAAACATCTAAATATTTTTCATTTAGCTATGCTCGTAGGTATCTTAAAAATGATAAATGAAATGAATATTGATGCGTTGGATATAAATTATTCTGGAGGCTGTTAGAGGTTAGAGTAATGGTGATGAGTAGACAAAGTGAAATAGTTAATAAGTCTTATTTTAACCGGTTAACCGGTTTTGAGCTAGTTTTTTGTTTTTTTTTTATTTAATGGCACGCGACAGATAATCTTTACAATAGTTCCGGGCGACAAGGTCAAGATTTAGTCATGCAGATGGTTGTTTTATGGTGAGGAAATGACGAAAACATGGCGTCATAGCTTCATAGACCATAGTTTTAATATTATGTGAAGTTACCACCAATTAGTTCTCACCAATTTAATAACAATTTTCCGAAAAAAAAAACAAAACAAAATAATTATGTACCTATGGAATTGGAAATAAAATAATGTAGAGTACCAGGCACATTTTTTTAACGGCCCGGTGTTCCTTGTAGGCAGTTGCGTAGCTACCGCGGTATCAGCCGTATCAATGATACGGGGCCCCCGAGATATAGGGGCCCCGAGATTCAGAGTACCTACTCGACGTGTGTAAGAAAGTTTTCATTGAGATGCATTCGATACACAATTTTAATAGGTTCGCTCGTTGAAGTTAACCTAGAGTTGATCCAGGTTTTCTTGACAACCACAAGAATTGTCAAAAAACACAAAAGAATTCTCAATTGTGAAATAAGCAAGAATCAAAATTTTCTTCACAGATCAATAGAAACAAATCACAGCTTCCAATTTCTTTTTCTATTTGTTATTATTAAAGTAAAAAAATGCTTTATTGACAATTTATTCTTTACCCCAGCTCGCCTCAGCAAGAAACCTAGATCTCCTTCAGCGGGAGTTCAGGGCAACCCTAGGCGTCAAAAAACACAGAATTTGCTGGTCAGGACCCAGGAGAATTAGATGAAAAAATGGTAAAATTAGGAAATAATTCTTATAAAACTGAACTCCGATGAAGAGCTCCGTTTTAATTTACCTTCATGTCCAGTTGAGTTGAAAAACTTTACAAAACTTCATTTATCGATGGACAATATATTTTGTACAAATAGTATTCGGGTTCATCTTCTTATTATTAAATAAAGTTTTGGGTGAAAGAGGTCAGGAAAAGATCGTTTTATCAAAAGAGGGAGTTAGTTGTGCATTTGTTTTCTAATAACTCGTTCGACTTTCATTTTACGAATAATTGAGGAACCAGAAACTTTCATACAGTTTTATTATCTTAATAATGAGCTATCATTGAAGTCCAAAAGTTATAGCGTTTCAAAATTTGAATCTTGATTTTGACCGTAAAGTGACAAACAAATATTTTTGGAAGTGCATATCTAGAAAACTATTCTTTTTTCAAAAATCAAGCTGGTTGAAATTTAAGCTCATAGAATTCTACACAAGAAAGATTATTACACTATTTTATTATAGAGCAACAGATTTTGAATACACCAAAGTTTCTTAGAGGCTGCAAATGTCAGATGGTCATCCATCGACACTTGTAGGGTTTCTAGGAATCTATGGCCAAATATTTCAAAGAAAAAAACTGATTACTTACTCAAGCTAAGCAGGCCTCAATTATCTCTTATGGTTGGTGTCTTTACGGGCCACAACTCAATGGGAACCCACATGAACAGAATGGGCATCAGCTCATCGGACTTATGTAGAGGGTGTCATGATGAAGAGACAGAGGAGGGCTCCCCTCACTTCCTTTGCGAATGCCCCAGCCTAGCTAGAACCATAAAAGAAGCCCTTGGAGAATACTTCTACGACGAACTGGGCGACATCTCTCTCTTGCCACTAAAGAACATCCTGAAATTCATTCAGAACTCAGGATGGTTCAAGGAGGCCCCCCACACCTAAAACTTCATATTAACTCCCTCTCTATCCCTCCTCACTAACCACCTGTACCCCGGGGAGCGCAATGGATCCACTGAGATCCGAGTGAGATGGTGCGGCTTGCCGTATTATCACCCATTCCAACCTAACCTAACCTAACAGATTTTGGGAAAAACGTGCAAAAATGTTACAAAATTAGTATTGATATCTTTTTAACACTCAAAATTTGTTTTCTCATACAAAAAAGTGTTATTATATTTTTTTCCTATAGTTTCATGAGCTTGGATTTAAATCTTTTGAACAAATTAACGGTTTTCGAGATACATATTTATAAAAACAGTTTTTTGTCCCTTTTACCGTGCCAAATCAAATATTAAATTGAACTTATCTAATATGCTGATGCAAGTAAGAAAGTTTATATCTAAGGCTGAGCCCCTATTAGGAAATAGGGGGCCCCTAAAAAATGTTTGATACGGGGCCCCCAAAGTGCTCGCTACGCCACTGCTTGTAGGTACAACCGTGCAATCCACATAATCTGTTAAAAAAAAATGCACTTCGACATGCCGCCGCATGAGTCAAAAACTGCAAGTATTGAAATTTTTTGAGTACCAGTACAATTCCTTGGTACTTGTACTTAAAAATTTCAAGTACCAGTACCGGTACTTGTACTGGTACTTTAATTCCACAAAAGTACTTGAAATTTTTGTATTGATTACTTTTGTACTTATGATTTGTACTTAAATACTTTTCAATTCCTTTTTAATTCCAAAAGTACTTATAATTCCCTTTAATTACTTTTAATTACTTTTGAAAAGAATCTGTAAATAATATATGTTTTAAACCAAAATCGCAATGGTCGACAAAAGGGGATTTTCAGTCAAAAAACATTTCCCGCTTCGGTCTCGTTATAGTCTCGCCAATGTTTTTTTTTTCAAAATAAAATTTTTCAAAAAGGTTAAAATAAGCTAAAAACGTGGTTCATAAGTCCAATCGTGGTTTCCAGTGTCATGGTTATTGTTTTCGTCTTGTAGTTTCGCACTGCCAGTTTTTTTACGATTATGGTCTGGAATTTGGACGGGCGACTATGGTTTGGATCTGAATCTGGACGGACGGCTATCGTCTGGATCTGGACGGATGACTGGTCTGGACCTGGACGGACGACGATGTTGCCTCCGTCGACGACGATGGTAGGTATGACAGGGTTGGGTCTGTGATGCAAGCGGATCTGGAACTGGGACAAATGTTCTGGAGGTGGGTCTGGAACTGGGACAAAGGATACATTTTTTCTTTTCGAAAAATTTATTGAAAAAACAACTTAAATTTTTTTTTTTTGGAAACTTCATAAGAAAAACAACTTTATTTATAAATTTTTTTTACGAATTACAAAAAAATTGCTTTTGCGCCAAATATTGGTTTGAGTTAAAATTAAGAAAAAAAAACTTTTTATTTACTTTTTTACCAACTTTTTTTTACTTCCTAGATCAAGAATATGCATTTTATAATTCACGTTGTGTTAATTTTGACATGTGGCAGATAAACACTAAAAGGACCCAAAAATATGTGGTCTATGAAGCAAATATGGTTCTTGTAACTCGCTTAATAATAAAGATAGAACAACGGGGATAGCAGCAAGCGGTAGAGAAAATTCGAATTAGTATAACTGCATCATTAACTCAGTTTCCCGAAAAAGTGGTCTATGAGGCATTTAAGTACTCAGGCGGCGATGTGTATAAGCGAAAATGGTCGTCAAATTTTTGAAATCGAAAATTTTGTGATTGAAAGATCGAAGAACAAAATATACCAATTTTAAGGGATTCCTAGGGCTTGGCCACGCAGCAACAACAAATTTAAACATATGGGATTGTATGGCTGCGGCCACGCAGTGAGCACAGAGTGGTCCACCGTCCACTTGTTGGTTGAATTTCGGCGGCAAAAATCATTTCCCAAGCCGAGTTTATGTTTGAAATGTCCTCAATTATGTTATACTTAAAAACTAAAATCAGACTTTGGTGATTTTAACTTTAATGAAAGTGTTTAAGTATAAAGTGGTTTTGACATCGTTAAAAAAAAAATGTGACCTTATCTTACACTTGAATTGTTTTAGTGTCAATTTAACTTAACCTAAATTTTGCTCAATTATGTTCGATACCGCATCATTTGCGGCGCTGCTCTGTTATAAAAATTCGAGTTGACGACAAAAAAAAATTAAAATTGACTGACCTGGAAATGACAGGTTAAGTTTCAGTAAACTTAAAGAACATGGAACATGAACATTAATTTAATGGCAACACTGTCAGAGTGCAGTATAAGAGGTTAACACTCTACTAGAGTGGGTCTCTAAGTAAAACTAACCCTCCACTAATGGATTGAGTTTTTGTTTAATAAAAGCCGATGCCCTAAGGTAACTTTTAAAAATTATTACTGCGGTGGTAACATTGTCAGATTTTGAGGAAGGGTGTTGCTAATATACCACATTCGAATTCCACATTCTTTTATATATTGGCCTGTAGATCGAGAACCAAGAGTCCGACGAATCCACGAGAGGTCTCGTTGGATTCATCACACTTACGCAAACATAGGAAAACATTATTCGTTTACCTTCTTCTCGGGGAGGTGTGTTAATACGTTTATAAACTTTCAAAAATCGTTGCAACGCTGGTAACACTGTCAGATTTTGGGGATGGGGTTGCCAACTTACTATTTGTATTGGCCTCTGTAGATTGAGAACTATTCTTCGGGTGATAATGTGTGGTATTTCGCTGGATCCAGCATACTTAAAAACACAGGAACACATTCTTCGTTTAACCCTCTTTACATTCTTATCTGCGTTGGGGCAGGGAAAGGTGGTATAGTAAGATAATAGTCATTTCTCATTACATGGTATATATTTATTATTTATCCATCGATATGGGTATCAATGAATTGGTACGCGGTTTTGGGACCATCAATATTTAACCCCCTCCCCCCACTCTGCCCTCTACCCCCTAAAATGGGGCTGAAACTTAAACGAACCAAAAGTATCAACCTGACGGGTTGAGGTTTTGTGCAATGGATAGTATGTACATAGCTTGAAGTTACTTTTCAGAAGTGTTTCCACTGAGGAAACATTGTCAGATTTTGAGGAGGGGACATTGTCTGCTTACTAGGGATAAGCTCCGAAATTCGTCCTTTAAAGTGCCTCTACACTATCCCACATATCAGAATAAAGTGGGAAAGAATTTCATAGGACTGCCAAATTTGTGTGATGAAAATGATTTTCATATTTTGCTTCCACACTTGCATCAAAACAAATCAGTTTCACCATAACCTCAAACGCCCAAGTAGGATAGAATGTGTGATGGTTTTAGAACCAATCCTAAATATTTTCAGGTATAAACACATGTCAAATCGTGTCGGATGCGCTGTCAATTTGTGTGTGATGAAATTTCATATTTTGTTTCCACACTATTATACATGATTTCTTCCCACTTTTTTGACAAGTGTTAATACTCAGTGGGATAGTGTGGAATGGCTATTATCGGTTTATAGGTCGAAAACACACGCGTCACACGATGACGCTAGTAATTCAGCATACTTGATGAAAACAAAGGAAGTATTGGTTTATCATCTCCTGCACAAATGCTAGCTTAGGGGATGTGTATTTTGCTTCTATCAGCGTCTAACATCTGCTTTTCTAAGCATTTAGAATCGTTTTTTAAATAACTAACTGCAGCAATATACCTAATAAGTTTGTTTGTCTTTGAATTTTGTAACTATGTACTTTCTTTTTACTTGCGATATATATATATTAGGGTGGTCCTTATTTTGGGTTTTTTTTTGAAAATCCAACTTGGATAGGCATCAAATGACTCTAAATGGAGAAAAAAAAAATTCATAATTTTTCTCAGATTTTTATTCCACCCCCTGGTCTCCCTTTTTTCACTTCAAGGTACAAATAATGGAGTTAGGGTGATTCTTATAACACGCAAAAAAAAAGTCAGAACTTATAGATTAGATTCAGATAAAAAAAAATCGTATTGGAGGGGGGTCTATTTCCCCTCGTTCAGGCGGGAGGGGTTATTTTCTAAAAATTTGACCAAAAATAGAAAAAAAATTATTAAAAAACAACGGGACCACTTACAATGGCATGCTATAGCTTTTTTTAAAGCCATGAATCCAGTCTCTAATAAATTTTGAAATCAAGTTTTCATTATAAATAGTTTCTGAAAAAAATAATTTTCAAACGTAAAAACTATTATTTTTGTTTTTATTTTTAAGGTTTGAAAATTATTTTTCCAAAAGCCGTTTTTGAGATAAATAAGCTTTTCCTTAACGGTTGTGTGGCAAGTACCGTTATTCTTAGAGCTAAAAATAAATTTCAATTTGCCTTCTAAAGAGTTACAAGAAAACCTTAAGCTCGAGATTTTGATCAGACTTGTCATAACGAAGATAGGGAAGACAAAAAGTGGGTTTCATAATTCTGTCTGTCTGTCCGCTGAGCTACATTCTCAAAAATGACTCCACATTTGTTCTATAAAAAAAAACTCTATAGGTAAATTACTTTTAGTAATGGCTGGCTTTTTGAAGGAAATCATTTGTCAAAAAATGGTGAACCATTTTTTTTACTTACGATTTTCTTCAAAAATAAATGAGTTATTTCAATAATTTTTTATAAAGAAGATTCCGAGTAGTATAAATAGTATTATATACCAAACTTATTAAAAATATTTTTTGGATTTCTAAAAAATATTTCAATTTTTTTTTTATAAAATCAAATCTTTCGAAAGTCCCATGACCGATTCTTTTAAAACTCGACCCTTTAGAGTTTTTTTTAATATTCTCTTAAATGTTTTAAGAAAAAAATTTACTTTTATGGAAAAAAAAACGGTATCTTCCATACAAAAGTTAAAAACCGTTAAGGAAAATATTTATTTTTCTCAATAATTACCCCTGCGATTTTGATTAAACTTTTTCAGTATGATAAAATTAGTGCGATCTATTCCCAATTGTTCTATGTTCTTTTTTTTTAATTTGTGTTTTCTCATTATCAGCTGAACGGATATAGACTATTTTTTCAAATTCAAATTTAAAATTAGATCTTATAATATTGCATATCAAAATTTTCAAAAAACAAATTTTTGAATTTTTAAAAAAAGTTTCAATTTTTTTTTTTAATTCGATATCTCAAAAACGTGTAGAAAATTTATTTTAAATTAAATTGTTATATGCACATAAATAAATACTTAAGATTTGCATACCAAAATTTGTCCTTAAAAATGTCTCAAAAATTTGATACATAAAAAGTTTATTTTCGAAAAAACCGCTCCAGAATTAAAAATTTTTGTCCATACAATCATATTCAATCAAGAATGAAGATTGAGTTCTTTTTTTTACCTCAAACTATCAAAAGAGTTGTTTTTTAGTACGCTATGCCGCCGCGCACATTTTCTGTCAAATTGAAGTTACCTACTTGAAATCACCTAGATATCTACACCTACACTGACTGTTCTTATGTACTATTTTTAATTTTCTGCTCTGTAGGGTTTTGACCAAGAATATTTGTCTTTTCTTTGAAATGACATAAATTTTTGGTGTAAGGTTCAAGTTGTTTCCATGGTTAGGTATTTTAAAAATAAGCTGTAATGACCAATCCCATATTTGCCTAAACTTAGGTTCGCCTCGCGGGTATCTACCTCTTCTCAGTAAATTCGTTTAATAACCTTAATACAGCGGAGTTTCATGCAGTTTTAACGATACAAATAATGTGGAAACCATTTGCATATACCTTATCCAAATATTACACAACTTCCCTCTTAATCAAATATACGATATGAGTATTTCCGAAATGCATTTCCATTACAAATAATGTCATGAATGACTATGACTGTGATGTACCGAACTTTTGTAATACCTCTTAACACAACACCTTCTGATTTCGATGTCGTGCAAAAGTGTCGTTGAGTCACCGTTTTATACAAACAAATACCATAATCCAACTGCAACTGCAACCCTTCACAAAAACTTTGATTGACATGAAATAACAACTTTGATGTGTTTGTTGTGTTGTAATATTTGTGTGACTTCTAAAAAACAACGAAATATTTCGACTAGACACAATGGACATGAAGTAAAAATAAAACCAAAATAATTATTATTCTTGGCTAGACTCATTATTATGCATGCAGAGCCGGCAAAAAAGGGATTTTCCAATAAAATGTCCTTTTTATTAGTCTACAGTGTTTGTCTGACATTTTGATAGATTTAGTTGTCACGTATATCATGTCATATAATAAAAATTGAATTAAATTTATGTTCACATCAATAAGCTAAGAACATTCTTGGAAAATTGGGGTACATTTGTAGACGTCCATTGTCGAAACTAATACTTTTGGCACGAATAATTATGATTGTTTGATATATTTTATGGTCATGCAAGAATGGCGTTAACTGTCAATATTTAACTGTCAATTGCACGGACCTTTGACAGTCAAAATTTGACACTTTGAGTCTGATTATACCATTCGTTTTTTTGTCGTTCCGTCTTGTTGACACATTGGCTGAAGGATGTAGAAATGTAGAGGGAATGAAGTAACGAAAGCACGTATGAAAATTTTGAGACTTTTTCCGGTTTAACTTTGACGTTTATGATTTGACAAATGAGTTTAAGCTGGGGATGCTTATTAACTTTAAATAATGTGATTAAAAATTGTTTTTATAATTAAATAATTATACATTTGAACAAGAAGTGATTTCAAAATATTTTTAATTATTAATTATTGCTGCATATTCCCAGTAAATGAACCTCAAATCTATTGAACGTCAAAATACGAATGGACTTTTTTCGTTGTGTGCAATGACGAAGATACGTACCTGTCAAAAAAACGAAAGACGAAACGAGCAAAACATAAATCGTGTAATCAGGCTCTTTGTACGAATTCATACGACGCATGTCACACAAGTAAAGTTGCTGTCAAAATAGTTGACAGTTTGCGAACAGTAGCAAACAGACTGATTATGTGTATACTCTCACACTAAAACATTTTTTTTAATTGGTTGCTGGAAATAAATGAACGTGATCACGATTTTTTATAAAAATTATTATGAGTCATGGCTCACGAGGTTTATTTCCATTTGTGCATTGGGTATGTTAACAAACAGCAGTCACACCCAGAGCCCCGGACAAAGAAAATCGAACAACGACTGACAGTTAAGTGCGGTTTTTGTCAATTATCATTCACTTTTACTTACTTATCAACTGAATGGTATAAACTGGTCTAATGCAAAAGATATAATTAACATTCTAATTTAGAAATAATTTTTTCGTTTTCGAAATAAAATAAAAATGTATTTTTTTTATTTCAGTGTTATTGTTGGTGCTCCACGTGCTCAATCCACACTCGAATCACAGCGAAATATCAACGAAACTGGTGCCATCTATAAATGTACCATTGCAACTGGTACTTGTGCACCGTTTATTTTCGACGATACAGGCAACATAAACGACGAAAACAATGCCTACACGTATGACTCTGAAAAAAAAGACCAGCAATGGTTGGGAGCTTCGATGGATGGTGGTCCAAAAGATACAGACAAATTGGTAGTTTGTGCTCCAAGACTTATAGCTAATTTAGCTAGTGACTATCTATTGCATGGCATATGCTATTGGACGCCAGATACACTAAGTGACAATCCATTAAGGGTCAGAGAGATTGCACCTCTTCGATTGCAATGTGAGTTTACACTAAATAATCTAATTTATACTAAGAGAATGTCTCGATTTAAATTTTTGTTCTCTTTCAATAATTTAGCTAACCAAGTTAAAGAGAGATACGGAAAGAGATATTTTTATCATATGTTTGGTGAACAAGGTTTAAGTGTTCATATAACGAACAATAATGAAGAGATTATTATTGGAGCTCCTGGCATCCATACTTGGAAGGGTAAACACTCACATTTGAGATTTGGATTTTCCAGTTTTATAATAATTCTGCTTCTAGGATCTGTCGTTCGATATCATCCTAAGACCGATGACGACAATATCGGAATGAGCCGAAGAGATTTGGATACACATCGTGTTGCAAGACAAACTCAGGAAATCAAATATACCACAGAGGTGCCTAATCCAGAACTATGGAAGCAAGACAGTGATTCATACTTTGGATACTCAGTTGGATCGGGGTACTTTGACAATACTTTGCCAAATAAAATCTATTATGTTGCTTCAGCACCTCAGGCCAACCATCAAGCTGGAGAGGTAAAATTGAATTTTCATAAAAGTATCTCATTGTTTTTGATAACGTTGTTTCGGTGTAGGCCTATATTTTCGACATCATCAAGACTCCCAGTGGAGAGTACTTTTCCATCAAAAAGTTTTACGTATTTCGTGGGTCACAATTTGGAGAATATTTCGGTTATGCTGTTCTAGCTGAAGATTTAAATGGTGATGGATTGACAGACCTTATCGTTACTGCCCCACAATATAGTTCAGATGATCATGTTGAACAAGGAGCTATATATGTCTTCATCAACAAAGGACGAGTAAGAACAACACAAACAAATACACACAAAAACCCCAGATATAATGATCGTTTTTATTTTCTTAGTTTGTTTTTGAGCTTCAAAAAATTATCAAATCTCCAGTCGAAGGAAGAGGACGGTTTGGATCTTCAATTTCAAAATTAGGTGACATCAATCATGATGGCTTTAATGGTAAGATAGTATGATCCTATCTGCGTCACGTCTAAACACACAAATTCTTCTCATACAGATATCGCTGTTGGAGCTCCATTTGCTGGCAATGGAACCGTCTTCATTTATCTAGGAAGCTCCAAGGGTCTTCGTGAAGTCCATAGTCAACAGTTAAGTGCAGGCCCTATCGAATCTCCCTGGGGCTCATCACCAATGTTTGGTCATGGCCTATCCAAAGGTTCCGATATCGACAATAATGGATTTAATGACTTTGCAATCGGTGCTCCCAATGCAGAAGCAGTTTTTGTGTATCGCTCTTATCCGGTTGTGAAAATTCACGCCACCATTAATTCGCTGAGTCGTGAAATCAAACCTGATCAAACAAAATTCCAAATCAAAATTTGCTACAGGCTATCCACAACATCACAAAAAGTCCAGAGTCAAGATATAGACATACGAGTCAATGTGGATCCACAAGTCAAACGAGTTACATTACTGCAAAGTAATTCGGGTGAATTGAGTTTTAGAGCAGCAACTTCCACAGAAAACCAGTGCCGTTTGCTTGATGCAAATGTCAGATTTAATACAGCTGATATTTTTAAGCCAATTGAATTAGAAATGCATTATGATCTCGTTAATGGAGTTCCAAATTCAGAAGGTAAGTCAGTTATTCACCCCCTATTACTGAATCCCCTCAATAAGCTGTGGAGGGAATCAATTTTGACATTTCACTCAGAGTAAAAATGTCAATATTCAGACTGATTCCCTCTGCAGCTCATTCATGGGATTTCATAAATATCTGTACTATTTATCTTATTTATGTTCTCTTTGAATTTTCTAGAGTTTTGTGATAAATGTGCTGCAGTTGATCCAGCTGAGCCAAAAGTTAATATTGAAAAAATCATATTTAGCACCGGATGTAAGACTGATATATGCATTGCTGATTTAAAAGTAACAAGCTCCGGATTGAGGTGGGCAAATTATCATCACTAATTATTTTTTGTTAGAAAATTTATTAACATCCTATGATCTTTCAGTCCAACATTTATTCTTGGAAGTAGTAGGACAATTTCTGTTACCTACGAAGTAACAAATTCTGGCGAAACAGCATATCTACCTCAAATCAATATCACATCATCAAATAAAATGCCATTTAATAAAATACCAGCATCTTGTGATCAGATCGACGATGTCCTTTTGTGTGATCTTAATCGAGGACAGCCAATGTTAAATGGCAAACAAAGTATCACAATAGTTTATGATGCCAGTCAAATTGAAGGATCATCAATAACCCTAACCGCTGCTGTCTTTAGCACAGGAGAAGAAAGAAATCCATCTGATAATATAGTTAGAGATTTTATAGCTTTGCGGGAATTTACAGAAATTGAAGCTGTTGGGTAATTTTATTGTTTTTTTGTTTTCAAGAATTTATAAAAATTTGGATTTTGTTTTCTCTCACCAAATAGCAAACCATTTACATCACATATTAATTTAGAAAAAGTTTTCAATTCAGCGGAAATAATTAATAATTACGAAGTCAAAAGCAGTGGTCCAAGTAAAATTCAAGAACTTGAAATTGCTTTTGAAATACCAATTGCTCACAAATTTTACGGAGCAGCTAGACCAGTTCCGGTTATTGATATTAGCAATATCACAATACAGGGTGTTTATAATAGTCAGCTGCTTTATGTTGAGATTTATCAGGATAAAACATTGTTGCTGGTGAATCCAACTGAAATATCGATGTCATCAACACGAACAATAATCACAGAGAATGGAAACCAAGTTGTCTATCAATCGTCGAAGATAAATTCGGTTGAACTTGGAAAAGAAACTGACAGTAAGTTTTACGTACAAATATGTATATTAAGTTAAGCTAGAGCAGTAAAGTTATTCAAGCTTAAGACTATATTCACCCCTATCACGAATTCACTCGTAATCGGAAACTTGCTACGAATTCCGAAAAAGGTATCACAGAATCTCATACAAATCACAACTTACGAACGGAATTTGTGATAGCTTTTATCGGTATTCGTCAAAGTTTCCGATTGCGATGGAGCCCGTTGAAGGTCTAATACTTGCTACGAATGCCGAAAAAGGTATCACAGAATCTCATACGAATTTCCATTACGAACGGAATTGGTGAAAGCTTTTTTCGGGATTCGTCAAAATTTCCGATTGTGATGGAATCTGTTGAAGATCTGATACTTGCTACGAATTCCGAAAAAGGTATCACAGAATCTAATACAAATTGACATTACGAACGGAATTGGTGATAGCTTTTTTCGGGATTCGTCAAAGTGTTCGATTGCGATGAAGTCCGTTCAAGGTCTAATACTTGCTACGAATGCCGAAAAAGATATCACAGAATCTCATACAAATTGCCATTACGAATGGAATTGGTGATAGCTTTTTTTAGGGATTCATCAAAGTTTCCAATTGCGATGGAGTCCGTTAAAGTTCTGATACTTGCTACGAATGCCGAAAAAGGTATCACAGAATCTCATACAAATTGCCATTACGAACGGAATTATTAATAGCTTTTTTCGGGATTCGTCAAAGTTTCCGATTGTGATGGAATCCGTTGAAGGTCTAACAATTTATTATATTAGCGAAGCATGACAGCTTAAGTGTGTGTGAAAACTGTCGAATTAAGAAAGACTTAAAAAGTGCAGCTTCTTGTTTTAAACGTTGGTTTTATACCGTTTACTTTTTGCAGTGCATCTTCTAATTTAAAATAGGTATTGAAGTGCAGAAAACATTCTACCTAACTGGTCTGCACAATTTCATGGAATAAACATTAAAATGACAGACTTTAGAGCTAGTTTTGAGATCTCATGGTACACAGAATCCTCTTACTCTTCTGATATTGTCTGTTTTCCTTTTTTGTGCAGAATAGATTCATTTCATTATTTTCCATGCCTCCACAGTGTATAATTTAAAGACGGTTCTTACATTGGATATCTTTTTGACGTTTCAGTTTTCACATGTCACGCTCCCAGTCATTCAGTGAACTGAAACGTGAATACAAAAACGTCCAGAAATATCCACTATTCAGCCCAAACTGTGAGCACCACCTAGGGCGTAATATCAGATGTGTTTGTTAATGTAAAGTTTCACAGTTTCCTGTCAGAAACTATAAAAGAAAAACCCAAGTTTCGGAAACTTTGTGAAAATTTCACGTTACCAAACAAGCATAATGTGACAGTTAGTATTTTATCTTATGTTAATCTTTTTAACGCATCTATTACTTTACTATTGATGGCCCTCAAATCCCAGTATGGACAACGGCCTCAACCAACAAGTCTCTTCAACCAGCTCTGTCCAATTCTTTCAGGGTACAAGCTTATCTGCTCCTTACATCAGGGCTAAGATGATAACGGTCATATACAAAGTCTCCTTAGTTCTATGAGGGAGGTTCTTACTACTTGAATGCCTTCTTAGCCCGAAATATCAGAACAGCGATAGACAAGATTAATATTTCGTTTAATCTCTACACGATGTTATTTTGCAAGGCAATAGTGGATCCCAGGTAGACAAAGTCCATGACAACTTCGAAGTATAATATCTTTTCATCGTGACGTTCTGCACGATTTGATGATGTTGTGATTCCCTTCTCGTTGATGGCACATAAATTTCGTCTTATCTTCATAGACAGTTATTTCGTCACCTCCGATTCAAAACTGGAAAATGCACCAACCACAGCTCGCCGATAGTGTATATGTCAACTGCATATGCAAGTAGTTGAACGGACTTTTCATAAATTGTACCAGTGGTGTTGACTTGTGATTTGCGCACAATTGCTTCAAGAACGATATTAAATAGGTGACTTGATAACGCATCGCCGTGCCTTACCTTTCTCAATAACAAACGGTTCAGTGGTTTTCATACCGACTTTGACGGAGCAGCGAGATTTCTCCATGGTCAATTGGTCATCCTGCATGACCTGGTGAGTTCGGTAGGGATGCCGAGGGAAGACATGGATCTGTATAATTCGTCTCTATCCACACCATCATATGCGACTTTAAAATCGACAAAGAGATGGTTGGTGTGAATCGTTCTGGAATTCCTGGATTTTCTTCAAAATTTGTCGGAGTGTGAACTTTTGATCGACGGTTTACTTAACTGGCCTAAAATTATACTGATAGGGGTTGATCAGATCTTATGAAAGTAAAACAACAGTATCACCTTTTTGTTACATAATAAATTTATTATGTAACAAAAAGTAAAACAACAGTATCACCTTTTTGTTACATAATAAATTTATTATGTAACAAAAAGGTGATACTGTTGTTTTACTTTCATAAGTTTTAAATATCAATTAGTTACATAGCACTCAAAAACCGAAATAAATTAAAATTTAATCGTTGATCAGATCGTTGACAAAAAGTTTAAGGCAATCTCACAGTAGAGCTGACAAGATTTTGAACGCGACGTTAAGGAGGTCTATTCCTCTTTAGTTAGCATAGGTCAGAACGTCTCATTTTTTGTGGATGGGCCTCACAGTGTCAAAGTTGCATTCATCGGGTATATTTTAATCAGCCCAAAATTTGTACCTGAGTTGGCGCATGATCCTCATCAAGTCATTTCCCGCTGCTTTGAATAGTTCGGTTGGGAATCCATCGTCACGTATGATTTTAGTTTGGATCTTTGGAAATCGCTAACCACACTTCATCAAGGCCAGGTGCACGGAAATGTTGGACATAATCTAAGTTAAATGGAATGCTTTGCAACGTTTAGCAATAAAGAAATGTATTCCTTCCAGATCCTTAGCATCGACTACTGTGTATCTACTTGCATGTTCCCGTTCGCATTTCGACAGGCTTCCGTTCTGTTCCTGTAACCTTGGGTATATTGTTTCACTCTTTATTAGAACTTACCAACATAATTCCTTCCGGTACAATCCTCAATAGACTTGACCTCCCACTTTTCATGATCTCTCTTTTTCGTGCTGAGTAGTCGGCGCTCCTTTCTTCATTTTTTGCCCGTACAGCTTCCAGTCTTCGCTCTCAGTAGCTCTAGTTCTCGTCTGCAGCATTGCTTGGTAGGTGTCATTTTTTGCTGCATGCTGCAGGAGTTTCGTGGTGGACGCGTAGTGAAACCCAGCACAGTGGCACTTCTGATGGCTTGTTGACAATGTCTCCCCTGATCCTATATGCTAGTGGCGGGCTTTCTGACAGATTAAGAGAGACATGGTCGACAAAAGTTCCAGTGATCTCGAACTGCGATTTTTGCTTTTTGACATTAAATCTTTTCACAGCATCTGGTCGGCATTGTCGTGTCGTTGGGGATACTACCGCAAGTAGTCGTCAGACTATGCTTGCCTTTCGGAAAATTCAGACATCCAATATTTTTAAAGCATGTCTGGCGTCTATCGCGATGTGATCAATTTGACTGAAGGTTTCTTGATCATAAGAGCGCCAAGTCCTTTTGTGTATATCAAGGTGTGGGAAATGAGTACTGGATGTGATGACATTTCGCCACGTCAAGAAGTCCTCCATCCTGTGCCCGTTATGCAAAGTTTCGTCGTGTAGGCTGTGTCCTCCGACTGTCAACCCAAAGATACCCTACCTATAGAATTATCATCCGTATTCTAGGTTAGTTGTTGTTTCGGAACTAGTAATTTTGTCCATGGAGGATCAGACTCATAAATAACTCCTATAGTAAAGAGCCGTATAAACCTTTCCTGGGCTTCGAATTATAGTCGGAGTAGTGCTCAGCAAGTAGTTCAGTCTTACTGAAAGAGGAGACGCCATCGTTGATTTTATCTCGAGAACTCATCCACTGCCGTCCAATCTTTGGCGTGCCCTGTTGGGAACATTCTTTCGTTGCAGAGTAATTTGTAGCAATACCCTACTCCACATAAAACGTTTTACGATGTTAATATTTTAGGTCTGTTTCTATACTTTTTGGTTAAAGTTCAGGAAAAAGTTCGTGTTTGACAGTTTATCTTTGGCAAAAATAGAAAATGTTTCTGAGTGAATGAGAATTCCGCGATGGATTGAAAGACCAATCGAAAGCACAAGCTGTGTGTGTGAGGTATTAATGACTTTTTTTTTTGTCTAATTGAGAGACCTGGCACCTACGTATGCCATTCGAAATGGAATATTGGAATATATGATATCGTTCAAACGGCCTTTGCGTCTTCGAATGGTGACACAGATCCGAGAGCTCCAATTTTTAATGACTGCCGCATAGATCTTGCTGAATTTGAGAGATGTCTTAATTTATGTGCTCTTTGAGGGCATCAGCTGATTGTGAATTATTGGCATAGACCTGTTACTGTAGAAAACCTTACAGGAAAAAGTCTGACGGAGTCAAATCGCACGATTATGGTTAATGCCAATTCACATATCACCTCCAAGAGAGATAACCCTATTAACCTCGAATCGTTTATGGAGAATATCCAATGTGGTATCAGCTGTGTTATACGTAGTGCTGTCCTGTTGAAACCACCTGTCGTTCACATCCATATCATCCAATTTAGCCCAAAAGAAATTGTTTATCATCCATGGGTTGATTTTTCACTAAACCATTTGACTTGAATTTGGCTATCATAGGTTAAATAGTCCACTGGAAAGGTCGACCATTAAATCCGTAAAATTTTGATAATAAAGTTTCCTTATTTACACGTGTTGCTCAATCGTGTCACTTGCTATGGTCATGTGTAATCAATGCCTGAATTATAAACAACAGATTTGACAGACGCGGCCAAAACAACATGGTCTCCACAGACTTACAACATCGATCCATTCCTATTGGAAAACCTTTCAAAAACGCTGTCAAGAAGCTAACCAAGGCAAATCCAAACTGTTACTCAGAAGTAGCGCGTGGGGAGGTCATGGTATAGGAATCTGATTTCTGCCCATGAGACTAGTCCAAGGGGAAATTAATTTTGCCTCAGTTCTCACTCAGGAAAAAGCAGGGAGGTTACTGTAGGAATCTGATTCTTGCCCAAGGCTAGTCCGGGGGTTAATAGCTTTTATTTTACGATGGTGAACTATGAACAGTTTCTGTAGATTTACCCACAGGTGGTTTAATAGAGGCGTGTTTATGTTTGAGATCTTATGATAATTTACAAATTTTACTTTCTCCAAAGTTGACTGTTTGATCTGAATAACTTTGGATTAGTTGTTGCCCATTTGTATTTCTTTTTACTTTACAAACAGAACTAACGTCACAATTTTTATTTACAGAACTTTACTCAGCAGGTGCTCGTAGAAGACGTCGCAATACCGAACAATTGACACCCAACAATGAGGTTATTAGAGCAGCCCAAAAGAAATCACATGAACTCCTCAACGAGGAACTAATGGGCACACTTCCAATTAACCGGACAATTGTATTCAGTTGTATAGATCCTGAGACAACAACATGTGCGAGAGCTGTTATGAAAGTAAATAATTTCATACCTGATACACCAGTTACCATAACACTTAAATATCATGTCGATTTGAATGAAGTCAATAAAATTTTGATCGAACCATGGGAGTTTTTTGTGATTATCACAAAACTGGATATTGTTAAAGTTGGTGATTTAGATGGGTAAGTTGAGTTGTTTTTTTTTTCTTTCTTGAAAATATTTTCAACTTATCACTGACATTTTTTGTTTTTTTTTTAATCCAGTAAATCAACTCATATCACAAGAAAGATGGAGTATAATGTGATATCCAAGCATCAGTTGTACGGCACACCTTTGTGGGTGATAATTCTTGCAATATTGGGTGGTCTTCTAGTTTTAGCAGCAATAGCTTATGGCATGCACAAGGTAAATCTTTGATAACTTATTATAATCTTCCAACAGCATTTTATTTATTTGTTTCTATCATTTTTATTTCAAGGCTGGTTTCTTTAGAAGAAAAACGAAAGAAGAAATGGACAAACTTGTCCAGGAACGACAAGAAGCTGAAGATACTGAAGATGAAGGCTAAGATATAAATGTAAATCCAACGTTATTATTATTGGTCTCTGTTTTGCACATTTTCCTGCATCCCTGCCATGGAATTACTCAAGGCTGCGAAAAATTGCACAAATCACTTAAAATACCAAATGTTTATACAAATATATTGAAACAGTTTAGAATATAATAATTTGTGTATAGTTAAGGTTTTTTTTAGTTTAAGTTAAAGCTGCCATGTAAATTATTTTTTTATAGATGATAACTCTTTCAATATTGTCCAGTCCATCCGTATAAGCAAAAAAGCACTTTGTTTAAATGTAGATATACGTAGATATCTAGTAATAATTAGTTATTGTAAGAGTGATAATTTTATATCCAAAATTTGACTGTATGATGTAAAGGTTCACTTAGGTACGAGTATATAGCTATAAAGAAAAAGACAAAAATTGTAAAAAATTAAAATGTTACTATTTTAAGATATAGAACAAAGTTCTATCAAATGTGTCTTGTAAAAAGTCATATTGCAATTAAGTATTCTTATATTTTTATATAATAAATTGTTATTTTTTTATAAATTATTTTTTGAAATTTGGATTTTAATTTTATGTAAGTTATCTAGGTAAGGTTAGGTAGAAGAGCTGACAGTTGATCTCGTTACCGTCACACTTAGATCTATGTAGATCCGTTGTGATATCCTAGGAAATTGTATTCCACTAAATGTAAAAACCTATGTGTTCTGTTAGCAGTCAAGCCATTTAGAGGCGTTGATGAAATTCAGAAGGCTACTAGCCGAAGTTCCACAAAGTTCCTCTAGGTCGTCATAGAAATGATTTCCTAGGCGTTTCTTTCTTAAATGACAGAGTGCTGGGCAGTGACAAAGGAAGTGTAAGGTATCCTCATGTGCTTCTTCGTCACTGCACCCTCTGCAAAGGTCGTCAGTACTGAGCATCATTTTCTTTTTATGGTATCTCAGTAGGTTGTGTTTGGTGATTATGCTGACAAGGGAACGGAGATGTTTCTTGTCCATTTGCATAATTTTGTCTGTTCTCTGCTTATTGAAATTTGGCCATAACTTTCTAGTTGTGGCGCATGTTTCAAGCAGGTTCCATCTTTCATTGATTTTTTCTAATATATTGTTACCAATATCCTGTTTGATGCTACAGGTTGGTACTTTGATATGTGGTTGGGCTTGACTTGAATCAAGCGACGAACCCGTTCTTGCTAGCTCATCAGCTCTCTCGTTTCCCTGTACATCACTGTGACCGGGAACCCAGCAGAGTCTAATGTTATGCTGCACTTACTTACAAGGTGGCGCTACAGTCCAGGGCGAACCAGGGCCTCAACCAACAAGTTTTTTGCAGCCGGCTATCGGTTTCTAGTTGGTTGAGGTCCTTTCTTCCATTTGCGTGCGTCACCTTTTACGCTGTCCACCTCTACTGCGCTATTCCACGGGGTTGGATTCGAAGACTTTCCTGCCCGGAGCATTGATGTCCATTCGCTCTAGACCTCTAGGTGATCCAGCCATCTCAGTCGTTGGCTTTTCACTTTTGTCGGTGTGGCTGTACAGCCCGAACAGTTCTTTGTTGTATCTTCTTCACTATTCCCCATCTATGTAGACGGGACCAAAAATAACCCGTAGAATTTTCCTCTCAAAACAGCCTAACGCGTTCTCATCCACCGTTAACATAGTGTCCATGTCTTTGCACCATACACGACCGGGATGATAAGCGTCTTAGACAGGGCCAGTTTAGTTGCTCGAGAGAGGGCTTTGCTTCTCAATTGCCTTCTTAGCCCGAAGAAACAGCGATTGGCAAGAGTAATACTTCGTTTGATCTCAGCACTGGTATCGTTCGCTGAGTTAATACCTAGCCGATCGGATCCTAGGTAGACAAAGTCTCTGACCAGCTCAAAATTATAGCTGTCTATAGTGACGTTCTATCCGAGACGTCGATATTGGGTGTCAATTCTTGTTGACAGCATATATTATTTCGTTTTGCTTTCATTCACCGTTAACCCCATCTTCTTGGCTTCCTTCTCAATACTTTTGAAAGGACCACCCTACACCTCGCATAGTTCGTCAGATTTTGTCAATGTCGTCAGCGTAAGCGAGCAATTGGACGGACTTTTGAAAGATTGTGCCTCTAGTGGTTGACGTGAGAGTTTTGCACTATTCTTTCAAGAACAATGTTGAAGAGATCGCATGACATCTCGTCGCCTTGCCTAAAACACTTTCACTTTTTGACATCGAGAGTGTCGGCGAGGTCTTTTTCGACCTTGATGGAGCAGCGTGCATTCTCTATCGTCATCCTGCACAAACGGACGAGTTTGAGAGGGATGCCAAAACTAGACATTACTCTGTATAGCTCGTTTCTTCAGATGATGTCATACGCGGCCTAAAAATCGTTGTTTTTTTCTATGATCTACCGTAGTGCGAATATTTGGTCGATATGGTAGACTTTCCTGGCCTAAAGTCACACTGATATGGACCTATCAGGTTATTGGCGGCAAACAATACTGATGTACCATTGATGGGACATGCTTTCCTCCGACCATATTTTGCTGATGAGCTGGTACATACTCTTACCAATTCATCGCCAGCTGCTTTCAACAGCTCAGCCGCAAGGCCGTCCGCTCTAGCAGCTTTATTGGACTTAAGCTTAGATATAGCTATCTTTATTTCTTTGAGATCGGGTGGATGGAATTGTCGGCCTACTTCGCGTCATCCAGGTTGAATAGTACAATCAGCATGGTAACGGAATTCAGTTCACCATGGCCGTTATTCAATTTGCAGAAATGATAATTTCAATATCCTCACTACCGACTGCGATTCTACCACGATGTTCCCCTGATCATCCTTGCAGGCTTTCGATTCGGGCCTTGTAACCTTGGGAGGTTCTTTTTACTTTTTGGTAAAACTTAGGAACTTCATTCCTGCAATGGCATCCCTCTATTTTCTCGATCGCACGCTTCTCATGCTCTTTCTCTTTCCTTCTTAGAAGCCGGTTTACTCTCTTCTCTTCTGTCGGGAGAGCTCGCGAGCACCTCTGGTCCTTCTTTGCAGCGCCCGTTTTCCATGCCTGTTGTTTGACTGCGTGTACTTGCTGGCATTCTTCGTCGAACCAGGGGTTTCGCTATGGTGGTGGTGCGAGGCCCAGCACATCAGAGGCGGCATCTCTGATGGCTTCCTGGCAATTCTTCCACTGGTGCTTGATACTTGCACTTGGGGGCATAGGAATATTTAAGAGAGGGAGAGAGACTCGATCGGAAAAGGACCTAGCGATTTCTTGCGACTGTAGCCGTCCGACGTCGAATTTCCTCACAGTGTATCCTTGTTTTGGCTTTGGTCTGGATATACGTAGCACTACCTTAAAAGAAAAAAACTTGCCAGACCTATCTATGTATTTGATATCACAACGCATATGCATAACCTACATTTTAACTGTTTTGGTATTTTCCTTTAATTTCTGCCTGTCAAAATGTAAAATCTTACTCCGTTTACTTCTATAAAACTTTTTCGAGCTCAGGGGCCCAATTCCACAAGCGTGAATAATTTTCCGTGTACACACTACTCTATTCACGCCCAAAACAAGTGTGAATAAATTTGACTGATATTGTAAATGTTATCTATCAAACATTTTAAATTCACGTTTTTTTGTGCACACAGCAAAAACTCACTTTTGCGGAATTGACATGTTCAGAACTAAAAAAGAAACAAAAATTTGAATCTCTGAAGGCAGATCTAAAAAAGGAAACAATTTTTGTTTGACTTTTCAGACTCTGCTCTGAACTAAAAACACAAAAACGCCTAATGTCAATAGTCAGTTGTCTGGAAAGCAGTACTTGGTCACTGTTCTCACACTTAAAACAGAGTTATGATCCAAAAATGTCATACTGTCACACTTAAAGCCCACTCACTGTTGGGCCTTGCTTAGATTGGAAAATTGAGTTTGGACTCGCGAGTCTCATTGTGGCTGGCCTAGAAATGTTGAGGCACCTCAAAACTTATAAAAGCAAAAACAAATGAGACTCATGATCCTGTTGCTTATGTTTTCTTTATGCCTTTCACGAAATCCCAGACCCCCCACTTCTATTTTCCACAAACTGTCGCGTTGGTAAAAATTTTGAAAAAGGCATTTTCTTATTACTCAAGATATTTTTTTAGGAAACCATTGCAAAAAATTGTCAAAAACGCCCTTAAAAGTGGGTGGGACAAACATTTCTTAAGGAACACACTCCTCATTTACATCCACTTTCGACGATTAGATGAGAGATGACCTACTATAAAAAGTAGGGTTTGTTAGTGGGCGGACAATTTTGTCTGGTGATGTCTTATGATATCCTTTATCCTGAATGAGAATTTCATTTGAGTCGGTCGGATGCTTTAGCTTTTGTAGAATTAAGAACGCCTCTCCATACAACTTGAACCACTATGTGGCGTGCTACCGGACTCAATCTTCCCAATCTAAACAGCGTCTTAGTATAACTGATAATTTTTTTTTACAAAAAAAAAAGAAAACATTGATATGCAATATTATTTATATTTTTTTCAGTGCAGAGTTAACTCTGGGTGACGAAAAATCACCCTTTTCCGGAGCAGTAATTGAGGCGAGCTTAAGGTGGACACCTGCCAATTAAGGCCTAATTCCACCCCGGGCTGCCCCGGATAGTGTGGAAGGATGTCCGACAAGCATCGCCAACTACAGTCTCATCTTTTTGAGAATGTGTTATATTTTTATGTGTTCATCAGCCTGACTAGACTGTGAACCCATATAATTTCGTCACTACCAAATTGAAGAGACTTTCGTCAGCTTCCAATTGAGATTGCTTTGCAGAACAACTCACTTTGGTAAAGATTTTTTCTATCTAATCAAAGCAGTGTCACAAACTTTAACTGATCGCGAATTTGATCACAACCACGGCCACCACGACGCACCCCGAAGGTGCCAACCCATCTCACAAGTGTAGGAAACTTGCAAGCCCGTGGTACCTTTTCTTATTTGCTACTATTATTTGCTACTGTGTAAAGGTCGACCTTAACTAAAATTATGGATATTTTCATATCCAGTAATTTGACATGCGCGTTCATTACTCATGACAAGTTAATCCCGCAGTTTAGTTAATGTCTTCGCTTCGCACTTTCGTGCCTGCAAAAAAGCAGGGACGACAACCCTCGATTTGGCGCAAAAGCGCAACCAAGGGCTGATTAGTTACAGTTCTGCTTACCAAATCTATAACCTGCTGTGTTTCGCCGTATGTACGCTGTAGTGAAGAACCAGGTAAGCAATGTCTCAGGCGGATAGTAATCTCAGTCTTACGATAAATCGTCGTGATCTGGGTAATTACCTCATTGACAAAAACAAACCGGTAGTTCCTACAGGCACCTACGTTGCGCACGTGCCACCCCGAGGAGGTTCACAGCTCGGCAATATGGGATTCATATGATAATCACGATGCGGCTGGTTCTTCCGAAGAAAGACCAGACATCACGAACATCATTCCTAGAGTCCCAATTCGACACGTGCTTTTCCGGAGCAGTAAGAACTGTGAAGTAGTATCTCGTGGCATGATGGTTAGTGCGTAGGACTGTCATGCCGAAGGTGAGGGTTCAATTCCCCGCCGCCGTGCCAGCTAAAAACAGAAATGTTTTATCCGAGGTACTACCTCTTGCGAGGAACTGACAAATCCTCAAAGAGTATACCTGTCATGAAAAAGTGCTTCTCATTTAGCCGTTCGGACTCGGCAAAAAACTGTAGGTCCCCTCCATTCCTGCTAACAATACGCATACAGGAATGGTTGAGAGTTGTAAGTCACTAGGCCCTGGTTCTCCACGAGCTGTTGCGCCACCCAATTTATTTATTTATTTTAAGAAACTGTGAAAATTTCAATGCATCGGAATTGTATTATTTTTAAATTTGGATCAAATTGAATTCGATCAAAATCGGTACAGCATTGGATTGAATTCGTTAAAATTGGAGGAATTTAATTCCATCGAAATCGAAATTAATAAAATTGAATCGGAAATAAATTCAGTGAAATGAAAATGATCGAAAGATCGATTGATTGAAATGATCGAATCATTTTGGTGATCGATTCATGAACTATTTTCTAGAAGTTTGTCAATTAGACGATAGTAGACGCGTTTTACTATCTCTGGGTCTGGGTCGAGGTTATCTTTTAACATGTATTACGAAAACAACATGGGATCTTGGTTTCTATCGCGGTTAATTTCAATAACCCAGATAGAGGTTTTCACTCTGACCGGCAGAGGGCTATTTACCATTGTGAATGATGTCAGCGATTTGTCAGCAGTGTTAGGAATAGAGAGGCAAAGAGTCAAGTGTTTACATGAAAAACAAATAAACATAAGAAAAAAAAGACTGATCAGCACTGCTTTTGCACTAACCCACATCGTTTTATTTTCACATGGTGAACCATATGAATTATGAGCGATAATAAAACGCAGCTAGTCTTATTAGCACTTGAATTTCAAGGGCTGGAGGTACTCGTCTATGGAAATTGAAGTGCTACACTATGTATATCACTCTTTTACATCTTTTACTATCGAAATCCAGATGGCACCACAACGGATATTGCATTGTCGAAAGATTTCAATAACTTTCACTATCGAAATCAAGATGGCGCCACAACGTAAAAGGCCAAGAGTAAAATCACCAAATTAAATAAACTAACTCGGAGTTAACTAAGGATTCAAATTGAGACATGGACGATCAAACACTGAAAAACTGACCACAAGTTAGTGTATTTTTATTTTTTTGCATTTTATTTCACAGAGAAATATTTAATCAAAATCGTAGGAGTCGTTTTCGAAAAATGTGGGATTTTCTTCAACGGATTCTTTACTTCTTTACATTTGTATGAAACGTACCGATATTTTCGCATAAAAGTGAAATATTTTTTCAAGTTTCAAAAAAATTGACTACGTGTCATTTTCGAAATAGTCACTCCGATTACGGAAGCCGATGAATGAGCTGTGGAGGGAATCAGACAAAATTTTGACATTTTTACTATGAGCGAAATGTCAAAATTAAGTCTGACTCCCTCCGCAGCTCTTTCATTGGATTCTGTAAGCGGGTGATTAAGTTCCCGAAATTATTTATTTTAGTCCGAAAAATAGTTCTTGAAAATGTTGGTACACAATAACACAATATCTACTATTTGAACATTTTGAGAGCGTCTACACAAAAAAAATATCTAAAGCCAACACACGCTTTTCAAGAAAATGAAAAATCAAACAAATGGTTCTTTGGGAGGTACCTTAAACCATTTCGGAACGGATTTCTGACTTTCATAAAAGCTAAACAAATTTTTGTAAGTGTTGAAGTTGTTGTTTTAATAATTCTTTCAATTATACTGTAATATTTTCTCAGGTTCGTTAATAAAACTTATTTACTTTATTCAACACGTCCACTTATTTATTTCGCAAAATAAAACACTTTACTTTTCTTACTACAAACAAAACGATTTATTATTCACCACTGAATTAATTCACAATCTTTAATTTTCACTTTTATTACAACCAACTTTATTCATTCACGATTAAAAACAAACTGTGTCGTTGCCGTTCAAACATGTGCCTTTTATACTTGTTTTCCAAACTCTGGAAAGTAGTGGAAGGTTCTGGTCTCTGTTTCCAGAGCTTTCCGTAGAGGAAATTTCCCAATAATTTCCCTTGCAAAAGCTTTTATTTGACAGCTGGTAAATCTGCTATAATCCGGCAGATGGCGCTTCTTTCGTTTGAGAGTTGCTATAATTATAGCTAATAAGGGTATGTTTGCACTGTGACCGTAAGCTTTATTGTGTCCGTTTGTTTGCTTTTCGGAGTCGTTATAGTTCAAATTTGAAAAGTCATTACAATACATATTATGTAAGTATCTTTCTTAGAAAAAAAAACTCATCCTGCTTAAACGGCAGGATGAGTTATTTCCGCAGTAAAAACTCTAGTATTATGAATACAATTATTTAAGAATCCATCAGTTTTTTATGGCACCGTAGCCAATCGTTATCTTGCCAGCTTTGCTGCTCTTGTATTGTCGCAATCCCTTATCGTAGTTATTCAGAATTTAGTTGTGGTTAATGTTGGGATAACACCTAGTTAGGCTAAATTTACACTCAAATTTATCTTATGTATACATACATTATATTCCTCGCAAACAAATGAGGATTATCAGACTATGGGAGAGTCTTAAAGTTAACACACCAACCAATTGTACAAGAGTGTTTTCAAGACCAACGTGCACTCGATATTGTGTTGCAAAATTTTTGTTTCCCTTTTTTATATTTATTTATCATTAATTTTTATTTTAAGTTCTAAAGTGTTCTGAAGTTAGAAGAAAGAAATATTTAAATAATTTTTTGTGTGTCTTGGCTAATTAAGTGTTGATTAATTTGGTATTTCTTTTGAAATTTACTAAAAACAAAACAAAAAAATGATGCAAAACGATTGCGTTGCGAAAATGTCCGTTATCTCAATATTATTTGTCTTCTGCTCAACAAATGGATTTAACCTCTCACCAAAACCCAACTATAGCTTTAGAGAACCAAATATAAATAAAAACTTCATAATGACGAAAAATCAAAGTTCATATTTTGGATTCACGATCAATCTAAGGGGCTCAAGGTAAGCATAAGCACATTGTACCTATTATTTTCTTTTTTTTTATTTTGATTATCAAGCTTTAAAATAATCCTAACTTCGGTATGTTTGACGGGCAGTGGATGATTGGCGCTTGCTTTAAAAACTCAATACTTTTTACTTAGGTCCTCGGACCTGTGACGTCCATGAGGTTCCCCTTCCGGTGTATAGGGCCTCCACTACTTCTTCGTGCCATCGTATATGTTTTATGGAGATGTATGTACCTCAGGTCTCTCCAACTCTTCCCAAGTTGTGCTGATTCCTCTTCGACCGTTCTTTGCCAAGTACTTCTAGGTCGACCCACTCTTCTGCTTCGCTGCGTGCGAGAGGGTTCCATATTTTGCTTGACTCGCAATGCACTCGGGACCTTTTTGAAGCGTATGTTCAGTCCACTGCCACTTATGTACGTTTTCGGGTTATAGAGTCGATGGTTTCCTGACCTATCCTCGCATCATTGAAGATACGGTTGAGCCAGAAAAGCCTCAAGATTTTTGTAGAAATCTATTTATGAAAGTTTGCAGATTTATTGTGACAGCGGGTATTACTTTCCAAGTGCTGCACCCATAAAGAAGCATGGATCCAACATTGCAGCAGAGTAGTCGTAGAGAGTTATAGAGTTTTTATAAATATATTGGACAGCTTTACGAACGCAGCCTTTGCTTTCTGACTGATTATATCTAGCTCGGTCCTGCCATCAGTAGCGACAATACTTCCAAGATATTGGAAACTCTCTACCATCTCTACTGCGGCTGTCCAGATATATCTACTTGGGTAGAAAAGGAAGTTCCAATGCTGAGAGAGTAAGCATACTACGTCATCTTCATAGTCCAGATGTTTGAGGTATGATTGCAGATTTTACTTAATTCTTCCATTTGCAGTCGACAAAGCCGCATGCAGTACATCACCTATAAATCATTAACAGGAGTGACAGTAGACAACCATGTCTAACCCCATATTGGATTTGAAAGTCCTCTGACAACATTTCTTTACATGCCGGCTCCACTGGGCATGAGCCATGCTTTGACTATGAACATGTCTTGAAGAAAACCAATGGAGTCTCAAAGATCCATGTCTGAGCAGTGACATATCCATACAAATCAGACTGCTAATTGGATTGTCGTTTGGATGTTGGACATAGCTCATGTATAGTGGAGCAAGCATGCTATGTAGAACGTGACATTTGGATCCATCATATGTAGCCTTATTAATAGCATCCAATTTATCCGGGATGCCCCTCCTGCACGAAACAAGCCAGATAAATTCTCTATTGACACTGGTAAACTTCTTTTAAAGTCGATGAACAGCAGGTGAAGTGGTGATCGATATTCAACGCACTGATCGATGATTTAGCGCAAGGTGCTTATGTGGTCCACACAGGAAGATCTAGTGCGGCATCCTGCTTGTTAGGCGTCAAACGTGTCTTCAAGGTGGTTTTTTATTCGCTTCAGGTAGATTTTTGTTGCCAATGCTTTTGCTACAGCAGGTATGTACGCAAACTCCTCTCCTCCGTTGACAATCATTCCCTTTTTCACTCCTCACTCCTCAGGAAAACTCTTTATTTCCCAAGCTCTCTCAAAGAGCAGGAGTTAATTCGATGTTATTGGCGCTGCTCATAAGAGCTCTGCGGGAACACCGTCAAGTCCAACCGCAATGACCACAACCAACTTATTTGACGTCACTTTTCTTCAGCAGTGGAAGATTATGTTTCTCAGCTTCTTTTGCTTTCTATAAGGCGTACCTACATCTGTCAAAAAATGGAGTTCAACTGGCATATTAAGACTTAAGTCTTGTAAATACTTAGGCTAGCAATGCACTTGCAATTTTCAGTGCGTTCATTCGCATTAAAACTCATGTGCTCTATTTTTCGCGACTCCAAAATCGCGCGACAAAAAATCGCAAGTGCGTTCCTAGCCTAAGAAAGCTTCATCAGTGTCAAGATTCAGCTAATTCGAAACCGCAGGGAGTGAGTGAGATGAGTCAGTTTTCGTCGAAAACCGATTCATTTAGCAAAAGTGAGTGAGTGAGCGAGTGAAATGAAATGTCAGATTACTCGCCAGATATTTCCGCAGTGACTAGGTGTATGTGTTGGTAAATTTCCAGTTTTGGATAAGCATGTGTGCTTTTCTCAAGAATTCCTATTCATGGATAGGAATCGAAAAAAAAAACAAAAACGTAGATAAAAACAACTACCCTATACTGATTCTTAAATCGTATTTTATTATCATATGCACATATGTATATTAAATATGTAAAATAATATTCTATTCACTTTCGACCATATTAAACTTTTTTTTTCTCAAGGAAAAAAACTCACATTAAACTTTAATTACGACAAAAAAAATTATTTAAGCAAAAGATACTCCATTATTAAAGATTCCAATGTTTACATTGTTGTATTTGTTATTTCATTTCGTTTGCGTAACGAGTGTGACAAGGAGGTAGAATTTAGCTCTTTTATATCTAAAAATCATGTTCTTATGTCTCATGTTCGAAACTCAATTCGAACTTACTCATTTCACTTGAATAGCTGAATCACTTTTGCGAGTAAAGTGAGATGAGTCGGCGAGTAATGCGAGACATCTCATCTCACTCGCTGAAATAGCTGAATCTCGGCACAGTTCTTCTTTAACTCCAATTTCGGAGGCTCCTGGTTGTTAATTTCAAATATTATAAATGTTTAGAAATTTAGTGGTTTCATGTCCAAAATTATTCAAATGAGGACTCTTTTTGACCCTTACGAAAAACTACTACTCATCAGCCCCGGATCTACGATTTTTCCGAGCCGGGGCAAAACTTGATTTTAGCACCCTTGCCGTTTTTGATAAAAATGAAAGAAACCACATATCTGCTTGGTTGGATTTTTTGTCACTGGAAGAATAAACCTACCCGTACCTATTCACCAACCTATTACTATAGATAAGAAAATTAACAATGCCTAAACAAAGACGATACACAACCAAGGTTCGTAGAACGATAAAATATGATTCGTTCTGTCGTGAACAATTCAATAGAATTTTATTTTTGATTCGATCACGAATCTTATTTTTTAGTTCCTAATAAAATTCGTTTTCATTCAAATCAAATCTGCAAGGATCTGTAAAATATAGTTCGTTTCCGAATTTATCATGGGAGAACTATTGAAGATCCATTCCCTGAACCGAAGAAAGGAAAATGTAAATTTACGACAGGACACACTTTCGAAAAGCCAAAATTAAGCAAAATATAGTATCGAAGCAAGAAGTTCCGAAAAAAGTTTTTAAATCCTCGGGACTTCGTTGTTCCTTGAGCGAAGTCAATTAAATTGACAGAAGTGATAGCTGAATAAAATATTTTCAAAATAGGATGTTTCTAAAATATGTCAACGTTCTTTCTTGAGAGATTGCAATCAAATTAACTCAGGGGATGGCTGATACAGAATTGTAACAGAAAAAAATATTTCACAACCGGTTTTTTCAAAAAATGTTTACATATTATAACTTTGTTGTTCCTTGAACGATTTCAATGCAATTGACACACAAAATTTCAAACCTTAATAGTACGAGAGCTAAGCAACGTCAAAGCACAAGTAACTTTAGATTGGCTGGTTCTTCGATACGCGTGAGAGCAGTCTCCGGCTGGTGAGAAATTTTGTGTTATCCGCCATTTTGAAAAAGGGTGTTTAATAAGGTAAATCCAATTTTCTCGGAGAGTAGCATTTTTTATTTGATTTTGTAAGTAAAAATATCTTTTCAATTTTTTGTTTCCAAAAAATATCGACATTATGAAAAATTGTTGTCGAAAATTGTAAAAATGGTTTTCAGCGTTTATCTCACTTTTTATTCCTATGAACGAAAACATTTTTACTAAGTAGATTTTTTAGAGCACCTGATTTCCTTCATTTTTGTGGGTATTTAGATTTTGTGTGAATTAAAAAAGATCTAAAATACAGTGTAATAAAGTTGTCAGTATCCAGCAAATAATCCTTTAGGCAAGACTAGGATTTGTACGGCGTGGTGCGACGCTTGTAGAGGGAAACAGTTCAAATGTTTTATTATTGAAGAAGTAGGATCTATCTCCTACAGTTAAGGGAGGAGGGGAAGTTTTGTAAAAATACACTTACATACAATGCAAAAAACTATTGTTAAAACACCAAAAAATCTTTGAACAGTGTAATATAGCTCGTTTCTTTTTTTTAATTTTTAATTTTAAATTATTTTAAATGGAGAAATAATAATAGAAAAACTGCTAACGGTTGACGGAGAAATACAATTTAATATTCCATTGCCGCATCTCAATTCATCTCATTTCATTTCATTTAATTTCATTAAGCGTCGAAATTCTCAGTTTTTTCAGTCACATAGATTTGGCGCCCCTGTAAGCTGCCGCCCGGGGCACAGGCCCCGGTTTGCCCCCCCATAGATCCGGGGCTGCTACTCATTCATTCACGCATTCTAATATTTATAGAATTTTGAACCTTATCACACCACAAGCAAGGTTTTAAACTCATCACGCTTTTTCTTTCAACATACAACCAGACTTTGAAAAAATATGATTCAAAAGATTACAAGAGAGTGCAAAAGAATGCTGAGACTGCGCATATACTTATGTACATAGAGGTCTAAATATCATATAGCTGCAAAAACAAATATTTTTTATAATCAAATGTTCAAATGTTTACAACTACCAACTTCTTCATATAGTGGCTTATCATTGCTTTTTTGAGAATATACAAAACTTAACGACAAATTTAAAACATATACATATGTATCACTGAAGTTTATCGTTGACCATTACTCATTCTTCTCTTTAAAGCTAAGTCTGTGCCTATAGATAGGTTTGCCCTTGTACTGTTTTAAATCAAATTCCTTATCGGATGTTATTCCGGTAAATATTGATGTTTTACTGAAGAGAAACTAACTTTAAAAAATGTATCAGAAATATTTTTTTTTTTTCTTGCAACGATTTCTACGTTTTCATTTAATTAATTGTGTATTATTTCTAGTCCAGTATATTTAGTCATAGCTCCCATGGGAATTTAACAAATCGTTGGGGAAGAAATTTTTTCTTGTCATCGTTAGAGTACTTTATCGGAAGTTTAAATCCAAGTTTTCGACCATCAACCCTTTGCAGGGTTTCCGCAGGTTTAAAGAGTGAACTCGATTTTGGCTATTTTCTAAAACGTGGAAGGTAGAAACATATTTTTTTCATTTAAAAGTGAAAAACGGGGAAGTAGATAAATCAGGATGATTTTTGAAAAGGAAAGAACAAATTATTTGACCCATGTTTAAGGAATTTTCGATTGATGCGTTAGTTTTTGGGGAAAAATTTGTTTGAAAATCGCAATTTTTCGAGATCAATTTTTTCAAGTACCTATCTATTTGATTTTTATATTTTAAAAAATCGGAGGAAAGCATTAGATTGGTAGGTTCACTGCTCAAGTTTTCATACATTTTAAATTTGTGATTAAGTAAGTATTTAAGAGAAAACTTGCCATCTAAGTTCACCAAATTTTAATCAGTAATCAATAAATACCAAATTTCTGTCATGATTGGGAATTATTTCGATATTACTCTACTTAAGATATTTGATATTAAACTTCATGAGCTTAAAACTTGGCATATATTTTAGATCTCATTACTTTTTTTGGCTGACTTTTTACGCACAGGTTTCTTGTACATATAAGAACTTGGCTCTTTTTTAACATTAATGTTTTTGTTGTGATTTCACTCCTTTTTGCAAAGATTTATTTTGCGAGGTGAAAGTCAATCCCTACCGCTCTACAAAGTTTCATAATTCTACGATAACCGAAAGTGCTCCATATAAATAATAGCAATTCCGATAAAGTGGGTGGATGACACGCCCCCTGAATGGAAAATTCCAAATTTTCAATTTTTTCTTTCTAAGTACTTCAAGCCCTACCGCTCTACCAATTTTCATCGTTCTACAACAATCGGAAGTGCTCCATATAATTTGTAAGAATTTTTAATAATGTGGGGTGGATGCCACGCCCCCTGTATGGAAAATTCCAATTTTTCAATTTTTTTCTTTCTAATTACCTTAAGCCCTACCGACCTACCAATTTTCATCGTTCTACAACAATCGGAAGTGCTCCATATAATTTATAAGAATTTTTAAGAATGTGGGGTGGATGCCACCCCCCCTGTGTGGAAAATTCCAATTTTTCAATTTTTTTCTTTCTAAGTACCTCAAACCCTACCAACTCACCAATTTTCATTGTTCTACAACAATCGGAAGTGCTCCATATAATTTATAGAATATTTAAGAAAGTGGGTGGATGCCACGCCCCCTGAATAGAAAATTGCAGATTTTCGATTTTTTCCTTTGTATGTACCACAAGGCCTACCGCTGTGCGAAGTTTCAAGTTTCTACGATGTCGGGAAGTGCTCCATAATTTTGATGATCTGTCAGTGAGTCAGTCAGTAAGTCAGTGAGTCAGTGCGTCAGTGAGTCAGTGAGTCAGTGAGTCAGTCAGTCAGTCAGTTACGTTTTTTGCGATTTTTGAAGTCCTATATCTTGGGAACTTCTAATGCTAAAGAGTTGAAATTTGGTAAGCCACCTGTGTTTGATCAGTTCAGCAAATACTCCAAATTTCAAGTTTCTGACTTTATTGGTACTGAAGTTAGAGGGGGGTTGAAAATCGCCTGAGTTTGTTCCTGTAAAAAGGGTGTAGTGCCGCGAAGTTGGCTGGGCACTACCGTGCCCTTTGATGAAAGGGAACGAAGAATGGACGTTTCGCCCCATATGTTGTAACACATTCTGACCTCTTTATCATTATCGGAAAGGGCTCAATGAGTGCTATTATTTTTACTTGCTATATTGGTAGATACTAAAAGGCAAGTTTTGGATTCGTGCAAAAAAAATTGAGATAACAATCAAACATGATATATAGATGATGATGATGATGATGTCTGTCTGTTCGTCTACAGCCTAAACGGCTGGATCGATTTCATTCAAACTTGGTACAAAGTGGTTTTTGATGATTATGCCCACACGTTTTTTTCATTTTTTTTTAGAACCAAAAATAACGGTACCTGCCATACAATTTTTTTTTACATAATCGTATTTTTCTCAAAAACGGCTCGACAACTTTAAAAAAAAATTCACATTTATTTTGGTGAAGGCTTCCTTTGGGTGGAAAACCATTAATAATGGTTATTAATGGTACCATTTTTTAATTTTTGATTTTTTTCAAAGCGGTACGACCGATTTTAATTTTTTTTTTTTTTCATACAGAACTAGAACTAGAACTAGAACTAGAACTATAAATAGTTCTGTGTACCAAAATTTTTGAAAAATAGGTATTTTTTGGATTTTTAAAAAATGTTTCAAAATTTCTTTTGGAAAATCAAATATTTCGAAAACAACATGATCAATTTTTTTGAAACTGGATATTTAAGAGTATTTTAGTACCCGGTCAAATATTTTTAGAAAAAAATTTACATTAATGGAAAAATAACGGTACCTTTCATACAAAAGTTAAAAAACCGCAAGGGAAAATATTTTTTTGCTTAAAAATGACTCCTCCTAATATACTTAAATTATCACGATCTACTACCAAAAATTATAAATTTTTACACTTAGCAACTATTAATAGTACCTGTCATAGAACGTATTTATTTATTTTGAATTTTCCGTTATCGGCTAAACAGATTAAGATTATTTTTTGTATATAAAAATTTCAGATAAGATTAAATAATATTGCATAGGTATCCAAATTAAAAAAAAAAAAAAGTTTTTAGATTTAAAAAAAAAAAAATTTCATTTTTTTTTTTTTTTTTGAAAATTCGATACCTCAAAAACGGGTTGATAATTTATTTTTTAATTTTATTTTTTTATATAGATAAACATAAATATGTACTTCAGATTTGCATACCAGAATTTGTTCTTAAGGATGTTTTAAGAATTTTATACATAATAGATTAATTTTTTAAAAAACCGCTCCAACGATTTTATCATATTTAATCAAGAATTAAGATGGGGTTCTTTTTTTCACCTCAAACTGTCAAATGAGTTTTTTAAGCTAGTTTAAATATCGTATTTCATGTTTCATGTGTTCCATGCTTCCATGTTTTTATATAAAATGTTCTTAAACCCGCAGTTTCTTGAACATAAGAGCAGTCACATGCGACCCAGTCGTGCATTTTATGTATATGGGCGTAAGTCTGTGTCTCGTGCAGGGAAAATGTTATATCCCAATAACTGTTATGAAGTGTGCTATAGCACCTATAACAGTTTTTGGCCTATAACACTTTCCCTGCACGAGATACAGACTTATATGTACCTATCAAAAAAATAGCACTCATTCCGACCTTTCCAATGATATATGTAGGTTATAAAATGTTACAGTGTTAGGGACGCAACTTGTGCAGGGAAAGAGTTATAGTGCAGTGCAACAGTTGTTATGTGCAACTACACAAATACAGACTTATGCCAATACAAAAAATAATAAAAAAATATTTATGCGTCGGGTGACTTTTTCATTCTCGGGGTGTTCCTTCCGGTTATACAGTGCCTTGTCGCAAGAAAAAAACCTTAAACCGAATTTTGTTGGAAATTGTATATACTTACTTTCAATTGTTTTTTACGAATAATTAATAGCTTTCGAGCCATAAGTGAAATACTCCCAAAAAATGCAGTTGTTTTCAGTTCAAAACCTCAGATTTTGATTCAGCACCACCCAAAACATATAAAGTAGGAAAAAAAATCAAAACTACCCCACATTTTGGTCACTAATAAAAAAGTTTATCCAATTGTAATTTTATATTTGATAAAACTTTAATTATAACTGAGTTCTTGTACAATAGTTAATCTGTTTCTTTTCTTATTTCAGTGTTATTGTTGGTGCACCACGTGCTCAATCCGCATTTAAAAAACAAAGAAATATTTATGAACCTGGTGCAATCTATAAATGTTCTATTGCAAATGGCACCTGTGCATCCTTAGTTTTTGACTATTCTGGCAATATAGACTACGAAAGAAATAATTATTCCTTTAGCCAGGAGGCAAAAGATCAACAATGGCTGGGTGCATCCATGGATGGTGGTTCGCAAGATTCAGATAAACTGGTTGTTTGTGCTCCAAGGCTTATAGCCAATTCGACTAAAGACTATCTTATGCATGGTATTTGCTATTGGAAAGCAGATACAGTCAGTAATAATCCATTAGATGTCAAGGAGATAACTCCACTTCGATTGAAATGTGAGTTATATTTTTCTATACCATACAAAAGTTCATGAAAAAGAAAAACAGGATCAAGACTTAAGGATTTCTCCTTAAACATTTTAGATAACCAAGTTATAGAGAGAGAGGGTACCAGGCATTATATTCATATGCTTGGCGAGCAAGGCTTAAGTGTTCATGTAACAAGCAACAATGAAGAAATCATTATTGGTGCTCCTGGCATCGACGAGTGGAAGGGTATGGAATAAGCACACCATTGATACCAACTGTAATTCTAAAACTAAATAACTTTTTACCGCTATAGGTTCTGTTATTCGATACCATCCTCAACGGGATGATTTAAACGTAGAAGAGAATATTAAACGTGATGTCCGACAAACTCAGACAAAAATAAACTTTACCACGGAGGTTCTTAATCCCAAATTATGGAATCAACATAGTTTTTCATACTTTGGGTACTCTGTTGGATCTGGATACTTTAATAGAGATTTGCCAAATAAGATCTATTATGTTGCATCAGCACCTCAAGCTAACTATCAGTCTGGAGCGGTAGTCTTATGATAAAGGAATTAAGGGACAGTTTTTGACAATGATATTTGTAGGTCTATATTTTCGACATCATCAAGAATCCCAGAGGGAAGAGTCATACCATCAAGAAGCTTAGCTCATTCAATGGTACACAGTTTGGGGAGTACTTTGGCTATGCTGTGTTAGCTGAAGACTTTAATGGTGATGCACTGACAGACTTAATTATTACTGCCCCACAATACAGTTCGAATGGGCATGTTGAACAGGGAGCTATATATATCTTCATCAATAAAGGAAATGTAAGAAAAACATGAATGTCAAATAATAAAAGCAACTTTGACGAATCGAAAAATGGTTAGTTGGATAATTTGCCGTTAATTATTCCTTAATTATTTGAGACAATTTCGAACTTGTTATTCAATGTTTTCTATGTATTTTTGGATGCTTTGCTAAATTGACACTACTCGAAAAGCGTGAAAACTTCTTATACTTATTGTTTTATGGCTTAATAATTTGCCGTTAATTAGTCATTAATTAGTTGTGAGAAATTGAATTCAATCGTGCAATGTTTTCTATGCTTTTTTTTATTCTTCGCTAGCTTCATATCAAGTAAGCAAAGCTCCACCTAAAAAAGGGATTGAAACTACTAATACCGAACTGTTTATAGCTTAATATTTTGCCAGTAATTAGTCTTCCATTAGTTGTGACAATTTTGAGTTTGTTGTACAATGTTTTCTATGTTTTTTTGGGTTCTTTGGTAGCTTGACAAAGGACTACCTGAAAATGGGGTAAATACTGGTATACCGGTTGGTTCATGGCTTAATAATTTACCAGTAACTAGACGTTAATTAATTGTGATAATTTTGAATTTTTCGATCTATGTTTGCTATGTTTTTTTTTTTTGAGAAGTGGTAAAAACTTCAAAAATTTAATGATATTCCTTGCTAATTTGCCATTAATGAGTCGTTAATTAGTTGTGAAAAATTCAATCTGTCATGCGATGTTTTCTGTGTAATTTAGGGTGATCTGTTTTCTATGAGTGTCAGGTTACCAAATCAATTTTCCGTAATTGAAAAATGGGTAGGTTGATAATTTGCCATTAATAATAAATTTCTAATATTAAACAAGTAACCCAAAATTACATAGAAAACATCGCACGACAAAATTGAATTTTACACAACTAATTAACGACTAACTAATGATAAATTATCAAGGAATAACATATTAAGTTTTGAAAGTTTTAACGACTTTTCGAAAAAAAAAACATAGAAAATATAGAACGAAAAATTCAAAAATATCACAAATAATAAACGGCTATTACTGGTAAACTATTAAGCCATAAACCATCCGGTATACCAGTTTTTACCCCATTTTCAGATAATCCTTTGCCAACTTGATGTCAAGCTACCAAAGAACCCAAAAAAACATAGAAAACATAGATCGATAAATTCAAAATTGTCACAACTAATTAACGACTAATTAACGACAAATTATGCACCTATACATTTTTCGATCCATGAGAGTCGCTTTGCTAACTTGATATCAAGTTAGCAAAGCACCGAAAAAAACAAAAAAAAAAAAACATTGCACGATCAAATTGAATTTGTCACAACTAATTAACGACTAATTAACGGCAAATTATTAAGCCATAAACCATCAGGTATAAGAAGTTTTTACTGATTTTCGACAGGGTGCTTTGCTAACTTGATATCAAAAAACATAGAAAACATTGAACGACAAATTCGAAATTGTTACAACTAATTAACGGCAAATTATCCAAGTAACAATTTTTCGATTCGTCAAAGTTGCTTTGCTAACTTGACACTCATAAGAAAAACTCAAAACATACGCACATTTTTGAGAAATGTTAAAGGATTTTGTTATTAGTTTGTTTTCGAGCTTCAAAAGATTATCAAATCACCAATCGAAGGAATAGGACGCTTTGGAACTTCAATTTCAAAATTAGGTGACATCAATCGTGATGGATTCAATGGTAAGATCTTTCGATCTGTTTTCCGACGCATCATCATAAAAAATGCAAACTCTTTCCCACAGACATCGCTGTTGGAGCTCCATTTGCAGGAAATGGTACCGTTTTCATTTATTTAGGTAGCTCCAAGGGTCTTCGTGAAGTCCATAGTCAACAACTATTAAGTCCAGGCTCTATTGCAAATTCTTGGGGTCAACACGTCATGTTCGGACATGGCTTATCTAAAGGTTGCGACATCGACAATAATGGATTGAATGACTTGGCAATTGGTGCTCCGAATGCGGAATCCGTTTTTGTGTATCGTGCTTATCCAGTTGTTAAAATACATGCCACCATAAATTCTTTAAAACGTGAAATCAAATCGGAAGAAAAACATTTTAAAATCGAAATTTGTTACATGATTTCGACAAAATTAGATAAAATCAAAAGTCAAAGGATATATATGCAAGTGATTGTGGATCGAAAAGTCAAACGTATTACATTTGAAAAAACTTATTCAAATGAGTTGAGACTCGATGTAGCGGCCAAAACATATAACCAATGCGAATTGCTTGATGCAAATATCAATTTCAGAATGGCTGATATATTTAAGCCTATTGAATTAGAAATTCATTATGATCTCATCGATGGAGTTCCAAATTCAGAAGGTATGTACATAGGTAAAGGTAAATTGCTTTATAAACAAGTTAAGAGTTCTTAGTGTCCATTAAAGCTCGTCTTGTGAATTAAGTCAAGGTGTTCCCCTTTTTCCCATTTAACTTTGTTATAGAACTTCTTTGCATCAAAATATCTTCTTGAACCTTTTTAGTTTTCCTAAGAGCTCGCTTCCAGGTGTTTAAAAGCTTTCTTTAGCCCTGGAAAATCTAATAACATTGCTTACATATGGACCCAATTATTCTTTCATAAGCTGATATTGATTGAATACCATGAGAATCCTTCTTCCCTTCTTTAAACAGGAAATTCAACTATTTGCTAGCCAGTATCATCTCGAGAGGTTTACATCAAGTTAGCTCTTTAAAAAAATCAAACACTCGATTTAGTTTTCTCTTCTGATACTTTTGGTACTTACTTACTTACCTATCCAGCTGCCCTGCCTTAAATCCGGCACTGTCAGGATCTACCGTAGTGCGAGTATTTGATCGATGGTGAACTTTCCTAGCTTAAAGCCACACTGATATTGACCCATCAGGTTATTGACGAATGGCTTCAGGCGTTCAAAAAGTACGACAGGGAAGAACTTGTATGCGATGTTAAGGAGACTGATACCTCTGTAGTTGGTAGAGTCAAGAGGATCACCTTTCTTCATAAGAAAGATGCTGAGTTTCCAATCATGGGACATGCTTTCCTCCGACCGTATTTTACAGATGAGCTGGTGCATAACCAATTCATCACCAGCTGCTAATAGCTCAGCCGCAAGGCCATCAGCTCTGGAAGCCTTATAAGACTTAAGTTTATCTACTATCTTCACTTCGTTGAGATCGGGTGGACAGAATTGTTGGCCTACGTGTCATCCAGGTTGAATGGTGCAATCTGCATGGCAGAGAAATTCCATTCGTCATCGCCGTTATACAATTTCAGAAATGATTTTTCCATATATCTCCAGCACCGACAACGATTGTACTACAATGTTCCCCTGATCTTCTTTGCAGGCTTCGGTTCGAGGCTTATAGCCTTGGGAAGTTCTATAAACCTTTTGGTTAAACTACCAAACTTCATGCTCAATTTTTTCCTTCTGAGAAGCTGGTCTTCATCGTTGCTTTTCCGCTCGTTTTTTTGTATATTTTGCACACACTAAAGGGGTTTTGACTACCCTTTAAATGATTATAATACACAGTACAAGCGTTAGGAAAATGAGGAACAATATAACTGGAGATACCGGGGCACTAGTTGTGCGGCCAGAGAGAATCTCTGAACTTGACAGTGCGTCCGAAGTCCGTAGACCTCATGAACAGCTCTGGTTTTTCTATGTAGCACCGTTTTGTATGATTCTTGTTTTGGGTGCATGTTATTGCTGGCATTCTTCGTAAACCAGGGCTTTAGCTGTGGTGGACGCCAAGTGGGAAAAAGACCTGGTAGTTTTTTGTGACTGATGTCGAACTTCCTCACAGTATTTCTCTGTTTTGGCTTTGGTCTATAGATATCCGTAGCAATACATTGGCTAGTAGCAACGAGTTAGTGGTCCAAGTTGGCTCCTCAGAACGTTCGGACAGCCGTGATACTGGTATATGCACGCATATGAGGCTAATAATGTTGCCGAATTAAGCCACATAGTCAAAACTCAAGATTTCTTGCCAAAGTGTGCACACATGTGCCTATTTGAAATAGTTCACTAGAACTTTTCCCTAGTTGCACATTGCATCACGTATTTTCCAAGGTCACGTGACATAACTGGATCAGTTTTCCCGGGATCCCAAGTTCAACCACTACCACAAAGAGTTCCTGGCGATGAATGCTATCATAGTGCTTGAAGTCGATGAATAGATAGTGAGCCTTGACTTGAAGTCCATGGGTCTTTTACAGGACTTGCATTAGATCAAAAGTTTGGTCAATGGTTGATCTGCTTGATAGCTAGAAGCTAGTACTTTCCGGTTATATTGTTGAAAATTGGCTTGAGATGCTCACACATTAAGTTGGATAGGATCTTGTATGCGACGGACGTTAAGCAGGGATATCCATCGATAATTCTTGCAGGGCATAGGATAACCTTTCTTGAAAATTAAACAAAATATTATGAAACACAATTCGTTGCTGATTTGATCCATGCACCCTTTCAAAACATCCCTTCCGTATTTGAAGAGCTCCACTGGTAAACTATCAGATCCAGCGGCCTTGTTGTTTTTAAGCTTCTTATTACTGTGGAACTGGGACTTTATCGACTGGAGGTGGTTTCCCTTCTTGACCTATTGTTCGCTCGCTCTTCCTGCTACTCATTTAGTAGCTGCTAGAAATTCCGCTTGAATACATCAACTATAGGACGACTAGGTTACTTTCGCTTCAAAGTTGCCAACGATAGATGGTCAACAATTGATACCTGTCGTATTTCGAGGAACTTATGGCCGGATATTTCAAAGAAAAAAATTGAGTATTTACTTAAGCTAAGCAGGCCTCAACTATCCCTTTTGGTTAGAATCCTAACAGGTCACAACACAATGGGAACCCACCTTAGCAGAATGGGCATCGGCTCATCCAGCCTAGCCAGAACTAGAAAGGCAGCCCTCGGAGAATACTTTTTCGGCGAACTGGGCGACGAAGAAACATCCTTAAATTCACTCAGAACTCAGGATGGTTCAGAGAGGCCCCCCATACCTAAACTTCCAATAATCAATTTCCTTCCCCCTCCTTATACCTACCTTGCCTACACTCGGGGGAGCACAATGGATCCATTGAGATCCGAGTGAGGTGATGCAACCTTCTCGTATCATCACCCCATTCAACCTAACCTAGGTTACTTTCGCTGTTTCGCTGCAGTTAATTGCTTAGCTTTTTATAAAACTTTCGGGAAGTGTTTCAATCACGGGACTCTTCGATCACCTTGGCTAATACGAAACCGGGTGAAATGCCTGAGCAAATCGCCAAGGTGAATAATAAGACCCAATGTTCTAATGTAGGAACTTAACTTAAAATAGAATACTTATTCTGAAGTTAAGATGATGGTTTAGTATGAGTTTAATTTAAATGGTTTCTATCAGAAAGCTATTCTTACCCCCAAATTATTTGATTTAATTTTTTTTAGAGTTTTGTGATAGGTGTGCTGCAGTTGATCCAGCCGATCCAAAAGTTTCCGTCGAAAAAATTATATTTACCACCGGATGTTCTGGTATATGCATTGCTGATTTAAAAGTAACAAGTTTCCCTCTAAGGTGGGTAGATTTATGTTGTTTTAGCAAATGTTTTAAAACTTCTACTTTACATCTTCCAGCCGAACATATATCCTTGGAAGTGGTATGCCGTTTTCAGTAACGTACGAAGTGACCAATTTCGGCGAAACAGCATATTTCCCTCAAATCAATATTACATCATCAAATAAAATGCCATTTAAAAAAATACCACCATCCTGTGATCAATACGAAGATTACCTTGTGTGTGATCTTAATCCAGGTCAGCCAATGTTTAAAAATGGCAAAGAAAATATAACAATTGATTATGATATCAGACAAATTGAAGGAACACATATAAACCTAACTGCTGTTGTCCTCAGTGCGGGACAAGAACAAAATCCATCTGATAATGTAATTAGTGATTTTATATCTCTGCAAGAATTTGCAGAAATCGAAGCTATTGGGTAAGAGATTGTTTTGAGAATATGGTTTAAATAAGAGATTTTAAATTTTTGTTTTATTCCTTTTTAAACAGCAAAACAAACGAAATGAATATCGATCTTGAAAAAGTATTCAATTCCATAGAGATCATTAACAATTACGAGATCAAAAGTAACGGCCCGAGTACAATAGAAGAACTTGAAATCGTTCTCGAAATACCAGTTGCTCAGAAGTTGTACGGATCAATTCAACCAGTTTCTGTTATTGATGTTAATAATATCACAGTTCAGGGTAGATACAATAATAGTCAGCACCTTTTCGTTGAGCTTTATCAAAATGAAAGATTATTGCAAGCGAACTTAACTGAAAGTGAGGCACCGAGAATAGTCATACAGAACGAAAATGAACCTTCTTCCCAACCATTGGTCATGAAACTCGGAGAATACTCTGAAGGTAAGTTATTACAAAGTCTAGAAATTATTATGGATAATCTTGTCTACCGAAATTGGAGCGTTTTCTTAGGATGATTCTTCTCCGGACCTCCACTTAGGTGTCATTAGTAGAGTGAATATTTACTCCAAGGAAGAAGAACTGCTCTGATGGTTGGGCGTTGTAGTAATAGGGTAGTCACTGACTGTAGTCAATATGGCGATATCCAATGATGCAACGAATCATCATCATCGTGTCCTGTAACACCGGCTGGGGCATAGGGCGTCAACAAAAAGTCTCCATCCTTCACGGTCTGCTGCAAGGTACTTTAACTGTGGCCACGTCTTTCTCTGGGACTCTGCTTCCACTAAGACAGTTGATTTCCATGTTTTTCTTGGTCTTCCAACCCGCCGTGCACCCTGAGGATGAGTATTCCATTCAAAGGACTGCTTTGCAATTTCATCGTTTGGTTTCCTCAGTGTGTAACCAATCCAACGCCATTTACGCTTTCTTATGTTGACATCCAGCCGCTCTTGACTTGTCCTGCGCCACAATTTCTCATTTGATATCAAACGAATACTACACTGAAATTGTGCTTATCTTACCTCCCCGTGGTAACCATCGGAAACGGCACCTTCCGGACTAGACTAAACTTACAAGCTCGAGTATTGAAGAAAAGACAAAAATAGCAAAACTACACTCTTCTGTAGGAAATAACTGGCTGTCTAATTCGGCTGAAATCGTGAACGAGCCTATCAGAAGAATGGTCTGCGTCGAATGAATTTAAAAAAGAGAATGAATGACCAACAGTCTGGAAGTCAGAGGCCTTAGATGAGCTAAGCATACTTAGAGATAAGGATTTTTCAGTGCATGCCAGGGTGCTGAAAAAGACATATTGGCGGATGAACCCTTTACGGGTTAATGGCAGCAGTCATATCCCTATAGTGGGCTACTGGTATCAGATTACCAAGCCTGTTGTTCAAAGCCTAAACCTTGTCCTCTGGGTTTGGGGGTTGTTTCCTTGTTATGAGAGAGATGCGAGGGTATTGGTTAATGATAGCCCTCAAATGGTAACAAGACGCGGCACGTCAACGGACAACAAATACTTGGAACGTGAGAACCCCTTACATCCCAAGTGCAACTCAAAAACTTGACTCTGTTTTCACGTGGTATAAAGCAGACGTAACTCCAATGCGATGGAAGGAGCATGTAAGATGAAATGAAAAGATTGCGATATTTATTGCAGCTCTGATGAAGGACTACACATGTTAGGATGCAGATTCGCCGTGGAAAATCGGTTAAGAAGCAAATTTATCCACTTTGAATCGATATAAGTGAACGCCTGGCTGTGATCCACATCAAAGCTACTTTCCAAAATATAAGCCCAATTATGCACAATTGAGTTGAAAGCTCTTTAAGAGATGAGTTTTATGACCCCTGGATTTAACTTACCGAGACTGCCCGGAGAACGATGGAAATATTTTACTTCGGTGGATTAGTTGGCGGCAGACACAGCCTCCACGATTAGAGAAGCTTATAAAGTAGTAGTGATAAGTAGCACAAGAATTCCACGGCTAAGAATCCACAAAGCAACCTACGCTCCCCGAATGGTCGATACGCCAACCAAATCGTTCATGTGCTGATCGATGGAAGACACGTCTCTAACACTTAAGACCAGTGTACTTTTCAAGGGGCAAACGTCAACTCTGACCATTTCCTTGTTCCGGCAAAGCTTAGAACTCAACTGATAAATGAAAATAACTACGAACCGCCCTCAAGAAGAAATTTGACGTTGGTCGCCTTAGCATACCTTGAGTCACCAGAGCCTTCAATGAGCACCCTAGCGAGAAGCTCTCCGCTGTGCATTCACCTGTCACAAACGCTAACAACCAGTGGTTCCAGTATCGCGATATTATTAAAGAGGCAGCTGAACTACAACAGGCTTCAAACCATCCCCAAAAAAAAAAACCGAAAGAACGGCTGACAAAGGTGACAGAAGATGCCCATGCGAAAATGCTGCATTGGAAAAGAAGAGCAGTGAGAGAAAAATATTGAGCAAGGAGAAGACCTTGCTTGGAAATAAAAGGGCGCACGCAGCCTTCTTAGCCCAAAGAGATCGAAGAGTTTAGCAATCAAAATAACACCCGGAAGAGGAGCTATGGCTATCCAAGTCAACAAAGCACAGGGAATAGTAGTAGTAGTAGTATTCAGCAGCTGCTGAATGGGTATCAGGTAGAGCGATGGTTTACCATCGGAACTCTTCAAGCACGGAGGGGATGTGTTCACAAAGGATGCCTGCATCGACTCATCAACCAATTTTGGGTGGAAGGAAGCATACCCGATGACTATGGACCAGTCATCGGGTATGCTTCCATATGTCCCACCTACAAAAAAGGCAACAATATAATCAGTAAGTACCAGTGTGGCTTCCGGCAAGGCAGATCGACCATAACCGAAATATTCACTCTCTGGCAAATCTTGGAAAAAACCAACGAATTTCAAGTCTAGGCTCACCATATCTATTCATCGACTTCAAAGCCGCATATGATAGCATTCATCGTCAGGAGCTCTATATGGTTTTGTGTCACGTGGCATTGGAAAATACGCGATGCAATGAACAGCTAATAAAAGGCACTTCCAAACTGTTACAAACTCACACAGGTTTTCGATAAGAAGATGCGCTATAGTGAGATGCATTTAATCTCGTTCTGGGCAAATAAAGCACAGAGCAGGCGTTAAAGCTGATAGCGCTATTTTCAACAGATCTGCCCAACTTTTTAGGATATGCCGCTAATATCGACATCATCGGCCGCTCCAAAGAGGCCACTTTAGAGGCTTTCATGGCAATTGATAAACATGAACAACTTGTTGGTCTTCTAGTAAACGAGGGCAAGACCAAATACATTCTATCAACAAGCAATTAACTAACTATCAACCAGCTAGGACAAAACGCCATCACCGTTGATAGCAACAACTTCGAAGTACTTAAGGAGTTTATCTACCTCTACATTAATCTCACGAAGCACATCTTAGTGGAGATCCGAGGAAGACGAAGTGCACGCTCTTTTTAATGCCAGTCCTGCTTTATGGCGCCGAGTGTTGGGCGATTAACAAAACCGGATAGCTGACACTTGGCTACTTCGAAAGAAAAAATTCTTGTACGGATATTTGGTCCTGTGTGCGAGGAGGGCAAATGGAGGAGAAGATACTACCGCGAACTCTATAAGCTGTATCAAGAAATGGATGTAGTCCAGACAATCAAAACACTTCGACTATATTGGCTCGGCCACATCGATCGAATGAACAATAATGTTAAGAAAGTCTTAGAATCCCATCATCCAGGTTGGAAAGAACTAAGAATACCAAACCTCCGGTTTAAAGACTAAGGCATCGCGTCTTGGTCTAGAAGACTGGAAGCAGCTTGCTCGGGATTGTAGAGGATGGAAGCTGCCATTTCTCAGGCTGCTACCCTTCATGGATTGGGAACCAGATAAGTAAGTAGGTAGTTGAACTGCTGAACAGATGTTTGCTTGTAAGTTGATAGCTGATATAATACTTGGATCATATTACTACAAGACCAACAGGTTTTGTATGTTGGTCAATCATTTTAAAGAACCCAATAACGGTACTTTCAGAGCGGTTGATTATGTGGATATCGTCCGCATACCCTATTGCTTGATTAGATCTGTTCATTATTTTAGCTTCAGTTGTGCTATCACTTAAACTTTCAGTGAACTGAAACAGTTGGGACTCCTATATCAGTTCGGATTCAGGGGTTCATCCTGGACTATTACCTAGTCCTTTTTAAAGTAAAAAGGCATTAATTTGAGAGTGAGTCTTAAAATTCTAAGGGCCAGTTTTTCAGTTCAGGCTTTACTCTGAGTTAAATCAGAGTTAGCTAATCCTGAAAATAAATTAACCCTGAGTTAACTCAGGAACAGTTTTTCAGTTGAGGATTAACTTTCTCTTTCAGCTGTCAGAATTCTGAGGCCAACGATGTGTGACACTATGGATATCACCCTTCTACGCCTTTTACGCATAGGAATAGAGATGGCGCCACAACGAATTGCAGTGGCAGTAAATTTCAATATCGAAATCGAGATGGCGCCACGGCTAAAAAGACCCTCAATTTGGTGCCTGAGTTAACTCACCAAATTAGACGAGTTAACTTGGAGTTCACTTTCGATTTCAATTGACTGAAAAACACGTTTTTGGAATTAACTCCGGTTGAACCCCGAGACTAGGATGATTTCGAACTGAAAAGCTGACCCTTACTCTATCTTTCAGTTGTCAAAAATCTAGGGCCAACGATGCGCGACAATATGGATATCGCCCTTCTAAGCCTTTCACGCGTCGGAATAGAGATGGCGTCACAACGAAATTGCATTGACAATAACTGTCCCTATCGAAATCAAGATGGCGCCACAACTGAAAAGGCCATCAATTTGGTTCCTGAGTTAACTCACCAAATTAGACGAGCTAGCTCGGAGATAACTCAAGTTTTCAATTGATTGAAAAACACGTTTATGGAGTTAACTCAGGATTAACCCCAAGACTAGGGTGATCTCGCACTGAAAAACTGGCCCTTATTAACCTAAGTAAGGAGAAAGAACACATAATTGAATTTTTATAATTATAACTAAGTTCGAAGAAGAACATTTTTATTTTTATATCATCCTAAAAATAAGACTAATGCTGCAATCTTCACTTTCAGAACTCTCTACAGCTGATGCTCTTAAAAAAGATAATAGTTCTGAAGAAGTGGCGCCCAACAATGAACTTTTGGCGTCGTTACCAGCTGACCGAACAATTGTTTTTAGTTGTAGTGATACTAAAACTACGACATGTGTGAGAGCTATCATGAAAGTTCAAAATTTCATTCCTAATACACCAATTAATATTACACTTAAGTTTCATGTCAATTTAAATGAGATCAACAAAATTTTGAAAAGACCATGGGAGTTTTTCGTGATAGTTCCAAAACTGAATATTGTTAAAGTTCCTGAGTTTGATGAGTAAATGCTTAGGTTTTTTTCTCCTCGAAGGCTTGTCAACATAACGGGATTTTTTTTTTTTTTCAATTTAGAAATCCCTTAAACATCACTAGAAAAATTGAGTATAATGTGATATTAAAGCATCATACAGATATACCTTTGATGGAGATTATACTTGCAATATTGGGTGGAATACTGGTTCTTGTAACAATAGCTTATAGTATGCACAAGGTAAGTTTTGATGATTTTCTTTTTGTTGGTTCAAACTCCATTATTTATATTTGATGCATTTTCTTTTTTTCTAGGCTGGTTTCTTTAGAAGAAAAACGATAGAAGAAATAAAGAGGATTGTTCAGGAACAACAAGAAGCCGCAGAATGGAGAGATGAGATTAACAAACAAATTCATAATCATAATCGACAAGAAGCCAATGACACTGAGGATTTATAGAGGTTAAAATTGTTGCTATAACTGATTTTTTTTTTTATTTAGTAATCAAAACGGCCAACAAATGCACAAATCACTTAAGATAAAAAAATGTTTCTTTTATATTTTTCTTTTTTGTTGATATACTGTTTGTAAAAATTATTATACCTCTTACAAAATGTCCACTCCATCGAAGAATAAAGATGAACTTTATTCGAATGTAAATAAAATTGTAAAAATTAAATCTACATAATCTTTTCAAGTGGAACATACATACCAGATATTACTCCTGGTCCTTAGTTAGTCCCAACTTTGTATATAAAAACCATAGTACTATCATGGGCAATTTTTTTTAGGAGGACGCACAGCCGTCGAAGGCGCCACATTCAACCGCAAATGTGTTGTCATGTTGTTGTGTAGACATGAAAAGAAGGGAAATGTCAAGAATCGAAGACAAGTAGTAAGAGCAAGGGGATTGTATTATTTCCATTCTGGTAAGAAATAAAGGGAGTAAGTGAGATAAGGAAATCAGCTGTCAAAAAGTAGAAAAATGTGAAGAAAATGACAAAATGTTTCTCGTCTCCTCTTTGAATTCTACTATTTGCATTGTATATCCAATCTATTGACACCTGGTAAGTTGCTTTCCACACCTACTAGTAGTCAGTGCAGGTAGCTTACTTGTGAGATAGATTTTTTTTCGATTTGACGTTCAATGTATTTCCCATAAGAGAAATGCAAAACATGGTCTTATTAACATTAATTTTCCTAATAACTTTTATATGAATGGGTATTCATATTATGAGTGCAATAGAATGAAAAAACATATGAGTTTATAAATCAAACGTAAAATATATCAAAACTGATTGTTAAAACACTTTCATTTTTGTATGAAAAATGTAAACAAAACACCTCTACAACTAGAAGCAACAACAACATTGCTCGATTGAGAAAAAAGCTACACAGGGACGTAGTCAGGATTATTTAAAACATGAATTGTTCTCTTTTCTTCATAAAATATACTTATTTGTTGTTAAAACGAGGTTCTACGAATAGTTAATTTTTTTTGTGAATAAATTTTCTTGCTAAATTTTATTAAAAAAAAGCTTTTATTATTTATTTTTATTAAAAAGGATGTTTTAAAACTATGAATTGAAAAATTTAACTCAGAATTGAAAATATGAAGCTTTTTTGTTGTTGTAAAATCGAGCAATGCCAAAGATAAGAAATACCTATTCAGATGGTTTTATTATTTTTTAAAACTTTTTATAAAATTTATTTAAAAAAAAAAGAATCTGGGTAAATAGCCTAAACGCAAAAAAAAAACAAAATTTTAACTTCATATACAAAATATAATCAAAAAATAAAATCCTCTATATTATATTCAATTAGGGGTGTCACTAGCCCCAAGGTTTCACTAGTTTGTAAATATAAAATACATTTTAAAAACTTATTTCACAAACGGGGCCAAAAGATTTAAGTCCTCTTTCTGTAAGGAGAGTACAAATACACGAACGCAATGCATAAATAGATGCAAATATTACATACCTACATTCATCCTTTTTCACAAAGCTTACCTAGTGAGCTTTTTCTAATAATAATAAAATTATATAAACTTTCTTAATAATTGACCCTAATCTCTTAAACCTCCTTCCCTGACTACGCACATGATATCATTTTGGCTGACGACATGAATCCATTTTGGAAAGCAACAACAACAATACAGGTTTGTTTACATTTTTCATCTGCAAAATAAAGGAAATTATTCATAAGTTTGGATACATATTCTTTTTGATTTACAAATTAACATTATTTGTTATTGCATTGCAACTATAATAAAGATAAGTATTCATATAAAATTAATTAGTAAAATTAAAGTTTTCAACAGCATTTTTTGGTTTTCTCTTATGGGAAATGCATTGAATGTCAAATCGGAAAAAAATCTATCTCACAAGTAGGCTACACACGCTGACTGTTAGGTGCCGTGACTCCATTCGCCGAATTTATATACAATGCTATTTGGTGTTTTGTATAGGAAATATATTTTGTATGCAGCCAGAGGAAGCAAGGAAAAATAGAACAAGAGGGTAAAAGAGATACCTGAGTGAGCTGCTTGCGTCGCACAGTGGGACGAATGTATGGGGAAATCGGCAAAACTCATATCTTTTGTTTAAGTTATTGAAATCACGCAAAGTTGCATTGGGACGTCTTTTTACACCTAAATCTATGAATTAAACATGAAAACCAAATAAATGGAAAAGTTTTAGCAAGGAAATTAAAGTTCATTTCATCAAAAGAGTTGAGCAGCGAACTCTTTTTTAGGATTTTCATTTTATTATTAATTTTATTTCTTCTTTTAATAAAAAATAATTAAATTTCTTGTATGATTTCTATGAATGACAAATATAACAATAAATATGTAACAATATTATTTTAATACAAAAACAAAAAAAGAACATAGAAATATAAAGAAAAAAACTTATAATTCGGTGTCGGTTTCGGATGTATAATTTAAGTCTTCCGGGTTCAATTCAACGGGAAAACTAAGATTTGTTTCGTCTGTTAATAAATATGGGCATATATCTTGATCATAATTTGACATATGGCAATTTTTTGACCGCAAATGCGAAAGCTGCGGATCAGATGATATCAGTAAATGATTAATTAAATCACTCATTGTATGATTTCTCGTTGTTTTTCTGGTGTGATCCAGTCTAGCTTTTCTTATTTCTTTATGGCTTGCTTCCAAGGGTTCTTCGGAAAGAACACCAATTGTTAATTCGAAAAAGCTTATTATATCCTTCCCATGAATAAGAAGCTTGTGCACGCTGCTTGGCATGTAACTGTATTTTGTTAAGTATATGCTTTTTGTTTCTTCCAATAGCCTTACAAAATTGTCCATGTTTATCTGACGACCAGATGAAATTGTTCGAAGGATAGTTCCAAAATTAAAAATCAGGTCCTTGTCCACACCAGTAATTTCAGAACTGAGCCTTGGGTTTGAGAACAACCTTCTCGCGGTATTTCCGTCATTGGTTGTTCCATAACCGGGCTTTGGAATGTCGACAAGGAGCCCCATTTTTTCCTTGAAATTTTCTTTTTTTCTTTTTTTGGGTTAGGCGGGTAAAATGTTTTTAAAAATATTGGCTAAAATAGGATTTTATAACTTACGCAATCAAGTAAAGCTTTAGGTAAATTCAGATTGGAATTAAGCCATGTTTCATTAGCGCCCATGAACCGATTAAGTCTTCTACAACACTGCTCCCTTGAGACAATAAAATTTAGCAACTTCCTTAATTTGCTTGTCCAACTCTTCCATTTGCTCTTCTAAGCCAAGAAGTTTTTGAATTCTTTCACAAACATTCTCAAATTTCCTGGTTTTATCACTATCCAGCCACGTTTCAAAAATTTCGGCATTTTTAATACAGGGAGTTGAACCTAAAAAACGTGATTTTAAGTACTTGGAGCAAAATTGTAGCAAGATTTTTTTCTTGATTCACTTAAAGGACACTTTACTGAGTATAAAACCATAAAAACCTCAGAGGGCCTATTAGGCCTAAAAAAGAAAAGCTTACTCAAAGTCAATTCTTTTTTTTTTTTTTTTTAACTTCTACCCTCATTTGGAAAATCACGATTAAAAAACACAACAAAAATAAAAGATGTTTTTATTATTAAATATTAATTTAAATACCTTTAACAGTGTTACTATCCATAATTGAGTTAATTTTTTAGCGCACAAAAAATTTTAGGAGAAAAACAAAATTGAGTTTCAAAACACTTGAATTTTTCATCACAAAAAAAAAATAAACTTGACAATGTTTGCCGCTCTATAACTTTTGCACTAATTGGTCAATGCAAAAAATTTTGATGCAGTTAGAACCTATATATATTTGTGATGACTTACCAATCACTCAAAAGTACCGCTATAACATTTGATTTTTTTATTTATTGCTATGGGTCGTCCCACTGTGCGTCGTCGCCTCTTCGGTGTCGTAGGTCATAGCAACGAGGATAAAAACTTTTGTATACAGATTTTGTTATAGAATAGACTGGAGACGATGCGAAAAGAAGCATACATACATAATGTAGGTATGAATGTAGTTATATTTTCTCATATTATTTAGGGTGGGTTTTGTTGTTGTGATTTGAGTAGCAATTTTCGACGATAGGTAGGTATGTATATATCTTTTGGTAGGTATATTTAAATTGAAATTTTTGATTTGAAAAATTCTAAGTGCGTATTTCTTTGAGTACCCATTTGACCTATATTTTAATTTAAATAATTTATTTTAGTTAGAAAAGTAAAGAAAGAATTTAGTGAAATCTTTGTAATTTTTCAGTGTCTGTAAGTGGGAATCCCTATGCTTTTAGATGTGTATACATAAATGTATACATACCTACATAATAAACTTTTTATCTAAATAACTTTACAGATTTATTTTGAATAAGTTGGTAGGTAGGTAGGTAGCGAGAGTGACCTAGTTACTCAAAATAAATTTGTAAAAATATGTAGTAAAATGTAGGTCAATCATAAGCAGGTATGTACCTATGTATGTAAGTGGATGCATGTAGCTAGATACATACATACATAGGTAGGTAGCACAGCAATACTTTTGGAAATGATTGCTGCACTTCTTGGACAAACATTATTTTAGAGAAGGGCTCATTTCACCGTGTTTATGTGGAGGGAACATTTTGTAAAACATTGGAAAAAAAATTGAAAGGTAGGTAGGTACCTATAGATACTAATAGAGGGTGATTATTTGGTATCGAAAAAATTTCTTTTTAATAAAAAAGAAATTTCTACTTACTATTGGAAGTGATTGGTGCGATTTGTCGAATCGAAAATTTTGACATATTTTTACGTTTCGAGCTCCTTCAAATCAGAATCAATAATTTTTAGAAAGATGTCTATGTTTATACATATAGGTAGGTACCTATCGATTTCGGATAGATAAGAATTTCAAAAAAATTGAACTAGTAACTTTTTTAATACATATATGTATGTAAGTATCCAATTAAAAAAAAAAAACTTGTTAAATTTCATTACTCTTGAATAGGCAGGTTTATCTCGAGAACAAAAATGATGCTATCGACTTCGGGCTAATTTTATTTAATGCATATTGGCGTATTTTAGAATTTGTATAAATATAAAAACGTCAACTTGCTGCTTTTTATACCTAGGTACCTATACAGGGTGTCCCGTAATGAGTGGATAATACTGTAACTGGTGATAGCAGGCCTTATGACTGCTCAGAAAAAAAATATAAAAAAAATATTTTTCTTGTGGTCTCCATGGTATAATTTATTTTCGAAAAATGTTGAAAAGTTCAGGGTCTCCTAAAATACCTAATTACAACGGCCACCCATAAAGGATTCTTATTATTATTGTATTTTTATAATATTCTTTAATAACCGTTCTAAGTGATGGGTAGTAAATTTTAACACCAGCTGATGCATTTTTTGTGTTGTAATTTTTTTAAATTATTTTTTTATTCAAAAATAATTCAATATTTTTTTCACCAAAGTTTGAAAAATAATAAAAGGAAAAAAATGTATGAGAACATAAGTGGCAAATTTGATAAAAATTGGCCTGTTTAATGTACTTTTCAAAATGGTATAACACATGTTTGTGTCTACAACAGTTTTTTTACATTTTATCAGATGAAATTAAGTTACAAAGTTAAGTAAACACTACGACGACGAATGAATAACTCATATTGTTTTTTTAATTTTTATTGCATTTAAAAATAACCGTTCTTAAAAAAAGGCAGTAACATTTAACACTAGTTGCTGGATTTTTTTTTTAAATTTTTTTAATTAATTTTTTAATAAAAAAATGATTAAATATTTATTTTCATCAAAGTATGATGACAACAAAAATTGAGTTGTAAGGAAAAATCAATAGATATCCAGTGTCACTATTATGTCTGCTAAATCCACTAACTAAAATAATAGTATGCACTTTCAAAAAAGTTTTGATTTAGGTATGGGAAATGCGATAAATAAAAACAACAGTGTTAAAAATTATGATTTATTTGTATTTTTAAATAAATTTATATCAAGTATTCAAACTGTCCCCCATTCACTGTGATACAGGCTCTGCATCTTCTAATGAAGGACCTCTCAATAAAACGAGCTTACTGGCGCTGATTTATTTTCATTACAGCGTTTTGAAAAAATGTACTTTTTACTTCATTTTAATTCAACAAAGTAATTACGGTTTTCTTGTCATTTTGATGACGACTACGCATTGCTTAGGAACAACACAATTTGTTCCTTTACCTGGTTTGTAAGACTTTGAAGTTTTGGTGAGGAAAAACGGTTCGATGAATCAATTTGAAATTTACAAGAATATTGATTAATTAAAAGTCTATAAATTTGCATACCAACGCAAGCCATGCAATCAATATTTGCAAAGAAAAAAAAAAAAGATTTACGAAAAGACCACAAAACGTCGGTTTTTAGTACTAACGGTGAACGGTAAAAAAAATAGTTTCTACAAAATCTTAAAAAAAAATCTTCCTCAAATTTCCAAAACTGTCTTTGAATTTTTTATAACATCATTATTTGCTGAGATATTGGTAATCAAGGCTAAAAGTATCTTTGTTCATTCACAGTCAGATAAACCATCTCAAAAAAAATCGTACGACAACAACAAAAAAACTGAATTGAAGCTGAATAAGCAAGGTATCTGATCATGACATTTAATTGACTAAAAAAAATTATCCATAGAAATGAGGACCTTCAAGAAAAATAAAAAAAAATGTTGTTGTTGTCTCGTCTCATTTTTTGACATTACGCAATAACGGTACTTCAAAAAATTTGTTTGCAAACAAATCTCGAAACAAAAAACATAAAGCTGTAAAATGCTTTTTATTTCAACTCAATGCGTTTGGTACCAGACGTTTTTGTGTACCTTGCAGTATTATATCTTTGAGGTAAAAATGAGCTTCGCAAATGAAGGACCTATCATGAACGTTGGAAACACATCCGTGTTTTTGCCAAATTGGTCTTCTTGTCTTGAGGAAATCTAAAAAAAGAAATACTACTCGGCCGATGCTGCACCGCACCGCATTTTGCGTAACAACACCCAACCATGTTTGTTTAAGTTTTTATTATAAATCTATTAAATACAAAAATAAAATAGGTACAACATACATACATACATAGGTACAACGTACATACGACTTAGGTATGATTAAAAAAATGAAATTTTACACATTATATGTGAATCTATATAATCTATCTCCGGTATGAATTTGAGATTTTTAAAAGCAACCGTTAAAAAGATAAAAAATAATAACTGCGAAAAATCGATCAACAAAAATTATATAAAATACCTATATAAAATAGAAAAAAAATACTAGGTATCAAAATTTCCTGAAACAAAAACAATTTGTTATTTATTATCTTTCTTATACTATACAATTTAGTACAGCTTTAACCCTGATGTGTAGTATTTGTGAACCATCTATTTTTGAACTTTGAACAATCATTAATATCTCACTTTGTAGATTTTTTGAAATTTCAAAATAAATGTACAAAATTGTTATATTAAACTTAACCATCGATAAACAAAAAAAATATTACTCTGGCACATCTCATTTGTGTTTTTTTTTTTTGTTCGACCATTTCACATAAAAACCATATTTTAAATTCCTTACAGCTCGAATTTAAAAAAAAAAAACCCGTCATATTGCACCTCTACATTATTTTCTTATCATAAACATTTTTCAAAAAATTTCCAACGCTTAGATTTAGTTTTAGAAGCACAATGCACTGCTGAGTGCTGACTGCACTAGCTCTTGCATTTTATAATTATAGCAATATGTATATAGCCCGATCATCCTAGACAAAATTTGACTATATATCAAAGTTAAATGAAGTACAAAATGTTTTGATGCAGTTTTGTTCCAATGATAGATAAGAATATAAAACCACAGTTTTACACCAAAATTTGTAATGGCGTCTAGGGTAAAATGGGGTAAAACTGAAAAAGGGCCAATTCTATACGGGAGTTTCTAGAATTTTGTTTTATTTTTTTGTCGATAGATGTTAAAAATATAAGAAAGTCATGCATATATTTTAAAATTCTAACAAAATTTTTGAAGGAGTTATGATTGTTTAAAAGTTGAAAGCAAGAAAATAGTTATTTATAAAATAATTCACCAAAAATCAGAAGTTCAACCGATTTTGATTAAATTTCTATTTTTAGAAAGATAATAAGAAAAAAAAGTAACTATATTTAAGGATATTTTGATGCTCCTTTTCTACAATTTTTTTTGATTTTTTTAAAAAACATGCTTTTTTTGTGTCAATTTTTGACACATTTTTGCCTATATCTTTCTAAGGGGGCGGTCTAAAAACTTCAAATTTTCACAGCACATACATAATGTTGATTTAAATTTTTGAGCAAAATTTTGATTTTTCAAAATACCGTTAAACAGAGATATTTACATTTTACAGTTAAAAAAGTTGATTTTCCTCTAGTGGGCTTAAGGTCACGAAATAAGGATACATAGTTTTACAGTTAATTTAAAAAACACATCATATGTCTGGAGTTTATGAATATATAACTTTTGTTTTTTTTTTTTAGTTAAAAAGTTTAATATCTTTTTGTTATTCAAATATATAATACATAACTGTACATGCTATACAAGCTTCACAAATCGAGTCGAAAATCGAAAAAAAATATCACCTATTTTACTGTCTTTTAAGGGTAATAACCAAAAATAATAATAATAAAAGATTATAACGGTTGATTTTTCGTGAAAATTTTGTCTTTCCAAAACTTAGGTATTTGCATTTAACAGTTAGTTTGAAGACAACTCATAACTCTGGAATGCAGTAGCGTATACAGGGGGGGGGGGGTATATGGACTAAAGCCCCCCCCGGGCTATATGGACAAAAGGCCCCGGGGCTAGACTAAAGCCCCCCCCGCATCGAAGTTGATTCTTGAAAAAATTCATTGTATACGCTACTGGATTCCAGAGTTATGAGTTGTCTTCAAACTAACTGTTAAATGCAAATACCTAAGTTTTGGAAAGACAAAATTTTTACGAAAAATCAACCGTTATAATCTTTTATTATTATTATTTTTGGTTATTACCCTTAAAAGACAGTAAAATAGGTGATATTTTTTTCGATTTTCGACTCGATTTGTGAAGCTTGTATAGCATGTACAGTTATGTATTATATATTTGAATAACAAAAAGATATTAAACTTTTTAACTAAAAAAAAAAACAAAAGTTATATATTCATAAACTCCAGACATATGATGTGTTTTTTAAATTAACTGTAAAACTATGTATCCTTATTTCGTGACCTTAAGCCCACTAGAGGAAAATCAACTTTTTTAACTGTAAAATGTAAATATCTCTGTTTAACGGTATTTTGAAAAATCAAAATTTTGCTCAAAAATTTAAATCAACATTATGTATGTGCTGTGAAAATTTGAAGTTTTTAGACCGCCCCCTTAGAAAGATATAGGCAAAAATGTGTCAAAAATTGACACTAAAAAAGCATGTTTTTAAAAAAAATCAAGAAAAATTGTAAAAAAGGAGCATCAAAATATCCTTAAATATGGTTAATATTTTTTCTTATTATCTTTCTAAAAATAGAAATTTAATCAAAATCGGTTGAACTTCTGATTTTTGGTGAATTATTTTATAAATAACTATTTTCTTGTTTTCAACTTTTAAACAATCATAACTCCTTCAAAAATTTTTTAAGAATTTTAAAATATATGCATAACTTTCTTATATTTTTAACATCTATCGACAAAAAACAAAACAAAATTCTAGAAACTCCCGTTTAGAATTGGCCCTTTTCAGTTTTACCCCATTTTACCCTAGACGCCATTACAAATTTTGGTGTAAAACTGTGGTTTTATATTTTTATCTATCATTGGAACAAAACTGCATCAAAACATTTTGTACTTCATTTAACTTTGATTGAATTCCTAGATTTATCGGGCTAATAGTTAAAACTTATATTGTTCATTTTAGAAGCACCAACCAAAAATTCAACCGTACCCACCCTATCCGCCTGCAATCATCTTCTATACATATTTGTTCATTCCAAAATGAATGGTAACACCACCAAAAATTCGATCTTACCCCCCATATACGCCAGCGTTCATCTCAAATACACATTTGTTCACTTTATTCATTTTAGTAACACCATAATTTACTCAAAACGACCCTATAAACATTTTCAATGTTAAAAACACCTACATTTGTACAAACTAACCCACATATATGAGAATATAGAACCTACCCTTCCTCTTCCACCGCAAAACCCCAAAATCCAACACACTTTCCTATGTTTACGTACCCCTTCCTCATGCAACAGAAAAAAATCCTACAAGCCAAAGAGAATATCCAAAATTGTTTTCTTTTGTGTCTCTTGGCTGTATCTTCATATTAAAAAAATGTAAACAAAACCAATACAACCCAAAGCAAAATTGAATATTTTCTTCATTGTGTTCTTTATCAAGTCCTTCATTATATCAATTTACTATTGAAATAATGCCTTCTACCTGAATCAGTCACACTCTCATAAATTTTCAATACGTCTTTCCAGTTCTAATCATAATCTGACGTTTCTGATTCTCAGCCATTCGCTGTAGTCTCCAAAAATGCTCGCAACGAATTCGTTCTCTCCACAACGGGTTCCGCGTATTTTGCATAGATGTCGCCCCCTTCGTAGGCGACGATAATAGTACTATGGTTTTTATATACAAAGATTTAGTGGCGGTTAGGGTTTCAAATTTGAATAATCAAATGCGATCCATTATCCACATTGGTAGAGTGGTTTGAATATCAGCTAGACGTAGTTGTCCCAAACTGCTGAGCTTCCGGTGGGAGAGTTTTTTTTGAATATCAGAGTCAGTAGGTATATTTAGGAGTCCCTAACGAAAAAAAGGGAAAATTACTTCAAAAAAATGGTGACCAGACTGAAATAATTTAAGCGGAGTTCAGGAAATTAAAGTATAAGGAAAAAAAAAAAAAAGAGATGGAATAAAAATGAATAGAAAAAAAATATATATAAGGTATTAGAAAATTTAAATAATAAAAAAAAGGTAAAAAAAAACAAAAAAAAAGAATATTTACAATAAGTGGGATTCGAACCCAGAGGTCTGAACACAGGAGATCGACCAGCTAGACCATTCAGCCACGTTGGATCTGCAGAAGGGTAGATCTAGTAGAGCACAAACGCCAAAGTTGTTGGAAAGGTGGGCTTGGAAATTGGATAAAGAAACTGGAACTAGGAAGGATTCGTTAACTAATACAAATGGCTCACTAGTGTAAGTGGCTATGGATCTATGGTAGTTCTTGAAGGATTTTGACTAGACAGGCCCAAATTTGAAACACCTATTTTTGAAAAATTCGAAAATGTTTTTGGAAATCAAATTTGGATTTTTTTGGTTTAAAGCCTGTCCAAAAATCCCCGAAAACCGAAGCCAGAAGCGCTTCCATGTTAAGAAAACAAGAAAACTGATCGAAAATATGTGAAAGCCAGGAAGAAGGGAAAGAGTGCTGGTTGGAAGAAGCCAGTTGGTTTTGGTCAAACGGTGTGCTCGGTTCAAGTGCGATTTCGGAAAGTGTTCTAAAAAAAAAAAAAAAGGAGTACAGTCACCGAAACTTTACTTTACACCAATAAGAAAAAAAAAAAAAAAATAAGTGAAAAGGAAAAATCGCCGAAAAAGGTAATTATATTGGGAAAAAAAAAAGAATTTCATAGTGCTTAGGAAATAATTTTGTGCAAATAGGAAGAAATCGGACACGTGAACCCGAACGGAAGGTAAAGCCAGCCAGATACTTCTTCAGGCTATCGTGCGAATACCGTTCGTCCACGCCAAAACGAATTTCTCTCAGAACCATTCTCTGGGCGTTACGTCCGAAAGACTAGGCGCTGAACCACCACACTACACGCTCAAGCGCCTGAGGAAGTCAAGACACGCAAGAAAAAAGCAACACACCACCGACCGAAACCAACGCCTATGACTTGGACGAAGTACCTCTTTTCAGGGTCAACCACCACAAACCCTTAATTGAGTACACGACGAACGTCCTCAAACAACCTACAAAATAAGAAAAAAAAAAGATTTAATTGAATAAACAGAGAACAAGACCAGACGACCTCTTCAGTAGCCTTAGGCTGCTCAGAGCCCACAGAGTTTCGGATATAAAGAGGAGTACGGTGAGAACCAACGACCTCGACATCCGCATCATACCGAACTCCCCAGCAGCAGCAGCAGTATACCTACACGGGAGATAAGATTGCCAGCGATACGCTTGTAGCAGCAACTACCTACCCTGGTGTTAAGTTTGCCAGCTACACGCCAGCGGCTACATCCTTAACCCTTGCCACGAGTCGACATACGCTACTGCACATCAGCATTTTATTTATCAAGTTCCGCAACACATCCCAACAACAATCTCGACCACTATACATGTCAGCAAAACTATACAACCCCTACAACTCCTCCACATCTTTAGTCCAAGACACCCAACTTAATAATTGATACCGATACAACATCTCCTTCAACATATTTAGCAGCAAAACCCACCAACCTCAACAACACCCAAGTGAGCAACAGAAACATGCAGCCTCATCGACAAACAGAAAACAGTCATATACAGCAGCTACGTACAACATCCACATCACGGTCATCAAAAATTAATTCCTAAAAGCTAAGTACCTTTTATTCAGTTTCAATACAAAAATTTTTATTAGATCTATCATAATTTTTCAACCTAAATACCTTAAATTAAAATTAAAAAAAAAAAAATGAAACTTATATTAATATAATAACTAAGTTAAACAGTTAAATTTTAAAAAAGACTTAAAGTAAATTGACTTATAACAAATAAAAACAAACTTGTAAACTAAATTAGATAGTAGAAGAAGGAACCTATAATCCTCTAGATTAAGAAATTTGTAAGCGAATCGTTTCAAATCCCTTCAAATTTGTTGAATATTCTACAGGTTCTATAAAAATATACACGTATAAAATTAAATCAACAACACATAATATTCGCCAAACCAAATGAAGCGGTGCACCACATCTTTGGACTTCGGCCGAATCATTAATCATCTTCACATCAAGTAAATGAAAAGTGTAATAAATTTCAAAGCTCTCGGTAAGTTTTTTTTTATTTCCATTTGAAAATATTTGTTCGAATTCGCTCTAATATTATATCAAGGCACAAACAAATTTAAAGCTATATTAGTTTTTTTTATTGAATTTTTGGAGCAATTTTGCTGTAAAAAGAGGTTACAAATAAGTGCGAAACAAATAGATTCCAAATTTATATTATACTTTTAGGCGGTTTTGCACAGAACATTTGGCCTTGAACAATAAAATAATAGAAAAAAAAAAACACCATTGAAACAAATTCACTTGTTATCTATATCATAACGATCTGAGTCACTCTGATAGGTCTTATAATTTTGTTGCAAAAAGTTCAAAATATGTAAAACTTTAAAATTTATATTTAGTTAAAAATGAGAATTTTTGTCTTAAAATTTGTGAATTAAAATTGATTAAATTAAAATAAAATTATACATTTATACATATTTACATATACCCATACCTACACCTTTATATACCACAAACTTTTTTATATGATTCGAGTTTTTATACAGTTTTGGTATAGTATTTCTTATTTTAGTAGTTTTAAGTTTGAAATGATCAAACTATGTACATAAATCATAATGGTTGAAGTAATTTAATGAGCCAGGGAAACTGTTGTGAATTATTTGAGTAAAAGGGTACAAGCTTTGATGTGGATCATGAATTGAATATCGTTAGTGTTCTTATTTTGATTTTGGAATTTTTTGTCGTTTAATTCATATTCCTTCTTTGTTGAATGGGGATGTCGTTTTGCTTGATTACAGCCATTACAGGTCAACCAGATGTAAGTAGAATGGCTTGTTGAACAATTCTTTCGAAAGGGGGGATGTGGTAAGGAGGGAGAAGCTCTAATGGGCTGATGATAAGAAGGGCCAAGACAATGTTAAGCCAATAATTTTGTGTGTACAGAAACTTCGACATAGGGGGCTACGACAAAAAACGACACTGAGGCCGTCGTAGTCAAGGACGTATTCCTAAGGGATGCGTGGGTGGGATTTAGCCTCGAAGACAATTAACACCGTGTCTTACTTCCTCTCTCTAGGGTTACCATATATTTTTTTTATAGTTCCTTTTTATTATTTTTTTTTATACGGTGCTTTTTCTACATTTTGTTGTTGATTCTTTGAGCAATGGACGAATTCGGTTTCACAAAATTTTTTGAACCAACATAAAGCAACATACCTTCGCTTTTTAAATATAATACGGCATGAAATAAAGCGTAACGACAGTGCTGGGTTACAATGGCAAGAACCACCCCAATCCGACGAGCTGAGCCTAGGCCTAAGCGAGCATGCCGAGCCATTGTACCCAGTACACCCTCCACTCCGGCTGCCAGGACCGGCCTACAGAATCCTGTAAGCTGCAGGTCGTAATGGTGGTGCAAGGAGGGGAGGTTTTTCAAGGACTCGAAATTTTGGTTGTCTTTACATTGTGCTGACTTGAGAATTGTTTATGGATGATAGCCCCTCCCCCTAGGGAGATTTGAAGCAACTTCGTCGAGAGTCCTTGACATACCACACACGGTTCCGTTACACACTCTCCAAAACCGATACTAACACTGTGAATTTCAACAACAACAAGACCTGTGCTGAATGATGTGCTGAATGAAGAATTGATTCTATACCTACATAAGTGTGTTTTTCACTAATACTTTCCAAATCTGATCAATTCAGCTGTCCTTTTCAGTAGAGTTGGTTCGTTCCGGACCTAAGGCGCAAGTTATAGCGATCAAAAAAAAAACATCCGAACAAAAAAATATTGAAGTTATTATTACTTTTCAATTCGATTTGAAATAAAGGAGCTGATATTGGAAAAAAGAAGAGCTCGAAGAAAATGGCAAGTTACGAGATTTCCAGGTGATAAGGCCGTTTTTAACCGTCTTAACAACGAACTAAAGAAAAGAATCTGTGAGTTTAAAAATGATTCACTGAGTAGATTCCTGAATAGTCTTACGGCGGATGCTTCTACAGAATACTCCTTATGAAAAGCAGCTAAGCGTTTAAAAAGACCACAGACACAAAACCCGCCAGTAAAATCTCAAAATGGTAAATGGGTCGGAAATCCGAAACAAAAGGCTGATCTCTTCGCTGAACATCTAGCGAATGTTTTTAAGCCATTCCCAGCAAACACAGCTACAGATTCCTTTCAGTTTGTTGATAGACACGACGAATGCGAAATACCTTTTGTCACGCTCAAAGAAGTAAGACGCATGTGTCAGCATAAGTTGTCTAACAAAAAATCACCAGGGTACGATCTCATAACTGCTCAGGTTTTGAAAGAAATACCTTTAATAGCCTTCAAGAAACTACAATTTATAATAAACGCATGCCTTAAACTAAGATATGTTCCACATCACTGGAAAATTGCAGAAGTCATTGTTATACCTAAACAAGGTAAGCCACCAACAGCAGTAACATCTTACAGACCAATATCGCTTATACCAATCATGGCAAAAGTTTTTGAAAAACTGCTACTGAAAAGGCTTAGTAAAATAATAGAAGAAAGAAGACTAATTCCGAGCCATCAGTTTGGATTTAGAAATAAACATTCCACGAAAGGCACTTGAAGAAAAACAAGTATGCTCGGCTATATTCTTAGATGTTGCTCAAGCTTTTGACAAGGTTTGGCACTTGGGACTTGAGTATAAACTGCATAGGGACCTCCCCAGGCAGTACTACGAAATACTGAAATCCTACGTTACGAACCGACTCTTTAGAGTACGGTACGACCAAAATTACTCGGAACTAAAGAAAATTGAAGCCGGTGTACCACAAGGAAGTGTCTTAGGACCAACCTTGTATCTGTTATATACAAGGGATATTCCAGTGGACATCAACGCTATCATGGCCACCTTTGCTGATGATACTGCAATATTGGTGCCAGATAAATCCGTTACGAAGGCTACACAAAAATTGCAAAATGCAGTCGATAAAGTTAGTGATTGGACGCAGATATGGCGCATCAAACTAAACGAAACAAACAAACTAATGTTATATAAGCAAGTATTGAAACCCGTTTGGACATAATGGCATCCAACTATGGGGCTGTACAAAGAAAACAAATGCTGAACCCATCCAAAAATTCCAAAGCAAGGTCCTTCGTGGAATAATTGATGCCCCTTGGTATATAAGAAATAGCGATCTACATCGTGACCTTCAAATTGAAATGGTTACAGAAGTGGTTAAAAAACACGCTCACACAATCAGCGACTGCAAAGTCACACAAACTCTGAAATGGAGACCGTCCTAAATGTACGAAACAATGTTCGGAGATTAAGAAGAACCAAGCCTCATGAGCTGATGGTCTAAAAGCTATGGGAAAGTGTTATAACTTTAAACTTCCCCCAATGCGATTTAAAAATTAAGAAATAAAAATCATTTGTCGATCTTTCATAGATTGGTCCTGATGGACCGGTGGTTTTAGTGCGGTAAGAGTCCCTCACTACTTGGTACCGATTCTTAACGAGTGTCTTTTGAAGATTTCCATTGGATAAAAAAAAATTCGATTTGATAACCAAGTGATGGAAAAAAAAATTGCCAAAACATTAATTTTTTATGTTTAAAATTCATTTTTCTTATCAGCAAATTAAATTGTATGATTTTATGTACTATACTCTATCCAACAAAAATTGTCAGTACAGGGAAGATAGGACGTTTGCCTCTCAGTCTGGTTGGATTGGCTTGCATACATCTGTCTCAAGTTAAAGCTCTCACAGGGCTTCCGTACTTTGAATTATAAATTGCCACAAATCGAAGAACAATGTGCATATGGTTACCATGGATACCATTTCAAACATATTAAAAAACAGATCCATTTATCTTTTTTTACCAAAGCACACCTTTTCAAATGATTTTGATCACGTAACGCTATGTGAATGTTTCAAAAATTAGCGCAAATAACATTTTTCTTCTTAAAAGACTGAAATCGTACAAACTTTAACTGCATTTTATAAGTTTATTCAGATATACAAACAAACAAACAAGTAATAAGGGGACAATCAAAACGACAACACTTTTAGCTCTCACCTTAATAAATTTTGTTCTCGAAAGCTTCAAAACTGAAAGTTCTTTCATAAAAACCACTGAAAAAGCTCTGTTGTATTGTTGCGACTTGGCAAAGGCAAATCTGTTGGAATGTGATTTTTTTGTTTTATTTCATACAGCGAAGGTAGAAGCGAAAGCGAGTATACGATCAGAATGCTTTTGGCATTGAAAGACGACGGTCATGTTAGAGTGTACGAAATGTTTCAAAGAATTACAACAACAATTCCTGTATGATAATCAGCGGTTTAGTATCTTTTTCAGTGGCAGATTTGTTATTTGAGTGCTGTGATGGTATACACAGGCACCACTGTTTTGAAAAAAGCTCGCCCATAAGCCCTGTACTGACAATTTTAGATTTAGAGATTAGATTCGATTAGATTATCTTTATTAAAAAATAAAAATTAATAATAACATTATACAATTTTTTTTATAAAGATTTTAAAGCATGGCTATAAGCCGTCTGCCGCTTTCTTGATAATTTTACTTTAAGAGATTACAAAAATTTACCAAAAACAATTTTTTGAATGAGTACAATTTTTAAAACTAGTTTTGTTTTTAAAGAAACAATAAAAAGTAAGAAAACTACATTTATGTACAAACAAATTAAGTTAAAAACATTCGTTTTTTTTTTATTTTGATACAAAATTAAAGGAAACATATTATAAAATTTAATTTGAACTTTAACTATGTTTTGATAGACAAAAAAAAAAAAGAAAACATTTTGAGAGTAAACAACAAATTAATATTCCACTTCGGAGAAGTTAAAAGAAATGCATTTTCTCTTATATGAAGATAGAGTTTTAGAATAAAGGAATAGTAACTTATTTAATTTGCGAAAATGGGCTTTTAGTTTAGCTAAAACAAAAATTATCAAAAGTGTGTGTATTACTCACGACAAATTCAAATATGTATTTCGATAGTGGTTTGCGTTAGTTATATACTGTACTAGCGACTTCCATCCACATTCACCATTCAGAACACTCTTGCATTCTTCCAATGTCAGAAAGCTCTTACTGAAATAAAGTCTGCGAATTTCTTGTAAAATGGGACAAACTGCGAGGAAGTGAAGGACGTCTTCATTTTGGTTTAAATTGCACAGAGAACAAACAGGGTTAAGGTCTCTTCGATGTGGCCTGAAATTAAGTTCGAGGATTTCTGTTCTGATTTTAAAGATAAGACTCATATCTGAGACTGAGAGGTCCCTTCTAAAATAATTTTTCACACCCAAATGAAGATTTAAATTTCTATATATAGCCCTAGAAGTTGATCCCCTTGCCTTATCAAGACTCACATGATACATTCGTTCGTCTACCACTGAAATGCAGTCATAGAAAATATTTTTCCAATCCATTACATTGTTGGAACTCAAATTCAATGAGACACGATGTTCCAAGGCAAGGTCTTGCCAGTTCTTAAAAGGGGTATAACCACATTGAAGTGAAACTAGTAACATTCGTTTATGTAGGTTGTTATCAGGTCTTTTCATAACTTTGCATAGAAAATCTGCGCAAGCCTTCAAATTTCTTATATAAATTTGCGGTAAACCGGACTCAACATAAATAGCGTAGTTAGGAGTATTCGTCGGTAATCTAAAATTTTTTTTAAAAAAGTACCTTTGAATTGCTTCAATCTCCTCCATCCATTGGTATCCGTAGACTTCGTTTCCATAGCAGAAACAACTGTTAACTGTAGCATCGAATACTTTAAACTTTGATGTTGGGTCTACAGAGCTATTTTTAAAGAATTGAGACCACATTGTGTTTATTGCTGACTTGGCTACAGACAATTTTTCTTTTATATGAGCCTTGATATTCAGATTGCATGAAATAACGAAACCAAGATATTTTAACTCATTTACTACTTCTAAATTGGTACCATCCAAAGTCCAACTCCTTAAAATTCTATCAGAACGGCTTTGAGTTCTAAACACCATTACCTTAGACTTGGATGAGTTTATTTTAAGATCCCATAAATCACAAAAAACTTTAAGGTTGTTTATTTGTAGCTGAAGGGTTGTTGGGTTATCAGCGAAAATAACAAGGTCATCCGCGTAGTTTTATGAATATATTTCCAAAGGATACTCCTCCTGGAAGATGACTCTCAATATCGTTGATGTACAGAGCGAACATAAGCGGACTTAAAACACATCCTTGTGGGACACCTGTTTCGGATTTAAATGCATTCGATTGACTTTTACCACTGCATACCACTGCAGACATATCTAATAAGAGCTGGTGATAAACTGGAATAAATTTAGTTGAGACCCCAATCACTGAGAGTTTATATAAAAGCGATCTTCTATTGATAGTGTCAAATGCCGCTTTAAAATCTACAAACAGAGCAAAAATTTGATCCACCGTTGAAAGGTTAGCTTGGAAACCAGCTTGAAAACAACTGATTAAGTTATTGCATTGCACCCAACTCGACAACCTGAGATATAAGATTTGAGTAAAAACTTTCCTCAAAGAACTAAGCACTGAAATACCTCTATAACTTTCGGCTAAATTTGGGTTACCCTTTTTAAAAATGGCAGATATCTTTGCCAAGCGAAAACAGCTGGGGAAGGTTTCCTCGGTGAACATTTTATTCAGAAGATCTAGAATATGTTCCAGAAATTCGGCAGTTGAATTCTTGTAAAATTCTATGGGAATGCCATCTGACCCTGGAGCTTTATTGTTTTTCATTTTATTCAGTGCTATGAGCAGCTCAGACATTGTAAATGTGGAGTCTAATTCTGGAACCGAAACGTTGGGAAGTGCAAAACTAATTATATTTTGATATGGATCTGAAAGAAGAAGGTTTTCAAAATAATATGCGAGCTGATCAACACTTATGCTCAGAGCAACTGGTTCACTGCGCCCTCCCAAGACCCTCACATTGCACCAAAATGATTTTGCATCTCTAGAGTTAATGAGATTTTTAGCCAAATTTCTAAAATACAATTGTTTTTTATAGCTGCATAAATCCTTGTAAATTTTATTCTGCTGCAAATAGAGATATTTGAAAGAGTCATTATTTGATTCCCTAAAAAGTTTCAAGAATTTGAAAGATTTGTTTCTACTTTTTTTACACTGCCCGTCATACCATTTAGACTTTGACCACGGTGAGGTGAAACGGTGGCTACTTGCAGTTGCTGACAATTTTTGCTGGACAGACTATAATCCATTATGCCACACAGAATCAAAAGCTTCTCTATATCCATTAAAATCATTCCTGTTGGCTGACCCTGTGCTCGATTTTGTTCAACATGGTTACCCGTTACAAATTCTTTTTATCTGATGAGATGTGCTATGAAAGCGTCTGAAGCCGAACTGTCCATCAGAAAAAATCAGTGACGTTTATTCGAAGGTGCGCAGGTGTTCTCCGCACACCCTACCTAAATCTTAACAAACGCACTTGTCTTTCTTTTTAATATTTTACCTGTATAAATATTCCAAACAAAAGTATGGACACACCCAATCCAAAATAAAATCATTCCATCCAGTAAAAATAAACAAAATAAAAACACCATGTAGACAAGGTGTTCTTAAAATTCAGCGCACCAAGGCAAAGCAAATTCACACACAAAAAAACCTAAAACAAAACCAATACGAAGTTTTTTCTCCTAGGTGTACATATACCTACCCTTATTAATCTATATGACTCGGTCAGAGAATATCAAATAAAGAAGCCAATCCTTCGTACGTTTCACCCCCCAAAACCCATTTGTTTACATTGTTGTATTTGTAATTTCATTTCGTATCGAAGAAATAGATGTGAATTGCAACAACAACAAGACCTGTGCTGAATGATGTGCTGAATGACTAGTTGATTCTATGTGTGCGTTTTGCACTGCTTTTCACTAATACTTTGCAAATCTAATACATCAGCTGTTCGCTTCCAGCTTGTAGGCAAATAAAGTTGACAGCTGAGGATTGACTTCTTTATTTCATATTCTCTGGACTCGGTGTTCAACTTCATCAAGCGCACATTCGTTCTTCATTCGGCAACTCGAAGCAAGTTCATTTCTTTCAAAGAAACGAAAAATTCACCCATCAGGGTGGTGTTCGCTTAACTTAAGCGCACCGAGGTGAAGCAAATCCACATACAAACATTAAAAAAAACAACACAAAGTTCATTTTTCCTTATAGAAATTTAGATAGCAAGGTGTTCAACTTCATCGAGCGCACCACGGTCCTTCATTCTGCACTTCGCTATGCAGAGAGTTCTGTATCTGTTTCATTTTCGTTGCTTTGCGCCAGTGGTGATGGATGGTGATATCCACATTACAGTGCTGGGGGATCATGAAGAAAACTCCTTTGCTTGGGGTTTTTTACAAAAATTAGAAAAAAGGGAAGTTTACTGATTTTTTGAACTGTAATTTTTTATATATAAAAAAGGTGAAAACACATTTCTTTTAGAATTATAAAAAAAAGCAAATAAAGTTAAAATATCATAGTTGATTTAAAAATATATTGAAATTTATTTATAGGCTTTTAACACTTTTGATTTTTGTTTTATAAATTTGATGCCTATTTCAAGGAATAATATAACTTGGTTAACACCTTCACAGATGAATGTATTAAGTTTTCTTTTTCAATAAATAAAAGTAGCCAACATTTTTGAAAATTAATAGGCATATCTAATACTTCCAGTGATTAAATTTACCACGTAAAATTATTTACTGGCCCAAAATGTTCAGAATTATTTAAAACAAAATACAACTTACAAAACAATTATTAAAGAGGTTTATGCAGGGCCAGTTTCAAGACTTGCGGATAAAGTCTCGGATAGCCTATCCGGAATTTATCTGCAAAATAAACTTCAACTTTTGGTTTCAAATGTCTCGGATAGTGATATCCGACCGATAAAGTCTCGGATAGCCTATCCGCCGGTTCAAGTGGCTGTTATAGCCCTTATCCAGAAGATACAAATATTAATGGGAAGCGTTTGGAAAAAATATAGTTTCAGAACATTATTTCGTGGATTTTTTTAAAGAAATATAGAAACGGGCGAATGAGCAGTAAAAGGCTCATGAACTTTACATCTTTATTCAAACATACATATCATTATTGAATTGTGGTCTCTTCTCTATATTCCAAAATAGGTATCGTATTTTTCAAAACTTGCTTGTATTCCAAAATTCTTATTCCGATGTTGTTTTTGGAGGATTGGACACCCCGAATGCCTAACTCGTGAGTTTCTTTAATTCCTTCGGGGTTCATACTGAATTTAAATTCTTAAAATCAGTGACATTTCAAATTAAAATGAAAAATATTTTTACTTTTGACAACGAAAATTTAATTTTCAGTATGTTTTTGATGTTTATTGTTCTTCGCAAACTGTAGCAGCTATATTATTCACTCCAGGTGTAAGTAAGGTTTAAGTGAATTTTTAACCTGTCCTATTAACTCGCATTTTTTAAACTTTTCAATTTAAACTTTTGTTCATAATATTCACTCAAAACGCGCATTAAACTCGGTGGATTTAAAATACATTACAACCGGGTGTAAAATTGCTTAAACTTGACTATACACCGATTTTAAACATACGGAATGTCAATAATTTGACATTTGCCAGCATGTGTTTCCTGTTTGTTGTTGTATTTCAAATTTTATCGTTCAAAATTTGTAAATCCTGATTTTGCGTTTGAAAAACAAATCAAAATAGTTAAATTTTTTCTCAATTAATAAATTGATACAAAAAAAATGTAGAATCGCAAAATAAAAGGTGGTGGTTATGTAAACAATAAAACCGAGCGGGAAAATGATAAAAAAGAGGAAAACGTTTTTCCCAAACCGAAAACATTAAATATTTAATAATCGCGCAGGCCCGCTTGTACATGCGGTACACTCAACGAGAACGCCGTTGATTCTCCATCTGGTCCAGAAATGCATCTTCTGACGACGAAGACATCACCATTTCATTTATAAAGCCTTATTTTGTTGCTTTTATTTTATTTCATCTTTAATAATGTATTTGCGTAAAATCTTCAAATATGACTTTGCTCGGCTAAAATGAGTGAATGTACTGAAAATCTAGTTTACACCCGGGTTAAACTACTTTAACAGCTCATTGGAGGGCAGTTAAAATTGAATCGGGTTACACGCGACAAAGTTTAAAAAATAGGGTTTATTACCGAGTTTAAAGAGTGAATATTATGCGCTTGGATTGAACTTTTGAGACTTAACTCACTTTTAACCAAGGTGTAAATTTAGAACCGGATTAATTGAGTGAATAATATGGCTGTAGGTGTCTAGTAAATTTATCCACCGGTTAGTTTAACCGAGACTTTGACGATGAAACAGAAAATAACTAACAGCAACTTTTTTCTGCTGGATAGTGTTATGTGTCGCATAGCTATCCGAAACTTTAACCGGAACATTTGAAACTGAACCTTAGAATAATTTCAAACATTATTTTATTTGTTTTTTTTTTTTTATTTTATTAAATGAAAAAAGTCCTCCTCCTCTAATAATTGAATTACAGTTCTAAGGTCCTTCATTTTTTTACAAAACAAACTATAAGTTGATGCACTGGTTTCGTGGCAACCTATTCTTATTGGCGCTTTTGCTCTGTTGTACTTTTGCTGACCTTGACTACTTTTTTCAAAAAAAACAAATTTTGAGAAAGTTTTGTAGCCGCTTAGAATTGTTGTTCGAAGTATCTGCTTGTTTTTTGCAGCGACTAAGTGTCCGAAAACAGGCTCGCTTTGGAACGCTGGCGACTGATTGATCTCGAACTACGGTCAAGCATTGATACGAGACTACTGTCTACAGCTCAACATGCCTATTGCAAAGGGAAGTCAGTGGAGACAGCTCTCCACACACTAGTTCGTACCATCGAGTATTCCCTCCATTATAAAGAATTTACAATGGTTGCCTTCCTAGATATAGAAGGTGCTTTTAATAACGTTGATACATCTGCAATCACATCTGCACTGGCTTTTTTGAATGTGGATGGGTCGCTTGGTGAACTGATTAATCAGATTCTTACACGCAGGGTTATCAATTAAAAACTGGGCGGCTTTTCGGCAAGAAGATCTGTCAATCTGGAACTTGGTAGTTAATGAACTGCTGAATAGCTTAGAGGCAGAGATCTACAGAGTGATTGCCTATGCGGATGACGTGGCTATAGCAGTATCAGGAAAACATCCTAACATTTTAAGAGATCTTCTACAAAACGCTCTTAAAAAGCTAACACGATGGGCAGATCGATGCGGACTTGGAGTTAACCCCCATAAAACAGATCTTGTCCTCTTCTCCAGGAAATACAAAATTCCGCAAATAGACCCCCCTTTTTATTAATGGTGTTCCACTAAAATTCTCAGACGAAGCTAAATACTTGGGTCTCATCTTAGATAAGAAGTTAAGCTGGAAACCTAACATACAAGAAAGAGTGAAAAAAGCCACAGTGGCACTTTTCTCTTGCAAAAAAGCCGTTGGTAGTAAATGGGGCCTCCAACCTCGTATTACTCAGTGACTATACATTTCGGTAATTAGACCGATTCTATATAACTTACGGCGTGGCAGTATGGTGGACTGCCTTGGATAAAGCGACACATCGCGACAAACTAAGCAAAGTCCAAAGAACAGCATGTCTATGTACTACTGGAGCACTTCGGTCGACTCCTTCCGCTGCATTAGACACTCTTCTCCATCTGACACCTCTCAATATTTTCAGCAAACAAACGGCTGCTAGCACAGCCATTTTTACGCATATCTACGCAGATCTACGCATTGTATACGCAATTCTACGCATATATACGCAGATCTACGCAAGTAACTTTGGATGCTTATATCTCGAGAACCAGATACCATAGAAGGTTTTGGTTTTCAGTTTTGGAAAGCTCTTGAAAATTTCTCTTGATTTCTGATTTTTCTTGCCTTCTACAAGGCATGGATTCCGAAATATTGCCATCCAAAGACAATAAGGTAAGTAGTTGGTGCAGAAAATCGGTAAAAACACTTTAGTTCGATTATTTCCTCAAACGACCATGAAAAAAATATTGGCTTGGGTGTGTCGATAGGGTTTGAATAGATCTTTCCATTGATGTGCACTGTAATTTATTTTATAAAAAATACAAAAAGTTATCGCAAGTTTACGCATATCTACGCAGATCTACGCATTTCTACGCAATTCTACGCAGATCTACGCAAGTAACTTTGGATGCTTATATCTCGAGAACCAGATACCATAGAAGGTTTTGGTTTTCAGTTTTGGAAAGCTCTTGAAAATTTCTCTTGATTTCTGATTTTACTTGCCTTCTACAAGGCATGGATTCCGAAATATCGCCACCCAAAGACAATGAGGTAAGTAGTTGGGGCAGAAAATCGGTAAAAACACTTTGCATGCGAATATTTTCTCAACCAGACCATGAAAAAAGATTTGGCTTGCATGTGTCTATGGGGTTTGAATAGACCTTTTCAGAAACTTATGGCACGATTTATTTCATTATCTTTGAAAAAAATTCTTTTTTATTTAAAGGGGTAGTAGGTACACGCTTTTCCTCGAAATCCATGAAAAATTTTCTTGAATGCTCGGTTCTTTAGTTATTCTTATCTAACGGATTGCGTCAAAATTCATTAAAACTACCTTGGGTGCAAATTTTTAATTATTTAGAGCTTAGACGTTACAGAAGCTTTAGGTTTTCAGGAACGAATAGGTTCTGTATAGGGAATGTAGAATTTGAAAACCGACAACCAGTTATCGTAGAAGGTTCTTGTTTTGAGTTTTGGAAATTTTTTTTAGAAAATTCAAAAGCCGCAAAAATAGTTACTCACTGACTGACTCTCTGCGTGACTGAGTCACTGATAGTTACGGTTTCTGCGATTTTTCAAGTCCTATGTATATCTCGGAAATTAGAAACGCTAAGGAGTTGAAATTTGTTGAGCTACCTGTGTTTGATTAGCTCAGCAAATATTGTGCGTTTGAAGTTTCTGACTTTATTGCTACTGAAATTAGAGGGGGAAAATCGCCTGAGTTTTTTCCAGTAAAAAGGTTGTAGTGCCGCGAACTTGGGTGGGTACTACTGTTCCCTTTGATTTCTTTGTAGATTCTTATACGATTTTGATTCTGTTTAAAACAATTTGATAAGAATTTGACGAATAAGCAAATCATAATAATTTCTGTGATACATACAAATATCTTGAGTGGATGCTGATTCAGCTTGAATATTTTAATGAGAATGAATCAGACGATTGCAGGTTCCAGCTTCAACAAGCTCTTTAATATTTTAAAAATACACCAACTTATCATCAAGGGTATGCCTAATAGAAATGAGCGCACAATTTTCCTGAAGAGTTTTAGATTTTAATTTAATTTCTTTTTTATTTTATTTATTTGTTTACTAATTATAGTTGTTATTAATTTAAAAAGTCTCCAAAGTGCTTTAACAGTTTAATGTAAAGTGTTGTTAGTGCTTTTATTCTCATATTTCCTCAGTAGTTATGTGATTTTAGAAAAATATATGATTAAAATTTTTTCAAAATATTAAAAAATAATATAAAAAAATGTTCCTAAACGATTGTTTTGTGAAAACTTTAGTTTTGACATTATTTGTCTTCTACTCAACAAATGGATTTAACATCTCACCAAAACCGAACTTAAGTTTATGGCAGCCGAAGTTGCGTGTATGGAAAAAAACTGAAAGGAGCTCATATTTTGGATTTGCAATCAATCTGAGGAAATCAAGGTAAACAAAGTGCTGTCGAGAGGGGAAGGGCAAGGTTGAGGACGATAAGGGTGTGATAGAGTCTACTTAGATTGGGAAGAATGAGACTGGTCTCACAGCAGTTTTTTGACAAGACAAGTGAGCGGTCAGAGATCCCCCCACTTCTCTTGTCAAGAAACTGCCGTGAGACCGGTATCAATCCTCCCAATCTAAACACTGTCATAGGGAGGGGAGGCAGCCACAATCTTTTTTTATATAGCATTAAAGGAAAAATACGATTATCAACAAAAATTTTGTCATCTTTCGCAATACCTAATGTAAAATTGTTACCTAAATATTTAAATATTCACAGTTTGATTTCAAATCAAACAAAAAAGGAATACAAAAGAAAGCTAGGGTTACCCAAGTGTTACTTTTTTGTAGTTTTACTCTCGTTAGATGTGTGCATAATATATTAATTTTGTAATCTTTTTATCAATGAAATGATTGAAAGTGTCCCTAGGCATATCTCTTTCCGAAGACGAAAATTTAGTTATGAAAAGTTGTGTACTTACTATTTATTGCGTTGTTGAATAAATTCAAGTTTCATGATATTTAATTAGAGGATATTTTGTTTACTTTTGTTTTATAATTATCAACAATGTGTACTTTTCTTTTTTCTTACCATTCAATTTGTTGTGTATTGATATTGATTGTCAAAAGTAATATAATAAATACTTGAAGAAGAAATTTAGGGCGGTATTCACCGAGCACTCATAAACGGCTCCTAAGTTTATGAGGCTCCTAAATCAAATAATATTTGTGCTATTCACCGACCACTCATAGCTCTTTTTCGAACTTCGAAAATGAGAACAACTCTCTCTTCCCTTGGTACCCCCAAACTGTGAAATCAAACTGTTTTCAAAAATTACCGCACTTTATCGGTACTTCTTGGATCCTTAAAAAACTGAGTGTTGCATGCACATAAATAAATTCTTTGTGACTGCAGTGATTTTATTTTCTTTCCACTTATTTTTTTAGTTTAGTCTCGGGGTGAAGATCATTGCACGTTTTAGTTTATTTTATAGGGACATGTTCTTACTTTACTTTTTAGTTTCGTTAATTATTTGTTCGTACATTGTCTACCACATTGGCGAATCCAAAATGGACTCGTTTGCTTGAAGGGAAGATAGACGTCAAACGATGGTTTAGGTGCCAGTTATAGCTATCATTGAAACTCATCATTGAAAACTTTAATGATTGATTTTGAGACGTTTAAAAAGCAAAATCATTCATTATGTTGATGGACGATTAAAGCTCAGGACTTTATTAATATTTCTAGTCAAAAAAAATTTCAAATATGCTCAACTTTTCACAAAAATTGACTTTTGATTTTTCAATGATCATTGGTAAGGTAGTTCAATCATTGAAATAAGAAAAGTGTTTTTATGTAGAAAGTTGGGCCTATTTGAATAATTTTTTTGGCTAAAAACATATACTAAGTCTTAAGCTTTATCTGTCCATCAAAATAATAAATGATTTACTTCCTAAACGACTCAAAATCAATCATTAAAATTTTCAATGATGAGTTTCAATGAGAGCTATAACTGGCACCTTATATTAGCTGTGTTTAATGGAGAAAAACTAGATCAGGGTCCAATTCTGCGAGAGTGTGTTTTTCTGTGTACCCAGAGATTTGTGCACACATCAATTTTTGAGATTCCGCAAGAGTGAGTTTTAATTTTTTGACGGATATCGCATGCCACAATCAGTCAAATTTATTCACACTTGTTTTGGGTGTGAATAGAATGAGTATACAGAAAATCATTCACCCTTCCGGAATTGGGTCCCAGAACAGTATAAATGTGTGAAAACTGTCAGAACTTTCAGATTTTAGCAAAAAGTACTTCTGAGATAAATTTTTGCTAATTATTATCCCAAACAAACAAATCAACTGGTACTTCGATATTTCACACTCACTTGCTCCACCACAAAAGTAGGTGCAGGAAATATTGCTCTTAACTCTTCTGAAAAACACATAGTGATAGAATGAAGAACAGTTTGGGGCAAGGTTTGTACTCATGGAACACACAATCCTGTGCTTATCTGTAATTTTCATAATATTCATAAATATTCACTATTATTGCTTGGTGAATAGGTTTATGAAGCTCTTAAGTTATGAGCGTTCGGTGAATACAGCCCATAATAAGATTTACCTCAAATCTCGGAGATTTACCATACAAATTTATTTCGTAAATCTTGAACATTAGAAATTAATCTTGTTAAATCTTCCTAGGACAAATAGTTTTACAAATCGAACTAACCTATTCTTACATGGTGCTGAACGGTTCATTCGAGACTCGTATTCAGCTCTTCATTGTATGACACGAATGAAACAATATATCTCATTCGCACTTCATAAGAAATATTGAAACGCCATTTGCATTTTTGAAGGTGCTGTCAAATTTAAGTCGATGGAAACACCAAAAACATTTATTTAATCTAAACTCAGATAAACCTTTGGTGGAAGCATACCATTACATGGGAAAGCAGTTTGATATGTTCCATTAAAAAAAACCAGCAAAGTACTTGCAAGTACTTCGCCACCTCCAAAGGAAAACACCTTATGCTATGTTTCCAGTTTATCTCAGTTCAGATTTAATAAATCTATTCGGTGTTTCCACCGCTCAAAAAGATTTAAAATAGATTTACTTTGACAGCAACTTTAAGAAGGCAAATGGTGTTTCAATTTTTCTTATAAAGAGGATTTAACGATTTAACGATTTTTTTATTGAACATTTATATACAATTTGAGTTAACTTACGACTATTAAATACATTGAAGAATATAAATCTTATGGCACATAGGGGGCCTATTGTTATACATTGGCTTAGATTTAATAGGAAATATAAGTATATATTATACATGTCAACTTAAAGTTAAAAGTCGGTTGACTTTGATGCTCTCGGGGTGTTCCGTCCCGGTTGTCCCTTGGTAGTTTGGGTGTGGTTTGGTGGAAAGGGTTGGCGTTTAGCCACGGCTGTAGGCTGACCCTGTGTCAGCGTAAAAGGAAACGGCTGCTTCGTCGTTGTCGGTGAAAATATTGGCATCCAGGGTCTCCATTACACTGAGGTACCTCGGCTCGGGATGTCGTTGCTGGGTGGCCATCCTTCTCATTAGTTGATTCTTATAAAGAGGAAGTAAGATAGAAGGTTTCATTTATGAAGAACTGAATTCAGCCATGAAAGAATCCTTCAGCGCCATATAAGAAAAGGTAAGTTCGATTAGTAAAAGTATTTGTCCAAGGAAGATTTAACAAGATTAATTTCTAATCTTCAAGATTTTCGAAATAACTTTGTATGGTAAATCTTCCAGATTTAAAGAAGATTTGAGGTTAATCTTATTAAATCTCAGATATGCGTAAGGTGGAAATGTAGCATTGGGTGTGTTTTTTTTTTTTTGCAAGCCCAGGGGAATTGGACAAAAAAAACGACATCGGGACTTAGCGACGCCATTACAAAAAAAAAAATGGAGTTTCCATACAAACTATCGATAACATTATGAAATTCGTGCCGGTAACACAGTTTCTATCTGGGCTAATAGGCTTTTCACACCAAAACCCAAAACCGGTTTTCGGCTTAAACTTTTCAAAAACGCGAAAACCATTCACACTGAAAATTACACGTTTTCGTTTGACATTCCAATTTTGTTTACACAAACCACTCACAATTGTTTTATTTTCTTCCATTGTTTTGAAATAAAATCGGTGATTTATTTTATAAAGAGGATCCATATGAACAATTTGACTTGCCACAAACAATTATTTATCAATTTTAAATAAAATATTTTATTTTGAGATTCGAATTTTATATTTCAGATGACAGAATATCGTCAGCTGTTTTCAATTTTTTTTTAAAGCACCCCATCAGTTTCTTTTTTGACACTTCAATAGGCGCTGAACTTATTAAAAGGTATGTTTGTTTTGTTCATCTCTGAATTCCAACATGTTTTCGACTGGTTTTATATAAAACTTGTGTTTTACGAAAACCTGAAGCTACAAAAAATTTATGAGAAAACTTGTGTTTTCGATTAGGTTTTTCTCCAAAACCGATATTTTCGCGAAAACCGCGTTTTGGGTTCGGTGTGAAAAGGCTATAAGGTTAAGCCCCGAAAATTCTCTGGGCATTTTTGAAGGTTCTGTCAAATTTAATCTTTTTTAAATCTTTTTGTGGGGTTGAAACACCAAAAAGATTTATTTAATCTAAACTGAGATAAACCTTTGGTGGAAACATAGTGAATTGGGTTTTTTCCTTAGAAGATGAAATATAAGTAAGCGCCATTGTTGGAAAAAACTACGGCATTTTGTATTATTGTGTTAGCTCTCACAAACACAAAAGTATTCCAACAGGGATGGAGTGTTTTTTGTTAGCAACTTACTAGGGCGCCGTTATAATCATTTTTCATTTTCCGGATATATTTTTCTTCTCAGTAATATGTTTAAAAAACATACTTACTTTTTTATGAAAAGTCTCTTGGGCACTGAGAACATTTTGTAATATCTATTATTTTCAGAATATAAAGATAAAAACACTTTTAGTTTTGTTCTTTATTGTTCTTGGTGAAAAAAAAAAGTATGCCATCTTAATTCATGATAGAATATGATTGTATGGGAACAAAAATTTTAAAATCGTTGTAGCGGTTTTTTTTTAAATTAATTTTTTATATATAAGATTCTTAAAACATTTTTAAGAACAAATTTTGGTATGCAGATTTAAACTATATATTTATGTGTATATAAAAACAAAATTTGAAAAAAAATTGTCAACCCGTTTTTGAGATATCGAATTTTCAAAAAAACATTTGAAACTTTTTTTAAAATCCAAAAACTTTTTTTTGAAAATTTTGATATGCAATATTAGGCGTTTTCCTTTGGAGGTGGCGAAGTACTTGCAAGTACTTTGCCAGCTTTTTTCAATGGAACACATCAAACTGCTTTCCCATGTAAAATGTATCTACTCGCGCATGAGAGCATGTGCAGTTGGTAGTACTAGATTAGGGTTTTCATCTACTCGCAAGTACTTCGCCACCTCCAAAGGAAAACGGCTATTATTTAATCTTATCTGAAATTTGTATATAAAAAAAATCATTTGAATCCGTTAAGCTGATAACGAGAAAACTCAAAATAAAAAAATACGTTCTATGACAGGTACTACTAACAGTTGCTATGTGTAAGATCTTATAATTTTTGATGGTAGATCGTACTAATTTTAGTATATTAAAAAAGTTTAATCAAAATCGTAGGAGTCGTTTTCAAGCAAAAAAATATTTTCCTTTGCGGTTTTTTCACTTTTGTATGGAAGGTACCGCTATTTTTTCATAAATGTAAAATTTTTTCAAAAAATATTTTAGAGAATACTAAAAAAGTCTTAAATATCGAGTTTCAAAAAAATCTATGATGCCGTTTTCGAAATATTTGATTTTCCAAAAAAAATTTTGAAATATTTTTTAAAAATCCAAAAATTACTTTTTCAAAAATGTTGGTACACAAAACTATTAACATTTTTTGGAAGCTTCTGTATAAAAAAAGTAATTGAAATCGGTCGTACCATTTTGAAGAAAATCAAAAATAAAAAATGGTTCCTTGGGAGGTACCATTAATAACCATTTTTGAGAAATGGTTTTCCACCCAAAGAAAGCCTTTACTAAAATAAATTTATTGAATTTTTTTTAAGAAAAGTTGTCGAGCCGTTTTTGAGAAAAATACGATTATGTAAATTTGCCAAAAAAAAATGTATGACAGGTACCGTTATTTTTTGTTCTAAAAAAAATGAAAAAAATGTGTCGGTAGAATCACCAAAAACCACTAAGTACCAAGTTTGAAGAAAATCGATTGATCCGTTTAGGCTGTAGACCAGCCATACTCAACCCTTTTTTCATAAGGGCCACAAAGACGTTTTAGCTACGTTGTCTCGGGCCGCAATATGAATTATTTTTTGCATTAAGATGTAAAGTAATTTGGATTGAATGATTTATTCAATCCAAATTATTATATTTAATATACAAATTAATTTGATTTCTGAAATTAAGAATACTTCTTCAAGATCTGGCTTGTTCCTGTATCATCATCATCATCATGCCCTGTAACCCCGGCTGGGGAATTGGGCGTCAACAAAACGTCTCCATCCTTCCCGGTCTGCTGCAAGGTATTTTCACTGTGGCCACGTCTTTCTCTGGGATTTATGCTCACCTAATTCGTTTTTTTTTTCTTAACACATTTTTTGTAGGATTGGATATCTATTACCTGAAGTAGAAGGAGGAAATTTTATGTTGTGGTCACTCATTTCACCGTCTTATTGTTTTTTTTTTTTAGTTTGTGTCTTCACTTTTGAGAGCAAAACCTTCTCAACATTACTTGCAACTTTAGTTCAATCAGCTGGAAAATCAGTGTCTGTCACACGTTGGCAAAATATTTGCTTTGTCATAGCGTTTTCGTTTGGTAATCCAGAAGAACTCTCCGATTCCAGAATGCCAAGCGAACAAGTTGCAACACTTTTATTGATTTTGAAGTTTGGGTTTGGTTGTACTTGTGCACTTGATTGTTTCATTTGGGTGACGAAACGTTCACACAGCTGTTATCTGAATACTGATATTCCCCAATAACGTCAACGAATGTCTCCACCTTGGGTTTTTATTTTGAATAAACTCCTTACCTAAGCAAAAATTCTACAGCAAGGTATGAAGATGACGATAATGGAGAGAGTGAAATCCACTTTTTTTTATAGTTGTTTCCTTTTTATTAAAAATGTTAGTATAATGAAAATGCACAAAGCCAATTCCAAAATTACCTAAATAACAAATTACATTTGACATGTTTGACGTTTTAATTGTGCGCATGTATGCGTGCTTCTGGTTTGGATTCTTTATTCAAATCCAGAATCACTGCTCTCTTCTTTTCAGAAGAACTGTCTTCTAATGCCAAATGAACCTTTTCAGAAGCATATCAAATGCTGCCGGACGCTACGGGAGGACCAAACGAAAACGCTATCAGTCATTCTTGAAAACGAAAAGACAAAGTGACATTTCGTTTGTCGATAGAGTTATTTCCACTTGTCTTTCAAATTTGATATCTTTCATTGACAACATCCTTTGTTTGGAAATGTTTCCTATATCATATCATCCAAATGTTCAGTCTTTTTTGTGTGTTATTTCCAGATGGATTTAGGCGCTTTTTTCAAATGGCTGCAAATTTTGATTTATGGTACCATAATTCAGTTTTTCTATGAAATCTCATATTTATGTAAATATGCCAGGTGGGCTACTTAAAAAGCTTGACGGGCCACATGCGGCCCGCGGGCCGCAGGTTGAGTACAGCTGCTGTAGACGAACAGACAGACAGACAGACAGAATTTTGCCACCCACTTTTTTGGTGTTCTCTATCATCGTAATATCATGTTTGATTGTTATCTCAAATTTTTTTTTTTGCACGAATCCAAAACTTGCCTTATAGTACCTATAATCGCAAGTAAAAACTCACTTGTTAAAGGAAATGATTCTTGTCCACCTTATTTTTGCTTTGTTTACACTGCACTTCGTATTTTTTTATTGTAATTAGCAAATAAATACACAATTTCTAACAATTAATGATTTTTCAATGTTTTTAGCCTTGTATCACTTTTGGTTTACTTTTTTTCTTCCATTCAGTCACCGACTTGACAATTCGTATATACAACTATCTGCCGCATTCACTTACACTGTATATGTGATATACACCAGCTCTTTTAATTTTTCTTCTATCGTTTTTTCAATGAGCATACTTTGGTTCTGCATATCGTGATCCAATAGAAAATGATGTGGCAGAAGGTTAATAGGTTTATATACCCGTCTCATCTTTTTGTCTTATACCCCGTTTACATGGGCGGATCGAAGGATCGGATTAAATCCGCATCAAGATTTCGATCCAGGTATATGACGATGTCAGATCGAAAAATTAAATTCAAATGGAATCGAAGGGATAATTTTGCTTTTATGTGTATTAATAATCAAGCAAAATAAATAATAAATTTCAATCATAAATATCACACAATACTCCACAAAAGGGAAAAGAAGCTAACAATTCAATCCAGGTTTACATGGACCTAAATCCTGATTCATTTAGGATTCAATTCTCCATGTAAACAAGGTATTACGTTTGTTTTTTTTTTTTTGTCTGTGTGTCTGTTCTTTTGCCTCTTTTCTTTGCACTACTAAAACAATTCACAATAGTAAATAGCCTCCTACCCGCCAGAGTAAAAACTTACTTTTGGATTAATGAAATAGATCCAGATAAAAAGCAGGATCTCATGTCGTTTTTGTAATTACTTGTTAAAAATTGTTTGGGATCAGATCAGGTGGAGAGTAAAATGCAACTTAAATTAACTATAAAAAAAAAATAAAGTGAAAATAATGGATACATATATGTATGTAGCTTTAAAATATTTCAAAAATAAAGAATCAAAAACTCAAGAGCCATTTTTGTGATGCGCTTTTCCCTACAAATACATAACCCTATCCTTTAAGGATTTAATAAAAAGAAAATACCAATCTAAAAAAAAAAGATTATTGTGACATCACAAAATCTTCAAGATCTGTTTATCGTGACTAACCCTAGATAATCTGTCAGTTGTCAAATTATTTTTTTTTTTAGGGTTACCAACATTTTACCTCAGAAATGGCGGCAAATTCAAATTTTGCCTTAATTTTGGTACACCCTTTGCATAATGAAAGTACCTAATCTCACCTTTTTGTCGCAAATACAATCAAAATTTTCCAAATAAGTATTCGCCAGTTTATAAATAATGAAAATCCCTCACCCCGAGAAAATTCCAAAAAATTAGTTTTTTAGTGTAGAACTTTATTTAGATATCGCCTGGAAAGAACTATAAATTTGGTTCACTGCTTTGTTGTTTTAGTTAATAGCCCTATTTCTTAGTGCAGTTTCATCTTCGCTTGAAGTAAAGTAGCATGTTAAATACAACAACAATATGGAGCTATACTAAATTATTGTTGTTGCATTTAACATGCTACTTTTTTTGGAGGGAAGATAGGGATGCACTAAAAAACAGGGATAATATTTCATATAAATTACGTTATTAATTACATTAAGGGTATTCATGCACCAGCCTTAAATCGTCGTAAATGTAGTAAAGTTGTAAATTGCGAAAATCTGGCAATTGCTCCATAGAAATTGTGACAGATTTATGAAGTTTACAATTTTCCTACGTTTACGAAGACTTAACGTGGGTGTATGGATGCACTTATTTTATTTTGTTGGAGAAGCAGATTTTATGAAATACATAGCAATCGTTACGATTTCCAATATTTTGTATTCTAATGTATAGGTACACACAGTTATCTGTAGGTACCTACTTTTTTTGCAGATCCATTGCCTGGCGAAAAGTGTTAGGCGAGTTTGCGCAAAATTGTGCTGAATTTTACAAGTCACAATCATAATGATTCATATTAAAAAAAAAATGTATGTACCTATCAAACTGTAGAAATTGCCAGTTTTAGGAAGTATAAACGAATTTTTCCAAGCCCCCTCCACTATCGTTTTTGAATCTACTCATTATGCACTCTACAACTACAGATAAGGAAAATGACATTTAAAAATTCAACCACCCGATAAACATGTTAAAAATTTTGTGATTAATCTTATGTTTCATTATGTTTAGTAATAAATGACGTGTATTTTATTTATATAATGAAAGATAAGGTTTTGAGTTCCAAAAATAATAAAACTTATCTTGTTTCTTAAAATATTTATTTTTCAACTATAGATATTTATTAATCAATTATATATTAGCTGCGTTTTATTATCTCTGGGTCTGGGTCGAGGTTATCTTTTAACATGCATTACAAAAACAACATGGGATCTACGTTTCTATCGAGGTTAATTTCAATAACCCAGATAGAGGTTTTCACTCTGATCGGCAGAGGGCTTTTTACCATTGTGAATGGATGTCAGCGATTTGTCAGCAGTATCAGGAATAGAGAGGAAAAGAGACAAGTGCTTACATGAAAAACAAATAAACATAAGAAGAAAAGAGACTGATATACAGCACTGCTTTTGCACTAACCCACATCGTTTTATTTTCACGAGGTGAACCATATGGGTTATGAGCGATAATAAAACGCGGCTATTATCTCTTTGCTCAGTTTAATTTTGTCATTGAATTTTTTTAATAGTTATTATTTTGTTATTTTTAGTCCTTTTTGGTTTTTATTTATAATTTTTCCTTTTTTTATACTATTATACCTACGAGTATTCTATTTCCTTTTTTACTTGCGATATAGGTACTATAGGGCAAGTTTTGGATTCGTGCAAAAAAAAAATTTCGAGATAACAATCAAACATGACATTACGATGATAGAGAACACGAAAACAGTGGGTGGCAAAATTCTGTCTGTCTGTCTGTTTGTCTGTCCGTACCTCAACCTACAGCCTAAACCACTGAAGCGATTTTCTTCAAATTTTGAACTTAAGGTTTTTTTGTAACTCTCCAGAGGGGAAATTGAAATTTTTTTTTAGCTCAAACAATAACGGTACTTGCCATACAATCGTTAAGGAAAAGCTTATTTATCTCAAGAACGGCTCCAACGATTTTGATAAAAAAAAAATCAGTGTATTATTGTAGATATGATGTACCTTTTAGTAAGAAAAAAAATCACCAAAAACATTTATTAACGGTACCTGCCATATAACGGTTTTTTTGATTTTTGATTTTCTCATTAACCGCTCATCCGATTTCAATAAAATTTTTTGCACAAAAGCTTTGTTGGAATATAAATAATACTGCATACCAAAATTTTTTAAAAAATAAATTTTGGATTTTTAAAAAAACATTCAAATTTTCTTTTTGAAAATTCAATATTTCAAAAATGGGTTGATGAATTGTTTTGAAATTTCAGTTTTAAATGTATATTAATATATACTCAACATTGGCATTACAAATTTTTTTTGAAAAATGTTACAAAAATTTTATATATAAAAAATTAATTTTTAAGAAAACGGCTCCAAAGATTTTAAATATTTTTTTTTGCATATATTCATATTTTTTTCAAGTAATCAAATGGCATACTTTTTTTTGAGCTCTAAGTTATTTATCAGGCTGTTTATACAATTAAAAGATCGATTTAAATGCTTTTTATACTTTTTCTATAATTACTTGAATATTTTTTGAAGTTCTTAAGTTCCACACAACTTGAACATAAGAGCAAGTACGTGCGATCCAGTCGTGCATTTTATTCAGTATTAAAAGAAAAATTGGTACGAGTATTTTTAGTTTTATTATTTTTTCTTAATTTGTTTTGACTGCACAGACAAGTTAGTTGTTTTGAAGGGCCTACTATTTTTATCGCGAAATGGTAGCATTAATGAGATTTCTTCTCGGGCGATTTTGAATGTTTTGTCTGGCCTAAAGGAGGGTTTTAAAATTTGTAGGCTCAATGCACGTAGTTTGAATACTTCAAAGATGGATTTTGTTCGCTATCTTTTCAATAATGGAAGCATTGATCTTTTTTGTATTAATGAGACGTGGTTCAAGGAATACATTGATGACTCTTTTTATAATATACCTGGTTATTATTTACTGCGGAATGATCGAATCACTTGCACCACAGGTGGTGGTATAGCAATTTATTATAAGTCATCCATCAATTGCAGAGTCCTTAAATAATCTATTGGCTCTGAAGTGGAGTACATCATTGCAGAGGTTTATGATGGAAATGTTAAAAGCTTACTGTCTTGTGTTTATGTACCTAACAGAAGTGTATCCCCTGAGTCCTTTTTCTCCTCGCTTTCAGATTTGTCTGCTATCTACGAACATGTCATTGTGTGTGGAGATTTCAACGGTGATCTGTTGTTAAGGGACTCTCTTGCACATCAGCTGCGGGATATGACTGCTTCTCTAGGACTTAGCATTTTTAATTCGTATCCTACAAGATATGGTCCCAACCAGAGACCAAGTTTACTCGATCTGCTCATGGTTGCGGAAAAAACATCCGTCCTCGTGTTCGATCAAATCTCACTAGGTGGAATTTCTGATCATGATATGCTTTTCTGCACTTATAACATCGACTTTTCTCATCAAAATGTTTCGAGTTCTTTTAGCTTTAGAGATTTTAATTCTACTGATTTGAGTGCGCTTCATGTAGCAGCAAATTCTTTTCCTTGGGGAGCTTGTAGATCAATTCGTGATCCCAACGCAAAACTTGAATACTTTCAGACGTTAATTACTGAACTATTTGATCAGAATGTTCCTACCAAAACCGTCTTTGTCCGCAATAAAGATTGCCCATGGTATACGTCTGATGTCTTACGTGCAATTAAGAGTAGAAATAATTACTACAGCAAATGGAAACACTGCCCTAATGGAAGAAACTGGTCTGCTTATAAACTTGCTCGGAACAATGCCACAAAAATTCTACGTATTGCCAAAAGCAATTACTTTGGGTCTAAGCTAAGTACTTCTCTTTCTTCTCAGGTACTCTGGCGCAATATTCGTGAGATTGGAATTGGGAAAAGGAACATTGACATTTTTCTTATATAAACCCTGATGAATTAAATGACTACTTCTCATCCAACAACACGCAGACACCAAACATTGATACAAATGTCATTACCCATGTTGACACTAGAGTAAAATTTTCTTTTGAAATGGTATCCTGCTTTGACGTTATGCAAAGCTTAGCTGCTTTAAAATCAAACGCCATTGGTGAGGATGGTTTGTCTCAACGATTCATCAAACTTATCGTCCCATTTATAATATCTCACTTGACACATATAATCAATTTTTGCATAATGGCGTCTGTTTTCCCTAATAATTGGAAGATTGCAAAAGTAATACCTGTCCCTAAAAAGCTCAATCCTGTTTCGACAGGTGACTATAGGCCTATTAGCATACTTCCGTGTTTGTCGAAAGTCTTTAAAGGAGTTTTAGCTAGGCAAATAAAAGCATATATGAAAAGTTATAATTTACTTTTTTGGAAACAATCAGGCTTTAGACCTAGACCTAGTTGTTCAACTGCCATGCTTAATGTTCTTGAAGATATTCGACAAGATTATGACAAAGGTCATTTATCAATTCTTTGTTTGCTCGACTTTTTGAAAGCCTTCGATAAAGTGAACCACAAGATTCTTTGCTGGAAACTTAAAAGGTTTTTCAATTTTGAAAATAATGCTGCTCGGTTGGTGGAGAGTTACTTGGAAAAAAGGTCTCAAAGATAGGGCATCGTCGCTAAAGTATCTCAACCAAGGTGTACCGCAGGGTTCAATTTTAGGCCCAATCCTTTTTTGTGTTTTTATTAATGATCTGCCAGCCGAATGTCTTCATTCTTCAGTTCATATGTATGCGGATGATGTACAACTTCACATTGCTAGGCATTTTACATCAACCTCTGAGCTGGTTTCCCTTTTGAATGAAGACCTCAAAAGAATATTTGACTGGTCAACCAGAAATGGTCTTCTTTTAAATGCTTTCAAATCACAAGCTATTGCAATTTCCCATAATAGTTTTGACAAAAGTATATTGCACGATATCTGGCTATCTAACCATAAACTTTCTCTAAGTGATTCTGTGACAAGCTTGGGAATACGCATTAATGAAAAATTATCTTGTAGTAGTCACATAAATTTTGTAATTGGAAGAGTTTATGGTTGCCTAAGAAAGCTCTGGATTGCTGCTAGTTTCACTCCCGTTGAAACTCGTAAGCGATATATATATATGGAATTCGACGGTATGATCACATATCTGTGTTTTCCCGTGAAATCACAGGATGCTCTTTGATCAATTATTTAAAGGCCAGAAACTGTATTTTTCTCCACTCATTAATGCAAACCAGATCTCCCTTATACTTATACAATAATTTGAACCTTTCACGATCACAAAGATCTCAGAACCTTCTTTTGCCGAAATTCAGATATTTAATCTCGTCCCGCTTATTTTTCATTCATGCTGTGAGGCTATGGAACACACTGCCCGTCTCTATAAAGAGAATTATCAATATGCCTAGCTTTAAAAAACCAATCATGAACTACTTTTCTATGCAGCAATAAACGATTTTTTTTTTTTAATTTTTCTTTATACTTTTAGATTTATGAATTCTTCTTTCTAAATTAATTTTTGTTATTTTGTAATACCTCACTTATTTCAATTTAAAGCATTTTGTATATAATTGTTTTCTTCTTCACTTAATCTGTAATCATCTAAAATGTTTGTACTATAAAAGAACCTTTTCTTAATGTACAATTCTAATTAAACTTTAACAAACTGAACTGAACTGAACATAACTAGCAACGACTTATAGGTACAGTCAACTCCACTTAAAAGAAAAATCTTTTATCTTCAATAAATAATCTATAATGGAGCCTTTTTGAGCATTTTGCACACGTAGAAGTAATGTTTTAAACTTCGTAATTCTGTCTAAATTTGTAAATGAAAATTGACAGATTTACGCAGTTTACAACTCTACTACGTTAGCGACGCGACTTTACGCTCTTCCATGTATATTCTTAAAGTGCCTCTACACTATCCCACAAAGTATTAACTCATGTCAAAATTAAGTGGGAAGGAATTTCATACGACTGCCAAGTTTGTGTGATGAAAATGATTTTTATATTTTGCTTCCACACTTGCAACAAAACAAATCACTTTCACCATAACCTCAAACGCCCGATTGGGATAGAATGTGTGATGGTTTTAGAACTGATCCCAATTATTTTCAGGTATAAACACTTGTCAAATCGTGTCGGATGCGCTATCAATTTGTGTGTTATGGAATTTCATAATTTGTTTGCACACACTAGGGGCGGTATTCACCGCTCATAACTTAAGAACTTCATAAACCTATTCACCAAGCAATAATAGCGAATGCTTATGAGCGCTCATAAAAGTTATGAGCGGTCCTGACCACTCATAAAGTTATGAGCGCTCTCCCCGAAAACTTCGAAAACCTTCGAAGTAACCATTCAAGAAAATTCACTGACTCATTTTGTCGGTACTTCTTGGATCCTTACAAAAATGAGTCTCACATATTGTAATTTCTTTTGTCTTCAGGAATTTTATTTATTGTTTCAATTTTTTTAAGTTCTATTTTTAACTCACGCGGTGAAGATAATATTGCTTGTTTTTGTCCGTTTTGCTATGAAAATTTGAAAAAATAGGATAATAAAAGGTGTAGGTATATAATGAATCTGTTCCGAATAGAAAATTACAGAAAAGTACAGGATTGTGTGTTGCATGAGTAAAAGCCTTGTACCAAACTGTTCTTCATTCTGTCTCTTTGTGTTCCATGATGTTTTTCAGAACAGTTACGAACAATATTTCCTGCACCTACTTTTGTGGTGGAGCAAGTGAGTGAGAAATGTCCCTCACATCGATAATAGTTGCTGAACTAGCCTATTCCGTGTTTGAATGCATTCAGCTCAACTCAAATTTCATACTCTTTTTCGCAGAAAGGTGTCGCTAGCATATATTTGTATTTTTCACTTTTGCACTTTTGTACAAAAGTGAAATGAATGTAGTTAGGCCTTCATACTGTTCGGGGCCCAATTCCACAAGGGTGAATGATTTTCACACATTCTATTCACAACCAAAACAAAAGTAAATAAATTTGACAATCGCGTTATCTGACAAAAACTTAAAACTCACTCTTGCCGAATCGCACAAATCGATGTGTACACAGAAAAAAATCACTTTCCTGGAATAACATAGCTAATATAAACCAACATTTGACGTATATCTCCCCTTCAATCGCACGATTCCATTTTGGATCCGCAAACGTCGTAAACACTGTAGGAACAAAATAATTATCGAAACTTAAAAGTAAAGAAAGAACATTTCCCTATTCAAAATGAACTAAAACATGCAATGACACTCACCCCGAGACAAAATTATAAGAAAATAAGTGGAAAGAAATTAAAATCACTGTAGTCACAAAAAATTTATTTATGTGCTTTTTTTGTAAGGATCCAAGAAGTACCGAAAAAGAGCGGTCATTTTTGAAAACAGTTTGATTTCACAGTTATGGGGTAATTGGGGAAGAGAGAGTTGTTCTCATTTTCGAACTTCGAAAAAGAGCTATGAGCACAAATATTATTTGATTTAGGAGCGTCATAAACTTAAAAACCGTTTATGAGTGCTCGGTGAATACCATCACAGGTCTGTTTGTTATCGTGAAATTTCTTGAAAATTTTCACAAATTCTCACAAATTCCAATAGTGGGATTGTGCGGAATTGCTATTACTGTTTATTGATTTGTTTGTTCAAATCGTACCAATAATTGTTAATTAATAACAAGTGTATATAGATAGAACACAATTATCTCGAGGCCATAAACATTTTCTGTTCAAGATATATTAGAGTCAAAAAACTTTTTCAAAAATATTAATAATTGTTTTTATAAAAAAAAAAACTCCCGGTTGATCTGTTTTTATATTTTTATCAGTTTTTAACTGCGTCAATATGCGTAGAATAAAGTTACCCGAAGTCGATAGCATTTTTTTGCTCTCGAGATTTATTCGATTTTAATGAAATTTTACAACTTGTTTTTTTTTTAATGCTGTAGTAAAAAACCGCTGATAGAATTTTTTTTAATTGTTTGAAATTCTGCATTTAACGACATATACAGATTAATCTATAAAATAAAATCTATCCGAAGTCGATAGCTTTATTCGTTCATGAGATATGGTCCAAACGACGAAGAAAAGGTGAAGGAACGTACGAACGGACGAACGTACATACGTACAAACACAAACATCTTTCTTAAAATGACAGATTCTAGACTGCAGATTCCGATTCTAGAGAGCTGGAAACGTGCAGATAATATGTCAAAATTTTCGATCTAACAAATCGGACCAATTACAATACCTCCAATTGTAAGTTAAAAACATCTTCTTTTCTTGTTTCAGTGTTTTTGTTGGTGCTCCACGTGCTCAATCCACCCTCGACTCACAGCGAAACATCAACGAAACTGGTGCCATTTATAAATGTACCATTGCAGATGGTACTTGTAAACCTTCTTTTTTCGACGTAGATGGTAATATTCGAGTTGAACCTCAATTTGAAACCAACGGTTGTTATGAAACTGAGAACAAAGACTATCAATGGTTGGGGGCCTCGATTGATGGTGGTTCAGAAGACACAGATAAACTGGTAGTTTGTGCTCCAAAACTTGCAGCTATAATGGAACCAGATAAGCTTCTAAATGGAATTTGCTACTGGACTCCTGACACGCAAAACGATAAATTAACAACTTTTAAAATTACTCCACTTCGATTAATAGGTGAGTCAAGCCTTGAGGCTGCAGAAGTGAAACGAAAATTTTCTGGGGTCTCTATATCGACAACGAAAAAATAAACAAAAAGATTGTGGACAAATATGTATTTATGGAGAGTTTAATCAGATATATCAAAATAAATTAAAAACCTGACAAAACTCTTTTTTTGTCTACGTTTTATCCTTTGTGGTGTTAAGGGTTCCAAACAATTGTGTAGACTATGTTCTTCATTTGCTTCTTCGTGCATTTTCCATTTTCAAATAAAATCCAACTGCAAGATAAGAAAAACTGTCAAATTTTCGTCAGGAATATTGTTACCACCAATTAATAGGTTTGTTCCTTTACTTTGAATTTCGGTGATTTTCTGTGCAATTCTGGGCATTTCAGTCCAAAGTTGTGTCAAAGTTCATATAAAAAAAAATATTTTGACAAAAGTTTGGACTTAAACTCACAGAAACCCAAAGTAAAGGGTCAGACCTATTGTGTGGAAAATAAGTGGAGATTGGGATATAGTAATCTACTACCGATTTCTGTTTTATTGACATTTCACTATCGAACCACGTACTAAAGAAGCCAAATCACAGAAATTTTTCATTTATGATTTCGTTGTGTCAATTTCTGTATGAAAATTTTCATTCGCTTCAGCTGCGAACTATGCTTTAAATTTTAATCAATTTTAATAAAAAAAATTTTAAGACTCAAGGTTTTCCACCTTTAAACATTTAAGGTAATCAAGTGATTCCTCAAGAAAATAGGGATGCTTTATATTATTATTATTACGGTGAGCAAGGTCTTAGTGTCCATGTAACGACCAATAATGAAGAGATCATTATCGGAGCTCCTGGAGTCTACACTTGGAAGGGTTAGTACTTCATCAAAATACGTTCGGAAAAGTATATTTGGTTTCTTCGGCTAGTGAATGTTTTTAACAAATGACATTTTTTCATTCTTAGGTTCTCTTATTCGATACCATTCCAATATCAAGAACAGCAACATGAACGAGGATTACACTTCTGTTGTTACTAATCCAGAATTATGGCACCAAAGCAATGATTCATATTTTGGTTATTCAGTTGGATCGGGATACTTTAATAGTGATTATCCAAACAAGATCTATTACGTTGCCTCAGCACCTCAATCCAACGAGCGGTCTGGAAATGTAAAAAGAAATTTTGATTTAGTAAATAGGAGAGTTTTTGACAATGTCATTGCTGTAGGTTTACATTTTCGACATTATTGAGAACAGGGAGGAGGAGGCGGAAGAGACCCAGAATCATACCATTTATAAATTCTACACGTTTAGTGGTTCACAGTTCGGAGAGTATTTTGGCTATGCTGTATTGGCTGAGGACTTGAATGGTGATAGTTTGACAGACCTAATCATTAGTGCTCCGCAGTACAGTTCCAATGGTCATGTTGATCAGGGAGCTATATACGTCTTCATCACTAAAGGAAAGGTAAGATAACAAAAACTCTAAGCACGAACATTTGAGATAATTTCAGCGTTCTATTTTTGTATAAGTTTGTTTTCGAGCTTCAAAAAATTATCAAATCACCAATTGAAGGAATAGGACGCTTTGGAACATCCATTACTAAATTAGGTGATATCAATCGTGATGGATTTAATGGTAAGACAGTTCAATCGTAATAACCGTCGCAACAATAATATTAAATGCAATTTTTTCCCTACAGACATCGCTGTTGGAGCTCCATTTGCTGGAAATGGAACTGTTTTCATTTATTTGGGTGGCTCCAAGGGTCTTCGTGAAATCAGCAGCCAACAAATTAATGTAGGCGAAATTGCAACTCCTTGGGGTCAGTACATGTTCGGACATGGTTTATCAAAAGGTTGTGATATCGACAATAATGGATTTAATGACTTCGCAATTGGTGCTCCCAATGCAGAAGCTGTTTTTGTGTATCGCGCTTATCCGGTTGTAAAAATTCATGTCAACCTTAATACAAGTCGTGAAATTGATATTTTGCAGAAAACAATCAAAATAGAAATTTGCTACAGGATTTCAACAGAATCAGAAAAACTCAAAAAACAAGATATAGACATACGAGTGAATGCGGATCAAAGCCTAGAACGTGTTAAATTTCAAAAAACAAAATCTACTGAGTTATCTTTCAATGCATCGGCCGAAATTGCTAACCAATGCCGTTCGTTTGATGCAGATGTCACCTCCTATATGGCTAATGTATTTAAACCAATTGAATTAATAGTACATTATGATCTGATTAATGGAATCCCAAATTCAGAAGGTAAGTAAATTAATAACCCGGAGACCACACGAGCGAGTACTCGCTAGCGAGTTAGGTACATTCATTAATTGTCAAATCATTCGCCGCTCTACTCGCTTCACAACTTGCTTCGAAAAAGGCAAGCCAGTTGACTAGCGAGTAGGATAAGTTTCGATGTATTTGTAACTCGCTTGCGATTACTCGCTCGTGTGGCCTCAGGGTAAGGGTATTCATAAAACAGCGTAAAGTTGTCGTAAACGTTGTAAACTTTAAAACTTCGTAATTCTGTCGGAGTTTGAATGGAAAATTTGACAGATTTACGAAGTTTACAACTTTACTATGATAACGACGACTTTACGCTGTTGCATGAATACCATTAATGTTTCATAAAGATACGGTGGCGCGGCGGCTTACAGTTCTCGTAAACGTAGTAAAGTTGTGAATTGCTTAAATCTATATATTTTTCTATAAAAAATGTGTCAGATTTACAAAATTTAAAACTTTACTACGTTTAAGGCGGCTTAACGCTGTTGTATGAATACCCGTAATATATGTATTTTTTTTTCTTTCCTTTTTTCAAAAGCTTGTTACCTGTTCCGCCTTCAGAGTACAGATTTTCGGTCTTTTTACCTCTTTCCTCGATCTTACGAAAGAATCAGCATAGAACACATATTATAAGTCAATTTGTTTACTTTCCAAAACTTTCCATTTCTACCACTTGAAGGCCAAAGTTCTGTCAAACTTCATTATAAGAAAATAAAGTTGGACTAAAATTATTAGAAAATGGTGATCAGGTTTATGTAGGATATGGAGTTTCCAGCTTTACAAAGAAATTTAAGAAGGGTTGAGTTTTTAACATACCTACATATAAGCTGTCACCAGCTATTTTTGTACAAGGAGCCAGTTGGCAGTTTTGGGAAGTAGGTAAATACACTTATAAATACTACGTTTTCATTGGAGCTGAAATCAGATGATTTCGCAAATCACAGAAAAAGTGTTTTCATTTGTAATTTCGTTTGACAGCTCATTTCATTTTTGAATTTCAACTGGCTGTTAATCACTTTTTGTTGTTGGTTTTTCTTTCTGCTTCCATTGAGCTTTGACATTTTCGTACAAAACCTTTTCAGAGCTCTTCAAACTGTGGCCAATTGGGTGTGTTCAATAAGTTTTGACTTAATATCCAACCAAATTTCGTGCAAATTTGGTTGAAATTATCTCATTTCGAAGTGTGAATCTGTATGGGAAATGAGATGATTTGGTATTGAATTTGGAAATTTTCAACGAAATTACCTCATTTGGCCGAATGAAAACGTAGTATTACACTTTCATCCAACGTGCGTGCGTCGTAAGTTTACAAATTGTGTAAAATGATAAAACGCAAAAGTTTGCGTGAACGACCGTTTTATCGATTCTGTTAAACGCTGTGTAATTTTATTTATTTATTTAGCTTAATACAAGCGTGCACTTAAGTGTCTACTTAATTCTAAACTTAAATCTAAACTTAATTCTATGGTGGGTTTTTCATTTTTTTTTTTTTTTGCTTGTTTTTTTTTACTTTTACTAGTGTAATCAGTTGTTAGTTAGTCAAAACATGCCAAAAATAAGCAAAAAAAAATCGAATTTGCTGAATTATATGAACAAATTGCCTTTAATGATTTACTAATCTTATAGCCCTTTCACACCGAATCAAAATCTAGATTTCAAGCCAAATACCCTCATCTCTCTCATCAAAAGCTGCGTTTTACTATCCCCGGGTCTGGGTCAAGGTTATCTTTTAACATGTTTGTATTACAAAAACAACGTGGGATCCAAGCTTCTATTGAGGCTAATTTCAATAACTCAGATACAGGTTTTCATTCTGACTATTTACCCTTGTGAATGATGTCAGCAATTTGTCAGCAGTGTTAGGAATAGAGAGGAAGAGAGACATGGTTTACATGAAAAATAAATAAACATGAGAAAAAAGAGATTGATAGCTATTCAGCACTGTTTTTGCACTAACAACCCACATCGTTTTATTTTCACGAGGTAAGCCATATGAGTTATGAGCGATAATGGCCACGTTTTATTATCGCTCATAATCCATATAGTTCACCTTGTGAAATAAAAAATCACTATGATAAATAGCCTCCTGCCGGTCAGAGTGAAAACCTGTATCTGGGTTATTGAAATTATTAGCCTCAATAGAAGCCTGGATCCGATGTTGTGTTTGTAAAACATGTTGAAAGATAACCTTGACCCAGACTCGGAGATAATGAAACGCAGCTGTGTGGTGTGAAAGATTCCAATAGATTTGACAGATTGGATGTGTGACAAAAGAGACGTGTTCAGATTTCGAAGTTATTTTTAAGTGGATAACCTCTCCCAAACCAACATGAAATTGGAGTTTCGGAACGATATAAAAAATATAAAGGTAGAATTATAATAGTCGGAAGCTAATGCCAAAAAGCAACAAAAAGAAGTTTTCCAAACAATAACAAGAGGAAGTGACCTATATTCCATACTTAAATAAAATGAATCATCTCTCCCTTTTTTTTTAAGGTAGAACTAGAATAGTCGGAAGCCAACTTAAGTCGTTGTACGAAACCGAGCGAAAACAAGAAATTTATATGACACGCACATAATTGCGAAGTGGAATTTTTCGTTTAGTTTTCGTTAACTTTTGCCGTCGGAAGTGAGAGCGCTCAACGACCGCTCTTTCGTAAGTGGGCGAATGCAAAATCAAAATGGTGGAAGCAAACTAACAAGAACTTGGCGCTTGGTGCAAAGTTTTCAACTTTTTTTTTCTGTTTGATGAATGAGAGAAGTCAAAACAATTTTCTTTTAATTAATTTATATCACATAGAATTTTAGTGGTTTTGCAAAATAAATAATTAAAAGCTATCACTCTGCGCTGTGAATAAGTATAATGAGAAATTAAACATTGAATAAACTATTATTTATTTTTTGTTCACTTCCAACCACTTAAGTGCATTATGGGCCACTTATGAAATTGACGTTTCGGGAAGCTACTTTTCGGCCGGTTTTGACATAAGCTTCCGACAGCTTCCGCCTATTCTAGTTCTACCTTTAGTTCCTACTTCATGAAATGTCAGTCTCACTTCCGTGAGGTGCGCTCGGAATTGCTCTTTTCTTCCGAAAGCAAAAAATAACGAAACTTGACGAAAAGTAGCAAAATGCAATTATGGGCATACCATATTATGGTTTTCATGAATTCGCTCATTTTTATTCGACCTCTTCAGTGAACTATCGACTATTAAACTTCTACCTTACTGCCTGAACCGAATGCAAGACGCAGCTAGGATAGATTTCAAAAATGCTACAGTAGATGTCAAAAATGCTGCAGTAAAAGTTAAAAATTGATCAACTCTTGCAGCTCCGGCTGCAGCAGTTTTGACATCTATTCCAGCTCTGTCTAGCATTTTGTTGAGGCAGTTAAGGTACACGATAACAGTCACTTTTTACTGGCTTAACAGAAAGGAAACGGAGCTGCAACTGGAGCTGCAGCGGGAATAGCTGTCAAAATGTTGAATACACACAAATTCTATGACGTGAACGCAACACAACACGACGCAGCTGAACAGGTTGGACTTTTAACTTTTGCTTGCAGCTTTTTTGCCGTTTCCGAGCGCAACCGGGTATTGAAGTAAGTTTCAAACTCTTTTCAATCTCTGATAAATACGTAAAGTAATTTTAGCTTCTTTTTCATCATTATTAATTTTTATTTTTGTTTTTATTTTTATTGTCGATACTAAAATGTCATAAAGATGATTCACACGATTTCTTTCGTAAAAAAATGTTAATTTCGGTCTGCTGCAGTTGATGAATTGTTTACTGGACTTCCCCAAATATTAACCGATGGCTGGGTGGGTTAAGCACGAAACTTTCTTCAAAATATTCGACCAATGCAATCAATTTCTTTTGCGGATGATCTTGTTGATTTTCTTGAATCCATCGAGCCCAGGTTTGATAGATTAGGTGTGTTTTTTCCTTGCCCCAATGGGCTTGGACGAAAAAACGACGTCGGGGCTAAGCAATTTACATGCAACAACAACTAAGCCCCTTCGGGCTTAGCTATGCCCAGAGAATTTTCAGAGCTTAACTTTAGATAAAAACTAGGCTACCGGCATGAATTTCATTTCATTGTAAGCCTGGAGGAATCAGACGAAAAAACGACATCGGGGCTTAGCGACGCCATTAAAGAAAAAAATGGAGTTTCCATACAAACTATCGATAACATTTATGAAATTCGTGCCGGTAACACAGTTTCTATCTGGGCTAAAGTTAAGCCCCGAAAATTCTCTGGGCTTAGCTAAGCCCCAAGGGGTTTAGTTGTTGTTGCTTTAAACATGTAAATTGCTTGGCCCCGACGTCGTTTTTTTCGTCCAATCCCATTCGGGCAAGGAAAAAAATACACCTATTGTTGCCAAAGCTATGGATTTTTTTTCCTTACCCTGAGGCCACACGAGCAAGTATACCCGCTAGTGAGTTGGGTATACATTCTTGTCAAATCACTGGCTTCGAAAAAGGCAAGCAAAATGGAAATGTTTCTGTGTTTTTGTTACTGTTAGTGGATGCTTGTTGACTAATAGTTGGTTGTTAATTATTACTATAATTGGTGGATAATTGTAGAAGGTAAGCTGTCACAGTTCTCCTTCAGTTTTGTATTAGGCGTGTTCAGGAAAATGAGATCTCAGAGCCCTCAGCCATCTCAGTCTCGTAAACAGGATTCCTCAGAAATTTTGCTGTCAAATAACTGAGGAAAGAAAATAGTGGATTCGCTTGCTCAGTTTCTGACACTGAGCCGTCTGAGATCTCATTTTCCTGAACTTGCCTTTTGGCTTTCTTTGATGTATTTTTTTGACGCTTGGCTGATATTTTGTCTTCTGAGCTCGTAGTTAGTGAATTGGAATATTGGATTAATCTCCCAGTGAGCATTATGATGTTTTCGTCCATCTTCGAGTTGCAGTTGTTTCCATTCGGCTCATTACCGGTCCTTGTTTTGACTTCTTGGAATAGACCACCGATTTTCAGCACGCACTCATGACCTGCATAAATATCCTTTTTCATGTGAAGTATAGAAAACCCTCAATTTTACGGAGGGCAGTTTACATTCAAACCACAAACTAATCAGGGCAATCTGATTGGATATGTCACTTCATGAATTTGGATTTTTGTGTTCAGTTAAACTTTCATTAACTCATTTTTCTATGTTTTTTTTTAATTTATAGAGTTTTGTGATGAATGTGCTGCAGTCGATCCAGCCGATCTTAAAGTTATTGTTGAAAAAGTCACGTTTACCACCGGATGTAGTGATGTATGCATTGTAGATTTGAAAGTTAAAAGCTTCGGAGTGAGGTGGTAGATCTTCAACATAACCTTTTTTTTTGAAAATTCATAAAATGTCTGTTTTACATTTTTCAGTCCAACTTATATCCTTGGAAGTAGTAAAACGATTTCGGTTAGCTACGAGGTGGAAAATTTGGGCAACAAAGCATACTTGCCTCAAATCAGCATCACATCATCAAATAATATGCCATTCCACAAAATACCACCAACCTGTCATAGTACAATAAACAATATCCTTTTGTGTGATCTAAGTCGCGGACAACCAATGCTGACAAATGTCAAAGAAAATATAACGATTTTATATGATGCCAGTGAAATTGAAGGATCATCAATTAATCTAACTGCTTCTGTATTTGGTACGGGAAATGAAAGCAATCCATCTGATAACGTAGTCAGCGATGTTATAACTTTGCAAGAATTTACAGAAATTGAAGTAAATAGGTAAGAGATTTGTTTTGCAATCACCTTAAATGGCCAATTTAAGATTTTTATCTAACAAATAGCAAAAAAAAAACAACAAATTTGAACCTCGAAGAAGTTTATAATTCAGCTGAAATCGTTCAAATATTCGAAGTGAGAAGCCAAGGTCCAAGTAAAGTTCAAGAACTTGAAATCGCTCTGGAAATACCAATAATTTCTTACAAGTATTACGGATCAACCAAATCAAATTCTGTAATTTATGTACAAAACATCACAGTAGAGGCTGTCTATAATGGTCAGTTGCTTCATGGTGATGAGCATAAAATATTATTGTTAGCGAATGCAACAGAAAACGAGTCACAAACACAAAATATCAATATACCAACAAATGCACAAGGTAAGTCGTGCATTTAGCCTTGTTCATAGTAAATAAGAAAAGAATAGAAACTTTTCAATTAACAACAGTTCTGCTTAAACAAGAACAGTCGTATTTATTAGATTTCCTTAAAACAACTCTTGGGCAGTTTTCCAGCTAGTTATTGTTTGAATATCTTAGCCATCTTCGTATCTATTCACGCACTCCAATTTCCAACAATAACCTTAATATGTCACCATTTTTACTTGCGATATATGTATATATAGGTACATTAGGGCAAGTTTTGGTTTCGTACACAAAAAGAATTCGAGATAACAATAAAACATGAGATTACGATGATAGAGAACACGAAAAAAGTGGCAAAGGTGGCTGTTTCCGAATAAGATGTTTCCGAATAATAAAACGGATGCTTATTTGTTCTTGCTCAGTTTATTATCTTTAAATTAAATATATTTTAGTATATGTACATTATTTCAAGTATTTTAAGAATACTTACTTCGTTTTTCTCTCTAAAAATTACCTTCTTCTCAAATCGGCGTCTGTGGAATGATGACTCGTCTTATTCGTTAAATTCAAAATTGACATTTAGTTTAGGGAATAGATTAGTTCCATCGATTACCGACAGAGTCATCAATCCAGGGACGTTACGTTACAAACCAATGGTATCGTTCAGAAAATAATTACAAATTAATGGTATCGTTCAGGAAACAAGTGTTTCATTTTAAGCCGCAACATCCCGCTCCCCGTGAATCGAAGTGCGAGATTCACCCATGACGTCTAGCTTGGCTAATTTCGAAACTGGTCTTCGAAAAATACCATTTGAAGTGTCAACAGCTGCGGATCGAACTTGCCCATCAGGAGCTGGAAATATTCGTACGATTCTTCCACGTTTCCATTCACCTCTACCCTCCTTACCATCGCAAATCACCACAATATCACCCACCTCAACCTGCCTAGTCTGCGTATGCCACTTCGTTCGACGCGTTATGATAGGAAGATATTCCAAAACCCACCTTTTCCAAAACATTTGTTTAAGCTGTTGTAGTATATGCCACTGCTTCCGAAGATGTGGACCTTCCTTGACTTCTGGAGTCTGTACATAGTTTGGACAGCCCAATAAAAAATGGTTTGGCGTCAAAGGTTCAGCTTCCTCTGTTTCAATTGGCAAGTGTGTAAGAGGACGAGAATTGATAAGATTTTCAGCTTCAATTAAAAGGCTTTGCAGCGTCTCTACTTGCGGAGTCCTTTCCTTGAGCGTGAATGACAAAACATTTTTTACGCACCTGACCATGCGCTCCCAAACTCCTCCAGCTGATGGATCTCCTGGCGTGTTGAAAAGCCATTCAACTCCTCGGCGTATGCATTCATTTTGTATACCCTTCGTCGTAACAACCCAGTCTTCCTTACTTGCTCCCACAAAATTTGTTCCTCTGTCGCTTCGTATTCTCACCGGAGTGCCTCTTCGGTTGATGAAGTTTCGGAGACATAGAATCACTGCATCAGTTGATAAATCTTTCGCCAGTTCCAGATGGATAGCACGTGTGGATAAGCAAGTGAAGAGTGCTACCCATCTCTTCTCACTCCGACGTCCAATTGCTACCTGAACAGGACCAAAGTAATCCACACCCGTATATGAAAACGGCCGAACGTATGGCGTGAGTCTATCAATTGGAAGTTGACCCATTAATGGAGGCTCCGGGACTGCGTAAAAATTTTTGCAGAACTGACATTTGGACTTCATTGACCTTACTAATCGGCGAAAACTAGGAATCCAAAATTTAGTACGTATTGCGCATACAATCGCTTCTTGATTTTGATGATGAAATTTTTCATGATAATCTTGAACTATCAATCTTGTTAATGTGTGGTCCTTAGGTAAAATAATTGGCCTTTTTGTATTTAAAGGAATACAATTTGCATTGTCAATACGACCACCTAAACGAATTATACCATTTTCATCCAATTTTGGTGTCAATTTGAATATAGTACTACTTTTTGGTACTTTATCAGTCGAGGACAAAAGACGTATTTCATTCGAAAAGACTGTATTTTGAACTGTTCTGCAAATAGTAATTTCAGCGGTTGTCATTTCCTTGACCGTTAGCCAAGTACTCGAAGACAATGTTTCATACTCTTCATTATTATACTTTATAGCTTTCATAAATTTTCCAACTGCTCGCAAAACCCAACAAACAGTTTTTAGTAAGCTATGATAATTTGAAAATTTTTCGAAGGAAATAAATGTAGAATCATTGACAAACAAAATAAATTTTGAACGTTTTTCATCGTTGTGCTCATTAGCTGATATGTCTTTTGGTTCTTGTGGCCAATCAGACATCGGAAGTTTTAAAAATGATGGACCTGTAATCCAGGGCGAATCAATTGGTGTTTTTGAAATAATTTTTGGTCTCGTCGCATCATCGGCTGGATTTAAACTGCCTGGGACCCATCTCCAATTTTTAACTTCTGATCATCAAGTATTTCAGCTATACGATGTCCAACAAATTGTTTATAATGACTGCTGTCTGACCTGATCCAATGGACGACGGTTTTTGAATCGAACCAAAGCGTAACACTGATTGGCTTGATTTCATGGCTCTTTAATATTATTTCTTTTAGACGTACTCCTAGAACTGCTGCTTGGAGCTCTAGCCTAGGAATGGATAATGCTTTTATGGGACTGCATCTTGTTTTACCCATAACAAATACTAAGTCGACATCATTTTCATAGCTAATACGCCAATATCCAACAGCACTGAAAGCAACCTCGCTTGCGTCCACGAATATATGGAGTTCGACTTGAGCACACGAATCAGTTAAATGTGGATGGTAACATCTTGGTATTTTAAATTCTTTTATCAACTCTAATTGTCGATACCATTCAAACCATCTTTGGTAGACATCTTCTGGAATTTGTTCCGTCCAGTCAGTATTTACTCTCCATAAATCTTGCAATAATAGCTTGGATTTGATTACAACGTTCGCCAAAAAACCAAAAGGGTCAAAAATTGACATTGTCAGGCTCAAAACTTGGCTTTTGGTCGGCTTAATTCTACCATTCAGAATGGCTGCTGGGACTTTTTGAAAGTTTAAAACGAAACGAAAATTGTCGGTTTTTGAATCCCAGAACATACCAAGAATCTTTTCGGTGTTAGAATCACTTTGGCATATATTTTTTAGATCCGATGATAATGTCGAACTTTCATTTAAGGCATCAAGAAGTTCCGGTGAATTTGATACAAAACTTCGTAGTTCAAATCCTGCAACACTATGAATATCCTTGACTGCTTTCACAACAGTAATAGCCTCGGAGACATGATTGAAACTATCGACATAGTCATCCACATAATGGCGTTCAACAATCGCTTCGAAAGCTCGAGGATGTGTGTGCTCATAATCGCGAGCGTTTAAATTTTTTACATATTGTGCTGAACATGGTGAGCTTGTGGAGCCAAAAATCATTGCAGTCATAATATAAATGTCTGGTAGTCGTGACGAGTCTCCATCTCTCCAAAGAAACCGTTGACAGTTCTGGTCTTCTTTTCGAATATTTATGCGGTGAAACATCTCTTTGATGTCGGCACATACACCAATGCGACGTTCACGAAATCTTTGCAAAATTGATAAAATAGATTTTGGCTGGTATTTATCTGGTCCCTTTAGCAACATCGAATTTAATGAAATTCCATTAATAGAGGCGGCGGCATCGAACACAAGGCGTAATTTGTTACCCTTATTAATGTTGCAAATTCCAAAATGGGGTAAATACCATATGCGATTCTCTCTTTTGTTTACCTCGACAGCTGACAATTTTCGTGCGTAATTCTTTGAGACATATTCTTTAATTTTATTTTTATACCATTCAGCGAAATCATTATCTCTTTCGAGTCTTTTCTCCACGCTTTGTAGTCGTTTCAATGCCATATCGTAGCTATCTATAAATTCCTCTTCATCATTTTTCCATAAGAGTCCGGTTTCGTATTGTCCATTTATTTTTCTTGTCGTTTCACGAAGGATTTTTTCCGCTCTTTTGTCTACTTCGGAGATTATTGGTTGAAATGATTTCGGTGGAATATTTTCAATGGCAAAATATTCGGCTACTTGTAATTGCAGGTCCTTCAAAATGTTTTCTTCGTCATGTCCCACAAAGGATACTAGGGCATCCGAAACGTTTTCTTCATTTGAACCGAAAAGTGTCCAACCAAGCTTCGTATAATGGGCTGAGAAACCTGTGTCAATATTAATAACTTCTAACAAGATTCGTGTGTGGAATTCCAATTAAAATCCGAGGTACAGCATTATAATAATCATCGATTGGCACTTCTTGCAGATGACTGTAGCGTTTTTTCATTTCCGATAGGTAGAGGCTCTGAGCTGGTAATAACAGTTGTTTCACTGTACGGACATTTCTCATTTGGTACCCTACCGCGTTTGCATGTACACCACATATTTCTAAGTCAACGCACTGGGATAATTCATTTGTAGTTTTATCTCCTATCCATCTGAGAGATAATGATTCAGGTACACCTTTCACACCAATTAGGTTTGCAACGCTCTCCTCTATCAAGGATATCTTTGCACCATCATCTATAAATGCAATGATTTCGCATGTTCCTTTTGGGCCACTCAGTTTCACCGGCAAAAACTTCAGTAAAGTCTTTCTTGACGAGGGCTGACAAATAATAGCACCTACGGTTTCACTTTGTCCTCTAGTTAAAACTTCTGATGGTGCTGCAATGACTGTGTTATCACGAGAAGGGGCAAGTGGCAAAACATTTTCAACTTTTTCCTCATCTGTACCATGAAGGAGGCGATTGTGTGGCTTGCGACATGACGAGATGCCGCATTCTCGACGAAACGAACACTTCGAAAGGGGATGTCCGAAGCGTAAACAGGAAAAGCATAAACGATTTGTTTTAACAACGTCCCATCGTTGTGAAATTGGAAGGCTCTTGAATTTAGAACACAAATACAAATGGTGGTTAGCTTTACAGACTACACATTTTATGCTTTTCTTTTGCTGGTCCTCAGATATAGTGTAAAGTGCATTAGCATGTTTTTGTCTTTTGTCATTCGAGGAAGAGTGTGAATCAGAATGTGCTCTTACATTCTTATCAGGCATAATTTCTGTTGCTAAACACATATGTCACATATGTGGCTACCTGTCGTAACCAATTACTGAATTCACTTACACTTGGATGCAGTGCTCTGATAGCGAGTTTGTGCCTAACCCATTCTTCCCTTTTATTCATTGGCAACTTTACTAATAATTCGTCGAGTAGGGTAGGGTCACATAAATGTGCTGAAGCGCCTGCGTTTGTTAAAAATGCTGTCAAGTTAGAGACCATAGTACTGAAGTTAACTATTTCAAAAATTTTGGCCTCGGTTATATTTGGAAAAGCTCTTACTTTGGCCAATTGACTACGAATAAGTATTTCTGGCCGTCCGTAGTGAAATTCTAAGGTGCTCATTATATTGTTGACACTATTTGGGTGAATAAGCAGTGATTCAACGAGTTGTCTAGCTAGGCTGCCTGGACGTAAAGCTTTTTGGAGTCTTGACAAATTTTCGAGATCAGAATATCGATGAATGGCTGTAGTTTCTCTATACGCGACGGCAAACATTGGCCATTCTTCAGGTTGACCAGAAAATAGTGGTAGGTCTTGTAATTTACGAATGGGTGGCTGATAAAACTGAATTGTCTGGGTTGTTGGTGGTGGCAAAGTAGTGGCAGATGTTGGTGGCGCAAATGTATTTTGGTAGGGCATATTATGGGATAAAAAAAGATTGTTGTACATACCTTGATTATAATTCCAAGAGTAGTTGGTGGCGTTGGTGGCGATTTCGGCTTGGTAAGGCGGTGATACTGCGGCAGTAGATGATGTTATATTTGGCAGTATGGCTGATGAAACTGATGTGGTGGCGAGGTGAGGCAATGATACTTCGGCAGATGATGTTGGCATTATGTTGGCAAATGCTTCTTTTGATGGTGGCGGCGAAGAGGTAGCATAATTGCTGGCGGCATGTGTACTAGCGGCATGAGTACTGTTCAGACTTGATGATTGTTGCAACGGCAAAACGGTAGAAGTTGATACAACATTCGGCTTTGTCAGCGTCGCAATTACTTGCTGTAAAATTTGCATTTGCGATTGCAGTTCAGCAATCTGGTTTGTTGTTGCATCAACCACAGTATTATCTAGGTCTAGGTTTTCTTCTATTTCTAGGTTTTCTTCAGATTTGTCCGTCATATTTTTTGTTTTACTGCGTGTCAGCATTAATTGAAATTGGGGCGATTCCACAGATTCTTCTTGGGAAATAATAAAGATGTTTCCGAATAAGATGTTTCCGAATAATAAAACGGATGCTTATTTGTTCTTGCTCAGTTTATTATCTTTAAATTAAATATATTTTAGTATATGTACATTATTTCAAGTATTTTAAGAATACTTACTTCGTTTTTCTCTCTAAAAATTACCTTCTTCTCAAATCGGCGTCTGTGGAATGATGACTCGTCTTATTCGTTAAATTCAAAATTGACATTTAGTTTAGGGAATAGATTAGTTCCATCGATTACCGACAGAGTCATCAATCCAGGGACGTTACGTTACAAACCAATGGTATCGTTCAGAAAATAATTACAAATTAATGGTATCGTTCAGGAAATAAGTGTTTCATTTTAAGCCGCAACAGTGGCACAATTCGGTCTGTCAGTCTGTCTGTTCGGCTACAGCCTAAACGGCTCGATCGATTTTCTTCAAACTTAGTACTTAGTGGTTTTTGGTGATTCTGCCGACACGTTTTTTTTCATTTTTTTTGTAGAACCAAAAATAACGGTACCTGTCATACATTTTTTTTTTTGGCAAATTTACATAATCGTATTTTACTCAAAAACGGTTCGACAACTTTTCTTTTAAAAAAATCAATAAATTTATTTTAGTAAAGGCTTTCTTTGGGTGGAAAACCATTTTTCAAAAATGGTTATTAATGGTACCTCCCAAGGAACCATTTTTTTAATTTTTGATTTTCTTCAAAATGGTATGACCGATTTCAATTATTTTTTTCATACAGAAGCTTCCAAAATATGTTAATAGTTTTGTGTACCAACATTTTTGAAAAAATATTTTTTGGATTTTTAAAAAATATTTCAAATTTTTTTTGGAAAATCAAATATTTCGAAAACGGCATCATAGATTTTTTTGAAACTCGATATTTAAGACTTTTTTAGTACTTTCTTAAATATTTTTAGAAAAAATTTTACATTTATGAAAAAATAACGGTACCTTCCATACAAAAGTGAAAAAACCACCAAGGAAAATATTTTTTTTGCTTGAAAACGACTCCTACGATTTTGATTAAACTTTTTTCATATACTAAAATTAGTACGATCTACCATCAAAAATTATAAAATTTTACACATAGCAACTATTAGTAGTACCTGTCATAGAACGTATTTTTTTATTTTGAGTTTTCTCATTATCAGCTTAACGGATTTAAATTAATTTTTTTATATACAATTTTCAGATAAGATTAAATAATATTGCATATCAAAATTTTCAAAAAAAAAGTTTTTTGATTTTTAAAAAAAGTTTCAAACTTTTTTTTTGAAAATTCGATATCTCAAAAACGGGTTGACAATTTTTTTTCAAATTTTGTTTTTATATACACATAAATATATAGTTTAAATCTGCATACCAAAATTTGTTCTTAAAAATGTTTTAAGAATTGTATATATAAGAATTAATTTACAAAAAAACCGCTCCAACGATTTTAAATTTTTTTTTCCCATACAATCATATTTCATCATGAATTAAGATGGCATACTTTTTTTTTACCTCAAACTGTCAAAAGAGTTGTTTTAGCTAATTTAAATGTCGTATTTCATGCTTCTCTACATTTCTCTCTCATAATTTCCATGTTTGTATATACAATTTTCTTAAACTCGCAGTGTCTTGAACATAAGAGCAAGTACGTGCGACCCAGTCGTGCATTTTATTTTATTTTGCAAGAAATACTAGTTATAAACATTGTACTTGAAAGCAGGTTATAATAAGAGACGTCAAAGTGACCAAGTGGCGCCCAACAATCCATTAATTCAAAGTCCAGAAGCCCAAAAGAAGCAGCCGCACGAAATCCAAAAGGACAAATTTTTGGGTTTGGTTCCAATGAACCGAACAATTTTTTTTAGTTGTATAGATCCTGAGACGACTGTATGTGAAAAAACTGTGAGAAAAGTTCATAATTTCATATCTGATACGATTGTTAACATAACTGTTAAATATAATGTCAACTTGAATGAAGTCAAAAAAACTCTGATAGAACAATGGGAGTTTTTTGTCATAATCTCGAAACTAAGCATTAAGAAGATTGGTGATTTAGATGGGTAAATTTGCTTTGATTTTTCTCTAGAGATTTATCAATTAAAAAATCGATCTTTATTTTCATCAAGTAAAACCATAAACATCACAGGAAGTATGGAGTACATGGATGTCATAATATCAAAGCATAACGATGCTGCCACGCCATGGTTGGTGATAGTCCTAGCGATATTGGGTGGACTTCTAATGCTTGCAGCAATTGCTTACGGCTTGAAAAGGGTAAATTCAAAAGATACCTTATTTTTCAAACCACATTATTTATATTCCTCTTTCGATTTGTATTTCGTTTTTCAAGGCTGGTTTCTTTAAAAGAAAAAGAAAACTTGATATGGATAAACTTATTGAGGAAGAGGAAAAGGAAATATGGAAAAAAGAAGTGGAGGAAAAAACCAAACAGGAAGATTAAAAAGATATCAGAACCGTTACTATTAGTCTCTGTTTTCTATATATTCTTAAATTCCTATAATGCAGTCACCCATGGCAGGGAACTTTTCCACAAACCACTTGCAGATACTAACATAATTTATAATAAAAGCTAAAGATAAGATAATTTTCGTTAAGTTAAATGCTTGTTTAAGACTAAATTAATTAATTTAACTATGGACATAGTAAAAACACAAAACTCTGCCTTAACCATATAGCAAAAAAACTGTCTAACCAAGCGCCTCCATTGGCAATATTTGAGGCAGTAAATTGCCTCACCAATTGCTATTGCCTTTAATAATGCACATGGAGACGCTTTGTTAATGACAATGGCAATATTGCCTAGAAGATGGGAGGCAATTATTGATTTCCATCGTTGAGGCAATAAATTGAGGCAAAATGGGGTTCCCCGTGATATTGAATGGCTTCTTTATTGATGTTTTCAAGGGTAGAATATGAGAACGATATGAGAACGCAAATGAAAAAATAGGTATAGGCCTATAAGGCGTGTTTTGTTGATTTCCTTAATGTAAAAATTAAGATATACTTGACATTGAGGCAAATTTTCCAATGTAAACTCCAACAAGAACAATTTAACTTCACATTTGAACCTAAGTAACTCTATGGCTGAATGTGGAACGTATCTTACTGACTGAACAGAATAGAGTGCTGCAACTGGAGCTGCAGCTGCAACTGGAATAACTGTCAAAAAGTGTCGTACGTGATTTTTTTTACGCGCCCACAATGCAGCTGTACAGCTTTCTGACATTTTAGTATCGAAAATAAAAATGAAAACTAAAATAAAAATGAATAATGATGAAAAAGAAGTTAAAATTGCTTTACGTCTTCATGAGTGATTGAAAAGAGTTTGAAAATCACTTTAACCCACATGTAAACACTTTGTTTTGCTCGCAATTTTGAAACGTCAAAAAAGCTGCAAGCAAAAGTTAAAAGTTGGCCACCTTGTCCAGCTGCTTCTGCAGTTCCGTCTGCAGCTGCGTCGTGTTCTGTTCACATCATTGAATTTGTGTGTATTCAACATTTTAACAGCTATTCCAGTTGCAGCTCCGTCTCCATTCTGTTCAGCCAGTTAATGTTCCCATTAGGCATTTTCCTTTGGAGGTGACGAAGTACTTGCAAGTACTTTGCTAGCTTTTTTCAATGGAACACATAAAACTGCTGAGAAATACTGTGAGGAAGTTCGATGTCGGACGGCTACAGTCGCAGGAAATCGCCAGGTCCTTTTCCGATCGAGTCTCTCGCGCCCTCTTAACTAGTCCTTTGCTGCCAACTGCAAACATCGAGAACCAGTGGAAAAACTGCCAGGAAGCCATCAGAGATGCCGCCTCTGACGTGCTGGGCTTTGCACGACCACCACAGCGAAACCCCTGGTTCGACGAAGAATGCCGGCAAGTACATGCAGCCAAACAACAGGCATACAAAGCGGCGCTGCACTGCATAGAAGGACCAGAGCTGCTCGCGAGCTCTACGAGCAGAAGAGGAGAGAGGAACACAAGCTTCTTAGAAGGAAGAAGAAAGAGCATGAGAAGCGTGCGATCGAGGAGTTAGAGAGATGCCACTGCAGGAATGAAGTTCAGAAGTTTTACCAAAAAGTAAAAAGAACCTCCCAAGGTTACAAGGCCCTAACCGAAGCCTGCAAAGACGACCAGGGGAACATCGTGGTGGAATCGCAGTCGGTGCTGAGGATATGGAAAAATCATTTCTGCAAATTGTATAACGGCGATGACGAACCGAATTTCGCTAACATGCAAATTGCACCATTCAACTTGGACGACGTAGGCCAACAATTCCGTCCACCCGATCTTGACGAAGTGAGGATAGCCATATCTAAACTTAAGTCCAATAAAGCTGCTGGAGCTGATGGCCTTGTGGCTGAACTATTCAAAGCGGCTGGCGATGAATTGGTTAGGAGTATGCACCAGCTCATCTGTAAAATATGGTCGGAGGAAAGCATGCCCGATGAATGGAACCTCAGCATTGTTTTCCCGATCCTCAAGAAAGGCGATCCTCTGGACTGCACCAACTACAGAGGCATCAGTCTTCTTAATATCGCCTACAAGATCTTCTCTGCCGTACTTTGTGAACGCCTGAAGCCATTCGTCAACAACCTGATAGGTCCATATCAGTGTGGCTTTAGGCCAGGGAAGTCCACCATCGACCAAATATTCGCACTACGGCAGATCTTGGAGAAAACCCAGGAGTTTCAAATCGATACCCACCACCTTTTTATCGATTTCAAGGCCGCGTTTGACAGCATCTATAGAGACGAGCTATATAGAGCAATGTCTAGTTTTGGTATCCCTGCCAAACTCGTCCGTTTGTGCAGGATGACGATGGAGAATGCACGCTGCTCCATCAAGGTCGGCAAAGACCTCACCGACACCTTTGATGTCAAAAAAGGTTTTAGGCAAGGCGACGCGCTGTCATGCGACTTCTTCAACATCGTTCTTGAAAGAATAGTGCAAAACTCTCACGTCAACACTAGAGGCACAATCTTTCAAAAGTCCGTCCAATTACTCGCTTACGCTGATGACATTGACATAATAGGACGAACAAAGCGTGATGTCAGTGGCGCTTTTGTGAGCATTGAGAAGGAAGCCAAGAAGATGGGTTTAACAGTGAATGAAAGCAAAACGAAGTATATGCTGTCAACAAGAAAGGACACACAACACCGACGTCTAGGACAGAACGTCACTATAGACAGCTATAATTTTGAGGATCCGCTATAAGCTCAGCGAACGATACCAGTGCTGAGATCAAACGAAGAATTACTCTTGCCAATCGCTGTTTCTTCGGGCTAAGAAGGCAATTGAGAAGCAAAGCCCTCTCTCGAGCAACTAAACTGTCCCTGTATAAGACGCTTATCATCCTGGTGCTGATGTATGGTGCAGAGGCATGGACACTGCTAACGGTGGATGAGAACGCGTTAGGCTGTTTCGAGAGGAAAATTTTCCGGGTGATTTTTGGTCCCGTCTGCATTGATGGGGAATGGAGGAGAAGATACAACCACGAACTGTTTGGGCTGTACAGCGACACCGACCTAGCCACAAAAGTGAAAAGCCAACGACTAAGATGGCTGGGTCACCTAGAGCGAATGGACACCAATGCTCCGGCCCGGAAAGTCTTTGAATCCAACCCCGTGGGACAAAGCAGTAGAGGTGTACAGCGTAAAAGGTGGCGCACGCAAGTGGAAGAGGACCTCAACCAACTTGGCGTGCGAAACTGGAGACAGCTAGCTAGAAACCGAGCCGGCTGGAAGAAGCTTGTTGGTTGAGGCCCTGGTCCACCCCGGACTGTAGCGCCACCTTAAGTAAGTAAGTAAGTAAGTATAAAACTGCTTTCCCATGTAAAATGTATCTACTCACACATGAGAGCATGTGCAGTTGGTAGTACTAGATTAGGGTTTTCATCTACTCATAAGTACTTTGCCACCTCCAAAGGAAAACGGCTATTAAGGAGGTCAACAAAACACGCCTGTAGTGAGTTAAAATTCCATTTTATCAAAAATAAGGGATTTGAACAGCATTTTTGCATTCAACTATTTCGATAAGCACATTTTATAACTAAAATTGCCTGGCAATTATAATCCCCACCCAAGCTTTAAATTTCCATTTCCAATCCAAACGAGGATTGGTGTGATGTTTGTTTAGACGACAGGGAAGGGAATTACTATGTTGTGGTTGCGGTAAATGTCCAAAGATATTCCATCAGAATTTTCACATTCAAGAAATTGCCAGATGAAAGCGAATGCTGACAATGGCCACGTTCAAGTTTCAATGGATAGCCTATCTAGGATAGCTTTGTATCCATGTATGTGTCTGAACGCAAGTCAGCTGTTGTTGACATTTCTCAAAGGATAGCTTCGTATCCTAAAATTTTTAGGATAGCTTGGGATCTCTTTTCTGCCAATAGGTTTCGTCATCAGCTGTTTTTTAACAAGGGATTACAACAACACAAACTGATCCAGATCGCTTTAATTCTGTGTTTGAACGCGACCAATAATACCTTCTGTGTGTTGACATGGGAGAATTTGCTGGCACCGTACAGTTGCAACAGAAATGAATCGGAGCTGATGTGGCACCAAGTGGATTGTTGATGATCCAAAGGATTTGTTTTTTTGGAATTCTACTGTCAATATGAACAGACCTTGCATTTTCGTTAACAATCACCAACAAAACATCAGAGTACTATGACATAATTTGCAGGTTCGTATCGAGTCTTATCTTTATTTTACCCGGAGCCCACACGAACGAGTACTCGATAGCGAGTTGGGTACATACATTAATTGTCGAATCACTCGCCGCTCTACTCGCTTCTCAACTGGCTTCAAAAAAGGCAAGCCAGTTGGCTAGCGAGTAAGAAAAGTTTCGATGTATTAGTAGCTCGCTAGCGATTACTCGCTCGTGTGGCCTCAGGGTTAGTAAAAACAATAAAGCAAATTTTTTGCAAGAGTAAAAAATTAATGATAGAATAAAAATTAAAATTTTGTTTTCAGTTCAATGTCGAAAGGTTTTATTCGAACTAGATTAGATCCATCTTGCTCTTCGAGGGATAATTGGTTACAGTTACAATCATTCAAAGAAATGCAGCAACTGCAAGTCTTGAAATGGCACAGGTACAAGTAACTTAAGTGGCCACGAAGAAGATGGATGTAATCCACCAAAATGGATCTGAAAGTTAGATGAATAAAAACACAGCTGACTAAAAAAAAAGAAAATGTTAAAGATGAAAGAAAATTATATTTTGAATTGTATACACAGGTTTTATTATTAATCAATTTTTTTTTTGTAGAGTTTTAAGTAAGATCTACTTAAATCAGAGCTTTGCGAAGTTTCTTCTATTGTAAAATTCAAATAGTATACACATTTATTTAAATTATTGCATCTTTCAATACTCATATTTACTCGTTTGCAAATTGCGTTCTTTAGGTATTGTATACCTTAAACTTTACTCTATTTAAGCCTCATTCAATGCTTCGTTAATTACGTTATTAATTATTATTCAAGTTATAAGCTCTTTTTAAATTCTCTTCATTTGCTATTATTAATTATCTATTATTATTAAAATCTATGGAAAGCAATTTTGTTCCAGTTTTCGTTTACGATCTCGTTGTGTCAATTTCTGTATAAAAATTTTCGTTTCACTTCAGCTGCGTACTATGCTTAACAATTAAATTAAAAAAAAACTATCAGTAAACTTTTGATTTAAAGAGAAAAAAAAATAATTTAATAAAGCAAGAATCCAATTCAAATTTGGCAAAACAGAAAGGAAAAATTTTTAAGATCTTTTCTTCGAAGGAATTCTTTGCAATGGCTGTTCTGCTTGGTGCACTTTTTCTAGACCCCACAGATGTTTCCATTGGAGTGATGAATGATTGGGAGATCATTGCCGAAGTTCCCGCAAGTTCCTCCTCCTCCTCTTCATCCAGCACTTCTATGACCATATCATTATTTATTTCGGCACTATTCGAAGTATTAAAAGGCTTCAAAGAAATCGGTGTTGCTGTACTCTAGATCTAAAATGGTTACAAAATATAAGAGGAGTGTAAAACCTTTCTAATTTCATACCTGTGAGGTTGATAAAAGCTCACGGACATCCGCTAATTGATGCTGGAGCCCTAAAACCCTTTCCTCAAATGGTGTAAAAGCTTTTTGCTTCTTGAGACCATTGACACCGCTTTTTTGAAAAGACGCCTTTAACAAGGCTTCTTTTTCTTTTATATGAAGTCTAAATAGTAGGTCTAAATGCCGAAGGTGTGGGTTCGAGTCCCAGCCGTGCCACCTAAAAACAGAAATGTTTTATTCGAGGTACTGCCTCTTGCGAGGAACTGACAAATCCTCCAAGAGTATTACTTGTCATGAAAAAGTGCTTCTCATTTAGCCGTTCGGATTCGGCAAAAAACTGTAGGTCCCCTCCATTCCTGCCAACAAACACGAACACAGGGAATGGTTGTGAGTTGTAAGTCACTAGGCCCTGGTTCTCCATGAGCTGTTGCGCCACCAAATTTATTTTTTTATTTAATCTAAATAGTAGGGAGTAAAACATATAAAATCCCATTAAAAAGTACAGAAATAATTCTACTTGCTTTTGATCCCTTCAAAACTTACGCCATTGGTTCACATCCTTCGATGCTCCCCCAATGGAGTTCAAATTGGAGGCAAGCATCTCGCATTTCAAAAAGTTCAGATGTGCCCCATCAGAGGATTCAAATTTAAATTATATAGGTAAAACTGGAATAACACCAGAAATATAAAATTCATCTGTGAACTTTACCCCTCTTGAGCAAACTCTAAATTCTCCTCCATGTAATTTACAAGAAATTCTTTTTGTTTTTCGCTAGCTTTTTTTTGATCTTTTAGTTTTTTCCATATTTGTATTTTACTTTTTTGCGATTACAATTTCAAATTTAAATTGAAATTTCAAATACCGTGAATAAATTTATTAGGTTGTGTTCCTGCCCACTTACTCTAGTTGGGGGAAAAAGAAACCACATTGGTGGGATTCTGGGCTTGAACCACTCAGGAAAGACTGTCGCAAGTGTTTCAATCGAGCTAAAAGCACTCGTGAAGTGTCAGATTGGGAATCTTATAAAATAACCCTCAAACTGTATAAGAAAGCATTGAGAAAGTCAAAGAGATCCTCTTAGAGAAATTTCTGTGGAAAAATAGAAGAAACTTCAGAGGCATCTAGACTAAGAAAAATTCTCTCTACAAATCCAGTAATGCCAAGCTGCTTAAAAAATGCTGATGGCTCATGGACAAATTCCTGCGAAGAATCGCTTAACTTGCTATTGGATACTCACTTCCCTGGTAGCTCCCAAAACATTAGTAGCTTCGACCGTAATAGGGTTGATATGTATCCAAGCTATCCACAAGGTCTGATTACAAGGGAAAAACTGCAATGGGCGCTCAACAGCTTTCAGCCTTACAAGTCTGCGGGACCAGATGGCATAATACCAGCCGAACTCCAGATGAATAAAGATTTAATTCTGCCAATTCTGGAGTCTATCTTTACTAGCTGCTTCGTACTCGTCTACATCCCCTTGTCTTGGAGAGAGGTTAAGGTTGTGTTCATACCCAAAGCTGGAAAGTGCTCCCAAGTAAACCCAGAGGATCTCAGACCTATTAGTCTATCATCATTCCTTCTAAAAACATTTATCTAAACGATTGATTGATATCCACATACGATCATGCATTGACACGCGACTGTCTACGAGTCAACATGCTTACTGCAAAGGAAAATCTGTAGAAACTGCCTTACATAGTTTAGTAAGAACTATTGAATATTCCCTCCATCATAAAGAGTACACCATGGTTGCTTTCTTAGATATAGAAGGCGCTTTTAACAATGTCGACGCATCTGCAGCGCATCTGAAGGTAGATGGTTCGCTTGGAGAATTGATTAACCAAATGCTGACTAGCAGGATTATCAACTCAAAACTAGGTAGCTATTCTGCTAGAAGGTCTGTTAGTAGAGGTACGCCTCAAGGCGGTGTCCTTTCTCCCCTTCTTTGGAACTTGGTGGTAAATGAGCTGCTAATATGCCTGGAAGAGGAGGGTTACAGAGTGATTACCTATGCGGACGATGTTGCTATTGCCGTATCAGAAAAGCATCCTACCACCTTAAAAGAACTCTTACAAAACGCTTTAAATAGGCTAACCAATTGGGCAGACCGGTGTGGTCTGGGCGTCAACCCTCATAAAACAGAACTTGTTCTATTCTCAAGGAAATATAAAATCCCTCATGTAGATCCTCCCTCCATTAAAGGTGTTCCATTAACATTCACTGATCAGGCAAAATATTTGGGTCTTATTTTAGACAAAAAGTTAAGTTGGAAACCTAATATACAAGAAAGAGTCAACAAGGCCACAGTGGCACTCTTATCATGCAAAAAAGCCGTTGGGAACAAATGGGGCCTTCAACCTCGTATTACTCATTGGCTATACACATCGGTGATTAGACCGATTCTCACATATGGAGTTGCAGTATGGTGGACTGCTCTAGATAAAGCGGTAAACTGCGACAGACTAAGCAAAGTACAACGCTCGGCTTGTTTATGCATAAGTGGTGCGCTTCGCACGACACCCTCTGCTGCTCTAGACGTTCAGCTATATCTGACTCCCCTCGATATCTTTAGCAAACAGGTGGCTGCAAATACAGCCATACACCTACACAGGCGCGGATACAGGGGGGGGGGGCAATGGGTGCAATTGCCCCCCCCTGGGCAAGAACGAACGAAGCATAAAATATGATTTTAATAAAATTTAATCAAAAAGAAATGCTATTTCGTTATACGCTTATAAAAAATTTTCTTGGCAGCGCAGCGTAGCGGCAAAGAGTGGTTGTTCGTTGGCCGCTGGCTGACCAGGTTAAGTTTAGAAAAGTTCCGCTATGCGCAAATAGCGCCTTCAAATCGACTGAGTGGAAAGCTTATAACTTCGACTTTTGATCTCGATCTTAAAATTAAGGTCTTTAATTAAAAGATCAATATCAGGCTACATTACTATATAACATTTTGTGAGAAAAGTCAATTTATTTCATACTAGGGAGCAGGAAATCGATTTCACTTTCACTTTTCAATATGCTTTGAACGAAAAATTTCACAATTTGGAAAATAGTGTTTTAAAAAGGTATTGCTTAACCTCCAACCCTACTCTACAAATTAGTAAGTGTTTTTTTTTACTCTCATCTAAATTTTCAACCTTGAAGTTGATTTGAGTTTTAAAAAAATTAAATCTTTAAAATACGCCGATTTGCAAGTAATTACCTTCAAAAATTTATAGTTTTGCTTCAAATGCTCGGATCTACAGGATAAAGATATCTCATTAAAGTTAAATTAATAAACTACATTTATTTATAACAGTTATTGAGAAATACCAACAAATTTCATACTAAATGGGTGATAGAGGACTTTTTGTGATAAATATTAAAATGTGCGCTTCCATTGAGGGAGTACTTTGACTAGAAAACTCTCGAGAGCGACTCTCGGATATCTGTCTTCTGGCGAGCTTATTTCATGACTGTGTCTGTGTCCACTTTCGAGTTTTACTCTCGAGAACTTCTTCAGAGCTGCTCACCGCCTTTTTACTCTGAAATGGATACGCACCTTAAGAGTATGCACATGTGTTTCGAGTTCGGCTCTATACGCAGCGATGCGTGCAGACGTGCTGTACATCTGTTTTAGCCATACGATAAGTTTTTGATGTGAGAATTTTGTCACTTTTATGGATGTGTTTTGGGAACTTCCGTGTTCCTTATTATAAAACTACCGAAGGGTGCGAATCCAACGAAGAAGATTGGAGAGAAACCAGAAACGACTACAGCAGTCACTGCCGAAGAGAAGTTGGATGGAACTTTTATACCTAAGGACAGGATAGTTGTTTCGTCAATTCGATTGTCAAATGATTGCCATTTTTCGACGCAAATATTGCTACTGTATCGAACTACATGAGTCTGGAAACTCCGTAGTCGATGCTTTGAGCTTATATGAAACATTTATATTAAAACTTAACGAATGCTTAGTATATTGTTAATGAAATGTATAACGCAAGTTAGTCACAATCGAGAAGGTCGGACGGAAAGTTTTAGTAAAGAGTGGTATTTTCTTTGAATTTTCCACATTGTGTTTTATTTAAATGTCGGAAAGTTTGGTTTTGTATTGATGGACGAAGGCATCTGAGCAAACGATACGGTTCCTCTCGGTTTCGATCTATATAGCAATGGTTATTTTGCACAAAATCTTTTTATCAACGTCTTTCAATTTTCTTGCAAACGCATTTTACGTTTATGAACACGTTCTCCGGCTTCTCAATATTTTTGTTTCCAACTCGATTTTTCACCGCAGAATTGCACCACACATGATGTTTTCGAATGCATTATCGAACACAATGCAGACTTTTGCAGTTTGCGTTTGAGAACATTCTGCAAAACGCATTTTGACGCTGATGACGTTCTCGAAACGTCCTTTTACAAGCAAGGTTAGGTTAGGTTGCCAGCTAAAGAAGAGGCTGGAAATTTCGCTTGAACTCGAACGTCAGGTGTCTGATTAGGAACATACCACTGTACCATTATGTTTTCCGAACATAATTTTAGAGTTACGCAGATCAAGGGGGAACTCAAAAACGCTGTAAGGACACCATGCTATAGCTACAAACCGCAAAAATTCATTTCACAAAGTTCAGAGTACCCTATGTTCGAGAACTGTCGCAGTTATGAAAAAGCTTATTTGCTTTCTTGAAATTTCAAACTCATCAACTCACATTGCTTTGTGTGACCAGACGTGTAGAGCTGTATGAAGTGTACTCAAATTTTCTGTAGAACTCATCAAGATTTTGGAAACTCACGAAAATTGCCCCCCCCTGAACGAAATCCTGGATCCGCGCCTGCACCTACAAGCTTCCTCACAATGGTACAACAATAATATTGGCCATTCCATCATACTGAATTCATTCAGGTCACTACCTAGTCACATTGACTACACCATCCCAAAACCACAATTCGGTTTAAACTTTCAAGTCACCATTCCTTCTAGAACCCTCTGGGAGGATATGGCTTTCTTGGATGATGAATCGGTTCATATCTACACGGATGGATCGAAAACTGTTGAAGGGGTGGGTGGCGGTGTGTACTCAGAAAGACTAAAATTAAGTCTCTCATTCCGTCTTCCTAACATTGTAGCGTGTTCCAGGCGGAACTTATGGCGATTAAAGAAGCCTTATCTTGGCTGAAGGAAAACGTGATATCAACTACAGATATCCGCATCTTCTCGGATAGTCAAGCAGCAATCAAATCCCTGGAATCTGTCTCGACTAACTCTATAACAGCCCTAAATTCCCGTTCGTCTCTGTTGGAGATGGCATAGCAGTTTAATATTCACCTGTGCTGGGTGCCGGGGCATAGGGACATCCCAGGTAATTGTAAGGCCGATGAACTCGCTAAAAATGGTACAACTTTACCTCTTCTACCTAGTAAGGCAGAAATAGGTATACCCATCGCTACATGTAAACTTTTGCTGAAGCATGATGCTTTAGAGAGAACAAATCTTAGGTGGAACAACATCACCACTTGTTTGGCAACAAAATAAATCTGGCCAGTAATGGATTTAAAGCGATCTAAGTGTTTGATATCTCTAAGCAGATTGCACATCAGCTCCATGATTGGTGTTATAACCGGACACTGTCTCATAGGCAAGCACGCAACGCGTCTTGGCGTATTCGCTAACGATTTTTGCAGAAGCTGTATGGATGAGGAAGAGATAGAATCGATCCCTCACCTTCTATGCACGTGCCCTGCTCTATCTCATAGACGAAGACTTCACCTTGGTGAGTTCTACTTCAATGATCCTAGTGATCTGATAAACTTAGACATTGGCAGTCTATTACGCTTCATAAGAAGCTCCAAATGGTTCACCGAGTAAGGAAAAGGGTTTCCTAGATTCATGTGGTATCACAATGGACCAACTCATGGTCTAAGTGTGTCAGTCTCCACGACTGGCAGCCACTTCAACCTAACCTAACCTACCAACAAACATTTGACATTTCTATATAAACCTTCGATAACACGACAACAATCGTAGTTTGGCATTACCGTTTTTATTGGGACAAAAGTTAACTCCAGTTAATTATCTGAACTTAGCTAACTCTATATGTACTGTTGTGGCCACCTGTTTGCAAAAAAAAAAAAATGAGAATAATTCGATATATGAACTATTTTTTTTTTTAAATTTCTGCACACTCCGTAGTGGGGACAAGTTTCGCGATAAAAACTAGAAAGTTATCCGTGTTCGCACTGATGTTTTATCTTCCGTGTTGTCAATGGTATATCTAAGGAAATGAGATTCAGTTGTAGAAACATGTAGCATAATTCAATGCAATTAAAATGTTTCTATCGATTTTCGTTGGCAGAAATAAAACTTACTGAATAATCCATAGGAACTGAATTTAATGAACATTCTATTCAGCCGTTTGTTATATTTTTGTTGTTAAATAGTGTAGTTAATTATTTGTTGCTTTGAACTTCAGTCTGCATCATTTTTCTGGCTTGAATAAGTATTTGGTTTTATTAATTAGATTTATTTGTTTTGTTTGAACTTATACTTACGGGTAATTTTTAGTTTTCCATATGTGGCTGCACTATTGTTTTGATTTTATTCGTATATGGTTTGAGGCCTTTCCTCACGAATAATATAGAAAGGCGAACAACCTTTTAAGTTGGTTTGTTATTGTTTTGACATTCTTTCTTATTACCTTCTTTTGGCGATTACCAACAGAAGGAAATAAGAATGATGGTCGCTGTAAGAAAAGATTTAAGGCTGAAGAGGTAGATGTCGTGGAGATCTTAAGTAAATGTATGAGTCCAATTCACACGATCAACATTCATTGAATCTAAAAGTGCCTCTACACTATCCCACAAAGTATTAACACATGTCAGAATAAGGTGGGAAAGAATTTCGTACGACTGCCAAATTTGTGTGATGAAAATGATTTTCATATTTTGCTTCCACACTATTATACATGACTTTCTTCACACTTTTTTGACATGTATTAGTACTCAATGGGATAGTGTGGAACGGCTATAAAAGGGGAAGTTGCAATTAGGCCACCAACTTCCAAGGTAGGGTGGGTCAGGTCAAGCTGAAATAACATCTTCAGCACCCTCTAGTGGTAAATGTCCGTCCGGTTTTCATTTATAACAATCTTCAATTGATATAAATTATTTTTCTTTTTGGCATGATTTATGTTTTTGTGGTAGGTGAGATTTGGGTCGAGTGGACAAGTTCCCACCCATTTCCGGCGAGCTCGAGCCGAGCACATAGCCAGCATGCCAGTCCACGACACTCAAAAATAATTAAGCTTGAATTTTATAATTCACCCCTTCTCAAACCTATTACAAATGGCGCCCACAACGTTGGTCTTTGTTTTTGTCCTTTTTCCAAATTATTCCCGTCACCATCATCTGTTACTCGTAAGTCATGATTAGGAAAGTTTTAAACATACCATTTTCATTTGCGACGAGGAAACAAGATGATGATGACGATTATAATTTAACCATGTTTTGTTTTGTCTCAACCTATCCTTAAGTGTTCTTATTTTACTTTTCTATCATTCTCTTATCTTCAAATTTCATTCCTAAGTCCCGTCTTAACTACAAAGAAATTGTGGCCTGTAACATGACGAAGTGTCATACAGTTGCACAATATTCTTTTTTCGACTTTCTATCCTTCTTGTATGTGTTGCTCATCTGGTAGCTTCATGTCTTCTAGCAGAAGTCACAGGCTCGACTAGAATTGCGGAGGCTATCAGATAGCAAGGAACTCTTTGTCTTACGTTATATTTTTGTTCCTATTTACCACTTAGAGGGAAACTTTCAACAATAATAGTCCGTCCGACAGTCTTCTGCAGTCACTAAAACTTTTCAGCTCAGCTCACACACCGACAAAACCTATCACCGAATATGTTGCCCGAAGCATCCCCACGACTCATATGCAGAAACAAAATACTAAATATTATATAAATCGTAATTTTTCAATTTCGTATTCACTCAATCCGTTGATAATAATTATTACTAATAGGAAAGAAAATCATTTTTTTTCAAATTACTTCATGTACATAAATATGTACATATGTTTATAAAACAAGAAAAGATATAATCCCCAAATCTGGTAGACGGCCATAGGCCAAACCAAAAAGACTTATATTATTATTACTATTGTATTATATTATTATTATATATAAACATTGTTAAAATAAAATGGAAATAAAAGTCACTTAAAACTAAAAAAACTAATAAACTAATCCCCAAAAATCATCTTCAATTTTCGAATTACTATCAAAATAATATAAAAAAAGACAATCAAGATGGAAGTATCAGAAAAAGATGAAGACGTATATAACCAAGAGTCGGTACCAGCTGATATCAAAGCCTACATAAATCTCGCAATTGTAAATGCATTTTCATCTTATGTAGAGTCTTTGACATCAGATATCTCTGATTGTATAAAAAAATCTTTTAAAGATAATTTTTTAGAGTTTTTAAATGAAATTAACTCTGTAATCCGTCCTTTACCTACGCAAGAACACACAGTTCCGAAACCCCCATCAAACCCCAACTCGGCAAGAGAATCACCACCTCAAAAGTATACTCAACAGCAACAAAAACAACCATCAGTCCAAAATGTTCAATGGAGCCGCCCAATTCAGGTTTCTCAACCTTGTAACAAATCAAAGCTCATTAATAACATTAAGCGCAAAAATGTAAATGATGTTAGGAGTTTGAAAGGTTGCAAACAAATATTACCATCGAAGAAACATTTGCCCGTTGAAGATTTTATGTTTTGCTATAAGGGCGTTTATTCGTGGGAGATTTTACGGCAATTTCCTCGTAGACACTCAAGAGTGGGCCATGAACATGATATGTATTGGCAATTTCATAGGTCACACTCAATGTTCCGTGTTTCCTTTATGCTTCAATTCAGATATTCCAAGTCCGACTTTGAAATCATAAGAGATATCTCAAATCGTAGGAAAGGTTCATACGAGACTTATTGAGACTTTCTTTTTGGTTAGTTTTTCATTCGCATTGCAATAGTGTAATGTAGGTATTCTCGTTATACATATATCATTCTCTGAATTCTTATTTATTTACTAGCGAACGTTGTTGAATGAATTCATGTTATTTTATTAATTTATTAAACTGCATAGTTGAGTCCAAAACTCACTTTAGTTCTTTCCATTTTTATAGCATTACATATTCATTTTCTCTATTCATATATTCATAACCATAATTAAAATAGTAGCATGTTCTATATTAATTTATTATTAATTTATTTATTGGCAAGTCCTTCAGAGACTGTGATTTTTGTATTATTATTGTTTATTAAAGATTAATTTTGCAATATTAGAGTTAAGTAGGAGTAGGTAAGTTTAGTCAAATCTTTTATTTATTATTCAATTTATTTATTTATTTCTACATTCATTTATTTGTAAATTTATTTTGTTGTTATAAATTTATTACCTTCTTTATTTATTCGCCTAAGCTATTTGATTTTTTTTTTATTTACTTCATTTGTTGATTTATTTTGTTAACTTATTTACTTATTGGTGGATTCATTTATTTGTTTGTTTTTTTGGTGAAAATATTTATTTAATATCTTATTCGTTTTATTGTTTATTTATTTATCAACTAGTTAACAGCTCTTTATTTATTTACCTAGTTCTCTATTTATTTGCGATTAAATAAAACTCTTTTTGTTAGTTCGTTTATTTATTTGTTATTTTATTGATTCGATTATTATTTTTTTTGTGTAAACTTATTTTTCTAGCAATGTAGGTACTTATTTATTTAATTGTTGATTTCTTGTTAATGTATTTATATATTACAATTTGTTGGTCTATTTTTTTTTTAGTTGTTAACCTATTTACATCGATTGGTTAATTTAATTATGTATTACTCTGAAATTATTGATATTTTCTTAATTATCTGTTCGATTTATGTATTAATTTTGTTGCTTTGTTGGTGAATTTGACTGATTAATCAATAATACAATCGTTCCCATATTGACTATATTTCATTTACCTTATTTATTTATTTACTCTTTTATTTTTGCACATATTAGTTTATTTGTTCGTTTATCGACGTTGCTCATTGCCTGGTCATTTCATTATTTTTTTTTTTTGTATGGTTATTTATTTCTATCAATTTATTCAACTACTTATTCTTTTGATCAAAGTAAGATCAGTTATTCACATATGTATCTAAATTAGGGAGATACCATTGGAATAGATCTTGTTCAATTCCCGGCAGATTAAAACTCCCACCATTATATAATTCCTTATTGGTTCATCAACGCATACAATACACGCTGTTTATGTTATTTATGTACCTTATTCAGGTGTATTTTATATCTACCACGTCCAACAATAAGTTATTAATTACATATAATATATACATACATACGTATGTTGAAAACAAAACACATAGCCCGGCTTTTGAGGGTTCTTCCCCACATTGAAAATCCTCAACCGCAAGGGGATTTTTTTGTCAAACCAACCCTACCAAGCAGTGGATCTACTACTTAACAAAACAAAAAAATATGCATAAATATACTTATGTTCGGCAGAATGGGATTCAAAAATGCATCCTAACTTTCTGTGATTTAATTAATTTTGTTATTCATTTTGTTTATATGTATACATTTATATCATTTATTTTATGGAATATCTATAACATTTGTTCGATAGAAATTGATCAAGATTAGAGCTCACCTTCTGGATTTAAATCTTACAATTAATCAACTTTAAAGATGTGATTTTCCCATAGTGGTGTCCATTCACTGTCCTTGAAGTAGTATTGTCCCCCTTCAGGTCCAGTGTTTTGTTGTGGCCACCTGTTTGCAAAAAAAAAAAAATGAGAATAATTCGATATATGAACTATTTTTTTTTTTTAAATTTCTGCACACTCCGTAGTGGGGACAAGTTTCGCGATAAAAACTAGAAAGTTATCCGTGTTCGCACTGATGTTTTATCTTCCGTGTTGTCAATGGTATATCTAAGGAAATGAGATTCAGTTGTAGAAACATGTAGCATAATTCAATGCAATTAAAATGTTTCTATCGATTTTCGTTGGCAGAAATAAAACTTACTGAATAATCCATAGGAACTGAATTTAATGAACATTCTATTCAGCCGTTTGTTATATTTTTGTTGTTAAATAGTGTAGTTAATTATTTGTTGCTTTGAACTTCAGTCTGCATCATTTTTCTGGCTTGAATAAGTATTTGGTTTTATTAATTAGATTTATTTGTTTTGTTTGAACTTATACTTACGGGTAATTTTTAGTTTTCCATATGTGGCTGCACTATTGTTTTGATTTTATTCGTATATGGTTTGAGGCCTTTCCTCACGAATAATATAGAAAGGCGAACAACCTTTTAAGTTGGTTTGTTATTGTTTTGACATTCTTTCTTATTACCTTCTTTTGGCGATTACCAACAGAAGGAAATAAGAATGATGGTCGCTGTAAGAAAAGATTTAAGGCTGAAGAGGTAGATGTCGTGGAGATCTTAAGTAAATGTATGAGTCCAATTCACACGATCAACATTCATTGAATCTAAAAGTGCCTCTACACTATCCCACAAAGTATTAACACATGTCAGAATAAGGTGGGAAAGAATTTCGTACCACTTTTTGTTTGTGATCTGATAGAGTCAAGACGTGTTTCTGCTCACAAATATTTTTTGATCTCAATTTTTTTTCTCACCGTAAATTAAATCAAGTTTTAAAAAAATGGTTGGCGACGAGAGGCCACCTAATAGTGTACCTCCCGATAAAATCGGCATTATGCCGTCGAAAATGTTAAACGATAGTGAAAAACAGGACATCACAAATCGTATCGATTACTGGACCTACGGCGACGACGCCATACGCTCAAATCGCCCGTTAACTTTGGAGAACATGGATACTGACGCTTCAACCTCTGCCACTAGTGGGAGAGAGTCAGCTATACCAAACAACAGTCGGTTGCCACCAGGCACCGCTATTATTGGAAATTCGAACAACAAAATAAGCGTTACTGAGAAACTGCCGTGTCGTGGCCAAATTTCGTCTGAATCGGAAGAGATTCTTAAAAAACTACTTGCTGAGGACAGGGATAGATTTACATCTATCCTTGCTCGTAAGAGAAGACAAGCCACCTCTGCCAGAGTGGCAAAAAAGCAGGCAATTGAAAACCCTCTAGACAGAAACAGATTTGCAGTCCTGGCTGACGATAACGATATCGACGGCGTGGTCGCCACACAAATATCCAACTCAGCTCCTACGGGCAGTAAGTCGTCCATGAGGAACCTTAAATTCAACTTCGGTAATGGCAATAGCGGCAACATTAATGAAAGCAGCATCAACAATAGTAACATCAACATCGACTCCAACAACAGTAGCAGCAACAAAGAAAGCTCCAAGTCGCAGCGAACGAAAGACATCAGAGGCTGGTGTCCTCCCATCTTTACTAAAGGTATTAGTTCTAAGACTATTCTAGAATTTATTAAAGAAGCTAATTTAAGTTTAGACGATGTCAAATTTGACTCGAGAGGCTTTGGCAAATTAAAGATTTATGTTAGAAATGTGGCACTTCACCGTGTATTATTAAATCAATTTAGAGATAAGCATATTGATGCTTTTTCATTCACTCCCAGTGAGGAGAAAAAGTTTAACGCTGTTCTGAAAGGCATTCCTGGTAATTTTTCCCCTGAAGAGGTGAAGTCTGAGTTGTCGCGGTTGGACCCTTCATTGAGGATAGAGGTTAAAGCCTTCCAGACAAAATGGTCCAAACAAAATGAGATTCCACTCGACATGTTCCTGTGCTCTGTAGAGGATAGAGAAAGTCTTTTTAAAATCAAATCTCTGAAGTCAATTTTAAGTCACAAGGTTAGATGGGACTCTGTTCGAAGTTCTGGCATGAAACAGTGCTTCAGGTGCCAAAGGTTTGGACACGTTTCATCTTATTGTGCTTACACTTTAAGATGTGTAAAATGTCTAAAAGAACATGAACCAAACAAATGCGAGTTAGGCGAAAAAAGCGACTCTACAGTCGCTTCTTGTGTTAACTGTGGCATCGCTGGTCATCCGGCCAGTTACAAAGGTTGCCCAAAAAGAAAAGAAATTTTAAAAAATCGAGAAACCGTTTTACAGTCTTCTAAAAATAACAATAGAGTTTATGTTAAAAATAACCACACCTATAATGACAATATTAGTTTCCCTCAAGTGGGTTTCTCTTACGCAGATGCGCTTAGGGGCTCTTCGAGTGCTCCACTAGTCGCAGCAAAGGTTCCTGCTTCAGGGAATATAATGGCAGATTTCTTAAATGAATCTAAGAATCTTTTCGGTCTCTCTTTTAATGACCTTTTTTCTAAAGTCAAATCTTTCTGGGCTAACTATTCCAAGCTTGAGGCTTCACAAAAGCCTGAAGCATTTATTCTCTTTCTTGCTTCAATTTCACCTGCTACACCATGAATCTGAGCATCGTCATCTCTAACGTCAACTCCCTCACTCGTGATAAACAAATAGAGGTTGAGCTTCTGTTGAAGGATACTCAACCAACCGCTTTACTATTACAAGAAACTTGTTTTAAAAATAATCGAAATTTCCGTTTCAATAACAATTATGATTTTATAGGTAATAACTCAGGTCGTGGTACTGGTATTCTTATCAATAATTCTCTTAAATATTTTCAAAAACATTTTCAAAATAACTTAATTTCAGCTACAATAGCTCTTATACCTATATTAGTTTTCAACACTCCAAAAACATTAGCTTTAGTTTCCATCTATATCCCATGTGACTCTGGTTCTAATATTGGTTCGGCTCTCGATGAAATCCTGAACTGTGTCAGCGGCTACGATTTCATAATTATTGGAGGTGACTTCAATTCACGCCACCCTTACTGGGGTGATACCAAAACAAATATAAATGGTCTTCATTTAGCGCAATGGTATGCCAACAACCATTTCCTTGACTATGATATCGTGGCGGCTGAGGGGCCTACTAGACCTAGTTCGGGATCCCACATTGATTTTTTCTTGATGTCTTCTAACCTTAGTTCTTCATACGATAACCTGGTTTGTCTTACTCTAGACGCCATTTCAGACCATTTTTCAGTATATTGTAATATCCAGATTCAAAACTTTTCACCTTTGGGTACTAGCCCTAGAAATTTTACTTGCTTTAAAAACACGAATTGGACTAATTTTAATAGAGAATTGCATGCCAAACTCAGTTCACTGGAGACACCAACTGATAGAAACCTTTCAAATGTAGAAATTGATAACCTTATTTCGGCCTTCTCACGTAACCTCTCGGACTGTATTTCTTCTCATAGTAAACAAAAAACAAATAAGATAAACCACCGAAAAATATCTGACGAAACTCTAAATCTTTTCAAAATAAGGAAAATTTGGAAAAGAAATCTTAAAAGGATTTTACATCACTTCGGAGACAGGGAAAGCCAGGACTATAAGAGTCTAGCGGCAAGAATAGGTTGTCTTAGTAAAATTATTAAGGATCGTGTGAGGATAGAGTTGAATGCTCAGTTTCGTAATAAACTGAATTCCCTGAAACCCTGTAGTAATGTTTTTAAAGCCATAAACCAAATCACTGGCCGGAAATTTAAATTGAACAACCCCTCACAAGAGCTAGTGTGGGATGATCAAACTCTTACAACCCCTACGGAAAAAGTTGATGCCTTTCGCTCTTATTTTTCAAACATTTTCTCACTTAAAGTACCACAAAGTAATCCTGAAAATCTTTTAGCAGTAAATACAGTTAATTGCTCCGTCTCGTCTTGGAACTCCAATTCTACAATATCTAATTTTTCTACTTTAAATAAATCTGACTCATCCACTGATGCTCTTTTCACATCCGCTATCGCAATAGAACTCGTCATATCTTCCCTCAAAAATAAAAAATCTTCTGGTCCAGATAACATTCCTAACTTTGTGCTTCGCAAATCAAAAGTTACTTTAGCTAAATATCTTACACCCATATTTAATAACTGCATTAATAACAGTTATTTTCCCTCGGCCTGGAAGATAGCTAATCTTATACCTATTAGAAAAAACAATAGATCCAATAAGCTGGAGGACTTCCGCCCCATTTCATTACTTTCAAATCTAGGAAAAATTTTCGAAAAAATACTACTTTCAAAAATCCAAAACTTTTTCAGCGATTCGGACATAGCTCAACACAATCAGTTTGGGTTCAAGAGGGGTCATTCCACGGAACACGCACTTCTATTTCTACAGAACCAGATCTTAAACAACCTTAGAGCCAAAAAATGCACAGTCGCTTGTGCGCTAGACTTGAGCAGGGCATTTGACTCAGTCTGGCACGCTGGTTTAATTTATAAACTCAACCTTCTCAACCTTCCTACCCACTTCATCAAAATGATTCAAAATTTCTTATATAATCGTAGCTGTAATATTATTTATGAAAATGAAAAGTCTTCTACTATTCCCATTCTCTCGGGAGTACCTCAAGGGTCAATTTTGGGCCCATTTCTTTTCAATCTTTACCTTTTTGACTTTCCACTTAGTCCCAATATTCCAGATACGATTTTCTATGCGGATGACACCATTATCTTTAGCCATGATGAAAGACCTCATGAAGCCCTAAAAGAGATCATTTATCACCTCAATGATATCATTCCATACTACAATAAATGGGGCATAGAGATTAATTTTAAAAAATGTGAGCTAATATGCTTCCGAAATGCTTCTGGTAGGGGTCATCATCTCGCCGTCAGGGAAAGTAAATACTTGAAGCTGGTCATCAATGGTCACATCATTCCACTCAGGCAATCTATTAAATATCTAGGGATAAAATTACACGAGAGATTAAAGGTTAACCAACATGCTAGGTATGCACTACAAAATGCTAAAGCGGCTGCTGCAATGTTAAAAACCCTCTTCAACTCTAAGGAAGTTGAAAAAAGTACAAAAATGTTAATGTATAAAACCTTGGTTCGCCCACTAGTATCCTATGGGTTTCTCTTGTGGTTTTACATCACACCTAATGTAGCACGGGAATTGCAAACATTCGAAAGAAAAATTTTAAGAAAATGTATTTCTAAATACCGAAGACCTTCTGGAAAGTGGTACAGCAATAGTTCTTTATACGATGAGTCTAATGTCACCCCACTACTCAACTACCTTTTAAACTTAGCCAAGAAAAGAATCTCGTTACTACAAAATCATGACAATCCTATCCTCCGCAATATCTTTCTGGATAACATTGAATTTTCGACCATGGATAGATATTACCTTTCGCCTATTAGTATCCTCAATGAGGGGTCCGACTCGGATTTCCAGGTACTGGATGACGATAATCTTTTTCTTTCGCCTTTTTACCAAAAAAGTCGTTCTATTAATTACAGGGGTTAAATCCCTTCTCTTTAAAAAAAAACAATAATGCCTTTATGAACTTGCTAGACTATAAATATTATAAACAAAAAACAAACAAACAATAATACTCTATGAAAAACAATTTTTTTTATTAAATGCAAATTAATGGAAGAATGTAAATTATAACCAGCTCTATAAGTGTTTATTATTATCTGTAAGAATATTTTCTTTGAAATAAATGCAAACAAAATAGAAATCACTTGTAAAATGCTATAACAATATGAATATAAAAAGATAAACTAATGTATCTCAAAAATAAAAAAAAAAAAAAAACATGTAAACATTCCTCTTCCAAAAAGAAATGTAAATCTTTGACAACTTTTTTTCTTTCTATTTACGTTGATTATACATTCGCTCTACTGTATTAATATAACTATAAAGACTTGTCTTGCTCTAAGTACACTTGTATGTGTAAGAACAGAATCGACCTTAAGTTGGTTCTGTCTCTTGTTTACATTTTATTTTACTTCATCTTTCAATTGTTATCTCTTTTCTATCTCTTTTCTTTCCTTCTCTTTCTTTAGGTTAAGTTTTGTCTCTTTTCGAAATGTCATGGTTTTTATTGAGTGAACACATGTATCTACTTCGGTGAAGTTCGAAGAATTTTCTTCTTTTTAATTAAAATTGTGAAGCATAATAAATGCTAATATAATTACTTCTAAAAAAAAAACAGTGTATAGCCTGGCCAATTCAAAGTCGGCAAATTTTGAATCGTTTTATGTTAATTATATCATTAAGTAATCTATGTAAATGTAAAGCTAAATTAAATCTCAATAAAAGTTTACTACTACTACTACTAGAATTTCGTACGACTGCCAAATTTGTGTGATGAAAATGATTTTCATATTTTGCTTCCACACTATTATACATGACTTTCTTCACACTTTTTTGACATGTATAGTACTCAATGGGATAGTGTGGAACGGCTATAAAAGGGGAAGTTGCAATTAGGCCACCAACTTCCAAGGTAGGGTGGGTCAGGTCAAGCTGAAATAACATCTTCAGCACCCTCTAGTGGTAAATGTCCGTCCGGTTTTCATTTATAACAATCTTCAATTGATATAAATTATTTTTCTTTTTGGCATGATTTATGTTTTTGTGGTAGGTGAGATTTGGGTCGAGTGGACAAGTTCCCACCCATTTCCGGCGAGCTCGAGCCGAGCACATAGCCAGCATGCCAGTCCACGACACTCAAAAATAATTAAGCTTGAATTTTATAATTCACCCCTTCTCAAACCTACTACAGTACATAGTTGTTGTTGTATTTAACATGTAAGTTGTTTTGCTTTGTTGCCGTTTTTTCATACAATTTTATCTGCATGCAAAAAAGCACAACTACTCGTCGCCCGAGAATTGTTTTGTCGTAATCGCCAAAACGGGTTTTTTTTTAACTGGATATGCAGTACTATGTTTTCAAAGGTGCTCTTTTCATTTCTGTTGTCAGATTTTTCCTATCTCTTACCGTTGCTGAGATAATTAGTATGAATTTTGTCGTATATCCACAAAATAATCACCCCTTGAGTTTTGTTTTGTCGTAAGCGCCAATTTTTGGTATTTACGACAAAAATTACATGTGTTTTCTCCTTTTTTTCTTAATATTGTTTTGTCGTAAGTGTATAGGCTTAAAACATACGATCAAAAATTTAAAATAAAACATTAAAATTGATTTGTCGTACGTGTATGAGACTCACATAGAATGTAGGATTGATCATATACAAATACAACACAAATGAGAAAAAAAATATAGCGGTTTGGTTTGTCGTACGTGTATAGAGATTTCCACAAAGAGCGATCAAAAAAAATTTCAGTCGTTAGCAGAATCATGTTGAGTAAGGACGTGTCGTGTAGCTGTAATGGATTCCCCGGTGAGAGCAATTTCGAAGGCAATACTTTCGTAAGTATACATACAAAAATGATATTGTTAATTTTGTTTTATGAGTAAACACATTATATTGAAACTGTCAATTTTAATTTAATTGATTATATCTAGTCTCATAGGGCTTTCTACCAAGCTATCTCTTTCTATTTGTAATGGCACTTTGATGGAAAACATTTGTGATATTTATTGTCTTATTTCACTATTATTTCGCTTTTATGCACTATTTTGTGGATAATAGTTTATAAATTTGATCGATAATTGTTTATTAAGCATTTGCAAGAAATATTTAGCATTCAATTAGATTCGCCGCCGCCAATGTTTTCCCTCAAAGTGACTAAGCTGCTTGACACTGACGTATTCGTGGAGTGCCCTATTGATTATATTGTTCCAAACGAAGACGAATTTGCCGAAAACATGGAATCTGAAGATGTTTTATCTGAAAACGATTTTGGTAGGTGGATATTGTTTAGTATTTTTTTTTTTTATTTCCCAATAAATAACTCATATATTTTATAATTTTCATATTATTGTTTTTAGATAGCGACGACTCATATAACGATCCAACTTTCATTCTACCCATTGAAGAAAAAGAGTTGGAAGCCCATACAGGCGAAAATGTACCACCCGATAACAATGAAGATTGCCTTCCTGTTAATGAAGAGCTCAGAAGTATAGGTACCTTCGGAATACTTAGCATCTTCAGATTAATTCAATTTGCACCGAAGCAATTAGCTTTTTCTATTAAGTTATTTTTTTTTTTCTGAAGAAAGTGACGGTTCTCCAAACGGAACGAAAAAAAGAGCGAGGCGTCCGGAACTATGGAAAAGTCATATCCGTAAAAAGCTAAGAGAGTCGGGGCAGACATATGAAAATATCAAAGGGGATGTCATGTCCAAAAGGTGTCTCGAACCTCCATGTAAGACAACATGTTTCTATTTTTGTTCTAAAAACTTCTCAAGTGATGACAGACAACAAATCCATGATTCCTTTTGGAAATTGAGTGACGTTGAGAAACCGGCTTTTATTGCAAATATATAAAGAGAAACAACGTGCAAAGGAGGAGACAAGAATCTAGTATTATAAAAAAAAAATACATTCCAATACTATCTTTCAACTGAGGATGACAGAATACAGCAAGTATGCAAGATTTTTTTTCTTAACACCCTTTCGATAAGTGAGCGACGAGTTTATTACTATTATAAGAATTTGCACGAGAATGGCTGCCCTAAACCGCAAAAAAGAGGTAAAAATGTAAAGAAAGTAATACCTGCTCATCAAATCGAGGGTGTTCGAAATCATATTGAAAGCTTTCCAACTATAGACGCGCATTACTGCAGAGCAAGCTCAAGTAGGAAATACTTAGAAAGCCACTTAAGCATAAATAAAATGTACCAGCTCTACAAAAAATGATCCGGTGAAAGAGCACGTGTACAGAAGAGAGTTCAACTATAGTTTCAATTTGTCGTTTTTTAAGCCAAAAAAAGACCAGTGCGACCGCTGTCTCATTTTCAAGGCAAATGAAAATCCGAGCACAATTGAAAAGCATGATTTCGACCAGCACAAAAACGAAAAGGCATCAATGAAGGCCGAACGAGATGTTGATAGGAAAAACATTGATCCAAAGCATGCCACTGTCTGTTTTGACCTCCAAAATGTCTTTGCTCTGCCGAAAGGTAATGCCTCTTCGTTTTTTTACAAAAGAAAACTAAATGTGTACAATATGACTGCAACACTTATTTTGCCAAATAAAAAAGAAAAAATAACTTATTGTGGAATTTGGAATGAGTTGCAAAGCGGCCGTTCTGGTGACGATATTGCCAGTGCAGTTTCAAAAATACTGCATCAAATTGTTTCTGACAATCCACTTATTGAAGCTCTGACTCTTTAGAGTGACTCCTGCGTCCCCCAAAATAAAAACAAGGTCATGTCCACTGCTTTGATTTTTTTGTATTCAAAATTCAAATTTAAAATTAATTACACAAAAATTTTCGGAGCCTGGACATTCCCTTATTCAAGAGGTAGATTGCGTCCATAGCTCCATTGAAAAATATTTGCGCAACTTGGAAATATTTAGCCAGTTTTCGCTTATGCGACATCTTAAGAATATGAACTTTAAGAACGTAAAATTAAAATTAATTCAAATGTTGCCAACTGATTTTAAAGCATTTTCCGCCAGAGCGGGCCAACTAAACTTTTCGTCAATTCCATTTAGTAAAATAAAGTTTCTTAAATATATTAAAGACGAACTATTTACACTTTATTATAAAACGAGCGGAAGAGAAATGGAGTATAAAACAGCTTCAATATTGAAAAAATCAAACAAGAGTAGCCTGGCAACTCCAAAAAATTTGTTCACCCAAAGTCTTCGTGTTTCAAGTAACTCAAAACCGTTATCAAAAGACAAAATCAATGACCTTAAAAGTTTATTTGTTTTTATGCCAAAGGTAGACCAAAACTACTACGAAGCCTTGTTTAAATCAAAAACATAATGAAATCATCAATAATTATTTATTATTTAATACTATTTTTTTACTGGTGTGCTATAACTATCATCCCTATTCTGGCAAACCTCACTGATACCTCACAAGTCACAACTACCTCACAAGGTGAGGTTAATTTGATTTGTGAGGTTTTCGTATTCTGGCAGCAACCTCACAGCTTGTGATCCTCACAAAAACTATCGAAACTGTGATCTCCTTCGGAGGAGGTCACAAATAAAAAGTAAAACTTGTCATTTCGAATATTACGGCTTTAACATGTTTGTTTGTGTTTTTCTAATTGCCTCCTCCTTAAAATAAATAACTGAATGAAAAATAAACATTCTTGCATGCGCTTAGCTAATTTATTAAAAAAAAATCAAACAAATCATGTTTATTTTGATGTAAGAAATATGTAGGTGTGTTCAACATAAATCCAGAACATTTTGAAAGTTCACTGATCTGTCTTTCTATGACAGTCGGCCAATCAGAGCCCAATAAAACTAGAAATCATGACAATCTGACGTGTTTGAACGTGCCCATTCACCGTGGTGAATTTCTTGTGAGGTTTCTTGTGATGATTTTCCCAGAATACCGAAAATGTTATCGAATCACAAAAAACCTCACAAGGAAAACCTCACAAAAGCTTGTGACCTGTGAGCCCTCACAACGCCAGAATAGGGCTATATATGTACCTTATACAGTTATCTATGGTAACTTTAGGTCAACTAACCAAAATGAAATTTTTGATCTCATAGATTTAATTTTATATTATCATAGTCATAGAATGACTTTTTCGTTAGTTTTTATTAAAAAAAAATGTGATTATAATTTTGTACATGAGGTACATTCGTATTGTTATGGTCATAGGATGGCTTTTTTGTTAGTTTTTTTTTTTTTATTAATTAAGTTAAATTTTTCACACCAAGATTGCCTTTGAGCAAAAAAATTCAATTGTGATGAATGTATTCCTATTTTAACCTTTATAAAATAAATAACATTTTATTGTTAACATTGGAAATTGACTTTTTTTTAATTGGTTCTCATACAAATTTGTATAGGATCTAAACAAGACGCTTGAATATTGAAATGTCGTACGTGAGTTCATTTTGTCGTACGTGTATGGAATGGAAACAAAAGCTTATTTTTGTGGCGTATACGACAAACACATTTTGGCTAAAAAGCTTTATAATTTGAGAACCAGAACAGCTAGGACAGAGTTGAATACATAAATCAAAAGAAAATACTCCACACAATATATTCTAATAAAAAAAAAAAAAAAAAATCGCTTCGTTTTTTTATATAGTAACGCAAACCTTTAAATGCAATTTCCCAAAATCATGTTTTTGGGAGATACAACAAAACAATTCTCGGGCGACGTACTATTATAACAATTTGTCACTCGTGTAACTCTGGCATAAACGTAGTAAATGAAATGAGCCAAATAAATATACAACAAAACTCTCATGTCTCATCTCTACCCACATCCAAAATACAAATGCCAAAAAAAGACCAAATGTCATATTTGGTGTGTGCGCTACTTTTATATGTCATATGAACGTCAAATATAAAAATTACTTTTTTCGGTGCAATTTATTTTTTCTTAACGTACTTTGGCTTTTTCGATACGAAAAACCTCCAAAATGTTGAAATAAAGTGAAATAATTTAATAGTTTTATTTCAGTAAAGAAAATAAAAGTATCTTCAAAAGAAAAAATAATTCTTGAAAGCCGCTTCAAAAGTTATTTTAAGTCTCATTTCTAGTTTTGCATACTTAAATACAACACGCTTGGTCTTTTTCCGTGCGATAAAATGGGAAAATCTATTTAATAGTTTTTTATTTATTTGTTAAGTTATTATTTTTGTTTAATAATATAACTATTATTGCGAGTGTTAGCAGTGAGGACGCTTCTCACATCATTTAAAACCATCGCCAAAAAATCATGAATTTCGCATGGAATTATCTATTTGTTTTGATTTGGATTGCTTATCTCATTGGATCGGGTGTCTTCCTATTTTCGCGGGGATTCTTATTGTCAAGAGTTTCTAAAACAGATGTCAGTACGTGCAGGCGGCTTTCCAATAATCCGGAAGAGGTAATTATCATGATAAAGTTGACGTAATCCAAAGGAAATTGAACGACAAATTAATTAATAGTTTTGTTGACTACGTCATGGTTTAGCCCTTTGGCATTGAAGAAGTTCCAAATAGAGGGTTTATGTTTCTACTACTTCAATTATATTTATTTTTGAACTGAATACCAACGAACCTCGTTTCTTCGCTACAAATATCTTAACGAAGACTATTTTAGCCCTTGGGGTCCGTTGCTGTTCTTATTCTGCAGTTATGGCCTCAGCAATGATCACAGTTTTCCAAACAATTTGGAATTCCTGTTAAGATGAGGAGATTAATTTTGATGCCTCGTTTTCTATTTTAGCACTAAAACTTACCCACTTAGAATTTTTCAACTCTCTATTTTCTAAGGATTTTTTTAAGAATTTCCAACCACGTCACTTTTTCAACGCATCTTACACCCATCCATACTCTGCTAATTAAAAGTATCACACAAACTATAATTTTTTTCTAAAAATTTGAATTATGTAGGTATACCTACCTACCATTTATGTCCAGCCCATCAGGCGGTATTTTCTGTGAATTATTTATTTCATGTTTCCCTTATTTTAAATCTTCACAGGAGTATTATTTAAGTGAAGAAATCGTTCAGGAAATCTTTAAAGATGTGAACGCCTCATCAAATCTATGTCTTCCAGCCAAATCAAAAGTAATTATTCTACTCATCGATGCCTTAAAGTATGAGTTCGGCGTTTTCAAGCCAAACTTATCCGAACCACTACCCTACGAGAATAAGTTAACAATTTTCAATGATCTCCTTTCAACCGACCCGGAACGCAGTCGCATATTGCGATTTCATGCTGATCCACCAACAACAACGCTACAGCGGCTCAAAGGTCTAACAACTGGCAGTTTGCCAACATTTATTGACATAGGTTCAAATTTTGCATCACCAGAAATTAACGAAGACAATATTATCGATCAAATGATTCACAATAATCTGCCGGTTGTTTTTATGGGTGATAGCACATGGACTGATTTATATCCGAAAAGATTCATGCGATCATACTCGTATCCGAGTTTTGATATATTCGATTTGGATACTGTCGATACAAAGATAAAGAAACATTTACCAAGTGAATTGCGCAAAGACGATTGGGAAGTATTAATTGCTCACTTTCTGGGAGTGGATCATTGTGGTCACAAGCATGGCCCATTGCATGAGGAGATGTCTAGAAAATTGACAGAAATGGACGATGTTATAAAGTAATGTTTGTTTTGTATTCAGATCGAAAAAACGTTTAAGAAATATATTTTTTTATATTATCTTAATTTTGTAGATCTGTAATTGAACAAATGGATAATGATACAACACTCTTGATTATGGGCGATCATGGAATGACTATTTCTGGCGACCATGGTGGCGACTCGGATGACGAAACAAATGCATTACTATTTGCTTATACAAAAAGCAAGAAATTCGTGACTAGCGATTATGGATCAGATAGCAATTCTCTTCAACAGGTAAGAAAAGTTTTTAAATGTCTTAAGTATCCGGATAAGACATTTTTAAAAATTATTGTGTCATTAAATTTAGCTTATAAACACCAAATTTAACATTTTTAAGTCTCAAAATGTTCCATTGCTTTTAAGTATTTAAAACTTTGCCATTCCACGATGCAAATGTTTGACATCAGTACACCATAAGACAAATTTTATATAAATATTTTCCTTCATTTCAGATCGACCTCGTTCCGACGTTAGCCACAATCCTCGGCATACCAATACCCTATTCGAATTTGGGTTTAATCAATTTTAACATAGTGCCTGATGTTGCTGTGCCTTTTATGTCGAGATATCAAGTTCTGTTGCTTCATGCGTGGCAGAATGCTCAACAAATCTACAAATACTTCTACAATTATGCTTTGGAAAATAAAAGAACATTCAACTTTGATGAAATGGATTCAATGGAGAGTCGATTTCTCCTGCTAACCCATAGAGTGAAGACCATATACACAGAAGTAGCATTCAAAAATTTCATATTAGATCTCAATGCACACTTGCGAGATGTTTTAAATGTTTGCCGTGAAATTTGGGTCAAATTTGATGCTACCCAAATGTCTCAAGGACTATTGATAACTTTTTTGCCAATATTTTTCTCCTTTTTGTTGATCAACAATTCTCGTGCCATAGATTTTCCAAAAATCTTCACTGTCAAAGTGGTGCTTTATGTGTATCTGTTAAATATGGCGTGTGGAGTTTTTGGCTATCGTTATTTCAAGAAGTTTTCTTTCAAAACTGAGGAGCATGGCATAATATTCTTTACCAGTATTGTAAGTACTCTGATTCTGGTATTTTTGACCTTGAAGAATTGGGGTTCGATTGCAACCAATTGGAGTGGCATGAAGCGTTTTGGAAACATGACCACACGCATCATATGTTTTATACTCATTTCGGTGTTCTTCTCGAATAGTTTCATCATTCAGGAACCGAAAATTATTTCGTATCTACTCACTGCCGTGATTTTCGTGTTGATATATGAGATTCTGCAGCAGAGTCTGAAAGTAGATTTTAAGACAAAATTCAGAGTAGGAGTCTTCTTGAAATCGATATCGTTTCGATTGGTATTGGCAGCGATTTTGGCAATTATTCTGCTTCGCTCGGCCTATTCATTGTTTCGGTGTCGTGAAGAACAAGGAGATTGCGGAGATTTTTCAAATAATTCCAGCGGTTTTACATTTAAACGACCAGCAAACCCAAAGACCTATCTGCTTGCGGTTGTAGTTGTGGTTTTGTACACAACTCTAACTCGATTATACCTGCGCTCTTGTGGCAACTTGACAGGATCATCGGTTAATGTGCTCTTGGCACGTTACGGACCAACTATTGCTTCGATATGCGCTGGTGGACATATTCTGCTGACCAACAGTGCTATTAAGAACATCAAACGGAATCACATTGATTCGATGGCCTTGGTGATCTACGCCCTGCTGTTGTTACAAATCATTGTTGTATCAGTGTCGCCATTAATGACATATGTCCTGCCACCCAGAAGTACTATGATCTCTGTCAAAACACACGAAGGAGTTGTGCCAGAGATCTTTAAAAAAATGAAACAGCAATACGATGGTGAAGATAGCGACAAAAATTACGAAATTCCCGTTGTGTATGGACTTGCGACGGTTTACTCCTCGATTTTGATATCATTCGGAGTTTTTCTGGCCATGGTACTCATCATTCTGCTTGAGCCAAAGTCATCAATTGGACTTGTAATTTGTATCGCTGTAGCAGCGGTGCTTTTGGTAGTACATTCGATTCTGAGATATCGCACTGCCACTAGTTTTGGTAGGTTCTTTTTGCTCATTAATTTGCATTTTTCCTTTTTTTATAGTATTTTATTTTTAGAAACTTGCATCCAACCGACATTTACTGCCATTGTGGGCTGGTTCCTGTTGGCGAATTTCTGTTTCTTTGCTACTTCACACCAGACGACCTTGTCTCAGATCGATTGGCGAGCTGCATTCGTTGGTCGAACCTCGTTTATTCGCCAATCGAATTTTATTTCTGGAATCCTAGTTATCCTTAATACGTTTTGTGGGCAAATATTCTTCATGTGCATGTATGGATTATTGAGTTCGGAGACATTTTCTATTTTTGCTCTCTTTCCGTCACTCATTCGTTCGAACTGCAAGGAAAAAATCAAAGAATCTGATCCTCGAATTGGTAACTCGATTAAAACAAATAATGAAATATCTCAACAAAATGTTGGATTCGACATGACACGCGGTGAATTGATACTCTTTGAAAATGAGAGTGCCTATCTAGGAACACTCTTCAAGCTTGCAACGCAGTTCTTTATGCTTCAAGGAGTAAAGGTTTGTTTGAAAATTCTTAAATTCAATCATAAAAATAACTCATTTTGCCTTTTTTTCTATTTTCATTTTAGATATTTTGTGCCATGATGGCGTGTACGATACACTGTCGTCATTTGATGGTATGGAAAATATTTGCTCCTAGATTCATTTATGAGGGACTTTCAACATATGTTTCCTTCCCTGCCATTATTGTTGGTTACTTAATAATCGTTCGAGTACATTGGTCGGTTGATAGACTAATAAATAGGATTAATAAAATAAAATGAAAGGCGTTGAACAAAATTGCAACAAAAACACATCTGGTCAAATTGTATTGAAATTTATTTATGTCTTTTTTTGTATTTTTCTATTTATGTAAAAAAAAAACGACTCCCAAACCAGTAAAACGGTTTCGTCCAAAGACTCAACTTAAAGCAATATCAATAGAGTATGTTTTTTGTTTGTTTGTTTTTAAATTAAGAATTACAAAAAAAAAATGGTTAAAATATTAACTACTTGAAAATGGTTGTTTACAAAAACAAAAGATTTTTTTTTTGTTTAAGTTTGTTTTTTATTATAATCACACGCAATAAATTTAAATACACGTTTGTTTTTAATTTATAAGTAAAGAGTAATGTGTTTTATTGTCTTAAATCAATTTTACAATCAACACTCTTATCATCTCTTCGTTAAATCGAAACTTGTGTCATTTAGAATTTCTATTCTCAAAAGCGAGTCTGGAAATTAAAATAGGAAAAAACTCGAGTGATCATCATTTTCGCTCTCAGGAATAATCCATAAGGAACGTCGCTTCGTGCCGGTCCAAGTTGAGAGATTATCGCTTTCAATACGATTCGCCCCGCTTCTGGAATAGACTGGGGCCTTATTTTGTAAAACAAAAAAGATCGTACGATATCGTTTTGACGATATCTTTATCTATATGTCTACATGGTTCGATGGTCTTCCTTTTACGTAATAAGAATAGTAAGGAGCTTGGGCACCTTTAGCATCGATGCTATTTAGCGCTACACAATTCGGAGTTTCTGATGCCATCTGGACTCTGGGCACAGGCTATACAAAACTCGGTTAATAAAATATACTTTTAAATTTAACACTTAAAAGACTGAACCAAATTTGTGGTCTAGAGTTAATATTGTTTTTAAAAAAAACCAGGTTCCTTTTTTGACCACAAACTTTATAAATTTATTAAAAAAAAGACCAAAAATAACTTTTAAACAAAATTTAATTTTTATTCGTCAAAAAAAATTTTAATAAAATACCGAATGCATTTCGGGCAGACAAGCTGCTCATCATCAGCGATTAACACGATACTAACAAAATAGATAAAAGAAGAAGAAAGTAAACAAAGAAAGTGAAACAATAAATCAGATGAGACAAAATAGAGGAGACACAATATTGCCGCTGTCCGAAGAGAAAATCTTTCAACTGAGCTTTGAAGAAATTCCCTAGTTTTTTTTTTATATAAAAAATATACAAATCTTATAACATCCACTTTCCATGGTTTTTACTAAAGGAAAAATATATTGTCATCATTGTGCACTTGCTGTATTTGCAACCAACTGACTTAAAAAAAAGTGTTAAAATTGTAAATTTTATGAAAAGTCGTACTCTGCAGTCATGATTATTCAAAAAAATGTGCAAAGATATATGGGAAGTAAGTATAAATCACTTCACACTGAATTCTGATGGCACTCCACAGGAAAATTTTGATCCAGTGGGTCTAGCACCATTGAATAACTACTGTAATTATTTAATGCTAGCACGTAACTTGATGCAATCGGGTTTAGTCAATACAATCGAGTGTAGGTGGTTATTTACTTGGCTCAGTAGATGGTTTTCTATTCAAGTGAACCAAATAAGGAACAGCCTATGCTCGATTGTATCAACTCAACTCGATTGTTTCAAGTTACGTGCTGGCACCCGGTTGAACTTCGTTATGAGCTAAAAATTTTCAAAATTAACACAAAAATATATCTTCATCACCAAACCTTTTCCATGTATTGCATAATGAGTACTGGACTACAAAATCACCTTATCTTGCAGACATTTTTGGAAAGCCGCTACAGCTTTGTAGGGAATATTAAAAATAAATTTTCTTGCGAGTGCCAAACTGGCAGCTTTAAAAACTATTAATTTCTGGCTTACCTAGCTGTTTACAGAACACAGAAGGAGAAAATGTTGAATATTTTCCAGTTTTATATGCATTTTTGCAAGGAAACATGTTGCAGCTCAGATTTGATTTTCTCAACGTGATCGCTGGACATTTGGTTAAACTAGAAAAGTCTCTGTTCCTGAAAATAAAGTAAACAAGAATTAACTCAGAAACAATTTTTAAGTGCAGATTTAACTTTATCTTTCAGCTTTCAAGTCTTTTAAAATCGAAATGTGACACTATGGATATCTTCCTTTCATGCCTTCCACTATCGAAATCGAGATGACGCCACAATAGATAGGTAACACACATCTTTTAGACGAAACTCTTCAGTTTATACCCCGATATAACTAACCAAGGGCCAGTTGTACAAAAACGTGGTTCAAATTTTGATTCGTGGTTCAGCTATTTAAACTCACTTATTTTTAACGATGGTTCAAGGCTCAGGTATGTTATAATAGCCAATTAAATGATTGAACCATCGTTGAACTTCCTTTGATTCGCCAAAATCGGTGAGTTAAAATTGCTGAACCACAGATAAAATATTTGTGCAACTGGCCCTAAGTTAGGTGAGTTAACTAAGGATTTAAATAAACGATTCAGGAGTTAAACCCGAGACTAGAATGATCTCGATTTAAAAAAATGGCCCAAAGTATACTAGAGTTAGAATCACTGATGGACCTGCAGGGCGCTTCTTCACCACAATATGTATTTGATTCTGTATTGAGTGATACCATTAACTTTACAAAAAAGCTATAGGTATTAATTTTCCTTCCAGAACATAAGCTTAAAAATGCTATTAATTATTAATAATGAAACAGTTACTAACCCACTTACGAATCTCTATAATCACTGCATTGTTTCTTCAACGTTTCCAATTTTGTGGAAAGCAGCTAGGAATACACCTGTAGGTACCTAAAAAGTCTGTACCCATAGAACCGTCCGACTATCGACCGATAAGCATCTTACCTTGCTTATCAAAGGTCTTGACGAAGATTCTAGCGAAACAAATAATAGAGCATCTTAACTCGAAGAGTCTGCTATCTCCATATCAATCTGGGTTCAGAGCAAACCACTCTTGTTCCACAGCAATGGTTAAAATTCTTGATATCAGACTGCAATTCGATCAAAATAACTTGACTGTTTTATGTTTGCTGGACTTCTCTAAGGCCTTTGACAAAGTCAACCATGATGTTCTATGTGGAAAACTTAAGTACTATTTTGGGTGTTTTGCATTGGCTGTTTCCCTAGTAAAGAGCTATTTATTTAACAGGACTCAGCGTGTTGTGGTTGGCGATGATTGGTTACGGCCTAGTTTCTTGACAACAGGTCTACCACAGGGCTCTATATTGGGCCCAATTCTCTTTGGTCTATTTATAAATGACCTGCCTTCTGTTTGTGAAAATCCCTCCTTTCATCTTTATGCAGATGATATACAGATCTATCTTTCAAGGAGAAGTGTCAACGAGGATTTTATATCTATCTGTAAGTAAGCTGAGGAGAATGGTCTAACACTTAACCCTAAAAAAAAACTCAGGCTTTGTTGGTATCCAAGAAAGAGTACAATACGGAACAGCTCCCCACGATATCCTTATATGATTCAACTATCTCTTACGTAAAATCTGTGACCACTCTTGGTTTCAAAGTGACGATTGATTTATCTTGTAGGGATCAAATATACTCTATCGTAGGACGAATATATGGAACTTTAAGAAAACTTTGGATAACAAGTAGTTTTACACCTACTGATACACGACTTCGTTTAGTGAAAACGCTTCTTGTGCCGATTATTTCATTTTCTAAACTATTGTATCATAAGGTGGATTCTATGTCCGAGCACAAGCTTAATGTTGCATTTAATGGCATGACAAGATATGTTTACGGTCTACGTTAATATGACCACATAGGTATCTTCCTACAGCACCAAAATTCTAAATTGCACCTTACCCAAATATACAAATTATCGGAACTGTATATTCTTGCACAGAGTGATTCACAAAAAAACACCTCTGTATCTTTACGAAAGAATTAGCATAAGTCATTATTTTAGGACCGGAAATGTATTTAAGTACCTTAACTCCTCTCGGTTATTTTTTGTAAATAGCATTCGCCTTTGGAATTCGCTGCCAAGAAGAAGAAAACAGATCAGAGGAATTGCAAACTTCAAAACTGAAGCATTTAAACACTTTTCAAATGGGCATTCGTAGATTTATAGTTAGTATGAAGAAAGGGAGGAATATAAAGAAAATGGGAAGAATTTTTGTTCTATTAAAATAGGTAAAAAAAAATGTTACGAAGATGTAATTAATTAATTTGGAAAAACATTTAGTATATACATAATTTAATTTCACTTTGTATTTTTAAGTTTAAATTATAATCCAATCCGATGAACCACTCTGTATAAAAATACTATAAAAGACTTAGGGTATTATCCAATAAAAATTGAATTGAATTGAATATATAAAAAAGAAAACTTTATAAAGGTTTTGATGGAAATCGTGCAAAGGGAACTGAAGTTTTTAGCTCGTAGCATATCGTTTTGTGGTGTTTTATAGCATCGTGTTAATTCAGCTATCCTCTCGATGAATTCTAATTGTTTACCAGAAGATCAAATCTCCAATCTCATATTTGGACGGTAACCTCTATCGTGGTAATCAATCAAAATCAGGTTTCTGGATACGATTAAAAAAAAGTACATTCCAAAAGTGAAAATGTCACCTTTTGCTCGTAAACTCCTGACATGTTTTTAAAGAAAACGAAAGGCATTTTACATTGTACATTTCCATGGATTTCAAATTTTTCATTGTGGTTTTGTCATCATATTTACCGGATTAGTGTTTTCAAGACCATCAGGTATATGTATACCTTCAGCAAAAGTTATAACCTACATACAAATATTCCCTTTCAATAAAAATACAAATTTGAGTTTGGTAGTGTGTTTCTAACTCACATACACCTACATATTTACTTTTTTATTTGTTTTTATTTCTTTTATTTTTAACAATAAAATTCAAGATTTATCACCTAACATTCTTGTTTAAAGTTCTCTCATGTAGCTAGATCCTTAATAAATGTTTTAAATTAATATTCATAAAAATAATAATAATATTCTTTTTAGTTTTTTTTTTCATAAATTTCATGTCTCTCTTTGGTAGCAAATGTCAGAAAATAAAACAGTGCAATTAAAAAAAAAAAAAATAAAATAAAAATGAAATTATAATTTTGCATCTTGATTTTGCTAATTGTTTCCTCTACATACATGCTGTTTATGTTGTTAAGTGTTTTGAATTAAGTTTATTCTTAGAAATAAGATAATATTTGACTAAAAATTTTATTTTATTCTTATTTTATTTATTTTGTTGTGTATACAGTAAGTAGGTAATATAAATAATACAAGAGAATAAATTATCTCCTCATAATATTTTTTATTTATTTATTTAAGTACTCAAATCATAAGTTTAGTTATTGTATGTATGAAAATATTAGTGTAGTGTATAAAGGAAAATAATTTAGTTAAATTTCGAGAGAGCAATCACAATGAGAAATCTTTCATATTCAAAATAAGTACAGGAAAATAGTGCAAAAAAGCTCTAGAATTATGTTTTATTTTTTTAATCCAGCAAAGGCATTTTAAGTCTAAATTATTATAATTTAGATAAAATGTAAATCAGCCAAAAAATCAGTATACAATTAATAACTTAATAAGTGTTACTATAATTGTTGAGTTTGTATTTTTTTTATTTATTTTGTTTTTTTTTTTTATCTAGGTAACAATTATGTTATGATGTTGTTTTATTATCAGAATATGTTTAATGTTTGCATTTCACTAAAGAAGTTTGCTACGATCAATAATTTTAATAATATAATAATAATCATAATAAAATATATTACATATTAATTAAAATTAACCCTTTGCATGACCGTTTACTATCAATTGTGTATTCGATACTCCATTTGTTTTAGATTTTTTAGAAGCTTCGGTGCCTTGGTCTATAAATAAAACAAACGCAATAAAATATAATTTTTTTGTAGGAATTATGTATCTATTTTCTTTTTGTTTGAATTTTTGTAAAAAAAAAAATTAATTTTTCCTACTTTTTCAAAAATGTATGCCAATGAAAAAAATAAATTTTGAAAAATTATTTAAATATAAAAAAGGCTGATGACTAGAATTAAATGTGATAAAGCAATAACTAACGTAGGTAATTATTTTGTTGCTCCATTTTTAAACAAACTATGTATTAGTTTTTTCATTGAGTGAAGAAGACTACCACCAATGCACACACTTAAGTTGTAAGGGGAAATAACATTCACTTTTGAGGATTTTTTCTATATTTATAAAACGTAAGTAAGGAAGAAGATAGATTGTAGGCAGAAAAGAAATTTTTTTATGAGGATTTGGAATTTTTGTATTTTCTATATTAATCAAGATTTTCCTAGACATGCTTTAATATACTCTTAGTTAAAAAAAATGCATTATGAGTGATACAAAATAAATGAAATCCTTATTTTTTGATCCAAGCAAGCTAAGAGCTGGCAGTTGGCGTAAAATCGATAAAAAAAAATAATTTATTGACCAATTAGGTTGATATATATATATATATGTTGAGTGGAAAAAATGTTTTTTCGGCGACTTTTTTCCTCGCAGTAATTTTTATATAAATAAATTACCAAGGAGCTAACTTGGAGCGCAGATCCCAACAAAAATTTTCTACATGCATCGGGTGAGGATAAACGTGTTTCGGGATGGTGCAGAAGAAAGGGTTTTGTACAGATCTTAAAAAAGGAAATATAGTCCAATCGTATTGTATTTTTATGATGCAAACTGTGGGGTAGTTTTGGTTACCACCTTTATGTTTTCGGGGGTGCTGAATCCGGATCTGTGAATTGCTAACAAAATTTCGTGACGCAAAATGGAAAAAAAAAATGCAAAAAATGATGCAAAAATGCACTTATTCGTGAATTACCTCAAAGCATAATTGAAAGATAAACTATTTCCAACAAATCTTTGCTTAAGGTTTTTTTCTGTGACAACCAATTGGGACTTATTTTTAAGAATTTTTAGCCTTTGACTTAAAAACTATTGGTTATTCACAAATTACATGGAAGTAAATTGAAGGTACATATATACGATTTCGAACAAATTTTGGTTCGAGGTTTTTTCTGGAACAATCCATTCCTATTTTTCTCTCTTATTTGAAATTTATGAATTTAGATCCTAGCAACTAATTAATGATCTTCTCAAAAATTAATGAAGGTATTTGGAATATTCAAAAAGAATTTCAAAGTAAAATGTTCATACTTTAGAATCACTATAAACATTAATTTGAAAATTTGCATCAAAAACGCATTTTTTTTATTTTTAGATTCGAATATATCAAAAATTTGACGTTCTAGACTCTAGAACCAACCAACCAAAATCCACTCGAAAACACTAATCTTTGTCTTTAACATGAACCAAGATATACTTTTCTGGTGGTCTTTGGTGCTCTAGAATCTAGAGCAATTTAAAGACCAAATTCGAACTCAGAGCATCAAAGACCACCAGAAAAGTATATTTTGGTTCTTGTTAAAGACAAAAATTAGTGTTTTCGAGTGGATTTTCGAAAACAGTAAAAGCACGTCAATTTTTAACTAGCGCTTGAGTCCAAATGGGCTGTCGCAGAAAAAAACCTAAAACAGAGATTTGTCGGAAATTGTTTACACTTTCAGTTGTGGTTATATGTATGTTCACAAATAGTTGTCGAGCCATAAGTTGAAAACTCCCAAAGAATGCATTTTTGCATTTTTTCCATGTTGCGTCACGAGCGAATCAAAACTACCCTACAATTTGCTCGCAAAGAGCCCTTTTGCTAAAATTGATTGAATACTTTTCGAATTGGCTGTCACAAAACTCTAAAACTACTGAGACAATTGCTCAGAAATTTTTATAGTATTTTTAGCCATATTGTGAGTTTCGCCCGAAGTATATTACACCCGAGATATTTGTTGTCTCGGAAATTTAAAAGCTGTTATGAGTTTCGCCCGCAAATAAACAAAAAACTTGAGCATAGCCACCAGTGCTTTCGTTCGCCGTAAAAAAAATAATGATAATAATAATAATTTTCTAACATTAACCACTTTTCACTCACAATAGGCGAACAGTGAAATGTGTTTTTTCCGAGTGGAATATTGTTCGGGGGAAACTCACAATAAGACTGAATATATATACATAGCTTTAAAGCTTGTCAAGAATCGAAATCGAAAAACGTAACTATTTATTCAATGTTGTATCAAAAGCTTGTTTCCAAAAACTTTTGACCTTACTTTTTCTAAAATTTGAGTCTTAACGAATAAATAAATAAATTTGGTAGTATAGACAGCACTTGGGTAACCAAGGCCTAGTAACTTAGAACTCTCAACCGTTCCTGTGCGCTTATTGTAAGTCGACTGGAATGGATGGGGCCTTCAATTTTCTACCGAGTCCGAAGATGAAGATGAGAAGTACGCCTTCGTGATAAAAGATACTCTTGGAGAAATTCCCATTTTATTTTTTTAATAAAACAAGTTTGCCTGCTGGCAGAAGCTTGAAATCATCATACCTTCGGCGTGACAGTCCAAGGCACTAACCATTAAGCCACTGGAGGCACTGCGTGTGTTAACGAAGCTGTAATTTCGATCCCAATTTTTATTTTGGCTCGTAAAAGTTGAAAAGAATGGTTGAAATAGTGCTAATATCGTCGGTTCAAAGGTAAAACTAACATTTTACACTTTTGAAGGAAATTAGACTGAAACATAGTTTTTGAAGCTGAAAATTCAATTTCCGAACATTTTTAAATAAAGTTCCAGGGTATACCCTTCAATGTCTTTATAAAAAACGTGCAAAATGAGGCTTTTAAAAAAATGTATTTCATTCTCATTTTCTTGAACTTTTTTTTCTGCACTTAATGCGTTTTACCTTTGAACCGACGATATGTACGATACCGAAATTTAAAACTTCAAAAAATGGCGAATTGTGCATCCATTCGTTTTGCTGAACATTAATGATTCATAGACGTTCTGTAAAACGAACGGACGTTTCAATTGGGGTATCCTTTTGTTTTGCGTTTTCATTCCGTACGTTATCTTCGACCGAATATCAGAACAGCCGTGTATGACATAATCCATCTGTGTTTATAGAATTTTTCGGAGTTCGTACAAGTTTCCGATTAAGAAGGAATTCATGATAGGCCTGATTACACAGGTTTACAAATATCGGTTAACTTTTCGACACGTGAAAGTTAGAGTCGTAAGAGGATTAAAGCTTAATTTTGAAGATTAAGATTAGTACTTTCAGAAATCTGTACAGTTAAAAAAAAATAAAGATCAAATCGCATAGTTACATAACCCCAAAAATGGCGAAAAAGGGGTCTTTTTGTACTTTCTAATGGTAATATCTCAAAAACCAGAGCTGATAGTGAAAAACGGATAACGGATTTGAGTTCAGCACGAAAAATTACCCTTAGATCAGCTCTTACTTAGTCGTGTCGAAAAAACCTTGTAAACCTGTGTTATTAAATGTGGAATTTAACCTTTTTTATAACAAAAAAAAAAACTTTTAAACTTTTATCACATTTAATTTTAATCAAAAATTTCAGTTACATTTATTTACAATCAAAACTTTCAACTTTTGAAATTAGAAGAAGCATCTAAAGAGCAAACAAAAAAATACTATTAAAAACAAACAAAAAACATATGAAGTATGAAGCACTGATTGATGGTGGTAGTTTGTATGATCGAAATAAAGCTCATGAATCTCGATTACTTAGATCTTGAAATCGTCAAATGATCATTTTTGTTTTCTTGATTTTACATGTCTTAAAGATTCCTAAAACAAAACAAGGACTTTTTTCATTTTGATGTTTAATTTTAACAGCTGTAGAAAATCGTCGGTTCAAAGGTAAAACTCACTAAGTGCAGAAAAAAATGTTCAAAAAAATGAGAATGAAATACATTTTTTTAATCCAAAAAGTCCCGTTATGCACAGTTATTATAGGGACATAGAAAGGTATGCCCGGGAACTTCATTTAAATTTTTTCGGAACGTGATTTTTCAGCTTTTATAAGTAAGTTTCAATTAAATTTCCTTCAAATGTGTAATTGTTAATAAGTGAGTTTTACCTTTGAAACGACGATATTCTAAAACAGTTTGAAATTTTGAATCTGATGTAATAATGTTCATATTTAAGTATTCTAGTATTTAATATTGTTAGGACTCTGCGAAGAAATTAGCTGTAAATTGAGAAAGTGCCAATGCAATTTGTGTTCTCCTCTGTCAATGTAAAGTTTTTCGTGCTTGAATTAATAAATATATCTCGTCTTCAATTCTATTAGGAACTGAAGATCTTACTCCCTAATCATGGGTTCAATGTAAAACGTATATTTTTGCTTTTCCGAGATTTTAATTCCCCAATAAAACATGCCTGACAATTTTTCTCTTAAAAAAGACTGTGAATGTAATCTAAGCACCTGAACTAAAAGCGGCAAACCAAGCTAGTTAATATTTAATTTTTAATATCATTTTTGAGAATGGGGAGATAAGAGATTTAATAAAATCATAGTTTTTTTACCACACCAGGAATACCAAATTACATTTCCGAAAAATCATTTGCAATTGAAAAAATTATTATTCTTGTCATTGATAAATTCTCTGAAGTTGTTAAGACCTTAAATGCGTAAATGATTGAATGATAAAAAGCTATATGAATGTTGTCTAATCGCTAGCTAAACAATAATTGCATTATCTTTCACAAATACCTTAGCCTCCATGGATATTATATTTAATTAAATATTACATTATATTCTTAAGGAATCCTCAAGGTTAAGAGATTATAGAAGATAATTCTTTAGGTTTATCCCATAATTATGATTTTCGTTGCTAGAATTTAGAGGAAAAATAAATAAGTTTTTCTAATACATATTTACATTTTGTTTTTTGTCATTTATAAAAAAAAAATATGATTTATGTTTTGAAAAATCTTGTAGATGATTTTGACTTATTTATCATAAAAACAATATGTGCGTGCATTTTATAGAGTTAATAATAGATATAAGGTGATTTTTATATATGTATGTACCTACATGCAATACAATTCTTATATACTAATTTGATTCAATATTCAAACAAAAAGACGAAACAAAATCTTTCAAAATAAGAACCAAAACCAAAACATAATCAAATTCAAACTTAATTAAAAAGAATAAATTCAAAAGAAAATCAAAAGTACATAGTGAAAGTTATTATGTTGTTTAAACACGAAATCTTTTTTCTTTTTTTTTTATCTAAAACTAGGTATTATTTCCTTCTATTAAGCATCATTCATCGGCGACATCATCCTCGACTTCATCGAGATAATGCTTACACTTTTCCTTACCATGCAATGAATGACAAAATTTCTTGGTAACGCTCCAATCTTCTTTAAGCGATAAATTAAACATGGAGTAGTCTGGATCGCCGGTTACCTCTTTGACTATATTTAAGAATTTTGGCATGCAGTTCTTAAGAGCATCACCGGACAGTGATGAGTAGGTCTCCAAGAGGACTAGTCCTTTGCACCTATAGAAAAATTAAACAAAATTATCGATTAAAAAAATAATCTCTGTTAAAAAAAATTGTAAATGACTTACCTTGGATGACTTGGCTCTCTATAAATGTCCAGTTGAAAATATTGATTGTTGATTAAAAAGCAACGACGCTTCTTGTAGATTGTAAAATGAGTGTAGTCTCGTTGAGCCAATAAATTCATGTAGTCTCGATGGGTTAGTTGGGTTTTTACCTCAACAGCCTGCCCGTGAAGGTGTGGCCGACGAATGGTATGGATGTAACTCCAGTGGTTCTTTTGGCCACGTTTGCGTAACCTTGCTTGTACTTTTGGTCCTGAGGATTGTAAATAATGATGTACAACATCAAAGTCTTGAAACGGTGGAAATTCGGAATCAGGTGGTAGACTTCCGACTGAAATAAAAAAAAAAAAAAATGAAATATAAATTATTGATTTGCTTTGAAAATGATAAGGTCATTTAAACTTATTTCAATACCCAGAAGTTTAAGTTTCCTTGAGCTGGTCTTAAGACGATCACCAATATCGATACCGAGTTTTTGGCATACAGCTTCAATGGAACGATTCATTTTTGATTCGAAATCTGTAGAATTATCGATAACATCGAAATAAGGGTGCCCGACCCATGCAGCTGCCGATTTATAATCCAACTCTCTGGCCATTTCAACACCTTCGGAACGGCAAGCATGATCCTAGAAGAAAAATAATTTATTCATATAAGAATCTACCTACATATTATAGGTCAACTTTCAACGACTCACTTCTGTTGTATAAAATTCTTCAGCACCATTAGCAGCTGATACTAAATGAAGAATTTGATTATAACGATTATCCCGAAGTTCGATAGGATTCCAGTTATTAGCGGCCATCATTTTTTCCCATTTTTCCTTTGAGATATCTGAAGGAAATTGATTTAAATAACTGGTAGATACTTAGTAGAGAATATTTGTTAGCACTTACAAGCGCTTGCATCCATAACACCACGATCGCATATGATCAAACAGTTTCGATTGCATGAATTACCAACTTCGAAATAAGTATTTTCAATTTGTATCATGGTACGGATAAGATTCTCTTGAAACTTATAGGCTAAAAATGAAAATATATATTTTTTTTATAATTACATATTTTAAAAGAACAAATCAATGCAAAATGTAACTCGCAACTAGCAGATTTTTTTGCAGTGAGCCTTCGTCAGCTTTGATTCTTAAAATATAAACGGGATACTATACTCCCTGATCTCTTTTTGGATCTGTAGGGTAATATAACCAGAGGTTTTTTTTTTTAAATGTCAAGATTCAAAAATCATTGCTATGACTTTTGAATAGTAAAACTAGAAGATTATGGATATGCATGAACATGATCATGATTTTGTACACAAAATTATTTAGATTATGAGGCTCATTTATTTTTGACTGGGTACAACACAATTATTGCATTTGGACTGGCGGTATCATTGGGTCGTACTTTTTTCTCGAAAGAGATGGTGTTGACTTTTTGTTTGAAACGGAGCTAAAAGGCTTTGAATTTTTGAACATACATGCAAACATAGGAGAAAATCAAACCAATAACATTTTCATTGGCGTTTTTCTTGTTACCTGGAGCAGGGCACTCTGAGCCTTTAAGAAAACAATGCTCAATTTGTGTTTTTTTATTTAAAAACAGAGATAGCAACCATATTTTTTGAGGAGAGGGGTAAAAATCTGAGCACGGCACCTTCCTTTAATTTCTCACATGATTTGGAAAATTTTTAGTCAATAGGAAAGTTCAGTGCTTAAGTGTTTCATAAGTAAATATTGGAGCTCTGACCATATTCTGCTCAGAACGTAATCAACTTGCCCAGGCTTTTTACTCAGTGGTATGCTAAGAGCTAAAACAGGAAAACGCCTCATACAAAGATACGAAGCTTTGACTGACATTGTGGTTTGCCTAAATAAATTTGGTGGCGTGATAGCTCAACCATCTTCATATGCGTGTTTTCGGCAGGGATGGAGGCTATCGGTTCCAAGCCTATGCCACCTAAAATATTTCTTCGAAAGAAGAAGTGACAAATCATCCAAGATATCTTGTCATACGAAAGTGATTCTGGTTTGTCTACAAGCTGAAAATCTAATTCAGGTTGAAAAATAGAACTCGGTTTGTTAATTGTTTTATTTTTGGGTCAAACGTTTAGAATTTCATAGGAATATTCAAAATCCAATAAAAACCAGCCATAATATGAACAGTTGAAGTGGTTTATTTTGTATATAACAAACCAAACCAGATATGCGACAGCGCAATCATTTTTCGAATAAATAATAAAACAGATTTGATATGAAGCATACACTTGTGTACAAGAGGATATTATAATATAATAATTATTATTATGCATCGTCATCATTAAAATGAAAATTGAAAAGAAACAAAAAAAAAAGAAACAAACAAACAAATAATAACAATCAAATTGGACTTTCAAACATATTTTTCGAACTTAATCAAAAAGCTGCCTGCCGTTCGTCGTGGATACCTGAACAAAATTAGAAAGAATATTTAACGTGCCACGACGACGACGGCAACGTTCCCTGAGAATTTATCAACTTATTCAAAAAATGTATGTACCCAGTTAAGACAGGCGCGCACCAGACTTTGATAAACTATTGCGCATTTTATTTTTAGATTATTCGATAAAGACATGTGCGAGATGCGAAGTTAAGTTGAATCTCAACAACCAAATACAGGTGGTGGCCGGACTTCAGGCATAGAACTGTGACAGTGTGTCCAAAGAAAGATATATTAGAATTTAGGTCATATAAAGGAAAGCACACGATGTCCCATGAGAACCTTGCTATTTATTGTAAGTTATATTTACCTCAAACGAAAATAAAGTGTCATCATGATAAGAAAAGAGGGGTGTGTTGCATATCTTGAGATTATAATTAATAACAAATAAATTTGTCAATGTCATTTAAGGGGTAAAATGTATCTTAACGCCAGACGGGGGCGTCCGATATGTGTGAGAAGAAACGGAAATAAATATTATGGTTTAAGATTTTTCTTTATAAATATATACATTTATAGGAAAATTACAATAAAATCTTACATCACATTCTATTAATGGAGAATTATACAAAAGTATACGGAAATATTCTGGTAAATTCTATGAATGCATGACCAAAACAATGGAAAATATAATATTGAAAAAGCTATACAATATGAGTTTTGAATTGAATTTCATTTTGTTTTCTTTTTTTCCTGTATTTTGTTTTCAAAAATTTATTTTTATCGTCATCGCTAGAAACCTGACCAAATAAAAAAAAAACTTGGCATCTTGAATCAACGATTTCTGCCAGAAAACGTTTTACTGAAAATTATCTTGATTGCAATTTTATGCTCTAAGCTTGACAGACTGTGGCGAATATCACAAAATGTATTATTTGCCTTTCTATATTTCAAAAAAAAAAAAGAACAAACAACTGTATAAATATTTTGAAAGAACAAAATGTTTTTTTTTAATTTTATTTGAAAGAATATTTTATTTTCAACTGAAAACTGTTAACCTTATTTAAAAAAAAAAATTGTTTTTTTTTTTTTATTTTTTGCGTTTTTAATATTCGCAGTAAGTTTACGTATTGTTAGTTCAAATACGCCCACATAATTCGTCAAATTTGTGGGTGTGTTGAAAAAAATTGAGACAACGAAAATTTAAAATTGGCATCGTTTGGCGTTTGTGGTTGTAATGAAGAAAAAAGATTTGGCGGATAGTTTGTGATCATGAATTTAGGGCATACATACATATGTATAATAAAGAAATTAAGCTGAGAAGTCTTGACAATGAGATACGTATTTTATTATTGAATTAAGCAGTTTCAAGGTACATTATATCTTTATACCAACATACATATGAAATTTGAAAGAAACTGATTTGAAACAACACAACTGCACCTTATTCTCCATTTCATTTCAACCAAAAAAATTGATTTTAATAAATAGATTTTCATCTCCGACCGATTTTTGATTCGACCTGAGAGCGGTTCTTCAAAATTTTATTTCAAGCAATATAAGAAGATATCGTCAAATATGCAATCGTTCTGTTTGCACAAAATCTTTTTTATCAAGGTCTTTCACGAGCACGTTTTCTGACTTCTCATTATTTTGGGGTCGACTCGATATTTTTACTGCAGAATTGCACCACATATCATGCTTTCAAACATGTGACTTTAGCAAACTGCATTATGGAATACAATGCTAATGCAGTAAAACTTGCATTTGCGTTTTCGAATAGAAGACTTTTGCAGTTTGCTTTTAAGAAAATTCTGCAAAAGCATTTTTGACGTGGATGACGGTTTCGAAAACGGCCAAACTGTCAAAATTGGTGAATTGTAAACTTTCCAACGAGAATTTTCCACCTATTCGGTTCATAATATTGTACAATATTCATTAATTTACCCTTAATTAATAAACTCTAGGCCTAAAATGGAAAACAATTTATTTTGGATGCAAAAATCATTTGCATGCAAATAGTGCCGAAGTGAATATATATTTTTTTTTTCAAGTGTAAATTCACTATAACAAAAATATTTTGTATTCAATACACTATTTTCTCGTACGCAAACCATTGACGGTGAATAGTTTTGCATGACATTCGATGACAGCGATAGGTATTTTCACACGTCAAAAATTATTGTGGTGAAATGAAAAAATATTTTTTGCGTGATTATTTTATATTTTCATGCAAACAAACAACCAATTGCTGTCATGAAATGTCATGCAAAATAATTGACGGCAATATTGTTTTGCCATCCATTGAGTGATTAATTTACCCTTAATTAATAAACTCTAGACCTAAAATGGAAAACAATTAATTTTGGATGCAACAACCATTTGCATGCAAATAGTGCCGAAGTGAATATATTTTGTTTGAAGTGCAAACCCACCATAATACAAATATTTTGTATCCAATACACTATTTTCTCGCACAATTGGAGGTCAATAGTTTTGCATGATATTCGATGACAGCAAAAGATATTTCAGCACGTCAAAAATTATTGAGGTGAAATAAAATGTTTTTTTGCATGATTGGTTTACATTTTCATGCAAACAAACAACCAATTGCTGTCATGAAATGTCATGCAAAATAATTGATGGTAATATTGTTTTGCGTGCGAGAAAATAGTGTGGTGAATAAAAAAAAAATATATTAACCTCACAGCATTATTTGCATCCAAAAATAATTGGTTTTTACCTTAAGGCTTATAGTTTATTAAATTGTAAATTAATGACTCAATAGGTGGCTTAGTAATTTTTATTTTGTTCGCCTTGAATATGGCCGTTTTCGAAAACGTCAAATCAGAGTCAATTTGATCGTCATTTGTTGACGCAGATTGCAATCGTCATATGCAAACGTCCAGTCTTGCACAGAATCGGTTTTATTCAATTTACTCGCAAACGCATTTTATATTTACGAACACGCTCTCTGCTTTCTCGATTTTTTTACTGCGCAGCTGCACCGCAGATGATGTTTTCGAACATGTGACTTTAGCAGTTTGCTTTAAAGAAAATTCTGCAAATGCATTTTTGAAGCAGATGACGTTTTCGAAAACGGCCTATTATACAATATTATGCACAGAATAGGTGGAAAATTATTTTGAAAATTAAATTTTTTTTGTTTCGCATGGTAGCTGTAAATCATGTATACTTTATGCTGGATTTACACGAGTGACAATATGCCAATGTTTCTGTCATATTTTAGCCATTAGCTGTCATATTTGTGTTTTACAGAAAATAAGTACAAAAAAAGACAGAAATAAAGGTGTTTTGTCACTTTCATTGTAAATGGAGCATAATGGCAAAACATTGCTAATTTCTTGAAAGCGTGATTATATGACCTCGTGAACCTAAATAAATGTTATTTACGAATGGACTTTGTATTAAACTACCAATTTAAACAACTCAAAGAACAATAACGCGCGATCCAGTGGTGAACTACTTTGAAATCATTGAGACCTTACTTTTATAATCATCTTTGAACAGAAGACCATGTGAGTCATTGTCAAATTTACGAGCATAATAAGAAATTGTAAAAAAAAAAATCATTTTATTTTTTAGCGGAAGCAATAAAAAAAAACTATTTTTGAAGAAAATCGCTCACAAACAATATTATGCTCTTAAAATAAAATAAATCTAATCAAAATTCATTCCAAGAACAATATTGCTGTCGCTGTGTTTCATTTGTATGACTTATGATCTCTCTACAATTTATCAGCTGTGAATATCGAACAAGCCCCCATCAGACAATCTCCTTGAACAATTTAAACAAGTTGAATGGAAAAATTTGTTTTATTTTTTTATACGATCATCGACTTCATTCTGCGCGCAAAAAAAAAAAAAAACTGAAAATATAAAAAAAAACTCCCAGAAATATCTTATGTCAGCCGGCACAAACTCACTGCATTTATTATTAACTGAATCGATATAGTTAATAATACTTAATTGCACGTGATTTTTGTTGACATATATAGAGGGCAATTACATGGCGAATCATGACTACACACTCAATGTCAGATAAACTTCCTCATCGCAGTAAAAATGATTCGCTTCGAATAAACTCGAGATTTTATCTGACATCGAGCGCGCGAGAGTTCAATAACAACCAACCATATAAATGATTTTGTTTATGAATGTAAAATAAATTGAAAAAAATAACACGCAAAATAGCAAAAATGTAAGCCACCCAAGCGTGTACTTTTTGTGGTCTAACCCAGATAAATCCACCCTTTTGTGTGAAACAGTTCCGTGCACTTCAAAAATTTTGTTGACAGATGGTCATTATCGACTTTGGCACATAAGTCAAAGTCAAGAGAAAACAAAATATGCTGATAAGCAACATAAGGGTATTTTCTAGATCTCTTTGGCTAAAAATTTGATCACATGGAGTATTTTAATAGACAACATGGCTATGATCCGTGTGACCTATTTAAACTTCTCTCGTCATCCTCATCGTTTTCGATTGGATTCTCGGACTTTGTCATTCCTTTTTGATCGAACATAAACAAATTGGGTTCTCAATGTATGGTTTGACATTGGTTAATTTCATTTAACAAAATGGCTTCTTCAAGCGTTTACACATTTGACAAGTAATCCCACGAAAACCTGTATATTTATACGCGTGTGTTCCAAATCAACTCCTTCTTGAAATAGGGAACAGAAATAGACTCAAAAAAAAAAAATATTCGGGATAGCCTATTGAAGGCCTTTGAAGTAGGAGGAGTGAAAATGGAGTACTCCGAATATTCAATCGAAAATGACATAACACACACACACAGACAGTACAATTTAAGATAACCGATTCCAATGGCTAATGTCGTTTTCGATTGGATTTTCTGACTGTTCTACTCCTTTTTCATTCATATCGAATATGAAAACATCGTGTTGTCAAATTTACAGACACACTACTGAATGACGCCATTTCACAAAATGGATTCTTCAAGCATTTATAACTTTGGACAAGTAATCCGACGAAAAACTATAATGTACGAGTGTTATCCAAATTTACTTCTTCTTGACATCGGGAACAGAAAAAGACTCCGAAAAATTACTCGGAAGAGCCAATCAATATAGCAATATAAATTGGTGATTAATACTTTTGGCTAACTTTATTCTTAAAATACCCTTATGTACGACAATTCTGATGTCACATGATACATTTTTGTTACACCTCAGGTTGGTGTTTGTGTTGGCCATAAATCATTTTAAAATAGAGCCACATGCGACGTGTTATCTTAAGCCCACCTCATCATCAATTAGTCATTATATGTATGTATGTATGTGTTTGTGCATTGCGGTTCAATTGGTTAGATAAGCTTCCAAAAAATTGTATAGAAAAGTTAGAAAACTGCATCAAAGTTAAACAATTATTGTTAATAAGTGTCACACTAATGCCCTTAAAATATACTGTCTATAATTTTGGATCTATTATTTAACTCTGATGCAGTTTTTTTTAACTTTTCTTGAATATTATAAACACTTGAAAGTTAGTGTTGCTTTAAGACCATTTTCTTAATAAATTAAAGTAGAACTCACCTAAATCGATGACTGTTCCGGAGAAAAAAGTGACAGATGTCATACGAGCGTCTGGAAGCATCGGCAAGAATGCTTCTAAAAACTTTCTTTTGCTATAAGATGACAGTTCTTCTTTTGAAAAGAAGAGAAAATCGATTCTGGATTTGAAGAAAGAATTAAAACAAGAAGCACGCACACATGCGCACATTTTAAACGTCAAAATCGTGAGATGTAATTCGAAATCATAAACGAAAAATTTAATTCTACTTTCCGTTCTGCAGTTCGCCGACGAGCTAAATTGATAACTGTAGCAGATTAATTGGAGAAGTCTATACTATTTTAATTACCCAGGCCATTTATTGTGTGCGAAAAATAGCAATAATTGTGTTTTTTCTTGTTTATTTCATTACAGCATGGTTGCGCTTAATTTTGTTGTGTTTACATTTGTTTTATATTTTTTAAATTGGTAAGCATTTCGTTAACGTGTTGGAGACTAACTTAAAAATTCGTTTCGCATCAGCAGTGTACATGGAGAAATTCGTTGCAGTTATTGAGGAATATCAATATTCAGAGAAACAGCAGTTTGAATTTTTCATCACCCAAATGCAACAACAATGCACACATACAACGAAAACCAATCTTCACAATCAAAAAAAGTGTCGCAACACGTTCGATTCGTATTCTGGATCGGAGAGTTCCGTAGACTTCTTTCGGATTACAAAATGAAAACGCTATAAGTATTAAAATAGAATCACTTAACTATAATTTTGCGCCATTGAAATTAACTCATTACTAAAACAATTGAAGGTCTCGATTATTAGGCGTTTTTCTTTTTTAGCTACGAGCATAGTACTGAGCTGTCAAAAAAAAAGATCTGTGTTTATTTTTTAGTTCAGAGCACTCAGAGCGCTCAATTTGTGTTTCTTTTTTGAATCAGAGCTAGCTCGGAGTACGCTCAATGAGCTCAGAATAAAAAGACCGAGCGAAAGGAACAAATAGCTGAGCGTAGCCAACTTCACTCTTTTTTCACTCATTTCAAACGGGCCTGTTTAACACATCAGTTTCAGTTCATAATTTTGAATTTTTCGAGTTTTTGATTGGCCCGCTGCCAGATGAAAATTAATGGTCATTACATTAGCTGTGTTTTTTTGCATGTCCAAATAAAATTGTGTGAAAAAAACGACAACAAAGCAAAACTATTTACAACAACTATGTCCATGTAGAGTTAGCTAAGTCCAGATAATTAACTGGAGTTAACTTTTGTCCCGATAAAAACGGTATTGCCAGACTACCATTGTCGTTGTGTTATCGATAATTTGTATAGAAATGTCAAATGTTTGTTGGTAAGATAGTTCAATACAAAATGGCAGACCAAGGCAAATGTTGAAATGTCCCGATGTCGTTTTTTTCGCCAAACTCCATATGGACATACAAAAAAACGCAGCTATTATTTAGGTGAGCTTAACGCATCGCAATCGTATGACAGTTCAGATGTGTTTCAAAATTGTATCGGAGAGCTCTGACCATTCTTTGCTCAGAGCTAACTCCGATAGCTCGAGCTCTACTCCATGTTCTGCTCAGAGCTAAAAAAGAAAAACCCTTATTGTAATTAATTATTACTAAAACAATTGACGGTCTCGTTTTATAGTTATATGCGTTTTTTTAAGCTCAGGATATACGTTTTTGTTTTTTAGTTCAGACCAGAGCCTGAACTGTCAATCAAAAAGTTGTGTCTTTGTTTGTTCTGAGCGTGTTCTAAGCTTATTCAGAGCGCGCTCTATGAGTTCAGAATGAAATAACTGAGCTCTAAGCTGTCACCATTTGGCATTTCAGCTTTCGATTGCTTGTGTTCAGCATAAGGCGTTTTTCTTTTTTAATTCAGAAAAGAGTTCTGAGCAGAGTCCGAGCATGTCGAGCATGTTCTGAACATCATCCGAACAATTTTGTTCTCAGCACTCTGAACTATTTTTGAAACACACCTGGAACACTAGCTGTCAAATGCTATGTGTTCAGCATTTAAGTGTGTCTGCTCAGTTATTTTATTCTGAGCTAATAGAGCGCGCTCTGAACACATACATTTTCTATGCAAAATTTTGCGCCAGTGCAGTGTAGATACACCGCACTGTATCTTACCTGTGGCAGCTAAAGTACTTATTGTTAGTTAATGAGAAACACAAATTGTTTTTTGTTTATTAATTTGCTTTCAAAACTAATTTGAATGTAAGTATGTAGGTAATAAAAAAAAAAAAAGAAGTATAAAATTAATTAAAAAAAATATTAATCGTTAATTTTTTTCTTTCATTTCAAAGGAAATTTGTATATGAAATGAAAAAAATAAATAAATAAATTCTACTTTTTTTCTGATTTAAGAATTGTTTATTGTGCAATAAAAGCACGTGCTCATTTTGTTAAACGAAAATAAAAAAAACTAAAATATATAATGACAAAATATATTTTTATCATTTCATGAAGATGTTTACAATGTATTTGTTGGTTAGAAGTTTAGCAACATTGAGATAGAGACAAATTTGCAGGTTTATTCTAATGAATTCAACAATGAAAAACTCATATTAGCTATAAATATTTTTATATTTTATCATTTGCTTCAGATCTTGAGTACATATTGTGACGTTTAATAGAATTTTTTGGAAATAAACTTTGGAAAGATGTGAATTTGAATGTGTATTTTGTTTGCATCTAACATTTTACGTGAATGATATATTCAAAGTCATTGTGAGCGCGAAAAACGTAGATAGATCACGAGTTCGTTGCGCACGTAGTAGCAAAAGTCAAACATATATAATTCTGTATTACCTCTGTATAGATTTAATGCATAACAGTTTGTGTTCATCTTCTAAAAACCATTTGGATCTTATAGCAAAAACTCCACTATCAGAATAGGTGTTGTCGTTTGAAAGGTCTTTGAAACGTATAAACTCTTATTATTGAGGTTATCGCAAACAAAATTTCCCTGGGAATGTTTCAATCCTTCGTAAATTATTGAGAAGTGAATTTTTTTTGGGAGATGGTTCACAATAGAATAAAATTTGGGTTGAGATTGCTTTGACAGGGTCCTCAATCGAGGTTTTTTACCTCGATCGAGCACATAGACATATATAAGTTGGTAATTATTAAGAAAAATGCTAAACACAATTGCCCAAAATTATTATGAAGCAAACTCGACAGTAAATTAATTTTAGTGCGACACTAGGCGATATTGACTTTTTTCGAAAACTAAAGATGATTTCAAACAAACTACCTCTGTTCGGTTACTTTACAAAATTGTCCATTTTAGTCTTTGACTTTGGACTAAAATTGGTAGAAACCAAGTTTTGAGAAGTAAGCGAACAAACCTATTTTCTTCATTATTTACATTTAAGGCCTAGTCAAACAGAAGAAATCCAGCGTCATTTGTGAGAATTTACAAACAAAATTTGACAGTCGTGATCTTGTGATATATGTATTGATCGTTTAACTGGATCGCGTTACTTAAGAGCCACAACCTCTAAAACCTGATTTAAATATTGTATTCCTGGTGAAATTTTCACCAAGTTTCCCAAACTTGAGTTTTTTATCCTATAATTTCTGACAGCAAATTGCAAAAAATTTCAAGACATTTCACGTTAACAAACACACCTTTTATTTCGCATGAGCTGTCATTGAATTAGGCGTGTTCAACTTTGATTTCTTAAAGAAATGATTAAAACGTGGCACAAACTATGAAGGGTTTATAGTCCAGAAAACATAAGAGAATTGCGCTAAAGTTAAACAATAGTTAATATGTGTGACGCTTAAAGCCATTTTGTTCACAGCTTATCATATTTTTTATTCAATGATTATTGCAACGTGTAACCGCTCGAATGTGCTTGTTAACCACAATTTTAGTCAATGAATACATAGTTTGAGTTGGTAATTATCGAAATTGGTATTGGTTGATTGGCACCATTTAGTCAGAGCCCAGAGCCTGTTAGAAACTAATTAAAGATTTAACCTAGTGTGGACAAACTGGCCCTTAGATCCTTAAACTAGTTTTTCTATAATTTCCTCACGGAAATCAGTCTTTCCTGTCTGAAAAAAAGGGATAAGAAAAATTGTTTATTCTAAAATAACCAAAAACAATGCGAGAAGCGTAATATATCAATTAAGGCCATGTCTGAAGAAATAACAGGGTGTTTTTAAAAAAATCAATGAAAGGATAAAGTACAGTCATGGGGCAAGTATTGGTTTCATGTCCCAATATTAAGTTTTTATCATTACTGACATTCTTCCGTGCGTCAGTACGTTCACTGTTCTTCGAGGAAGAATTTGGTACAGAGCATTTTTATGTGATTTCGTTCAGGAGAAATTAGACTTTTTACCTCAACTGCCCCTGCCACACAATTACCTACTCTATTTTTTTTTTCAAGTTCTCTCAAAAACGGATGAAACGATTTTGACTGAACTTTGGTTTTGTGATGTCCTTAGAAATTGTAACGTATTAAGTTTTTTGGCGAAAAACAAATATAGCATAATGCCCGTGTTGCCACTTTTCGGTAACATATTTTTTTGAATTCAAAGGTGGCGACCTCAACGTTTTTGGTAATTTTTAATATTTTGAACATGAAAAACAGTTTCGAAAATGTCTCCAGATGCCAAACGCGTATTGAGATAATTAGTTGCAACTTTTTTTCATATTCAAAATATTAAACAATACCAAAAGAGGACATAAAAAAGTGCGTTCCCGAAAAGTGGCAACACTGAAATTTAACTTGAACGTGCGACTACTCAACACTTTTTTTATGAGACATCAACCGTTATTTTAACTATGGAAATTTTCCAAGTGATTTATAAGTTTTCTTTTTTTATTTTGCGAATAAGCTCAAATTGGGCGCCATTTTTAAAAATGGTTTTTAAGCGACATGTTACAACAATGACTTCCAGGCTAAATTTCATCTTAAGCATGCCAAAAATAAATTACAAATATAACAAATAAGGTCGCACTACAAACAACGCAAGGATTTCGGTTTACTTAAGGTAGCGCTAAACGACGAACATGCTCGCCGAACTTGTTCGTTTGCGTTATCCCCTACACGACGAACTCATTTGGCGAACATTCATTTCGTACTGATTCTTCAAAGCGTAAGCATGTGCGATAAGGTAGCGCAAGTGGTTCACGTTCATAGCAAAAATGAGGTTTGCTCGCGAACATGGCCCTACATGGCGAACATCGAAGCCAACGAACACGACAAAATCGAAATTTTTCGCCAACAGCGAACCGTTCGCGAACCAGCCCCTACACGACGAATATAAAGCGAGCACGAACAAGTTCGACGAGCATGTTCGTCGTTTAGGGCTATCTTTACCGAACTACAGATTGGGCGCCATTTTATTCAATTATATTCAATTTATATTCAATTTTAATATGTAAGAAATGAGTTCCAATCATAAAAAGTCCTCCCAAAAAACGCACCGGGTTTGGATAATTGCCGGGACTAATATTGCCGCCAAATTATAGTGAAGTTACGACACAAAAATAATTTGAGTGTAAGACGATGTTAAAATGGCGTTTTTTTTTTATTAGAAACGATGTCAAACCCACTTTATAAATTAAAAACTTGCCTTAAAAGTTAAAATCGTTAAAGCCTGATTTTAATTTTTCAGTGCCACACTAGTTCTTATGATATCATTTCATTTTCTCAGGAACTGTCATTGATCTAGGCGAGTTCAACTTTCGTTTGTAAAGAAAATGGCTACCGTGACAGGGACTGTCAGTGATTTAGGCGAGTTCAACTTGTATTCTTTAAGAAAATTGTCTAAACGCGACACGAACTATCAAGAATGCTTAAAGTTCGGGAAAAGTAACAGAACTGTTAAATTCAAACATTATTTTGGTAATAAGTGTCACGCTAATGATGTTACAATAGGCTGCCTATAATTTTGCGCCGTTATTTTATAAATACAAAATATAAGAAAAAATACATGTTTTATACTTTTTTCACTCTATTTCATTAACAATATTAACAATTAAAAAACGAATACTTTATAGGTATCTCCAATGTCTAATATCTTGCTACGTTAATCATTGTCTTGAACTACATTAGCAAGTTCGTGCGATTTAGTCGAGCATACTTCCCGATATCCTATTCGATTGACTTTCCTGACTGTTTCACTCGTTTTTGAATCCAATCGAAAATGAAAACATCGTCTTGCCAAATTTCTAGTCCTAAACACTTAACCAAATGCCGCCATTTAACAAAATGGCTTCTTCAAGCGTTTCTCACTTGACAAGTCATCTGACGTAAAACTTTATATTTATTATTCTATGTCTTCTCCTTTTTGTAGTCGGAAACAGAAAAAGATTCGGGAAACATTACTAGGATCAGCGAATCGAAGGCTTTTGGAGAAATATGATTGAAAATGGATTTCAAAAAGAGTACTCCTAAAGTCCAATCAATAACGTTATGACATTGAATCGCTAGACAATAAACACCGTTCAGCAATTTGTCGAAGTTTGTTGCTTTATTGAAATGATATCTATCCTATGCCTACAAAAGGTTGGCACGAATTTGTATTACCTTCCATATAGTGGACAGTATTGTCATTGCCATTGGAAATTCTTCCACATCTTAATTGAACAGTTTCAAAACAATGACAGTGACAGGGCAATTATATACTGCCTCAAATACAATGAATGTTGACTAACTGGGTTATTGAAACACCCTTTACAATAAGGAAACAGTTTCAAGATGATTATTATATTTGAGATAAGTACTTACATATTTCATGCCTTTTAATATTCGTTTTAAAAAATATAGACATACATTAAAGCTAGATAATTAAAGCAAAGTCATATAAAAGAGAGAAAAGAATTTGTGTTCAAAAAGCAAAGCGAATGAATGTGATACAACAACAACAACAAATTTAAAAAACAGCACGAATGACTATAGAAAAAGATTCTTATGCAAAAAATTTGAGAGAGAAAAAGTGTCTTGTTTTTTTTCAACAAAAAAACACACAGAAAACATCACATCAATTGTATCACACTCACCTTCGCTGCCATCAGGTTTGTCCACAGCCGAAGCCAAACATCTTGGACATGAGGCGGTTAAATCGATTTGGCTATGCTCAGGTGAACCAAATGGAAATTGTTGATATTTGAATGTGCTTGGTTTTGCGGATGCTAAATTATATTTATACAAAATAAATTTTTTTAAAAGAAAAATAAAAAAGAAGGAAAAAAAATAAAAATAAAATAAAAAATAAGAAGAACAATTTTGAGCACAAATACAAAGAAACAAATTAATGTTTTTTTTTTTATTTATGGCAACAATTACCACGTGGTTCCTTTTCTGCTGAATCGAAGGTGATTTTAAGTTCATTTTCAATTATAAAATTCAATTCAAATCAAATCAATTATAAAATTCGATGAAGTTGTTTTGGTTCAAGAAAAGTCGAAAACCCTTTGATTTCACACAGTGAAGGTCACAAAACCGTTACTGTTCGCAAAACGGTATTTTGCAAAATTTTAAACATTTATAACCTACTCTAATCACTTCAAAAATGGGATTCGGTTTTAAAACCCGGTTTTAAAGCGAGAGTCGATTTGGCACTCATCTATTGTCGTTTTCGATTGGACGTTCGGAGTACGCCTTTTCTGCTCCATTTTCACTCCATCTACTCCAAAAGCCTTCAATTTGCTATTCGGAGTACTGCTTTCGAGGTATTTTTCTGTTCCCGATTTGAAGGAGTAGATTTGGAACACACGCATACACATACAGTTTTTCGTCGCACTACTTGTCAAAAGCGATGAATGCTTGAAGAAGTCATTTTATAATATGGCGTCATTCAGTAGTGTGTGTGTAAATTTGACAACATGATGTTTTCATATTCTATTGGAATCAAAGAGGTGTAGAACAGTCAGAAAATCCAATCGAAAACGACATATGTAACAAAATCTGCGTTTCCAGTTCTAGAGAGTCCGATATTCTTTTTTTTGCATGGTATATGGAAAATTTATACCGTTTTCGATTGGATGCTTGGAGTACTTCTTTTCCAATCCTTTTTCACTCCAATTACTTAAAATTACCTATATTCCATAGGAATGGAACAGAACGCAAAACGAAACGAAAGCAACATTAGGGTAGGAGGAATGAAAGAGGAGTGGAAAAGGAGTACTCCAAACATCAAATCGACATAAGTTCCATGTCTAATGTCGTTTTCAATTGGATTTCGGAACTGTTCCATTCCTTATCGAATATGGAATTTTGAGTAGGAGTGAAAAAGGTTTTTTATCTCATTCCTATTTATTGGAAGGAATGAGATGAGTCAAAATGAGTCGACTCACGTGAAGCTGGTATGAACACCGTCTTAAGATGATTAAATTAGACAGAACCTTTGAAAATGCAAATGGTGTTCCATTTTTTCTTATGAAGTGGAAGTGGAAGTGTTTTTTCATTTGTGTCAAACAATGAAGATCTGAATCAGCCTCGAATGAATCATTCAGCGCCATATCAGAATGGGTGAGTTCGATTTAACAAGATTATTTTTTCTTCAAGATTTACGAAATAAATTTATATGATAAATCTTCGAGATTTAAGGTAAATCTTATTAAATCTCGGACTAGTCTTAGGTGGAAATAGAAAAAATCTGTCTTGATTTACCAATTAAACTTTAATCTACTTAAATGACGATTTAAAATCAATTTTATTGATCTTGCAAGCAGTGGTTTATCAAAACAAACAAACTTTATTTTTGAACGATCCTATCTACAATTTTAAAAAGAAAACACAGCCTAAAATTAGTATAAATTGTAAATTGAGCATTTTTATATGTTCTACGCGACTAAAAAGATATTTTTTGCTAATGCTATGTTTCCACCAAAGGTTTATCTCAGATTAGATTTAATAAATCTTTTTGGTGTTTCCACCGCACAAAAAGATTTAAAAAAGATTAAATTTGACAGCACCTTCAAAAATGCAAATGGCGTTCCAATTTTTTTTATGAAGTGTGAATGAGACAGAATGTTTGATTCGTGTGAAACAATGAAGAACTGAATGCGAGTCTCGAATGAATCGTTCAGCACCATGTAAAAATAGGCTAGTTCGATTTGTAAAACTATTTGTCCTATGAAGATTTAACAAGATTAATTTCTAATCTTCAAGACTTACGAAATAAATTTGTATGGTAAATCTACGAGATTTAAAGGAGATTTAAGGTTAATCTCATTAAATCTCAGATTAGCGCTAGGTGGAAATGTAGCATAACTGTCAAACGCTAATTTGCAATCCACAACATTAGGACACATACCAAAAAGCAGCGAATGAAAAATTCGCTCGAATTTAACCTTACATTTTTCTGTACACTTATCTAACTAGTTTAGTTTTTATTACAATTTTTAAAATAAAAAAACACGGCCTTAAAATAGTTTAAACTGTAAATTTAGCATTTATATGTTTTCTATGCGACTAACAAGATATTTTTTACGAACTGTCAAACGCTGATACGCAAGCCACAATGCATTCCACAAAGCAGCAAATGAAAAATTCAATCGAATTTAACTTCACTTTTATATACCCATTTAACTGTTTTTTTTTAGGACGGCGACCAAATAAATTATACTCATATGAAAGAAATGTCATAATTCACAACAATTCGAATTCGCAGCTCATATGCAAGACACTTAATTGAGAAGAATTATGGAGAGTCAAATGATGCCATAGTAAAGTGCCTTCCATTTGAGCTGTAAATAGCGAAATGCGAATGGTTGCGAATTATGACAATGCTTTCACATGAGTGGTCGCCGAAAGACGCGATTTGTCATACAAAATAGGCCAAACAAATGGGTGCTAAAACAAATTTAGGGTTAAATTCTTTTTCATTTGCAGTTTTGTGGAATTAGTTCTAATGTTGCGAATTAGTATATGACAGTTCGCAGAAAATACCTTGTTAGTGGCGTAGAAAATATATAAATGCAAAATTTTACAATTTAAACTAATTTAAGGATGTGTTTTCATTTATTGTTTATTCACTTTGTCGAAAAGTTGAAACCAGAATTTTTTGATAGTGGAATTAGCATGCGCAGGTCGCAGCTCATGAAAAAGCCACTATATAAAGGGTGACCCTAAATTTGCCACCATTTGTGTAGTAAGTTTTGTTGTACATTTTGGAATTTTTTTAAATATTGTTCAACAGTGAAAACGAGCGGTATGGCGGCAAAAACAATGAAAAAAAGTGGTTGTCTCGCAGGGGCGGACTGGGGGTCAAAGGGCCTACCGGGACTTTTAGAAAAAGGGCCACAAAATACAATAACTCTCAAAATGGTTAAAAAAAGTTGATATTGTATTTCTCGAAAGTCATTTTTTTATATTTATTAATTTTTTGTAATTAGCACATTGATTGATATATTTCTGAGGTATAAGGAAACAGCTATTTTAAGGTTATGGCTGCGTCACCTTACAGATCAATTAATTTGAGTTTTTATTCAAGCAAGCATACAAAATTGCAAAGATGTTCTTGTAGGTCTCAGTAATATAACATTAGTTTTACGACCTTAAGTGGGTGTGACTTCAGTTTAGTCAAAACAAAATTGCGCTGGTCAAACAAATTGTGCGAATTAAGGGAGATATGAAACAAAAAGCATTCATATATATTTCTAATTTTTTAAAATTTCTTAGAAACTATATTTTTAAGCTGCAGTAATTTTACATTCAAAAGAAATGAAACTCATTAAATATTTTCAAAAAATAAATTGAAGAGTCGAATTTTCTTCATTTTTGTTTCTCTAGTGAATCAAATAAATTATTGAACTTTAATTTCACAATTTTTCACTGTAGCACGATTTTTCTGATTGAAAACTTTTGATACTGAATGAAAAGAAACCGCTGTGCTTTTGATCACCATCTCGGCAGTTTCAAAAATTTAAATTAAATAAGGTACTGTTAGAACTATTTCTCCTAAGAGTAGCTGTGTTTTATAAAAAATAAACAAACAAATATTTTAGCAATCCATTTGCTAATTTTCAATTATTGAACAATCCCAATCTTAGGGCAAATACATTTATATTCACTCCGTGCCAACTTTAATCAATCATTATTCTGTTGATTATCATTGAAAATTGAATGCGTTTGTTTAGCAAAATTTTCAACAGAAAATCCCTTATTTGAGCACTTTATTTGAGAAATCACTAATTCGCTGATTCTGTTTCAGTCAATTAAATCTATGGTTTGACCCCAGACAAATTGTAACAAAAGAAAATTTTGTGCGAGAATACTCAGACGACTGGTACTTAAGACATATCCAAAATTAGCCAAATCAGCCCATGGGAACATTGGTATTTAGTCGTTTCCAATGTCGCATATGACAAAATGTATTCAGTTATAAAGCAGACTTGTGATACATATATTTGTAGTGATTTTTCACGCTGATTCGAACTTGATATCAGTTTTTACCAAAATGAATCTTCAAATAAATAAGTAAAAGAAAGTCCTAGGACCATTTGGTTTTTTGTGTTTGACTTAAAATTGACAAAAGTATGGAAAATTAAAGTCAAAAATAGTACTTAATAACAAAAAATTTGTAAAAAAATTTAGTTTGAACGATTTTTTTTATTATGTTTTCAAAATATTGAGTTTGAAGGTTAATTTTTTAAAAACTATTCACGTAAAAAACTTAATTTTAAAAAACATTAAAGAATGGATCTTTGGCTTTACAAAAAATTATAGCAAAATATTGTACGTAACGCCATTGGGTTTAAATATGGTTTTTAATATTTAGGTAAAATTTGTTATCACCAAGTTGTTTTAGGTCTTTGTTTATATCTTGAAAAATATAAGTTCTAGAACCATTTGGTCTTATGTGTTTGACTAAAAACTGACTTAAGCATTGAATTTTAAAGACAAAAATAGTAAGTACTTAATAACATAAAATTTTGAAATAAAAATCAGTTTGAACAATTTGTTTTTAATTATGTTTTCAAAATTTTGAGTTTGAAGGTTAATTTTTCAAAAACTATGCTCTTAAACAACTTATTTAAAAATGAAATTAAGGAATGTATTTCTGGGCTTTCAAAAACCCATAGCATGATATTATGAGTGTTGCCATTGTTTTTTAATATATTTTTTTTATTTAAGTGAATTTTTTGTAAACTGCCCCTCCCACTCAAACGGGGGGCAGTAAGACCCCCTTTAAAATGTCTTCTTTCTTTTTTCGGTACAACCTACATTCTCTCATCATTAACTGTATCGTAATGTAATGTATCGTAACCTGGAAAAAATTCTATCACTAGGTATCACAAAATGCTAGCACTACCTATACACTTCTTATTGTCCGTGTTCTTTTACAAAACAAATTTTTCTTTCTAATGCTATGTTTCCACCAAAAGATTATCCCAGTTCAGATTCAATAAATCTATTTGATGTTTCCACCGCACAAAAAGATTTAAAAAAGATTTACTTCGACAGCAGATTTAAGATTGAAAATGGTGTTTCAATTTTTCTTATGAAGAGGAAGTGAGATAGAATGTTTCCTTTGTGAAGAACTGAATTCAGCCATGAATTAATCCTTCAGCGCCACACAAGAATAGGTTAGTTTGATTTGTAAAAGTATTTACCCTAGGAAGATTTTACAAGATTAATTTCTAATCTTCAAGATTTACGAAATATATTTGTATAGTCAATCTTCGAGATTTAAAGAAGATTTGAGGTAAATCTTATTAAATCTCAGACTAGCGTTAGGTTGAAATGTAGCATAAAGCTCACAACAAAGTTGATGTTTGTTTATGGTGAGTGACATGTTACGTCTAACAATTGATTTGATAGATATACTGAAAATGGGAGATGATAATTGGAAAAACCATGATCAAACTGAAAATTGAGTGAACAAACGCTCACAGATTCATAACTATGGATTAAACAGAATCAGTGATAACCTAGTTGCAGATTTAACCCACTGTGAACAAACTGGCCCTATGATAGACCAAGAACCAGAGCAAAAACAGTGGGTTCATAATGCAATAAAATACTTAATTGATATTTGTTCGAAAATGTTCAGAGGTGCCCCCCGAATGTTAATCCAAGTTGGCGAGCGCATCAGCTGCCATTTTGGAAATCATGTTTTATCAAATATCTTGTGAATCGTGAACGACAAAATTAGTATTTTTTTTCTTAGTTTTTGAGAAATTATCTTTTTTTATTTTCTCAAAAACTAAGAAAAAGAATATAAAAATGAAAAGTGGTGCTGCAAAAAAAATTTAAATAACAGTCAACAATCAACTTTTTCAAAAATATTGACTTTAAAATTTAATATCTTAAAACTTTCTACTAAAAAAAACTTGATTCAAAATAATATCGTCGCAAGACATTGAAGCAGCATTTTGCCCAATCTCCACAGTGTTCTATTTTTTTCTTGTTTCTCTGTGTTTTTTGACTTTCGTCCTCTGCCTCATCATTAGCCGCATTTTATTACCCACATGATCTGATCTGGATCAATTTTTAACACGTAATTGCAAAAACAACATAGGGTCCTGCTTTTTATCTAGATCTATTTCAATGATCCAAAAATTGCTATTGTGAATTATCTCAGTAGCGCAAAGAAAAAAAGCAATAGATGCATAAAAAATAAACAAACGTAAAAAGCAAAAAAGGGACGGGTATATAACACTCCTGTCACTATGATCCTGTTTGTTTTATTTATCATGATATGATCTGGATCAGATAAAATACCGCTATTCATTCTCACCTTTTCAATTCAGGTTATACACCTAACTTTCAGACATTTTAAAGTACTTACTCATCATTGAGAGTCATTTTTATTTTGCATATTTAGTTTTTTGAAATTGTAAAATATTTCTATCAACTTTTGAATAATTTAAGATCCGTAGAGGCCACCAAACGAGTTTTGGAGGAATCCAAAGATTCATTGAGTTCCCCAACCGAGATCTTGGGGCCTCCAGAGATCCGAAGAGACCACCAACCGTAAGGTAAAGGCCAACGGAGTTGTGGGGGCCTCCAAAGATCTGTAGAGGCCAGCAACAGAGTTCTGGAGGCCTCCAGAGATCCGTTGAGGCTATGAACCAAGATCTCGGGGCCTCCAAAGATCCACAGAGGCCACCAATGGAGTTCTGGTGGCCTCCAAAGATCGGTAGAGGCCACCAACGGAGTATTGGAGGCCTCCAATGATCTGTAGAGGCCACCAACAGAGCTCTGGAGGCCTCCTCCAAAGATCCGTAGAGGCCACCAACTGAGTTCTGGGGGCCTCCAAAAATCCGTAAAGGCCAACAACCAAGTTTTGGGGGCCTCCAAATACCTGAACTAACATCTGGGGGCCTCCAAAGATCCGTAGGGGCCCCCAATGGAGTTCTGGGGGCCTCCAGAAATTGTAAAATATTTCTATCAACTTTTGAATAATTTAAGATCCGTAGAGGCCACCAAACGAGTTTTGGAGGAATCCAAAGATTCATTGAGTTCCCCAACCGAGATCTTGGGGCCTCCAGAGATCCGAAGAGACCACCAACCGTAAGGTAAAGGCCAACGGAGTTGTGGGGGCCTCCAAAGATCTGTAGAGGCCAGCAACAGAGTTCTGGAGGCCTCCAGAGATCCGTTGAGGCTATGAAGCAAGATCTCGGGGCCTCCAAAGATCCACAGAGGCCACCAATGGAGTTCTGGTGGCCTCCAAAGATCGGTAGAGGCCACCAACGGAGTATTGGAGGCCTCCAAAGATCTGTAGAGGCCAGCAACACAGTTCTGGAGGCCTCCAGAGATCCATTGAGGCTATGAACCAAGATCTGGGGGCCTCCACAGAGGCCACCAATATACATATGTAGTTCTGGAGGCCTCCATAGATCCGTCGAGGCCACCAATGGAGTTCTGGGGGCCTCCAAAGATCGGTAGAGGCCACCAACCTAGTAGTGGAGGCCTCCAATGATCTTTAGAGGCCACCAACAGAGCTCTGGAGGCCTCCTCCAAAGATCCTTAGAGGCCACCAACTGAGTTCTGGGGGCCTCCAAAAATCCGTTAAGGCCACCAACCAAGTTTTGGGGGCCTCCAGAGATCCGTAGAGGCCACCAACCGGGTTCTAGGGGCCTCCAAAGATCTGTAGAGGCCACCAACAGAGTTCTGGAGGCCTCTAAATACTTATTTTGATTAACAAAACTCTTAATCTAGTGTGAGTACAATTTTCTTAGAAAGTTTTACTTAAAAAAAAAAAAAAACAGAAAAGGAACGCAGGAAATTTTATGAACTTTTTGCTTTCTTGGGGGCCCACCGGGCAAAATCCCGGTTGCCCGGTGGCCCAGTCCGCCCCTGTGTCTCGTGTAATGCTTTATTTTTACTAACTCTGAACAGCCAGCTGTCAAATAGTTTTTTTCTTTTTAGGGTTGCCAATACTTTACTCCACAAATGGCCGCAAAAACAATGACAAAAAGTGGTTGTCATGTATAATGCTTCATTTTTATTAACCCTACACAGCCAGCTGTCAAATTGTTTTTTCTCTTTAGGGTTGCCAATACTTTACTCCACAAATGGCGGCAAAAACAATAAAAAAAGTGGCTGTCTCGTTTCAATTGTATTAACCCTGAACAGTCAGCTGTCAAACTGTTTTTTTTCCTTTTAGGGTTGACATTATACTCTACTCCACAAAAGGCGGTAAATTCAAATCTTGCATTCATTTTTTTAAACAACTTATTCGCCCCGAATGAACTGCGGAGGGAGTCAGACTCAATTTTGACATTTGGCTCATACTGAAAACGTCATTTATCGGATACTTATAGGTTTTACTTTAAGTTAACTCACCTTATTCATTTTACCCACAGGTCGACCGAGTCATGGTACCAAAACTGCGTACTTTATTACTAATTGCATCATCAACAAGCTAAAGGTAGTCATAATTTCTTACCTCCCGAACCTATAATATTTTCAGATAAAACTGTCATTTGCTGTAGAAAATGTCACAAAATTTTAATAGACCTATTTTTCAAATTTGTTTGATCTATTCTAAGGCAATTTAATTAACTGGAACAGCTAAACCTACAAGAAGACAAAACTTAAACCTAACAATTTAATATTTTTTTTTGTTGTCATCAAACTTGTATAGGTAGATATGTACATAGCTACTTTTTCAATTTAATTGCAGGAAATCATTTCAAATAAGCATAATTTGAGTATAAAAGTTGGTGTATATTCTTTTGACACGCAATGTCATTCACAACAACCGCATTCATTACTCTCTCGAGGAAGTGGATCATTTTGGAGGATTTGGGAGCAAGGTATGGGGAATGTCAAAAAAACAAAGTCCCAACAGTATTTCCAAGACGATTTTAGTGTCAATTTAGCTTAAAGCAAAAAAAAAAAAAACACTATAATTACGATCATTTTTTGTATGAAAAAACCAGGTTATGTGGCTTGCCGTTTCTATTGAAATATACATATAGGGTAGTTGCTACCTATATCACCAGCCAGGAGTAACAGCCAGCCGCCACCAACAATAACAATAACGACAACATCAATTTGCCATGTCTTATTGATTGTCAAGGGGCAAATTAAATAAAACAAAAGAAAAAGAGAATACAAAAAAAAAAATAAAAAGTACAAACAAAAAATGCCACCAAGGAAAAAAAAAACGTAGTTTCCATTGCCACTGACATAATAATAAAATGTATAGCAGCCACGAATCGCGCAATGCTAAACTATTTTTAAGTACCGCGCACAATAATAGGATTAGAACATTATGAAACAACAAAAAGCCGCCTTCGCATCTGCAACAACAAAATAGCAGTCTACTGTGCAAGCGACCTCTCGCTCGTCGCCATCTAATTTAATTTATTTACTTAAAGATAGTGAAATAACAAAATCGATGAGTCCTTGAACTTGATACTAGACCATCGACCAAAGGCACCTATATAGAAAACCATGTACGGCGAGGACCGAGGGTGAGGGATACCTAATAGGTGCAATAGTCAGTGAAGAATAGACGATACCTACACACTTTTTTGTTTTTATGTGTAATTTAAGTTTGGTGACCAATGAGCCTGTTATACGTTCAATTTTATCGAGTAGTAGTAGTAGTAACTTTATTGAGATTTTTTTCTTTACGCAGTAGGAATTTACATCGATTAATTTTCTTATTCTTATTAATAATTGCCGGCTTAGAAATGGCCAGGCTTCACTATTTCAATGAGTAAAACATTTATTTTTATTTTTAATTACAGCACTGATATAATAGAATGAATTCTAAGTTCTTTTGAATTATGTCCGATCAATAATTCAATTTTATCGAAGACATTGTATAATTGACAGTTCGGTTGAAATAATATAATTTCTTTTTAATAATATTAAAATCTGTATGCAATATAAGATGATTGTTTAGTTAGACACAGTGCCTAAATTATTCCTAATACATATTTGGATACATTAATATGCATTTCATATTTATTAGATTTCCTTAAGCTATTGTTTTATTTTAGACAATGTCTAATTAATCAGAAATATTGCTCAATCAATTAAATAAATTAAATTTAGGTGCCAGTTATAGCTATCATTGAAACTCATCATTGAAAATTTTAATGATTGATTTTGAGACGTTTAGGAAGTAAAATCATTTATTCTTTTGATGGAAAAATAAAGCTAAAGACCTAATTAATATTTTTAGCCAAACAAAATTTTCAAATAGGCCCAACTTTCCACATAAAAAGACTTTTCTTATTTCAATGATTGAACTACCTTACCAATGATCATTGAAAAATTAAAAGTCAATTTTTGTGGAAAGTTGGGCCTTTTTGAAATTTTTTTTTTACTAGAAATATTAATTAAGTCCTAAGCTTTGATCGTCCATCAAAATAATAAATGATTTTGCCTCCTAAACGTCTCAAAATCAATCATTAAAATTTTCAATGATGAGTTTCAATGATAGCTATAACTGGCGCCTTAGTCAAGGTTTAGACAACGTATGTTTAGGTTCGCCAACTCTTAGACAACAATGATACATTTTTATAAACTTTTTAGAGTGGAACTCTTACCTAAATGCTTTAGTCATTTTAATAAAATGTAATTTTTTTCAAGGTTTAGACAATGCAATCCAAAAATTAGTTGAGACAACTTTAAGACAAAAGTGTTTGTTAATAGATTTTTTTTTAACAACGGACAGTGTTTTGGAATAGGGCATGTTGTTTAACAATGACTAAAATGCTTTATTCAATTAAATAAAATGTCATTTAGTCAAGGTTTAGACAACTGATTCAGAAGACTTAAGTAGACAACTCTTAGACAACAATGAATAATGTTTATTTATAACTTTCAAAAGGTAGGCGGCTGTTTAAGTTTAAACCAAGTATGACTGATCTGCTTTATTCAATGGCATAGAAAGTCATTTAGTCAAGGCTTTGACAGCTTACTTCGGAACCTAGGTAAGGTAACTCTTAGGCAAAAATGAACAGTGTTTATTTGTAACTTTTTGAAGTTGGACGTCTGTCTGTAAGGATAAACTAAGTTTATAAGTATGACTGTGCGCTTTATTTATGTGCATACAATTATATTTAGTAAAGCTTTAGACAAGTGATTCAGGAGTCTAAAGCCCGTATGACACTACATTTTGTATTCATTTAATTTCTCATTAAATCAATCAAAGTGTCAGCAGAGTAGAAAAGAGATAAAAAGTGTTTTTGAGAAAGAGAAATCATTTTTCTCAATTAGTTTTCACAATAACAGTGTGTCTCTAAAGTGAATATACATCATAAACTAGTGTTCTCTAGGTTCCAGTGTATACTTACTTTTGTGACTGAGTGTACCTTGAAATTATTTTTAATTCTGAAAGTCAAGAAAAAGCTGCCAGAAACTGACAAATATAATTTGAAAATCATATTTTTTATACATTTTTTGTGACATTTTTACATTTATGGATATAGAGCTTACCCACTCTTACCTATCAAAGTTTAAATAAGAAATCGTACGTTGTGCTTTAATTTCATTTTCAGTGAATTAAAAATGACAACAAAATGTAGTGTCATACGGGCTTAAGTTAGACAACTCTTAAACAACAATTAACAGTGTTTATTTATACATTCTTGAAGTTGGAAGTCTATCTAAGGTTAAACCAAGTTTATAAGTATTACTGATCTGTTTTATTCATTTGCATAAAATTCCATCTAGTGCAGGGTATAGACTTTAAGAAAACTTTTAGAAAACTTTAAGACAGCAACTAACAGTGTTCATTTATTATTTTTTGAAGTTGGACTTTCCACGTTTGTCTAAGGTTTTACCAAGTTTACAAGCATTGCTGATCTGCTTAATTCAAATTAAAATTCATTTGGTCAAGGTTTAGACAGCTGCTTCTGGAGCGTAAGTTAGACAACTCTTAGACAACAATGAATAATGCTTATTTATAACTTTTTGAAGTTGGACGCCTGTCTGAGGTTCGATTTAGTTTATAAAAAATACTTTATGCTTTATTACAATTAATAAAATGTCATTTTAGTCAAAGCTTAGCCATCGGATTTCGGCGCATAAGTAAGACAACTCTTACACAACAATAAACAATGTTTATAAGCAAATTGTGCAATTCCGAAAACGACGCAATCCGATATGCGCTAAGCAAAATTGTGTTTTACAGATTGTTCCTGGAGTGTAGTGTAGGAAAGAGATGGGTATGTATCACTGTTTTCACTAAGATCCTGTTTTATTTATTATCATATTGTAACGCAGCTTAAGGCTACGGTTACAGTGTATGCTCATTCTGACGAACAATCGGTCTGACGATCAATTGTTCTGACGTATTCGTCAGAACTGTGCATCGGAATTGTTTTGTCAGAGGCGTTCGTCATATAAAATAAAAATGATTTGAACGACCGATCGTTCTGACGAACTCGTGTGGCTTCGGACGAACGAAATGCTTGCACTCTTACCAGTCTCATAAGACTATATAGTTTTGTTTGCTCTGACGTATTCGTCATTATTGCTCATCAGAATATGCATCAACTGTTTCCAAAAACTTCTGACGAACAGCTCTGAAACGTCAGAACGATTGCTACGCATCCTATGTAACACTTACTTCTGACAAACAGTTCTGACGAATACGTCAGAAGGACTGTAACCGTAGCCTAAGTCAATGGAAAAGATGTTGGAATTGGAAGACGATGAGATGATTGGATTTTACAAGTGGGCTCATTACATAATTTTGAAGCCCTTTTTACTCATATTCATGGTTAGAAATAAATATTTTTAGAATCATAACTACAAGGCTACACGCTCATTCTGCAATAGCATTACATATACATTTTTTGTTTATACATAAAAATTATTTAATACAAAATATTTACCTTCTTTATCTGTTAGGTCCGAGAATTTGACACCGCCACTGAAATATATAAGAAAATTGGAGAAAAGGCATTTTGAGAAAAATTAATGAGCTGATTTCAACCATCCAGTTTTCTTTTTTTTTATTTTTTTTTTCTTTTTCTAAATGTATCAACTATTATCTTCCAAAACATTCAAAATTTTTAATTTCAAAATTATTTTTTTTTAAGGTTTAAATTTTTAATAATTATTTTTAATGATTTAAAAACAAAAAAAAAGTTTCTATTTTTGATTATTATTAATTACTATTATTATTATTATTATTTAAGAGTGAGAGAGAGATAAAAACAAATTTAATGTATATGCCAACATTTTAAAACATGGGGCATTTACCTGAGAAGCACAGTAGCCGTTTCAGGCACACGGAATACCTGAAAATATTGATATAAACGAGAATATGCTCATTTTGAGGCCTTTACTAAGGCATTTATTTTGTTTGTTTTTTTTTTGTTGTTTATAATTAAATTTTGAAAACAATTAAACAAATTTGTATTTATTTATTTTAGTTTTTTTTTTTTTGCGTCGAGAACTAGAATCATTGTTGTGGATTTTAGTCCCAATTTGTTTTGTTTTATTAAAAAATGTAAAGAAATAGATATATTGTGACTGTGATGCAATATTATGTATTTTTGACAAAATTGTTTTTAAGTACGGGTTTTACATTTCACAAAAATTGTTTTATTTTTTATAAATCTCTTCTTATCTAAATAAAAAGTTTTTTTTTTCATCGATGTCGAGGTGAACTAAGGTTTAATTAAGTACGAAATGGATATTAATTTTCCAGAAACCGTTAGCACGAGTGTTAAATATTTTAATTAAAATTATTTAAATATTAAAATTAATAGATAATTTAATTTAAAAGTATGAATAAGTTAATTTAAATTTGTGAAATGTTATGCACTTTTTGGAAACAAATTAAAGGCTGGTTATCTTATGATTAAGTTTGTTTTAATTAAAAATTTGTTTCTTTGTTATAGTTTAAGAATTTTTGAAGAAAACCAAGATCCCATATCCATGTATTTATTTTTGTATGAGAATTTTAAGGTTAAAATTAAATTCAAGAACTTTGTTAGATACTAAAAGACACAAAAACATCGTCGAATGAAAACAAAATTAAAGCAGTGAAATTTATTTGTATGGCTTTATCCTTGATCAACAATCATGAGAAAGAATCGGATTTATATAGACATAATAAAAATAAAAATTATAAAACGACTAAACGAACATAGATCGCTTTAACGGGTTTAAGACTTGAAAATGAATATTATTTACTAGTATACTTGTCTTCACACTGGATGCACGTGTACACGTGTAATTAAATTGTCTGTGTGTGAAAGGTTTTGCTTTAACATGTATTTATTATTACATGGTGATATCATATCAAAGGTGTATTTAGTATTATACGTGTATTTAGTACTACACGTGTATTTAGTATTACACGTGTATTTAGTATAACACGTGTATTTAGTATAACACGTGTAATTATTATAACACGTGTATTTAGTATTACACTTGTATTTAGTATTACACGTGTATTTAGTATTACATGTGTATTTAGTATAACACGTGTAATTATTATAACACGTGTATTTAGTATTACACTTGTATTTAGTATTACACGTGTATTTAGTATTACACGTGTATTTAGTATAACACGTGTAATTAGTATAACACGTGTATTTAGTATTACACTTGTATTTAGTATTACACGTGTATTTAGTACTGCACGTGTATTTAGAATAACACCTGTATTAAGTATTGTACATACATACATGGAGTTTGCAATATTACGGTTGTATTTAATATATAACGAATATTACGTAATAAATAATTGCTAAATCCAAGTGTAAGAAGTAATTACTTACACATCGCCCATTTGTGACAATACTCAACTCAAAATTTGTTGTTTGGAGATAAATGCGATTGAAAATTTCGTTTCCGTGAAAAATATATGAAAAAACGACTGTTGCAATTGAGAAAAAATATCGATGTATAATGTATGGTACAGAAAGAAAGAAAAAAACGTCATAATCACTTTGTGATCAAACTTTGAGTTATACCGGTCTTGTAGCAAATGGGCAACATGTAAACGCGACACGAATACACGTATAATTAATTATACGCCTAAAATCAAGAGCTTTTTTCTCATGAACCCAAAAGTTCTAAAGTGAAAAATGTTGAAAAATTGAAAGAAATTGTGACAATCTTTAGTGGTAAATGCGGTCACTATCTATCTAAAATAAGTGACATTTTCTATATATCCAATTTACACGACGCGAGGACGACAGACAAATCGTCAAAATTTCTTACATTTTTCCACAATTTTGCACTTTATAGTTTTACAGATCTAAATTCCATTAGTATTTTTTCATGTTTTCAATATATGAACATCGTGTAAATATTGTACTAAACCATTTTAGAAATTATGACAAAATGCAAACAAAATTGTATTGACTTATTATTTTTTTGTAGATCGCCATTATACTGACGGAGCATTAGAATACAACTATTTAGTTTCGTAAAAAATGATAGTAAGATATAAGTAAGTTGATTTTAGGTGTTTTAATGCACTTATCTTCACTTAAAAAATAATTTGCATGTTATAAGGCGTGTTTCTATTTTAGCTCTGAGCAGAGCATGGAATAGGGCTCGAGCTATCGGAGTTAACTCTGAGTGGAGTATGATCAGAGCACACCGATATAATTTTGAAACACATTTAAGCACTGAACTGCCATACGAATACGATTGCGTTGCCTTCAACAAAGTTTAGTGTTGACGTTTAATTTTCATCTGAAATCAGTGAAAAAAAGAGTGAAGTTGGCTGCGCTCAGCTATTTTCTCCATTCGCTCGGTCTTGTTATTCTGAGCTCATAGACCGTACTCCGAGCTAGCTCTGACACAAGTTGAGCACTCTGAGTGCTCTGAGTTTAAAAAAGAAATACATTTTTCTTCGGCTGTGAGTATTGAGCAAATCGTAACGATTTTAAATGATATATTTATTTAACGACATTTTGGAATTTTCTTAATTTCTTGTGCATTCAATTAGATTAATTTGTGTTTAAGGATTAAGGTTAGGGCCGCACTTGCGATTAAAAATATTGATAATAACCCAGTATAATTTATTGGTGTCATGTGTGTTCATTCACATTTCAACTCGTGTGTGTTCTAATTTGTGTGACTGAATAATCGCGAGACAGAAAATCGAAAGTGTGTTCTTATGTCCACATTTAAGTGCCTTTCACAGGAGCTGCGACTTGCGAATTTGAATAAACTTGTTAAGGCAATTCCAAGCGCAAATATCAACAAATTCTTGTTTAAACTTTTCGGCAAAGTGAATAAACGATCCTATCTACAATTTTAACAAGAAAACACGGCCTTAAATTAGTTTAAATTGTAAAATTTAATTTTCTACGCGACCAACAAGACATTTTTTGCTAATGTCGTTTTCGATTGGATTTTCTGACTGTTTTACTCCTTTTTGATTCCAATAGAAAATGAAAATATCGTGTTGTCAAATTTACACACACACTACTGAATGACGCAATATTATAAAATGGCTTCTTCAAGCATTCATCACTTTTGAAAAGTAGTGCGACGAAAAACTGTATGTGTATGCGTGTGTTCCAAAACTACTCCTTCTTTAAATCGGGAACAGAAAAATACTCCGAAAACAGTACTCCGAACAGCCAATCGAGATGGAGTGAAAATGGAGTAGAAAAGGAGTACTCCGAACGTCCAATCGCCATAACTGTCAAAAACTTATGTCGTTTTCGATTGGATTTTCTGACTGTTCTACTCCTTTTTGAATCCAATCGAATATGAAAATATCGTGTTGTCAAATTTACACACACACTACTGAATGACACCATTTTATAAAATGGCTTTTCAAGCATTTATCGCTTTTGACAAGTAGTCCGACGAAAAACTCTATTTGTATGCGTTGTTCCAAATCTACTCCTTCTTGAAATCGGGAACAGAAAAAGACTCCGAAAACATTACTCGGAACAGCCAATCGAAGGCTTTTGGAGTAGTAGGAGTAAAAATGGAGTGCAAAAGGAGTACTCCGAGCATCCAATCGAAAACGACATTATTCGCAATCCACAGCTTAGGAACGGATTCCACACGTCTCCTAATAAAAAATTCGCTCGAATTTAACTTCAATTTTTTTTTTTTACCACCCATTTAACTTGTTTATTTTTCATGACAATTCGGGTCTGTCGGCGAACACCCATGTGAAAGAAATGTCAAAAATCGCAACCATTCGCAATCCGCTATTCGCAGCTCATATGCAAGGCATTTGACTTCCCAAAACTGACAATTTAAAGGAAGTGCAACATACATTTAGTGGGACAAATTTTAACAAAAGGTTTTTTGATGGTTTTTGGCTATACATGGTATTGTCTGCATCAGAAAAAAAGTTTACCAAAATCCGGCCCTCAGAAGTCACTTTGGTTCAGAAAAAAATCTGTAACTTTGGTCATTTTTGTGGTACAATAATTTAATCTAAGGTTTTTAGGGTTAGGAATTCATTTTTAAAAACATGCTTTTTTCGGCCCCATAGACAAAATTTATTGTTTTAAATGAATTCTTCGACCTTGAAAACCCTAGATTAGATACACAAATCATTGTTGTACCACAAAAATTACCAAAGTTACAGAAGTTTTTCTGATTTTCAAGGTAACTGGCCGCCATTTTGAAAAAAAAAATGTCACTTCCAAAGGTCCGATTTGTGCAAACTTTTTTCTTATGCAGACAACACATATTAGAGCCAAAAACCACCAAAAAACCTTTTATTGGAATTTGAATACAAAACGAGTTCTACGAGTGACAATAGGAAAACAACATAAGCCTTGTCAGAAGCAGAAGTCCTCAGAAATAAAATCTGAGCAATTATTATCCAATTAATCATATTTTGCATTTTTTTATTGTGAATTTGAATTGATTGACTGATTGGTGTCAAACAAAATTTCGATTAGTGTGCATAAAGAAATTTTTAATTAAAAGAATAAAGCGGTATTCTTATTATTAATTAATTTTATCAATCATACTAAGCATATAACCTATTATTACATTCGATTAAAGAAATTTAGTATTTTTTTTTTTAAGTTTTTATTGGACAGCTGCTGAAAAGCTTAGAGTTTATTTAAAATTTTGGTTAATGTTCTATACAGACAATCTTCAGCTTCATTCTACTATGAGTCAAAGGCAACATTCGATTCATATCTTTGATCATTTCAATTTTGTTAAATATGTATGTGCGAGTAGAATGTACTTTATTTAGCTTTGTGATTTAGATTACAATTTACACTTAGATTTAAACTATATCACAAGTGATAATCTAATATTTTTAAAATTAATTTTGTAGTTAATATCACATTTCATATCCCAAAAATTATTAAATCATTGAAATTATTCAATAATTTCTTTCTTGATTCGGTTTCAAAGCGTAACTAGCATTAATTTCTTAAATTCAGTTTGTTTAAATTGTATGCATCTTTTTATCGCAATTAATTCGAGTTATATTTGATTTTGGAACAATGCTACAACCACAAATAACAGAATACGCAAATGTTTCCTCTGACATATATTTAGCAGAATAAAGCTTGTTTTCAGTCAAAAAAAAAAATAAAAATCAATAAAAGAATAAACCAACCCTTAATTTATAACTTAAAATAAAAATATTTTATATTGAAAATATTAATGATTTGACTATACATACACATGTATTATGTTTTAAAAATATTACAACAAATGAAATAAATGACAAATTGTACTAACCTTCCATCCCAGGTTTTCGAAAAACGTGCAAAGTCTTGACTGTCCGGTAGTTTTTCCTCCACATGGTCCTGGAAGATAAATAAAAATAGAAAATTATAAATTACGTAAATATTTTGTATTAATTAATTGAGTTCAATAATTATTACTAGTATGCGGCTAGTGGTCGAAATTCGACCATTCAAATTTTATACATCAATATTTGATGCATATGTTCATATGTCAACAGCTTCCTTTGACAATAGTTACCAACCTTGGGTGACACCCTTCGGGCTGTCACGTTTTTCAGTTTATGGCAATGCTTATTTAAAGAAGAACCCGAAGAAAGTTGCTTGATCATTGATCGTCATTGACAAAAATTAATAATATTAATAGAAAAAAATAACCCTTATCGAAGCTCTGACATAACCACCGCATAAGAGTACGAAAACAAACTTCGATTTAATCGTTTGTCTCATCACTGCTCTTATCGTAATCACAACTAACAGCTTTAACCAATGTACTCTGACAAACAGTAGCTGTTCTTATAAAACCGGGTAGTGTGTTCGCGTTTTATCCGTCCCATGGCGCAAGAGTTTTTCTGAAGATCCATCATTCAGATCAGTTTGATTTTTTCAAACGTTCGTCAGAGCTGATGGTTTATAAAAGAAGGTTTATTGACAATCGCTGTAACCAACTGCACTTCTGACGAATAATTATGACAAATTCTTTAGAATATTTAATCATCAAATTACACATCCTTTTGTGACCGAAGCCTTATGATTGTCAATCCCCTATTTCAAAATTATTTGTAATAAACCTTTACGTTTTAGAGCAGAAGTGATTCTTTGTTAAACCCAGTTTAGAGCCAGCTTGAACAACCTAAAACTTTTGCTTTTTCTAAAACTAGAAAATAACTTCATATTTAAAGCATTGGATTTTTTGAGCGAAGTAAAGGTTGTCATTGACGATATGAAAATTAACCGAAGCAAATAAAGAAAAACTTGGAAATAGGCGTTTGTTGCTACTAGTGTGCTAAATTCGTGTCCACCACTGTACGTGCGAAGTAAAAAAAAATTCGTTCACCTTCGCACACATTGGATTTCGGAAAGAGTCAGGGAAAAGTCGTGTAATAGTGGTCTCACGCACGAGTCTTACCAGTTGTTAACTGTTTATTACATAAATTGACTCTCTGTATTTGTAAAAACGATAGGCTAGTTCGGAAAATGAGATCTCAGAGGGCTCAGTGTCAAAAACTGAGCAAGCGAATCCAATATTTTCTTTCCTCACTGATTTGACAGCAAAATTTCTGAGGAATCCTGTTCAAGAGACTGAGATTGCTGAGGGCTCTGAGATCTCATTTTCAAGAACACGCCTAATATGAATCAGCTGTTAACGCACTGTCACCGAACGTTAATTGACAAATCCTATACAAAAACAAATTGAAATGTTTTCGGCTTTATCAAGAAAAAAAAAAAACGAACCAAACCAATTTAATTCAAATAAAAAATATAAACAAAAAAAAGTAAATCGAAGAACATACACATTGCACAGTAAGGACACTCGGCAGAGTTGTACAAGATTGCAATTTTTGCGAGTGCATTCTTTAACAATCTCTCATTGAATTCTACAAAAATAGTGCTTTTACATTCTTTTTTAAGAAAGTGACTTAAAAAAAAGGTTTCAAAAGAATTAAAAAAAAAATCAAAGAATTCAAAAGACTTCAACAGAATGCAAAAATTCCCAAAAGATTGCTATCAGTTGATGGTGACTAAAGATTGAAAAAAATTGCAATCTTTTTAAGGAAAAGAGAATGGCGACTGCATTTATTCAAGTCACATTATCAAAAAAAGAATGTAAAGAATGCAATATTTTAATTGAAGTCACAAAAGATTACATTCACAAAAGATTGCAATCTTTTACAACTTTGATACACATGTACCCGCTGTCATGCATATTATGACTGTCATAATGAGGTCGTGAGTGTAAAAGTGTTTTAACCACTTTTGTCTCTGTTTTTTACATTAATGCAACAAAAGCCATCTTCACCGGGCATGTCGAGCAATTTTGAACATCCTCTGAACCAAACGTACTCTGAGAGCTCTGAATTATTTTTTAAACACACCTGAACACTTATCTGTCACTATTTGATATTTCACTTTTCAAATGCTTATATTCAGGGTTAAACACAGTCTGCTCAGTTACGGTTATATTATTCACTCTGGATTTAAAATTGGATTTAAGTGAATTTTAAATCCAACCATTTAGTAAGGATTTATTCAGGCTAAGCATTTAATTATATGGCCATATTGTTCAATACAGCAAAACATTAAAGCCAATGGTTATAAAATGTTTTTTATAAGTACGTTGCGTATTTAACGAGTCAATAATATGGAATTGGATATTATTTGAGGATACAAATTTTATTTATGAAACTCCACAAAAAGAATATATTTTGGAATTATTATTGATAGTTTTTAACTATTAATAATTTTTTCTTTGTTTTCTTTGAAACAATTATTGATTATCAACTTCGCCTGGCCACGGGTATAACAACAACAAGTCTACTTGCATAACTTTAACCAAAGTTCCTTAGACACGCATACGTTGTAGTACCTCTTGGCTTGATGGTTATTGCGTAGGACTGTCATGCCGAAGGTGTGGGTTCGATTCCCATCCGTGCCACCTAAAAACAGAAATGTTTTATTCGAGGTACTGCTTCTTGCGAGGAACTGACAAATCCTCCAAGAGTATACATGTCATGAAAAAGTGCTTCTCATTTAGCCGTTCGGACTCGGCAAAAAACTGTAGGTCCCCTCCATTCCTGCCAACAAACACGCACACAGGAATGGTTGTGAGTTGTAAGTCACTAGGCCCTGGTTCTCCATGAGCTGTTGCGCCACCCAATTTATTTATTTATTTATAGACACGCATACAATTCTCAGTGAGTTCTTTCATTGAGTATTATATGCACATGTCGGTAACCATCGACAAAAACATTGCGTCTTAGATTGGGTATGGTGGCATCTAACTGATGAGCCCACCACCATGCCTGGGCGAAACGCATTCTTTGGAGTAAAGGCCACAAAAACCTTTATTATTGAATTTTATTCATGAAACTCCACAAAAAGAATATATTTTGGAATTATTATTGATAGTTTTTAACTATTAATAATTTTTTTTTATGTTTTCTTTGAAACAATTATTGATTAGGATACAAATTACTTTAAATCTGGATTAAAGCATTAATCTGCATTAAACCAGTGAATAATATGGCTGTTATTTTATTCTTATCTCATAGAGCGCTCATGTTCAGAACACACTCAAAACGATAATCGATAATCGAAGCTCTGAACTAAAAAAGAAAGACAATTTTTTGTTTGACCAACTGGGAATCTATTCGGTATTAAAAAAGAAAAACGTCTTTTGTGTTCCATTTGTTATCAAAAAGAATAATAATTGAAATTTAGAATACAAAATCGTAGACTTAAATTTTTTTTAAGAATTGTCCTCAGTCGAGTTCAAATCGGTTTTTTTAGGTTGATACATTGATATTTGGAAACGTTAAATATAGACAGTTAAAATTGTCAAGGAAAGATTGCCATACGTATTTAATGCTACATTTCCACCTAGCGCTAATCTGAGATTTAATGAGATTAACCTTAAATCTCCTTTAAATCTCGTAGATTTACCATACAAATTTATTTCGTAAATCTTGAAGATTAGAAATTAATCTTGTTAAATCTTCCTAGGACAAATAGTTTTACAAATCGAACTAACCTATTCTTACATGGTGCTGAACGATTCATTCGAGACTCGCATTCAGTTCTTCATTGTTTCACACGAATCAAACATTCTGTCTCATTCGCACTTCATAAGAAAAATTGGAACGCCATTTGCATTTTGGAAGGTGCTGTCAAATTTAATCTTTTTTAAATCTTTTTGTGCGGTGGAAACACCAAAAAGATTTATTAAATCTAATCTGAGATAAACCTTTGGTGGAAACATAGCATAAAAAAAGTAGCATATCTACGAGTACCTCGAAAATAGTGAAATTCTAATGAGATGATTTTATTTTAATTACCGCTAGTACGTCCAGCCCTCGAAACTCGATTGCTAGTAACACTATCGTCTAGTTGGCAAAATTCTAGAAAATCGTTCAAGAATCGATCATCAAAATAAATCGATTATTTCAATCAATCGATCCAATTTGATCCAAATTTAAAAACAACACAATTTGGTGTGATTAAAAAAGCTCAAAAAAATTGAAATTTTCAGTTTTTACTGCTCTGGAAAAAGGTAATTTTATGTCAATTGGTTGACATTTGGATCCTAATACACTTTTTATGTGAAAATATAATTTCATTGATGGATGGCTACGATGTCAATGGATTAAAAAGCCTCTAAGAAATCTGAAATTCTGAATGAATCTTGAATGCTCCAGAAAAGGTGATTTTAGGGCCATTGGGGGATATTTGAATCGAAATATTATACTTTTTTTTGTGAAAATATACTTTGTCCTCTATATTTCAAGCCATCAACTGTCAAATTCCATTAAAAAACCTGAAACTCTTGATGAATTTTTACTGCACTTCTCGGCAATTAACTTATGTCGTTTTTCATTGTTGAAAAGATTTGATCTTTTTGGGAAAAGATTTGCACTTTTTCTATTTTTGCATGTTTTATTCATAAAAAGATGAGATCTGCAGACGAAAGATGAGATCTTTCTAGTTTGAGAAATTTGATCTGCACTCACCCATACATTCAAACATTCTCTTGTCAAATGACAAATCAAAATGGGGTTATTTGTAAGTTTTGTGTTATTTGTGCCCACTCATGACATATGACATTTTTATGTGTATGCGTGTATGTATGCTTTGTGTGTTATCTGAATCTTCTCAAAAATATGCACAGATCTTTGATTCAAGACAGGAATTCTAGATTTTAAAATCAAATCTTTCAGACTTCAATGAAAAACGCATTAAAAGCGGATAAAAACCGTGTTACCGGCGGGTAGTACACTAAAATTTTACTTGTCAACGCGCTGACAGCTCGTAGCAAAAGTGACGTTTGCATAAAATTGGGGCTAATCTGAACCAAGAAAAGTGGCATTTGCATGCGATTTATAGATTACAGTCATTCACGCATGTAGAGGACAACCTATTCGGGCTAATTTAAACGAAGGAAATTATCAGCGCTTAACTTAAATGCGGAGAAAAACTGGGGTCGAATTACTGCATCAGTTAACGAGTAATACGTGACTGAATTATGTGAGTTTGACATTAGCACTCACGTTTCGAGCAATCTAGTATACCAAAATTTGAAGTGGTTACTCGTTCATTCGATCACTGATCGCACTCACTCACTCGATCACTGATGCGGTAATTTGGCCCCTGTATTACCGATGTCAATAACACAACAAACGTTTGTTATAAGCGCATTGACAACTTATAGCTTTTTGCAAGCTTGGATGAAATCGGTCGAAAAAAACGACACCGGGGATTACCGACGTCATCACAGAAAAAACATGGAGTTTCCATTCAAACTATCGATAATATGTACATAGGTACCTATTTAATTCATTCCGGTAATACAGTTTTTCTCCGTGCTTAAGTAAAGCACCAAAAATTCTCCGTAAATTGATGAGCACCGACATTGTTTCTTTCATCCAATTCCCTTCGGGCTTGCAAAAAACAGAGTTTATTACCGATCACGTATGAGAGTCCGCTGACTGCCAGTCAGCCTGATAAAAAAGTGTGACAATTTATAGCAAATATTGGCGTTTGCATACAATTTATCGATAGCAAAATGAGCCAGGGTAATTGCATACGATTTTTGGATGTAGTCCAACATTGAGTAAGTACAAATCGCAAGAATAATTGCATCGTTTAAAAGCAGTCTTGAGCGTCGAGAAGAACTGGACTACTTTTCTGTTTCTGACTGAACAATAGCAAACTTGTGTGCGTTTATAAAAATGCTAGTCGCTGTTGTAATTGATAAACAACGAAACCTGCTTTGGGATTGAGCAGAACATGTAGCTTCATTGGCGCGGTGTGTAGTACATTGGCCTCTGAATCGCAAGGTCCATGGTTCGCTTCCAGATGACGGCAAAGCGTTTTTCAATTTATACGAGCATAACACACACAAGTTGTTGTTCATTCAAAATTATTCAAGATATATAATTTATATACCTTCGGCTTTTGTAGACCGCGTAAATTGTACCACAAAATTCTTGTTTTCCGTTTTATAATATGATTTATAACGGGTTCTTTAATCATTCGGGAGTTTATTATCGTCCGGTTCTTCGACACCATTGTGCCAACACTAGACATAACGGAAGTCAATTGATTTTAATTAGTTATAAAAAAAAAGATAAGATTCACAAATTAGAACTGCGTTAATTTGACTATGTTAAATGTTTTTGTTATGCTTTTTTACTGCTTTTACTTTTACTGCTTTATAACTGATAGATTATCAGAAGTTCAATCAAAAACTGTTATATCGACATAGAAAAACCCATTGATTTTTTATTCATGTTATCAATTGTGTTTAAAAAATCTTTTTGAATTCTTATCATTCACATGTGAAATTTGACCGACATCATTTTAACAATTCAAATCTATATCAGCTGTCTTTTGGCTTTTGGAAATAATTGTAGGTATTGGATGCAAGAGAAACATTTTTACAGCACTCAGAATAAATTGTCGCAGTCATTTAAATCCTTTAAATTCAATCTTATCTTATCGATATTTTTTCTATTGAATGAATCATTTAAAAAAAACAGAAATCTAATCTTCTAACTTCTAAGGTTGGCTATTCTTGAAATTTCGCGTAAAATGTTTTATAGGTAATACTAGAACGTAATTGCTTTTATATAATTAAGTAGCGGCTTACCCCATTCGCTGAATCGAAACTTAAATATTTAAGGGCAATATAAGCGCTAACATATGTCACGGTTTACGTGGAATTAAAAGTAGCGCATTAGCGTTTAAGTAGAACTTAAATATTTATATACAAGTTTCGTATCAGCAAAAAAGTTTTTAGGCGATATTACACTATCATATATCGCGTACTCCGATGACACTGGACGGCACCAAGTGTCCGACACTCTTATTATCTCGACATGTTTCAACGTGAACGTGAGCGGGGACCGTAGCGGTACAAAGTCACACAACGCAATTTGTCAATGACGCTTAAGGCAACATCGGGAGTGGTCCTTTTCAGTCGATTTAAGTCTTTTTGGTATTTGTTAATTAATATAGGGTTCCATTATTATTCGTAGTCTATGAAATTTATTGTTGAATTCCAAAGCGGATTAGGTATAGAGCACGTATTTTCCAGACACAAAGTAGTCCCTTAACGTCAAAGTCGTGGAGGCCAAAGGTGTAAAAGCCAAGGGAAAAAGTAAAGATAAAGTTAAGAAAAACCAGCTACTGACTAAGATAACTGAGGTTGTAAGAACCTCGTTGTGTGATTGAAATCTGAATTTAGCAATGGGAAACTCCATTAATGATACAACCAAAATGTGGTTTAAGCAGGATAACAACAGTTTTATAGGTTACACAGACAGTAAAACTATTGATTTATTAGACGAACGAAATGCGTTAATCGTACAATTTTATTCATGTTATGTATCGAAATCTTAGTAAATTATCAAATGTAAAATTACATATAATTTTCTTTGAAAAAATACGATATTCTATTATATCTACTAAAGCCGAATATATATTTGATAGCGTTATTACCAAGGTTTCTGTGCACATCAAAAGGATTGGTATCTACTACTTTCTTAAAAATTGCTTTGATTAAAATAAAATAAACCCCATTATAGCTTAGTCCATGTATTTTACAGTAATTAAAGTTGTAATTCTGTTTTCATGACAGCTTGCTTTACAAACGGAGATTTTTATCATCGCTCACTTAAGGGAAGTGTTGCTGTAATTAAGATGCAAATTTCTTTTTGAGCGGATATACACACTTACATACATACACACATAATACATTATGTGCTCAAAAGATTATACGAATTCAAAGTTATATTGTTCACAAAAAAATATACCCCCTATTAATTTACACTTTACTATCGCCAGCAAGAAATGTCTGTTCTAAACTATTAAATATAGTTGATTCTTCCACAATTTTTATAATTTTCGTTATTCTGCGTAGATATCTTCATTGATGACGATCAATGATCTCAGAAACTATTAAGGCAGAGATTGTGATGAGACTAAATATATGCTATGAAGAAGTATCAATACATAAACACATATATAAATCTAGATAAGAGAACAATAAACATAATATTAAATTAAACAACAAAAAAGCGATAAAATATTTCAAGTTTTTTTTTTTTACATACCTTAACTGGGTTAACATTTAAAATAATGTTGGCTCTGATACCTACGTATATTTATGCTAACTTATAAATAGCTATTAAAATGCAAAAAAAAAATTTTGGAAAGTAATAAAGACCGAGCAAAACTTTTATTTTCTTATCTATAAATTTAAGTTGAATGTTTGTATTATTAGACCTCGAAAATTGTTCAAATTTCTTCAAGATGTATTTTTTGTTATTGTTTTATTCAAACCTTTAATATTCACAATATGGTTTGAAAAACTATCAAGCCTACACTGCTGAAGATGGATATGCATGTACAAGCACATATATGTTATCATTAAAACAATACATTGCAGATATGTCTGTTCGTGTACTTCCTAAAACTACGAATTTCTACGAATTTTAGTATGAACTTCGACAGAACTTTGGGAAATACGCGAATAGACTTAATATTTAGGTATAAAAACTCAATTCTATTTTGTTTTTATAGTAAAATGTCCAATTTCTTGAATGAGTTCTTAGTTAAAAATAATCCGAAATCTTGGATTATTGAAACGATTATTTTTAACGTATATTTTACTATTTGCGTAGTAGCCATTAGCCTTTTTTCAAAACAATCTTTTAGTTATCAGTTACGTTCTTTTAGTAGATGTAACCCTTAAAGTTTATCTATTAAATAATCATTTGTGTTTCGTCAGTTTTGTTTGTATTGATGTTTTTTTTTAATTATTATTTTCGGTATTTTATTCCTATTATTTGTGATGCTTTGTGTTTGTTTGATGGACCGCAAGATCGTTCTTTATTTTTGGGATGAAAGAAAAATATAGCATATCATGCTACAAAGTCATGGCGATAACAAATACGTTTTTTTTTTAAGTGCACCAAAAATGTCATTGAAGTTTTTTTTTCAAATCGTGTTTTTAATCGCTTCGTTTAGATAGTGAAAGTCAAAACCTTAATAACGGGCTTTTGGAGGTGCGCCTGATCGTCTGAAATCCATGAGATTAATTTTTGTCCAATGACTGTTTCAGAAGCTGTTGGCGAAAGTTACGTACATTTGAACCTTTGTACCTATAGTTACAGTCCAAAGTTCTGAACTTAGTAATAAAACAAACAAGACTTAACAGAGCATGGCAGTCAATATTACTGGTTAATATGTCAAAAATAAAAAGTATATCTCCGGTTTTACGTCGATTTTCAAGGTACTGAAGGTCGATCAGCTGTAAGCGGTCAGAATAAGTAGGTATTCGATAAGACAACGCAAAGCAAATCGAACAAACCTACACAGGACTGGGTAATAGATCATCAGATGACGAGATGATAAGTAGACAAACAACAATCAAGAAACTGAGAAGCATCTGTGATAGATGATAGCTAAATTAAATAATAGTGGAACTAGATGGCTCTCTTGTGGTACTTCAGAAGTTACATTAAAGGGAATGGAGAGAGATGATCTGAAACGGACCTTATATTTTCCATTGGTCAAGTATGAATTCAGCAATTAGATAAAGAGAGAAGGAAAACCCAAGGTTTTTAATTTTTGTCGAAAGCTTTGCTGAAGTCGGTAGCAATAACATCGACTTCATATCCATCATCCATTATGCACAGAACATTCGAAACAAACTCTACCAGGTTCGTAGTTGTTGATCTACCCGTCATAAAGCCATGTTGAACCGGAGACAAAATTGATTTGCAATGGAAAGAAAGTGCTTCGTATATATAATAATTTCCGGAATTTTCGGTATACATGATAGTTTTGCTATGGGGCAATAGTAAGGGACATCATTTTCGGGGCCTTTTTTGTGGATAGGAATTATACTCGAACATAATACGATATTTTCCATATTTGAAGAAAGGTGTCTTGCAAAATGGATTTTGTGAATAGGTTTGACAGCAGCTGAATGAAAGCATTTATAAGTTTTCTTAGGACGATAGCCGTTACTTCAACTGGTCCGTTTGAGTAGTCATCTTTAAGTTTTTCAATTTTTTCTTTTACCAGTCTTACATCAGCTGAGTTTTGATAGGTGATTAAAAACCCAGAAAGCCAGTATATTTGAAGAAAGCAAACAGTTTAACTCTTTACTACTCGCAATCATCGTTTTTTCTTAAATGTCGATATAAATAACGCACTGTGTAACATGAATAATAAGATAAGGAGCATGAAGACAAATAAGAAAAAAAGATAAGACGGTTTTATAATACAATTAGAAAACTTAGCATTACGGATTGGACTTGTTGAATAATTGATTCAAAATAGCTTTTTATGACCTTTAGTCCTACAAATTGGCGTTTCGTCCAGCTTACTCACTTTAAGACTTCCAGCTTAATGATTAGGAATTCTAATCTTGTTGGATATAGTTTACAGTGGTTTTTTGCCAAAAAATCCATGTAAGTTGAACTGAACTTAATACAAATTGCGTATGACAAGGCCCTCACTACGGACGAAACGCGAATTTGTAAGACTAAGGGCCAGTTTCAAATGTTCCGGTTAAAGTTTCGGATAGCTATCCGACACATAACAGCATCCAGCAGATAAAAGTTGCTGTTATTTATTTTCTGTTTCATCGTCAAAGTCTCGGATAAACTAACCGGTAAATAAATTTACCAGGCACCTACAGTTTGAGAACAACAATAAACATCAAACACATACTGAAAATTCAATTTTTGTTGTCAAAACAAAAAAAATATTTTCATTTTAATTTCATTCCGAATTTGGACGTTGATCAGTACGGACGTGTTCAAGTTTCGCTGTGCAATCGAAGTCTAGAAAATTCTATTAAAATAAAAAAAATAAATAAGAGACAATATACCGCAAAAGTGTTTAATAAACAACAATCTTTGCTAAAAACAAACATCAGATTTGTTAAATCTAAACAAACTTTAAATAATTTAAAAATCAAAAAAAAAAAAAGAAGTTCTACATATCTTCACAAAATGAATGGTAGTGACGGGTGGCCGCCGCCGCAGCCGCCCATTGACCCTAACAAAACTCTTGGTGATAATAACCCCTCAAATACTAATGTGCCTTCCAAACTAATAAATATAAATGATTATCCGACAATTTACAATAATGTCGAAAAAATGTGCTCAGAAAAGTCCCAACAAAAAAAAACATCCGAAGAGATTCATAATGGAGTCCATAAATTAACAGAATCATATTTGGCGACATCGTCAAATAAGCTGCAACAAATCTTAGAAAAAGACAACGATTGCTTCATCAAAGTGGTGGAAAGAAGAAAGAGAGCTGCTGATAATAGCTTTCCATCCTCTTCTAAAAAACAATCAAACTCAAAGAACAACATAATCAACAACAACAATCGATTCAGTATTCTACAGGACAGAGACAACAACTGTGACATGGAAACCGATGAGCAGACCATCAACAACACCCAAGTGGCTCAACCCATAATGGAAAAAGAAAAATGGTGTCCTTATATCTACATCTCAGGTTTAAAATCTAGTGTTATACGTAGTTTTATTTTATCAGACTTTGCAAACGAAATTAATAATAATAAGGTAATTTTACGAACTGATGGATACGGAAGAGTGCAGGTTCGTGTGAAAAATCCTGACCTGCATTCAGTCCTTTTTAATAACTTTAAATTGTCAAAAAATATTGAAGGTCATTCTTTCACCCCAAAAGCTTTAAGACGTCCGTCAATCCTTCTCAAAGGACTTTCTAGTTGCTTCACTCCTGTGGAAGTCAGAGGGGAATTACTAAATATAGACAGTTCGTTGAATCTATTACAGATTAAACAATTCACCACTAAATGGTCGAAAGAAAAAAACATTGATTTAGATATCTTCATCTGCACAGTTGGGAGCGAAGAGGATATTGCTAGGCTTAGGAAAATAAAAATTGTTCTTCACCATAGAATCTGGTGGGATACAATTAAAAGGGATGGCCCGATTCAATGCTTTAACTGTCAAAGATTCGGACACGGTAGTCGATATTGTGCATACGATGCACGCTGTGTTAAATGCGGGAAAAAACACGAAGCTAATCCAGCTGAAGAATGTTCAGTTAAAGTAAATGATGACGGCTCTGCCTCACAAATTTTCTGTACAAACTGCGAACAACCAGGTCACCCAGCGAGTTTCAAACATTGTCCAAAACGTTTACAATATATTAAAGCCCAAGAAAGTAAGGCTCTATCTAGTAATAGAGCCAAAATCACTAGACTGACCGAAGTTAATTCGGCTATTTTACATACCACTACAAAAAGCTCATACGCTGATATGGTCAAACTAAATATTCAGCCCAGAAGGGGTACTAGTAGGCCTACTCCTGTTGTGGGAGAATCCTCAATTTTTGGTGACTTTATGAATGAGTCAATTAAACTTTTCGGTGTTCCGATCAGTATTCTGTTGGCAAAAGTTAAAGCCTTTTGGCCAGAGTATAAACTACTCAATGAACATGAGAAACCGGGAGCATATCTCGGTTTTATTGCCTCTCTCTCACCATGATGATGAAAGCCCTAACCATCAACATTAACTCAATGATCTCCAATGAGAAATGCTCTGACCTGAGCCTTCTCATTGAAGATATCAAACCAACTGTCGCTTTCTTACAAGAAACACATTTAAAAACATGTCACAAAAGATATTTTGATAATTATAAATTTATTAGAAACGATACAGGCGTAGGAACAGGAGTTTTAATAAAAGATTCCATCTACCACTCTGTCATTCCTTTCAACAACAACATAATTTCAGCCACTATTATAGGTATTCAATCTATCGACACACAAGGTCAGACTGATCAAATCGCATTAGCTTCAATATATATTCCAGGTAATATCGGTCAATGTTTACATCAAGCCCTTGACGACCTTTTAAGAGTCTTATCAAGTTTCAAACATTTTATCATTGGTGGTGACTTTAACTCACGTCACCCCTCATGGGGAGATAGTGTCACCAACTCAAACGGTCTCAACCTTTTCAATTGGTATCAAAACAACATTCTCCACACAGACATAACCTCACCAGACGAACCAACTTTTCCAAGATCTTCATCATTCATCGACTTTTTCTTAACTTCTCCAAGTCTTACCTCCAATTCTTCACAAAATCATTCTTGCGTTACTTTAGACGCCATCTCCGATCACTTTTCGGTCCTTTTAGCTTTGAACATCATCAATTTTAATCCTATTCCTGACATACCTGAACACCCTATTTCATTCAAAAACACAAATTGGACTCATTGCAATAGAGAACTTGCATCTATAACCAATAACTATCCTATCCCTAATGATGTGAACCTTTCAAATTCCGAAATAGATAACCATATCGAATTTATCACAAGCGCGTTAAATACTTGCATGACCAACCATTCGTCTGTTCATAAAATCAAAAGCTCCTATAAAAACATCAGCAATGACACACTCAACCTTATGAAAACGAGAAAGATATGGAAAAGGCAGTTAAAACGCATCTTCCATAACAATGGAAATCGTTTAAACCCAATTTACCGCGAACTATCTGCTCGTATCGGTTGCCTAAGCAAAATTATAATGGATAAAATAAGAATTGATCTCAATGAAAACCTTAAAACAAGGCTTCGTAACCTAAAACCGTCACCTCTGGTTTTTAAGGAAATTAATCTGCTATCTGGTCGAAAAAATAAGTCGGATCCATCCCAAATCCCAATCTCATATAGAAATTCAACTCTTTCCACTAACCCCGAAAAAATTATCGCTTTTCAAAATTTTTACAGTGAACTTTACTCAAACCAAAACCTTCTAATGAATCCAACGACCGCTATCGAAATAGCTACTTCAAAAAATTCATTTCTAGCTTGGAATAACAACCCAAGTATCTCATCTTTTTCGGCTCTAAACAAATCTGACTGCCAATCTGGTAATGTATTCACCTCTACAGACTTTATCAAATCAACCATCCTAGGACTGAACAATAAAAAATCGTCCGGGCCTGATAAAATTTCTAATTTTTTCTTAAAAAAATGCCATGAATCAATTTTAACACCTTTGACTATTATAATCAATAACTGTATAAATAATTCATATTTTCCTAAAGCCTGGAAGGTGGCTATTCTCTTGCCAATCAAGAAAAAAGGTACATGTAATGAAGTCGAAAATTTCAGACCAATCTCACTTTTATCAAACCTAGGAAAAATCCTTGAACGAGCCATTTACAGACAAATTGAAACCTTCTGCCAAGACTATAATATCATACCAAATACCCAATTTGGTTTTAAAAAATATCATTCCACAGAACATGCCCTCATTTACCTTGAAAATGTCATACTCGAGAATCTTAGAAAAAAAGAATGCACCGTCACCTGCTCATTGGACCTTAAAAAAGCATTTGACTCGGTCTGGCACGACGGCCTTATTTTCAAAATGATTTCTCTGAATTTTCCAACTAGCTCAATAAAAATCATCAATGATTTCTTATCAAACAGATTCTTTAAAGTCAAAATAGGATCGAATTTTTCAGAAGCCATTCAAATTTTCGCCGGGATTCCCCAAGGTTCTTTCTTGGGCCCCTTTTTGTATAACATCTTCATCCATGACTTACCCTCTTCACTCGGAACTTCCCAAAGCATTCAATACGCAGACGACACCATGATTTTTGCTTCTAACGAAAGACCTCATGACGCACTTAACTCCATCAAAAGTCACATCGAGCAACTCGTAAACTATTTCAATTACTGGGGTATATCAATCAACTACCAAAAAAGCGAACTAATTTGCTTTAGAAACGCTTCCCCTCGTGGTCACCATTTAGCAGTCAGAGAAAGTAAACAGCTCAATCTCTCCATCAACGGCAATACTATTCCTCTCAAAAAACAGATAAAGTATCTAGGCATTAATTTACATGAGAGGCTAAGAGTTAACCCTCACGCTCGTCTTGCCCTTAACAAAAGCAAAGCTGCTGCTGCTCAGCTTAAGTTCCTCTTCAGATCTTCCTTTATAGAGAAAAATGTTAAGCTTCTTCTATATAAAACTCTTGTCAGACCCGTACTCTCATACGGCTTTATATCGTGGTTTAAAATATCTCCAACCGTAGCTAAAGAACTCCAAATATTCGAAAGATACATTTTAAGATCCTGTATTAATAAACATAGAAGACCAGGCGGCAAATGGTATAGAAATGCTATAATATATGAAGACTCAAAAACTAAACCCTTACTATCTTATCTCTTTGACCTAGCTACGAAACGAATACGATCTTTCAGTTTCCATGAAAATCCCCTGATAAGAAATATCTTTTCTACAAATATTGACCATGCTATTGAAGATAGATATTATTCATCTCCAATCAGCCTAGCAAACTCCTCGTCCACTCAGCTCTTCCAATTACGTGATAACGAATTCCTCTCTGACTTTTACAGGAGGGGCAACTCGAACATATATAGAGGCTAACTTGCAAAACACAACTCTTTCAAAACTAGGTATAAGTTTTTTTTTCATCAAAATGTTTATATAATTTTCAACTTCACATCTGAAATGTTAACTTATATTTCTATTATAAACCTACTAAGTCAAATTTGTACTTTATATTATCTGATTTTAAGAAACTATATATTATATACTATGTATAACGAAAACCAATAATATGCCTGTTAAGGTGTTGCTACTGTCGAATCGTACCAATGGGAGGACTCAAGTCCTCTTATTGTCACGATTCGTTAGTGGCCTTCTTGTTCCTTTTATTATTTAGTTTTAATTAGTTTTAAGTACCTAACCACAAATGTACAAAATTCAAGTGCCTTGAGCAACACTTAAAAAAAACAACACTGTTCTAACTTAGTTAAGTTATCTATATCTATGTACATAAGATGTATATAAATCTTTTATTTATATTTCTGTATTTAGCTTGACCAATTCCAAGTCAGCAATAAAATGTAAATTTAGTATTAACATACAAAAAAAAAAACACTGTAATTAAAATAAGTCTCAATAAAATGAAATGAAATGATGAAATGATTTTCATTTTAATTTGAAATGTCACTGATTTTTAGGATTTAAATTCAGTATGAACCGCGAAGGATTACAAAAGCTCAGGAGTAAGGCGTTCGGAGTGTCCAATCATCGAAAAACATCATCGGAATAAGGATGGTCTGAAACTATATTTTTTCCAAACGTTTCAAATTAATATTTCCTTATCTTCTGGATAAAAACTTTAATAGTCACTTGAACTGGCGGTTAGGCTACCCGAAACTTTATCGGTCAGATATCACTATCCGAGACATTTGAAACCAAAAGTTGAAGTTTATCATGCGGATAAGTTCCGGATAGGCTATCCGAGACTTTAACCGGAACATTTGAAACTGGCCCTAAAGGCCATAAAAAGCTATTTTGAATCAAGAAAAAAAGATTTTTTTTTGTAGAAATTTATAATTTATATCAAATACTTTTTCAAATTTGAAGGAGCTCTTCGAATTTTGGCAAGTAGGTACTGAATAAGAGTTTTTGTAGTTTGTTGGTTATCAAAATCGAGACCACACCTACAATTTAGTGAACAAAAAATTAATAGAATCTTAAGAGCCGTTTCCGAGATATGTAAATAAGCTTTTTATAGGTTGTATGTCAGGTACCGTTACTGTTGGAGCTAAAAAATAAATTTCTGAGCTAAAAAAAAAAATTTAAGTTCAATGTTTGGAAATAGGCAACTATCATTGAAAAGATTTATTTGATATTTGAAATAAAAGTCGAACTTACACGCGAAATGTATTCGTAATATATCAATACATGTAAAATACTACATCAGCTGATGGTATAGTAAATTGAACATTTCACATTTAACATTTTGCTGCAAAATAGTTTGAATACATTATATCATCAACAGAACAAGTTGGGAATATAAATAGATAGATAGAGGAACTTATAAAACTTACAAGGTCGTAAATCGAATGTTAAGATCAAAGTAATTTCTTTATTTAAAAGGTACCTACATTACAACTTTTCAAAAAGTCGAAAAAAAGTATTATTTTGACTTGATATTTATTGAATTTTTAGAAAGTAACTATGCCTTGGAATGAAGTTAAAAATTAGGTAGGTATAAAGAATACATTTCAGTTCAAACACGTTTTAGTTTTTTTCGCCAGTTCTACATCTCTTTCATAGACTTTCCTTCAAAATTTGATAAGTTGACCAATGAGGTTCTGTTCAAAAAGTAGGTACGAAAACGGACTTATTTATTTATGTTCCTATAGTGCAAGTTTTGGATTCGTGCTTAACAAAAAATTCGAGATTAGTCAAACATGACAAGACCGTCAAAATTTTGTTTGTTTTTCTGTCTATCTGTACCTCGACCTACATACAGGATAAGTGACTGAAGCGATTATCTTCAAATTTTGAACTTAAGGGTTTTTGGCGATTCCCTAGAGGGAAAACTAAAAACAAAAATTTAGCACTAAAAATAACGGTACTTGTATTTACCATACAACCGTTAAGGGAAAGCTTATTCATCTCAAAAACGGCTCTAACGATTTTGATAAAAAAGTGGATTATTGTACCTATACATAGGTATGGTAAAAACAAAATACCAAAAACTATTATTAACGGTAGGTAGTTAGCTACCTGCAGTATAATTTTTTTTTAATTTCATGGGGCAATCAAGTACTTACCTAAAAAGAAATTTTTAAGGCTATTATTTTTAGGGTTATTATGTTTATTCAAAAAGAATTACATACGTACATATTTATGTAATACACATACAAATGAATATTGTATCTATATACATAGGTACCTCGTTATACCTACATACAATTTGTGACGTAGAAAATTTACTAATTCAGCCTGAAATTATTTAAAACAATACGTTGAGCTTGAGGTACATTATTTATAGTCAAAGGCATTCGTACTTAACACATCCTGTTGATTCGCATATGCATATCAGTAAGAAAGACAGGTGAGATAAGCTTTATTTATCTAACTGTTTATTAGCATTTTTAACATTATAGGTAGGTACTTAAATTAAAAAGGCAGTAGAGAGAAGCCACCTAAACTGCGCATTAGAATTTGTTAGTTTTTCAATAGTTGTAGGTATATCTCTATATAATAACATATAAACTACAAAAACTAATCGAATTTTCGGATAACAGTTTCGCAATAAAAAATGATGAATCACGTTTATTGTCATTTCGTTAAGAACATGTCAATCGCATTCAACGCGAATTCATTTCGAATTCAAAGTTTATTTCCTCAAAATGAGAAAAAACTACAACTCTTAATAGACATTCGCTGACCCGGTATACCTATATTTCATCAACTTTGCGCACCGCTCTCTCGGAATAGCTTACACTACATTTTATGCATGCAAATTGTTTTTGAAAAACAAAAATAAAACTCGAATCACATGGCGATGGCTAGAGTTAGCTCGACACGGTAAGTCTTTCCCCACCCGTTCGTCGTCAACGCTACCACTGCCGTCGCCACATGGTTGTTTTTCCACCCAACAAAAAGCAAAGCGATTCAATAGAACAAAACATAGGTATCGTGTCTTGGTTGCATCTTTTGCAAAGTCACGAGATAAATAAATATAAACTTAATTATGAAATGCATTTTTAGCTAGTTAAAAATTAAACAATATAGTTGCCTACTTACCACCAGTTAGAACAATTTTATAAACACGTTTTTTGCCCGCCGAATCCATGATTTAGATCCAAAATGCCGATCCTTCCGGGGGTGCTAGCAAAATTCCAATTTTCTTCTTCGGTTCTCGGTGTTTGCTATTTGGAAAAGGTCAGCTTCTAGGCTTTTTTTTTGTTAATTTATTACAAAATTCATTACAACAAATTTGAATGAATAAAAAACACACAAATTAGAAATAAAAATTTTAAAAGAACAAAAAAATAGAAATAAATCACTTATCACAGGCGACGAGAAACAAACTAAAAAAAAAATTATAGGTACGTAAAAACGAAATAGAAGATTGGACGACGATAAAAAAAGGACTTGGTGGTTGATTTGAGATGTCGGCGATGTGTATTTCTCAAACTCAACTTTGGTTGTAAACTATTTATTTTGTTGTTAAAATTAAATATCAAATTTTACTGAGGTGAAACATTTTCTAAATGTTTTGAAGAAAGAGTTGAATTGATTTTTATAAGCACTGGTAGACATGGATGATGGAGGTTTATTTTGTCGGAGGAACAACTAACGAATGTGAAAGCGAAATTGAAATTTTCAAGATTTTGCTCGCTGTCGCTGGATGGAAAATCTTTGCAAATTCTCTTTTTGGTTCTTCTTTTTGTGCGGAAGAAGGCATGGCATGGCAAATGTGCTCGAAGTGACATATGAGAGGTGAGTTTATCTGTCAGAAAGTGGTAGGAAACTCAAATGTCAAACTGGTACTGCCAGATTTAAGTTTTTGTACAAAATATGCACACTTCTCTTACCCTGAGGCCACATTAGCTACTAATATGCCACGCCTCCACTGGGCATATACGATGTCCTACATCCAAACCAAAATTCAATCAGCAACCTGTGTATGGATATTTCACTACACGGACATGGATTTTTGTACCTCCACTATTTGGATCATTGGTATCGGTTTATGTTTTTGCCTTCACTGCCAGAAAGAGCAACATACCATATCTTAGTCTGCTATTACACCACGACTCTAGAGTCATGACTCTTCTTCGAATTCTTCTTTGAAAATTCATCCCGTGAGGCACGTGCTATTACACCTTGACTTTTGAGTCTTGACTCAAATTTGACATTTTCTTTTACTTTGATTTTCGGTATATTTATATCTCAATAACGTCAAACTTTTTTATTTTTTGTGTTAAGGCCTAACTACATTCATTTCACTTTTGTACAAAAGTGCAAAAGTGAAAAATACAAATATATGCTAGCGACACCTTCCTGCGAAAAAGAGTATGAAATTTGAGTTGAGCTGAATGCATTCAAACATGGAATAGGCTAGTTCAGCAACTATTATCGATGTGAGGGACATCTATGGGTCAGTTTCTTAACTGTTTATTTGGATGTAGTTGTGTTTCACTTTTCTGCAAAAGTAAAAGTTAAGGCCTAACTACATTCAACTTACATTTTGCAAAAAGTGCAAAAGTGTAAACACACACATATGCTTGCGACACCTTCTTGTGAAAAAGCGTATGAAATTAGAGTTTTCAAGTTGGTATTCACACAAGCTGTCAAAAAATTTGCTAACTATAAAAAGTATTTTTTAATCGGATCCCATTTTTTTGTGTTTCACCTAGTCTTATCTTTTTTCCAATTGAATTATTTACCATTATTTAAATTTTTAAACTATTCTTATATTTTCTTTTCAGATAAGAGCCAGAAGACTGCGCATCTTATCCGCTGGTTTAAATACAACACCACGTACAGCAGAGACTGAGAGTCCTCAGCAAGTAGAGAGTATGTTTTTGTATAAATTTTGTTTAGTAAACAATTTAATGCAAGCATTTATCATTTTAAGCTCCCCGTAGTACAACGAATGTGGCTAAAGAATCCCGTTTGGTTAAAAATGCATTAAAAATGACATTGGACACTAGTAAAGCAAACACTCAACCATCAATCAGCACATCACCCACTTCGACTTCAGCCGCAACGCCAAAATCAATTTTAAACGATGCTGTTCAAAAAATGGAAACTGATGAATTCCCTATGCACCCGTGTCGCAAAACCACTGATGGTAATGATAAATTCAAAGATTCGGACTCAGGCATTGAAAATATGGAAACCAGTGAAAACACATCACCTGTTACTGAAGGATCATGTTTAATGATCCCAGCTATTAAAGCCATCGAAGAGAAAATCGAACAATATGTATCAAAAATATTGAATGCCACATGGAATGACAATAGCATTGGCAAATTAATATGCGCACAAGTTGGTAATCTAATTGAAATGTACCCTGAGAAACGCTACGACTTCAAAACACTTGTGTCGGAAATTCTTATGGAATGTGTTACGAGAATATACAACAACGAAAAGCCAGACTCAGTTGATTCGGATAATTGTGATCAATATTCGACTCCGAAAAAGATCAAAAGTGACGACACCGAAGTACAGGAGATACTTGCTAATGTTGTAGCTACCAGCAGCACACCAGAAACCGAACCGAAATCTATTCTAGATGTGGAATCATGAACTGTCACAAACAGTTTTGGTCAGTTCGTTGATGAAATTCTACACAGACATCGAAACGACTGGACAAAGTACTGAATTTTACGATAAGTTTACGATAAGGTAAGTTTTTGAATCTAAATTATCTGTTTGGATCGTTCTTAGTTTACTTGAATTTTACTCCAGGTATCATATAAGTCATTTATTCAAATCAATGTGGGATAGTCCAATACACCGGCAGGTCATGATAACTGAATCTAAATCGGGCAAGCAATTTGTTAAGTTTGTCAATATGTTGATGAATGACACAACATTCTTGCTAGATGAATGTTTGGAGAATCTTAAACGCATTCATCAGACTCAGGTTGGTTGAGACTCATTCTTTCCGAAAAGCACTTCTTTATGACATTTTTATTTGTCAAAGGTTCTGATGATGAACGAGAGCGCTTGGGCTGAGCTGGGATCAGAACAACAACAAACTCGACTCTCACAGCTGTCTACAGATGAACGACAATGTCGATCGTATCTAACACTTGCCAGAGAAACTGTAGAAATGTTTCATTATTTAACAGTAATTAAACTAAAACTATGTTTAATGTTTATTCATGTAAAAATGTTAAATTTATTCGCAGGATGATATTAAAGAGCCCTTTATGCGGGCCGAGCTTGTTGATCGGCTTAGTTCAATGCTTAACTTTAATCTCCAGCTGTTGTGCGGGCCAAAGTGCAATGATTTAAAAGTCCGAAATCCATCCAAATATGGTTGGGAGCCAAGACGCCTACTCGGCCAAATATTCGACATATATTTACATCTTGACTGTGATAGATTCGCGCAAGCGCTTGCCGCTGACGAGCGATCATTTCAAAAGCATCTTTTCGATGATGCAGCAAATCGAATCGAACGGCATTCGATCGACAATTGAAGTGGAGAAGTTTAGGGCATTGATTACAAAAGCTCATGACACATACGGTAAGTTAAACTTTGTATTTGTATTCAAAAAGTATTTAAATTTTCTATTTCATTTTCTTTCTCTTGTGCAGTTGCTAACCAACAAGCTGAAGACGAATGCGCGGATGCGCCTGATGAGTTTAAGGATCCTCTTATGGATACTCTAATGCTTGATCCAGTTGTTCTTCCGTCAGGTACGGTAATGGATCGCGCTATAATCACCCGCCATCTTCTAAACAGCAGCACGGATCCCTTCAATCGGCAACCACTCACCGAAGATATGCTCATCCCAAATGTAGAACTGAAGGATCGAATCGATGCATGGCGGAGGGAGAAGCGAGATAAAAGACAAAATCAGCAGCAATTGGACTTACTTGATAAAAGTAGCTAAGCGCATTATCATTTTTTTCTCAAAATAATATATAATTATGTATATGTAATTGTTTTTTTTTTTTTAATTTTTATATGCAATTCGTTTATATAAAAAAAACAATTCATCTGTTTTTTTTTGGTTTGCTAGGAATTTAATTATTATTTATGTTTTTTACGTTCAATTGGTAATGTTAGAAGTGGCCCAAAACACAAACACAGACATCATCTATGTATTTGAAGTTTAGTAAAAGGTTTAGACATCACAGATATTTTTAAAATGGTGGACTTTGCATTTTATTGTTCCTAAAAGCCGAACAGATTTGGGATATTCCCCCGACCCTTCACATCCCTCTCTATTTAATTATTTAAATTGATCTTATTCAATTGGTCTGAGAGTTGGCAAGAAATGCTCAGCTTTAAAATTTGAATATTTTTTGTTATAGCTTTAAACTTTGAGGTTCAATAAATGCAAGGTCCGGCATTGTACAAATTTGTGTTGTACCACCCATTTTTTGTTTAGTTTGGCTATACTATTAGAAAATGGTTAGCTGTTTGTGCTGGGGATCATTAGCGTTTTTTTTTTTTTTCTTCCTTGAAATATATGTATGCGATACATAGTAGAATGTATTTAAATTGCTTACAAAAAAAAAAACGAGAACAAGAAATGATAGTTTAAACATTTATGTAAACTGGAACTAATGTATATATACATGAATACATATAAAAAAGTTTAGAGAAAAAAGGAAATCGAAAAATATACAAACAATTTTGTCATAAGTGTAAAAGTTGAGTTATTATTTCCATATCTAAACACAAACATCAAACAATAAAAGTGCGACAATACATAAAGTCTTTTGTCAAAAAAAACGACCACAAAAAGCGATCGTAAAATCAAACAAGTATCGTTTAAAAAAATTACCATTGTAAAACGTAATCGAAATTTAACGATAACGATGGATTTTGAACGAAAATGGTAATTCATAATACGAGGCCGGGCAATGGATAAACAATAAAACGTGTTTTGGGATACGCAGTAAATAAGTGAATAGGCTTCTGTTCGCAAATATTCTTAGATGGGGTTGTTCGTTTTTTAGAGGATGTTATAATTTATTTTTTATTATCAAAAGCTATGAGCCATGAGCTATGAGCTATGTCAACTGTCGTCCGATCACACTAGCATATATTTCCCAAGTACTTTTGCACAACGAACGCCGTGTGCAGATCGCATCCGATGAGAAACTTTTAGCTCGCGATGGTTTTGTCATCAATCTTATGGTTGTCCTGCAACAGTTATCAGTTAAAATTAAATTAGATCGTGTCGTTATTCCCATTTTATTCGAATTTATTGATTTACATCGAAAATGACACAAAACTACGATTCACCGAGGATGAGTACAAGAAATTCCTTGAGCGTGATTTTAAAGATTTGGAACACAATGCCAATTTCCAAACGCAATGTTGGTTCCTAACATTGCAAGCTCATCATTTAGGGTTTATGCCGGCCATTCAGAGATACCGACAAAAAACTAGAGCCATCAAGGAGTTGCAGAAATTAATTGACGAATTGGACAAGACCAAATCTTGTGGGTTATGTTTGAAATCTTTAAAAAGACAAAGACATCTGCTGCTTGGAAAGATTTTCAGTTTTTTTTTTTTAATATACCGTTATGCAGTTGCAGAGAAAATTTGACTTCGTTTCTTTGAACTTTTTTTCAGAGGCTGCCTCAGTAACTCACCAGGCTCCATTTCCGAGTACCCTGAAAAATATATTGAAGAATGATGCTCCCGAGTTAAGGCAACTATACAACCCAGCTGCAAAAAAACATCGTAATTTAAAGAAAAAACTATACAACAAATCTTATTTGAAACTTGATTTTTATTTATCAAACTTAATTTTAACTATGGTCTTTCACGGTTGAATTCTTATTACATAAAAAACAGAAAAACTAAAATTAACTTGTAAATCCATATTATATACACTTGATATCAATATTAAAATTTAAATTAAAGTATAGGTAATGTATCTGAAGTAAAAATATTTTTGTTTGTTTTCTTTTTAATTTAATTTCTTACACATTTTATCCCAAAACACTTCCATCAAATCTCGTACAACTCTGTTTCTTTCATTACTTGGCAAATGGAATGTTTGTCTTCCCATGTAATCAAAAATTTTAAGGTGATCTTCTAGTTCCTGAGTTTGTGTTTCTTCATCCGTTACCGCTTTGCTTATTTTTCGTAAGACCTCTGAGCTCTCTCTGAAGAGGTCATTACGCAGCCGATTGCCTTGTTTGGCTGTTGTTGGACACTGGGATTTGAGATTCCGTTGGTAATGTGTTGAATATAGATGTTGCTGGTGAAAGTATTTGTGATGCAGGTTGTGGGTTTGAAGATATCAAAATTTCTGGTGTGTTGTCCACGAAATCATAACTGTCCGAGTATGTGGTGTTGATCTCTGACTCCATATATGAGCTGCCTGAAATAGTTGATATTTTGAAACAAAAAATAAGTTTATAAAATGCTGTATGTTGTTAGCATTTCTTTTACCAGTATGAAGGTTGGATGAAGTTGTATTCCTCGACTTTAAAGTGCATCCCAGAAAGTCAAGCTTTGGCATTAGATGCCAAACTTTCTGGGAAACAGCTCCAGACCCCGACCGTGTATTTTTTTCAATTTTTTTCTTTTCCCTCCTATATTTTTCTTTTAAGGCTGTAAATCTTTTTTCAATTTCCATGGGAGTTGTGCCGGGAAATATATTTGATAGCTGCATTATTATCCGTTGCTTTTTGGTTGCATCTCTGTAGTCGGTCCTTTTGGTGTCCCATAGGATTGGGTTTTCGCTTATCAGTTCAATAAGGATCTCGTCGTCACTGTCTGGAAGCATACAATGGATTATTTAACATGGCATAATACGTATGTAATAATTATAAAAAAAGTGTGCACCGTCTATCAGTTTACTTTACTTTACGCCAGCGTGTCTATAGTCATATGGAGTCGCTAGGCGTGTATTATATTCAATATTCATATTATAATCAAAATAATAAACAGACAACACAAATTAAACAAACCTTTCCAAATATAACTTAGTAGATCATCCATTTACAACTGTTCTAGACAACCACAGTACACAAATCTAAGGTATTATACTGCGCAGGTTGTCAAAATTAAAAATGACAAATGAACCATTGATGGCAATTTTCATCGACGGACCATTATTTTCAACTGGTTTCGGTAATATTTAACTTTTATAAAGTCATCCTTATATTAAAATGACAATAAATTTTTTCACGATTGCCGTATCGACTTGGTTTTGGTGTCATTTGATTCAGCATTCAAAACTACCTTAAAAACATGTGTCATATGCTAAGGTTGCACCAAAGTTAATTTTTTTGTTTGATACACCACAATTCCCCCCCCCCCCCCCTCAAAAAAAATTTTAAATTGAAAATGGTTTTTGAAATAACTTAGAAGGCTTAAATTAAGGCTAAAAACCGCTTCAACCATCAAAATCCACCAAGTAGTTTAGAAATGACAACGCTTTGTATTTAACACTTGCAAGAAATTTATATGAAATTCTTGCAAGTGCTGGATACAAAACGTTGCCATTTCAAAACTACTTGCCGGATTTTGATTATTGAAACGGTTCTCAGTCTTAATTAAGGTCTTCTAAGTTATTTCAAAAACCAATTCCAATTCGAGCAAAGATTTCAAAAAATTGTCTCAAAAAACTATTTTCGTCTTTTTTCGAATTTCAAGAATATGATGATACTAGTTCTATGGGCAAATTTTTCGAAATTTTTATTTATATTAGAAATGTTTTTTCAAATAACTTAGAAGGCTTAAATTAAGGCTAAAAACCGCTTCAACCATCAAAATCCACCAAGTAGTTTAGAAATGACAACGCTTTGTATTTAACACTTGCAAGAAATTTATATGAAATTCTTGCAAGTGCTGGATACAAAACGTTGCCATTTCAAAACTACTTGCCGGATTTTGATTATTGAAACGGTTCTCAGTCTTAATTAAGGTCTTCTAAGTTATTTCAAAAACCAATTCCAATTCGAGCAAAGATTTCAAAAAATTGTCTCAAAAAACTATTTTCGTCTTTTTTCGAATTTCAAGAATATGATGATACTAGTTCTATGGGCAAATTTTTCGAAATTTTTATTTATATTAGAAATGTTTTTTAAAATAACTTAGAAGGATTAAATTAAGACTAAAAACCGCTTCAACTATCAAAATCCAGCAAGTAGTTTTGAAATGACAACGCTTTGTATCCAGCACTTGCAAGAATTTCATATAAATTTCTTGCAACGTTGGCCAAATGTGATGAACTTCTGTGGTTGTTGTTTTATCTGGCTTCAGAATGATCTTTGTTCGTTCGGTGTTTTACGTGCGAGGCTCTGATGATCAAAATAAATTGACTGAAAGCTGTGTAGGACGAAATGGTTTTCAGTTAATCATCGTAAAGATTGAACAACATCATTGGAGGTTCGGTTGCCTTCAAAATAAAATTTTGCATTACAAACATAAATAGAATAGGTACATAATTTAAGCACAGAAAAACTAAGACCTGCGACCTAGTTTCCAAAAATTCTATCGCCTTTCACTTGAGACCCAACTCAGCTGCGGAGGTAAGAGGAATATAAACAAAAATCAATTCTTACCAACTATTTGTTTGATAGTCCCGTAGAACTCTGTTGGATCTTCTCTGGTTGCTAACAAAGAAAACACCCTTCTTCCCGCAGACTAGCATGACGCGGTTTGCGTTATTTTTGGATGAATCCTTTTTCTTGAATCCTGGCTATTCTTTCGCTACGGAGATAGCGATGATTAACTTTTTTCGTTGTTCTTGGACGAATCCCTTTACTTGAATCCTGGATATTCTTTCGCTACGGAGATATGCAGCGAGATGATTAACTTTTGCTAGATTAATGTTTTTTTATAGATTTTTTTTTTGTTTTTATTTGTCCAATTTGCTTTTTGCTCCAGAGCACTGTTGGAAGGATTAGTTATAAAGTCTTAATCAACAAAAAAGATTTTTTCTTTTCTTGGCTCCTTCTGGACGGTTCATATTTCACAAACAAAAAGAAATTACAGCAGAACACAAGATAAATTTGGGAAATGCGTACCATTTAGTTGTGAATTTGATGAGACATTTTTTTTCTTACCTAGTTTTCCACAGCGAACATAAAAAACAAAAAAAGACGAATCTAGAATGTTTTGACACGATGGGACGGGATAAATGGATTTCAATTGATGTTATACGAAAATTAAATTACTTTTGACTGAGTTTTTGGTTAAAGTTTAAAGATAAACCGCTGCTGAATTGCACCAATAACCATCTATATTTTATTTTCCTTTTTTATGTTTTGTCTGATTCGCCGATATACGTTTTCACATCACAACTATGTACTTGAAAAATGCATTCAAATCAAACAACAAAAAAAAAACATGTCGGAGAAAAAGGCCAGTTCAGCTAATAATTATCGATGTGAGCGCCATCTATCCGTAAGCTTCCTGAAATATTTGTTTAGATGTAGTAGTGTTTCACTTTTCTACAAAAGTAAAAGTTAGGAACGCTCTAACTTTTACTTTTTGAAAACTTGAGATAAAAGATAGGATTGAGTAGTTTATTGGAAAAAGAGAAAATATTTTTTCACTTTTGTACAAAAGTGAATTGAATGTAGTTAGGCCTTTAGGAACGCTCTAACTTTTACTTTTGTAAAATTTGAGATAAAAGATAGGATTGTGTAGTTTATTGAAAAAAGACAAAAACTTTTTTCACTTTTGTACAAAAGTGAATCGAATGTAGTTAGGCCTTTAGTTTTATAATATGAAGTTTTTTTTTTAATTTTTTAATCGAGTAAACAAGAAAGTAATTTATTTCGGTATTCTTATGTGAAATTCACTGTTAACCATGTCCTATAACAGAAGTAGAAAACCCTAGAGTGGAAAATGCAGGGACAAAGAGTTTGCGAGGTCTCATCGTCCACGATCTTTACCGCCAACAGCTGAAGAACGGCGATAGCAAATTCCAAACGATCTTCCCCTGCAGGCAGTCCATCAAAATCTTCAAGAAGTCATTATTAACCCTGTTCCTTGGTTTAGTTCCAAACAGTTTCAAACAGTTTCAGACCGCCAGATTTGGTGCGGACCAGTACAATTTTTCAAGTGTGGAACGACTTCGGACTAAATCTGGCGGTTTCAAACTGTTTGAAAGTCGGCAAGGAACAAACCTATTATGAGCGCAATGAAAGCCATGAGAAATTTGATCATCGGGAACCACGAACCACGAACGGAGTGAGCATTCTTATAAATCTGAAATCAGGGGTGCTAAGGCTCAAAGTGGTTGACAGAGATGACAGCTCAATTCGTTCAGCGTCAGGGGTGCAGCTCCAAATTCGCAGGCACTTGAAGGACGATGATTGAAGTTAATGTAAGTTATAGTGTTTTCTATTTATAAAATAAATTGAAATATTTATTAGAACTACAGAAAGCCCCAGCAGTTCTCTTTAAGTTTACATATATCTATCCGAATTGATTTAAGGTTTTTTTGTTTGTCTTACAGGCTTCAGGCGCTCTGAATGGAAACGCTTCGTTTTGAAGGAAGATTATAGAAGTTAACGTAAGTTATTTTTTTATATTTAAAAATCAATTGAAATTGAAATTTTATAAGAAGTACAGAAAGCACCAGCAGTTCATTCCAAACTCTGTACTGTTCTGTATTTCAATTTTGTTTTGTTAAATATGACACACTGACCCAGCTCGCTTTGACAAGCCATGAAGAAAACTTGTTCATATATCCAACGCAAAATTAACTGCTGATAAAAACAAAAAAATTGTCGCTTTTAATTTATATTTATTCGATTTGATTTAAGGTTTTTTTTTGTTTGTCTTACAGGCTTCAGACACACTTACTGGATACTTTTTGGAAGGCGCCAATGTAAAATGATGTAAGTTTTTTTCTGTTCGTATCTATTTACAGAAAAATAACTCTAGGCAAGTTTTTATTCTTACAGCTTATTTTTAAACCACCAGTTAGCTTTGTTTTCCAACCTTTCTTGGGCCATGTCCAACCAAAACTTTTCCAAAATTCTTATGTTTCCCAACATTATGTTTATACAATTTTTAACATTCAAAATTTGAAATGTTCACTAAAAAACTTAAATGATTAAAAATGGAAGAAATCACAAGAACCAGAAAATTTGTCTTCTTTTCTAGATGATCAAAAATAACATCTATGGCAGTATCGCAGTCATTCCAATTTATTCAATCCAATTTTTTGGAGTCAATGAAACATACAAAATTGTGTCGTAGCGAAATCAAATATCTTCGTTTTTGCCTTGACAAGAATTTTAGTTTTTCCTTAAAACTGTTCATAAAATGTATCATAACACGTTCGTGCTATAATGCAACATTTTCTAACGCAGGAAAAACATAACTGCGTATTAAACGTGAGAGTGCCGTCAGATTTTCGCTTAAAATATAAGCAGATTGCCTTTTATCCATCCGCAGTCTTCATCTTTATCACAGACCTTTATCCAACTTGCAAACTAAGTTTTTTGAAGATATCGACTAAATAACTCCCAAATGCCTCACCATCGACCGTTTAGAAATTTCGATCTCCGTTTTGTAGCTTAAGAAAATAAAAAGTTCTAAAAATCTTTACAAACAGTTTCGAGAGTCATCTTACTTCAGTGTGAACTATTCGTCCTTTTGTTCTTTACAAAATGGACGGAAAAAACGTTCACAATGTGGCACAAGCCAAAGTTTGAACAAGCAAAGATGTACAAGATCTCCCATCAAGGAATTGATTTTGATATGTCAAAGAATAAATCGATCTCTTAATTTTTCTTAATATAAACTAGCCCGAGTAGGAGTAAGAAAATTTGTTCTCATCCAACGCAAGAATGAATTCTGATAAAATTAATTCACAAATATCTTTAACTTATACAAAGAAAAAAGATAATTGTTTAATTGTTGTCTACTTTCAGTTGCATTTTCAATTGATCTCGCTTGGCCCAGAACAACAAAAAAAATTGAGAAAAGGTAAATATTGGTTCTTTATCATAGTTCATTATAAATTGTTTCTGATGATATTATTTCGGATTCCCCAACATTTCTTTTATAAATGACACAAATCCATTCTGACTTGCATCGTTAATTTATTTATGTACAAATAAATGTGGGTACAAAATTAATGTGTATTTCTTTCATTTACAGTGGCTGCCACATATCGGATTTAAAATGCTCAAGATCGTAGCACCGAATAATCAAGAATTTCACATATTTCTCTTTTTTTGATGAATTCTAGTTTTTACGAAATCAAATCATAATTTTAGCAAACAACCATCATTATATTTGTTTAAGATACACTTTTAATTTAACAATAATAATAACACTTTTAATAAAAAAATATTGGAAATAAACATACAAAGCTTGAAAAATAGTATTTTTTCTATGCTCGACTTTTTAAAATGTCTCGGTATTTTTTCTTGTTCAGCCTTATCTTATTATGAGTTTCACGTGAACAACATTCCGCCCGGAAAAATTGAAATTCATATTTTTTTTTAGATGCACTTTTTCTCGCAAATGCCCCAGTTTTGAGATTTCAAAATGCAAAATTTCGTTGCAATCAAAATGAAATCTTTTATTTTTCATCTTTCCTTGATGAAAAGACTCACTTTTAAATTTCACAATACGAAGGTTAAAAACTTCTCCATTCCAATGAGCGTTAACTCGATGAGCGCACAAATCAGCAACTCTACAAGGAATCATTTTATATTCTTTATTATTTAAAAATACATTTCTGAATGTGGATCTCATTTTTATTTCAATATTTAGTAATTTCAATTTTAGCCTAGTTTACAGTTCCCGCACGCAAAAAAGCTCCATGCAAATATTCTCGCATGTCGAAAATAATTGAGGTGAAATGCAAAATTAAGGCTCCCCCAAACCAAGGTGAAACATTCGCCGACGACGCAAAATCATTCACAATAATACAAAATATGAAGGATACACAATGCTAAACAACAACAAAAAATTGTCTTCGCGAATGATTCGCTATGATTTCGCGTTGGTTTGGGAGATCCTCAAAATATTTTTTTTTTGATGGTCGGCCTACAGCTCAAAAAAATATATTCACCTCAAGGCATTATTTGCAGGCAAATGGTTTTCGCATCCAAAAATAATTATTTTCCATTTTTAGGCCTAAATTTTATTAATCCTCGCGTTCCAATGTTTATTCGCTATGCTATCTAGCTATCCCAAAAATTTTGAGATAACTTGAGTTGTTGTTGCGTCAGCTGTTATCAGCTGTTTTTTAACAAGGGATTACAACAACACAAAGCTATCCGGATAACTGAGAATAGCCAGCGGAACGTGCCCAATGGTAAATAATTATTGACTCAATGGGTGGCCTAGGCCAAGGCAAACGTTTTTTGCCTTGAATATTACTCCGAGGCCACACGAGCAAGTACTGGCAAGCAAGATGCAATACATAAGCCGTTTTCCTTTGGAGGTGGCGAAGTACTTACGAGTAGATGAAAACCCTAATCTAGTACTACCAACTGCACATGCTCTCATGCGCGAGTAGATACATTTTACATGGGAAAGCAGTTTGATGTGTTCCATTGAAAAAAGCTGGCAAAGTACTTGCAAGTACTTCGCCACCTCCAAAGGAAAACGCCTATAAACATTTGTTCACTAACACAAACAAACCCAAGCAACTTGCTTATCAACTGGCATGCAGGTTTGGAAGCCAGTAGTAAAGCAATTTGAGAAGCAAGTTGGGAGACAAGCAAGTGGAATGCAAGTGGAAAGGAAGTGGGAGGCAAGTGGAATGCAAATTACGAATTTGACAGGCAGTTTATGTAGCCAACTTGCTTGCAAGTACTTGCTCGTGTGGCCTCAGGGTTATTCAACTCGGTGTACAGAATAGGTGGAAAATCGTGTTGAAAATTTTGATTTTTTTTTTCGCACCAGAACTGTAAGCTATGCTTTATGTAAAATAATAACCCCGAGGCCAAACGAGCAAGTACTTGCAAGCAAGTTGCAATACATACAAATTTGTTTACTAACACAAACAACCCCAAGCAACTTGCTTATCAACTGGCATACAAGTTTTGAAGCCAGTTGAGACAAGCAAGTGAAATGCAAGTGGAAAGCAAGTGGGAGACAAGTGGAATGCAAATTACAAATTTGACAGGCAGTGTATGTAGCCAACTTGCTTGCAAGTACTTGCTGCGTGTGGCCTTTTTTTCAATTTTTCCCTGTTTTGGATGTTCTCTTTTTTGTTCCCTATTTTTTGCTTGAAAGTTGTCTTATTTTAAAGCTTTGTGAGGAAAATGTACTATTTTTGTTAAGGCCCTGGACATCCTAGATATAGCTCATACAATTTCATACAAAAAATATTTTGAAGTTCAGTTCCACTGAAGTGCATTTCTGTCGAGTGCGGTACCTTTACCGGAGTTCAAAATGTGAAGTTAACTTGTTGTTTTTGGAATTTGCATATGGCTTAATGTGAAGCATTTCTTAATGTTCACATTATGGCTAAAACACACGTGCAGCCTTTTTCATGCAGCGAAATAAAATAACACAGGTTCTATGGGAGCAGAAAAATTCAAGAGCTGCACGATGTCTCTATTTCTAAATTTGGTGCGCTGCTCCGCAGCAATAAGTGGTTGTTCTTCGACTGCTGTGCAGGCTACGTGGAGAAAAGTTCCTTTGCCACAAATAGCCTTCAGATTGATCGTTTGGAAAGCTTATAACTTCGGTTCTGATTATCCGTTCTTCAAAGTAAAGGCTTTTATGGAAAGGATAATATGGAACTAGTTTTTCATAGTTAAATGCAACGTGATAAGCGGCAGGGCCATTTATCTTAACTATCCACCTTTAAGCCTAGTATGCAGATCAAGCAAAGACAAATTTTATCTCTACATTTTTTTTCTCGAGACAAATTCTGAAGGCGTAGAGATAAAAACAAAAGTCAAATGAGAACAGTAGCGTAGTTATAAATTTGAAAAATGATAAAATTTCCTTAAATTAACATAAATTTGAAACTTTTTCATGTACAGAAATCATATTCCTTCAAAGCTTTTACAGAGCAAGAAAAATTGAACGCATGCGCTTGATGGTGAACAATATAATGTGGATGGATGAAAATACCTTTAACAGATCTGAAATTTTCAGGTTTTACTTCTCTGGAAAAGTCGATTTTAGGGCAATTTGGTTACATTTGGATCAAAATACACTTTCTCCGTCAAAATATAGGTAGTTTGTCTCCCAAATAAATATATTGAAGGATTGTCTCCTGTCAAAATATATTGAAGGATTGCCACGATGTCAATGGATTAAAAAACCACTAAAAATTCTGAAATTTTTGAAGGTTTTTTACTTCTCCGGGAAAAAGTGGATAAGGGCACTTTTTTGACATTTGGATCAAATTAACTTTTTCCGTCAAAATAATTTGTTCTTCATCTTTCAAGCCATCAACTGTCAAATTCCATTGATGTCGATGGATTAAAAAAACCATGTCAAAATCAGAAATGTTCACATTTTTCCACTGCTCCTAAGATCCAATTAAAATTGCCAACTCGTTTTGGGAATCAATTTAAATTTTTTATTGAAACAAATATTTTCTGTATCTGAAATGTGGCCCTTTTGTACCCTTTCTCATTAGCTACGCCACTGACTGATTTAAAACAGCTGTTCAATTAATTCTATTCTCATTCCATGTCATCATTTTCTGTACGCATTTTATATTTATTTCAGTTTTGCGTCCTCACAACGTCTTATAAATGGAAAGAATGAAACAGGGAGATGATTTTAGTTTATAAAAAGCGAAATATATATAAAACGTCACAATTTGTCCGGAAAAATAATGCTTCGAGCATTCTTTTTCCGTTAATTGGTGTTAATTTTCTTAATGCTTCGAGCATTCTTTTTCCGCGCAAAATTAAGTGGAGACTTTTTTTACCTTTTCTCGTACAGCGGTGTCAAGTGTCAAATTTTGCGCTGGAGCTGCGTACCGCTTGGAAAAAAAACGAGATAAAATTTGTCCTGGGAAAAATTTTATATGGGAGAAAAATTTTGTCTCGATCTGCGTACTAGGCTTTAAATTGATTTTTATCCAAAAAAATAACAAAATCTTTAAAAAACTTCGATTTCCGGAGCTTGAAAAATTATAACTTTGCTTCTAATGCTCGGATACAAAACTACATTTGTGTATGAAAATTATTTAGAAATACCGAAAGGTTTCATATTAAAAGTGTGATGGAGTCCTATGTATGATAAATATTTAAGTGTGTGCACATGTGTTTTGAGTGCAGCTCTACTCGCAGCGAGTAGACGTGCTGCACATCTGTTTAAGGCATTAGGTAGGTCATTAAATCACACCAAGTACATATAAAAATGGCATTTTTATGATTAAATTCACTTAAAAACCAATTATCATTATTAAGTGCACATTTCATTCACATTTTAAATTCTCTAAAGCGCCAGTTGAAACTCCGCTCTCCCCTTCTGATTTCTACTAATTCACCACACCAAAGAACAATTTTTTCTTTTGACATCCAACAGTTGCCAGCCCTTAATCTATTATCTGTCACTTGTTTCTTATTTTTCTGTCAAAAATTACCATAGAAAAATTAGGGATTCCTTGCTTTTGGTGTTAATTTTCTTAATTTAAGTCATCTTCTCACCCGCACAACATAATCAGATATATCAGCCGATGCAGAAGAAAAAGTGACAAAGGTTAAAATTTGTTACAATAGCTTCTTTGGCTGCTTGCTGATTAATCAGCTTTAATTACATCTTACATCTAGCTCTAGCATCCACGCGAGCAGATGTCAGTAGACAAAAATAAAATAAAAAATGACGACTACATCCACAAGGTCGTCGAGTTATAACACCTAAATAAATTAACAACAACATTTCACCTTCTCTTGTGAATTTCAAAACAAATTTGAAAAATTATTAATGAGAAAAGTGCCACACACCTTGCAGTACAATTTGCCATTTCTTCACAACAACGACAGCAAAGTCTACGTTCAAGAAATTCCAAAACATTTAGAGAAGAACCTTTTCCTTTTTTTCTTTAAATAATTTATAAAACTTCTAATCAAAGAGTACAACCTTGCGAAACAAAAAAGAGGAAGGAACAAATAAAATCTACAGCTCCAACATTTTGTGATGAGAAGAAAAAATATATTTTTTACAACATTGAATACGATTTATTGGAATATTTTTATATTTTGTGAAAATTGCCTTAATTGCATTCTCCGTAAGTTCAATTGCCCCGCTCTGTCGGTGAATTATAACATGGATTGGAATAACTTAAACCATAATCAAGACCAAAACGATATGTCTAGCAGCTCGTCGAGTAGTAGCGATAGCAGCAGCAGCAGTAGTAGCAGTGATGATGACATGGACATGGATCGGGATGAGTACGTATTTAGGGCGTACGAGCTAACTAAGATCAACTACAAGTTCCAAAAGTCTGATGTATTTCCCGTGTCAAGGAGTGGCCATAGAGTAATTGCATCCGATGCTCATCTATATTCCCTTGGTGGTTATAATCCGAAAACAGCTAGATCCCTTGCGATACGTGGACGTTGTTTGCTGTTCCAGGAATTATGGTCGTATAATTTTGCGACGAGAAAGTGGAAGTTGTTGATGGATGGTCAGACAAAGAATATGCCACAAGAATTGGCCTCTAATGCGCTTGCGATACATAATAATCTTTTAATTGTGAGTATCTACCAATAGAATGATAAACAATTATTTTAAGTATGTAAAATAGCCGTGTGCTTTTGAATACGTATACCTCCATATATGTATATAATACATAAAGTAGGTACATTTGCATAGGCTTCAAATAAAAATTCGCTGCGGGAGTACGAAACACTTGTGATATTACCATTTGTACTGCAAACAAATATTTTCCTTTCATACAGTAGCGGATCCAATGAAGGGGCTATAGGGACTAATGCCGTCCACGCTCACAGCTGATTCCTAAAAATGAATTAAATGATAGAATGCAGTACTTTTCAACCAATATAAAAGTCTTACATTCGTGTTGTTAGATGTGTAAAGTCTGAAGGAAATTGGACGAAAAAAATTTAGTCTTTCTTAACAAATTCCTACATGTTAAATGTAGCAAAAACTAATCCTCTATAAAGCTCAGGATAAAAAAACCGAGTGAATGGAGCAAATAGCTGAGCGCAGCCAACTTCACACTTTTTTTTCAATCATTTTAAGTGACGCGTTCGACACATCAATTTCAGTTCCTAGTTTTGAATTTTTCGAGTTTTTGATTGGCCAGCTGGCCGATAAAAATTAAGCTATCAATTAATTTTGGTGAGTTGAACGCATCATAATCGTATGACATTTCAAGCTCAGGTGTGCTTCAAAATTATATCGGAGCGCTCTGATCATACTCTGCTCAGAGCTAACTCCGATAGCTCGAGCTCTACTCCATGCCCTGCTTATCAGTTATACTTGTTTATCTTGAATGTATCTAAAAATTCGTAGAAAAGTCGTATACATATCGAAATCGAATGCCGACTTTTTTGAAATTTTCTTTCAATTGCATTGAAAGTGGTTATTGAAGCACTTAAATTATTAAAGTTTCGTTTCAGCAAATGGGCTTAATAACGTTACTTAAATATTTGGTCAGTTTATTTCCTATCACCAAGTTATCAGTTTCTCTTATATCCTCTTCGGATTGCACTTCAGTTATATTACTCTTTTCTTCTTTAAAAACGCAACTCATCGCAACAGCCAAAAAGAGTCTGTCCTACCATTAGTATTGAGTAAAAGACAGTTACCCATTTATAAAAAAATAAAATAAATTGGGTGGCGCAACAGCTCGTGGAGAACCAGGGCCTTTAGACTTACAACTCTCAACCATTCCTGTGTGCGTGTTTTTGGCAGGAATGGAGGGGACCTACAGTTTTTTGCCGAGTCCGAACGGCAAAATCAGAAGCACTTTTTCATGACAAGTATTACTCTTGGAGGATTTGTCAGTTCCTCGCAAGAGGCAGTACCTCATGGCTGTGAATCGAACCCACACCATCGTGCCACGAGGTACCGCACCCCATATATAAAAATTGCTAATATTATAGGCCAAAAATGCAATATGATAAGTGCATTTTCTAACCATTGCCACCGGATAAAGCTTGTCCGACCAGCAGTTTTTTAAATTTTTGGACTTAAGCTATCGATTGGCATACTCTTTTTGTGTGGCTGCGATTAGATAGGTAATCTTACGGTCGCACATAGGAGTATTTGTATGCAAAAACTGGACAAAATTATTTTTTGTCTTGATTGCAATATTTTCATCTTAAACCATGTAATAAATACCGTTTTTAATAAATTTACCCTCTTTTAAAACAAAAAAAAATTTCAAGTTTTTTTTTAATTTTTCAACTGGAAACAAGAAAAAATGCATACAATCGGATATACGATATGACCAAAAAAGATAAAAAGGATCAAAGTTGCAGCCAAAATTTTTTTTTTTAATCAATACTGGGAGCTTTGCTAAACCATATTTTATACAAATAATTACCAAATAACTCCAAAAAATAAAAAAAAATGAAATCCCAAAGAAAAATAACAGCACAAATAGTCAGTTTGAATGGGCATAAAAGTGGGAATACGATATGACAAAAAACAACTACATCCGCAAAAATCCGCAGCCGATTCTTTTTGAAAATGAAGCTTGATGGTTTATTTTATCTACCCATATACAAATGAGAACCCAATTCCACCTACATCTATAAAAAAATTACTTCCCAATGAAAAAGAACCAACAAAAATAGTGTTTTTTGTTTGCATTCTTAGAAAAAAAATTCGAAAAAAATATAAATACTAAAATATTTATCGTAAAAATGGCTCAATATAAGAGTGAACATCTGTAGTTGATTTTATATGCCAAAAATTTCATCAGACTACACAAAATTTTTAAGAAATAATTAAAAAAAATGTTTCAAATTTTTTGAAGGTTGATTACAAAAAGAAGTGACAAATTCTTAATCGAAGACTTTGAACTAATATCATAGCCAAAATATGTTGAGCAATAAAAAAAATATTTTAGCCATTTAGCCATGGGATCTTAGCTATTGTCTGGAAAAAGTTCCCCTTTCAATTTTGAAACTTGAAAAATCGACTTTTGGCCGAGTTTTGTAGGCAAATACTCCTATGTGGGTCGATGCTTTTTGGTAGCTGCGGGTCTATCACTTTTTAGAATACGTATCTAATTATAGTATAAACAAGTCAGTTTTTCGGAGATATAAACGCTTAGTTCAAGTCAGTTCCCGAACACGGTTATCTAGACTTCCTTTTAAAAATCTTGACAGATCATTTGAATTCGAATTATTTTGTAAAATAGATTAAAATTAATTTTTTTCGTATTTCACCTCTTGAATGTTTATTTACTGTTCTACTAATATTTGCTTTACTGGCAGGAATTTCCACTAGAAACGATTTAAGATGACTTATTTTAAAATAACTAGCAGTATCTGCCCAGCCCACATCTGGCTCTCGCTCTAACACTCCTAAATTACTATCTTCTTTATTCTCTTAATAACAATTACTTAACAGAATCCTCAAGTTAGTACTCAAATCGGTATCATGTCATTTCTTAAAACACAGACACATAGATGTGAATAAATGAGAGGTACCGATTTAAGTACTAAATTTAGTACTAGTACCGATAATACCGGTAATCTATGAAGAACTCAGCGTTTAACTTTATTAAATAAAATAAAATAAAATAAAATAAATATAGACATTTTAAATAATAAATGCACTCATTTGTATTATTTTTTTTGTCTAATAGTCACACGGCGGAACTGGCTTTCCCTTTGGTGAATGCTGTTCCAATGATTGCCACATCTTTGCAACTGGCCAACACCGCGGAGTTGTTCGCTTAACAGTCGAAGGTGTCTTACCAACAGCGCAATACGGTCCTGGTATAGTCATTCATGATAATTACCTCTACACTATTGGTGGCACAACAGGATTTGAGTATTCCTGTGATGTCTTTCGTCTAAATTTAAAAACCAAAGTATGGGAAAAGGTTTACGTATGTCGACCTGAAATGCGCGATGATCCCGAAGGCAGATATCGTCACGAAGTTGTCTACGATGGCAATCACATATTCATCCTCGGTGGAGGAACTTCAATGACAGTTTACGATCTACAAACAATTCCTGCATTCAATTTGAAAACAAACACCTGGGATTACTTTGAAACCAAACCAGATCCGACAATTCCAGAAGGAATGCCAAAGCCTCGCAAGTGCTTCTCATGTGTGCAATTGGAAACAGACAATGGTGTTGAGGCGTACATTACAGGTGGTGCGCAAAGCGATTTCACAACATACTTTGCTGATGTCTGGAAAATCAATTTCCGAACAATGCAATGGACTTTGGTGAAGACTGCTGTTCTGCCGCGACCATTATATTTTCATTCGGCCACAACACCAGGTAATGGATGCATGTACATATTCGGTGGCATTGAATATAATAAAACAACCATGCGACGTCGCAACGATCTCTACAAAATGTGGATGACAATACCAAAACTTAGCGAAATTTGTTGGGATGCAATGACCTTCTACCATCCCAATCTAGACAAATACAAAAGGAATCACCTTCTCAAAATTGGTATTCCCCAACGATTTGTGGATCGAGTAGTTGAACCAAAATCTCTAACGAGAAATATTAGTAATACATCATCTAGTCCCTCCCCATCGGAACGGACCAATTCATTTTCGGAGTAAAAATTCTTAATATGATGAGCTTTTTTGCGTGTGTTTTTTTTTAAATTCTTTTCATTATTTGAAAAAGCGAAAAAGAAATATTATTATTATTTCCTGGATATCATAAAATCTATATTAGTTGAGGCTTTTATGCTAAAAATATTATTGAATGCAGTTAAATTTTTGAAAATAAATTTGAAAGTATATTATCAAAATGCTCAAGTATCTTTCAAAGGCTGAAGTATTTGTTGTTTTTTTCCATATGGGATTATGTACTTAAAAACAAAAAATTATAGGTTCATCATTCCAGGGGTTAGGACACATAGTTTCATCTTAAATGACACCAGTGCAGTGATCTAACGGAGAATCTTTCTTGCAATCGCATTTTTTGCTGACCTAAAAGCGCTCCTTCAAAGAACCAAAAAGATCCTTAAAAACTCTTCATAATTTATGTCCTGTTTTATGGGAGAGAAGAATTTATATAAAATATCAAGATCGGATTGAAATTTACCCACGAGAAGTAAGCATGACTAATTGTAACGTAAATTAAACTTACAACATAACCGTAAATATGTCCTACAAAACAGAAATTTGCCTCAATTTATTTATCTGTCCTACAAAAGAGAAATTTGCCTCAATTTGCCTTACGGCTGGCTTATCCAACATACCCTCCATATCACAGGTTGAAGAACAGGATGTTTTTGTTTGTAGATATTTCTTCACTATGGACAAACTTTTTACAGAAATAAAATAAAATGGCGTTTAGAGCAAGACATTTTTTTCATTGCATTAGCAGCTACGGAGAGAAGAATGAAAGGGATTTGGAGAAAAGTATCCGCCTCAAAGTCCCGAAAGATTTGAAGAAGTCACACAATTGAATGTACACAACAAACATAAGAACCCTGAAAACTATATAACAACAGCAAAGAAAAAAACGAATTGGTATGAAATCCCGAATGCCAAAATCCCAAATATCAAAATCCCGAATAACTAAATAGAATGCAAAATAGCTTACAGAAAAAAATATATATGAACATTTTGAATGAACTTGAGTGTGCTACCACCAAGTTTCAAGGCTGAAGTAATAGCTATTTCATTAATATCAATTCGATCATGAGACACTTTTAGTGAAGCAGTCTATTTATGCTAATTTTTCATTGAAAAACTCTGTTGCCATCTGGGAGCGAACCATCTACCGAGCGCACCAGTGGCGCTACACATCGTACTACCGAAGCTACAAGATCAGTTCAATCCCAATGTAGGTTTTATTGTTAATCGATTTTGCTAGGTGAAGAATTTACCTAACTCATTAAATAAAAAGTGAAGTAAATTTAAGTGATTTTCATTTAAAAACTAAAACTACGATTCATCTCAAAGAGTGAATTTGAATTGTGCAAGGAGAAACAATTTCTCAAATTCTTTTTACTATATTTCCTGTGCCGCGGTAATAATACTTAAATTGTACTAAAAATGGTTGAAATTCAGAATTTTGGTATTAGGGATTTTGGCCTCGAGATTTTGGGATCTTTGAGTCGAAATGTTTCATTTCAGATTAATGATAGTGATTCAGTCAAAACATCTCAAGAAAATTAGGAACTGCTTTTAATTCAAGACTCTTTAACCAAACTTCAAATATACCCAAAAAAGAAGATGAAGCCAACCACTGAATGAGGCACGTGTCTTATTGCTTTGCAAAATAAAGAAAAGAAAACATGAGGTGGAGAATGAAGTGGCAACCTATCGTTTGGAAGGATCTGATGGATACAAATATATTAAAGAAAATAGTACGTATACGCCACAGTGTACCCTTGTTATTGGTAAGTAATCATATATTTACTATCATTTTGATCATGATTAACTTAAAATTGTCTTGAATATTAAAAAATAGATTTAAAGGCTCTCCCAAAACCAACGCGAAACATTCGCTGACGACTGTTTTTTGTTGTTGTCTGGCGTTGTGTATTAGTCATATTTTGTGCTATTGTGAATGATTTACTGCGAATTCGCGTTGGTTTCGAAGAGCCTTAAGACATAGCAACTTCCAAAAATAGTTGTTTTGTTATTGTGCTCAATTTATGTACTAGCCAGCAAAATGTATTCAAAATAACCTATCAAGATCTGAATGTTTAACTGAATTCATTTCCTCGTCTCACGAGTCAGAAGTCTTGATACTGACCACAAGCTGAGAATGCTTTTCGATAAACACAATAAGAACCACAACGTTTACTACAATTCAGCAGATGATGTAAATAGGCTCTAATATTTCATAATGCCCATTCTCAGTTCTCAGAAATGTTCAGTCTAAGTTTGCACTTGGTTCTTTGGTGTCTGCATCAAACCACATTTTTGTGTTACTTTCAGAGGAAGAGTAACTTGGTCTCTTTCATTTATTGTCGGTCCCAATAATTAGTTTACCGTTAAATAAAAAAACAAAACAAACAAATCCAAACTTTAAATTTAACTAAAATTGTATTTACAACATTTAAATTATGCTAAATTCTAAATTTTTACTTATTTTACATCAGATTCGTATATTAGCTCGATTTGGCTACATCCTGAGTTTCGTATAGCATTCTGCATTTGACAATAACATTATGGAATTCTTATCTTAATTATTATTGATGGTTCCGTTTGTAGCTTCATCTTCAGATGATACATCGATCATAGTTTCTACACGCGATGGTGACATCACATACATAAAATGCTCTGAATTTTCATTTGCATTGTGTGTTGGTTGACCCGATGCAGCTTGTGAATTACTATCGTTGTTTGCATTATCAATATTATCGGTGCTCTTGCCACTTTGTTGTTTCGACACAAAACCTCCGGACTCATCACACTCAAAATTCGACTCTATTTCGACTTCAGCATCGTTTAAGATTTGCATGCAACGCATTTTCACCATAGCTTGATATCGTTTTGGCATTGTTCGTACCGACTTGGCCAGGCTTAAAAAGAACAAGCAGGTTGAGTCCATTTCGCGATTGGCACGCAATATCGAAGTAACATCAAAATTTTCAACATTGTTTGCATTTTGAGGAGCTATCTTACGGATTTTTGGTGGCGGAGCGGAGGTTAGTTCTGGAACTGATAAATTATTGTTAAAAAATGGGGCTGGGTTATTTATTGCACGTATTTTCGCAACTATGGGAGATGATAAAGTTTGCGTTGTATTGCAGGCCAAATCCAGGGGGGTTGTAGGTATTTGTGTTATATAACCGTTGGAAATATTTTTGGCCAAAATGAAAGATGGTTGTATGTGTACTTTGGCAGGGATTGATGGTGGTGCTATTGTTGTTGTTGTTGCTGTTGTTGTTATTTGTGGGATTGGCAGCGGTGGCAGAGGGGGTGGTGCTAAAACACTATCCTCGGCTATAGTAACTTTCTTAAGAACTTGAAAGCCGATATCTGAGTCATTTTCATCAATATCCTCTTGTTTCTGTGGCCTAGAAAAAAAAACTAAGTTAGACTAATCAAAAAAAAAAAGATGAAGTCTTTGAAATCTTCTACCTTCCAGGGCCTTGATGTGGTTTTAGAAATTCCATATGATCCGCATGTGCCCAGAATTGATATTTCTTGGAAGTTTTTGTTCCTATCCGGAACGATCGAAGATATTTTGTGTAGCTATCTCGGAGGTTTTTCCATTTTCGCTTGGCTTGATCTTTAAAAGAAAAAAAGAAGATATATTAAAAATAATAAGTAAATAATAAAAACAAAAAAGAATTTTAGAATTCGGTGTACGTCAATATAGATAAAGCCAGTTAACTAAAACGGGACCCAAAATCATAAAAACCGTTATAACTCCAAAGTAAAGCGGAAACGAAAAAATTAAATAATACTTTTTTTTGACTTAAAAATGAGCTCAGTAACTCATGATTTTCGTCTGCGGTGGTGACTCTGACACACCCTGCATATTCATAACACCAATTTTTTTGAAAAATCAAATATCTTAGAAAAATTATCCGATTTATCATTAAGTACTTTTTAGTATACATTTTGATAGATATTATCAACAGCATATTCCATTTCAAAAAATCTGTCGGTGTTTGAAAGTTTATTCCTAGGGGAAGGCTTAACAGCAAAAATGTTTGTAAGAAAAATGCAGTAAAAACAAGAAGTAACAGATCGAAATTCTTTTGTGCTCTAGCTGTAAGGGTAATATTTTATTGGTTGGATGGGTGTACCCGGGAGACATTTTGCACAACTAAAGCTTAATTCATAGGGTGAAATGGGTTATAAACAAAAAACGGATATCTGATTTAAAAAAAATATATATATTTTTTTTTATAATTAAAGGATAAATATACACACTTAGGGCAATTGTTTTTTCAAAATGTATGTATTATAGGATAGGTTAGGTTAAGGTGGCTGCCAGGAAAACTACTGACACACTAAGGCCAGAATAGGCCCATTGTGATACCACATGTATTATAGGATGAAATGGAGTAAAAAATACGGTATCCAATTTTAAATTTATATTTATCTTAAGAACATACCTAGACTTTGAAATCACTGGCTTGATATTATTCAAAATAAATTTATAGACCGAGAGCTCGCAACATTTTTTGGCTTGAGAGGAATCCAGACGGTGTTAATGTTACAGGTTGCCCTGGTGAAGGTGATAATGAGTACGTTCGTCTGCCAGCACGTAGTGGTCCCGTTTTTGAGAAAAAGTGCATCAAAAGTACAACTTTTCCCAAAATTTAATTAGTGAGAGAAACTACTTCAAGGAAGTATTAGATATTACTCTTGTCTCAGACACCATTCATCATAAGATCTCGAATTGGAAAGTGTCGGATGAAAACTCGTTCTCCGATCACAGTTACATTCAATTCAGTCTCATCGATGAACCTCCTTGCCGCGTAGAATTTCGAAACCCTCGAAAAACCGACTGGCTCAAATATAGGATTACACTCCAGGGGCTATTAAAACCAGATCTCTTAAATCCTCCTTCTAATAATAATGAACTTGACTGCAAGGTCAATGATCTCACATTAGCCCTCAACAAATCTATGGCTACATCCTGCCCACTTACTCTAGTTAGGGGGAAAAAGAAACCACATTGGTGGGACTCTGGGCTTGAACCGCTCAGGAAAGACTGTCGCAAGTGTTTCAATCGAGCTAAAAGCACTCGTGAAGTGTCAGATTGGGAATCTTATAAAATAACCCTCAAACTGTATAAGAAAGCATTGAGAAAGTCAAAGAGATCCTCTTGGAGAAATTTCTGTGGAAAAATAGAAGAAACTTCAGAGGCATCTAGACTAAGAAAAATTCTCTCTACAAATCCAGTAATGCCAAGCTGCTTAAAAAATGCTGATGACTCATGGACAAATTCCTGCGAAGAATCGCTTAACTTGCTATTGGATACTCACTTCCCTGGTAGCTCTCAAAACATTAATAGCTTCGACCGTAATAGGTTTGATATGAATCCAAGCTATTCACAAGGTCTGATTACAAGGGAAAAACTGCAATGGGCGCTCAACAGCTATCAGCCTTACAAGTCTGCGGGACCAGATGGCATTATACCAGCCGAACTCCAGATGAATAAAGATTTAATTCTGCCAATTCTGGAATCTATCTTTACTAGCTGCTTAGCACTCGTCTACATCCCCCTGCCTTCGAGAGAGGTTAGGGTTGTGTTCGTACCCAAAGCTGGAAAGTGCTCCCAAGTAAACCCAAAGGATCTCAGACCTATTAGTCTATCATCATTCCTTCTAAAAACATTTGAACGATTGATTGATATCCACATACGATCATGCATTGACACGCGACTTTTGTCTACGAGTCAACATGCTTACTGCAAAGGGAAATCTGTAGAAACTGCCTTACATAGTTTAGTAAGAACCATTGAATATTCCCTCCATCATAAAGAGTACACCATGGTTGCTTTCTTAGATATAGAAGGCGCTTTTAACAATGTCGACGCATCTGCAATCGCATCTGCGCTGACATCTCTGAAGGTAGATGGTTCGCTTGGAGAATTGATTAACCAAATGCTGACGAGCAGGGTTATCAACTCAAAACTAGGTAGCTATTCTGCTAGAAGGTCTGTTGGTAGAGGTACGCCTCAAGGCGGTGTCCTTTCTCCCTTTCTTTGGAACTTGGTGGTAAATGAGCTGCTAATATGCCTGGAAGAGGAGGGTTACAGAGTGATTGCCTATGCGGACGATGTTGCTATTGCCGTATCAGGAAAGCATCCTACCACCTTAAAAGAACTCTTACAAAACGCTTTAAATAGGCTAACCAATTGGGCAGACCGGTGTGGTCTGGGCGTCAACCCTCATAAAACAGAACTTGTTCTATTCTCATGTAGATCCTCCCTCTATTAAAGGTGTTCCATTAACATTCACTGATCAGGCAAAATATTTGGGTCTTATTTTAGACAAAAAGTTAAGTTGGAAGCCTAATATACAAGAAAGAGTCAAGAAGACCACAGTGGCACTCTTCTCATGCAAAAAAGCCGTTGGGAACAAATGGGGCCTTCAACCTCGTATTACTCATTGGCTATACACATCGGTGATTAGACCGATTCTCACAATGGTGTTGCAGTATGGTGGACAGCTCTAGATAAAGCGGTAAACTGCGACAGACTAAACAAAGTACAACGCTCGGCATGTTTATGCATAAGTGGTGCGCTTCGCACGACACCCTCTGCTGCTCTAGACGTTCTGCTATATCTGACTCCCCTCGATATATTTAGCAAACAGGTGGCTGCAAATACAGCCATACGCCTACAAGCTTCCTCACAATGGTACAAAAATAATATTGGCCATTCCATCATTCTGAATTCATTCAGGTTACTACCTAGTCACATTGACTACACCATCCCAAAACCACAATTCGGTTTAAACTTTCAAGTCACCATTCCTTCTAGAACCCTCTGGGAGGATATGGCTTTCTTGGAAGATGAATCGGTTCATATCTACACGGACGGATCGAAAACTGATGAAGGGGTGGGTGGCGGTGTGTATTCAGAAAGACTAAAATTAAGTCTCTCAATCCGTCTTCCTAATCATTGTAGCGTGTTCCAGGAGGAACTTATGGCGATTAAAGAAGCCTTATCTTGGCTGAAGGAAAACGTGATATCAACTACAGATATCCGCATCTTCTCGGATAGTCAAGCAGCTATTAAATCACTGGAATCGGTCTCTACTAACTCTATAAAACCCCTGAATTGCCGTTCGTCTCTGTTGGAGATGGCACAACAGTTTAATATTCACCTGTGTTGGGTGCCGGGGCATAGGGACATCCCAGCACGGCCGTAGCCAGGCCTACGCTAGGGTGAGCTCAGCTCACCCAAAAATATGTTAAGCTCACCCAAAATATTTCAGAGATATTTTAAGATTTTTCAAGTTTTCATTTTGAGCCAAAATATTTGTTTGCTTTGAAATAAAATTTAAAATTTTTGGAAAAATACCAATCTTCCCGTGAACGTGTACGATTTTATTCTCGATTCTGAAATCAGATCCAAAAGCATTTTTTCTTCTTTTCAGGACAAGCACTGTCATTGTTAAATTAAATTGCAAAATTTGTGAATGAAAGAAAGAGCAGTTATATTTTTATTTGTCAAATAATTCTATTGAGTTTTTTCAGAAATGCTTTAAAGCTCTTTTCAGTACCAGCACTACGCAATCACCCATATGAAAATTTCTACCTTTTACCAGAAAATACTCAGAGGTACTTGTTAAAGGTCAAATTTTTATTTTTGTTAGACATCATTACGATTTTCATTTAAACAAATTTGAGCTCACCCACAACAACCCTCAGCTCACCCAAACGTTTGATCCTGGCTACGGCCGTGCATCCCAGGTAATTGTAAGGCCGATGAACTCGCTAAAAATGGTACAACTTTATCTCTTCTACCTAGTAAGGCAGAAATAGGTATACCCATCGCTACATGTAAACTTTTGCTGAAGCAAGATGCCTTAGAGAGAACAAATCTTAGGTGAAATGATATCACCACTTGTTTGGCAACAAAACAAATCTGGCCAGTAATGGACTTAAAACGATCTAAGCGTTTGATATCTCTAAGCAGATTGCACATCAGCTCCATGATTGGTGTTATAACCGGACACTGTCTCATAGGCAAGCACGCAACGCGTCTTGGCGTATTCGCTAACGATTTTTGCAGAAGCTGTATGGATGAGGAAGAGATAGAATCGATCCCTCACCTTCTATGCACGTTCCCTTCTCTATCTCATAGACGAAGACTTCACCTTGGTGAGTTCTACTTCAATGATCCTAGTGATCTGATAAACTTAGACATTGGCAGTCTATTACGCTTCATAAGAAGCTCCAAATGGTTCACCGAGTAAGGAAAAGGGTTTCCTAGATTCATGTGGTATCACAATGGTTCAACTCATGGTCTAAGTGTGTCAGTCTCCACGACTGGCAGCCACTTCAACCTAACCTAACCTAACTACTTCAAATGCAATATCCTGAAGTCCTCTGCTCACTAGCTACTACAAAAATAGTCACGACAGAACACACGTCTAAGTACCCCAAAACCCCCGACTGATGCGAATGGCAAGACGTATTGACTTAAAAATATAATACTTTTTATGATGCACGTTAGTAGCGTCGGGCGTCGGCCCACCGAACTGGGTTGGTTAATTAAATAAAAATTCAACTTTAAGTTACTGACATTGTGTTTAATAAACAAACGAGTATACTCGCTTAACAATAATTTTTGAATAAATACACACAGAATTCTGCTTATTTAATGGTGATAAATGTATCGGATATAAGAAAATAATTCGAACGGGACATAAATAATCACATAAAGTCTAAAAAATTAAATCAAATATTATTTTTCTTAGTTCTTAGTTACAAAACGTAGGCACAGATCGAGAATTGCCCTTATGAGAAAAACAACTTTGGTCCATGATTTTTAAAAGCAAACTAATGAAGATATCTTTTGGTTTCTTGTGACTACTGTATATTACGCTCTATTTACTAAATGCCTCGCTTTGGGAAGAAGGGCCTTTGTCCAGAAATTTATCAGTTCCATATAGAAATGTTGACACTTGGTTGACGATGTCGCAAAATGTCCAAAGTTAACGATTGTTTAAGAACTTTGCATGCATACACTTATTATTAAATTATACGAGAGCCACCTTCAAAAAACACTGAAAATATAGTCATCCTTACATTAAAATGACAGTAACTTTTATTCACAGGGGTCACATGGCTTTGGACTTGGTTTTTTTGTCATAAGATTCAGCATTTAAGACTTCCTTAAATATGTACATTAGGGTGGTCGTTTTAATGGTTTTTTTTTAGTTTTAATATTTGGATGGGCTCTAAATGAAGAAAAAAAAAATCCCTGATATTTTCAGATTTTTATTTTCATCCCCTATAGTCGCTGTAGGAGTAAATTAAGTTTCCCCTTTTTTTTGGAAATTCGCGTAAAATCTTCCTAAAAATTCAGAGCATGTAGGTGAAAAGTAGACAAAAATTCTACTGGAGGGGGGTAATATCTCCCACCGCTTGGACGGGAGGGGCAATTTAATAAAATAATTGCATAAATAGAAAAAAAATTATTAGAAAACAACAGCAACACTTGCAGTAAAGTTTTGCAGCTTTTTGCAAAGCCAGAGGTTCACTTTATTAGTTGATTATTAACTAAATTTCTTTGAATAAACAATTTCAGCAAAATCTGTATTCAAACCTATAATTTAAAAAAATAAATAATAATAATTGTTCTTCAAAATGTTGAGTTTGAAACAATTTTTTGCCAAAACTGTTCATCAAAAAAACTTAATTTAAAAACAAGCCGTAAGAATGGACTTCTGACTTTCCAAAAAGCTACAAAACGTTACTGTAAGTAGGTTTGTTCGTTGAAGTTTACCCAGGGTTGACCCAGGTTTTCTTGACAACCCCAAGAATTGTCAAAAAAAAACCTGGGTTTTTCGGTTTTCAAAAAAACACCAAAAGGGGTTCTATTGTGTTGTTGAGATAAGAAAGAAACGAAATTTCCTTTAAAAATGGATAAAAACAAACCACAGTTTTCGTTTTCTATTTCTGTTTGTTGTTTTTTAATTAAAGCTTGTGTATTCCTTGAATTTCCATTTAAAAAACAATAAAATTATCTGCAGCATTATGATCCACAGCAAAAAATGCTTCAGAGCTCATGTCACTTTGGCAGTTTATTCTTTACCTGAACTCGCCCCAGTAAGAAACCTAGTTCTACTTCAGGGCGAGTTCAGGGCGACCCTAGGTCTCAAAAAACACAGAATTTGCTGGCCAGGGCGAGTTCAGGGTTTTCAAAAAACGCTTTGGGGCGACCCCATGGTGACTTCAGGGCTCAACGAACAAAGCTAGTATTGCCATTGTTTTTTAATTATTTTTTTTTCTATTTATGCAAATACTTTATTAAATTGCCCCTCCCGTCCAAGCGGGGGAGATATTACCCCCCTCCTACAGGATTTTTTTCTTATCTAGTTCCCACCTACATGCCCTGAATTTTTTTGGTAGATCTTACGCGAATTTTCTAGTATGCAACTGGATCTTCATTGACTGGTCTTATGCTTCATGCATGGTTCCTCTGTTTTCTCCTCTACATAATGCCCATTAAGCAGTTGCTGGAAATGCTGCTTAAACACGTCTACAATTCCCTGTGCTTCGGTGACTAGGTTCCCTTCGCTTTCCTTCTCTTTTCACGGTACTCCTCTCTTGCTGCTCTTGTTTTCCGTTGCAGCATTTGCATTCGTGCATTTTCCGTCTCCTGCTTCAATACCGCTCATTCATCGTCATACCACGGGTTCTTTTTTCAGGGTGGTTGATAGCCAATGGTGGTCTCGGCTGTCTCCTTAATACTTACTTACTTAAGTCCTCGGACCTGTTACGTCCGTGAGTTTCCCCTTGAGGGGCGTAGGGCCTCCACTACTCCTACAGGCCATCGTGTACGGTTTCTGGAAATATATTTCAGCTCTCTCCAACTCTTCCCCAGTTGTGCAGATTCCTCTTCGACCGTTCTTCGCCAAGTACTTCTAAGTCGGCCCACTCCTCTGCCTCGCTGACTCGCAATGCACTCGTGGCCTTTTCGAAGCGTATGTCCAATCCACTGCCACTTACGTTTTCGTATTATAGAGTCGATGAGTTCCTGACCTGTCCTCGCATGAAGTTCATCATTGGAGATGCGGTTAGGCCAGAAAACCCGCAAGATGTTTCGCAGACATCTATTTACGAACGTTTGCAGCTTTCTTGTGACAATGGGTGTTACTTTCCAATGCTGAATCCATAAAGAAGCACGGATTCTACATTGGAGCGAAACAGTCGTAGCTTGGTCTTTAGGCTTATAGAGTTGTTTCTCCATATTTTGGACAGCATCCCGAACGCAGCCTTTGCTTTCCCGATACGGCTGGTTATATCTAGCTCGGTCCCGCCATCAGTAGAGACAATACTCCCAAGGTATTGAAAGCTATCTACCATCTCTACTGGTTGTCCAGAAATATCTATTTGAGTAGATGAGGAAGTTCCAAGGCTGATCCTTTTTGTTTTCGCCGTATTGATCTTGAGCCCGACGGTTTCAGCTTCTCTCTCCACCCTTGTTGACATTTGATGGAGATCCATGATCCTATCAAGGAGTAAGCATACATAATCCGCGTAGTCCAGATGTTTCAGCTGCAGATTCCACTGAATTCCTCCATTTGCAGTCGACAAAGCTGCATGCAGCACATCACTTATTACAAACAGGAACGGTATTGGTGACAGTATAAAACCTTGTCTAACTCCACTTTGGATTTCAAATTCCTCCGACAATCTTCCTTTATGCAGAACGTGATTTGGATACTTCATATGTAGCCTTAATGATGTCGCGAAATTTGTGCCACTGGTTGTTGACGCTTGTGGCTGGGTGTACGGCAGAGAGTTTCCCGGTTAATTGCTCACTGTAGTCTCTGGCTTTCTCAGATGTGCTAAGGCATGCAATGTTGAATTTCTTCCTTTGGGCGGTCTTCGTTTTCTTTGCGCCTCGGAAAGTTCGCACATCCAAGATGTTTGATGCATACCTTGCGCCAATTAGCACCTGGTCGATTTGGTTGGCGGTTCGACCATCTGGAGATCGCCAGGTTACTGTGTGTATCCTTCGCCTGGGGAACCTAGTGCTACTTATCACCGTATTACGAGCTGCAGCAAAGTTGATTAGTCGGAAGCCGTTATCTGTTGTCGTTTCGCGGAGGCTGTGCTTTCCAACTAATCCGCCAAAGATGTTTTCCTTACCGACTTTAGCATTGAAGTCTCCGAGCACGACTTTGACATCGTACTCCGGACAGGCTCCGTAGGTTCCGTCCAGGAGGTCGTAAAACTCCTCCTTGTTAGACTCCTCAGCTTCATCGGTAGGGGCGTGTGCACATATTAGGCTGATGTTTTGGAAGGTAGCTTTGATGCGGATCACATCAGCCAGGCGATCGCTAATCGGCTTAAAATCGGTGACATTCGATCTGAGTCGATTTCCCACGACGAATCCGCATCCTAGCATGCGCAGTCTTTGATGACAGCTGTAATAAATGTCGCAATCTTTTCTTTTTGTTATACCTGATCCTACCCATCGTATCTCCTGGATCGCGGTTATATCTGCCTTGAACCGCGAGAGGACAGATTCAAGTTTTTGAGTAGCACCTGGCGTATAGAGTGCCAGGTGCATACTCGTAGATCCATTTTCGTTTCTGGTCTGGTTGCCATTTGAGGGGGGTCGTTATCCGAGGCTTCTCGCGTCTCTCTCATAACAATTGTTTTTTTTACTGTGGTCGGGTCGTTAGCCCAACGCACTAACCTCCAATCTGTAGGGCCATGGGTTTAATGTTGCAATTCTTTCCTTGAACAACATTCGCACTTACAAGTTTAGCAAGTCAAGGCATAAAGCCAAGACCAGTATCCGGCGGCTACCAACGTGGAGGTATTGTATGCATTTGATGTGTAGGAAAAGATACAGCTCGACGCCTCCAGTTCCTACAACATCCAACCACCTTTTTCTTTATATGATTTAATAACTAAAACATTATTTTGATCACTCACAAAAGAACACTTTCGTGACACCAACAAAATTATTGTTGTCCTAGGTAGAGTAGTCTTAAGACTAAATAAAAATAATTTTGCCTACAATAAGTATTAGAGGATTGTTTGCAAAGTTCTGCCAATAATAAAAAAAGAAGGTTTGGAAAATGTTAAAAAGTGTGTTTTTGTTATAATTGTGTAAAACAGAATTTCGAAAATCAGAATTTTAGGAAGCAAAATTTTGAAAAAAGAAATTTGAAAAGCGAATTTTGTAAAATGTTGTCCCTGTCAGAATTTCGACACCAAAAGATTTTTATCACTTTCCTTGGCCTTAATTTGAATTTTAAATATAACTTTTCCAAATCACAAATAAACAGCTCCAATTTTATAATTGAATCTAAAAAATTCACCAATTTTAAAATTGAATCTAAAAAAATCACCAATTTTAAAGTTGAATATCAAAAAATCATATTTCACGATTTTGGGTTTTAAAATGTGTGCAAGTGTGCATGTGTAAGATTTAATGCAAACATTTACTTAAGAAAATTATCAATAAATTATAAAGAAAATGTACAAAAATGACCACGTTAATTGAAGGAGGTGGAGCAAAATAGAACCTTGGGTGGCTCATTTTTTCGTTTCACTTTTCGGATACTCTGTATCGCTCACTTAACTCCGTTGATCAGCTGCAAAAATTACCCAATTACCCGGCACACTGTAACTGTGAAACTGTCACACTGGTGGTATGTCTCCAGTCACTATGTATAACCAACAAAATTACAATTGACACAAACAAATTTAAATTAAAGAAAAAGCGTAAAAAATTAAAGAAAATATAAAAAAAGTACGTATACGCCCGAGTGTGCAATTATTAATAATTATTTCACAAATTCAACTAATAATAATAATAATAATTTTAACTATATGCCTGTAAGACCTAAGGTCTTTTTTAAATGCAACTTCTTGGTAAAAAATTTGTTATCATTATAAACAAGGGTATTTAAACCACTCTTGCGCCTATGTATGTATATATGTACAAACACATGCATAAAGGGTCTTTCAATAAAGACGCTCGATTATTATTTTTTAATAAATAAAAGAAGTTGTGTTGAAGATATCTACCTTTTTTTGAGAGAACATTTTATGGGGACGAGGTACAACATATAACCGAAAACAAATATCTGCCGCGGCTTTGCTTTGTGATGTGATGGCACGCATTCGACAGCAGTTCAATCTATCGATAACTCACAATAATGCGCGGAACAAGTTTCTTGAACGGAGCATTGATTTTGGAAATAATATTTAATAGTTTGCACAAGGACACGTAGTTCAACCTTTCCATTGTGATTTTTAAAGCACCGCTGAAAAATTCACATCAAATTTAAAAAATGTTGCTTTAACGTGACTGCCTTTACATTGCAAACATCAAGAACGCCTCTTGAAAGAACCTTTTTTTTTTTAAATTCAATTTTATGCCTATAGTAGCTTTTATTTCAATTATATTCTGTTAATAAATGAATAGTTCTTAGCACTTGGAGTTAATTGCTTTGAAGTAATTTAACTGGGTTTTCTGTTAGCTCTGTAGTTTTGCTGAAATTGGTCTTCAGTAGAAGAAGACAAGAACTTGTGGTAATTTTTTTTCAAAGTTCCAAATTCTTCCATAAATTAATGCCCTTACACGAAAAAAAACCCTACTTTCGATTTTATTTGATGTAAAGTTGAGCTGCACAGTGAACTGTGAATACCCCTGATAAATATAAGTGCAAATGAAAACAAACCGCAACAGATGGAAAAACAGTTTGAAAGCCCCTGAATGCAAAGTTACGTTCCACTTTAACACAAATCTACAAAATCTCTCTCTCGCTTCTCTCTCAATCGGAATTCAAATTCAAACTCAATTCACAAAAACAAATTCCCCTGCCTCTCTTCTTTCTCTTTTGTGGTTTTCCATATCCACACACCACACTCTACAGTTATATAGAAGCAAAACAAAAAAAAATATAAATTAAAGTTAAACTGAAGAAGAATCATCACAAAATAAATCACCCACCACACCACACCCCACCACCAGCTAGCCCAGTACCATGATAGCAAATTTTTGGCCCGCTACATACTCGATATGTATCGAAATAAAATTAATAACAAATCCTTACCAACTGTTATTCCTAGCTCATCTGCTATTTGTCCCCAAGCTCTGAGTTTCTCCAAGAAGTTCTTGTAGTTGGGATTTCGGGGGTTGTAAACAATGTCATATTGCTTGACCACATCTATGAATTGGGTTGTTATATCAACCATTGTGCGGCAAGTGTGTGCTTTAGTTTATATACTCTATAGTAAGCTTAGAGCTATCTTAATAAGGAATCACTTGCAAATATAGACTCTTCAGTCTTGAGTTAGTCGTTTATCGTCTACGAGATAAGAGGGTTTACTGTTTGGAGGAGAATAAACTGTTATTCCGTTGCCACTGTGCTGTTGCGACTGATGCGAATGCGAGTGTTGTGACTGCCGCGCGTACTGATGAAATAACAACAACACGTCGAGTAAACTTGTTTCTACCGCCAGCGGTATGAAGAACCGCCGTCACTCTTCTTCAAAAAACAAAGCCAACACCTCCACTCCACCACGGCTTACGACGACGTTACCCGCTCAACGACAATAACGACGACGGTCGGTCGGAGTGAATCTCACGGTTGCTTTGAATAAATCGATAAAAGAGATAGAAAGCGGCGATACAACAGCAGGCAGCACTAGAAGCAGCAGTCGACATCGACACTAACCGAACCGAAGACCACGATGACGATGACGACGACAAACGGGCGGCAACGACAACGACAACGTTCACGTTCACCGTACCTCTCTGCCATGCATTGAGTGAGCACATTCTGGAGAATATATTCCATTCCAACGACAACGACGACGACGCAGGCGGGATACCGCCGCCGCATATTCGCGTCAGCAATCCATACAAAAACGACCCAACCAACCACCATCGGTATAGCAAGCCACCCTGACCCCCTTCCCATCCTTGGTACCCGTGGTGGAGTGATGGCAGCAACTACCTCTTCATCCCGTCCGTGGACTTTCCATGGAGCAGTTTCGCTACTGTGATTCAATTTCGTGCTCGTGCTACGCGCTGAGCTGAAGTTGCTGCTCGAGGGGGCGAGCAACTGGCGCGGTGGGCGAACCTCCAGAGGAGGCAAAGGATTTTTTTTCCAAACCCCCTATGCTGCCCCAGTGTCCCCCTTTATCGTAACATCATTCCGGTGGTGCTGCTGCTGATGCAGCACCAGTCTTATAGTGATGGTGCCTGGTGGTGATGGCAATTTTTTTTAGGCTTTTTGTCATCATTTTTATTTTTATATTATAAAAAAAATGCTTTTGTCGTTGCTGTTGTTGTTGCTGTTGCTATTGGTGATGGCGCTGCTGTTCGTTGGGCTACTGACGAACGGACGGATGATCGGACGGTCGGCCATCAGTGATGGAAAAGAGGTTTGGACAATCAACCAGCAGAACAGAGTGCTGCAGCACACCATGGCGGCCGTGATAGCAGCATTTATTTATTTTCTACAGAAAGATACATTTTGTATCTACAAATATATATCTATCTATGTAAATGTACATAACCTTATATATCTACTTATGTATATATATTCCACAGCTATGTGTACACCTGCAACATTGTTTGGAGCGGAAAAAAACAACAGCAACAACAACAACAACATGAAAATCAATACCCAGCAGGTAGTTTGGGGAGACATAGCATTGGACATGAACATCATGGCATGGTGGAGTAGAGGTTATAGTGGGTGGTTGAGCGGTAGAGACTTGCTTGGGTAGTTAGTTAATTAAATTTTTGGAGAGCTTTCCTGTTACATAACTTATGTAGCTTAGGTACCTATATATTCTCAATCCAGAAACCTTCCAATGACAGATTTAAGTAAAACCAAAAGAGAAATCTTAACTTCATTTATTACAACATGAAATATTTCTTATACACAAATATTCTTAGCCTCAACTAATATGATCTAATTTAAAAACTCCTTGAACCATTTATAACGTCCCTATAATAGCCCTGTTACATAAATTCCATCATAATCAGAAAGTTTAACGAGTCCCGAAAAAAAACTACCTCTGAATCCGTTCGTCAAAAAGTAATTTCTATCATATTTTCCACTACGATGAATTCTGTGATATTTTTTTATCGGGACTCGTAAAAAAGTTTGCGATTACCATGGAGTTCGTGATAGAACTAAATTTAAAATAGCTTTTCTAAAGAAAAATTAAGTATACATTGGGTCTTGTGAATAAAAACAAGCTAAAGCTAAAACTTGGATTTTAAAGTCAAAGCTGGGTCTTGTGTGATTAAAAACAAGCTTTAACTAGAAACTAAAAGATGTCTTCTAGTAATAGCTAGTTTTAAATAGCTTAAGCCTGATTCTTCTAGCTTTAGCTTGTTTTTCCAGCTTAAGCTCCAAATGGTGTGATTAATAATAGCTTAAGCTAGAATATTATAGCTAAAGCTACAAAAATATCAAGATTCCTGGACCCCTGACTAGAAAGCTTTGACTAGTTCTTTTTACATGAAAACAATGTGTCTTGTGAATAAATAAATAGCTTAAACTAAAACTTGGATCTTTAAAAATCTCCTTGCGTTGTTTTTCGGTCCCAAAAAAATAGATTTAGCTTAAGCTAGAATTTTCTAGCTAAAGCTATTTAGCGTAATCTTTTTTTTATTCACATGAAACAAAGCTTAAGCTAGAACTGTCTAGCTTTAGCTACTAGTAATAGCTATGACTAGCTAGCTTTAGCTTGCTTCAAAAATAGTTTAAGTTTTTTTTTTATTCACAAGGCCCATTCTATATAAGTACATCCCTAAGTTTACACTATTGATGACAAATAACCAAATTGTATGGCATTTTTAACACGTTATTTGACACACATATTATATATTGGGTGACTCCATACAAAACGACCCTTTAATCAATAATTAAATTTATCGCAAGTTATTTCGCAGTTGAAACCACTTTGCAGAAAAGGGCTTTAAAAGTAATTTTTTGCTGGCAGAAGCTCAATCCATATTTTCAATTATTTGGGGAAATAGGAGATTATGATTTATTGTCAGACGAAATTTGTCGAATAGAAATTTAAAAAAGATTTGGTTAACTTAGAATTCATATAATCCCGCCAAAAAATAAACAGTTTGAAACCATCTCCAAATGTTTTTTTTTAATATTGAACCAAAGCCACCCGCCGCAATAGCATATCGAGAAAAGCACTCCAGGCGCTAAATTGGGTAGGAAAAGCTGAGCCATTCAATGCTTTTTACACTTTAAGAACACCATAGGCCTTTGTGGATAACCTGTTATCAGTCCAAACTATCAATAGTGCCTTTCGGTTTGGAGTGCGAACTCAAAGACGGTGTTCACATTGGACTGAAAAACTATATATTTTTTTTTACTTTTCAGTATTCAAATCTTGCTCGCCGCCTTCCTTCATTGGGGTGAGATGTGAATATCGCCAAAATGTGTCAATTTTTCACCCACTAATATATGTCAGACTCAACCCTCCAACGCACATACTTTTGTTATCATATTCGTTTTCCGACACATACTTATAGTGCCTTAAAGCTATCTCAGAAAGTATTATCACATGTCAGAATAAAGTGGGAAAGAATTTCATACGACTGCTAAAGAAGAATGAGCAAAAATGTATGGGAGCTGGTCCATTTCTCAACACGAATGTGTCATATGTCGATGAAAAGGTCACAGTAAGTGCATCATTTCATTACATAGTCGTTAAGCTCTAAACCATGGGTCGGCTTCAAAGCACCGAACAGAACAATATTGCAACTCCGCATTTTGACATTGTCTTCCTACTCAACATCAATGTCTCGTACATCGTTGGAAAGGTTATAGCATGTATTTCATTTTTGTATGTGACCGTTAAGATGTAGTCCATGGGGTTCGAGAGATATTAGGCAAAAACGCATTATAGAACAATAAAGCAATTCCGCATTTGGAGCTGGTCTACCAAGTCGAGAGATATTTGGCATCAAAAAAAAGGCAAATAGAAAAATAATGCAATTCTGCATTGGGTGCTGGCCTCTACTCAACACGAATGTGTCATACATGGTTGAAAAGTTTATTATGAGTACTTCGTTTTATTATATGGCCGTTAAGCTCTAAACCATGGGTTTCGGGAGCGAAGTTTGCCGGATTTAACAAATATTCTAAAGTGTTCGTCGTTCGTTTCGGTGGATTAAAAACAAATGTATTATTAAAAAGGTTTGTAATTGACCAAAAACTAACAATAATTAATAAGAAGTGATAAAAATATAAATAAATTTCGATTCCAAGTGCCCAAACTCGATTTGTGATAAGAAGCGCACGTTCGCATATGTGTTCCTCGATTGATGTGTTAATTGATTGATTTTTGGAATGTTATTTTTTAACTTTAACTGACACACAACTATTTTTGTTTATTTTTGCAACTTTTCTCGGATATATGTATACTATAGGGTGGTCCTTATTTGTATGGAGGAAAAAAAATTGTTTGTTTTTACTGAGCACCATTTTTTTCTGTTCTTCTACATTTAAAACATGTACCAAAAAAATTTCATGCTAATCGGATTGTATTAACACGTGCCGCAATGAGTTTGAAAATTTGAATTTTTATCTTGTTCTTGCTCAAAAAGTTCAATTTGCTTGGAAATAAGAATTTTAAAAAATATCCGAGTAACTATACAAACATTTTTAAAATTATTATCGAAATGTTTTGAGCTGTTTTTAAGATAGATAACGTTTTTCATAAGGGTTGTGTAGCAAGTTACGTTATTTTTGGAGCTAAAACAGTATTTAAATAATCCCTAACTCTCACAGGGGCATCAACTTAAAGCTCAATGCGGCACGTGTTAACCGTGATTTAAAAAAATTAAAAAAATAGGGTAGTGTTTTAAGATGTCAATGAACAAAAAAAAAACTGGTGCTCAAAAGTTTTTAAAATAAGGACCACCCTAATGTATACTTTGTACAAAATGAAGCGAATAACTTTTGAATTTGTATGCACATTGATTTGTTTACTTTTTGACTCAAAACTTCTGTCAACTGGCGCACATACAATCACAAACCAAATATTCGACTTTTTTTACAAATTCCATCTAAATAAAAAAATATTCGATCTGAAATGGTTAAAAGGAATTCGACGTCAGTTCGAATCTACTCATTTCACTTAGCGCAAAAGTGATCCTTCCACCTGCGTTGTTGATCCTCAATTGATACAAAAAGTGTGCCATCCACATCCACTACAGGATGATTGGTGTTGCTTTTTGCCTTACAACTTCTTTGGTTATTTGATACAATTCCATCATAATGCAGAATTTAAATTTTGGCAAGATTTTCAAATGAAAACCATTGACAGCAACAACTTATTCATGACAAACGCGTCAAACACAACAACGAGTTAATGCGATTAAAACATCAATACAAAAGCAAAGAAGATTTTCATTACACCCAGGAACTCCAAACCTACTATAATATGGTCGTCAATGATTTGGTTCTAAACTGTTATTGGAAGGCGAAGAACAACATGGAAATCAAAAATCCTAGCAGAAGCAGACTCCCAGCGAAAGACACAATTTAATTATATTAAATGTGGATACACTTTATTTTTCCGATAGGCTTTAAGAAAGAAAATGTCTGCTTTAATTCTCTGAACAAATTTTAAAAATGAAAAAAAGATTCCACATACGCCATAGTTCACATTTTCATAACTTACTCGACAAAAAAAAGATTCGTTTAATCTTTTTCCTCTAATAACAAATTTATATAATGCTTGCTCTTGTTCTTTTGAGATAGTAAAAATGTTACGGTAGGTAGGATATCGCGCTCATAATTTCTTTTGTTTCCCATACTAAAATGTACATATATCAAGACAAAACAAAGAGAAATGAAGATAGCAGAAAAACAACAATGATAGAACAAAAAATAAATACAGAAAAAATAAAATGCACGACTGGGTCGCACGTACTTGCTCTTATGTTCAAGACACTGTGGGCTTAAGTATATAAAAACATGGAAATTATGAGAGAAAAATGTAGAGAAGCATGAAATACGACTTTTAAATTGGATAAAACAACTCTTTTGACAGTTTGATGTGGAACAAAAGAATGCCATCTTAATTCTTGATTGAATATGATTGTATGGGAAAAAAAAATTTAAAATCGTTGGAGCGGTTTTTAAAAAAATTAATTTTTTATATATAAAATTCTTAAAACATTTTTAAGAACAAATCTTGGTATGCAAATCTAAAGTATATATTTATGTGTATACGAAAACAAAATTTGAAAAAAAATTGTCAACCCGTTTTTGAGATATCGAATTTTCAAAAAAAAATTTTGAAACTTTTTTTAAAAATCCAAAAACTTTTTTTTTGAAAATTTTGATATGCAATATTATTTGATCTTATCAGAATTTAGCACATAAAAATATTCATCTAAATCCGTTTAGCTGATAACGAGAAAATTTCAAAATAAAAAAATACGTTCTATGACAGGTACTATTAATAGTTGCTAAGTGTAAAATTTTATACTTTTTGGTAGTAGGTCGTACTAATTTAAGTATATGAAAAAAGTTTAATCAAAATCGTAGGAGTCGTTTTTAAGCAAAAAAATATTTTCTGTTGCGGTTTTTTAACTTTTGTATGGAAGGTACCGTTATTTTTTCATAAATGTAAAATTTTTTCTAAAAAAATTTTATAGAGTACTAAAAAAGTCTTAAATACCGAGTTTCAAACAAATCGATCATGTCGATTTCGAAATATTTGATTTTCCAAAAAAAATTTTGAAACATTTTTTAAAAATCCAAAAAATATTTTTTCAAAAATTTTGGTACACAAAACTATTTATATTTTTTGGAAGCTTTTGTATAAAAAAAATAATAGAAATCGGTCATACCGTTTTGAAGAAAATCAAAAATCAAAAAAATGGTTCTTTGGGAGGTACCATTAATAACCATTTTTGAAAAATGGTGTTCCACCAAAAGAAAGCCTTTGCTAAAATAAATTTATTGAATTTTTTTTAAGAAAAGTTGTCGAGCCGATTTTGAGAAAAATACGATTATGTAAAATTGCTAAAAAAAAATGTATGGCAGGTACCGTTATTTTTGATTCTAAAAAAAAAATGAAAAAAACGTGTCGGCAGAATCACCAAAAACTACTATGTACCAAGTTTGAAGAAAATCGATCGAGCCGTTTAGGCTGTAGACGAACAGACAGACAGACAGACAGACAGACAGAATTTTGCCACCCACTTTTTTGGAGTTCTCTATCATCGTAATATCATGTTTGATTGTTATCTCAAAATTTTTTTTTTGCACGAATCCAAAACTTGCCTTATAGTACCTATAATCGCAAGTAAAAACGCATTCTTTAAAAAAGAAAAACTTTTTTCCGAATAATTTTGCGAGTGACTGTATCTTTTACCAAAGCATTTACAACTAAACGCAAAAAAACATTTATTTTCGATTTTTGATAAAATAAAATAATCAAAATGTGTGATACCCAGGGGCGTAGCGAGGGGGGGGTGTGGGGGGGTGTAGCACCCCCCCACGCTTTTCAAGAGTCGGCAAATTCAGGAAGCTAGATTTAATAATTCAAGCAATTAAAAAAAAAATAATAAAACCAGAAATTTTACAATATTTTTCGGAAATAGTTAAAAAAAAGTTAGTACTTACTTAGTGGTTAGTAAGTAAATGTACCTATGCTAATCGACATTTTTGCTGATTGCAGATTTTGGAAATATGCCGAATAATTAAAGAGTCAGCAAATCAACGAAGCTTCATTTGCGAGCAATTATGAATAAAACGAGCCTAAGCATTTTTGCCGATTGCGGATGTCGGAAATTTGCCGACTAATTCAAAAGTCAGCATATCAACGAAGCTTCATTTAAAAAAAAATAATAAAACGAGCATTTTTATTGATTGCGGATTTCGCAAATATGCCGACTAATTCAAGAGTCGGCAAATCAACGAAGCTTAATTTGAAAAAAAAATTAATAAAACGAGCATTTTTGCCGATTGCGAATTTCGCAAATATGCCGACTAATTCAAGATTCGGCAAATCAACGAAGCTTAATTTGAAAAAAAATTAATAAAACGAGCATTTTTGCCGATTGCGAACTTCACAAATATGCCGACTAATTCAAGAGTAGGCAAATCAACGAATCTTAATTTGAAAAAAAATTAATAAAACGAGCATTTTTGCCGATTGCGAATTTCGCAAATATGCCGACTAATTCAAGAGTCGGCAAACAGAACTTTGGGGAGGCAGGGATTAGCTTTTCGTGGTTACGACGAATCACTAGAGCACAGCGATGGCAATTTTCGACAAATTGTTCATTTGATTTCACGACATTGCCCGTTAATGAAAAAATGGTTGGATGAATCATTAAAAAGGCCACGTCATGTGACGTACCTTAGTCCGGATGCCCAAAATGAATTCATTGATCTCTTGGGAACTAGAAGTCGAAAAGCCATTGTAAATGAAATCCATAAAGCTGGTATTTTTTCTGTAATGGTTGACACAACTCCAGACTCATCACATCAAAATCGACTTGCTATTAATGTTCGATACGTAGTGAAATCAAACGAGAGACTTATTCCTATTGAACGTTTTCTGAAAATGGACGTCCGTCGTCCAAACGAAAAAAACGGGAGAAGAATTGGCCCAAAAAATAAAAGTGACCCTTCGGTCAGTAGGAATTTCCATTTAAAACATTGCTTTTCAATCTTATGACTTCGCCAAAAACATGTCCGGAAAGTACAACGGCAAAAACTATCGGAAAAATGCGGTAAGATAATCACTTACATTCCATGCCAAGCGCATCGTATCAATATATGCGTTGAAACAGCATTTAATTCGAGTGTGTTGATTAAAGAGTTTTTCAATGTTTTGGAAGAATTATATGTTTTCTTCTAAGGCAGCACAAAACGTTTTCAATGTATGCGTGAGGAATTCAAAAGCATTGAAAATTCATTGCAACTGGAAAATTAGTCAAAAACTCGATGGACAGCTAGAGCCGAGTAAGTAAAGAAAAGAAAAAAAAGAAAAAATAAAAACCGATGAAAGTTCTTTTGATAATAATACTCGTATCTTCGGTTCTGGTCTGCTGAAAAAAATCTTGGATTTTGATTTTATAAGCTCGTTATATTTTTGTAAAAACGTCATGTTTAAAGTAAAAAATTTGACAGAAAATTTAGAAGCTGAAGAGTTGAATGTCATTGATGCTGTATTGTTGATTCGAAGCACATCAATATCATTTCAACAAATGAATGACGATGACGACCAAATTGATGCATTAATAAAAAGTTCATCTTCATTCGCTGAGAAATTAAAAATAAATCCAGAGAATGATTTTCTGAAACATCATAGAACACGCCGTGTACCAAGAAGAATCGATGAAAATCCAGAAACAGCTTTCGACTTCGATTTCCAAACATTTATCGAAAAGAATTTAGAACGGTTTTGCAAGTTTTTACGACGTGTATAAACGATAATTTAAAAGATAATTTTTCATCTTTCGAACCTTTTCAAAAGAATTTTGAAATTCCAGTCGACAGAGACAATGTCACAATAGAATCAGTGGAATCCACATTGAAATTGGAGCCCCTATTAAAAAAAAAGAAGATCCAGAGTGTTTGCTTTCTGAGTTGCAAATTCTTCTTGATTCATCTACAAATTGTATAAATTTCAAAGACATTACCAAAGTTGTGTTCAAGTTAAAAATGGTAATTCCCTTAGCGCACAAACTAATTTGCTTTATTATAACTGCTCCTGTGACATCAGCTTCTTGTGAACGATCATTTAGTAAATTAAAATTAGTCTTAAACTATTTGCGCACGACAATGGGTGATGATCGTTTGAATAAATTGATGCTGCTTTATTCTTCGAAAGATAAAGTGGACGAAATTATTCTTAATGAGGTCGTTGAAGAATGGTCCCTACTAAAACACCGCCGAATTAAAATCTAGATAGTACAATGTTAAATTTAAATATTAAATTTTCATTACAACTTATTAAGTTGCTGCAATAAAATAATAATAAATATAAATTAATACATTTTATTATTAAAATTAATTTATTATAAATAATTAGCTATATTATTAAAAATTGTTTATTTTAAATAAATAAACTGCTGCAATATTAAAAAATTAATGTATTTTATTATTATAAATGACTAAACTGCTGATGCTGATAGAATTATGCGTTACTTTAATTTTTTTATAAAGATTGTTTAATACCTATACCCAAACAAAAAAATTGCTGCAATAATAATATAAATGTTCATGAATTTAATTCGTCGTTAAAAATTATTTCTTATTTAGATTAATCGTTGCAATAATAATATTAATTTATCTATTCAATTGTTATTAATTATTTATTATAAATAAATACATAATTCCAAAAATAATTGATATCTTATTTTTCTACAAAATAATAGTTCTCAAGATTTTAAAATTGTTTCATGGAAAATCATTGCTCCTAAGTTTTTTAAATCTCTTACATCAGCTGAAGGCGGTTTCATTGAAAAATCTCGCATTTCGAAATCTTAAAAGTGTATGTGGAGAAGTGAAGATTTGAGCTAAAATCAATCAGCGCTATCAGGAGTTTCGGCCGAATGTCATTCCACTCGGAAAAAATCCCTTTTTTCTTTTCCCTTATTTTGAGTTTCACCCAAAAAATGCTAAATCTATACAGTCGGCAAATTTTTAAAACAAGTCGGCAAATTCCTAAAATAAGTCGGCATTTTAATGAAAGTCACCCCCCCATGGCTCGAACCCTCGCTACGCCACTGGTGATACCACACAATCTAAGTGGATAGTTGATATAATAATGAACTTATTACTGCCTGAAATAGAAATCGTTAACGGTGCCGACATTTGATGAGAGCAGGACAGAGCTTTAACACACGCTAACCAATTTTTTAAGAAATCATTTTGGTGAGCAGCTAATTTTTCGTTTCGGACCCGTCATCTGGCCGCTTATAGATCAATTGATATCACACCTTTAAATTTGTTTCTTTTTGGTTATGTGAAGTCTTAGCCGATAAAGAGCCGATAAAGCCAGCTACGGTTGAGGACTTGGAAGCCAACATTACTCGCTGCACCTATTTTAACCAACGTTCAGTTTTGGGAGGGGACTCATGGTAGAAGTTCAAAATTGTTCCCTTTCATTGACAAAAAAAAACACCCTTTCACTATAAATATTTTTATAGACTCTTTTGATTCTTGTTGCTTATGAGTTATGACAAATGAAATATGTGGACCAAGTTTCATATCAATGCTGTTGGAATTTGGTATTTTTTTACATGTTTCACTAAAAATTCAGTCATCATTTATGAAAAAGACTAACTTTTTTTAAGGTGGTTGTATCGGGTTCATTTTGATTTTTTAAGACTGGACGTTAAAAAATACCTTTAAATCATGTGTCATATGCTTACAGTATACCAAGATAAATATTTGATTTTGTTAATCTTTCATATCCCCCCTCCCCCGCACTTATAAAGTGAATTTTTCAAAAACCAATCAATCAATTTCAATCAACTTTGGATGAAATGTAGTGTTCTGCGTCGACACCAATCTTTAAATTTTATTAATATTAACATTTTCTAACTTTTCTTGGCTTTGCAATTTTTTCCGAAAACTGCTTTTTTCCTACCCCTTCGTGCAAGGGGAGGGGTGGGAGAAAATCAATAATGTGATCCTATGATTTCAAGAGCGCTGAATCCAACGGCAGGGTCATCGTCCGACCCCTGGTTTTTGATTTATAAGCAACATTTAAGGATTTAAACTAGTAAGTGGCAACCCTTCTTTTGTCCTTCTGACAGTGTTGCGATCTTGGCAACACCTCTTAATAGTTAAGTTAGGACATGAACTATTAGTGTAAAGCTCAATGCGTCAGGTCAAAATGAAAGGTATGCCCCCATATAGTGCACTAACGCTCCTACTACGTGTTTTGTTCACTCTTTTTGAGGTTATCTATCTACTCTACATAATTTTGTTTAGCAACATTTTTAATGGTTATGGTTCCTGTAAGTACTCTCTTCTTGCAAATTCAGTTCAAACCTTTCTAATATATTTTGTATTCTCTGAGAAATCCCTCGATGAAATATATGGGGCATATTCATATGTTGTTTAAGCTGTTGCTAGGTAAATCTTGAGTTTATCATATTTAAACTTCATCAGGTAAACTTCAGCTTTGTCTATCAACAGCTTAAACAACATCTATGAATATGCCCCTATGTGCTAAGCATATTAAACCACATTTTATCAGCTTTATTAGAGTTTGTAGGGACAGGTGAAGATTATAAACCTACTAAGGATTTCTCGAAGACTTAAACGCATATTATTATTATAAATTATATATTTACTATAATCACTCATTCACTGACTGACTAACTGAGCGACTTTGTAACACTGGGAAAAAATTTGAATATGAACAATTTTAAAAGCTTCCTAACGCTTGTTGGAAAAATAACGGTCAGCCGACGTCTTAAAAGATAGATGTTATGTAGACGCACCTTCGGGTTAAATTTCAGTGTTGCCACTTTTCGGGAAAGAACTTTTTTTATTTTAAAGGGTGGGACCTCCACTTTTTTTTTTAATTTGTGATGCTTTGAACATGAGAAAAGTTGCGGAAACGTCTTCAGATGCCAAACGAATATGAAAAAGTTGCAGAAACGCTTCCAGATGCCAAACGCGTATTGGGAAATTAACGGTTAATGTCTCAAAAGATAGGTGTTGAAAAGACGCACTCAGATACCAACCGCGTGGTGAAAATGAGGTTGAAGTCTTGAGTTGATGCACCGCAGGGTAAAATGTCAGTGTTACCACTTTTTGAGAACATACTTTTCTTATGTCAAAGGGTGGGACCTCTACTTTTTGGTAGTTTTCTTTTATATTTTGAGCATAAAAAGTTGCAGAAACGCAAACGCCTAAAGATGCCAAACGCGCTTTGGGAAAATAATGTTTTGTGTCTTAAATGATAGTTGTGTTGAGTAGACACCCTTCAAATAAAATGTCAGTGCTGTCACTTTTCGGTAACATAATATGGTTGATGTCTTAAAAGATAAGTAGACGCACCTTCCGGTACATTGTCGATGTTGCCACTTTACGGAAGGATATTTTTAATGTGAAAGTTTAGGACATCCTATTTTTTGCCAATTTTTAATATAAAAAGTTGCGAAAACACCTCCAGCTGCCAACCAATAGATATTAAAATAAATTATTTTGTACTTTTTTTTTATTAGGGACACTCAATGCACCGAAGCACAAAACGCCCGATCAAGAGAAAATTTAAAGAGATATTAGTTGAATATTTCGTGTATATTGAATTAAAGTGTTTGCTATCTATGTATTTATCAATTTTCAACGGGAGCATCAGGGCCGTTACAACTAGTGAGTTAGAGAGATTTAAACTGAATTTTAAAGAAGTTCTTTCAGAAGTCGTTGTAACCTCAAAAAAAATGACAAACCGCATTTTTTAAATTTTATAATGGCAATATCTCAAAAGCCGGAGCTAATGGAGGAAACTGGATTTGGATTCAGCGCCAAAAATTACCTTTAGAAAGAGTCTTACCTGCCTGTGTCAAGAACCGTGTAAGCCTGTGTAAACTTCAAACCAGAGAATATCAAATAAAGAAGCCAATCCTTCGTACGTTTCACCCCCCAAAACCTATTTGTTTACATTGTTGTATTTGTAATTTCATTTCGTGTCGAAGAAATAGATGTGAATTGCAACAACAACAAAAGACCTGTGCTGAATGACTAGTTGATTCTATGTGTGCGTTTTGCACTGCTTTTCACTAATACTTTGCAAATCTAATACATCAGCTGTTCGCTTTTCGTTCGCAAATTGACAGCTGAGGATTGACTTCTTTATTTCATATTCTCTGCTTCAAACGTTGTATGAAATATTTGACGGTTACGAATTACTGGCCAAACAGAATAGTGTTGCAGTAGTTGTGGCGTGTAGTACTGTCAAAGTAGAAAGATACAAAAATAATATACAGTGCCACAATGAGAAGCTGTAAATGAAGCAAGAAATGTATGGTGTAGCAGAAGTTAAACAAAATTCAATTCTTGCTACAAGCTGCAGCTACATTCACACTGTTCAAGGGGTTATATGTTAAAAAACCAGGGCTGTGTCATTTGGGAAAGATTCGATTTTTTGATCCGATAATCGAAAAGTATTGATGATTGAAATCACAAATTTTCATTTCAATTAATCTCAATCATTCCATCGTCGATGATTCTCAATTTTCCATCCCAATCTCAATTATTTCGTGGATTCTCGATTATCCATCCCAATCTCTTCATTTCGATGATTCTCTATTTTCCATCCCAATCTCAATCATTACGATGAATCTCGATTATCTCTTCAAAAACTTGTGACTTTTTAAATGTTTTTTAATCCATCGACATCCATATGACAGTTGATTGCTTGGCAGATAGGGGATGAACTATATTTTGACAGAAAAGATGTATTTCGACCCAAATGTTATCCAATAGCATTTTAAGATAAGATTTTCCGGAGCAGTCAAAATTATTCGAAAATATCAGATTTTTTAGAGGTTTTTAAATCCATCGATATCGTAGCCATCCGTCCGTGGAATTTGACAGTTGATGTCTTGATGGATAGGGGTCGAAATATATTTTCCCATAAAAAGTATATTTTTAATCCATCCAAATTGTATTGTTTTGCATTTGATCAAAATCGGTACAGTATTGAATTGAATTCTTTAAAATCGGAGAGATTTAAGTCCATAGAAATCGAAATGAAAATTGAGTCGGTAATAAATTCAGTGAAATGAAAATGATCGAAAGATCGATTGATTGAAATGATCAAATCATTTTGGTGATCGATTCTTGAACGATTCGATCATTTGAAATGAACGATTTACACAGCTCTATGAAAAACTAATTTCGTAATTTTCTAATTGATTGTTCGTTGTGCGAACAACCGATATTTTCAGCATTTGATTTTTTTTCCCATAGGTATTGGGGTTTTTGTTTTTCCCTTGACAGCAGTAGATAGGTACAATGCATACAAAATTAAAACTACAATAATTGCTCGAAAACATATTTATGATTTTTCCATAATAATAAACATTTTAATTTTTGTTTGCATCTTTACCTCTGCAAAAATTACTCGTTAAATTTCTATAACAACAAAAAAGCTGCAAACACTTTGGGAATCTCTTTTCTATACAATCCACAATGCAATCCACCATTTTCTCATTTATTCGTTGTTTAAATTTTTCTGTTTTCCATTATATCGTGAAGAAAAAAGAATACCTACCTACATTTCTATAACATAAAACGCAAAATGCACTTAGAAAACTTACTTACCCACAGAAACTCCAACTTCCTCCGCAACTGCATGCCACGCACGTCCCTTGGCTTCGAAGTTCTTGTACTCTGGGGTGCCAACATTGTATATTGCATCGTAACGCTTGACCACATTAATAAACTCCACTGTGTTGTCCATACCGAAATTAATAATAATAATTGTAAGTTACTTTTTTGTTGTTGTTGTATGTATCTTTTCTTTTGTTGAAGTTTCCAAAACAACACACTATTACCACACACTCACGAACGTATGGAGGTACGAACGCCGGAAAAAGCAGGAAATTATTTTTTTTTTGTTGCAATCAGCTTTATGGAGAGCAGGAGCACGAGCAACTACTGGAAGTGATACACTACATACCAACCAACGACACTGACGTCCGCCCGGAACTGTGGACTGCTGTCGGAGTTGTGGCCGTCATAGACCGCTGGCGGTACATTCGCGTATGCCAGCGCAATGTAGCTCAATCGATATAAGGGATGATGATGAGAGCAAAACATAGCTGTTAGGGTGATGGGTAGGGGGGTTCTGTTGATGAGGACGATGACGATGACGGTGATATGGGACCAAGAATGAAGTATGGGAGGGAAGTTGAGGGTTTAACGAACGACGACGCCCCAGGACAATGACAACGGCCACCATCGAGCGATACCAAGCGTCTCGGAATCGAAACATGACGCAGGCGGGATACCGCTTTTTATTTTTCCCGAGTTCTCTTGGTCTTGATATAGGTACTCTGATACCGTTGCCGTTGACTGTGGACGGAGGACAACGCGTACAAGGTTTTCCCTGGACTGAATGGAGATGGGAAGAGAAGCAGGAGAGGGGGTGGGTACTTGGGCGGTTTGGTATTTTTTTTCCATCGTTTTTTTTTTGTTGTTTAGTATATTTGTAATTTGTGTATATTTTTTGCTGAGGCCTACATATTGAAGAGAGTTGCTGTCGTGGGCGGTAGGAAAAAGTAGTTTTTTTTTACACTAAATAAAAATATACATACAGTAAATACATATATATATAGTAGGTACATATACCTACCTACCAACACTATTCAGTATTGATACAGCAATAAAATAATCGCGTTTTTTGGTTGAGTAATTAAAGTAGGTATGTATGTAGGTATATAATTTTTTGTATGTAGGCATGCCTGAATTCAGGTACAAGACGTACTCCTCTATGATTAAAATACCTTTCTACATATACATATATGTACTTTATTTTCGAAATCAGTATTAATCTGTTAAATCCTCAATGAAAAACGAATCCTATATAAATTATTACATTTCTAATAAGGTAGGGCAACAGACCTATAATTTAAAAACAAGCCTGGAACATTGCGTCCACCTAATTCATACATATAGGGTAAGAACAATAATTATTGTCAAATTCATCTATCAAATATGTAATATCAAAGCCCTAATTAGTATCTAAGCTAGTTGACATCAAACACTATTCTGTATACATTAATACAGAAATTCCACAATAACCGATTTCCGTTTTATTGAAAGGCGTTTTTGTAGTCCAGTAAATAGAGGTAAAAATAGGGGGGTTACCCAAAAAAAAGGTCGGGTAGTTCTGATTTTTTGGTTTTGGGGTCAAAATACCGAAAACCCAAACCCCGAAAACCCAAAATCCCGAAAACCCAAAATCCCAAAAAACCAAAGCCCCGAAATCCCGAAATTGAAATCCGAAAAATCATATAAAATGAAAAATTTGCGCAAATTTTTCATTTATACAGTTTTTCGGGATTTCAATTTCAGGAAAAGTATTTCTAGATTTTTGATAATTTCTGTTTTATCTTATATGGGAAAGGCAAAAACTATGGGGCTTATTACGAGAGTCTTTTCAGAATAGAATTAAAGTCGAATAGACTTAAAATCTATTGTCGGTATTGCTAATCTCTATTTGAATAGATTTTTTTCTACTTGTTAGAATTTCTATTTCTATCAATAATTATTCCTGATCGACTTTCTTCTGATAATAGGATAGTTTAAGAAAAAAATGGATAAAGATATAAGTAAGCAATAGTGGAATAAAGTCTCGAAATGCAATAAACTCTAGCTTTTAACTTTTTGACGATCATGGTGGTTGGCGGCACAATCTAATAGCTCAATCCAAAGAAATTTCAGCCACGCAAAAAGAGGATACCAACCGATAGCTTAAGTCCAAACATTAACAAAACTATACTGGTCGGACAAGCTTTATCTGCTTGCAATGGTTAGAAAATGCACTTTTCAGATTGCATTTTTGGCTAAGTGTATCTATAATATAAGAAACTTCTATAAATGTGGTATCAAATAAAAATAAAAGCTAAAACTGTCCTCTACGATACCAATGTCCAGACAGACTTTTATTGATTTTGCCACGAATCCGATCACCTTTGTAAAATTAGGAATTATCTTAATATACTTTGATAAACATGAACAAACAAAATGTAATGCTTCTTTTTTAACTTCATTTGATGTGTTTTTCTCTTATAAAAACCGCAATGTTAAAAAAGACATTTTTTTCTAAAAATGTTCGGAACTGTCGCAACAACCAAAAAGAGTCTGTCCGACCATTAGTATCGTGTAGATAGAGAACAGTCTTAGCTTTCATATAGTACCACATTAATAGAAGTTGCTTTTATAGGTACACTTAGCCGAAAATGCAACTTGAAAAGTGCATTTTCTAACCATTGCCACCAGGTAAAGCTTTTCCGACCATCAGTAGTCTTGTAAACGTTAAGACTAAGGATATCGATTAGCATCCTCTTTTTGTGTGGCTGCAATGAGATAATATGTATGTAATCTTCTGGTCGCCTCCCAAACTATTAGTACAACCTGCTTATTGCAAACAAAATTTGCCAAAGAGTCGTTGAACCAAACTTTTAAAAATTCGAAGGATATTAACGCAGATTTGACATTTCAATTGAAATTCCAGCCGAGAGCTTTATTATTTTTCTGTTTTTGAAAGTCGATTCTATTTCAATATTCTACTGTGTAAGGCAATACCAGTTTAGATATTAATAGAGAAATCTACGGAAAATATAGGGCTAACCCCGGACAAACTGTAACAAAAGAAATTCATTTGCAGTTAGGTTCAATGACACATGCCAAAACATATATCCAAAATTAGCCACAGTCCACCACTGGGAAATGGTTTAAATTTTAATGCATTTATGCATGTGCAGGGCGTTTTGCATACGATATAATTAATGATGAGAGAATGTAGGTTGTACCGTCTTACTGCCCCTCGTTTGAGCGGGAGGGGCAATTTACAAAAAAAAATCACTTAAATTAGAAAAAATCATATTTAAAAACAATGGCAACACTTATAATATCATGCTATAGGTTTTTGTAAGGCCAGAAATACATTCCTTAATTTTATTTTTAAATTAAGTTGTTTAAGAGAATAGTTTTTGAAAAAATAACCTTCAAACTCAAAATTTTGAAAACAATTAAAAACGAATTGTACAAACTGATTTTTTTTCAAAATTTGTTGTTATTAAGTACTATTTTTGACTTTAATATTCAATGCTTTAGTCAGTTTTAAGTCAATCGCATAAAACCAAATAATGGTTCTGGAACTTTTATTTTTCAAGGTATAAACAAAGACCTAAACCAATTAAACCATATTAAAACCCAATGGCATTACGTACAATATTATGCTATAATTTTTTGTAAGGCCAGAAATCCATTCTTTAATGTTTTTTTAATTAAGTTTCTTACGTGAATAGTTTTTGAAAAAATAACTCAAAATTTTGAAAACATAATAAAAAATAAATCTTTCAAACTAATTTTTTGTACAGATTTTATGTTATTAAGGGCCTTATTACGGTTCGCGAATCAAACGTTCGCTTGAAGTTGAACGGTTTGGCGAATGTTGTGTACGTTCATATTAGGGCTGGCGAATGAATTCATTCGATAAAAATTCATCGCTGTCACAGGAAAAATTCATTATAATAATGGAGTTTTCTTTTGGTAACAAAATTTGATTTTTTCCCCTTCAGATCTGTCAAAACACAGATTTTGGCAACTAAATCCTTCCAATGGGCATAAAAATCAATTTTTTTTTTTGATCGAAAATCAATTTTGCAGATCTGGATTTTTCGGCAGATTAACCCCTTTTCTTTTACTAACACCATTACACGCCAGAACAATATTGAAAGCCATCAGTTTGACATGTCTGGAATCTGGATCGCTATAGCTTCACAGACACAAATTATTCACCAATGCACTGAAAAAGAAAAATCAATCTGAAATCGTATACCATTCGCCACAAAAAAAATCAATTTTCGGATCAAAATCTGAATTTACCAAAAGAAAACCCCATAAGTTTTTTTTTGCGACAAATTTCAAATAGAAAAAATTTAATCGGAAAAACCATCTTAAAGTGCGGAATTTTTGTAGTTTTCTTCAGTTTTTATTCTTTATTAAATAATTTAAATTGTCATTACGCGATCTTATCGTAATAAATTATTCTTTATTTTTGCGAAAACAAAAAATCTAGCTACACTGCATCAGCTTTTTAAATCTGTTCAATTTGGTGTAGGTTTTTGCATAGCGTTTTAATTTTAAAATTTAATTATTCCCTGATTTTGTGTTGTGAATGTCTTTTTTGTTGATTATTGCTTATTACAAATATTTAATAAACTCATTTTGATCACAAAATAATAAGAAATTCGTGTTTTATTTAATGTTCGCCGGGCAGTCACTTACATTTTCCATTCGCTTAATTTTGATGTTTGGGGCGAGTCATGTGGCGAATGTTCGCCTATCGTAATACCAAATTGATTCATTCGCCGGCTTTTTGATTCGATTCGCGAACGGTAATAGGGCCCTAAGTACTATTTTTGACTTAAATATTCAATGCTTTTGTCAATTTTCAGTCAAACACATGTTTGTATGTACACTACGTGAATATTCCTTTATAGAAACCTATAAACTTTAACACTTTGTTTGTACTTTGTGTGTCTATTAAAACCACTTTAATGATATGTTTCAATTAAAACCAATTTTTTTTTAGAAAACTTAATGAACGAAAGTTTAAGGCAAATAATGTGCCTAGAGCAGAAAACAGGCAAACACGAAAAAAAGTTAAAAAGCCATTTTTTAAATTCAGAATATTGAATACAAAACAACATGCTGAAACTCAGAAGAGGGTTTAAAAACAATTGAATTATCGGAATTCAGTTAAAATCCAAATTTGTGAGACATACATAGGTAACAGTTATTAATTTGTTAAAACTTTTTGATTCCGATTCAATAAGGTCAGAGCCACACTATTTTGCTAATATCGATACGCTATCGCTACAATAAAATATTTTAACATAAGAAAAACTGAAAGAAGCGAAAGCGTATCAGGTATCGATGATGTGAATGTGATGGTACTCATTGTGTCCTGTTTTAAAATACTTTATCATTCATCGATAAACTTTAATGTGAATTTGGCTTAAACTTTGTCAACAAAGCCACAGAGTAATGGCTGTAACCTTTGTTAAGTATTGTTTCGGGATTTTGGCCTTTCTGGATTTTGAGTATTCGTGATTTAAGGTTTTCGGGATTTTGTGTTTTCGGGATTCTGGGTTTTCGGTATTCTGAGTTTTCGGGATTCTGGGTTCTCGGGATTCTGGATTTTTGGAATTTCGGATTTTTGCTATTTTGGGTTTTCTGGATGCAGAATTTCGGGATTGTATCCGTCTCCCGCTCCCAAAAAAGGCTTAAATATCGTATTTTGTAAGATTTTCAGTTTCTTCCCTCTTAACAGCAAAATAACTACTTAACCGTCGAGCTTAGGGCAAAAGACTTCACAATAAATCTTGTAGATTATTTAATTGGCTACCGATTGCATGTATTTATAGTCGACTCCCTCTAAGTCAAACTCCTTGTAAGTCAAATTTTCCTCTAACAAGATTTTTTTGTCATATTCTTGTACTCCACTCAAATTTCCATACTGTATTTACATATGTATTTCTAAGTCGAACTAATTTTGATATCCCGTGAAAATTCGACTTAGGCCTGGTTCACACGAGATTGTACTGCACGGTTTTTTGCAGTATAAATCCGTGCGAATGAGCAGTGGCGTATATAACGGGTGATTTTTTAAGAGGTTTAGAACTTTAAAAAAAAAAAAAACACAAAAAATTCGAAAAAATGAATGAAATATTTATTTGAATCGATAGTTTGAACCTTGCAATTTAATGTTTAAAGATAATTTCATGCAAATGTTGACCGCGGCTGCGTCTCAGGTAGCCCATCCGTTGAGTCCAATTTTGGCATACTCTTTCACACATATCGGCCGGTATCTCACGAATGAATGCATGGATGTTGGCTTCCAGTGCGTCAATCGAAGCGGGCTTGTCCCTATAGACATTAGCCTTGACATACCCCCACAAAAAATAATCTAATGGTGTCAAATCGCACGATCTAGGCGGCCAATTGACCGGCCCGAAACGTGAAATTAACTGTTCACCAAACTCGCCTCGCAATTGCGCCATTGTTTCGCGTGCTGTGTGGCATGTGGCACCGTCTTGTTGAAACCACATATCATGCAAGTCAAGAACTTCCATTTCGGGCAAAAAAAAGTTTGTTATCATCGCTCGGTAGCGTTCACCATTGACAGTAACGCTGCGATTCGCATCATCTTTGAAGAAATATGGCCCAATAATGCCGCCGGCCCATAAACCGCACCAAACAGTGGCTTTTTCGGGATGCATTGGTAGCTGTTGCAATGCTTCTGGCTGATCTTCACTCCAAATGCGGCAATTATGCTTATTTACGTACCCATTCAACCAAAAATGAGCCTCACCATAAAATGGAAGCAGCGCGCGATGAACATTTCGAACCGAGCACGAATTTTGATAGTAAAATTCAATAATTTGCAAGCGTTGTTCATTTGTAAGACGATCCATGGTTAAATTGCAAACCAAACTGAAGCTGTTTGACAGTGACACAAGGTACTAAACACACGTCAGCTGTCAAAACCAGTGTTGCCAAAACCAAACCAGCTAAAAAATCACCCGGTATTTTGCATAGAGCCTTTCACACGACGTTTGTACGGCAGGAAAACGTACTCAGCTAAGTACGTTTATCGAATACTCAACGGTCTTATAAAAAAAAAACAATGAATTGCGACGTATCGTCTTCCAGTGGCGTATAGTTTTATATAGTCTCGTTCATACAGTTTAAATCCACGTTGGGTATTTGTTCGTTGGCATCGAATGAGCTTCAATGGAGAGAAAAGCCGATGTACACAAAAAAAATGTATCGACCGATATGGTTGATTTAAAAAAATTATAACTCCGGTGATACTCATTGGATCTTGTAGGTTAAGGTCTTAAAATAAAGAAGAGAAATGAGGCAATAAATATGTGTTTTAAGTTTTTCAAAATTATACAAATTTTCATCAACATTTGAATTTAGAATAAAATAAATGGAATTGAATTGGACTTTATTCACTCCTTTAGCTTGAAAGTTTGTGCCCCTCCTCAATGATTTTCTTACACAATTTAGCCTTTTATGTCAGCTTTCTTCGAAGACCTTAACCATGAAGATCCAATCAGTAGAACGGGAGCTATAATAATAATAATATAAAGCCATCCATATCAAATTTTAATAAAAATAAAATGCACGACTGGATCGCACGTACTTGCTCTTATGTTCAAGTTGTGTGGGACTTAAGAACTTGAAAAAATATTCAAGTAATTATAGAAAAAGTATAAAAAGCATTTAAAGCGTTCTTTTAATTGTATAAACAGTCTGATAAATAACTTAGAGCTCAAAAAAAAGTATGCTATTTGATTACTTGAAAAAATATGAATATATGCAAAAAAAAAATTAAAATCTTTGGAGCCGTTTTCTTAAAAATTAATTAATGTTTGAAACATTTTTCAAAACAAAATTTGGTTTGCCAATTTTGAGCATATATTAATATACATTTGAAACTGAAATTTCAAAACAATTCATCAACCCGTTTTTGAAATAATGAATTTTCAAAAAAAAAAATTTGAAACTTTTTTTAAAAATCCAAAATTTATTTTTTTCAAAAATGTTGATATGCAGTATTATTTATATTCTAACAAAGCTTTTGTGCAAAAAAAATTTATAGAAATCGGATGAGCGTTTAATGAGAAAACCAAAAATCAAAAAAACCGTTATATGGCAGGTACCGTTAATAAATGTTTTTGGTGATTATTTTTCTTACTTAATGGTACACCATATCTACAATAATACACATTTTTTTTTATCAAAATCGTTGGAGCCGTTTTTGAGATAAATAAGCTTTTCCTTAACGGTTGTATGGCAAGTACCGTTATTTTTTGAGCTAAAAAAAAATTCAGTTTCCCCTCTGGAGAGTTACAAAAAAACCTTAAGTTCAAAATTTGGAGAAAATCGCTTCAGTGGCTTAGGCTGTAGGTTGAGGTACGGACAGACAGACAGACAGACAGACAGAATTGTGCCACCCACTTTTTTCGTGTTCTCTATCATCGTAATGTCATGTTTGATTGTTATCTCGAAAAAAAATTTTTCGCACGAATCCAAAACTTGCCCTATAGTACCTATGTATATCGCAAGTAAAAATTACATGTAGATAACGGGATCTTTTCGCTGGTGGACGGTCGTGGACAATGGTCCAAGCAGGTAATTTCAATGCAATTGTTTTGATTTTTCGATCAATTTAAAATCAAGATTGTGTCGCTTATATACCGTGCAGGATAATAAATGAGGTATCACCGTGATTCTATTTATATGTGACATTTAAAAACAACAAGAAAATTCATCAATGCACTAAAGAGATATGAGTTCATATGTGAAAGCGCTCAAAACTCAAATATTGCCGTTATCTCCGTCCAAAGGTATGCTAGGACTCTTATTTTTTTTTAATTCATATTTAAATCAATAATTTCTATCATCCGTCTAAATTTCTAGCCCTTGTCCTTAAAAAGATAAAAATAAAATACTTCACAAATTCAAGTGTTTATTATCATGGTTTCTTTGACATAACAAACAAAAAATAAGAAAAAGTGGACAATGGGTGGAGGAGAAGCCCTTGGCGCGGTTGAGTACGCAGGAATTTATAGTTTTCATGATCAAGGACCGACGGGACACAAAATTTCGGAAAAAATTAACAGAATCTCTTTGACCTTTAATTATCTGAAAAATAAACAAAAAGATGGTATCGATGTGAAAAGATGCACAAAACCTGCTACCTCTGCAAGTGAAAGACGAAAAATTTTGAGGGTGAAGAAGCTGGGTTCAGTGCCAGTATTTCTACAGTCGAGAGTGCAATTAATAGTTTACCGAAAAAGAATAAAATCAAATGAAACCACCCCTTAACGAAGCTAGCAAAAAAAAAATTCAAACCGAATTTAGTTTTGTAAGATTCATAAGACTTGAAAGAACAAGTGGCTTAAAGTCCTTTTTTTTTAATGGAAAAGGCATCACATTCGACGGAACAGATGGACTCAAATTGTATTTCTATGACTGAGCTCTATTTTGTTCCTAAACCATAGTGGTATCAATGCTTCAAAAATGTGGGGTTACATTCTTTTCATTGAGCTTTCAAATAAGAACTTCTTTCAACTTAGTGGTGGTTTATTTTAATTTTTGTTTCTTTTTCAGTATGCAGAACTTTTAATTAAGCTCTCGACTGTAGGAATATTGGAACTGAACCTAGATTCTTCCCTTGTTTTAGCCATTTAAAGTGACGAATTCGACGCAACCCTCAAAATTTTTCGTCTATCACTTGCGGAGGTAGCAGGTTTTGTGCATCCTTTCACTTTCACTTTTTCTCAATTTTGTTTGTTACGTCAAAGAAACCATGATATAAAACCTAAAACTGGCTTTAAAAAGTCTGACCTTAAACTAGTTCAAAGCAAAAGTGATGATAAAGGCGGTGTTCCTATTAAAATGAACCAAAAAAAGGGCTACGATTTGCAAATGAATTTAAAAAAATGATAGTAAAACGAGTAATGACGGTAATTTTAAGATTGTGTGTTTTCTTATTCGCTCTTAAATGGGATGCTTTCTCTAATGCCATTTACAAAAATTCATTTAGTCCGCTCAATATGGAGCTATAATGGTTAATCGTACTCGAAAATTTTTAACCTATTCAAATGAACGGGAGTGTAACTTTTTTTTCCGTAAAAATCCACTGGAAAAATGTTATATAGGTAAAAAACTGAAAAAAGTGCCGATTTTTTTTGGTTTTCCAGGATTTTGAAGGGGGCGGAGGGGGCATGGTTGTCGAAATTAGTAATTTTGATCTTCCAACCATACCAAATAACATATCAAAAATTAAGAACTACTTGACCTTTTGTAGGGTAAAACCTTTCTATTTACTGGACTATGGTATGGTAACATAAATACTCGCAGTAGGCTGGAGAAGTAAGGATTTTACAGCATCATAATGAATGAATATCGAAAGATTTGAATGCAACAACAACAACAACTTGAGTGAGCTAACTACAATTTTTTGGAGGCTATGCCGTTTTTATTTTGTTAATTTTTCGCATTTTTCGGAAAGTTACAACTCCGGTCGTTCCTACTTATTCATTACATTTTTTTTATAGAGCCCCTATTGGCAATCTCAATTTCGAAAGAAACTTTTGAGCATAATTCAATTTTCAAATTTTCGAGGCAGGAAATCGTTATCCGTGATAGCCCCCATAGTGTCCAATTTCAGTTAAATATTATTAGTTTTGTTGTACTTGTATGTCAATGACGGATATAAAGTAAATTAAAGACAAGATTTTAGTTGTCGACTTCCGTTTGCCATTATATTAACGGGAATATCTGTATAATAGCTCTCAAACTGTTTGTTTAACCGCAAGAATTGTACTTGTACTTACTTACTTTCTTACTTACTTACTTATGGTGACACTATAGCTCAGGTTGAAGTTGATGGGCCTCAATTTCAGCATGCCCGGTCATTATCTATTTACCTATACTGACATCCAATTCCGCACAACCGTTATCAGGGTTCTTGTGTCGTGATCGCCAGCATTCCGCTGGGATTTCTATAGCATTATCTTCTATAGAACGAGGAATTATAATCAGTCTTATTAAGAGTTTCATATGGAAAATATTTCACCCGAAAAATGTTTTTCCCCCCGGAATGATGAGTTTCGCGAGAAGTTCTATTGCGCAAAGGGCACCAGTACCTTTTATTTTTACTTTCTTGCGCAGTCAAAAACTAATTGACAATTTAAGCTCTTAATTACGAAACATTTCGCCCTAAATGAGTCACAAAAAAGGGGAATTTTCGTTTTTCGGGTGAAACCGTGAAACTAACATTGGGCGAAAAGTTAAATGTCAATTTTTCTGCGTGGAATGTTGTGCACGTGAAACTCATAATAAGGCTGAATAAGTGCATAGAAGCAAACACTTGACGACATCTTCATGAATCCTATATGTCCCAGCCCAGACCGAGATTCTTCAGCGATGTGGTCGGTGTAAGATCATCTGTCTGGTGTTATCTCTACATTCCACATACATACGTTCGGCACGCACTGAAGCCCCATAATCATCAAACCAAACGGATATGGGACATTAATCGATATCCTGCGAAAAATTAGAAGCAAAGCAGAACCCCAAGGCACCGAAACAACTGTAAAAAAAGTACGGCAGACGAAATCAGGAAATGTTGGCGAGAAAGCAACCGTTAGAAACCTTGACCCAAAGAGTCCTAGACGGCTGAACAGAATGGAGACGGAGCTGCAACGGAATAGCTGTCAAAATGTTGGATACCAACAAATTCAATTATGCTAACAGAATACGACGCAGCTGGACAAGTTGGCCATCTTTTAACTTTTGCTTGCAGGTTTTTTGACATTTCAAAATTGCAAGCAAAACGGAGTGTTTATATGTGGGTTAAAGTGATTTTTAAACTCTTTTCAATCTCTCATAAGGATGTAAAGCAATTTAAGCTTCATTTTCGTCATTACTAATTTTTATTTTTGTTTTCATTTTTCTTTTCGATACTAAAATGTCAGAAAGCTGTACAGCTGCATTGTGGGCGCGTTAAAAAAAATCACGTACGACACTTTTTGACAGCTATTCCAGCTGCAGCTGCAGCTCCAGTTGCAGCACTCTATTCTGTTCAGGCAGTTAGCCAGCGTAGAAGAAGTTCAAGTAGCCATAAAGAAAAAAAAAAGTTTTAAGGCAGGTCCTCGAAAAAGTAAAAAAGACCTCCTCCAAATGACTTAAATTCTGCAGAGGAACATCCACAGGAATAAAACAGCTGATCATCTCCTGAGTGAACTTATAGGTGAAGTGCGAGCAGTTAGCATCGTAATAAGCGAGGAGGAGGACGAACAAAAACGGATTTCAGATTCGTTGGGAACTGGGTTACAGGCAGAGATATTACTATTTAAAAAAGAAGCTTTGCGTGGATAAAAAAAAAATCGAAATCCTTTACAATAATCAAAGCCTAAATGATAGAATACACAATATCCGACAAAAACTTGAGGATTCTGGATGACTATCTGCACTTTTTTTTGGTGAAAAAAGATGGCATATATACAAAAATCAACCCGTTTTTTTTTAATTGTGCTGTAACTTCTTAATTATGGAAGTTAACGAAAAAAGTTGTTTAACATATTTTGTAGATAATTAAATCTTGCGAGGAACTGACAAATCCTCCAAGAGTATACTTGTCATGAAAAAGTGCTTCTCATTTAGCCAGTGGCGTAGCGAGCACTTTGGGGGCCCCGTATCAAACATTTTTTAGGGGCCCCCTCGAATAAGGGCTCAGCCATTTCTTACTTGCATCAGCATATTAGATAAGTTCAATTTGATATTTGATTTTTAACGGTAAAAGGGACAAAAAACTGTTTTTGTAAAATGTATTTCGAAAACCGTTATTTTTTTCAAATGATTCAAATCTAAGCTCATGAAATTATTTGAAATAAAGATTAAAACACTTTTTTGTATGAGAAACAAATTTTGAGTGTTGAAAAGATTTCAATAATAATTTTGTGACGTCTGTGGAAGTTTTTCCCAAAATATGTTTCTCTTACGAAATAGTGTAATAATCTTTCTTGTGTAGAATTCTATGAAAAAACTTAAACCAGCTAGATTTTTGAAAACAAAAATAAACGTTTTCTAGTATGTATTTACAAACATTTTTGTCTGTCACTTTACGGTCAAAATCAAAGGTCATTTTGAAACGCTATAACTTTTAGACTTCATTAATAGCTCCTTATTTAGATAATGAGACTATCTGAAACCTTTCTGGTTCCTCAATTATTCATTGTGAAATGAAATGAAAACAAATTCACAGCTCACACACCCTTTTTTTAAAAAAACGACCTTCTCCTTACCTTCCACCCAAAAAATTTATTTTATAATAAGGAGATGAACTTGAATACCAATTATACAAAAAATATTGTTCATCAATAAATGAAGTTTTGATAAGTTTTTCAACTAAACTACCCATGAAGGTAAAGTAAATCGGTGCTCTCCATGGGAATTATTTCCTAATATACTATTTTTTCGTCTTATTCTCCTGGACTACTGGTACTTGATCCGATTAGAAAAAAGTGGTTGCACGTTGCAGTTGCGGTTCCGTTAGCTGGTAGGACTTAGATAGAGATAACTACGCAGGAGGAAAAACTATAGAAAACACACATGTAAACAAAATTGGTAATAGGTACATTTTTAAACAATACGCTAATTAGGTTTGTTCGTTGAGCCCTGGAGTCACCCCGAGCTCACCCCCAAAGCTTTTTTTTAAAGCCTTGAGCTGTGTTTTTTGACACTTAGGGTCGCCCTGAAATCGCCCTGAAGTAGATTTAGGTTTCTTGTCTGGGGCGAGTTGAGGAAAAGAATAAATTGTCAAAGTCCAAACCTATTTTTTGTGTGGAGTCACGTGGTGCAGGAAATTCTGTTTTTTTCTTTAATACAAATTTAAGAATACACATATTTAAAATTCAAGTTAAAAGTTCAAGTGGGCTCCACTAAATCAGAAGAATTTATTTTTAAATTTGTTTCATATTTTATTACACATATTTACTTTAATAGTAACAAATAGAAAAAGAAAATGGAAGCTGTGGTTAATTTTTATTCAATTTTAAAGGAAATGTTGGTTCTTGCTTATTTCACAATAACTTTTAATGTTTTTTATAAACCGAAAAACACATTTTTTTTTGACAGTTCTTGTGGCTGTCAAGAAAACCTGCGTCAGATCTAGGTAAACTTCAACGAGCGAACTTATTAAAACTGTGTATCGAATGCATCTCAATGAAAAATTTATTACACACGTCAAGTACTTACTCTGAATCTCGGGGCCCCTATATGTCGGGGGCCCCGTATCATTGATACGGCTGATACCACGGTAGCTACGCTACTGCATTTAGCCGTTCGGACTCGGCAAAAAACTGTAGGTCCCCTCCATTCCTGCCCAACAAACACGCACACAGGAATGGTTGTGAGTTGTAAGTCACTAGGCCCTGGTTCTCCTCGAGCTGTTGCGCCACCCAATTTATTTAATTTATTTAGATAATTAAATTAACTACAAATTTGTTGTACAACTTTTTGTTCTAGAACGAAAGATACAAGAGCTACGAGCGAAAACCCAAGTTACCGTTAAAAACATGATGGCGGCTATATGACAACAGGTGCAGTTGTTCAAAATTATGCCTTATGCTCGGGTTATGATACTCTTTCGAGTTCCGAAATCAAACTTGACACCGGATTTTTTTCCCAGCAAAAGTCTAAATGCCCCCGTACTACAAGAAAAAAGAATCTCGTGTATATTGGGAGATTGGGACATTGTTATAATTGCATTTAGGAACTGTTTGCTTAGCATTTTGCGCAAGATATGCGTTTAAGAATTCGGCCTTTATTGCTGTCTCTTCTTCGTACAAAGTTTCAATTTCGATTTAAGTGAGCCTCGGACACTTTCATCTCAACCAAAAATTTATGTATGTATATTAAGGTGGTCGTTATAATGGTTTTTTTTAGTTTTATTATTTGGATGGGCCTAGATCAGCTTTAAATGAAGACAAAAAAAAATCCTCATTTTTTCAGATTTTCATTTTCATCCCCTATAGTCTTCCTAAAAATTCAGAGCATGAAGGTGAGAAGTAGACAAAAAAAAATCCTAGGGGAGGAGGGTAATATCTCCCACCGCTTGGCCGGGAGGGGCAATTTAATAAAATAATTGCATATAATAGATAAAAATTATTAAAAAACAACGGCAACACTTTCAGTAATGTTTTGTAGTATGCAAAAAAAAGGGGACAGTTTAATTTACCCCTACAGCGACTATAGAGGATGAAAATAAAAATCTGAAAAATAAGGAATTTGTTTGCTTATTTAGCCCCATCCAAATATAAAAAATAAAAAAAAAACCCATTATAACGACCATCCTAATACATATACCTATACTATTTCAATTTGCTCTCAACCCTTTGGCTTTTGCCAAAACAATTCTCTTCCTTCTTTTGTTCCAGAAACACTTAATTTTTGTTTTTGACCTCAAAAATAATTGAAATTTAAATTTGGCTTGCGAAAGGAAAATAATGATCAACTCTCCAGCAAATCTGTTGGGTAAAATCTATTGTGCCAAATTAATTCACATACTTTTTCCCCGGGGAATTTGTTCCCATGTTCGAAGTTCGTTTAGAAAATGGGAGAAGGAAAATGTTTCCCGGGAATTGTCATTTAGAACTAGGCTGAAGATAGAGGGAGCTTTTTGCGACTCTGCCTGTTTAAATTCTGTCGGTTTATATTTTAAACAATACAATTCTGCGTAATCTCTTTTTTAAAATAACTCATCTTTATACCTATGTATGTACATTTGTATGTGTATTTATTCACGAAAATAAACAAAACAATGTTTATGAGCATTTTTCGCACAGAGAGATTACTGGCAAGTCTCAGCAACAGTTTGCTGCACTATTTTGTAGGCAAGAATAGATAAACCTACTAGTTTTTGTTAGTAATTTAATCGCGTTGTTTGATTAACATATTTTCCGCAACAGGCGGTTCATGGGTGTGTTGGGCTGACTGCTTTACGCAAATCACAATTCCTTTTTTCTTAATACTCAAATTCAATTATAATTTTTACATTGACTATTTTTTTTTTTCAAAATAATACAAATAACCATCCACTTACAAATAATTGATCTTTTAGCAGAAGACATTATGCCTGTTTGGTAACGTGAAATTTTTACCAAGTTTCCAAAGCTTGGGGTTTTTCTTCTATGGTTTCTGAAAGAAAATTTGTGAAAAATTGCAAGAAGTTTCTCGTTACCAAACACACCTACTCACAAAATAATAATTAGATACTGTCTTACGAAAAATTAAGCCAGAGAGCAGTCTTAAGATCAGAGAAAAATAATGTTTTCTTTAATTTAGGCGTTATTAAATAACGCCTAAGACGGTGCCTACATTGTCTTTTTACTGAAAGGCATATTTACGATATTACATGCATAAAAAAGAGATAGGGAGTCTACCCATCTCTTTTAAACGCATTTAAAATTTAAGCTTTAAAAAAAATGCAAAATAAAAATGAATTTCACAATAAAAGTTTATAATTTTTGGAAAGAAAAAAATAAATTTTTGGATAGAAAGGTCTCAAGATTTCTTTTTAAAAATCGAATTTAAATTATAGTAAGTATTTAATTTTAGGGCATACAAAACTATTTGCGTTTGATGTTTTTTGCCATTTTAAGTGTTTCAAGTAGGAACCTATGTATCTTTGGTTTCAACTATGCACATATTTCAGAGTTGGGTAGTAATTAGGTTTATTCGCTGTCAGCTGCTGTTGAAGCTGCACAAAATAGTACTTTAGTAACTTAACATTTTTATCATAAAAAAGTAGCACTGAGGTGTTCGATGTGAAATCAAAACCCGAGCAGCCCCCAGTTCTTTGACATTTTAATGACATTCCCCAGTGCGATGGGGCAGGGAACAACGAACAAACTATTATTACATTTTTTAATTGATTACAGTGTCAATTACAATTACATGTAATCAGTAATTGCCTTAATTTACCTACATGTAATAGTAATTGGAAGTTTTCGATTACAATTACATGTAATTTGTAATTGAAAATTTTTAACTAATAATTACATGTACATAATTGGGAAAAATAATTGAAGACAAAAAGTAATTGATTACACAAAAAGTAATTGATTACACAAAATATCAATTACATTTAACACAATGTGAGAAAAAAATCTTTGCGTACCATTTATATAAAGTTCATATTAGGTGAATAAGCATAAATTAAAGATAGAAAGGTTTATCCCCCAGATGTGAACAAACTAAATATGGTAATTGTATATAGCGGTTGAGGTACGTAACAGTTATTTAAATTTTGGACAGTTTTTGAATTTTATATTTTTAAGAATTGGGTAAAAAAGCTTAAAGTTTTGGGAAGTGATATAAAATATTTTTAAAATTGGGGGTGAAGATTGGAATTTTTTAATTACCGTTAAGTTACAGTTTTAAAGTTCATAAGTTATCTAATAACAATAATAAGAAATAAATTATCCAAAAACAACAGGAATACCTACATAGTGGACAGTGATACATCTCTAAGAAATTTAAAAAATTATCCACTAGTCTCAAAAGCATTTGCCGGATCCTTTGACGTCTTCAGCATCTCCTCGAAGACAAAACCATAATGATAATTATTTTGAAATTAAACTTTTGAAGGCGAATTGTGAACTTTTATAATAATGTTTTTTTCTTTTGATCTAAGACCTCGACCCTGAAGTTACATTACTAATGTGTTTTATTTAACAAGAGAAAATATCAATATATTTTAATTTTCTTCAAAAACAAAATTGATCAATGATTTTACTTTCAATTATGGTTTTAAAACTAACTTCAGTGTTTTAAGAACGAGAGTGTTATACAAAGATGTCGTAAATATGACAAACAAACTTTCAAATAAAGTCAACGCAAATTTGGAGTTGAAAGTTTTTTGTTTCTATATCAAGTAATCTGTTTAAGAAAATTGTCCTTCTTTCTTGCTTCAACTGGGGGAAATAGACCCCCCTCCTCTGATATTATTTTCTCTTGATTCAAATTGTATGCGCTTTCATTTAGATGCATTGTATGTGAATACCTATCCAACAGAGCACTCAGGAGTTGTTATTTGATAACTTAAAAACTATAACTTGTGCCCAACTATGTAACTCGATTCTTTAATAAAAATGTTCGAATTCGCAAAATCTCAGGTCGCTAATTCTTTAGCAAACGAATATAAATGGAAACAGAACAGCGATAATTGAAGATTCTGTGGCAAAAAGTCGAAATAACCTAAATTTGATCCCACTTTCATACATATTACCACTTAAACTAAGGATTGAAAACAAGTTTCGAATGGATTCAAAAGTAGAATAAAGTTACATAGATTCCTCATCTTCTATGCACTTGTCCTGCTCTATCTCATAGGCGAAGACTCCATCTTGGAGATTTCTACTTCAATGATCCTAGTGATTTAGTAAATGTTGACATAGGTAGTCTGTTACGCTTCATAAGAAGCTCCAAATGGTTCATCGAGTAGGGAAAAAGGCTTCCCAGATTCTTGTGGTACCACAATGGGCCAACTTATGCTCTAAGTGTGTCAGTTTTCATGACTGACAGCCACTTCAACCTAACCTACATAGTAGGGCCCCTTAACGGTAAGTACAAAATTTCAATTTTCACCCCCAATCCTATAAATATATTCTATAATTTCCCAAAATTTAAAGCTAATACCTAAATACCTAATCCTTAAAAGTATAAAAATCAAAAACTGTCCAAAATTCGAATAACTGTTACGTAACTCAACGGCTATATACAAGCCCGATTTTTAGTTTGTTCACTGGGTGATAAAACATTTTTAATTTTTAATATTGCGAACCTTATAAATAGTACGCAAGGATTTTTCCCTCACAATGTGTTATATGTAATTGATATTTTGTGTAATCAATTACATTGGTATGTAATGATTACAAAAAAACTAATCATTACAGGTTTTTTCAATTACATGTAATAAAAACAAGTACCTATGTAATTGTTTTTTTTTCAATTACATGTAATTTGTAATTGAAAAAAAATTGAATTACTGATTACACGTAATTGTGATCGTAATTGACTTTTTTTTGTAAAGATTACTACCCAACTCTGACATATTTGATGTCTTGTAGCTCTTAACCAACAGAATTATAGTCTAAATGTCAGGATTTCAGTATACATAAAAATTAATCATGAAAAAAACCTGAGAAAATTATTCGTTTTTACTTTAAATTTGTATGGTCACAAGCCTTTCATTGCGGTCTTTTTACTAGCATAATTTGGAGTTATTGAAACTATTGATAGTTTTTAAAACATGTCATCGCCAATAAAGAGCTTACACGATTTGCCCCCTTCCTTTTCCGGAAGCCTTTAAACAAACATTACCTTTTACAAACATTTCTAAAAACTTTGCGTATTCATTGAAATCAAATTTCGAAATATCACCAAAAATTGAGGGAATATCGTCCAAATTCTACAAAAATTAATTAGGTACATGGAAAATATTTTGGAATATTTCCATTTTATTATTTGGATTCAAATAGTTTTTGGCAATATTTCCAATTTCTTCTTTACTTTGGGTTATAAAAAAAAATTTGGGAGATGTTTCCAAATCAACTCGGTTTTTCCTTGGGCTTTACTTCCTAACATAAGAAGGTTTTATAATACAAATTCTATATAGGTACTACTGAAATAAATCAGCCAAGTAAAAGGATTGAACTTGTTGAATTATTGATTCAAAATAGCTTTGTTATGGCCTTCAGTCCTACAAATTGGCGTTTCGTCCGGCTTACTCACTTGGACTCATCAGTGACATAGTTTACTTCCTAACGCCATTTTATGCTACACAATCCATAAATAAAAACTAAAATAAAGATACTAAAACAATTACCTACAGTATTATTTCATAAAATTTTACTGTACAATTTTTCAAGGATTCGGTAGAATTAAGAGTTCATTATTTTAAAGATAATACTACTAACATCGCGATCATCATTGTATAAAACCAGTATTCGTTTCCAGTATTATTTCCGTAAAAGTGTCGTAGCACTTGTGTTCATTATTGTTAACAAACTGCAACTACAAAAGTATACCAAACTTGTATCATTCGATTTGTTGTCACAGAAAGTATACAATAAAGCTGCGCGTGAGTAAACTTTGTTTTTTTACATGTTTTATTATATTTCACTGTCGAAAATAACTTTTAATTAAGTAGTAATATAAAATATTTTGCAATTATGTATGCACATTTGAGAAAAACTTTCTTCTTTCGATTAACAAATCTTCTTATTTTCCTTTTTGCAAATTTTCTTGATTTTCTTCCACTGAATACATTAAAAACAAAATATAAAATGTGTTTCGTACGTTTACTTTTTGTCCCACTGTATTGTTCAAATTAATTTTGTAACCCTATTGATAACTCGGACGGATGAATATCAAGTTTTTTTTCAAATGAAAATATTAGTCCTTTTGCTAAAGAGCTTATTTTAGCTAGATTCTGAGATGCTCTGTAGAATTCCCAAAATTTAATAGTTTTATTGCATTGGAATATCCTATAATCCTTTTAAATATGCAGTTACTGATAAAAGCTGATTTGCAACTTATCACTGAAAATTTTTATTATGATAGTACTCCGATGTGCCACAATAAAAATAAAATATTTGTTGATAAACATACAGAAAAAGATACAAAATGTTCGCTTGCTTAAAGTCACTACGTAAAACACCCTTTTATAACCTTAATAATGTACTTTTAACCATTTTTTAAAGTAAAAGTACGATAATTTTCCCCTGAAAGAATGTGAGATGTCTTATATTAGAAGAAGATTCTGAAACACCTTTTCAGCACAAACTAAATTGTCACGATATCTTTATTTGCTTAAGAGTTACATACGAGTGTATGATTTTTGAAACCAAAAAAGCCGGAGGAACCTGATTCTTTGGGACCGAAATATGCACATACCTTTATAAACAGATCTGTCATGTTAGTGTTGTATTTGTACATACATACATACATACAGAGAATATGAAATAAAGAAGTCAATCCTCAGCTGTCAATTTGATTTGCCTACAAGCTGGAAGCGAACAGCTGATGTATTAGATTTGCAAAGTATTAGTGAAAAGCAGTGCAAAACGCACACATAGAATCAACTAGTCATTCAGCACATCATTCAGCACAGGTCTTGTTGTTGTTGCAATTCACATCTATTTCTTCGACACGAAATGAAATTACAAATACAACAATGTAAACAAATGGGTTTTGGGGGGTGAAACGTACGAAGGATTGGCTTCTTTATTTCATATTCTCTGCATACATATATCTCGACAGCTTAACTTACCCCATAAGCTGTCGATCAATGGGCACGTTCCGCTGGCTATTCTCAGTTATCCGGATAGCTTTGTGTTGTTGTAATCCCTTGTTAAAAAACAGCTGATAACAGCTGACGCAACAACAACTCAAGTTATCTCAAAATTTTTGGGATAGCTAGATAGCATAGCGAATAAACATGGGAACGCGAGGAATGAGCTTCTCCATTAATAGCAGTAAAAATTTCCTTCTATATCATCTAGTTAGTAAATGGCAAAAAGTATAAGGACCAGTTGTACAAACATGGTTCAAAATTTGATCCATGGTTCCAATTTTAACTTTCTGATTCCAGCAGGTTTATTGAGGTCCAACGATGATGCAAGCATGTAATTGGTTATTATCACATACTTGAACCTTGAACCATCATCATTATCTTATTGAACTCACCGAAATCATAGGATCAAAATCTGAACGACGTTTGTACGACTGGCCCTAAGCAGAAGTTTATTGTAGCGGATTTGGGTTTTTGCTATTTTTGTATTTTAAAAGTAAATATTCGTGGGAAAAAAATAAAACACGATGCATAACTCTTATCCTTATGAGAAAATTATTAAAATAAAAATCAAAGACACGTATTATTGAAAAAAAAAATCAATAATTGTATTTATTTTTTTTTTATTTTTAAAACATGCTCTCGGTTTTAAAGATAAATTTGTCCAGCTGTATCAGCTAGTTCTTGAAGCAGTTCCAATCCTGTTTTCGTTGGTCCTAAATCAATAAAATATAAATTCATATTTTAAAATTTAAACGAACCTGTTCTTAATAGGAAGTCAATACAAAACTCAATACTTAATTTTATTTATTTTAGTTTGTAAATCATATCACAGTCATTACTTAGTTTTTCAGTCTTATAATTGTACTTTATTTTTGTATGTATTTATATTTTACCCTGAGTAAGATTTATTGTTGTTTTTTTTTAAAAAAAAAAAAGAAAATAACTAACTTAAAAGAGAAAATCATAATTAATATGAATAATTATTAAAAACAAAAAAATAAATAACAAATAAATGTTAAATCACAATGATACTCACACTTTGTAAATTATAAAACTGAAAAAATAATCAAGTTATATTCTGTTATACTCAATGTATATACAACAATAAAGCTCAAAGAAAAATATATTAACAAAATAAAAGGACAAACAAACAAATATTGTATGTTGATCGATTTCAAAAACAAAACCGACTCGGTGATGAGATTTTTTTAAAAAACATATGTATAACTATTTAGATATTGTTTTTACACAAAACAATAATAACTAGCTCTCCTGAAAGTAAAAAAAGAAACAAATATATAGTTATATAAAAATTATTAACAAATCAATAGAATATCAAAAAGTATTGTTGAAATTTTATTTAAAAACAAATATATAGTCGATTGGGTATGCTAGCAGAAGATAAATTACAATTAAACCAAAAAAATATGATATAATCGTAATTTAGCACTTCTAAAAATAAAATACATAATTAAATGTCATTGTTAATACAACAATCAAATAAATAAAAACAATAATTTTACTTACCGAAAACATATTAACATATTTTATTTATATATACGGAAAATATTATTGCTTTTTTTCTCAACAAAATAAGATTCAAAAATCAAAATTAAAACGCAACAACACTAAAAATTATTATTTATTTGTTAAGACAGAAATAAAACTAAAAGAAATCAAAGCACTTAGTAAAGACAAAGTAAATCATTATATTTTGTTTTTGTTTTTTTTTTGCACAGAAATTACACACAACTTAAAATGTTGATTTAAACAACTTAGACACTAAGGCGCAAATCTGTAGCTAGATTAAGTAGACTCCAAAAAATATTTAGATGAGTCCTTGGTTGCGAGCCCAAGAGAACTCACTCTAAATTATTTTTTAAAATTTACTTATCTAAATATGATTAGCACCGGGTATAATTTAGGGAATACGTTTTTTTTTTTGTGACGCGATAATGAAACAAGGAAAGAAACTAGTAAAATTGTATTGATGTAGCAACATATTAAAAGACTATATGCCATTTTCCTTCGAAAAATATTCTAAGCAAATTGTTCCTAAACATAAACTTGTATGTAAATAAATATGTACCTGAAAGCAGACTGTCCTGAAATGCAAACTCATTTGAGCTATAAATGAGAATCGGCAAAAATGTATGGAAGCCGGTCCATTTCTCAACCGGAATGTGTGGTACATGATTTGAGTGCATCATTTCATTATATATGAACGTTAAGCTCACCATAAGGTTGGCGATATATTCGTCTTAAAAGCACCGAAAAGGACATTAATAAAACTCCTAATTTGGACATTGTTTTCTTACTCAACAACAATGTGTCGTACATCATTGAAAGCTTATTACATTTACTTCATTTCGTTGTAAGCCCATTAAGGTTTATACCGTGTGATTCGAGAGATATTTGGCATCGAAAAAGCATTTCTGAATTTGGCCCTAGTCTAGCTACTCAACACGAATGTGTCATACCTATTTGAAAATTTTATTGTGAGTACCTCATTTTATTATAGCCGTTAAACTCTATACCATGGGCTTGCGAGATATTTGGCTTCAAAACACCGAAGAGTGAATGGGCCACTTTGCCCACTCTCCTTTGATCAAAGATTCGTGTTAAGAATAAAACTGATGAGCATTCAAAGCTAATAAAAATTGACCAAAACTGAAAATCGTTACTATTTACCATCAATTTTTGCCCAGTTCCTGTTCTGCACTTCAGTCACGAGAGAGTAACATAATGTATTTCCCCTTCCTTACAATTTCTGTCCAAGAAATTTCTTTATGCACCTTTCCTCCTAAGACTCAGGGGAAATCCACTAACATTATACCACCTAAGAAAAAAGAATGTTTTTTCCGAGGTACTGCCTCTTGCGAGGAACTGACAAATCCTCCAAGAGTATATGTTGCCATGAGTAAGTGCTTCTTATCTAGCCCTTCGAATTGAAGGTCCCTCTATTTCTCCCCACATGAATGGTTGAGAGTCGAAAAGAGCTGTCGCGCCACCAAATTTATAACTTTACTTACATTGTGTAATTGCATTTGCATTTTGCATCGTTCTGCCACTACAATAAAAAAAAGATGATGTAAACAAAGTCCTTGGTGAAGCAGAAAGATCATTATTATATTAGTTTACTTTGATGTTATTTCTCCAAAGGTAGCGAGAGGAAAAGTATCGGCATTAAAAAAAAATCGGATTTGTGTCGAAAAGCACAATATTGAATGTTTTCGACTTGAATACAAATCACAAATACATCTTTGGAGTTCATCCGCATTAAAATAAGTATGTTTGCCACTGAAAGAATTTCGGCGATCCGAATAACATGAAGAAAAATTTTTAAGGGAACACTAGGATTCCAAGTAAAAAAAATCGATCGAAAATCGATAGAATGGCAGCTAGATTTTTCTGAGTCATTGCAGGTTGCAATAGTGCAAAAGATATAGTATAGTAAGCATTCTTTTCTATATAAACCTACCTTGCATTCCTTTCGATATTCAAATACCTTAAACTGGGCCCCACTCATGAAATATTTAGTAGATATAAAAAATGTCATCTCTAGAGAAGCAAGCTCATTGGTACTATCACTAACAAAAAGGAAATCTGTCCTTCCTCCAAAAAGTGGGAACGTGAGTGATGCTCGAAAGTTTCCTTCGGAATTTATTGGTATCGGGAGTAAAATTCATAGGTTTTTTTGTTCGGGGTAAATTTTTTCCGAGGGAGATCCAAAATATCAGAAAAAATTCCGAGGGAACGAAATATTTCGTGAGAAAAAAAATTTTTCTCGAGGTTATCCATAGGGCCTATCATGAAATTAGACTTTTCTTTTGTTAATTTAACCTTAACCTTATGCATGATAGGTACTTGTCAAATTTTTGACTTAGCTTTTAATGAACAGATATAATTAATGTAGGTATCAAACTTCTATCATAATTTAACAAGATTATTGTATTGTTTTTCGTTTTCAGAGTTGAACAAATTTACTGGGAAAAGCCCATGTCAATACCCAGCTTGTCCTTAATCAACTGTTCAAAGAAAAATTCTTTCCTATTCATCTTTTCTCTCTAACTAGATAGCATACATAAAAGGCTATAAAAGCTTAAACTCTTCTTATTTATGAAAACTAAACAATAGGTACCTACATACTTATATTTATTTGTAACTATTGATAGTCTGGCATATAGTCTTTAGATTCAATATAAAGTTACAACCCAAAACCTCAATAAAAAAAAATAAACTTTTGAATACACCCAAGGATTTAATATTGGGAGCATTTGGGAGCCACAAATTGCACATGCTTCAGCATTTTTGAAGTCTTTTTTTTAAATACGTCCACCATAAAAAAAAAATAAACATAAAAAAAAGAAGTTTGATCACCATCAAGAAATTATATGAAATAAACTTAAATATAAAAGAAAACTAAAACCTAATCCTTTCTTACATTAAAAAAAAATAAGTTAAAATAAATTGAAATCAAGTTTTGTTTGGCTCAAAAAAAAAAAAACAGAAGCTTATTAAGATTTAGCGACAATTAATATTTCTCTTCTTTTAGTAAAATAAATCAAAGTTAAAAAAATTATTATTATGCCAAGAAAAATGAATTATGAAATTAAAAAAAATTCAAAGGGACAAAATTGAAACATGTGCGGAATCACGTATATAATATAATATACAAAATACACAAAACTGTTTTTTTTTTACCAAAATAGAAAAGAAGAAAATTACTGAACGAATCCATATTGTTTTTTTTACATTATATATAAACAAAATAAAGAAAACTCATAAATTATTTTTCGTAAATTTTTTTGTCAATCAATACATGTTGTTTGTTTATAATATGAGAAATATTCGATAGGTTAAAATATTTTTTTGCTGTTGTTTTGTTTAAACAGAGAATTTTTTTGAAGTATAAATATGCTAAATGAAATAATTTAATTTATTAATTGTAGATAATTTTAAACTTATATTCTAGTTGTTTATCCTTGGAATGTATAGTCTGTAATAATAAATATCTTTTTTTTCTTTGTTGTTTTTGTGTTAAAATACAATATCAGCATTTTTTGTTTTATTTTGGTTGACGTTGCAAATAATATCATTTGAACTCATGTGGAACATGGAAAATAGTTTTTTTTTTTTTAATTTCAATAACATTAGTAAGTGTGTGGTAAATAAATAGAAGCTAACACAAAACTAATAAAAAAAGACACACTTAAATTTTTTCTTTCTTAATTAGTTCTGATTAAAAAAAATCAAGTTTAACTGCCTAACCTGCTTTTAATAAAGTAAAGATTAACACTGTAATAGTGCACACCATAATAACTGTGTGCGTACTTTTGTACACATTTTTTTTTATATTTTATCCTTACGTAAATAATATTTTGTTTTTCTTTAAGATCGAAAAAGGAGTATCATGTTTTCCTGACTAGAATAAACTTTGGTTTCTCTGACTAGATTTGATTAAAATGTTCGTCATTCTATTTGCTAAGAAATAAAATGACAAACATATCAAACAAAATTCGGGGCCAAACTGAAAAATATAAATCTCAGTCTTGCATTATTTTTATTTAAACTATAAAAATGAAGCGATTTTTCAAAATCAAAAATAAAAAAAAACAAATAAACCAAATTAAAAAGAATAATGTGATGGAAGAAAAACGATCGCAGGGTGGGATCAAGATTGTTATGGAACATACTCTCTATGATAATGATGAAAAAAATATGAATGAAAATGAAATTTTAAAAATAATCAAGAAAAAAAAAATAAACAAATAAAAACACAAACAGAAAAATGAAAAAAATAAAAAAACAATGATTAATTTTTTGTTTTAATTCATTTTTATTTAATACACAATAAAAAGACACAAAATCAAATAATAAAATTAAAAATAAGAAGTGATGGTAGTAAAACTAAAGACAAAAATAAAACTGACAAAAGAAATAAAAAATAATAAACCATTAAAGACCCACTAAATAAAAAAAAGTTATACATAATTAAATTAAAATAAAAAAACCCAAAACAAAAATTACAAAATAAAATATAACTAAATTAAAAAATTTAAGAAAATCTGCAAAAATAATAAATCAAGTTACAAAATCATATACGACGATGTGTTTCTTTTTTCTTCTTTTAGATTAAACAAAATTGTTGAATTGAATTATAATAAATTGAGAGTGAAGTTATCTCTCAAATTTTTGTTTTTGTTTCCAGTTTATCAAATTATTAATTTGTTTTGTTTTTGTTGCTTTAAGTGATAATTTCTTGTGTTTTTGTTTTAAATATTCGGGATACATAAATAAAATCTATTGCACGCAATTACAATTCTAAAAAAAATTTCCTAAAAAATATAAATACGTAATAAATAGTTTAAATATTATTATAATGTTTGTTTACATATAATTATATAAGTTTTGTAAAAATTGAAAAATATAGTGCAAAACATAAAATAATATGTAGTAATAAATAAAAACTACATAGTATGCAATTTTTTTCTCGTTGGACAATCATATAAGAAATATACATTTATATAATGTACGTGTGTATGTATATAATATTGATTACAAGATAAAATTGTAATTTCATTAGTTTTAGAAAACAGAAAATTTATATATAACTTTAAACATTAAGTTATATTATTTTTAATTAGTCTATAAACATAGCATCGTATCTGTGGTTATTCTTTTTGTAATATTGCTTAAAATAAATAAATTATTTGCATTTATTTTTCTATACAAGGGGCAATCAATCAAATCAAATAAAGTCAAAAATAAAAAATTAAAAGATAAAATATTGAAGTGTAAGTGTTGGTATTCGAATGTTTTGGTTGAGATTTTTTTTAAGTTAAGACCATATCTGACGGAACTATAGCGGTGCGACTGCAGGCAGCAAATTAAATAATGGTGACACAGTGGCCAGATCATCGTTTGCCGCACCATCCACTCCATGTAGTTCCGTTGGTGCTTAGTCTTGGCTTCATTTTTGGATACAAATCCGGGCTATCAAAGTTGCAGGTAATTTTCACTCTCACAAATTCACATAAAGCTAGATTCGCGAAAGCAAATAAAATAGCCAAACCACAATTTAAAGAGAATGCGAGCATTTCAATAAAATTAATAATTCAGGACTGTTAAATTAGCTTGAAGCGAAAACAAAGTCTAACGAATACCAACAATTACTTGTCAAACTGTAAAAAATTAACGAAATAAAAATCAATTAATTTAAAAAAAAAATTAAAATTAAAAAAAAACTGCACTGTATTTTAATGTTGAATTTTCTTTTTTTCCTTTTTTTGTTTTTTAGCTTTTTTTTGTTGTTGTTTTGTTTTAGATAATTCTTGACTAGAAATTTCTTAATTAGTTTTAAATACATAGAATTGAATTTGCTTGTATGTTACTACACTAAATATAATATGTATATATATATATATAGATATATGTATTATAATATAAATATTTTTACAATAAATATTTCAAATTAAAAATTGTAAAAAAAACACATTCTTAAATAGTGAAATAAATTAATTTAAAATAAAAGGGCGAATTCATAGATGTATGCCAATCTTTTTTGTTTTTGTAGTGTTTTGCTTTGTAAAAAGACAACTAAAGAAATCAACTAAATACTTGTTTTTTCTTTCTTTTCTTTCTTCTTTCTACGTATCCCACCGTGTTTATTCATTCCAATAATTTTAGGTATATAATTTTTGTTTATAATTTAAAATTTGCCTATGATTTGAATTTTCTTTTTATTTTGTTAAACTTAAATATTTAATACTGGAGCAGCCTCAATTGGTGTTATAATATATTAATTTTTTTTAATATATTTATTAATAGTTGTGTTTTGACAAAAAAAATTAAAACAATTTATTTATATATTATCATCAATTTAACGGTATTTTTTTCAGTTCGAGTTAAGCAAATAATATTTTTTAGACAGAGACATGAAAATGGCACACGACATTCGTTCTCTTAAATCAAATTGTTTCTATTTGAATCAGCAATTTTAAATACATAATACTAGGTACTTCATTTTTTTAAAGAATTGAAGGGATATCGAACATAAATGAGACCTGTCAAGTCTAAAAGTTCTACCCTTTAAACTATAAAAATAATTAAAATATGCTTTACCAAACAGAAACAAGCATAACAGGCTATTAGTTATTAACTTCGCATTTTCAAAAGTAAATTAAAGGGATAGGTTCGCTATTATTAACCTCATTTGTTGTTTTTAAAAATACAGCTAACAGTATTAAACTAGACTGCTTCTTCAGTGCGAAAGCATTATATTGATGATATGATATGAAATTTTACTTTACTTTAAGATCATGAATATTATGCGTTCGGACTGAAGACGCAGTCTTATTGAATATAATAGATATACATACATATGTATATATTATATGTTACTTCCGAATTACACCATAAATTTCTGTTTGATCAACAAACAAGCTTGGCAGGAAAGTGATGAACCACGAAGGAATCGTTAGTTTTATGAGATTTCAATTTTATTACTCAGTTCTTCTGTAAAATCTATCTCTAAACGATGAATTATGACATACTAACGATGTTAGCTTCTCAAATCAAGCGAAGTTATTTTTATTTTGAATGAAGTTAATATGTATCAGGAATAGTTTTTAAGGCTTGTCTTTGCTACTTCTTGGCGGCTTGTAAATAAATAAAACGACACTTAACGGACTTACCGCGATAATTGAAAACTATTTTTGATTATTTTCCCGACGTTTCGACCAGATTTCACTAGTCGTGGTCACGGGTTGATTGATGGCTTTTGGGTGGTTGTTGTTTTTTCTATCATTCGTTTGTTCTTGTTCGTAGATTGTACCGGTGAGTTTGTTCTTGCAGTTGAGATTGGAAAGTCTTAAATCTACAATTCTTGGCGGCTTTTTTGAAAATTATTCTTTTTTATTTTGTGTATTTAAGAATTTTAAAATTAGCAGCGACCTCTATTGTTGTATTTTATATTTTGCTTTTAAATAACAAACATCGAAAAAGGTCGCGAAGGATATCAAATTTGAGTAGTTGCAAATTCTGCGTATACATTTAAATTTTGATGGTCACCAGTCAAATTAACTCCAGTGTTATCAATCAGTTTAAATTTATGTATTAATATGACGTTAAATGCATGATATTAAACCAGTTCAGTGCCGAGATTCAGCTATTTCAGCGAGTGAGATGAGATGACTCGCCTTACTCGCCGAGTCATCTCACTTCACCCGCAAAAGTCATTCAGCTATTTAAGTGAAATGAGTAAGTTCGAATTTAGTTTCGAACATGAGACAAAGAATGAAAATAAAAGAGCTAAATTCTACCCCCTTGTCACACTCGTTACGCAAAACGAAATGAAAAAACAAATACAACAATGTAAACATTGGAATCTTTAATAATGGAGTTTGTAGTATCTTTTGTTTCAATTATTTTTTTTTGTCATAATTAAAGTTTAATGTGAGTTTCACCCTTGAGAAATAAAAAGTTTAAGTGTTTAAAGTGAAAAGAATATAAATTTACTTAATATAATATATGTGCATATGATAATAAAATAAAATTAAAGAATTAATAAAAGGGTAGTTGTTTTTATCTACGTTGTTGTTTTTTTTATTTCGTTTCCTATCCATGAATAGGAATTCTTGAGAAAAGCACACATACCTATCCAAAATTGGAAATTTACCAACACATACACCAAGTCACTGCGGAAATATCTGGCGAGTAATCTGACATTTCATTTCACTCGCTCACTCACTCCCTTTTGCTAACTGAATCGATTTTCGACGAAAAGTGACTCATCTCACTCACTCCCTGCGGCTTCGAATTAGCTGAATCTCGGCACAGGTTTCTGAGATCTCAGAAATCTGAACGAAATACCTTACAAAATTCCTCAATTTTTGTCTCAAAATGCTGAGACTGAAATTGTTTAGATTTGTTTGCTCAATTATTTTTTGTCGGAAGTGAAATATTCATAAGAAAACAATTATGGAAAGTGCTTTTCACTTCTTGATTAAAAATCATGTTCAGGTTTCTCCTCCTGCTCAACCGAGCTACTGCAACAAAATAGGTATCTGAGATCACAGAAACGTGAACTGGCTAATTGTGTCAACACAAATTGATTAAATACACCAACAAACCGTTGACTTTCTAGTTTTGCTAATTTGCTAAGTTTGTTTTTAAATTAACTAGTAACGTTTTATAATTAAACGCTCAAAATGGCTTAAACAAGTTCTGCATTTGTCAATTTTCTTATTAGCTTATACTATATTGCAAGTTGGTATATTGCAAGTTGGAATGCCCAAATCGGCTTAGTGCTTTACTGCTGACTTGGATATAAAAATCTAGTTATTAGAAAAAACCCAGTTTCTGCCGGACACCGCTTATTTCTCAATCCACTGTGCTAATAAAAACATTCTTTCTTCTATATCTAACTAGTGCCGTGCATTACAGTTTTCAATTAGAAAAACTTGGATTTTAGAAACAAATACCTTTTCCTTTTTACACATAATGTACCCTGACGGAAGGAGGATCGTGCAATTGTCTAAGGAGAATCCACAAAAATCGACAATTGAGATTCGTTAAGAGCTCAATCAGTCTATGAGTGATATGAACTGGAGAAGAAGACTCCTCGAGGCAAATTTGGGAGCAAGCACGCCGAAAAAAAGCCACCTCTCACCAAAAAACAAAAAAAGAAACGAATGCATTTTGCAAAAAACTATATTGGATATCCTGTCTGCGTAATATTTTACGGGCAGATAAGTCCAAGGTTGTTTTTTATCGCAGTATTTGATCCTGCCAGTATGTGCGACGTCTCCCCAACACTGAACCTTAACCCCAGTGTTCCACAATAATGGTTAAACATACATATACCATTTTTTCGTTTATTTTAAACCCACTACTATTTTCGTGTTCACAACTGTACATGCCGAGTTTAAGCAGTCTTCATGGAGCAAACACTGCACTTAAGAAAAAAATCTCAAAAGTCTGCAAAGCATGACTATATTACTTTGATGGTTTGGGCTTCTATAACATTGCCGGCGTTGCAGCTTTGGATCTAACTGTGGTGATAGCTCTACAAAAATATTTACTCCAGTAAAACAATTAAGTGCACATTTTTAGCAAACATGACCCAGGGCCCTTAATAGACTAAAGACTAAGCAATCGCTAGAATAAATGATTGTCATTTTGAAAATAATTGCTCTCTCTATATTTCCCTATAGATGTGTTAAGATAGCTATCTATCGTCAAAACTACTATCAAAATATTCAATCAACTATCAGCTTAGCCGATTCAAATCTAAGGCTTAGCCCAGATAAACATCTCCATTTAAATTTCATAAAAGTCCACAAATCAAAACCAAAAATAATACATTTTCAATTATTTTTGTTTTTCTTCTCCTTTCTATACTTGCCAGACGAAATCTCCCGAGAATTTACAGTGGACTAGTGATGTATATTTTATTTGTGGCATTTAACTGATAAGCCCAACTGTTTAACAAGGGCGAAATTTGTTTCTTTTTCACGCATAGAAGCTTTAAGGTAAGCCTGAATGGGCAAGTTTATTCTCAGATATCTGGATAGCTTTTTGTTGTTTTAATCTCTTGTGAAAAAATCAGCTGATGCTTAAACAACTCAGGGTCGTTTTGAGATAAGTACATACATTGAATATCCCACTTCAACCGGAACGCAGGCAACGACAGCCGGGCTTTCCATTTGTATAGGCGTTTTTTTTAGCTCCGAGCGAAGCTCAGAGCGCTCAACTTGGGTTTTTCTTTTTTGATCAAGCTAGCTTGGAGTATGTATGCTCCATGAGCTCAAAATGAAAAGACCGAGCAAATGGAGCAAATAGCTGTGCGCAGCCAACTTCATTTATGTTCAGTCTTTCAAATCGGCGTGTTCAACACATCAAATTTCAGTTCACATTTATGAATTTTTAGAGTTTTGACTGGCCAGATGTCAGATGAAAACTCAGTACACCTTATAATGCATTTTTTTCTTTCAACCTTACACCTTATAATGCATTTTTTTCTTTACAAATTCCTTTTAACCAAAAATCGATCTAAGATGGCTGACAGGAGCTAGCATAAGAAACCTGAACTGGCTTAATGATTTATAAATCAAAATATGAAAATTAACGATCTGTCAATGTGAAAAATGACTGTTATTATTTTTGAAGAAATTAACAGATGCAAAATTGTAAAACGATAAAAGCATTTCTATTTGTACCAATTGCTTTGATGAATATTGAATTTCAATATTTATTAATTATCAATTGATACCTAGTTGACAATCGATGTAAGTTTTTACTTAGTTCTTATTTTTAATTTTGTTACTTGAATTCCTTTTGGACAGTTTATAACTCTTTATTCCTCCGTCACTTTGAAATGGCATAGAATCTCGTTATATAGGTAAAAGACTATCACACGAAATACTTTATATAACACTGGGACAAAACTAAAAGCTTATTGTTGTTCTATTTTTTTAATCTGATTTTGTTTTTTATTTGTACATACATTATGTATGTATACCTATTATTAGGTTAAAAACAATTCAGTTATGAATAAAGTCGACAACTGCGTTTTCACTTGGAAAAGTAATTTCGTGCAAAAAATACCTGCTATAAAAACGAAAAAGCTCTATTTCAATATTTGCGACAGCTTATACCTATAGCGCTTTTATGTGGATCTGATTCTTGAAAATATTTTTTTTAAATATTTAATAAAACTTCACTTCAGCTTACTTTTGAATAATAAATTTGTTCGTTTTGTCGTTTTTTTCGAACCATAGATATTTCTGCCGAGTTGCATTTAAATTTAATCTATTCCGACCCGATTTTAAAAACAGTACAGTTTATTAAAGTTCATCTATTCTAAACCACTAACCACAAATTTTCAACAATTCCGAAAGAACAGTTCATAGTTTGAAAACGACTCCCGATTAGTTATTATAACTAACAAATATGCTAACAAAGTATAGCTATACTACATTTTTTTAGATTAGACTGCAGTATTTTGACCTTTTCTTTCAATAACTTCTCGTCCATCAATGTCTTAAAATATTAATTTTACTTAACCGAGCATTAAATAACAAAAAGAACAGACAACCAAGTGATCTACACCTTAATACAAATAACATGATTGCAAGTAAAATCGATATTTTTCTTTTACTCTTATTGTTGAACAATTATTGTTTTACCATATTTTTAAAAATTGTAAATGTGGAAGAGATATTTAATATATAGTTTACCTATATATTATATATATGTATATTAATATAAATTTCTTATCTAATTTTCAATAACTAGTCTTTGAACAAAATATTTCGACTATATTTTGTTGATTTCTTTAGTTTTTCTTAATAATTATATTATTTAATTTAATATATTATTATTTTTTTGAATTGTTTTATTAAAGTAAAAGAAAACAAAAATTTAAAAGAAAACGGAAACAAGTGCCCATTTTTTGCAAGTGTTAATTTTTCACACGCCAAAAGATGTGTTTCAAAAAAATTAAAAATATTACTTTTTTCTTACAAGATTTTTAAAAATTTGTTTTTGTTCAACACAATCAATAGGTAGCTTCATAATAATGTAGTTTTTTTTACAGTTTCTCTTTTCATTTAAATTTGGTCTATTTAAAAAAATAAAATTTAGTCCAAAATTTAAAAATATGTACCTACATATGTAAATAGAGCTGCTTACTTCCGAAACACAATGTGTAATTATTATTCTTTTAACTAAATAAAATAATTTATTATTCTTATTACCTCTATTTTATATATTATAATATATATAAATTTTATATATTTAATGAGAAGATACTACAATGAGATACTTCCTGTGTGGATCCTGTGTGTCTGTGTGTGTGTGTGAGAGAGAGAGGGAGGTGTGGGATATTTATTTTATATCATCCCTTCTACCTAGTTGCTTAGACAGCATTCATACTAAAAAGGGGAGAGAACAATAGTGAAGAAAAAAAGTTTTTATAAATATCGCATTTTTAATTCATCGTTTAATATGTAATTTAAAAGAAAATCAGGAAGGTACCTAAGATAATTTGTATTTATTATATACTTACTTTGCCTTGTTGGTCTTAAAGCTAACTTGCAGCACTCGATTGCCCATGGTGTAGCCATTGAGTGCTCGGATTGCCATAGCTGCCTCATCATAGTTTGTCATCGATACAAATCCGTATCCTTTGCATTGATTTGTTGTGGGATCTTTGACGATTTTGACACTTTGTACAGCTCCGAAGGGTCCAAACAATTGCCACAAAGCACTCTCTTCGCTTTCGGGTGCGAGATTGTAGATGAAAATGGGATACGCCCCACCGGGTCCGGTGGCGAGTGTGGTGGCTGCGGCCGCAGCTGCTGCACCCAAACCATTTGGAATCATAACATCAAGCATATCACCGGCCATGGGTGAGAAGCGAGCTAATCCCTTGTTGACCGGAGTGTGCATTGCACCCCCAATACGACGCACCAGTTGTGGATTCAAAAAGGCCGGGATTTGAGGCTGAATGATTTTGCTTGTACTGCCGGGAGTATTTGAGAATTTCACAACAATTGGATCTGTGCAATTTTTGGGGGTGGTTCCGTTGAGGGCGATAATAGCGCGGGTGGCTTCTTCCCGTTTATCAAAACGTATGAATCCAACACCCTTTGTTTGATTATCGCTGCCGGCATTTTGTAAAATTCGTGATGTAATTATCGTTCCAAAGGGTGAGAAGACGCCTTCCAACTCAGGTTGGGTCATTGATTTGGGCAGGCCAGAGACATAGAGATTTGCTCCTTTGATAGCATCAGAGCTGGGACGAGCAAAAGATACTTTTATCGTCTTGTTTTGCAATCTCAGCCCATTGAGGACATTTACAGCCTGTTCGGCATCCTGCGCACGCAAGTAATTCACGAATCCATATCCCAAACTTTGTCCTTTCGGAGAGTTTTGTGGATTAAGTGGATCGATAAATGCCTGGGATTTATCGCGAATCAATTTTACGCTCTCAATCTCACCGATGCTGGAAAATAGTGCGCGAATCTCATCTTCGGTCATTGTTTGGGGCAAATAGTTGACTATCAAATTTGTCCTGGTTTCGCTTGATTCCATTTTACCATTCTGACTTAGTGGCGATTTGGGTTGTTGGAGTTGTTGCGTGACTGCAGCGGCGGCAGCAGCAACTGCCTGCTGGTTCTGTTGTTGCTGGACTTGCATTATGACCTGCTGGACTTGCTGCTGCTGTTGTTGTTGCATTTGCTGTTGAAGCTGAATTTGCTGAGCTTGAGTAGCGGCTTGCTGATTTGCTCCTTGAATTATTGCCTGCGCTTCAACACCAGGAGCGTTTGTCATCATGAAAGCGGTTGGGTATAGATACTTTTGTCAAATTAGAAAAAGAAGTATATAGGTGGTGGTAGATGTGTGTTTGTTCCTTTTTAGATGGCACACACACAACACTCACATATATATATATATATATTTTAGTGGTGGTTTTTAGTTATTTTGTTGAGTTTTATATGGTTGTAGCTGCAGTAGTAGTGGTGGAAAACTATACACAAAAAACGCGAGACAGCAAACTAACTTAACAGGGAAAGACAGAAAGAGACGAAACAAATGATGGCTGCCGATCAATTTATTGATTTTTCCTTTTCTTTTAATTCTCCCAAGCGAACATACAAGCTAGAGATACACAATTTTTCTTCTTTTTTTTTATAGAAAAAAATTTTATATCAAAGTTGCACAATGCAATTAATTAACTTTTTTAACTCGTTAGAAAGATTTTTTTCGGCGTTTTCTCTATTTCAAGCTAAAGTTGCTCACAAAAATTGAATAATAAGCGACGAGATTTTTTTCTTCTTCGCACTTTAGGTAATGAGTATAGATGGGTAGTATCTTTTTTTTTTTATTTCAATTTGTAGGAAGATATTTTTTAACTTTTGTTATAATTGATTGGAAACTGCACTTGTTTATTATTTTTTTAATAATTTACTATATAATGAATAAAAAGATTAACAAATTAACATTAAAATTATTTTGGAACTCAACTCGCAGACAACATTACACTATGAAGTTTTCCACACGAATGAGACTTTCCGCAAGAGCGAAGGTATATCACACGACACAGGCGCGGATATAGCATTTTCTTCTAAAGGGGGGTGGTTGTTTTTTTTTTATTATTTTGTATCAGGGAAACCATCGTGATGGTTTATTATGATAAAAAAGGGGAAGTTGACTTTGGTTAAGCTTTGATAATTTATTCAGATTTATTCAGACGTCGATGGAAGGTGTAGGATTTGCATATTTTTGTTTTGATGTTAAAAAATTCCTACCCTTTTTTAATTGAATAGATATGATTCTTGGCAAAGTTCTTCACAAATAAAAATCTGTGGTTTGGTAAATAAGGTGGCCCTTAAACGAGCAATATCCTTCCTCATAGTAGGTATGTACTTAAAACGAAACATCAGAAGGTAACATTACTTTAACTTGCCTATGTACATACCTACTATGCGGGCGCTCTAATTTAAGCTTATCATTTATCACTTATCAGTGGTGCGTTCTTTTATGTTACTCTAGTTAACTATGGTTAATGTGTCAAAAAGAAGAGTTGCAATGTCATAGTTAAAAAAGTTACTCTGAGTTACTTTTCATTTAGGAACGACCAAAGTTAGAAATGGTTGATCTGTCAAACAAAATGGATGAAAAAAAAATCGAAATAGATTTGGAATTAAAAATCAAGAACAAATTGTGATTCCATGAGATTTATTGAAAAGAACTTTTATTAGCACTTTGAAAATACATATTTCTTTCAAATTAAATTTCATTTTACATCATTCAAGCACAAAATGGAATATTTTAGCAAAATATTTGCAATTATTTGCAATTTTTTTTTTTCATTCACTACTAGCACAAATTTCTTTATTATAAATTGATCAAATCGCATTAAAAATGTCGCAAAAGGTAAAAAACTATTTCAAAACTCACTATCGACGATTAAATCAATTAAATTAAAAATATTTATTACAAAAATGAAATCAATTCCAAACCGAACGATCGAGAAGCAAACAAAAAATAAATCAAAATGAAAACATTGTGATTTCAGCTGCTTTTGACAGATTAACCCTTTCAACTCATATCAAGGAGATGAGTTGGAAAAAGTTACTCAAAGTTACTCTTTGACACTTTAACTTTGAATTTAGGAACGACTCAATGACGTCATAGAGTTAAATAAAGTAACTTTTTTGAATTAAAGGAACGATGAAAGTTAACTATAGTTAACTATAGTTAACTATGGTTAGAAAAAGAACGTACCACAGATCAGCTTGATACCCTGATGTTAAATTAAATGTAGTCCGTTCAATAATGCAATTAATGCATACCTACCTAAATATTTCTAATTTTTTTTTGTTGATTTACGGGCTATCATAAAAATTAAGGTAAGTCTTTTTAAGGGAGAGGAGGCAGCATTGATCACCTCAAATATTGGCAGTTAAACTGTTAAAGGAAGTATATTATTTGGAATTGGTCAGCCTTGAAAAGTATATTTTAGCTCGGGAAACTTGGTGAAAATTTCACGTTACCAAACAGGCATATTGGAAAACATTACGGAAGTAACAACAGCCATTGCATTTTGCATTACGGGGGTTTACATGGAACAACATCCTGTCCAACATTGTTTGACAACCATCGATATTTGATCATTTAATGGCAAAACCAATCATGTTGTCCAACTTTGTTGTATGGTTTTCAAAATGTTTTGAAAAGTTATTCCGTTTCCATCAAGCAATGTTGTTCCATGTTAACCTCCATATTGACATGTATCTACTTGTATTGGATGAGCTGGGGCCCAATTCCGCAAGCGTGAATGATTTTTCGTGTACACATTCTATTCAAGCCGAAAAACACAGAAAAATTGACTATTGTGGAATTGGGCCCCTGTAAATATTGTAAATTTTGTGGAAAGGTGTCCTTTTGTTCAAGAAAGTTCGTGAGATTAACGCTTCCCTGTAATAATACCAAAACAATTTGAGCTGACATTTTGCAATTGTGGTTTTTGATTTGTTTATTTTATTTCGGTTGTGAAAATTATGCTCAAGACAAGATGGTAATAATTTTTAATAGAAAAAGGAGCTGCTTTAAATGAATCGTTTAGTTCTTGAAGCTTATATTTCTCTACGAAAAGTGGATCAAAGGATGCAAATTTTCTAGAATAATGGGAAATGGGATGGACACTATATATTACATAAATACATTGGCAAAAAAAAAAAAAAAAACAATTTGAAATCGTATTGCATTCGCAACGAAAAAAAATCAATTGTTAGATTTAAATCTGAATTTACCAATGGAAAATCCCATTAGTGACTGGGACAGCACTATTCATAAAAAACGCTTATTCTACCTTTATTCCAAGATTTTATTAATCCATTGAATAAGAGTTAAGCCACAGGTTAAAATTTCTCATTAAAAAGAAATTTATGTTCGTGGAATAGTAAAGTGACGTTTGCTGTACGAGGCCTGTTAAGTATCTTGAAATTTGTACCAAGTTTCAGAAGCTTAGGTTTTTTTCCGTATGGGTTTTGATTTTTAAAAATGTCAAGTTACCAAACATACCGAAGAATTTTCTTTTTTATGTCTATCTAAATTCTTATCAGATATTATGGAAAATTTAATAAAAAAAAAGGAAAAGAAGCGAGAGTTGGAGCACCAACGATAAAGTAAGTTCATAAAAATTAACCAATCCATTTATTAATAACCTTTTGCTTTATATTCTTCAGAACCTAATGAAATCATTGGGCATTGAAATAAAATATTATTGAAAATGTAAATCTTTTGATACCAACGTCAATAAAAAAAAAGAGTGCTGCTTATTCCTTCGCTAAACCATCTGCTTCGGTAGTTAAGCATAGTAAACGTCACATAGCAGACATTTTGTTTTATTAGTAACATTTTGCACTTAATCCGTGGCATAAGGCTAACCTTTCTCTATTCCGCGTTTTTTAATTTGGCTGCTATAAATTAATCAACCCGATTCTTTACCTGTCCCAGTTTAATGTCACTTTTCCAAAATCGTAAATATTCATGTCTGAACTTCTGTAAGCTCGGAGTAAACTCAATCTCGCTCAATTCTGAGCTCCTGAACTGTAAAATAAGTATCTCCTGTTTATATTGCTTTCGGGTGCACGTCAAAATACTCGGCTGAGTCCAATTTCAACTCGTCATACAAACCTAAAGTTCAATGCAGATGAATAACTTTTGATCAAAAAAGTTAGAAAACGGAAAAAGATATAAAAATATACAGTAAAGTGCAATATAAAATCAAGAAATCCAAACACTTTCTGTGAAATTTGAAGTATTATGTATATGTAAGTTAAAAACTGATGAGCTTGGTTACCGTTGTTAGCCACTTGGTGAATTGTTCTAAATTAATCTAATGCCTGCATAATAAATATCTCATATAATTCATCGTAGGGGTATTTAACTACCCCAATTAATGTATTCTGATATGGGCCTGACCCCTGAACCAACAATAGTTTAATTGCGCAAGTGTGGGTATATGAGGGGAAGAAGACGTTTATGACGCTTTGTTCACATTCTAGTGTGTTCCTATATGTTTCATTTCCGTAGTTGTTTTTTTTTTTGCTACTTTTGCTTTATGTAGTGGTGGTGGTGGCTGGTTGATGGTGCGGTGGTTCATTGAGAAAAAAAAATGGGCAAGAAACAAGAACAAAATAAAAATATGTACCTATGTAGATACTGTTGTTTTTATTTTTTTATTTACACAGCGTACACTGCAGAATAGCATACGATTTGCAAAAAAAATATACAAACAATCGTCAGTCAGTCTGTTTTCTACTTATCGTGTCTGTTAACTTTAAGGTGTATTTTAGTAGATTAGCTCACAACGTAAACGCGATGTATGTAGTTGAATGGTGTTTAGGAAAAACTCTTAGGCAACCCATCCATTGAAATGTTTATTTATTTTATTTCTTTAAAGAATATACAGGGTGTCCCGGACCTGAGTGGAAGTATTTCAGGGGGTGGTTCTTTGGGTTATTCTAAGAAAAAAATTGTAGGGGGGGAAAGTTGTATCTCCCCTCCCTGAGGCAGGGAGGGGCAGTTTCTGAAACATTGACTTTAAATGCAAAAAAAAAACATTACAAATCAAAGGAAACACATTTAATAATGTGCTATAATTTTTTTGAAAGCTAATACTCCATTCTTGTATTTGGTTTTTAAATCAAGTTGTTTAAGCGAATAGTTTTTGAAAAATTAAATTTCAAAGTCAAAATTTAGAAAAAAAAATTCAATTTTTTTTTCTTAAGTCGATATTTTTCAAAATTTTACGTAATTAAGGGCATTTTTTGTGTTCAATATTCAATGCCCTCATTATTTTTTAGTCCATTAACGAAAACCAAATGTAAAAATCTTTCTTAGTTTTTGAGAAATTAAGAAAAAACAAAAGGTACTTTTCCCGAATAAGCCCGAAAAAATGAATTTATTCATGAATTATCCATAATTTAACCCTTTTTCGGGCTTTTTTGGTAAAAGTACCTTTTGTTTTTTCTTAATTTCTCAAAAACTAAGAGAGATTCTTACATTTGGTTTTCGGTAATGGACTAAAAAATAATGAAGACATTGAATATTGAACACAAAAAATGCCCTTAATTACGTAAAATTTTGAAAAATATCGACTTAAGAAAAAAAAATTGCAATTTTTTTTCTAAATTTTGACTTTGAAATTTCATTTCTCAAAAACTATTCGCTCAAACAACTTTATTTAAAAACCAAATACAAAAGAGGAGTATTAGCTTTCAAAAAAATTATAGCAAATTATTAAATGTGTTTCCCTTGATTTTTAATGTTTTTTTTTGCATTTGAAGTCAATGTTTCAGAAACTGCCCCTCCCTGCCTCAGGGAGGGGAGATACAACTTTCCCCCCATACAATTTTTTTCTTAGAATAACCCAAAGAACCACCCCCTGAAATACTTCCACTCAGGTCCGGGACACCCTGTATATTGAAGATAGGTAGGCAGGGGAGGGTGGGTGTATTCGAGACATTTTCTTTAGAAAATAGGGGGGGGGGGGGGGGTTAAAGGTGGTAAAATTATTTTTTTCTCGAAAACTACCTATAGTCAAGTAAATCTACGGTTTAACCCCGGACAAATTGTAAAAAAAAGAAAATTTTGTGCGAAAATACTCAGACTCAGGTAGGTACTTAAAGTGCCTCTAAACTATCCCAAAAAGTATTAACACATGTCTGAATAAAGTGGGAAGAAATTTCATACGACTGCCAAATTTGTGTGATGTAACTGACTTTCATATTTTCTTCCACACTTGCATCAAAAATCAGTTTCACCATAACCACAAACGCCCAAGTGGGATAGAAAGTGTGATGGTAAAAAACTTAATTTAAAAAAACATCAAAGAATGGATTTTTGGCTTTACAAAAAATTATAGCATAATATTGTACGTAATGCCATTGGGTTTTAATATGGGTTTAAAAATTAAGTTAAAATTTTTTATCACAAAGTTGGTTCAGATCTTTGTTTATATCTTGAAAAATAAAAGTCCCATTTGGTCTTATGCGTTTGACTAAAAACTGACTAAAGCATTTAATTTTAAAGACAATAAAGTACTTAGTAACATAAAATGTTGAAAAAAATCAGTTTGAACAGTTTGTTTTTAATTATGTTTTCAAAATTTTGAGTTTGAAGGTTAATTTTTCAAAAACTATGCTCTTAAACAACTTAATTTAAAAATAAAATTAAGGAATGTATTTCTGGCTTTACCTATAGAATGATATTATAAGTGTTGCCATTGTTTTTTAATATGTTTTTTTTTTCTAATTTAAGTGAATTTTTTGTAAATTGCCCCTCCCACTCAAACGGGGGGCAGTAAGACCCCCTTTAAAATGACTTCTTTCTTTTTTCGGTACAACCTACATTCTCTCATCATTAATTGTATCGTATGCAAAACGCCTTGCACACGCATAAATGCATTAAAATTTAAACCATTTCCCAGTGGTGGACTGTAGCTAATTTTGGATATATGTTTTGGTATGTGTCATTGAACCTAACTGCAAATGAATTTCTTTTGTTACAATTTGTCCGGGGTTCGCGCTATATTTTCCGTAGATTTACCTGACTACTACATATGTATCAGTTTTGTTTTTTAATGTGAGCTACAAATTGTAGCTTTTATTATTCTACACAAAAAAGATTTACATACTTTGTTCCCACAATCAATAGATTCAAAGAAAATCATTAAGGGTATTCATGCAACAGCGTAAAGTCGTCGTAAACATAGTAAAGTTTTAAACTTCGTAAATCAAATTGTGACAGAATTGCGAAGTTTTAAACTTTACCACGTTTACGACGACTTTACGCTGTTGTATGAATACCCTCATTATTTTTTTTTTTTTTTGAAACATTTACATTTGTTGAGATATTTACAAAAAACTGTTAGGTATTTGTCCCTTTTATAGGTACCTAGTACAAAATCAAAAGTGTAACCATGACACGCTATTGCTTGAAGATTAAAAAATCTACATACATACATAGTTTGATAAAGAGCTCATTTTTTAGATAATTTTAGTGTCTAAATGTTATTTTCTCAGCATTTTGTTGTAAAGGGAAATTCAATCAAGTTGTTGGGTAAAAACCAGATCACTTTTTTTTTAAGATTGCGGCCTTTCCCTTACCCCGGGTACCCCAAAAACTTGGTTTTGTAAGTGGTAAGTAGGTAGCCAAACCCAAATCGTACAGAAAAATTTTCCCATCGATAATTGAAATTTTAATACATTTTTTACCAAAATTCAGCTTTTTCGGAATTTTTTTCGAAGTTTTGCCATTTTTTTGTCTTATTTTCCTGGGATACTGCTTAATTTAGAGCTGATTCTTCAATCATCAGTTTAATTAACAGAGGAATAAATGGATACTACCTATAGCAACAGGAACAAATTTTTGCTTCATCTGAAGAGTAAGTTCTATCTGAAGTTAAACTGACTGTTGAAAAATCGGCTCCTAATCAAATAAATCGGTTTGGAAAAAAATAAATTAGACTTAAAGTCAGACACAAAATTAATTGCATGCTGTAAGTGCCAACAAATTGTTTCTATGGTTTCACCATTGATATATTATTTATTTTATGATACCTATGCACGAACCATTCTGAAGGAAACTACCTATAATAATATTTTAGTCTTACGTCTTACGACAATTCCTTGTCGTAAGACGTAAGTGCTCCAGGGTAGAGTCGCCTAATTTTGAACTCTCCCAGTAGTCGAACACGTAACACGTAGTACCTCGTTGCATAATGGTTAGTGCGTTGAAGCCTGTTTAGATTGGGAAAATTGAGCCCGGACTTGCGAGTTTCATCGTGTCTACATTAGAAAATTTGAGGCGCCTCAAAACACATAGAAACAACAACAACTTCAATGTTTTGCGCATTGAAACAACAACAAATGAGTCAGATGTTTATGTTTTCTTCTTGCCTTACCACATCCCTGACCGCCCACTTCTCTTGTCCAGAAACCGCCGTGAGACCGGTCTCAGCCTTCCTAATCTGCGTCTTGGACTGTCATGCCGAAGGTGTGGTTTCGATTCCCAGCCGTGCCACCTTAAAACAAAAATGTTTTATCTTCTTGCCTCTTGTGAGTAACTGACAAATCCTTCAAGAGTATCTGTTGTAATTAATAAGTGCTTCGCATCTAGCCGTTCGAACTCGTGGCAAAAACCAAAAAATGTCTGTCCGACCAATGGTATCGTATAGGGGACAGTTCTAGCCTTCATTTGATACCCCATTTATATAAGTAGCTTGTATTCTAGGTACATTTAAGGGAAAATGCAACCTGAAAAGTGCATTTTCCAACCATTGTGACCAGATAAAGCTTGTCCGACCAGCAGCTTTGTAAATGTTTGGACTAAAGCTATCGGTTGGCATCCAATTTTTGCGTGGCCGCGATGAGATAGGTAATCTTACGGTGGGCTCCCCGACTATAAGATTCGATTTAATACACAAAATTATAAAATAGAAAATTTTTCCTCTCGGCTTACAATGCTAAGTTAGCACCAACTTTTACAAATAAGTGAAAATATTTGTCGCCTTTTGCTCGTCACTGTATATAGAGGCACCTATATAAGCAATCGATTGTTACTTTACTTGCTTACTTAAGGTGTCACTACAGTCCGGGGTGGATCCGGGCCTCAACTAACGAGCTTCTTCCAGCCGGCTCGGTTTCTAGCTAGCTGTCTCCAGTTTCGCACGCCAAGTTGGTTGAGGTCCTCTTTTCACTTGCATGCGCCACATTTACGCTGTCCACCTCTACGGAGCATTGATGTCCATTCGCTCTAGGTGACCCAGCCACTCAGTCGTAGGCTTTTCACTTTTATGGCTAGGTTATTGTCGCTGTACAGTTTGTTGTTGTATCTTCTTCTCCATTCCCCATCTATGCAGACGGGATCAAAATCACCCGGAGAATTTTCCTCTCAAAACAGCCTCGTTCTCATCCACCGTTTATAGCGTCCATGCCTCTGTACCATACATCAGGACCGGGATGATAAGCGTCTTATACAGGGACAGTTTAGTTGCTCGAGAGAGCGCTTTGCTTCACAATTGCCTTCTTCGCCCAAAAGAAACAAAGATTGGCAAGAGTAATTCTTCGTTTGATCTCAGCACTGGTATCGTTCGCTGAGTTTATAGCGGATCCTAGGTAGACAAAGTCTCTGACCACCTCGAAATTATATAGCTGTCTATAGTGACGTTCTGTTCAAGACGTCGTCGGTGTTGGGTGTCATTTTTTGTTGACAGCATATATTTCGTTTTTCTTTCATTCACCGTTAAACCCATCTTCTTGGCTTCCTTCTCAATACTCACAAAAGCACCACTGGCATCACGCTTTGTTTGTCTGATTATGTCAATGAACTTTAGAAAGATTATGCCTTTAGTGTTGACGTGAGAGTTTTGCACTATTCTTTCAAGAACGATGTTGAAGAAATCGCATGACAACGCGTCGTCGCCTTGCCTAAAACCTTTTTTGACATCAAAGGTGTCGGTGAGGTCTTTGCCGACCTTGATGGAGCAGCGTGCATTCTCCATCGTCATCCTGTACAAACGGACGAGTTTGGCAAGGATGCCAAAACTAGACATTGCTCTACGCGGCCTTGAAATGGATGGAAAGGTAGTGGGTATCGATTTGAAACTCCTGGGTTTTCTCCAAGATCTGCTGTAGTACGAATATTTGGTCGATGGTGGACTTCCCTGGCCTAAAGCCACACTTATATGGACCTATCAGGTTGTTGACGAATGGCTTCAGATTAAGAAGACTTATGCCTCTGTAGTTGGTGCAGTCCAGAGGATCGCCTTTCTTGAGGATCGGGAAAACAATGCTGGTGCATACTCCTATAACCAAATTCATCGCCAGTTACCTACCTATTAGATAAAACCGATACTTTTTTAACCAAACATTTTTTCAAAATATTTAATGTGGTCTAAGGGCACCACTACCGTCCTGAGAAAAGACAAGTTTTTACCAGCGAGGGCCTCACGAGTATTTGACAAGTTTTTCTTGTCTAGATTTCCCCTCTACCAAAGCCTCAAAAACTCGCCATTTTTCCAGGTGGGATCTATTCACCCAAATGGGCTAGTAATATATAGTTATCCTTGAACCACAAAATCAAGTTCATGTGATCCAGTCGTGCATTTTATTTAATTATGTGTTGCAATCGTATATAATCTAAGCTGTAACCTTATAAATTTTTTTAATATTTTTGAGCTTCATCTTCAAAGCATAAAATTGGCGAATAATCCTTAAATAACTAGGTATTGTAAATTTAACTTGACTTTTTAAGTTTTTAAAGCTCATGAAAGGGTCCCTTTTGAGAATTCCAATTCCGCATGGACCCAGTGGTAAACTTACTAATAAACGATCAATGTGCACGCAAGACGGAATACAAAACTTACCCCTATAGTGTATAGGTAGACTTTCACAAAAGATATCATTTTCAACAACTTTAACATGAATCTAGGGAAAACAATATAAAATAACATGAGGGTGTAAAAACCCCTCGCAAAGTAACATGTAAACTGCTTACACATGTGTGCCATGTATGGATTTATTCCTACAACAAAATAAAACATGCTTTCAACCCCTAGTTCCGGCTGTTTTATATATGCATGCGCATGCACTTGCGCAAATTTTCATTATAACCAGTGTTGCCTCAATAATATTATACAACCATGAATTGTACACTCTTAAATTACAAAATCAACCCCCAACCCTTGTCCACGCACGAGGACAAGACTCGTTGATACAAAAGTAAGTTTTACCCAATTTCGAAATCCCAGAAACTAGAGACTTACAGAAGTTGTCCGAACGGTCAACCTAGGTAGGATAAGAATAATAATAATTTAAATAAATGCACTGGTCGAGGGTTTAACTGCACAAAAAAAAAATCCTTTATAACAGCTGCCAGGGTTAAAAAACACGAAGTAGAGTTCCTATAATAATAATTGCTTGTTGTTACACTGTTCGATGAAGTCGTGGAGTTGTAAAAATTCTGTAGGGGAGGCTTATAACTGATAAAGATAGTAAGAAGAATATTAATACGTTACTTAATTAGCATATTTTGTAAACAAAAAAGGACTCCGAATTTTAAACAAACATTTTAAATATGCAATTTCTCTTTGGTTGGAGGCAGCCCGGCGGAGCTGGAAAACTTTAACCGAAATACATAATGTACATGTATGTATGTGTACATATAATGTAGGTATGTAGGTACCTACATTAATGTATGTAGGTACCTACATATTATATCTATTTTCTAAGGTATTATATTTCCCGGAAAAATGACTTTCATCATTACAAATATATAAGGAGTGGTCGCCCTTGGATCTAAAAAGGAAAGGGCATTGAACCTATTAGATAAACACAGAATCCTTCGTATCTGGTGTGTATATTGCTTGGGCAGGGTGTTGTTATTTTTCTCATACCTACCAAGATACGACGACTATAGCGGCACGATGAGTTTCAGTTTAGATACATATTTATTAATATGTTTGCCGGGATGTTGTATTCGATATGATTTTTCAAGGCGAATAATAGGTATGGGATGGGAGTAGTAAATGTATGCGTTTCTTAGTTAAATGTGGAAATAAGGAAAACGGATATTCACGTACTGGATAGGAACCGTTCACGGTTCACGGGGTTTAATATTTCATTAAAACTTTATTTCATGATAACTCCATACAAAAATTGTGATCACAATTCTTAAGGCAAAACATAAAAGGACATGCGAGGCTTCAAAAGCATGAACAAATAAGGTCTCCAAATTTACATAGAATAACATGCAAACAGAGCCAATAAAACATGTGAAAGTAAATGGCCCATATTAGTAAATAAAATACCCAACTGGGTCTTACGTACCTACTTCTACTTATTGCTTACGGTTGTAAGGATTTAGAAAGTCAAGCAACCAGCTTCACAGGTAGTCATTTTAGCAAAGTTTAATGAATACACAAATGTTTGTGTTTAGTATGCGTTCTATTTTAACCTGTACTAGTATAGTGCTTGGCATGTTTTAAAAAGTTACCTTTGCGAAGATATTTCTAAAAAGCAATTTGGGTGGGTGGGGCTTTTGACCAACTGTAAAGCTAGAACTAGAAATGCTCGGAGGGAACTTAAGTGGTTGGAACAAAACAAGCGAATACACGGAGAGCATAAAGGCTCTCCCAAACCAAGGCGAAACATTCGCCGACGACGCGAAATCATTCACAATAATACAAAATATGAAAGATAAACAATGCTAAACAACAACAAAAAACCGCCTTTGCGAATGATTCGCTATGATTTTGCGTTGGTTTGGGAGAGCCTTAAGGCTCCCCCAAACCAACGCGAAACATTCGCCGAAGACGCGAAATCATTCACAATAATACAAAATATGAAAGATACATAATGCTACACAACAACAAAAAATCGTCTTTGCGAATGATTCGCTACGAATTCGCTTTGGTTTGGGAGAGCCTTTAACCCTGTTCCTTGGTTTAGTCCCAAACAGTTTCAGACCGCCAGATTTGGTGCGGACCAGTACATTTTTTCAAGTGTGGAACGACTTCGGACTAAATCTGGCGGTTTCAAACTGTTTGAAAGTCGGCAAGGAACAAACCTCATATGACGCAACTGTAATTGCGGAGTGGAACGTTTCGTCAAATTTCGTTCAACTTTGCTTACGGAAGTGAGTAAAACTGACATTTGATGGTGAAATAGGAATGCCCAAAAAGGATATGTAGATGATAAGAACCAGTATGGGTGTGTTCCCCTTTTGAGTGACTGTACGGAAAGCTACGTTTCGTTGGTTTTTGACATTAGCTTCAGTGCCCTTCCGACCATTATAGTTCTACCTTAACATTTTTCGCGGCGCTCATTACAGTTTCCTATAAGAATACCTTTACAGCTTTCCGCTATTATTTTGAAAGTAAAAGGTAGAACTATAATAGTCGGAAGGGCACTGAAACTAATGTCAAAAACCAACGAAAAGTAGCTTTCCGTACTGTCAAAAGGGGAACACACCCATAATGGAATTATCATCTATCTCTTTTGACATTTGGCTCAGGAGCGCACCTCACTTCCGTAACCAAAGTTGAACGAAACTTGACGAAACCTTCCACTCCGCAATTATAGCCGCGTCATATCCATATGCTCTCCGTGTATACGCTTGTTTTCTACCGACCACTTAAATGCCCCTCCGAGCATTATAGTTCTAGCTTAAGGCTTTAATTACTGGACTATAGGTCTTAAGGCTATCCCACATCAACGCGAATTCATAACAATTTATAATAGGGGGTTTACATGGAACAACATTTTGTCAAACATTGTAGACAACCACTGACGACGTTTGATCATTTAAACGCAAAAACAACCATGCTGTCAACCCATAGTACACAAATCTAAGGTATTATACCGCGCAGGTTGTCAGTCGAAAATAAATAAAATGCACGACTGGATCGCACGTACTTGCTCTTATGTTCAAGTTGTGTGGGGCTTAAGAACTTTAAAAAATATTCAAGTAATTATAGAAGAAGTATAAAAAGCATTAAAATCGTTCTTTTAATTGTATAAACAGCCTGATAAATAACTTAGAGCTCAAAAAAAAATTATGTCATTTGATTACTTGAAAAAATATGAATATATGCAAAAAAAAATTTTAAATCGTTGGAGCCGTTTTCTTAAAAATTAATTTTTTATATATAAAATTTTTGTAACATTTTTCAAAGAAAAAATTGGTATGCCAATTTTGAGTATATATTAATATACATTTAAAACTGAAATTTCAAAACAATTCATCAACTCGTTTTTGAAATATTGAATTTTCAAAAAAAAATTTGAATCTTTTTTTAAAAATCCAAAGTTCATTTTTTCAAAAATTTTGGTATGCAGTATTATTTATATTCTAACAAAGCTTTTGTGCGAAAAAATTTATTGAAATCGGATAAATGGTTAATGAGAAAACCAAAAATAAAAAAAACCGTTATATGGCAGGTACCGTTAATAAATGTTTTTGGTGATTTTTTTTCCTACTAAAAGGTACATCATCGTTGGAGCCGTTTTTGAGATGAATAAGCTTTTCCTTAACGGTTGTATGGCAAGTACCGTTATTTTTTGAGATAAAAAAAACTTCAATTTCCCCTCTGGAGAGTTACAAAAAAACCTTAAGTTCAAAATTTGAAGAAAATCCCTTCAGTGGTTTAGGCTGTAGGTTGAGGTACGGACAGACAGGCAGACAGACAGACAGAATTGTGCCACCCACTTTTTTCGTGTTCTCTATCATCGTAATGTCATGTTTGATTGTTATCTCAAAATTTTTTTTCTGCACGAATCCAAAACTTGCCCTATAGTACCTATATCGCAAGTAAAAATGGCTATGAGCGTGAGGAAGAAAACACACGTAAAAACAACAACAAATTAAAATTTAAATTGTCAGAAATAAAAATGGCTGGGAGTGTGATGACTTAAATACACGTAAAAACAACAACAAATACTGACATTTGACACAAATTTTGATATGTGCGCAGAAGAAACAAAAATCAAAACTCTAATGATATTACCTTTAATATGTGTACTGTGCTGTCAACCTATGTTGTATGGTTTTCAACATATTTTGAAAGCTTCTTCCGATTCCATCAACCAATGTTGTCAACAATGTTGATTCATGTACATAAATCCCCCTAATAAGCCTAACAACGTACTTAATGGCTGACAATGGTTAAATTATTTCTGTTTGTTTTGCTTTCCAAAACTAAGAATTTCTATGAATTTTAGTATTTTATTTTCTTGTATGAGTTTTGGACGGTACTTGAACAGACCTCTGTTCGTGTACCCAAAACTGCCCATTTTAGTCCAAAGTTCTGCCAATTTCATTTTTTATATGAACTTTGACAGAACTTTTAACTAAAATGGGTAGAAATAAGCAGTTTTGGGAAGTACACGAACAGAGGTCTGTTCAAGATCAGTGGTCCGTTCCTTGTCTCTTAAATGTCAACAATTGTTAATGTATCAAAAAAATATATTGAAATGTCATTGCTAAGAGATTTGTTTGGTATTTGTTTCCAAGAAAATGTGTAAAACTTGTCAAACTTTAAAAAAGGGGACAATTATATCAGAGTTGGGGAAATTTTAAAAGCAATGAACCATAAACTGCACCACTTTTTGTTAGAAACGTCAATTTTGTGTATAAAAGGCGTTGCCACTTTGCCATGATTTCAATAGATTTAATGCACTTTTTTCGTAAAACAAATCTACTGCTTTTAAATCGAGTCTACTGGACTTTTATTTTTCGGAAAAGTAAATTATCATTCATCAAATTTAGTCCCCTTAAGCGGGCCATTCACGTTGAGACTGTCACACAGGCTGTCGATCGGACTATTGCAACGACTGTCGAAAGTACGCACACACGCTGCGAACCAGTTTAACGAACGGTGTGTCAAAAAATTCCTTTAATTAGTTTTTTTATTTATTACGTCTCCTAGAAACAAAATAAAAACGTGCGTATAGTTTGAAGATTATTCGCAGATTGAGTAGTTCGGTCGTAAGGACTGTTTCAAAAACTGCCATTCACTATATGACCATTCGGTCGTGTCCTAAGGTTCGTTGAAATTTTCAACGGACTTCCAACCTGTCGTTAGTCGCACGGTCCGATGTACAACAAGGACATTCACGATAGAACCTGTCGTATACGACGGACAGTCCTTACGACAGTTTTAACGTGAGTGGCCCGCTTTTATCAATTCTATTCTTACGTCTATTGACTTGCTTTGATAACAATCGTGACAGTATATGTAAAGCGGGCCATTCACGTTGAGACAGTCGCAAAGACTGTCGACAGGACTGTCGCAACTTCGGTCGAAAGTACGCACACACGTTGCGACCCGGTTCAACGGACGATATGCCGAAAAATTCTCAGAAAGCTGCTAGTCTTTATTTTTTTATTTATTTTGTCTCCTAGAAACAATGCTAAAATGGCATATAGTTTGACGATTGTTCATAGACTGAGTAGTTCGGTCGCCCGGACTGACTCAAAAACTGCCATTCACTATACGACATTTCAGTCGTGTCGAAAGGTTCGTTGAAATTTTCAACGGACTTCCGACCTGTTGTTAGTCGCTAGGTTCGATGTAGAACAAGGGCATTCACGGTAGAACACGTTGTATACGACTGAAGTCTGGCGGACCGTCCATACAACTGTTTTAACGTGAATGGCCCGCTTAATTAATTATACAGGGTGTCCCGGACCTGAGTGTAAGTATTTCAGGGGGTGGTTCTTTGGGTTATTTTAAGAAAAAAATTTTATGGGGGGAAAGTTGTATCTCCCCTCCCTGAGGCAGGGAGGGGCAGTTTCTGAAACATTGACTTCAAATGCAAAAAAAAAACATTAAAAATCAACGGAAACACATTTAATAATGTGCTATAATTTTTTTGAAAGCTAATACTCCATTCTTGTATTTGGTTTTTAAATCAAGTTGTTTAAGCGAATAGTTTTTGAAAAATTAAATTTCAAAGTCAAAATTTAGAAAAAAAATTCAATTTTTTTTTTTCTTAAGTCGATATTTTTCAAAATTTTACGTAATTAAGGGCATTTTTTGTGTTCAATATTCAATGCCCTTATTATTTTTTAGTCCATTAACGAAAACCAAATGTAAAAATCTTTCTTAGTTTTTGAGAAATTAAGAAAAAACAAAAGGTACTTTTCCCGAATAAGCCCGAAAAAATGAATTTATTCATGAATTATCCATAATTTAACCCTTTTTCGGGCTGTTTTGGTAAAAGTACCTTTTGTTTTTTCTTAATTTCACAAAAACTAAGAGAGATTTTTACATTTGGTTTTCGGTAATGGACTAAAAAATAATGAAGACATTGAATATTGAACACAAAAAATGCCCTTAATTACGTAAAATTTTTAAAAATATCGACTTAAGAAAAAAAAATTGCAATTTTTTTTCTAAATTTTGACTTTGAAATTTCATTTCTCAAAAACTATTCGTTCAAACAACTTTACTTAAAAGCCAAATACAAGAGAGGAGTATTAGCTTTCAAAAAAATTATAGCACATTATTAAATGTGTTTCCCTTGATTTTTAATGTTTTTTTTGCATTTGAAGTCAATGTTTCAGAAACTGCCCCTCCCTGCCTCAGGGAGGGGAGATACAACTTTCCCGCCATACAATTTTTTTCTTAGAATAACCCAAAGAACCACCCCCTGAAATACTTCCACTCAGGTCCGGGACACCCTGTATTATGCTTTTTTTTATTTCTTTTCTTCTATTTTGAAAATAAAAGTAAAAATTGGAATATGCAGATCTTCTGTTATTGCATAATTTTTTTGAAAATCTACTTCGGAAAATTTTCCGTTTAGTGGCAACGCTGTGACAGAAACTAACCACTACGATTTTTGACAGTATCTAGTTGTAACACTTCGTATTCACAGAAATTTGTGTAGCAGAAATTCGCAAGTTTATTATTAATTTGTTCTCTTATTGCGCTCTCTTGATGCAACTTTTTTGAGTTAACAAATAGGAATTTGTGAGAACGATCAATGTTGAAAATATTGTTGATCTGTCAAACTGCAAGGTTGGAAATAAATCGAAATGCATTAAGAACTAATAATCAAGAAAAAAAAACTATGAATTGCATTAAATTCATTGAAAATAAATACATATAATTTGAAATATAAATTTTTTTAACTTAAACTAACTATGAGCACAAATTTTTTAACAAAAATCACGGAGTTGATAGAATTCAATGTCGAAAAAAAAGTAAATTTATCTTAAACAATAGGGGTATTCACGATCCGATGTAACTGGTCTTGTATCATTGCAAAAGTGTAAAAGTGTAACACTTTCTTGCACTACAACAACAAAATATACTGAATGTCAAATTCTTACACTTTTACACTTTTGCTATACTCCAACCCTATTGTAAAAGAAAAATACACCATAGTAAAGTTTGCGCTTGTGTATTTGATAGCTCGCCAAATGTCATTCTTTTTGTCAGCTGATATTTATTTGTGACATTTTGTGAGTTTGCTACAGTGTAACTTTAGATAAGAGAAGTGCGTTCACGATCGATTGTAAAAATATAAAATCTTACAATTTTACTAGGCTTGTTGCACCAGATCGTGAATACCCCTAATAATTTAAAACTCAAAAACAACAATAAAATCAGTTAAATTGAAAACATATATTTACACAAATGCAAACAATTCCAAATCCAAACAAGTAAACCAAAGATAATCACAATACGAAAATATTGTTGTTTCAGCTGTTTTTGACAAATCAACACTTTCAATTCATGTCGAGGAGATGAGTTGGAAATTGTTACAATGTTTAACATTCTGACCCTTCAACATTGAGTTTAGCTACGATTTTATGACGTCATAATGTTATGCTACATTTCCACCTAACACTAATCTGAGATTTAATAAGATTTACCTCAAATCTTCTTTAAGTCTTGAAGATTTACCACACAAATATATTTCGTAAATCTTGATGATTAGAAATTAATCTTGTCAAATCTTCATAGGACAAATAATTATACAAATCAAACTAACCTATTCTTGTATGGCACTGAAGGATTCATTCACGGCTAAATTCAGTTCTTTACAAAGCAAACATTCTATTTCACTTCCTCTTCATAAGAAAAAATGAAACACTAGCCCTGTTTTTTAGTGCACTTTTATCTTCGCTTAGAAAAAAGTAGCATGTTAATTACAACAACAAACTGGTATAGTTCCGTATTGTTGTTGTATTTAACATGCTACTTTTTTCTAAGCGAAGATAAAAATGCACTAAAAAACAGGGCTACTATTTGCATTTTTAAATGTGCTGTCAAAGTAAATCTTTTTGTGCGGTGGACACCAAATAGATTTATTAAATCTGAACTAGAATTATGCTTAGTTTCCACCAAAGGTTTATCCCAATGACTCCAAAAAAGATTTAAAAAAGATTAACTTTGACACCACAGTTAAAAATGCAAATGGTGTTTCATTTTTTCTTATGAAGAAGAAGTGAGATAGAATGTTTCCTTTGTGAAGAACTGAATTCAACCATGAATGAATCCTTCAGCGCCATACAAGAATAGGTTAGTTTGATTTGTGAAAGTATTTGTCCTAGGAAGATTTGACAAGATTAATTTCTAATAGGCTTTTCACACCAAACCCCAAAACCGGTTTTCGGCGAACGCTTTTCAAAAACTCAAAAACCATTCACACTGAACATTATACGTTTTCGTTTGACATTCCAGTTTTTTTTAAACAAACCACGCACAATTTTCTTTATTTTTTTATTTTCTTCCATTTTTTGGAAATAAAAATGGTGATTTATTATATGTAGGTATATGTAAATAGGATCCATATGAGCAATTTGACTTACCACAAACAATTATTTATCAATTTTAAATAAATACATTTATTTTGAGATTTGAATTTTATATTTGATATGACCAGAATTTCGTCAGCTGTTTTCAATTTCTATTGAAAGCATCCCATCAGTTTCTTTTTTGACACTTCAATAGGCGCTGAACTTATTAAAAGGTATGTTTGCTTTGTTCATCTCTGAATTCCAACATGTTTTCGACTGGTTTTATATAAAACTTGTGTTTTACGAAAACCTGAAGCTACAAAAAATTTACGAGAAAACTTGTGTTTTCGATTAGGTTTTTCTCCAAAACCGGTGTGAAAAGGCTATAATTATTATCAAGATTTACGAAATATATTTGTATGGTAAATCTTCGAGATTTAAAGAAGATTTGAGGTAAATCTTATTAAATCTCAGATTAGCGTTAAGCTAAGTATACAGTTCTTTTGAGTAAAAAAAATCTACAAAAAATGTCCGTGGTGTATTTTTTTTTTTTATTCGTCGTCAGTTCACAGTTTCCAAAAAACAAAATCTCAACGAGACTGATATATGGAAAAGCAAACACAAATGCCAAACGCAATTTTTTTCGGAAAAAGAATGTCATTGACATTTGTACGAAAAAAATTCGTGGTGAATATAAAATTTGTTTTCTTTGGGTAGTTTACAGTTCAATACAAAAAATTTAAACGTCAAGAGATTTTTTTTCGCAAAAAGAGCTCCCATAAGAAATACATGTAGTTTTTCTTCGTCAAGGAACTGTATACTTAGCTTTTGGTGGAAATGTAGCATTATGCTATGTTTCCTGCATCTCTAAAAATGCAAATGGTGTTTCGTTTTTTCTTATGAAGAGGAAGTGAGATTGAAAGTTTCATTTGTGAAGAACTGAATTCAGCCATGAATGAATCCTTCAGCGCCATACAAGAAAAGGTTAGTTTGATTTGTTAAAGTATTGGTCCTAGGAAGATTTAACAAGATTAATTTCTAATCTTCAAGATTTACGAAATAAATTTGTATGGTAAATCTTCAAGATTTAAAGAAGATTTGAGGTAAATCTTATTAAATTTGATTAGCGTTAGGTGGAAATGTAGCATTACACGATGTTACAACTTTAAGCATGGTACACATTATCAAACCTGAGTGTCACGCATGTTGGATATCAAACCTGCGTGAAAAGTTTCGCGTACACACTTATCAGTTATGTTGGGCGTCAGGCAAAGAAATTCCACTACTCGCAGAAAATTATTTCTTTTAATTTTGAGGCTATTTCCGCCACGAATCGTATTGATTCCTTTTTTACATGACAAACACGAGCTTTTTCTTATTTTGTTTGCACTTTTTCCACTGATTCGCTATAAAAATTCTTGTTTTGTTCCGTGAATGACGGCTCATGAATGAAATTGTGTACCTACACATCATCGAGCAACCACCCAACAAACCGAGGGTTGTCACGCAGTATCAAAAAATTTTGTGAGCAGGCAGTTCTGAGTGTCAAACCATCATTCAGCGTGTACACATTGTCAGTTCGGTTTGATATCCAACATGGCTGACACTCAGGTTTGATAATGTGTACCACACTTTAGAATTTTAGAACGATGAGTGTTAACAATTGCTAATAGGCGTGTTTTATTATCATCGGGATCTGGATCTCGATTAACTTTTACACGTAATACAAAAACAAAATAATGGGAAATTTTCAAAATTGTTTTTGTAACACGTGTTAAAAGTTGATCCAGATCCAGATCCCGATGATAATAAAACACGCCTATTATATAGAAAAGGAGCGCACCACAGACGATTGCCAGATACCTGGCAATCACAGGTAGTGCGACAAATGGTCTGACAATGTTTTTTTCTAAAAATGATACGACTACCCGAAAAAAGTTATAGGTAAATAGTTCGTTGAAAGTTGGCAAATTATAAAGTCAATTTAATGAAACGTCACCATAAAATCATTAAAACCGTTATCTAACTAAAAAAAAAGCGAAAACGAGAATATTACATAGGTACTACTCTTACATAAAATATTGTCAGTCCTCGCGTACGCGTTCCAATGTTTATTCGCTATGCTATCTAGCTATCCCAAAAATTTTGAGAAAACTTGAGTTGTTGTTGCGTCAGCTGTTATCAGCTGTTTTTTAACAAGGGATTACAACAACACAAAGCTATCCGGATAACTGAGAATAACCAGCGGAACGTGCCCAGTAACCCATGCTTTTTGTCTGCGGTCGTGACTGTTTGATATCCTGTAGTGTATACATACATACATACATACCTTTTTTCAATTAATGTTGCACATGGACTTGCAGGTCACTGCCATGAAAACAAGTAGTTAATGAGGACACCGCACCATATATGATATGGAAGAAATAAAACAATTTTGATTTGAGGGGATGAAAATTACACCAAACAAAAGGAATTCAATATTTTAATTATTAATATCATATCTTTTGTTTTAAATTTGGCAAAATCTAAATAATCATAGGGCATAATATGAGAATATAATGCGAACACGGGGTTGGATATTACCAACTTCCTGCTATCCAAAAAAGCAATTCCCTATTTCCCGTTTTTTTTCTCTTTGCATTTTTTTTTTAAATCCTTTGACTTGAACAAATTTATGGACATAGATAAAGCGAATTCAAACAAATTTCCCTGTTTTTAATATCATAATTCACATGCAAAAAAAAATAATACAAAAAAAAGACTTGCCTCCCTTTAAGTTAGTCTCACTTACAGTTCCAGCGATCGAATAATGTGGTACACAGCTGCTGCGAGGATTAATTAATAAATCATGTATAACTACAATGGCTGTAAAAAAAGAGAACCTTAATTTTCTAATCTTGTAGCTTGTATATACATATTTTGTACCTATTAGGGGATACACGGGCATCAGGCCCTTCATAGGTACGCATGCAATAATTTCGTTTTTTTTTTTACTTAAACTCACAACATACACAGGTTTTAGGGATGAAACTCTCTCCGAAATGATTGAAAACACGAAAGCCGAAAACTTCTGAACGGTATATAGTAAAAGTTCAAGTTGAACGAAAATATTTAATACTTTTCAACTGGTATAAGGTATACATGATGACCAGCTCCATTTCGGAACTTGAAGTGACTAGTGACTATATAAGATGTGTTTTTATCATCGGGATCTGTATCTGGATTAACTTTTAACACGTGTTACAAAAACAATTTTGAAAATTTCCCATTATTTTGTTTTTGTATTACGTGTATCAATATCCAGATCCCGATGATGATAAAACACTCCATTTGTTCCCTTCACGAATTTCAAGACAAAGATATGTCAACATTTCAAAGAATGTCGGCAGAGGTTCATCATCATCATCATCATCATCATCGTGTCCTGTAACACCGGCTGGGGCATAGGGCGTCAACAAAACGTCTCCATCCTTTACGGTCTGCTGCAAGGTACTTTAGCTTTGGCCACGTCTTTCTCTGGGATTCTGCTTCCGCTAAGACAGTTGATTTCCATGTTGTTCTTGGTATTCCCATCCGCCGTCACCCTGAGGATTCCATTCATCGTTGATTTCCTCAGTGTGTGACCAATCAAACGCCATTTACGCTTTCTTATGTCGACGTCCAGCCGCTCTTGACTTGTCCTGCGCCATAATTCCTTATTTGATATTATTTGTGGCCAGCGAATGTTTAGGATGTGGCGAAGACAGCGATTCACAAAAGCCTGCAATCTCTTCGAAATGATAGACGTGACTTTCCAGGTTTCACAAGCATATAACAGCACCGATTTGACATTGGATTCGAAGAATCTCAACTTAGTGCGTAGGGAGATTTAACTTGATTTCCAGATTGGGGATAGAGTACTGAAGGCAGCACGAGCTTTATTTATTCTACTTTTAACGTCCAGATCCGTACCACCGTTTGCAGAAACAATACTGCCAAGGTAGTTTAACTGTTCCACTACTTCAACTGGCGTCTCCTGTAGAAAAATACGCTGTTGTGTGGAGCGGCCTGTGAGCATTATGTTTGTCTTTTTGCTGTTTGTTCTTAGATCACTCGACTCTCCCTTCACTTGCAGTGTTTGGCACATCCCGTTCAGCCCACTGATGCTATTTGCCAGTAGACATATGTCATCGGCATAGTCTAAATGACTGAGCCTTTCGAACGGTCTCCATTGAATGCCCTGTCGCTCAGCTGTACCAACACTGGCCGTCAATACGTCGTCCATCGCCAGCAGGAAGAGAATTGTCGATAGAACATCCCCTTGTCTCACACCCTGTTGCACTACGAAGGAGTCGGATAGCTGCCCATTGTGCAAAACAAGACACCTTGCGTTGTTGTAGGACTCTTTAATAATGGCAACAATTTTTGGTGGAATTCCTCTACCAAGCAATTATCTCCATATACATTCTCGGTTAACTCGATCAAAGGCCTTCTCAAAATCCACGAACATGAGGTAAGGCGGGGATTGAAATTCGATCGACTGCTCGAGGACGATACGCAGGGTGTTGATATGGTCGACACACGATCGACCAGTGCTGAAGCCAGCTTGATGCCTCTTGAGTGTAGACTCGATTCTATCCTTTATTCGCTCGAGACTGATGGTTGCCATTAGTTTTGGGAAAATGGACAAAACGGTGATACCACGCCAATTGTTGCAATTCTTTAGGTCACCTTTCTTTGGCAACTTAACAATCACACCATCCTTCCAGTCCCTGGGATAGCTCTCGTATTCCCAAATGCTTTGTATCAGCGGATGTAAAATACTAGCCGCTGTTACGGGACCGGCTTTCAGGAATTCAGCTGGTATTCCGTCCAGTCCAGCTGCCTTGTTATTTTGAGGAGATTTATTGATGTCTGGATTTCCGATTCTGACGGGGGTTCGATGTCAATACCCCTATAGGACCTGCACATCTCGTTTAGTTGGGGCACTTCAGCACTCTGCTCAACTGAATCCTCATTTAGCAGGGCACAAAAATGGTCCTTGCATCTACGAAGCTGAAAGCTGATCCTCAATTGATACCAAAAGTGTGCCATCCACATCCATTACAGGATGGTTGGTGTTGCTTTTTTTCCCGATAACATATTTGGCTATTTGGTACAATTCCCGGATATCCCCTCTTCTGACAGCGATTTCCGCATTATCTGCAAGTTCTTCTAACCTCACCCTCTTGTCACGTCTCACACAGGGCTAGACCATCTTATGTGCAATGCGGTACTCGCTTCGCAAATCAGCCTTTCGTTGAACATCTGCTTCGGCATTTATTTGGATTTTCAACGATTTGTGAAGTTCGATCTTATCCCAGGGATATCCAAGAGACTCTACGTCTCGTTCGCTTGGGTACAGTTTGGAATCCAGCCTCCATAAAACACTTTTAAATTCCCCCCACATCTCATCAAGTGTTGAATGCTGGATTCCGTTTAATGACGAGGCTCTGTCGTTAAGGGTGGTGACATAGTTTCGACATATGTTGGGGTCATTTAAAGCATTAGTAATGAATTCGTAGTTTGAGACTCATCAGAACCAAATGGTGGTCGCTTCCCATATCACACATAGACTTCTTCCATCGCTGCTGAATCATGATATGATCAATTTGGTTTTCGGTTTGACCATCCGGATGCACCCAGGTAATTTTGTTGCACGTCTTATGCTTAAATACAATTCCACCTATCACAAGACGATTCGCGTTAAAGTCGACAAGCAAGTCACCATTTTCATTCCGTGACCCCAAGCCATTTCTTCCCATCACGCGTTCCAGTCCGTAATTGTCTGAACCGACTTAGGCATTAAGATTAAGATCTCCCATAACTCATAGTTGTCGGCTCTCGGAACACTACTGTAAACCGAGTTAAGATGAGTGTAGAACGCGGTTTTGTCTTCCTCGGTCGCTTCATTTGTGGGGGCGTAGCACTGAATAATTGTGACGTTCCGAATTTTTGAACGAAACCTTGCAGTCATTATTCTCGCAGAAATGGGTGCCCAGGAGATCAAACTACGCCTCGCTTCTTCGTTCAACATAATTCCTACACCATGCAGTCTTTGGCCACTCTCTCTTTCATCTTCCCCGGCATTCTCGTCGGTCCAGTGTCTGATCTGTATTCAAATAAACTTAAAACATTTCACGCTCAACCTGCTCGTATCTACCATCGCTGTACAAGGATCGAACGTTCCATGCTCCGATTTTCGTACGTATGCGGTAGCCAAAAGTAACATTTGCGCTTCTTGAAAGACTTCTTCTATTTGTCAACGATTCATTTATTATTATGGCGTCTTGATTGACGCTCGTAAAGATGCCGCACCCCCAAATCCGATGTGCGGATTACTGCAACCGAAGCTACAGAAGGATTTTCTATAAAAAGATTAAGAGGTTCTGTTGCGTCTTCTGCTGCTGCTGAAGAAAGCAATTATTCTTATTAAATAAAACCAGAGTTATTATTAACAAATTATAATATTTAATTATTGAAAGTATTAAGGCTAAGAACAAGAACTTAACAAGAAGAAGGAATCAGAAATAAGATAATGATTTTAGCAAGCAAACCTTAGAAGAAGGAAACGCAAGTTAATCAGAAAACGAATAAGATATACATGTCATGTGTTATATACGTATAAGATAATTTTGACAGAATAATTGGCAGGTCTGCGTTCTGCGTTCAGGGGTGTAACAGGTTCATATATAATTTAAATTAGACTTAAATTTTGTACAATCTCCACCAGTCTCCCTTTTTACCCTAAGGTGATTTGTAGGTGAAAGGTGCATTTAAAAAACCACCCTCTCTGGCAAGTGTGCTTTATACTTCATACGCAATGAAAGTGTTCATAAGGTATATGTGTTTGCGGGTTTTGTGTATATACTATAGTATAGGTATACCTGCTATAATAGTTCTTGTGATATTGAATATAAAGTTCATTGATTTTTGCACAGAAGAGTTGTATGAATTGTACACAACCAAACTCAGAAAAATTAAAACGGTAGTTACATGAATATGTATAATAAGTTTATAAAATTTGATTTAAAAAGGCAAAACCAAAACGAAATTGGTTAAAGTGCGTACCTATAATGCTTGAAGTGTGCATGAAGTTTAATCACACTTTCATTGACATTGAAAAATTAAAATCCTGTAAAGATAGGCCAATAATTTGTAAATAAAACTGATTTTTATAAATTTTTCATTATTTTTATTAAATACGTTGAAATTTAACATAATTCACTTTCAGATGTGTTAAAATCCATAAAAGCTTTTGTAGTATTTGTAAATTATTATTCCTGTGATCGGTGTAGGAACTATGATGTATTAGTGGGTATTAGGATATAAAGTATCAAAGGTTAAAGCTTGCTAGTAGAACGAGAGCCCACAGCAGATTTTGAGTGTGAATGATACAAAAAAAGAAGTATAGGAGTTGACAGCTTGAGTAAAACTTATTCAAGAAATCAAGGTCTTGGCCGCCCACAACCGGGGCTTTAGTGATTAAATAGTTAATAGTGCATCGAAATCAAAATATGAATGCATTTCTCCCTAGATAATGATCACAGATCACAGAATCTGATGCCATTTGAGTCTAGTAAGCCCTGCCAGATCGTTTAAAAATTCAAAGTTAAAGCCTAGTACGCTGCTGATGCGAAACGAAAAATCCCATACAAAAATGACACAGCGAAATCATAAACTAAAAATTTAGTTCTACTTTTCGTTCTGCAGTTCGCTGTTCGATGAGCGAAATTGATAATTGTAGCAGATTATTTGGAGATGTCTACACTCTTTTTTCGCACTCAATTAATTACCCAGACCATTTATTGTGTGCGAAAAAATGACATTTGTGTTTTTTCTTGTTTATTTTTGTTGTTTCTTTCGTTACAGCATGGATGCTTGTGATTTTTTTGCATTTGCATTTGTTTTAATTTTTTGAATTTGTGCAATTGTCAATGAATATTTTTCCGCATCGTTTTCGTAAGCATTTCGTTGTCTTATTGGAGACCAACTAAAAATTTCGTTTCGCATCAGCAGCGTACTAGGCTTAAAGCGAAAAACGGGTTTTTAAAACGGTCTGGCAGGGTGAACTATACACACAAATGATTTCGGCTTCCGTGACTAGAGGAGCATTACCCAGGGAGGAGGGAAAACCAACTTTGGTAACCACAATTATTACTCTCGAAGTAATATTCATAGTTTGTTTTCGATGCAGTGTTTGATCACTAAATCCCCGATTATGGACCGCACGACTTTGATTTCTTGAATAAGTTTTACTCAAGCTTTCATCTCGAATATTTCTGACATTTGGTGAAATAGGAATGCCAAAACGAGATAGATGATAATTACTTTATGGGTGTGTTCCCCTTCTGACGATATGGAAAGCTACTTTTCGTTAGTTTTTGACATTAGCTTCAGTGCCCTTCCTACTATTATAGTTCTACCTTAAGTTTATAGATAGCTAGATTCAAAAAGTTGATACAAAGCTTCTGGATTTTCCTTTAATGTCTAATGAAGTATGTACAGGACTAACTAAAACAGATGCCCACAAAATTAAATGTTTCCCTGCTTTCTCTTAAAGTCGCGAAGTCGCCTAAGGCGATTAAAAGAACGTGGTGTACTGAGTGTTTTGTTTGTGTTGTACTTTGGGTTCAACTTGATCTCCTGTATTATATATAACTAAGCATCTAAGCTGCAAAATGCATTGTTCGATTGTATGTAAATACATATACCTACACATGCAAAGTTACTATAACCTACTTAATTATACCTCCCTATTCTCTGAAATAAAAAAAAATAATCATATCATATTGTCAACACTATTATACGCACAAAAAGAATGTAACCCTATAGAACTACCCTTATTCATGCGATCAAAATCGACCATTTCGAGGATCGCAAAGTTTCTACCCAAGAACTGAAAAAAAAATATATTTCCAGAGTTCCCCTGTTCAAATTCATATGTTATAAAATCCATAACTTTCTCTAAATGCATTGTCCTTTTAGCACGCGAGAGCTCATGAAAAGACAAAGAACGAGTTAGATTTTATAAAACCATAACAAAATGCATCACTGCATTTTAGGATATACCATCAGCCGCAGATGTTCGTTTGTTATGTTCCATGTGTAGGGAAAGAAATCAAATTTATAAGGGGATGATACTTAGCAGTTAAGCTAGGAATGCACCATACACAATTTAAAATAAAGATCGGAAGTTGAATGAACTTCTTTGTATACATTATAATATTAGGTTTGTTCGCTTACTTTCAAAAACTGTTAATTTCTACCAATTTCCGTCCAATTTAATTTTTTTTTTAACTTGGACTAAAATTGGTAGATGGCAAGTTTTGGGAAGTAAGCGAACAGAAGTATTTATTTTCTGTGTTTTGTTGAAGGGTGGCTACATTAATGAAAAAAGTCACAGGTACAATAACTTTAAAAAACAAATATGTGCCCTTTCACACGAGGAAATTGAGTTGCCAGCAACTTTTAGTTCCTAGGTAAGAAGGGCAGAAGGAAAGAGGGGCGAACAGAATCTCCCCGGTCGAGGATTTCAGGAGATTTTTTGACATTTCCTTTCACATGTAGGCTTAGGTGTGTTCAACCATTAGACTTTCAAAGGAAGTTTCAAAAATTGCCTGGAGATTTGTTTCCTTGTGTGAAAGGTACAAGAGATTTTTAAGGAGATTAATAGAAAACGTCAAAAAAATCTCCAGCAATTGTTTCTTCGTGTGAAAGGGGCTATGGGCCGTCAGAAGATCTGTCAAATTTAAGAATTCCGTACGTAATGAGCCATATTCTGTTGCTTTTCCTTAAGTTCACGAAAGCTTTCGAAACTGAACGAAAAGAGCAAAGTGGCTATTATGTACCTACATACTTGACCATACATCTACCTATTCGATCTGTTGCTCAGGATGACTTATTAAATTTGTAGGTCGCTTTTTGATTAGAAAACAACATCTTGTCAAAGTTTGCTTGATGAAAACGAAACAGGTTCTTAAATCATTTATTGGGGTTTACATGGATCAACATGGTTGGACAACATTGCTTGATGGAAACTGAAAAAGTTTTCAAAATATTTTGAAAACCATACAACAAAGTTGGACAACATGGTTGGTTTTGCGTTTTTGAAAACCACACAAGACACAACATTAGGTTGTTAATATGGTTCTTTTTGCGTTTAAATGATCAAATATCGATGGTTGTTAAGCTATGTTTTGCACGATGTTGTTCCAATAAGCCTGTTCGGTAGCATGAAACTTTCACAAAGTTTCCCAAACTTGGGTTTTTTCTCATATGGTTTCTGACAGCAAATTTGCAAGAAATTTCACGTTAACAAACAAATCTTATGTCAACAAAAGTTAACAAAATTATTTCAAATTTTCTTTCTTGCACACAAGCTTAGGATTATTGTATGCTGCCAGAGGTGAAGATGCGAGAAGAATTATTTGCGATTATTTTGTGAAGTGATGTCAAAATATTTTGCTCCTATAAGAACTTAAGGTAGAACTATATAATGGTCCATATGCCCAATCTACAAAAAAGGCGATCCTATGTCCTGCAAGAACTACAGAGGCATATCCCTGCTTAATGTTGCCTACAAGATCCTATCCAACGTACTATGTGAGCGTCTAAAACCTTTCTGCAACACTATGATCGGCACGTACCAGTGTGGCTTCAGGCCAGGCAGATCAACGATAGACCAAATCTTCACATTGAGGCAAATCCTGGAAAAGACCAACGAATTTCAAGTCGAGACCCACCACCTATTCATCGACTTCAAAGCCGCATATGATAGCATAAGTCGCCAAGAGCTTCTATTGGCGATGTCGGAACTCGGGATCCCGAAAAAACTGATCCAGCTATGCCGCATGACGTTACAAAATACGCGGTGCAACGTGCAAATGGGTAACAGCTCATCCGAGTTATTCCAGACGTGTACAGGGTTCAGACAAGGAGATGCGCTATCATGTGATTTCTTCAACCTAGTCCTGGAGCAGATAGTGCGCAAGAGTGGTGTTAACATGGAAGGCACTATCTTTAACAGGTCTTCTCAACTGCTTGGTTATGCGGACGACATCGACATCATCGGCTGTTCCAAGAGAGCTGTACTTGAAGCATTCACAGCTATTGATGAACAGGCGAAACGCGTTGGTCTTGAAGTGAATGAGGACAAAACAAAGTATATGCTATCAACAAACAAAGCCTCATCTGTCCATCGCCTAGGACAAAACGTCACTGTTGGTAGCAGTAATTTCGAGGTAGTCAAGGAGTTCACCTACCTCGGAACAAACATCAATCCCACGAACGACACCTTAGTGGAAATCCGACGAAGAATTACCCTAGCGAACCGCTGCTACTTCGGTTTGGCCAAACAAATGGGTTCAAAACTCCTTTCTCGAAAGACAAAGTGCACGCTATACAAAACTCTAATTTTACCAGTTCTACTCTACGGTGCCGAGTGCTGCACGATAAGTAAAAAAGGGGAATTGATCCTGGGCACTTTCGAGCGAAAAATTCTACGGCGGATATTTGGTCCTATATGCGAAGAGGGCGATTGGAGGAGAAGATTCAATCGTGAACTGTACGAGCTGTACCAAGATGTGGATGTAGTCCAAAGAGCCAAAACACGTCGACTACATTGGCTCGGCCACATCGAGCGAATGGACAACAACGCTCCAGCCAAGAAAATCTTCGAATCCCAGCCCCCAGGTTCGAGACGACCAGGAAGACCGAACCTCCGCTATAGGGACCAGGCGGTCACAGACGCAAGAGCGCTTGGTCTCGACGACTGGAGGGAGCGTGCGAGGGACCGCAACCGATGGAAGACCGCAATATCTCAGGCAGAGACCCTTCATGGATCGGGAGCCGGATAAGTAAGTAAGTAGTATATAATGGTCGGAAGGGCACTGAAGCTTATGTCAAAAATTAGCTTTGCGTACTGTCAAAAGGAGAACACCACCCATATACTGTACTTATCATCTATCTCTTTTTGGCATCCCAATTTCACCAAAATGTCAGTTTTACTTAAAGGTAGAACTATATAATAGTCGGAAGAGCATACTGAAGCTAATTGCCGCATTTTATTATCCTCATGATCTGATCCGGATCAATTTCTAAGACGTGGTTACAAAAACAACATGGGATTCTGCTTTGTATCTGGATCTATTTCAATGATTCAAAATTACTATTGTGAATATGTCTCAATAGTGCCAAGAAAAGAGGCAATAGACACTTGAAAAATAAACACACATAAGGCAAAAAGAGACGGGTATATAACTAAGATCCTGTCTGTTTTATTTATCATGATCTGATGCGGATCAGTGCCTACGTTCTGTAACTCTCGCATCGAAAAAACTGGTCGAGAAACGATGAAAACTGAAACAAAATGCATGAGTTTTGTTCCATTTTTCAACGTTTCTCGACTGGTTTTATCGATGCGAGAGTTACAGAACGTAGGTACAGATTATGGGGATAATTAAATGCGGCTTATGTCAAAACCAACGAAGAGTAGCTTTCGGTACCGTCAAAAGGGGAACACACACCTATAATGTAAATGTCATTATCTCTTTTTGGCATTCCTATTTCTCCAAATGTCAGTTTTAATTAAGCAAAGTTGAACGAAACTTGACGAAACCTTCCATTCCACAATAATAGCCACCTCATATGTTTTCCGTTTATTCGCTTATTGTTTTTTTCCGGCCACTTAAGTTCCCCTCCGAGTTCTAGCTTAAGTGAGGTGCGCTTGGGAGCGTACCTCACTTCCGTAAGCAAAGTTGAACAAAACTTGACGAAACGTTCCACTCAGCAATTATAGCGGCGCCATATGCTTCCCGTGTATTCGCTTGTTTTCTTCCGGTGCATAGCAGCCTAGCTCCGAGAATAGACAGAAGTGGAATAGCACGCAAACATAATATCTTCAATTTATAGACTCATGGCACAAACTTCAAGGGAAATCAAGAGATTGTGGCCACCGAGATCGGGGTTTCCTTAAAACCCTTAATAAGGCGATGACCCCAGGTAACGCAAGTAAACGTAAGGGTTTTATGTCTGTAGGTCATCAAAGGCAGAAATAATACAGTTAATTTAAATATTTTATTAGTAGGTATGTTTTAAAAAAAGCAACAAAACCTCTTCTTCATCAACAAACTTGAAGCTTAGTTTCGATGCGCCCACTTAAAGATTAATTTACAGGTCTATGCCAATATACCGCAAAGGTACGAGGACCTCAAGTCATCAGGATAATCCATCCGATTGCACAAATCCAGCCTGATCTATGCGCTATAGGATAAACAAATGGAAAATTGAAACTATTTCGTATGCGTGCCAATCAGGGCCCAGAGAAGTGGTGGCAGCTTTTTGAAGGACTCATATTCCACACATAATATCCTTTCGAATAAAACAAAAAAAGTTGATATTTCACGCAGAACTTGTTATATTCAATTTTAACATTATCTTTTCCTTACTTGAAAGCTTTTTAGATACCTAATAACCTCCATATTCATCATATATTATGTATGTACTTAGGAACATAGGTATACATGGAACAGTAGAAAACATAAGACTACCTATAGGACAGAGTGATACCCTTATTTTTAAATCTTTTCCTCACCAGCTGATTAACTTCTTTGGCCATTTTTTTATCCTATACTATTTCCCATTAACCATGACACACCTGACGTGTCTCGTAATAAAAGAACAAAAACATCGATTCATGATAATCATATCGGCTGCGTTTGTCACTTTTCGTCTCCCCTCAACAAATATTTTGTACTTTATAGAAAATTAATCGAAAATGTGTTGATTTGATAGGGTGCCTTGTATTATACACACATATGGCATATTATATACTTGTACGAGTCCAACAATGAAGTCTGCTCCTGCAAAAGCAACTGAAATAGTCGTGCTCATATATAAATCGGGGAAAGTCCTTTTTCATTTTTCGATTGAGGAGTTATTTTTCATTACGTACATACATAGGTACACGTACAAGTACATACATACATACATTATAAAAAAAATAATCGTAACAAGCGACGGAAACGTGTTATTGAAACCGAGGGTGATTTGGTTTCATTTCCTGTAAGTTATTCCTTGAGTAGTTTAGAACAAAAGAGGGCGCATGCTTAAGTGAATACATTTTTGATACCTACTAACACACCTAAAACCTTGTTATAGGAGGTTCAATCAAAAAAATCGTGTCTTAGTTGAGTCTGAACCTGAGCTATTGGCATTTGACAGACACTATTTCTTCTTCAAAGTGATATTGATACACAAGACGGAGTAAGGTAAGATTGAGTCTGGTAACCATTAATTTGTACGAGGAGTGCTGGTGAGGACTCTCGTGAGGCAAAGTCATAGAAACCGAACTCTTATGTCTTATTTGGTGTTGCTTCGAGGCACCTCAAAGTTTATAAAGTAAAGCCTAGTAGGCTCTTATACAAAAATAATACAACGAAAAAATTCCTGACAGCCCTATCAATAAAAAGTGTCTAGATACATATCTTCTTATGCAAAGATTAAATTAATAAAACGTTGATCAGATGTAAGTTCACGAATTAAAATTTCATAATAATAAAAAAATAGATTGCTAATCCACGTTAAGTTCAAAATCTCAACGAAAATCTCCCACAATCAACAAGGACTCTGCTTGTTACCAAATTAAAGAAAGAACGAATAAAGCCATGTTTGCTTTACTCCTGCAACAGAATAGGCGTGTTTTATTTATCATCGGGATCTGGATCTGGATTAAGTTTTACACGCAATACAATAACAAAATAATGGGAAATTTTCTAAAATTGTTTTTGTAACACGTGTTAAGAGAAGATCCAGATCCAGATCCCGATGATAAAAAAACACGCCTAATATTAAACTTGACCCAACAATTATCAAGTGTATGTACACGGCCATACCTCGCGTTCGGCCATCTAACCGATAGGCTATCCATAATCCAAACAAAATTTCAGATACGTCGGCATTTACATTACCCGATTTTTCCAGTACGGTTTTTCTCAAAATCGGGTGAAATGTTTCCATCAAACGATCTTTCCAGTCAGATTTGTGTCCCTGTCCTCTTCATACTTTATTGCTGTCCCTTTCATTTTGCATTCAGACGTAGATGGCATATTAGCACCAGCGTTGCCTATTACATTTTTTTTTCGTTAAACAAATCTACTGCCAATCAAATACTTTTTGGTTTTACGAAAAAAAAATTCAAATTAAAAGAGAAAAAACCACAAATAATTTCATCATCACTGTCATTGTTAATTCTCCTGAAACCCACCCTTTTAGGGCCTTGCATATGAGCCATGTAACAAAACTGAAAATTTCAAATGGTCGTGAATTCTGACATTATTCTTTCAAATGCGTAATCTGGTTGATAGTAGACGTGAATTTTCATAAAAATAAACCAGTGAATGGGTGCTAAAAACGTTTAAATTTCAGCGAATTTAGTCATTATCGGCTTTGTGAAATGCATCCTGACGCTGGGGACTGCGAATAATTAGCGTTTGTCGGTTCTCAGAAAAGCTTTCTGGTCGCGTAGAAGATATAAAATGCATAATTTTACTATTTAAACAAATTTAAGGCCGTTTTCTTAATAAAATTGTTGATAGCATCGTTTATTTACTTTGTCGAAAATTTAAGCCAGAATTAGTTGATATTTGCGTTTGGAATTGCCGAAATAAATTTATTCGCAGTCGCAGATCTTAGGTAATGTTTTAAGTATGTATATTCAATCAATTATCTGTTATTATGAATTTCTTTTTCGAAAATACAAATACAAATTTGAAAATGCATATCTACTGCGAAAAAAAAAATAAATCTACTTACTGCATTTTGTTTTTGGAGCAATTTCGGAAAATTTTCTGATTAGTGGCAACGCTGGTCAACACTGACTCTGGAAAAAGTATAAAAGAGAACGCAAACATACTGGACAAATCGTGTAAGTGCCCATTTACACCACCCGATTTTTCCTCAGACGATCTTTTGTTCATAGATGAAGGGAGTAGAAAGTGAGGGGTAAGGACCAAATCATCCGTTCCTGGCAAACTCACACGATTTTTCCAGTATGTTTGCGTTCTCTTTTATTCTTTTCCCAGAGTCTTGAGTTTTCAGCGTTGCCACTAATCGGAGAATTTTCCGAAGCTGATCCAAAAAGAAAATGCAGTAACTATATTTATTTTTTTTTCGCAGTAGATATGCATTTCCAAATTTGTGTTTGTATTTTCGAAGAAGAAATTAATAATACAATATAAGTGATTGAAAATACATACATAGTTTGCTACACAGCTCATATGCAAGGCACTTAAAGGTTGGGTTTCAGGAGAAAAAACAACAACAATGATGATGAAATTATTTGTGGGTATAATTTTATTGAATTAAATTTTTTTTTTCGTAAAACCAAAAAGTATTTGATTGCCAGTAGATGTGTTTTACGAAAAAAAAATGCAATAGGCAACGCTGGTCCTTATATGCCATCTACCTCTGAATGCAAAATGAAAGAGACAGCAACAAAGTATGAAGAGGACAGGAATAGAAATCGGACTGGAAAAATCGTTTCATATCGTTTCATGTAAACATTTCACACGATTTTGGGAAAAATCGTACTGGAAAAATCGGGTAATGTAAATGCCGACTAAGTTTGCCAGAAACAGATTTGGTTCTTACCCTTCACTTTCTACTCCCTTCACCAATGAACAAAAGATCGTCTGTGGAAAAATCGGGTGGTAAAAATGCCGACATAGTTGATCAAAAAACAAAATGCAAACGTAGATTTATTTTTTTTTCGCAATAGATATGCATTTTCAAATTTGTATTTTATTTTCGAAAAAAAAATTTATAATGAGTCTGATATTACACCATTACACGACGACTTTTGAGTAATTACTTTCTTCGAAATTCATTGAGTGCGAACGATAAAAAACATCTGATCTCACCTTCGCTCTCATTTTATTTCGAAAAATGTCACGACTCTAAAGTCATCCATCGTGTAATAGGGCACTAACAGATAATTGATTGAAAATACATACTTAAAATATTACCTAAGATCTGCGACTGTGAATAGATTTGTTTAGGCGATTCCAACTGCAAATATCAACTAATTCTGGCTTACGTTTTTCGACACAGTAAATAAACGATGCTATCAACAATTTTAAAAAGAAAACATAGCCTTGAATTTGTTTAAATTGTAAAACTATTATTATATAATTATATTTTCCACGCGACCAATAAGTTTGAGAAACGTCAAACGCTAATTATTCGCAGTCCCCAGCATCAGGCACATTTCACAAAGCAAATAATGACAAAATTCGCTCAAATTTCAATTTGCTACACGGCTCATATGCAAGGTACTAAAAGGGTTGGTTTCAGGAGAAATAACAATAACAATGATGATGAAATTATTTGTTGTTTTAATTTTTTTGAATTTTAATTTTTTTTTTCGTAAAACTAAAAATTATTTGATTGGCAGTAGATTTATTTTACGAAAAAAAGTTGTAATAGGCAACGCTGGTCTTTATATGCCATCTATCTCTGAATGCAAAATGAAGGGACAGCAATAAAGTGTGAAGAGGACAGGGACATAAATCTGATCGTTTCATATCGTTTCATGGAAACATTTCACCCGATTTTGGGAAAAATCGTACTGGAAAAATTGTGTGGTGTAAATGCCGACATAGCTTCGTATCCAAAAATTTTTAGGAAGCTGGATCTCTTTTCTGCCAACAGCTGTTTCGTCATCAGCTGTGTTTTAATAAGGGATTTCAACAACACAAACTTATCCAGATCACTTCAGTTCGGTGTTTGAACGCGGCCATTGGAAGAATTATTTTGAACGAGCTTATTAAATGCACGAACCATGAGTTTTCGATGAGTTATATTTTGGGATAATTTTCATTTCCGGGATGAGTTTCATTTCCGCGATGGGTTTGTTGCCGTAATATCCTTTGCCGTTGGACTTAATATTTTCATACAACGAGAGCTAAGATGTTGGCACATCAAAATTACCATTTTTTGGAAGAATAAAATTAATAGTCATTGTTGAAGGGAGGGAAAGTAATAGACCGAGAGCTGGTAGCAAATTTTATTGGTGAAGGCATTGACATATTATATAATATACTATGTCAATGGGTGAAGGTATCACCAAAATTCACGAACGTTTATCTTGAGGTTATAGGGTCTTGATTTCAAATCCAGTCGTCTGGCAGGGTTCTTTTGTCGCCAGGGTTGGAGAAGGGGGTGGAAAACGGTGATTTTAGGGTAGAGGGTATAACCACTTTTATATAAATTTAAACTATTAGGAACTACGCTTTGGTTTTGAATTTTGGGGTCCTATAGACGTTTTAAGTGTGGCTACAACCAGCCAGACGGCCCAAAAGCTGAAAAGGGGCGAAAATTCGTTTTGAAATTTGAATGTCGTGGGGCATAACCGAAAATTTAATATGTCAAAAAATCATGAAAAATCTCCTCATCATAAAAATATGAGCTGTTGGGCCGTCTGGTTGGTGTGGCGACACTTAAAACGTCTGGCAAAAAAACCAAAGCGTAGTTCCTTATAGTTTAAAATTATATAAAAGTGGATATACCCCCTATACCCAAAAATCCGTAAAATCACCGTTTTCAACCCCCTTCTCCAGCTGTGGCGACAAAAGAATCCTGCCAGACGACTGGAATTGAAATCCCTATAACCTATAACCTCAAAATAAACGTTCGTGAATTCCGGTTATACCTTCACCCATAAAATTTGCTCTCAGCTCTTATACTATGTTCCCACCAAAACGAAATCTGAGATTTCAGCTGGAAAATTTGGAGTTCTCGACTTGGTGGAGCGGGATTTCATTAAGATTTCGTTGAAATCTAGAGTTTTCATTGAGATTTCGTTGAAATTTCCATGAAATTTTGTTCCATCAACTTGAAATATCAAAAGTTTTCAACCGAAATCTCGGATTTCATTTTGGTGGGAACATAGCATTAGACTATAATGGGAATATGATCCCCTTGCAAACTCACGATTTTTCTAGTATATTTTTGTTCTATTGTATATCTTTTGCTGTTTGTTTGATAGTGTGAGTAAATTTAAATGAAAAATGAAGACAAGAACAAAATTCACATCTTTCAGTGTCAATAGGAGTGGTCCTTAAAAATGTCATTATTTCATTTTATATGATGTAACCCCAACTTAATTTAAAAAGGAAGTTACAAAATAATCTTTTGGCTTTCAAAAAAGTTAAAGCGTGACATTGTAGGTGTTGCTCTGGGCCCAACATACACCCTCTTACTTTTTGTAGCACTCTATGCAAAACACCCCTGTTTAGAAATAGAGAAGTAGATCTATGTATGTACATTAGGGTGGTCGTTAAAAAAAATTTCATCCCGGATGGGCCCAAATCGGCTCTAAATGAAGAAAAAAAAATTCCCTAATTTTTTCAGATTTTTATTTTCATCCCCTGTAGTCGCTGTAGGGGTAAATTAAATTTAGCAATTAGTAAAATATTTGCATAAAATAGAAACAAAGTAATTAAAAAACAACTATTCTTACGACTCGTTTAAAAATTTAGCTTTTTTGATGAACAGTTTTGGCAAAAAATTGTTTCAAACTCAACATTTTGAAGAAAAATTATTATTTTTTTTTTTATTATAGGTTTGAAAACAGATTAAGCTAAAATTATTTATTCAAAGAATTTTATTTTATAATCAACTATTAAAAAGGACTTCTGGCTTTCCAAAAAGCTACACAAAATTACTACAAGTGGTGCCGTTGTTTTTTAATTATTTCTTTCTATTTTATACAATTATTTTATTATTTATTTATTTTCTTGTTTACTTCTCAGCATGCTCTGAATTTTTCGGCAGATCTTACGCGAATTTCCAAAAAAAGGGGATATTTAATTTACCCCTACAGCGACTATAGGGGATGTAAATAAAAATTGAAAAAATTAGAGAATTTTGTTTTCTTCATTTAGAGCTGATTTAGGCCCATCCAAATATTAAAACTAAAAAAAAACCCATTATAATGACCACCCTAATGTACATATATCTACTGCTTAATTCCAAACTGAAAGTTCCGAACAAAGTTGAATACTTTTTTTTTAAATAGGAAATAAACAACTATATACAGCACCATAGGACATATGTTTTAAATTTATTTAAAGTGTTTCTTAAATCTGATTGAAGCGATCGCTCTTATTCCTCTGGATTTACTTTGTATTCAAGTACTGATGAATCGGATGATAAAATTGACTGTGCTGAGTTTGGACGAGTTTCAATGTCATGGTATTCTAGGTTTCCATGAAAATTAGACGTTGAAGGAACTTCCTCCTGTGGTATGCATTGTTTTGATTGGTTGACTGCAGCTGATTTGCGAAAGCGATCGGTTTTCTGGTAAACTTCCGCTGTTTTTGCACGTTCGTTACGTTGGTACTCTCTCTTCATGCTATGAAACAACGCAGCTGCTTCTTCATTAAGTATTGCTCCTGATAAATTTATAACGCCAACCTTAAAACGTCTTTTTTGATCGGGATTCATTTGTCTTATATCCGGAAGTAAGCTCTTAAAAAAACACAAATCCAAATCTTCGTCATTATTTGCGTCTGTTGTCTTATTTTTGGTAAAAAGTTTTACAAACGCTCTCGTATCACTCGTATCCTCAGCATTTGTATCTTCTGTATCAATCCACTGCCTATTAATGGTAACCATAGGTTTTTTTGCAGTAGAAGTCAATGATCGGGAATAAGTTTGAGTAAAATTTGTATCCGAAGAGTCTTGAATGATTTGGTCATCATCTTCATCCATTATGGTGGATTCATTATTATGATGTTCATTTTCCGACAAATTACTATGTGTAAAATCTTGTTTTTCTCGGAATTTATGTTTCGAGAACGATGATGGTTGCGGTAAAGATGCTTTACCTACAAAAGTTATAATAAAACGTAATTTTGAGTTACAAATGTAAGTAGGTATATAAATTAATACAAACCAACTTCTGTCCGAGTTCTCGTGAAAGGTGTAAGAAAGTTCAAATGCTTCGCTAAATAATATGGCTTTTTAACAACGACAGTATATCCAGGTTTGGCTTTGATTTTTAAATATCTTGTAAAGCAAGCTCTGAGGTTCTTCCACCTTTCCTTGCATTCCGGAACTATATGAATGGAAATACAAATATTAATGTATAATATCTCTTTAATTTTAATTCGTTAAAAGATCACGAATAATAGTGCTATGAGCTCTAGTAAAAAATGTTAAGGCTGACATTTTTAATAGAAATAATCTTAAAATACGATTTTCTATGCATTCCTTTGAATAACAACTTTCTTTTTATTTAATTAATGTGGCTAGTGTCCACACGGAAATTCGTTTTCGGGAAATAAATGGGCACGTTCCGCTGGTTATTCTCAGTTATCCGGATAGCTTTGTGTTGTTGTAATCCCTTGTTAAAAAACAGCTGATAACAGCTGACGCAACAACAACTCAAGTTATCTCATTTTTGGGATAGCTAGATAGCATAGCGAATAAACATTGGAACGCGAGGAATCTCAAACAGCAAGGTTTACTGAACTTAATGTCATTTTCCAACCAGCCTAAGCCGCTGAAACGATTTTCTTCACAATTTCAAATTAGGGTTTCTTAGAAATTTTCTGGTGGGGGAATTCAAATTTGTTAGAACCAATGTCCAAATCTAACAGTACTTCCCATGCAACCATTAAAGAAATTTTAAATTTGATTATTTTTAAAAATTAAAAAAAAAAAAATATTAACGAAAATTGGATAATTGATTTTTGGCTTTAAAAAGCCAAAAGCCATTGAATGTGTTGCCTTGCCGTTGTTTTTTTTTAAATATTTTCTATTTTAAATAAATAAATGAATACAGATACTTGGTAATTTTCGTCCGCTTACCTACTTTTTTCCTACTGTTTTACATGAAATAAACACATTACTGAAAAAGTCTTTAATATACCGACCCACCACAAAATGAAAAAAATATATTGTTTTGATACTTGCTTAGAACATTTCAAAAACTGGCTCGTTAACTTTATGCATCCACTGTTGTGAATTTTTTTATTTAAAAAATTATGTAAGCTTTTACTTTAATCCTCTTACATCTGTTAATTCCTTTTATTCAAAAAATTTTCTTCAACCAAAGATTCAGAAACACCCTGTGCACCATTTTTTTATTTACTATTTTTATAGCCATAGACACTTCTTTTAAGCAGAAACAAAATTATAGTGATATTTGTATGCGTTCAAAAGTTATAATTTTTGGGAGTGGGTCGAAATGCTGTATTTTAAAATACTGTATGGTCAAAATTCTGTATGATACTGTATAATACTGTATGGTCATAATACTGTATGGTTAATATTCTGTTTTTCAAAACACTGTATTTCAAAATACTGTATGTTCAAAATACTGTATGATCAAAATTCTGTATCTCATAATACTGTATCTCAAAATTATTCATCTCAAAATGCTGTATGAGCAAAAAACACTGTATCTCAAAATTTTTTTTGAAAAAAAAAAATTATTTTTGCATAATTCCGTTCTTAAACTTTCATAATAAAAAAAAAAAAAAACAAAAAGCAGAACTCGATTCAGGAATATGTTGGTATTTCATTTATTGAAAATCCAAACAAATGAAAAACCAGAATACATACATTAATAAGTCACAAATAAGTAAATAGATAATAAGCAATAATATCTATAAGTAACTATCTATGTATTGTATGTAGAAATGCATTAACAAAAACAAAGTTATGACAAGTTACAACAAAACAAATCAAAATCACAAAATGCCTTGTACATTAATGATAACCAAAGGAATTAACTTAAGATTATAAGGAAAACTTTAATATAAACCTAGATATTTTGCTATTCTTTTAAAGTAACCAATATGGTTTAAATCATTAATCTTTCACATTACACTAGCAATTTTTTATTTCTTAGAACATATTCTTTTTTTGTACGAATATGTTCACCATTCTTAACCCTTTCCACTTGCGCTTTCGCAATTGTTAATGCAATTGTTAATTATGATCAAAACGATTCATATAAAAATGTGAGAGAGATACAAACAATTAAGAAGAAAATGAGAGAGAGAAAATAAGAACAAGATAGCATTTATTTTGTTTTTGTTTTAATAAATTCAAAGCCTTATGAATTATCATAGGTACATGTTATTGTTCAAGGGGAGTTTATCAGAATATTATGCTAGTGAAAAATTATAATGATATACCTACATATTCTTAAAAACAGTATTTTGTTTTCAAAATTCTGTATTTGAAAATGCCGTAAATAGGCTGAAAAATAAAAATCGTTTTGATAATGTAAAAATGCTGTAAATAGGCTGAAAAATAAAAATCGTTTTGATAATGTAAAAAAGTGCGCACTTTTTTACATTATTAAAACGATTTTTATTTTTCAGCCTATTTACAGCATTTTCATATACAGAATTTTGAAATACAGAATTTTGAAATGCAGAATTTTGACCAACCAGAATTTTGAAATACAGAATTTTGACTAATAGTATTTTGATCATACAGTATTTTGTACATACAGTATTTTGAAATACAGTATTTTGACCCCAACCCATTATTTTTACAACGAACAAAATTTATGAAGCTATAATGAGAAAAAGCGACAGGACCCACAGTACACAAATCTAAGGTATTATACTGCGCAGGTTGTCAGTCGAAAATAAAAATTGGGTGTGAGCGTGAGGAAGAAAACACTCATAAAAACAACAACAAATTAAAATTGAAACTGTCAGAAATAAAAATGGCTGGGAGCGTGATGACTTAAATACACGTAAAAACAACAACAAATATTGATATATGCGCAGAAGAAACAAAAATCAAAACTCTAATGATATTACCTTTAATATGTGTACTGTGGGCAGTACCCACAACTAGAATTACCCAATATACCTAATACTATTTCAAGAAAAACTTTTTTTACTTCCATTAACCAATTTCAACAGAATTTTTCAATGTAGAACACCTACTTTGCGATAGGGCCGGACAAAAAGCGGTGCTTTTTGAATTATTCTTTCTGATTTATTTTCCCAACATGAATACAGAATTATTGGACAAATGGATAAAATACCTTTTAAAAATTGAGTGTCTATTCAGTTGAATCGGAGTGTAGCTCATTATTTGATTTCATACGATTTTCAAACCGATAAAGGCGCAAAAAAAACCCTGAGAAAATAAAATACCTCGATCTTACATTGAAATATACCTATAGAGCTCAACAACACTTAAAATTCTCAAAACAAACACAAATCAAGAAACAAAACAAAAAATGAGTATTTTCGCACTTTAAAGTTGTTATGGTATTGATTGATTATGCTAATATATCTTCAACAAATTAATTAATTGAAATTCCTCAGAGATGTCACTTGTCAATAACATTTCTATTTAAAAGTCTGTTAAAAGGAAAAATGGTATTCAAATGCAATCAGCAAAAAATGTACATAAATGTAGGTCTACAAAAGAAACAAACTGCGATTTGTATAAAATATGAAATACCTAAATGAAATGCTTACCTGTGGCATCAAACTTCTTTGCTATCGCTGCCCATGCTGCTTCTTGTTTTGTTTTGTTGGAATATTCTCGACACCGGTGATTATAGACACAAGGATTACGTTCAATCATTTGTATGAAATGTACATTTGTATCTGGAGTATCCTTCATTATATGAACTTATAAAACCGAATCCAATATTTATAGTTACAAAATGAACGAATATGCAAATAATATGTAAGATTATTTTTAATTAGAGTGCATTAACAGCACGTTCTAACATGCACACATTTCTTTTGTCACTGGCTAAAAAATTCCGATATCAAATGATTTTAGAGCAAAGTGAAGTGACACATGAATCGTGATATGACGAGTGAGAGTGACGAAGCACAAGTTTTGTTTATGTTACTAGGTAAAATTTGGATCTCTGCCTTTGTGTGTGAATATACAAAATAAATTTAGTTTTTACTACACAAAAAAAAGAGAACTAGAAAACCAGAAATGACAAACAGGAGACAGGTAGTGGCGTTGCCGAAGTATGTATAGTTGGTAAACTTTTTTGTTTAAATTTTTTTGATGAGATAATTATTTACCACTTTTATTATTTTTTATTTGTAATTATTTATTAAACACTTTTCCCATTGTAGTCCAGTCAATTGGTGCTCAAAAAGTCTCTTTGCGAGCAAATTGTGGGGTAGTTTTGATTTGTTCGCTCCTTTATGTTTTCGGGGGTGCTGAATACGAATCTGAGGTTTGCCCACAAAATTTTTTGACGCAACATGCAAAAAAAATATGCAAAAATGCATTTTTGGGGAGTTTTTCACTTATAGCGTGAAAACTACCAATTATTCGAAAATAACATCAAAGTACCATTGAAAGTATACACAATTTCCAATAAATCTCTATTTAAGTTTTTTTTTTCTGCGACAACCTATTTGGACTCAAGCGCTATTCGAAAATTGTCGTATTTTTACTGTTTTCGAAAATCCACCCGTAAGCACTAAGAAATTACTTTGCGTGACAAAATTTGAATGTTTGTCTTTAAAGCCTAGTACGTTGCATCTGTTTTGAATTTTTGAATTGGTGTAACTGTCAATGAATATTTTTTCGCTGTGGTTTCGTAAGCATTTCGTTTCGCATCAGCAGCGTACTAGGCTTAAAGGCTCTCCCAAACCAACGCGAATTCGTAGCGAATCATTCGCAAAGTCAAAACCTAACGAACACACCCAATTAGCCACAGTTTGAAGAGCTCTGAATTGGTTTTGTATGAAAATGTCAAAGCGCAATGGTAGGAGCAAAGAAGAAGAAGTAAAGGAACTGGCATATCGTGGAAACAGTGAAGCATTTTTCAAAATAGTGTGAGTTACACAAACACAAATGCATTGCCCCAAGGTCGTAGTGCAGTTACACGGCTGAAGGCTGGGGCGCCCAAAGGAAGCCAGATAAAAAAAAAAAAACAATTGAGATGCTTCCGTCATTTTGCCGAGCTGTAGAAAAGTGTACAGAGATTTTAAATCATAAAAATAGTGAAAAAGTCTATTGAACTGAATAAAAAAGTGAAATGAAAGTTAATATAGTGATTACTTTGAAAAACTTTATTGATAAGAAATATATAAAAAAACATGTGGTGATGCATTAAATCATATAAAAACGCCTATAATACGGTGCACAAATCTTTTTTTTTCACAGGTAAGTTTTCTCTCATATTCTTCTTAATAAAGTGATGTTTTTTATGGTAGTGTACTTTTAAACCGAAATAAACACTTCGTGACGAGGATACAAATCCAACAAGATAAATAGGATTCTGCTGTTAGGCTTGTTTCACACATATACGGTTTCATTCGGTTCGGTCTGTATTCGATTCGTTTTCGGTCGGACCTGATAAGTGTGAACCGATGAAAACGGCAGGAATAAAAACCTAATAGAAACCGAATAGCACCGAACGTCCCCTCGACACGAATCGGTTTCATTCGGTTTCAAGGGCACACAAACTTATCGTAGCGTTCACACATATTCGGTTCTATAAGGTTTTTTTTTGTTCGTTTTTATTTGGAATTGACAACTTGTGCTGAAGTATGTTGATATTTTTGGAAATAAAAATTGATATTTGAATACAAACCTTATAGGAACCGTATATGTGTGAAAATAAAAAACTGAAACCGAAAACGAACCGAATACAGACCGAACCGAATGAAACCGTATATGTGTGAAACAAGCCTTACCCCTTTAAAAATATTTTATTTAAAGCGTTAAAAAATAACTCTGCACTACGGGCGCTAAACGGATTTGAGCGCCTTGCCACCACCAACAAAAACTAGATCGACCCTGTGCGAGAATTCCTCATTTGACAGATGAGTCTCAACGAAATCACTGGATTAAAGTATATTTTTGTTTTCAACAAATTTGTTATTTTTATTGCAAATTGCGATAAAATCTTAATTTTAAGGCTCTCCCAAACCAACGCGAATTCGTAGCGAATCATTCGCAAAGGCGATTTTTTGTTGTTGTTTAGCATTGTGTATCTTTCACATTTTGTATTATTGTGAATGATTTCGCGTCGAGGGCGAATGATTCGCGTTTGTTTGGGGGAGCCTTTAAAGTATTCTAATGCTATGTTCCCACCAAATTGAAATCCGAGATTTCGGTTGAAAACTTTGGATATTTCAAGTTGATGGAACAAGATTTCATGGAAATTTCAACGAAATCTTAATGAAATCTCTAGATTTCATCGAAATCTTAATGAAATCCCGCTCCACCAAGTCGAGAACTCCAAATTTTTCAGCTGAAATCTCAGATTTCGTTTTGGTGGGAACATAGTATAAGATAATTTATTTACCTAAATAACATCACTTCACGTTACTTTATATGAAAATATCAGACAAAATTAACTTGTAAACAAAAATGTTTGTATACTCCTTGGTATAGGCGTTTTTAGAGGATTTAACGTAGCCACCACATGCTGTTTTATATTTTTTAAATAAATTATTGACAGTATTCACTATTCTAACTTTTATTTCACTTTTTTTATTTAGTTTAAATAAACTTTTTCACTTGTTTAACAAATTGAAATTTCAAAACACTTCCTTTCAGCTCGGCAAAATGACAGATGAATCTCAATTTGTTTTTTTTTCAATTCTTGCTGCTTCACTCACGTACACTGTATATGTGATATACACCACTTCCTTAACTTCTTCTTCTATGGGTAGGAGAGGAAAGAAAACAACAACAAAAAGCGATTAACAGCCAGTTGAAATTCAAAAATGAAATGAGCTGTCAAACGAAATTACCAAATTACAAATGAAAACACTTTTTCCGTGATTTGCGAAATTACCTCATTTCAGCTCTAATGAAAACGTAGTATTAAAAACGAATTCACGTTGGCTTGCCCAAGGGGCACAGATTTGAATTTTGCAACAAGAAAATCCAATATTTGGTTTCACAAGGGTAGCTTCGAAGTGTTCTCACAACATCTTAGTTTTCTTGAAGTTTGTGTGAAGTTTTTAAATAGTCTCATTTTATTTTAAATTATTTGAGTTCCAACTCTGTAATACTTAAGTCACTGCTTTTATGAAGTGAGACTAAAACTAACAGGCGTGGTTTAATAGTAACTGAGTAGTTATCCGTGTGCTCCATTGTAACCTAATTAAAATTATTCGTTTTTCAAAAACAGAAGAGAAACTGTTTTGCGTCTTTTAACTTTTGCAACTTCAAAGTTACTCTAAAGTGTCTAATTAATTATGATTCAGAAAACTAATGTGTAACACTTTTGTGACAAAGTGAAAAATCCATTCAACTACTACTTTACGATTTTAAAGTAACATAAATATTTTAAAAAAACCGAAATGAATCTACATTGCAACTTTACTTTGTTCTTCAGATTCGTTTATTATAATATACATACATACATAATGTACCTACACATGTAAAAATAATTTTAAGTTTGGCTTCTACAAATAATTAGATTTGTTGGTTATTTTGTTAAATTTTCAACACATACGAGATATATATTTTTGAAATAAATTTTATATTTTTAACTTAAAAAAAAATAAAACATTTGTATCTTAATTTGGCCAAATGAAACCTAAATAAGTGCAAAACACAAAAAAACTTAAATAAATCTTTGCGCAAGTAAATCGCAAACAAAATGGCAACAAAACCTGAATATAACAAGAAATAGACACAGCCGGTCACATAATTGTATTCGATTTCTAGAGAAATATAAAATTCATAAATCCAAAACAATTTTGTAACCGTTTGTATGTACTTCTTGTTACAATTAGGTTTGTTTTTGCCATTTTATTTTCATTGCGATTGCCCCACGATAAACAAAAAAATAAGGTAGTATGCTCATTAGATACACCCCCTATTTGGCATATCTTGATGTTGTCATGACGTATTAATCATCTTTTACCATCTTTTATTATTATTTTCATTTTTAAGAGAAACTATGATTAGAAATTAAATAATCAAAGGAGCTATTTTTAAGAGATAAAAACTTTACTTTTTTCTGTTTATCGTGGCGCAATCACATTGAAAACAAAATGGCCAAAACGAACCTAATTGCAACAAAAAGTACATACAAACGGTTACAAAACTATTTACGATTTATGAAGGAATAGATTTTGCAAGCATCTCGAAATCAAAATGGCAGAAAACCTAATTGTAACAATAAACACACACATACGGTCACAAAATTGTTTTCGATTTCCGGTGTTATTGAAGGGCTTGGATGCAACTCTGGTATGACAATTGACAACTGCTTGACTATAATTATTGTAGTTACTGATCCGTAACTGAGAGGATGCACGTATTTTTCAAAGGGAGTGCGTTCCCTTTCTTCTTTAAAGCTAACTTTATTTTACTTACAGCGTTCATTTATTCCGAAATCTGGTTTTTTGTATTTGGAACTATTTTTATTTGTGCAATACTTTTTAAATTTAATATATTCTGTTGTCGATTTCGATTTTTGAAATTGATCAAAGATATTTTTTGATTATAATTTATATTCTGTGATCCGTAAATAGCTCGACTTGGTCAAATATTTATAATGGAATTTGTATGTACCCATCATATAAAATATGAAACATAGGGATAGGTATATTTTGCTTAATGACTCGATCTTGTACAAAAATAGTTAAGAGGAATTTAATTTGTAAATTTTATGAATTTTTCAAGTGCTAACAATGTCATACCCTATACCATTGACCTATTATATATGGACTGCTAGTCGTATGTCATTTCCATACAAAAGCCCAATAGAAAGAGGTTCAGCTTCTCCTTAGCAACATAAGAGCTGCCGTCGAATTGCGGTGATTAAAATAACTATTTTGACGTTCTGTGTGTCAATGCATGATGTCAAACTTGTTAATCAAACAATCGAAGTCAGTCAAGATATTTCTTTTTTAATGAGGTAAATTTTTATTTTTATATTTGTATTAACAATTTCTTAAAAAAAACTGTTTTTATTAGTTTCTCGTTGCAGTTGAGCGTGCTAGAACACCAAGCAGCTATTATTAGATGAGATTTTGTGTGAGGTGACGTGGTCTTGCCAACTATACCCAAAGGACACCGCACAAGAGTTGCACACTACTTCGAAAAGCAGGGTTTCAAATATCAGGCATTGCAAGCGTCGACCGATCCCGATTATAGATTCGACTTGGCTCTGCAAATTGGGATACTGGAAGTTGCCTTGAGAATCGTGCGTCAATCTGAGACTCCCCAGAATGGTCTTCGTTGGCCGATGTGGCTTCACGAAAGAACAACATGTTAAAGAGTGCATGCAGGTGTTTATTCCATTTCCACTTGGTCTGAAATATCACGTCGCCCATTGTACTGTTCGATGGAAGGTTCAGATTTGATACATGATTCGGGATGTTCTGAAAATTTCCATTGCTCGAAGAGTCACCGTGGATCACAAAATGTTGAGCCTTGTCGCAAACTTTCCCACAAAGCGCAAGTTAAAAATTGATTTTATAAAAATAAATTATAATCTCACTCATTATTTGCAATTCATTATTGTTGTTTTGTACTCGTTCGTACTTTTCATTGGAGGTTTTTTGTGTGGCCGGCACCGAACCCAGCAGTGACTGCATTCTTATTTTTATTTCCAACTCACGGGTTAGAGCATGTACCAGTTGACTCTCTGACAGTAAGCCTTGGAGGATGATCGGTCTGCTGCATGTAAATTAAACAGTGCATCGGAATCTGATAGTTGTGTTTGCAACTGCTGAAATGCCTTTTGCAAGACACATATCTTGTCCAAAGCTGTTGTTGGTCGCAATCTGCTTCATCACGGTTCTGTTTTTATTCGATATTTTCTTCGCATTTCTTGCATAAGTACGGCCATCTCCAGTTCTAACTGCGTGCCTTTTTCTTGTTATACTTCTTTGCTGCTTTCCAAAGCTATACGTGAATTTTCATACAATGTGCTAAATGGCGATTCCAACTTGATAATAATTGTATTTTGTAAGATCGAACGACGGCCTTTCGATTTGGAAACGTGGTTTCTAAGGTGGTTATCGTCATCTGATGTCCAGAGCTTGAACGGTTTATCGGATGTGCAAAATCTGTATGGTAAAAATGAATTCTGATAAGTATAACAAAAAAAGTTTCAAAAATAAGTTAATTTTACGTTTTTCCCACTATCCTAAATAAAATAAATAAATCAAAAAATTCATGTGTCAGAAGCTACAACATCTTCCGCAATTCGACGGCAGCGCTAGTGGCGTATAGTAATAGACTGAACAGAGTTGAAGTTGGCTCCTGGCAGTCCATATATAGTAGGTCAATGCCCTATACATTCTGATGCAAACATAAGCTTTCCTTCAATAATTCTAAAAATAGATTTTAAGTTCTTTGTTTGACTAATTAGAATTTCTAGGGAAACAGAACGCACCATGTATGCTTTGTTCATTAACGTTTCAAAAAAGTTTTTTACGCGTCTCAGTTAGTTGCTATTGGGTTATAAAAAAAATTTCTTCTCAGCCATATTTTTTTTTCTGAAAAAAATTTGTTTGCCATCCCAAAAAAGAAAAAAAAGATTTAAATCCTTTGTTTTTAATTTGATATATTGAAACCTTGATGTTTAACTTTATAAATGGATAAAATATATCAATTTAGTGTTAATATTTAATAATCTCTACAAAAAAAATCATTTAAACAAAATAAAAGGGCACTGAATATTTAACAAAACACTTTAAATATAATGTATTATCTGAGCGCGCAGGTTTTGAAGGTGGTAGCATAGAAATTTAATTGATTCAACTGCGAGCGTTACGAAAATTAAATACCTAGAACCTTGAAAATTAATTATGTAATATAATCTGTTTTCATTAATTAATAAAAGAGCCAAATAACAGTTATCGCGTCTCAAATGTTTGACTTTGTTTTTGGTTTTATACTTTAAAAGGAAATACAATTTTGAAACTGAATGAAACTTGGTATGTATGACAATCAACTTAAAATAAAGTTACGAAAAACTTTTTAATAACTTTTTGATAGGATTCAGTTCAGCCTTGACAAACTCCACTTCAACTTGTTCATCAGTTACAATTAAGACAGCAATGACTTGACTGTAACCTCTCAAAAGTGTTGCAATTCAGTTTAAAGCAACCGCTTTAAATCGATTTACATTGATTACACAAGTGTTACGTACAACTGCATAGTAACTTGAATTAAGTTGCACAACACAACCTCTTTCTGCGCTTTTTCTGTTATAGTGATGTTCCTGTGACTAGTTTTTTTGCCCAAATGTAACCCTCACTATGTTACTGAGAAGTCACCACAACTTCTCAATAACATAGCGTGCCCCTTGGGTGGGAGAGCCTTAAGGATAATCAAATGATTCATTAATGCACAATAGCCGCATTTTATTATCCACATGATCTGGTCCGGATCAATTTCAAACACGTGATCACAAAAACAACATGGGATCCTGCTTTTTATCTGGATCTATTTCAATGATCAAAAAATTATTATTGTGAAAGTGTCTCAATAGTGCCAAGAAAAGATGCAACCAGACACGTGCAAAATAAACAAACATTAGGCAAAAAGAGACGGGTATATAACTAAGATCCTGTCTGATCATGATTTGATCCAGATCAGATCATGAGGATAATAAAATGCGGCTAATGTTAAGAAAAAATGGAAAAAGTAGCTTTGAAAATTTGTGTCCATACCCTGAGCTGAGACCACACGAGCAAGTACTTGCAAGCAAGTTGGCTACATACACTGCCTGTCAAATTCGTAAATTGCATTCCACTTGCCTCCCACTTGCTTTCCACTTGCATTCCACTTGCTTGTCTCCCAACTTGCTTCTCAACTTGCTTCACTACTGGCTTCAAAACTTGCATGCCAGTTGATAAGCAAGTTGCTTGGGTTTGTTTGTGTTAGTAAACAAATTTGTATGTATTGCAACTTGCTTGCAAGTACTTGCTCGTGTGGCCTCGGGGTTATTCATTTGAAGTGGAGTGTAAATGTTTGGATTTTGTTTTTTTGGTAATAGCGTCTGTCAAACGTGCCGAATTGTTAGCTGTCACTTTGACTTTGACAATTTGGCAGAGATTTCTATTGAATAAGGTTAGTCGCGCACATGCAACTGCTACTGCAACAAAACAGTTTAGTCACAAGTTGACCGATGAGCGCGCACATGAGCAACTCCACAAGCAATAACACTGAACTAAACCAACACACTGTACACTGACAATATTTATTAATTTTTGTATCTCATAAACACAAAGAAAAAGCGTACTGACTTTGTCCTAGTTCTTTGTTCACAAAATAAAAGAATAGATACATTTGTTCTCTTTCGCACAGAGAACATAAGTCACTTTGATGTGGTTAAATATCTGCAACCATTTGCGCGCAGTTACATATTATTCTATAAAACACAAACTGAAAAGTTGCTCGCATCCACGACTGAGTAGTTTCTGCATGTGCGCGTTGACCGCTGTCCCATATGAGTCTAGCGACTAGTCTAAAAAGATCGTCATTAGAATAATTGTCCAATGTAAATACCGGCTGATGTGAACTATCCTTTTTTGTCAATGTTTTTGAACACTGTCCCAATTTCTATGCACATTGCATTCCGCCATATTTTTCTATCTCTCAGAATTATTGTGAATGAGTCACAAACAATGAAATTAAACGGTGAATACCCGGACTCGAAAATCGAAATCGAAATGCTCCCAAAAATAAACAGACTTCCGACCGGCACATACGATACTCAACCGGCAATAGTGTTAATAAAACATCGATTGTTGTAGTTTTCGATAGTATCGATTGTAAAAAAAAAACAATCGATTAATCGATAAACAATCGATGGTCTTTCACTTATAATAATAATAAATAAAAGCAATAAAAAAAATAAAATTTTAAAACAAATTTTCAAATTAAAACGAAATAAAATTTTTCAGGCATACCTACATACATATTTCAATATGAAAAAATGTTAAACATGTGAATATACATTCAAGGTGTATTTTTTAACGTGAAAATTTTGTAAAAAATCCATAATTTGATCTCAGACATAAATAAATATAAGGTCGGATCCTTTACTTTGAATTTCTGTGAATTTTAGTCCAAACTTCTGTCAATTTTAGTTTTATATGAACTTTGACAGAATTTTGGACTAAAATGCGCAGAAATGCACAGAAATTTAAAGTAAAGTTACAGACCTATTGATGCGGGACTTTCCCTATTGGGTTCTTTGTCTTTCTTATTTTGACATTTCTCAAAAAAAAAAGCAGACGAAAAATTAACAGCTGCATCTCAACAGGCCAAACACAAAAATAAAATTAAGTATTGTCTGCGTTTTTTGATAAAAATAAAGGATTTTAATAGTAATTAATAGTTAAATAGACATAATAGAAGCATAATTTGGAAAGAACCGTGTTCAACAACCAACTGAACTTAAGCTCAGTTAAGATTTTTGTCATTCAAGGTCAATTTTGAGTTGACAACTCATTTCTCGGCAGTTATTTTGTCCCCAACCACAAAAACTTATCAACTGGACAGACTATCGATGTTTTCTCCAAACTATCGATAGTCCCGATAGTTCAAAACAATCGATTAATCGATTAAACTATCGATGTTTTATTAACACTAACCGGCAACAATCAAATCAAGTTGATTGTTGATTGAATCAACATCAAATCATAAATTCAAGTCCAAGTGCATTAGTGCAACAAGTGGTGAACTAGCATTAGCAACTAGAAGTAAACTGAAGTCAATGCTTAGCAAATTTAATTGTTTTTGCTATCGTTTATAGTTTTTTATTATCACATTTTTGTATTTGTTTGTGCTTTTATTTTATTGTTATTTTGTTTGATTTTAAACACCCACCTGCATTCCAATTTCTTGCATTGTAATAAATTGAAATACAAATACCTAAATATAAAGTGAAAAATGGTAAGTTGCATTTTTGAAAATAGTTTAGAAACGGCGTAGAGGCTCATAAAGTTAAGACTATATCTATCAACTATGTATGTATGTATGTATATATCGTCGTTATAATGGGTTTTGATTGATTTTTTTATATTTGTATGGGGCTAACTAATCAGCTCTAAATGAAGAAAAACAAATTCCCTAATTTTTTCAGATTTTTATTTTCATCCCCAATAGTCGCTGTAGGGGAAAATAAAATGTCCCCTTTTTTTTGCATGCTATAAAATTCGCCAACAAAATTGAGAGCATGTAGGTGGGAACTAGACAAGAAAAAAATCCTATAGGAAAATAATAAATTTGAAAAAATTAGGGAATTTGTTTTTCTTCATTTAGAGCTGATTTGGGCCCATCTGGGGTGACCTTTTTTTGACCTACCACCTTAGTATGTACATGTGCATATTGTATGAAATGTATGTAGATACGTATAGGGTGGTTCTTATAGATGCCGTTTTTTTTTGTAATTCCGACCTGGATAGGCATCAATCGGCTCTAAAAAGAAAAAATGCTCCTACTTTACTCAGATTTTATCTCACTCGCTTCATTTCCTTCTTCTCATTAAGTTACTAATTATGCGTTGTTTGGGATGATTCTTTATATTTATACATACATATGTAGGTACATAACACTCAGTAAAATCAGCGCGTTTAGATTAGATTCAGACGAGAAAAATCATATCGAAGGGTGGTCTATTTCCTCTCATTCAGGCGGGAGAGGTAATTTTCTAAAAAGTTGACTCAAAATAAAAACGGGAATACATATACTTACGATACTATAGCTTTATTAAAGTCACAAATACATTATCTAATATACTTTTTTAATAAAGTTTTTATCGTACCTACCTACCTATAGTTTTTGAAAAAAAAAAAAAATAATTTTCAAACTTAAAAATTATTAGGTATTTTTATTTCAATTTTAAGTTTAAAATTATTTCTAAAAAAATAAATAAAAATCTGCAAAAAAATATGGGAATTCTTTTTCAATGTTTTGAATTGAATGAGGGCTTTCTAAGACTAGCTAAGTGCAATTAAAGAACCACTCTAATGTAGCTATTTATGGGTAGGTTAAAGTTTAGTTTAAAACATAATTATACCTATTTATCGTGGCTAGGTATGAGGTTTTTCAATTTTCAATACCTACGTTTTTTTTACACAATTACCATTTAGTTAATCACCGGTTAAAATAAAGTAAAATAAGATAAGTGTTAATTCGCTTGGTCACTTGTAAATTTTTTTTTTGTTTTGATTAAAGAAAGTTAAGCGAAAGGTTTTCAATTGGAACTTAGTGCTGTACCTAAATGTGATTTATATGGTTTTTTCCGATAAGTGTGTTTTTATTTCGTGAGTTAAACTGAAACCCAAAATGTAGCTTTGAAAAAAAAAATATATGGGTAGGTACCTACATGCATACCTATACATATTTCATTAATCCAAACCTACTTATAGGTATTGCAAGACCTGGAATATCCCGGAACATATGTAAATGTTTCAGCATTTTACTGAAACGCGATTTTTAAGTTCCAAGTTTTCCTAAGTGTATTTTGTTAGTTAGTTTAGTTTTACCATTGCATAGATGATACCTATAAAGTAATTATTATATTGTTTTACGTAGGTACCTAGGTACAATACAGATTTTGATGGGCAAAAAACATAAACATTTTGGTGAAAATATTTCATCACAATCTTTATTGAAAGGATTTTTGAATTTAAGTAATCTATAAAAATAAAAGTTTTCAAAATAAATCATCATGAATTGATTTTTTTGTCTAAATAGTTAAAAATATGTTGGTTAGTTACCACTTTGAACGTGGGAATAGGTCATGTTTGCTGATTTTACCCATCAATTCATACTTTATTCCAATAATATGAATCTGTCTTCAAACTTAAAGTAATCTATGTTTTATGTCTGACTCGCCAGCCGATCATAATATTCTTATCAATGTAAATTGGCTATGGTTGTTGCTCTTCTTTGTAATATAAGCATATACAGGGTGTCCTGTAAATAATGGATAACCTTGCAACTGGTTATAGCAGGCCTTATGACCTTTCCAGAAAAAAAAATATAAAAAAATATTTTCCCAGTGGCTACTATGTTATGATGTTTTTTCCAAAAGTTGTTAACAAGTACCTACTACTTTCCTCAAATACGTGAACGCTACGACCATGGATGATCACTTTTTGATATTTTTTTATTTTTGTAATATTCTAAGAATGACTGTTGTAATAGATAGATGGTAAAATTTAATAGTAGTTATTGCATTTTTTTTATTCTAACTTTTTAAAATATTTTTTTCGGTACACAAATTTATTTTCAAAAAAGTTTGACCAAAAGTTTGTATGAGAACATAACTGGCCAATTACAAAAAGTTGTCCATTTAATGCACTTTCCAAAATGGTATAACACATGCTTGTGTATTAACAAAATAACCAAGTAAAGGGAATAGCTCATTTTTGTATGGCGCTCCGGCCCAGAGTGAACACTAATGAATTTGATATCAAATGAAAGCTTATGTTGAGCTTGTTATATGAGGGCAATATTTTCGAAATCTGGCATGGGAGATCTGAGATATTTGAGCTTGAAGTTGGCAACTGCAAATAGAGCTTTTTCAGCTTTTTGTCGATATCTTCCGATCTAGGATATGTAAGAAAATGATATTGGTGTCAAATGAAAGCTACATTTCTAGGCTAAATGCCTAAAATTATTTTGCTACTTTAAACACATTTTGAGATATTTTTAAAAAGCTACTTTTTTTGCACAGCTTTTTGCACAACGATATCTTTAAAAATTCAGTGATGACATACACTTTTTTTGGCACAATTAAAAAGCTTAACTTCAAACCTTTAATTTGATATATAATTGAGTGGCCTTGCTCAAATAAATGCTTACATATAAACAAAACTTAATTTAAAAGGCACTTAACAAAGCAAAGTGCTTAAATGTGTGAAAATAAATAGATTTCGAGGAAACATTATTTAAATCAAGCATGATAAGTAACGTTTCCTTATGATAAATGTGATTTTTCTTTAGTTTTTCTATAAAATTCATAGCACATAATATTTAAAGCTGCCTTTAATCCATAATTTACTCTGGAAGTGTAAAAGACAACATATTTCTCTAACAATACATAATACTAATGTCGTTTTCCATTGGTTTCACTCAAGAAGACACTCATTCTGAATCCAATGGAACAGTGCTTGTTACTTCTACTCAATTCTGAAGTTTTGTCTCTGTACTAGTGAATCATTAAATAGAAACTTTTTGCTGGCACACAAAAAGTGAAATTAAAAACAATAGTGTATCCACCCCTTACTTACAAATAATAACTTTTCTTTTTGTTTTTCTTAATTTGTTTATTAAATTTTATTAAATTCAGTGCTTACGAGTGCACAATTAATTAAAATGGGATGAAAAAAAAATATGAAGTTGCACTGCAGTTTGTTTTGACGTTTGAGTTTGAATGTATTAGTGCTTCTGGAGTGGATTCTGATTTCAAATCAAGAAGCGAAATTCTCTTCTCAGAATCGTCAGAAGAGGATTTTTGTGCCAATGGAATGGTTTGAGAAGACTTCCGGACGCTTCGGAAGGCTTCTGAATGTCCAATGGAAAACGACATAACTGTATAGGTAGATCATTTTTAAAATTCAAGACAAGGCAAGAGCAGAACAAACGAAGGTGCATTTTTGCAACAATAAAGTAGGTATATTCCATTCATAAATTTTTGGGCAGTCGTCTCAAGGAAAGGATTAGGTCCTCTTAATATTGTGGGAAACACCATTGGGTCGGACCAGTACAAAAAAGTGCTTGAAAATGTATTGATTCAAAAAATTCAGAAATGGTTTTTGAGGCACGAAGCTCCCATATTCATGCACAGTGCTCCATCATGAAGCTAAGGGTGTCATGGCCTTTCTCAATCAAAAAAATTCAAAGTATTGGACTGGCCTGGGAATTCTCTGAATATGAATCAAAAGATTTAGGAGCTTCTTAAGCGAAAAGTTGCAGAAAACCTTATATATAACAACCAAAAGTCAGCTAGTGGAAAAGCTTGATACTGAGTGACAGGATAGTAAGAAACTCAAAAAAAACCTTCAATCATGTATGAAAAGTATGCTTTGAACAATAAAGGTGCAAAATTGCAACATACAAAATATTAGAAAAAATGTGGCTACCCATATTCTATGTTTTTTTTTGCATCACAACTCAAATTAGTTTCAATTTAACTACATAATAAGCATACAAAAATGAGACCAACAAATGTAAGCTATTTTGACAAAAACATTAAAAATTAAATAAAGCAAACAAAAAAAATTGATTTTTTCGCTTGTGTGTGCTTTGTCCAATGAATCAATTAAGCAAATAAAAGTATTAATAAAATTTTAAAAGTTCTTTGGCCCTCTACTTCCAAATTATTATTTATTATAATAATAATAAACAAAAAAAAAGGATTAATGGGTAATCATTGAAAGATATAAGTAAAATAAATGCTCTTGTTTCTCTTTTCGTCACCATTATGAGTCAAAATTTATTGCTGACTATAAACAAAAACTTCGAAAATACACACCATAGACGTCCAAGTAAGATAAGAAAATTAGAATTGCTTGTGCAGCACATTGGTGTATTTATCATGCAAAAAGTGTAGGAGTATTGAAAAATTCTTTATTCTTAATGAAATAGAAACTAAATAGGTATGTATGTATTCCTGTTTATGCCTGTCGGTTATGATGTTGATCTTGTTTATTATTTTATTTTTGTTTTCTTTGGGCACTTCATATATGAGTTATCAGGAATTCAGTTGGCTGTGGTAACCGCACCGCGCCGCAGCCTCTGCCTTAAGCTAGCCCTAAACGACGAACATGCTCGCCAAACTTGTTCGTGCTCGCTATATATTCGTCGTGTAGGGGATGGTTCGCGAACGGTTCGCTGTTGGCGAAAAATTTCGATTTTGTCGTGTTCGTTGGCTTCGATGTTCGCCATGTAGGGCCATGTTCGCGAGCAAACCTCATTTTTGCTGTGAAATTACTACAAGCGCAACGACTTGCGCTTCTTTATCGCACATGCTTATGCTTTGAGGAATCAACACGAAATGAATGTTCGTCAAATGTGTTCGTCGTGTAGGGGATAACGCAAACGAACAAGCTCGGCGAGCATGTTCGTCGTTTAGTGCTACCTTTAAGCATTCAATTGAGCAATCTTACTAATATACATATTATTAAAAAAAAATTTAAGGCCCTTTGATTTTTAATGTGTTTTTAAATTCTACTTTGGGATTAAAAGAAATATATTTTTTTTTATACATTTTAGAACTTCGAAGAAGCTATATGTCGAATCGACAATGAAATATCTGTTCAAAAAGAAGATCGAAAATTGTACGCAAACGATTTTGATGCAATCAGATATTATCTTATGGACATAATGAAACAAACGGATCCGGTATTCGAAAAGATTTACGCGGGACCTAGTCTTTTTGGTAAGTTACACAAACATTTTTGTTAACACTACAATAACATGATTGGTCTTGCTATAACGTGGATAGAATACAAAAAAAAACTAAAACAAAGAATATGCAATTTTATCTATTAGGTATTTATCGGTATAAATAGTTTTTTTTATATTGATTTCTTCATCATCATTTCTCTAATAATATACATACATATTTAAAAATCTAATCTTCTTGAATATAAGAGCTAGCTATCCAGTCTCGCATTTTTGTTTTCATTATTAATAATTTTTCTTTTTTTAATTGTAGGCAGCTATTTGGAAAACTTAAAAACCGATTTTCCAGACGAATTTGATGTGCATTTTTTGCTTAAACTTCCGTTTTACGAGGATATTGAACTTAAAAAGGATCACAATCGACCGGGTTACGTCAGACTTAAACTTGCTAAGCCATTACTGCGAATGAAAGACGATCCAAACCTAAAGTTTGTCTATGAACAATTTGAGAGATTTGTGACAAGAGGAAAATATTTAGTGCGATGTGAAATACAGCATTGGCTAGAAAGAATCATAAGAAAAGCTTTGCATGACTATGGCAGTTCATTGCCAAATGCCGCTGGCACGGATGAGTATGAATTGACATACTTAAAACGAGGCACTGCTCATACAATTAAAGCTTTCTCGAAAAGCCGTGAAATTTCTATTGATTTTGTACCGGCTTTTCGATTCAATGCTAAGTGTGATTGGCTGGCTGAAAGGCCATTTCCAAGAAATGTAAAGGAAAAATTATGGTTTGCTGTGCCAAAGCCGACTGTGGGCCCTAAAAAGGGTCGCAAATTAACCTTCTCTATTTGTGTGCCTCAAACTGAGAAGCACTTGCTAACTGGCAAATACAACCTTAAGCCAACGTTGAGACTTTTAAAGAGCATGCGTGATAGAACCGATGAAGGTTATTTTTTGAAGAGTTATTTTATAAAAAGCATCTATCTGCATGAAAATAACAAACAAGATGATGAGTTTTGGATGCAATCTACAGGAAAACTGTTATTGCATGTAAGATTTAAGTTTTTTTTTTTTTTTTTTATTTGGATTTTCAATGAAATAGTTTTTTTTGTTTATTTTAGATGCTTGACCGACTATTATTTTGCTTAGATAGCAAATCGTTGGAGTTTTATTGGTGTCCATCCATGAATTTATTAGCGGGTCTGGAAGATGAACAAATTTTAAGATTGAAAGCTAATTTGCACAAAGTTAGAAATACTTTGGTGCAATTATCACAGCTCCCTGTAATTGATTACAAAAAAATAAGAAGTCTGTTTGGTAGGTTACATTTTTTAAACAGTAACGTCTATTTTAAGTTTAAGTTATGGAACAATTTCGAAAGATAAGGAACGACAATAATTTCTTAGAAAATCTCCAAATAATAAGCGAAAATGCTAATTTTCATATGATTTTATAGGAAATCTTGATTTTAGAGTCCGTTTTCAAGGGCTCATTTTAGGCTTGGTTTCAACTCATGTTTATATGTTGCACTAGAGCCGTTTTTTCGTAAATTTTTCACCAAAACGAAATTTTCAATTGCATTTATCTCGTAACAACAAATCTTGAGTTATGACAGTCTTGTAACAAATAGGCGACACACTCCCGTTCAATTGAATAGGTAGAAAATTTTCAAGTGAGATTAACTAACGCCGAATTGAGTGGACTTAATGATTTTTTGTAAATGGCATAGAAAGCAACCATCCAATTTAGGAGAGACTCAGAAAGGCTATCTCATCTTGTGACTCAATATACAATCCCGTACATATGCTTCCATTACAAAAGTGCCAAAAACAGTTGATTTTAATAAAAAAGGCTATCCAAATGTTACGGACTGTATGTTATAGTAACTCTAGCGATAAGTCCCTCGTGTGGCCTCAGGGTTAGAGAAGGTTTTTGTCTTTTCTTATCTTTAATTGTTTATATTTTTTTCCATTCTACTTTTTTAAATTTATTTTATAAAAATTTATATTTTTATTTTCAGGTTATGCAATTAAACCACTTAAAGAAGAACGCGCTTAAAATAAAATGCATGTTATGTATTTCCTTTATTTTTGTATTTCTTATTATTTGTTTTATTACCTAATAAAGAAAAAGTGATCTTTATATTGAAGAAAAATAAGGTAACACCATTGTATATTAAAAGTTCAAGGAATTGGAGATATTGCACTTTTTGTCTCGGGTGGCCATTTATGATACCTAAATTTATTTTGGTATGCCTATTGATATTCTAAGGCCACTGAAACCTCCACAGTAACAAATGCATATAAAGCCGAAGAAAAGTTTTATAAATCACTTCCGCTCATGAATTAAACTCTAAATCGCATTTTTGCTTTTTGCATCGGGTAGCAATTTTTGAGACCTTTAATTTGGTAGACATATTGGCATTCTAAGATCGCTATTATTGTTGAACCTCAGTCCATTCTCCGAAGTCAGTGGGTTAAAATTGCTGAGCCACGAGTTAAATATTTGTTCAACTGGCCCTAAGGTTCCTGAAACCTCATTTTAAATAAAAAACGCCCTAAAATGCATAAATTTGTAGATATTGCACTTTTTCATTGTGCATTGGGTGGCTGTTTTTGATACCTTAATTTTTGTATGCATATGTATTATTATTTTAAGGTCGCTGGAACCTCCACAATAGCTTATACCTCATTTATAATTTAGAAAAGAAACACCCTAGAATGCATGAATTTGGAGACATAGCACTTTTTTCGTGCACCGGGTGGCCATTTTTGAGACCTTCATATTGCTATTCTAAGGTCACTGGATTTTGTCTATAATAGCTTTTATCTCATTTTTGATTTAAAAATGCTCTGGAGAGTATTGATTAAGAGATGTTGCAATTTTTTTCAGTGCATCTGGTGGTCATTTTTGAAACATTAATTTTGAAGTGCATAGATTTGGATATATGTACATATATATAATGGCATTTTTCAAGTGGCCATTTTTGAGACCTTCATTTTGGGATGCGTTTTTTTCTGAAAATAATGCACTTTTTCATTGTGCATCAGGTGGCAATCTTTGAGACTTTCTGACACCATCTCATACAGGTTAAATTATTAGTACACATTTTCAATGAAGCCAATAAAATATATTTCACTCTCAATAATTATAATAAATGTAGTAGACTTTGACATTTCTAAAAAAAAATTTAATATCTATGAATTTTCAAAAATTAATTATTACGAAAAAATATCAAAATAGAAGCAAAATGAATCGCTGCGGAAGAAAATTGAATTTCATACCAATGGTCCCATGGAAAAATGTAAAAAAATAATATTTTTTATATTAAATAGGTTTAAGATAAAAATATTATGAAATTAATTAATTTTGTTTCAGATTTTTGGGTGGATGGATAAAAAATATGAGAATGATCAAATTAAACAAAATAATTTGTTAAAGAAGAAACAAAGACGGGAATTCTGGAAGAGCCTGGTGAAAATACATCCACTTGTGAGTACAAATGTTTATTATGTAGACAGATAAAAATTATTGTTCTTGTTTCTTTGATAAGAAACCCATCATAAAAGCTCCCATGAATTCCTCTCGTTCTCGTTCTAGCATCATACCCAAAAACGATGAAGACAAAACTGATGACCCTGAAATAGATCAAAATGATTTATTTGTCATCTATTTCTTGAGTTCTTGGAATTTATAAATGAATATGGTATGTTAATCTGTTAATTCTTTTTAAGAACTTTTTCTTAAATTAACTATTTTTTTTTTTTGTTTTTTTGAAGTTTGAAAATTTTTATGGGATCAGTTTATATTTCGGAGCACTCATACATACAAAATGTGGCTCAGTTAAAAAAGCCTTGGTATTTGACAGAGGAACTAAAGAAGTTAAGCTGAGAGTTATTTATTATTAAATTTCTATGAATGTTGAGAGCTATGAGATCTCAGAAATATAAACTGATGACCACTAAGAGTAAAATTATATTCATTTAATTTTCCTTCTGTTATATATTATTATTATCTTTCAATATTAATATTATATAACTATAAAAATATGAAAAAAATATTATTATTATTTTATTATTATTTTTAATTAAAACTAAATAAAATTATTTTATGTTTAGTCCACTATTACACGCTTCCTCTTTGTCCCTGAGGAGAAAAATCTGTTTCCACGTTCTGCAACTCTCACATCGATAAAAAAAATTATCGAAGCGAGAGTAACAGAACGTGGGCACTGATTGCACTTTCATAGAGTTTCTAAAAAAATCAGGGACAAAAGGTCTTTGTATTTGTAATAGGGTCTTACGTAAAATTTTTAAACAAATACAAATCTTTTGTTTTTATTTATATCGGTTTTTGGAATTAACAATGTAACATAATATTCATTTGCTCTTCTTGAAACACTTCTTGTATTTTTGACGATTCATTTATTATTTTGGCGTCTTGATAGATGCTGATACAGGAAAGATGCCACGATCAAAATCCGATGTGCAGTAACCTGCAGCTGAAGCTGCAGATGGATTCTCCATAAAATGGTTAACCCTTGTGGATTCATTACCAGTTGTTGGCATTGTTCATGTATTTGCATATACTTATATCCATCCGACAGGCACACCCGCTCTTTGGTCAAATATACATATGTAACTGATCGAGGCCAACCATTATGGGAAAACGGATGCCTTTTGTAGTTGCCCAATATGGTATTACAGATGCTACTTGCTGCTGCTTTTGGCCTTTCAAAATAAGCTGCTCCGCCATCAGACTTGTATGCCGTTGACTGCCACCTGCAGTTTTTTCGCCTCCTGGAGCTTTTAATCATCCCAAAGACAAGTTTGTGTCCTGGCCAGCATCACTGGTTTGTCGACTCATCCCTTACTTACTTACTTTCTTACGTACTTACTTACTTTTTTACTGACTTTATTACTTACCTTACTTACTCGCTTACTTGCTTAAATAAATAAATTTTTTACTTACTTACCTACTTACTTACTTATTTACTTACTTACTTACCTTACTTACTTGCTTAAATAAATAAATAAATTGGGTGGCGCAACAGCTGGTGAAGAACCAGAGCCTAGTGACTTACAACTCACAACCATTCCTGTGGGCGTGTTATTGGCAGGAATGGAGGGGACCTACAGTTTTTTGCCGAGTCCGAACGGCTAAATGAGAAGCACTTTTTCATGACAAGTATACTCTTGGAGGATTTATCAGTTCCTCGCAAGATGCAGTACCTCGCATAAAACATTTTTGTTTTTAGGTGGCACGGCTGGGAATCGAACCCACGCTTTCGGTTTATATTTCGGAGCACTCATACATACAAAATGTGGCTCAGTTAAAAAAGCCTTGGTATTTGACAGAGGAACTAAAGAAGTTTAGCTGAGAGTTATTTATTATTAAATTTCTATGAATGTTGAGAGCTATGAGATCTCAGAAATATAAACTGATGACCACTAAGAGTAAAATTATATTCATTTAATTTTCCTTCTGTTATATATTATTATTATCTTTCAATATTAATATTATATAACTATAAAAATATGAAAAAAATATTATTATTATTTTATTATTATTTTTAATTAAAACTAAATAAAATTATTTTATGTTTAGTCCACTATTACACGCTTCCTCTTTGTCCCTGAGGAGAAAAATCTGTTTCCACGTTCTGCAACTCTCACATCGATAAAAAAAATTATCGAAGCGAGAGTAACAGAACGTGGGCACTGATTGCACTTTCATAGAGTTTCTAAAAAAATCAGGGACAAAAGGTCTTTGTATTTGTAATAGGGTCTTACGTAAAATTTTTAAACAAATACAAATCTTTTGTTTTTATTTATATCGGTTTTTGGAATTAACAATGTAACATAATATTCATTTGCTCTTCTTGAAACACTTCTTGTATTTTTGACGATTCATTTATTATTTTGGCGTCTTGATAGATGCTGATACAGGAAAGATGCCACGATCAAAATCCGATGTGCAGTAACCTGCAGCTGAAGCTGCAGATGGATTCTCCATAAAATGGTTAACCCTTGTGGATTCATTACCAGTTGTTGGCATTGTTCATGTATTTGCATATACTTATATCCATCCGACAGGCACACCCGCTCTTTGGTCAAATATACATATGTAACTGATCGAGGCCAACCATTATGGGAAAACGGATGCCTTTTGTAGTTGCCCAATATGGTATTACAGATGCTACTTGCTGCTGCTTTTGGCCTTTCAAAATAAGCTGCTCCGCCATCAGACTTGTATGCCGTTGACTGCCACCTGCAGTTTTTTCGCCTCCTGGAGCTTTTTATCATCCCAAAGACAAGTTTGTGTCCTGGCCAGCATCACTGGTTTGTCGACTCATCCCTTACTTACTTACTTTCTTACGTACTTACTTACTTTTTTACTGACTTTATTACTTACCTTACTTACTCGCTTACTTGCTTAAATAAATAAATTTTTTACTTACTTACCTACTTACTTATTTACTTACTTACTTACCTTACTTACTTGCTTAAATAAATAAATAAATTGGGTGGCGCAACAGCTCGTGAAGAACCAGAGCCTAGTGACTTACAACTCACAACCATTCCTGTGTGCGTGTTATTGGCAGGAATGGAGGGGACCTACAGTTTTTTGCCGAGTCCGAACGGCTAAATGAGAAGCACTTTTTCATGACAAGTATACTCTTGGAGGATTTATCAGTTCCTCGCAAGATGCAGTACCTCGCATAAAACATTTTTGTTTATAGGTGGCACGGCTGGGAATCGAACCCACGCCTTCGGCATGACAGTCCTACGCACTAACCATCATACCACGAGGTACTACTAACTGCTTACTTGCTTACTTACTTACTTGCTTGCTTACTTACTTACTTACTTACTTACTTACTTACTTACTTACTTACTTACTTACTTACTTACTTACTTACTTACTTACTTACTTACACTTACTTACACTTACTTACACTTACTTACACTTGCTTACTTACTTACTTACTTACTTACTTACTTACTTACTTCCTTACTTTTTTACTTACTTACTTACTTACTTACTTACTTACTTGCTTGCTTGCTTGCTTCCTTACTTACTTACTTACTTACTTACTTACTTGCTTGCTTGCTTGCTTGCTTGCTTCCTTACTTACTTACTTACTTACTTACACTTACTTACACTTGCTTACTTACTTACTTACTTGCTTACTTACTTACTTACTTACTTACTTACTTACTTACTTACTTACTTACACTTACTTACACTTACTTACACTTGCTAACTTACTTACTTACTTACTTGCTTACTTACTTACTTACTTACTTACTTACTTACTTACTTTTTTACTTACTTACTTACTTACTTGCTTGCTTGCTTGCTTCCTTACTTACTTACTTACTCACTTACTTACTTGCTTACTTGCTTACTTACTTACTTACTTACTTACTTACTTACTTACTTACCTACTTACTTACTTACTTACTTACTTGCTTTCTTACTTACTTAAGAAAGCAAGTAAGTAAGGTTATTTTTTGAAGAGTTATTTTATAAAAAGCATCTATCTGCATGAAAATAACAAACAAGATGATGAGTTTTGGATGCAATCTACAGGAAAACTGTTATTGCATGTAAGATTTAAGTTTTGTTTTTTTTTTTTTTATTTGGATTTTCAATGAAATAGTTTTTTTTGTTTATTTTAGATGCTTGGCCGACTATTATTTTGCTTAGATAGCAAATCGTTGGAGTTTTATTGGTGTCCATCCATGAATTTATTAGCGGGTCTGGAAGATGAACAAATTTTAAGATTGAAAGCTAATTTGCACAAAGTTAGAAATACTTTGGTGCAATTATCACAGCTCCCTGTAATTGATTACAAAAAAATAAGAACTCTGTTTGGTAGGTTACATTTTTTAAACAGTAACGTCTATTTTAAGTTTAAGTTATGGAACAATTTCGAAAGATAAGGAACGACAATAATTTCTTAGAAAATCTCCAAATAATAAGCGAAAATGCTAATTTTCATATGAATTTATAGGAAATCTTGATTTTAGAGTCCGTTTTCAAGGGCTCATTTTAGGCTTGGTTTCAACTCATGTTAATATGTTGCACTACAGCCGTTTTTTCGTAAATTTTTCACCAAAACGAAATTTTCAATTGCATTTATCTCGTAACAACAAATCTTGAGTTATGACAGTCTTGTAACAAATAGGCGACACACTCCCGTTCAATTGAATAGGTAGAAAATTTTCAAGTGAGATTAACTAACGCCGAATTGAGTGGACTTAATGATTTTTTGTAAATGGCATAGAAAGCAACCATCCAATTTAGGAGAGACTCAGAAAGGCTATCTCATCTTGTGACTCAATATACAATCCCGTACATATGCTTCCATTACAAAAGTGCCAAAAACAGTTGATTTTAATAAAAAAGGCTATCCAAATGTTACGGACTGTATGTTATAGTAACTCTAGCGATAAGTCCCTCGTGTGGCCTCCGGGTTAGAGAAGGTTTTTGTCTTTTCTTATCTTTAATTGTAAATATTTTTCCATTTTACTTTTTTAAATTTATTTTATAAAAATTTATATTTTTATTTTCAGGTTATGCAATTAAACCACTTAAAGAAGAACGCGCTTAAAATAAAATGCATGTTATGTATTTCCTTTATTTTTGTATTTCTTATTATTTGTTTAATTACCTAATAAAGAAAAAGTGATCTTTATATTGAAGAAAAATAAGGTAACACCATTGTATATTAAAAGTTCAAGGAATTGGAGATATTGCACTTTTTGTCTCGGGTGGCCATTTATGATACCTAAATTTATTTTGGTATGCCTATTGATATTCTAAGGCCACTGAAACCTCCACAGTAACAAATGCATATAAAGTCGAAGAAAAGTTTTATAAATCACTTCCGCTCATGAATTAAACTCTAAATCGAATTTTTGCTTTTTGCATCGGGTAGCAATTTTTGAGACCTTTAATTTGGTAGACATATTGGCATTCTAAGATCGCTATTATTGTTGAACCTCAGTCCATTCTCCGAAGTCAGTGGGTTAAAATTGCTGAGCCACGAGTTAAATATTTGTTCAACTGGCCCTAAGGTTCCTGAAACCTCATTTTAAATAAAAAACGCCCTAAAATGCATAAATTTTTAGATATTGCACTTTTTCATTGTGCATTGGGTGGCTATTTTTGATACCTTAATTTTTGTATGCATATGTATTATTATTTTAAGGTCGCTGGAACCTCCACAATAGCTTATACCTCATTTATAATTTAGAAAAGAAACACCCTAGAATGCATGAATTTGGAGACATAGCACTTTTTTCGTGCACCGGGTGGCCATTTTTGAGACCTTCATATTGCTATTCTAAGGTCACTGGATTTTGTCTATAATAGCTTTTATCTCATTTTTGATTTAAAAATGCTCTGGAGAGTATTGATTAAGAGATGTTGCAATTTTTTTCAGTTAATCTGGTGGTCATTTTTGAAACATTAATTTTGAAGTGCATAGATTTGGATATATGTACATATATATAATGGCATTTTTCAAGTGGCCATTTTTGAGACCTTCATTTTGGGATGCGTTTTTTTCTGAAAATAATGCACTTTTTCATTGTGCATCAGGTGGCAATCTTTGAGACTTTCTGACACCATCTCATACAGGTTAAATTATTAGTACACATTTTCAATGAAGCCAATAAAATATATTTCACTCTCAATAATTATAATAAATGTAGTAGACTTTGACATTTCTAAAAAAAAATTTAATGTCTATGAATTTTCAAAAATTAATTATTACGAAAAAATATCAATATCAAAATAGAAGCAAAATGAATCGCTGCGGAAGAAAATTGAATTTCATACCAATGGTCCCATGGAAAAATGTAAAAAAATAATATTTTTTATATTTAATAGGTTTAAAATAAAAATATTATGAAATTAATTAATTTTGTTTCAGATTTTTGGGTGGATGGATAAAAAATATGAGAATGATCAAATTAAACAAAATAATTTGTTAAAGAAGAAACAAAGACGGGAATTCTGGAAGAGCCTGGTGAAAATACATCCACTTGTGAGTACAAATGTTTATTATGTAGACAGATAAAAATTATTGTTCTTGTTTCTTTGATAAGAAACCCATCATAAAAGCTCCCATGAATTCTTCTCGTTCTCGTTCTAGCATCATACCCAAAAACGATGAAGACAAAACTGATGACCCTGAAATAGATCAAAATGATTTATTTGTCATTTATTTCTTGAGTTCTTGGAATTTATAAATGAATATGGTATGTTAATCTGTTAATTCTTTTTAAGAACTTTTTCTTAAATTAACTATTTTTTTTTTGTTTTTTTTTGAAGTTTGAAAATTTTTATGGGATCAGTTTATATTTCGGAGCACTCATACATATAAAATGTGGCTCAGTTAAAAAAGCCTTGGTATTTGACAGAGGAACTAAAAAAGTTTAGCTGAGAGTTATTTATTATTAAATTTCTATGAATGTTGAGAGCTATGAGATCTCAGAAATATAAACTGATGACCACTAAGAGTAAAATTATATTCATTTAATTTTCCTTCTGTTATATATTATTATTATCTTTCAATATTAATATTATATAACTATAAAAATATGAAAAAAATATTATTTTTATTTTATTAGTATTTTTAATTAAAACTAAATAAAATTATTTTATGTTTAGTCCACTATTACACGCTTCCTCTTTGTCCCTGAGGAGAAAAATCTGTTTCCACGTTCTGCAACTCTCACATCGATAAAAAAAATTATCGAAGCGAGAGTAACAGAACGTGGGCACTGATTGCATTTTCATAGAGTTTCTAAAAAAATCAGGGACAAAAGGTCTTTGTATTTGTAATAGGGTCTTACGTAAAATTTTTAAACAAATACAAATCTTTTGTTTTTATTTATATCGGTTTTTGGAATTAACAATGTAACATAATATTCATTTGCTCTTCTTGAAACACTTCTTGTATTTTTGACGATTCATTTATTATTTTGGCGTCTTGATAGATGCTGATACAGGAAAGATGCCACGATCAAAATCCGATGTGCAGTAAACTGCAGCTGAAGCTGCAGATGGATTCTCCATAAAATGGTTAACCCTTGTGGATTCATTACCAGTTGTTGGCATTGTTCATGTATTTGCATATACTTATATCCATCCGACAGGCACACCCGCTCTTTGGTCAAATATACATATGTAACTGATCGAGGCCAACCATTATGGGAAAACGGATGCCTTTTGTAGTTGCCCAATATGGTATTACAGATGCTACTTGCTGCTGCTTTTGGCCTTTCAAAATAAGCTGCTCCGCCATCAGACTTGTATGCCGTTGACTGCCACCTGCAGTTTTTTCGCCTCCTGGAGCTTTTAATCATCCCAAAGACAAGTTTGTGTCCTGGCCAGCATCACTGGTTTGTCGACTCATCCCTTACTTACTTACTTTCTTACGTACTTACTTACTTTTTTACTGACTTTATTACTTACCTTACTTACTCGCTTACTTGCTTAAATAAATAAATTTTTTACTTACTTACCTACTTACTTACTTATTTACTTACTTTCTTACCTTACTTACTTGCTTAAATAAATAAATAAATTGGGTGGCGCAACAGCTCGTGAAGAACCAGAGCCTAGTGACTTACAACTCACAACCATTCCTGTGTGCGTGTTATTGGCAGGAATGGAGGGGACCAACAGTTTTTTGCCGAGTCCGAACGGCTAAATGAGAAGCACTTTTTCATGACAAGTATACTCTTGGAGGATTTATCAGTTCCTCGCAAGATGCAGTACCTCGCATAAAACATTTTTGTTTTTAGGTGGCACGGCTGGGAATCGAACCCACGCCTTCGGCATGACAGTCCTACGCACTAACCATCATACCACGAGGTACTACTAACTGCTTACTTGCTTACTTACTTACTTGCTTGCTTACTTACTTACTTACTTACTTACTTACTTACTTACTTACTTACTTACACTTACTTACACTTGCTTACTTACTTACTTACTTACTTGCTTACTTACTTACTTACTTTTTTACTTACTTACTTACTTACTTACTTACTTACTTACTTACTTACTTACTTACTTGCTTGCTTGCTTGCTTCCTTACTTACTTACTTACTTACTTACTTACTTACTTGCTTGCTTGCTTGCTTGCTTGCTTCCTTACTTACTTACTTACTTACTTACTTACTTACTTACTTACTTACACTTGCTTACTTACTTACTTACTTACTTGCTTACTTACTTACTTACTTACTTACTTACTTACTTACTTACTTACTTACTTACTTACTTACTTACTTACTTACTTACTTACTTACACTTACTTACACTTACTTACACTTGCTTACTTACTTACTTACTTACTTGCTTACTTACTTACTTACTTACTTACTTACTTACTTACTTTTTTACTTACTTACTTACTTACTTACTTACTTGCTTGCTTGCTTGCTTCCTTACTTACTTACTTACTTACTTACTTACTTACTTGCTTGCTTGCTTGCTTGCTTGCTTCCTTACTTACTTACTTACTTACTTACTTACTTACTTACTTACTTACACTTGCTTACTTACTTACTTACTTACTTGCTTACTAACTTACTTACTTACTTACTTACTTACTTACTTACTTACTTACTTACTTACACTTACTTACACTTACTTACACTTGCTTACTTACTTACTTACTTACTTGCTTACTTACTTACTTACTTACTTACTTACTTACTTTTTTACTTACTTACTTACTTACTTACTTACTTGCTTGCTTGCTTGCTTCCTTACTTACTTACTTACTTACTTACTTACTTACTTGCTTGCTTGCTTCCTTACTTACTTACTTACTTACTTACTTACTTACTTACACTTACTTACACTTGCTTACTTACTTACTTACTTACTTGCTTACTTACTTACTTACTTACTTACTTACTTACTTACTTACTTACTTACTTACTTGCTTGCTTGTTTGCTTCCTTACTTACTTACTTACTTACTTACTTACTTACTTGCTTGCTTGCTTGCTTGCTTGCTTCCTTACTTACTTACTTACTTACTTACTTACTTACTTACTTACTTACACTTGCTTACTTACTTACTTACTTACTTGCTTACTTACTTACTTACTTACTTACTTACTTACTTACTTACTTACTTACTTACTTACTTACTTACTTACTTACTTACTTACACTTACTTACACTTACTTACACTTGCTTACTTACTTACTTACTTACTTGCTTACTTACTTACTTACTTACTTACTTACTTACTTACTTTTTTACTTACTTACTTACTTACTTACTTACTTGCTTGCTTGCTTGCTTCCTTACTTACTTACTTACTTACTTACTTACTTACTTGCTTGCTTGCTTGCTTGCTTGCTTGCTTCCTTACTTACTTACTTACTTACTTACTTACTTACTTACTTACACTTGCTTACTTACTTACTTACTTACTTACTTACTTACTTACTTACTTACTTACTTACTTACTTACTTACTTACTTACTTACTTACTTACTTACTTACTTACTTACTTACTTACTTACACTTACTTACACTTACTTACACTTGCTTACTTACTTACTTACTTACTTGCTTACTTACTTACTTACTTACTTACTTACTTTTTTACTTACTTACTTACTTACTTACTTACTTGCTTGCTTGCTTGCTTCCTTACTTACTTACTTACTTACTTACTTGCTTGCTTGCTTGCTTGCTTCCTTACTTACTTACTTACTTACTTACTTACTTACTTACACTTACTTACACTTGCTTACTTACTTACTTACTTACTTGCTTACTTACTTACTTACTTACTTACTTACTTACTTACTTACTTACTTACTTACACTTACTTACACTTACTTACACTTGCTTACTTACTTACTTACTTGCTTACTTACTTACTTACTTACTTACTTACTTACTTTTTTACTTACTTACTTACTTACTTACTTGCTTGCTTGCTTGCTTCCTTACTTACTTACTTACTTACTTACTTACTTGCTTACTTGCTTACTTACTTACTTACTTGCTTACTTACTTACTTACTTACTTACTTACTTACTTACTTACTTGCTTTCTTACTTACTTAAGAAAGCAAGTAAGTAAGGTTATTTTTTGAAGAGTTATTTTATAAAAAGCATCTATCTGCATGAAAATAACAAACAAGATGATGAGTTTTGGATGCAATCTACAGGAAAACTGTTATTGCATGTAAGATTTAAGTTTTTTTTTTTTTTATTTGGATTTTCAATGAAATAGTTTTTTTGTTTATTTAAGATGCTTGACCGACTATTATTTTGCTTAGATAGCAAATCGTTGGAGTTTTATTGGTGTCCATCCATGAATTTATTAGCGGGTCTGGAAGATGAACAAATTTTAAGATTGAAAGCTAATTTGCACAAAGTTAGAAATACTTTGGTGCAATTATCACAGCTCCCTGTAGTTGATTACAAAAAAATAAGAACTCTGTTTGGTAGGTTACATTTTTTAAACAGTAACGTCTATTTTAAGTTTAAGTTATGGAACAATTTCGAAAGATAAGGAACGACAATAATTTCTTAGAAAATCTCCAAATAATAAGCGAAAATGCTAATTTTCATATGATTTTATAGGAAATCTTGATTTTAGAGTCCGTTTTCAAGGGCTCATTTTAGGCTTGGTTTCAACTCATGTTTATATGTTGCACTAGAGCCGTTTTTTCGTAAATTTTTCACCAAAACGAAATTTTCAATTGCATTTATCTCGTAACAACAAATCTTGAGTTATGACAGTCTTGTAACAAATAGGCGACACACTCCCGTTCAATTGAATAGGTAGAAAATTTTCGAGTGAGATTAACTAACGCCGAATTGAGTGGACTTAATGATTTTTTGTAAATGGCATAGACGGTGTCCACATTGGGTATGAAAAAGTGGATTTTTAATGACTTTTCAGTATTCATATCTCGCTCCCACTCCTTCATTGAAGTGAGATGTGAATACTGAAAAGTCATTAAAAATCCACTTTTTCATACCCAATGTGGACACCGTCATAGAAAGCAACCATCCAATTTAGGAGAGACTCAGAAAGGCTATCTCATCTTGTGACTCAATATACAATCCCGTACATATGCTTCCATTACAAAAGTGCCAAAAACAGTTGATTTTAATAAAAAAGGCTATCCAAATGTTACGGACTGTATGTTATAGTAACTCTAGCGATAAGTCCCTCGTGTGGCCTCAGGGTTAGAGAAGGTTTTTGTCTTTTCTTATCTTTAATTGTAAAGGCTCCACCAAACCAACGCGAATCATTCGCCCTCGACGCGAAATCATTCACAATAACACAAAATATGAAAGATACACAATGCTAAACAACAACAAATAACTGTCATTGCGAATGATTCGCTACGAATTCGCGTTGGTTTGGGAGAGCCTTAAATATTTTTCCATTTTACTTTTTTAAATTTATTTTATAAAAATTTATATTTTTATTTTCAGGTTATGCAATTAAACCACTTAAAGAAGAACGCGCTTAAAATAAAATGCATGTTATGTATTTCCTTTATTTTTGTATTTCTTATTATTTGTTTAATTACCTAATAAAGAAAAAGTGATGAAGAAAAATAAGGTAACACCATTGTATATTAAAAGTTCAAGGAATTGGAGATATTGCACTTTTTGTCTCGGGTGGCCATTTATGATACCTAAATTTATTTTGGTATGCCTATTGATATTCTAAGGCCACTGAAACCTCCACAGTAACAAATGCATATAAAGCCGAAGAAAAGTTTTATAAATCACTTCCGCTCATGAATTAAACTCTAAATCGAATTTTTGCTTTTTGCATCGGGTAGCAATTTTTGAGACCTTTAATTTGGTAGACATATTGGCATTCTAAGATCGCTATTATTGTTGAACCTCAGTCCATTCTCCGAAGTCAGTGGGTTAAAATTGCTGAGCCACGAGTTAAATATTTGTTCAACTGGCCCTTAGGTTCCTGAAACCTCATTTTAAATAAAAAACGCCCTAAAATGCATAAATTTGTAGATATTGCACTTTTTCATTGTGCATTGGGTGGCTATTTTTGATACCTTAATTTTTGTATACATATTATTATTTTAAGGTCGCTGGAACCTCCACAATAGCTTATACCTCATTTATAATTTAGAAAAGAAACACCCTAGAATGCATGAATTTGGAGACATAGCACTTTTTTCGTGCACCGGGTGGCCATTTTTGAGACCTTCATATTGCTATTCTAAGGTCACTGGATTTTGTCTATAATAGCTTTTATCTCATTTTTGATTTAAAAATGCTCTGGAGAGTATTGATTAAGAGATGTTGCAATTTTTTTCAGTTAATCTGGTGGTCATTTTTGAAACATTAATTTTGAAGTGCATAGATTTGGATATATGTACATATATATAATGGCATTTTTCAAGTGGCCATTTTTGAGACCTTCATTTTGGGATGCGTTTTTTTCTGAAAATAATGCACTTTTTCATTGTGCATCAGGTGGCAATCTTTGAGACTTTCTGACACCATCTCATACAGGTTAAATTATTAGTACACATTTTCAATGAAGCCAATAAAATATATTTCACTCTCAATAATTATAATAAATGTAGTAGACTTTGACATTTCTAAAAAAAAATTTAATGTCTATGAATTTTCAAAAATTAATTATTACGAAAAAATATCAATATCAAAATAGAAGCAAAATGAATCGCTGCGGAAGAAAATTGAATTTCATACCAATGGTCCCATGGAAAAATGTAAAAAAATAATATTTTTTATATTAAATAGGTTTAAGATAAAAATATTATGAAATTAATTAATTTTGTTTCAGATTTTTGGGTGGATGGATAAAAAATATGAGAATGATCAAATTAAACAAAATAATTTGTTAAAGAAGAAACAAAGACGGGAATTCTGGAAGAGCCTGGTGAAAATACATCCACTTGTGAGTACAAATGTTTATTATGTAGACAGATAAAAATTATTGTTCTTGTTTCTTTGATAAGAAACCCATCATAAAAGCTCCCATGAATTCTTCTCGTTCTCGTTCTAGCATCATACCCAAAAACGATGAAGACAAAACTGATGACCCTGAAATAGATCAAAATGATTTATTTGTCATTTATTTCTTGAGTTCTTGGAATTTATAAATGAATATGGTATGTTAATCTGTTAATTCTTTTTAAGAACTTTTTCTTAAATTAACTATTTTTTTTTTGTTTTTTTTTGAAGTTTGAAAATTTTTATGGGATCAGTTTATATTTCGGAGCACTCATACATATAAAATGTGGCTCAGTTAAAAAAGCCTTGGTATTTGACAGAGGAACTAAAAAAGTTTAGCTGAGAGTTATTTATTATTAAATTTCTATGAATGTTGAGAGCTATGAGATCTCAGAAATATAAACTGATGACCACTAAGAGTAAAATTATATTCATTTAATTTTCCTTCTGTTATATATTATTATTATCTTTCAATATTAATATTATATAACTATAAAAATATGAAAAAAATATTATTTTTATTTTATTAGTATTTTTAATTAAAACTAAATAAAATTATTTTATGTTTAGTCCACTATTACACGCTTCCTCTTTGTCCCTGAGGAGAAAAATCTGTTTCCACGTTCTGCAACTCTCACATCGATAAAAAAAATTATCGAAGCGAGAGTAACAGAACGTGGGCACTGATTGCATTTTCATAGAGTTTCTAAAAAAATCAGGGACAAAAGGTCTTTGTATTTGTAATAGGGTCTTACGTAAAATTTTTAAACAAATACAAATCTTTTGTTTTTATTTATATCGGTTTTTGGAATTAACAATGTAACATAATATTCATTTGCTCTTCTTGAAACACTTCTTGTATTTTTGACGATTCATTTATTATTTTGGCGTCTTGATAGATGCTGATACAGGAAAGATGCCACGATCAAAATCCGATGTGCAGTAAACTGCAGCTGAAGCTGCAGATGGATTCTCCATAAAATGGTTAACCCTTGTGGATTCATTACCAGTTGTTGGCATTGTTCATGTATTTGCATATACTTATATCCATCCGACAGGCACACCCGCTCTTTGGTCAAATATACATATGTAACTGATCGAGGCCAACCATTATGGGAAAACGGATGCCTTTTGTAGTTGCCCAATATGGTATTACAGATGCTACTTGCTGCTGCTTTTGGCCTTTCAAAATAAGCTGCTCCGCCATCAGACTTGTATGCCGTTGACTGCCACCTGCAGTTTTTTCGCCTCCTGGAGCTTTTAATCATCCCAAAGACAAGTTTGTGTCCTGGCCAGCATCACTGGTTTGTCGACTCATCCCTTACTTACTTACTTTCTTACGTACTTACTTACTTTTTTACTGACTTTATTACTTACCTTACTTACTCGCTTACTTGCTTAAATAAATAAATTTTTTACTTACTTACCTACTTACTTACTTACCTTACTTACTTGCTTAAATAAATAAATAAATTGGGTGGCGCAACAGCTCGTGAAGAACCAGAGCCTAGTGACTTACAACTCACAACCATTCCTGTGTGCGTGTTATTGGCAGGAATGGAGGGGACCTACAGTTTTTTGCCGAGTCCGAACGGCTAAATGAGAAGCACTTTTTCATGACAAGTATACTCTTGGAGGATTTATCAGTTCCTCGCAAGATGCAGTACCTCGCATAAAACATTTTTGTTTTTAGGTGGCACGGCTGGGAATCGAACCCACGCCTTTGGCATGACAGTCCTACGCACTAACCATCATACCACGAGGTACTACTAACTGCTTACTTACTTACTTGCTTGCTTACTTACTTACTTACTTACTTACTTACTTACTTACTTACTTACTTACTTACTTGCTTTCTTACTTACTTACTTATTTACGTACTTACTAACTTACTTACTTACTTACTTACTTACTTACTTACTTACTTATCCGGCTCCCGATCCATGAAGGGTCTCTGCCTGAGATATTGCGGTCTTCCATCGGTTGCGGTCCCTCGCACGCTCCCTCCAGTCGTCGAGACCAAGCGCTCTTGCGTCTGTGACCGCCTGGTCCCTATAGCGGAGGTTCGGTCTTCCTGGTCGTCTCGAACCTGGGGGCTGGGATTCGAAGATTTTCTTGGCTGGAGCGTTGTTGTCCATTCGCTCGATGTGGCCGAGCCAATGTAGTCGACGTGTTTTGGCTCTTTGGACTACATCCACATCTTGGTACAGCTCGTACAGTTCACGATTGAATCTTCTCCTCCAATCGCCCTCTTCGCATATAGGACCAAATATCCGCCGTAGAATTTTTCTCTCGAAAGTGCCCAGGATCAATTCCCCTTTTTTACTTATCGTCCAGCACTCGGCACCGTAGAGTAGAACTGGTAAAATTAGAGTTTTGTATAGCGTGCACTTTGTCTTTCGAGAAAGGAGTTTTGAACCCATTTGTTTGGCCAAACCGAAGTAGCAGCGGTTCGCTAGGGTAATTCTTCGTCGGATTTCCACTAAGGTGTCGTTCGTGGGATTGATGTTTGTTCCGAGGTAGGTGAACTCCTTGACTACCTCAAAATTACTGCTACCAACAGTGACGTTTTGTCCTAGGCGATGGACAGATGAGGCTTTGTTTGTTGATAGCATATACTTTGTTTTGTCCTCATTCACTTCAAGACCAACGCGTTTCGCCTGTTCATCAATAGCTGTGAATGCTTCAAGTACAGCTCTCTTGGAACGGCCGATGATGTCGATGTCGTCCGCATAACCAAGCAGTTGAGAAGACCTGTTAAAGATAGTGCCTTCCATGTTAACACCACTCTTGCGCACTATCTGCTCCAGGACTAGGTTGAAGAAATCACATGATAGCGCATCTCCTTGTCTGAACCCTGTACACGTCTGGAATAACTCGGATGAGCTGTTACCCATTTGCACGTTGCACCGCGTATTTTGTAACGTCATGCGGCATAGCTGGATCAGTTTTTTTCGGGATCCCGAGTTCCGACATCGCCAATAGAAGCTCTTGGCGACTTATGCTATCGTATGCGGCTTTAAAGTCGATGAATAGGTGGTGGGTCTCGACTCTAAATTCGTTGGTCTTTTCCAGGATTTGCCTCAATGTGAAGATTTGGTCTATTGTTGATCTGCCTGGCCTGAAGCCACACTGGTACGTGACGATCATAGTGTTGCAGAAAGGTTTTAGACGCTCACATAGTACGTTGGATAGGATCTTGTAGGCAACATTAAGCAGGGATATGCCTCTGTAGTTCTTGCAGGACATAGGATCGCCTTTTTTGTAGATTGGGCATATGGAACTATTTGACCAGTCGTCGGGCATACCTTCCTCCTCCCAAACTTGGTTGATGAGCTGGTGCATGCACCCTACCAGGACATCTCCTCCATACTTAAAGAGTTCCGCAGGTAGGCAATCCGAGCCGGCGGATTTGTTGTTCTTAAGCTTGTGGATGGCTTTCTTAACCTCTTCAGTACTGGGTGCTGGGACTGGATCTTCATTGACTGGTCTAATGCTTCTTTGTTCCCCTGTCGCCTCCTCTACATAATGCCCATTAAGCAGCTGCTGGAAATGCTGCTTAAACACGTCTACAATTCCCTGTGCTTCGGTGACTAGGTTCCCTTCGCTGTTTCGAAGAGCTTGCGTACCAGTCCTATAACCAGATGCCAGTTGCTTGGCTGTTTTGTAGAACCGGCGGGTGTTGGTGGCGGTGCTGAACTCTTCGAGATACTTGAGCTGAGAGGCTGCGGATGCTCTTTTCTTTCTACGCAGGGTTTTTTTCTCTTTCCTTCTCTTTTCACGGTACTCCTCTCTTGCTGCTCTTGTTTTCCGTTGCAGCATTTGCATTCGTGCATTTTCCGTCTCCTGTTTCAATAGCGCGCATTCATCATCATACCACGGGTTCTTTTTTCTGGGTGGTTGATAGCCTATGGTGGTCTCGGCTGTCTCTTTAATAATGTCGCGATATTGGTTCCACTGGTTGTTGACGCTTGTGGCTGGGTGTACGGCAGAGAGTTTCCCGGTCAATTGCTCACTGTAGTCTCTGGCTTTCTCAGATGTGCTAAGGCATGCGATGTTGAACTTCTTTCTTTGGGCGGTCTTCGTTTTCTTTTCGTTGGACAGTCGGGCTCTGAACTTTGTCACAACAAGAAAGTGGTCAGAGTCCACGTTTGCACCTCGGAAAGTTCGCACGTCCAAGATGTTCGATGCGTACCTTGCGCCAATTAGCACGTGGTCGATTTGGTTGGCCGTTCGACCATCTGGAGATCGCCAGGTTGCTGTGTGTATCCTTCGCCTGGGGAACCTAGTGCTACTTATCACCGTATTACGAGCTGCAGCAAAGTCGATTAGTCGGAAGCCGTTGTCTGTTGTCGTTTCGTGGAGGCTGTGCTTTCCAACTAATCCGCCAAAGATGTTTTCCTTTCCGACTTTAGCATTGAAGTCTCCGAGCACGACTTTGACATCGTACTCCGGACAGGCTCCGTAGGCTCCGTCCAGGAGGTCGTAAAACTCCTCCTTGTTAGACTCCTCAGCTTCATCGGTAGGGGCGTGTGCACATATTAGGCTGATGTTTTGGAAGGTAGCTTTGATGCGGATCACAGCCAGGCCAGGCGATCGCTTATCGGCTTAAAATCGATGACTTTTGATCTGAGTCGATTTCCCACGACGAATCCGCATCCTAGCATGTGCAGTCTTTGGTGACAGCTGTAATAAATGTCGCAATCTTTTCTTTTCGTTATACCTGATCCTATCCATCGTATCTCCTGGATCGCGGTAATGTCTGCCTTGTACCGCGAGAGGACAGATTCAAGTTTTTGAGTAGCACCTGGTGTGTAGAGTGTCCTTACATTCCAGGTGCATACTCGTAGATCATAGTCCATTTTCGTTCCGGGCCTGGTTGCCATTTGAGGGGGGTCGTTATCCGAGGCTTCTTGCGTCTCTCTCATAACAATTGGCTTTTTTACTGTGGCCGGGTCGTTAGCCCAACGCACTAACCTCCAATCTGTAGGGCCATGGGTTTAATGTTGCAATTCTTTCCTTGATCAACATTCGCACTTACAAGTTTAGCAAGTCCTGGCATAAAGCCAAGACCAGTATCCGGCGGCTACCAACTTGGAGGTATTGTAAGCACTTGATGTGTAGGAAAAGATACAGCTCGAGGCCCCCAGTTCCTACAACACCCAACCACCACTTACTTACTTACTTACTTACTTGCTTACTTACTTACTTACTTACTTACTTACTTTTTTACTTACTTACTTACTTACTTACTTACTTGCTTGCTTGCTTCCTTACTTACTTACTTACTTACTTACTTACTTGCTTGCTTACTTGCTTACTTACTTACTTACTTACTTACTTACTTACTTACTTACTTACTTACTTACTTGCTTTCTTACTTACTTACTTATTTACGTACTTACTAACTTACTTACTTACTTACTTAATTACTTGCTTACTTACTTTCTTACTTACTTTCTTACTTACTTACTTACTTACTTACTCATCATCATAAGTGCATATGCGTTAGTGGTTAGTAAAATAAGGCAATCATTAATCACATCCATATACATAAGCAAAATTGTAATGCGGGAAATGCCCCAAGTTGGGTGCCAATGTAATGCGGGGTAGCACGGGGTTGTTGTCGTGTCGGTAGTTCTCGTAGGTTAGTCAAATACTGTAGGAAAGAACCAATTCATTAAAACGCCGCTTTGCTTTTCTCTCCACCACGCGCATGCTGTCCAAGAACCGCAGTGCACGTTGAGTGGGCAGCTAAGCAAATTATTTAATAGAGCAATGAAAAGAACCAGTTTTATTTGTTTTCATTAAAATCATCTGTGACAAACTTTATTAAAAAAAATTAAAACTAAAACTAAATTACAGAGGTGGTAACTCTGGTCTTTATTTACATTATTTAAATAATAATTATAACTCTATTTAATTTTATTAACAAAATTTACATCTGGCAACTCTGTTTTATAAAACATATCAAAAGGATATGTATGTATAGGTGGCTTCATATTTATAATGGCTTTCCGTGTATAAGTGGACGGTCGTGGACCTTCGCACGTTGGCACAGCGAGCCACCATAAATATTTGCTTACGCCTAGATAGAGAGGAAAGAAAGACACATACTTCGGCTGTTCATGCCATTTCCCCGTGGACGGTCATGGACCTTCGCACAGAGCGAATGACATGAACAACACCCATATGTGTTGCTCATGCTCCTGTTGGTACCTTCTAGTGGACGCTCGAAGAACTTCGCATTCGAAGATACCAGAACAGAATGAATAATATGATGAAAGCAAGTCTATTTATATTGTTTGACAGAGAGCTTTCGTTTATGTTTTGAGTGTGCTTTTGAGTTAAATGAATTTGAGTGAAACTGTAAGTTAATCATTTGGTATTTATTTATTTTAGGGTGACCAGGTTATTGTTTTTATATATTCGTTATATATTTTATGAGTAGGTATGTAATATATAATACATAATATATTATAATATTATATAATATAATTAATACAAAATAAAGGAAACATTCGTGTATGTAATTGTAAATAATTAATTAAAGCAATAAAAGAGAAAATAAAAGAATTCATTAAATTATTAAATAGATTATGCTTGAGTGTTTTTCATAAGTTTCCTTTTACTTTATTTTGGTGTTACCATATTACTTTTTTTACATGAATTCAAAAGTTCACAATAAATTGTTCATAATATACATACATGGTATACAAAATAAAAATAAAATTCATAATAATAGTGTTGATTGTAGATTGATGCTTGTTACAAAATCAAACAAAAAATCAATAATGGTATTCATGCAACAGTGTAAGGTCATATTAACGTGGTAAAGTTTTAAACTTTGTAAATCTGTCAAATTTTCCATACAAATAGTGACAGAATTACGAAGTTTCAAACTTCGATAAACGACTTTTGTCGAAAGTCGATAATCGAAAAATAAATGTTGGTGTTGAAAATCTTAATTATTATTGTGAAATTTTTTTTTGACTTGTTTACGAAAAATTTGGTTCAAAAGATTAAAATTTTCAACATCAAAATTAATTTTTTCGATAATCGACTTTCGACAAAAGTCGTTTATCGAAAGCAAACGACACTCGCAATAAGGGCCATAGTTGGAATTCGGAAAATTTGTGCTCTATATTCTGGAATACAAAATTCGGAACGTGGTATCCGAATTTCATTTGCCTAGGTACATTTTGATCGAAAATCGAACTTTTTATAACTTTCAACTCTATTTTTCGCTGGTAATAGATATTTCGGGTTTCGGTACGAAATCCCGAAGTGACAACAAATCTCGAATGCCAAAATCTCGAATTCCTTAGTACTGCTTTTGGTATTAGAAATTGCGCGCGCGATTTGAGGTTCTAGCCATCTAATGAACTTTTTTTGATCTTATTAATATTAGTTGATTTTGATATTAAAAATGGGTTGAGAAATTTTTGGTGTTGGTATTAGTATTCTAGATTTTTTTGTTGTTCGAAATTTTTGCATTCCATCAACATCAGCAACAACGCCAGGACATGTGCTTCAAGCTTGAAATGAAATTATTCGAAATCCATATAAATCGATAAGGGAGATTGCGTCCTCTACAGGAATAAATAAAATGCACGACTGGATCGCACGTACTTGCTCTTATGTTCAAGTTGTGTGGGGCTTAAGAACTTTAAAAAATATTCAAGTAATTAAAGAAAAAGTATAAAAAGAATTTAAATCGTTCTTTTAATTGTATAAACAGTCTGATAAATAACTTAGAGCTCAAAAAAAGTATGCCATTTGATTACTTGAAAAAATATGAATATACATACGTATGTATGTAAAAAAAAATTAAAATCGTTGGAGCCGTTTTCTTAAAAATTAATTTTTATATATAAAATTTTTGTACCATTTTTCAAAAAAAAAATTAGGTATGCCAATTTTGAGTATATATTAATATACATTTAATACTGAAATTTCAAAACAATTCATCAACCCGTTTTTGAAATATTGAATTTTCAAACAAAAATTTTGAATCTTTTTTTAAAAATCCAAAATTTATTTTTTCAAAAATGTTGGTATGCAGTTTTATTTATATTCTAACAAATCTTTTGTGCAAAAAATTTGATTGAAATCGGATGAGCGGTTAATGAGAAAATCAAAAAAACCGTTATATGGCAGGTACCGTTAATAAATGTTTTTGGTGATTATTTTTCTTACTAAAAGGTTTAACAATACAAAGATTTAACGATATTTATGATTGATTCTTTATTGAAAGTAATATAATATAAGCTCGAACTAAATGCGACTCAACACTTCGATGACTTAAACGACAATGATGCATTTCGAATGCGTCCTCTCTCCTTCTCACTCAAGGTTCAGTGTTGCCGTGGCGTCACAGACTCGTCCGTCCTGACCATTTCGATGTCCTCGTCGAATTCGGCATTAAGTGTAATCCATCGCTTCATTCTATCGGCTGCCCAGATAGCTGAGTAAGGTTTCTGACTTCTCGGGGCGTATGGCATATCTGTCAGTTGGTATCTATCATGTGGTAGCACTGCTGTAATCTGGTATGGTCCTTTATATCGAGGTTCTAATTTACGTGATGTACCGGTGCTGCTGGGACTATCATTAAGAATCAAGACCAGGTCTCCCACCTTATATTTCTTTGCGTCTTTATGTCGAGAATCATGCCGTATCTTCTGTTTATTTTGTACCTTCGTGATAGTTTCTGCTCCTTCTTTACGTAATTCGTTTAGTTCTTGACGGTGCTGGTTAAGTTGTACTCCTTCTGCCAAGACATCTTGTAGTGGATCCCTGGGAATGTACCCCATCATCATTTGGTGTGCTGTTCTTCCCGTTGCCTCGTTATAAGTATTATTGATACCCCATTGTACGACCTTTACCTTTTGGTCCCATTTATTATCATCATCGATAGTAGCAAGTAAAGCATTCAGGATTGTCCGGTTGTAGCGTTCAACCTGCCCGTTCGCTCGTGGTGTTTTAGTAGCATTTAACACATGTCTTATAGCACGGCTTTTGGTGTACTCTTGGAACAGTTTAGATGTAAAGGCAGTCCCTTTATCCGTTATGATACGCCTAGGATTTCCGAATATGTTAAATGTTTCAGTCAGGAAATTTAGCAATGGTTTCGTCTGGGCATTCTGTAAGGCCTTGATTTGTATGAATTTCGTGAACGCGTCGACTAGAACTATAGCATACGTGTTACCCTTTGGGGATCTTACGAAAGGGCCCAGGTGGTCCAGATGGATGGTGTCGAAGGGAACACTTTTCTTTTCGATAGGATACAACTCCCCTCGAGGTTGTACCTCTTTCTTCGCGTAAGCACATTCCACGCAAGCCTTTATGTACTTTTTGGTGAACTGTGTGATTCTTGGAAACCAATATCTTTCCTGGATATGCTTTATTGTTTTCGATTCTGAAAAGTGACCCATTTCATCATGGCTATTGCGTAATATTCGATTGCGGACCCCCTTTGGTACAAATAATCGGAGCTCGTCGTTTACCTTACGATAAACTCGCCCACCTTGTATTGCATAGTCCTTATGGATTTGAACTTGGCTGTTATTCTCTGGTTTTTCTTTTAGCACTCGCACAATATTCACGATTTCCTCGTCTTGAAGCTGTAATGAGTATATCCAGTCTTCCTCAAGTATGTTTACCTTGAGAATGTTCATATCAACCACCTCTAATACTTTTGCGGGTTCACACGGCTGTCGTGAAAGGGCATCAGCATGTCCCATTAACTTACCACCCCGATGCTTCACCTCAAAGTCATATTCGAGCAACTTGAGCCACCACCTGGCTATTCTCGGTACAAGTTCTTTCCTTTTCATAGCTGTTTTCAATGCGGCACAGTCGGTAACAATGGTAAATCTTCTTCCTAGTAGATATTGTCGAAATCTTTCAGTTGACTCAACCACTGCCAGAGCCTCCAGTTCATAACTGTGGTACTTACTCTCTTCGTCGGTCGTCTTCCTGCTGTAGTAGGCAACTGGGTGGAAGTTACTTTCTTTGCCCTGCATCAACACTCCAGCTAAACCCTTGCTGCTGGCATCGGTATGCAACTCATGTTCCATATCGGGGTTGTAAAGTTCCAGCACAGGCTTTTGGGTGAGACAGGTTTTCAAAATATCAAATGATTTTTGTTGTTCTTCACCCCATTTGAATGCGCTGCTCTTCTTGGTTAGTTCTGTGAGGGGTAGTGCAATTGTGGAATAATCCTTAACAAACTTCCGAAAGTAACTCGTCAAGCATATGAATTGTCTTACTTCTCGCTCATTTCTAGGTACTTGGAAGTTCTCTACCGCAATGGTTTTTTCCTTTCCTGGTGTTATTGTGTTTTGAGTAACTATGTGCCCCAAATATTGTACTTCGGTTTTGAAAAAGGAACATTTCTTAATGTTCAAAGTCAAATTAGCTTGTTGTAGCAGCTTCAGGAATTTTTCCAACTTCTTCATACCTTCGTCAATGGTGTTACTTGGAATGACCACGTCATCCATAAAACAGACGATTAGATCTGGCTTCATTTCTCTAGCCAAGTTATTCATCATCTTCTGGAACACCGCAGGTGCATTTGCTAAACCAAAGGGTACGGTTAAAAACTCATACAAGCCACCTGGTGTTATAAATGCTGTACGATGAGTATGTTCTTCTCTTATTGGTATTTGGTAGTATCCAGAGGCTAGATCGAGGACTGTGAAGTATCGATATCCCTGTAAATCATTCAACTGTTCGTCGATTGAGGGCATCGGGTACCTGATCTTCTTTGTCAGTTGATTGAGTGCTCTGTAGTCCACGCACATACGATCTTCGCCATTCTTCTTTTTAACTAGGATCACCGGTGATGAAAAATTAGACTCCGATTCTTTGATGATTCCATTGGCCAGCATTTCCTCGATCATTGATTGGAGTTTTTGTCTTTTGGCATAAGGTACCTTGTTTGGTCCATATTCTACTGGAGTATTTTTCACCAATTCTATTTCCATCTCCACGATTTCGGTACGTCCTAATTCTTTCTGAGTCATTGCTATGCATTTGCGGTATCGTTGAAGCAAAAGCAAAAGCTTTTCCGAGTCAGCTTCTGTATTTACTTGTAATTGATCCTTTGTTAACTTTTGGATTACTTCAGCTTCTTTACCGGTGTCGTAGCCTGGTACTTCATCTAAGAGCTTTACTGTAAGGGTGTCTCCCCTTTTGTTAACAGCGCATTTCGGGTGACAAAGTATATCTTTACCAATTAGAACTGGTTCCGTTAAATGCAAATCCTCAACCACCAAGGCATTAACTAGAAAGGGTGATCCATCTATTGTTATGGTGCATGAAACGTTTTCATTAACTTTGCAAGTGCCTCCCCCGAAGCCATGCAATACTGTGTTCTCTTTATGGAATTCTGACTTTATTGTATTTGCAATTGTTTGTGTTATGATGGTACGTTCGCTGCCCGAGTCAAGAAGTGCTTCGTATTCAATACCTTGAATATCCACTTGTTTGTGGTAACAGTCCATATCGTCATTTCTCTGTACTCTGTTAATTTTGAATCGTTTTTCCGGTTTGTCTTCCTTCGTCTGTGATCGGTTGTTATTGTCTCTAGTATATTGGTATGGTCTTTTTCTTCCTTGGGGACACTGTCTTGAATAATGTCCCGGCTGATTGCAGTTGTAGCAGTTCACGCTAATGTTCTTTCTTGGAAGCGGTGCTGTGTTTCTGGTTTGCCAGTTCGGTGGTTGATGACTCGGTTTTATTTGTGTTCTATTTGAGGTATTTGGATTCTGCCGAAAATTGGATCTGATGCTTTCATACCATTTAACCTTTTCCACTACTTCTGCTACATCTCTAAAATTGCTGGCTGCCAGGCTCGAGCTCATTTGGTGGTCGTTAAGTCCTGTCAGGATGTATTGGATTACTGTTTTGTCACTAAGGTTAATCCTTTTACCGAGCATGTTCATCTCATAACAGTATGCTTCGATGGATTCGTGTGGCCTTCTCAATCGTCTTATCAGCTGTTGGTGGATTTCTACCTCACTATGCTGCTGAGGGAAATTTAACTTCAGGCCATCCGCGAGCTGGTTCCAAGTTGACGATACCTCCTGAGTGGAATCCCACCAAAATCGAGCTGGTCCATGCATCTTCGAAGCTGCAGCCATTAACAACGCTCTTTCGTCCCAATCGTATATCTTCATTAGACTTTCCACCCTCTTCACCCATCCATCAGCTGATATGGACGACATCTCGCCTGGTGTGAATCCTGGTAGCGCGTCAGCGATCTCTCTTATACTGCAGCCGACCTTTGGTCTGACAGTAGTATCGTCTGTTGTGGTTCTTTTTTCAAGCAGCTTAAGCTTTTCAGCTAGTACCTTTTCCTTTCTCATCATTTCTCGCTCTTTTTCGATCAAATCTCTTTCTCGTTTTATGATGTCCCATTCCTTTGCTCTTAATTCACTATCATCAACGCTTGCGAAGCCCAAACTTGCTGTCACCTCTTGGATTTCTATTTGGTCAGTTTCCGGAATTTCTTCAACTGTGCTTGTACCTTCTACGGTGCTCGAGCGATGGGTTGCTGCTGTTGTTCTATTTTCCTTGTCGTACGCCTGTAGTCTGCTTAACAGGATCCTCTTTGTTCCAGTAGTTGGAAGTTTTCTTGTTTTCAGTTCCGCTTGGAGCTGCTTAACGTTAAGGTTCTCCATTTCTAAAGGGATTAAAATAAGCAGTCAATCAAACATGACCATCATTTGCAATGTGTAGAGTTCAAGTAATTATAACGTAATTTACTGATTGTTTTTTTTTTATAACATTTTCACTGTTAAGTACATCAAACAAGCCTTGAACTCTCCACCCACAATACTAAATAAAATGTTTATTTATGTACATATATTTATTTGTAACATTGCTTTACAAGTTTAGAAAGTTTAAATGTATGTGTCTTTCTAATTCGACCAGACACTGTTGACTTTACTGGTCCTACACAACCTTTACACTTGATAAATCAAACATCTAGTACATGGCTCTCGTAAATATCCGAAAACTAGGCTGCGATCGTCAAATGTATTAAACACACATTGACTAGCCCGGCTCCAGAACATTTTGATTATTTGAATCCTACAAGTACTAATCCATAGTAAACTATTTAACTTTAATTAAATGTGTATTTAATTCATCAACCCTTCAAAGGTTATGTTACAATCTGAATTGTGTCCCAACGCAATGAGCAGTTGGTAAATCAGCGCTGTGTTTATTTCATTTGCTAAACACACATGCAATAATCAACGTCAACCACCAACTCTCATTTAGTTCACAATTCTTGGAACTTATTATTTCACTTAGTTTTATTTTTTAATGAAGTCGTACTGCGGATATTCCATTTTATATCCAACATACATAAGTAAGCAACATATCATCCTGTGCATGCACAAAATTTCAACCGTGTCCAACCCCCTTTACTTTTGTTATTTCGTCAATATTTTTTTCGAACAACTCAGTGGCTCTACTCTAACAACATGAAAACATGTTAAGTTTTCTGCTTGTTACATTTGACTTTGTCTCTTTTCTTTTTGTCTCTAACTGCGCACTTCAACATCTGAGTACACCCCAGACGCTTATTTACTTGCCTTAACAACACACTGCCTTACTCAATGTGACTACACTGTTTATCTCTTTCTTATTTATTGTTATATACATAAAATTTACCGCTACGTGAACCGTAGCCGCCGGGATTTTGTTGCGTGCCTTACTTAATATGTATGCCTACTTCTTTGCTAATTTTTCAGTACCACTTTCCTTTTTTTTCATTTGCATTCAGAATTTATGCAAAGCCGCCAAAAATACACATTAATTAGTTTTACCGATTCAATATTTAAACAGAATGCCTAGACACACACATTTATATATATAGCAATGATTTTCAAACTTACTCTGATTTCTCAAGATGTAAGAATATTCTTAAACAATTTATAACTTAATCACTCTCCTTTTAATATTCGTTCATCCCTCTTCTGAATCTTTAACAATACAAAGATTTAACGATATTTATGATTGATTCTTTATTGAAAGTAATATAATATAAGCTCGAACTAAATGCGACTCAACACTTCGATGACTTAAACGACAATGATGCATTTCGAATGCGTCCTCTCTCCTTCTCACTCAAGGTTCAGTGTTGCCGTGGCGTCACAAAGGTATATCATATCTACAATAACATACTGATTTTTTGTTTTTTCAAAATCGTTGGAGCCGTTTTTGAGATAAATAAGCTTTTCCTTAATGGTTGTATGGCAAGTACCGTTATTTTTTGAGCTAAAAAAAAAAAATTCAATTTCCCTTCTGCAGAGTTACAAAAAACGCTTAAGTTCAAAATTTGAAGAAAATCGCTTCAGTGGCTTAGGCTGTAGGTTGAGGTACGGACAGACAGACAGACAGACAGAATTTTGCCACCCACTTTTTTCGTGTTCTATCATCGTAATGTCATGTTTGATTGTTATCTCAAATTTTTTTTTCGCACGAATCCAAAACTTGCCCTATAGTACCTATGTATATCGCAAGTTAAAATCAACAGTGCATGTTATTTTGAAAAAAAAATTAAAGCTCCACCCGATCAAAATGCTAATTGTTCAGTATCTCAACGAAAGTGACTATCCTTTGCGATAATCAATCACAAGAACAATGCTGTAACGTTTTCCGGATAGCACTTACGCTTGGAAACATTTTATTCAGTGACGAAGCACATTTCCATTTACTAATTGGTCACTAGTAGGCGTATTATTGTATTAAAAAAATGTTTTCTAAAAGTAACTGATTTTAACTTCTAAATTTACAAAAAAATTTCTGTCAAAAAGTGCATTTTAAGAATTAAAAATTTCAATATCAAATGATACAAGTATGATTACATAATTAATGAAAATCATGAAAAATATATTGAATTTATATCCACTGCAAAAAAATTTGTCAAAAAAATACAGTTAGGTATAAAAAATTGATTGTCAAAAATGGGTTTTTTCAAAATTCAAAAGCATTTTTATTTTGCATTATTAAAATTTTTATTAGGTACAAAATTAAAAATTTTCTCCAATAGTGGCATAATAAAAATATGGAATTTTATGTTATTAATAATTTTTTTGCAAAAAATTCTAAAGTGTAGGCTACATTTGCTTTGAAAAACAGCCATTTTAGCCATTTTCTCGATTTCTCAGAGGCTTTTACCAAAATCTAGAGCACAAAATTAAATTTTTTTTTTCAATGATGGCATAGAGAATTAGTTTATCTGTCCATAGACACCTTAATCACTTTGATCGGAAAAGTACACGCTTCGCAATCTTATTCATCAAATTACCATTTCAGTCCGGAACACTCTTAAAGGTGGCTTCTTGGTTCTTTTTTTGTAAATAATGTTAAGGTTGACTTTTATAATTTGTCTTACGCTTCTGCTACAAACAAGCAAGTCAAGTTTAGCCTTAATTTGAGAAGCAAACAGCTTTCACCGCTTCACGTGAAATCATTCGAAGTTAACGGGTTGTTATCATTTTATTTTGCACGTGGTTAGCAATTTTTTCATAATTTTCACCTAACCTTAAAAAGTTATGAATAACTGTATTTGATATCCCAGTTTTTCTTGCAATTTCACGATCAGAAAGGCCACAGTCTTTGTATGCAGTAATTGTTGACCTTTCTTCCGCACTCAAAATTCTTCCACGAGGCATGATTAAATTCTACAAATAAATTTCTGATTAAAACAATTTTAAAGATTCACAAAATGATTTCCTGCCCCTTTCAATACGAAATTCTTAAAATAACCACTCTTAATTTGACTGTTTTTATATGAATTTCCACCTTTAAATATCGCTTTTTAGACGCTATTTCACAAAAAAAAAGGAATTATTTTCCACGTTGATGAAAAAAGATTGAAAACACAACGGTTGCCTTTGTATTGATTTGGCAGATCACTGTGGATCCATTATAAAAAAGGGGTCCAAAACTTGCATTCAGTGCAATAAATTATGCATGGAAGATTGCAGTGTTTTTATGGGAATTTCCACAACAATTAAAGCAGTTTAGTTTCTTTGAGAGTACTGAAATATTACTAAAAACGAATTAAAATTCGGGATTTTATTTCGAATTAATTGCGGGATTTTGGCATTCGTGATTTTGTCCATTCGGAATTTTCAGCATTCGAAATTGTGGCATTTGGGATACTCTTTTTTTTGCAATTCGGGATTTTGTACCTTTCTCCTATTTATGCAGAAAAGTTTAACTTAAAGTTAAGAACTATAAGATAAGAATTTATAACAGAATATTAAAAGTTAAAGTGAACTTACCATCATTGCAATTATGTTGTGTTTCAATTATCGATTAAAATGGTCTGATCATTTAAATGTGTCTCATCCACCACCCCAACAATTCGCGCTGGTATTCATCTTGGTCAAGAAATTTTAAGGTTGCACCTGTTTTTTTTTTTAATTTTGCTTAGCAGTGCAAACATAACCATTATTTAAAGACTTACTTAGTGTTGCTAAATCAACCAATAGCCTTAAATATTAAATCGAGAAATTCAATTGTTTGTGGTTGCAACAATCATTTGAAGCAAAATATCATTTTTAGGAGTACAGAAGATTTGAAAAAAAAAATCTTGAGCTTAAAATGAAATTTAAACTTTTAAGGGTATAGCTATTACTAATGGTAACGTTCTAATTAATGTTTTAGGACAGACAAATAGTTTAATAAATGTTTTGTAGGCCAACACATGCAACCGATTAATAAGACATTGTTAATTCATACATACATAATTTACATAGATTACATATATTTGATTTATATTTAAGAAATTACAGTTCTGTGATAGATATTATTAAAACTCATATAAAATCCTTGAGTAGTATGCGCTTTATATTTTAATATTAATCAACAATAATTTTACTGAAAGCAGGTATAAATAATACATTTTCTAAAATAATTGTTTTTTTTCAAAATCTGAGATTAAAAAAAAATCCATTAAATTTTGATTCAGAGTAACGAAATATATGTACATACTAAAACTTAATACTTGTGCCTACAATTCTACTGAGGTATTACTTAATTGTATATACATATAAAGTTATATGCATTACTTATATAAGTAACTTTATAAAACTAAGAAGTTATTACATAGCATAAAACAATATGTTCATAATTGTGATTTAATGGCGTGTTTTCTAACCTATGGCAACATTTAAATTCTTAATACATGATTAAGTAAATAGAATTCAATAGTTTAAACTTAAGTATTATTAGGTTAGTTAGGTTAGTGATTAAAATCTCCGGAATTTGTAAAAATATTATTTCAAAAATTGTTTCGTTATGCCTTTTCGCCAGATGAGGAAGAAGCTTTTCTAAATTGTTCATACAATTTATCAAGCACCTCAGTTTCGGAATTTTTGATGACTAAACTTGTCAGATACTTCGATTTTCTTCCACTTTTATCAAAACAACTTTCATGTAATTTTTCAAATATAGAACAAATGAGAGTTCCCGCTCCATAAAGTATTTTACATAAACTTTTTGGCACAAAGATGTCATTGAATGCTAAAAAATGTCGAAGACGATTTTTCTTACTGAAACAAGACTTATGGAAATCTCGTAAAATCCAAGCTGCATTATTTCCTGTCATCGACAATACACCAGCTAAATCAGTTGCAGTGAAACCAACGCCTTTGAAATCGTCCAATACAGGTGTCCTTTTACCATCCTCACTAAAGCAAATGTTATGAAAATCTTTAAGGGCTGTGCAAGAACTTCCTTCTGATCCATACAATATATTGCACAACTGACTGATCGTAAATCCATTGGTATCATTTAAGAAATTATTTAAATAGATTTTTGTTTTATCAATAAAACAAAATTTGTGAAATTTTTCCAATCCATCAGCTGTGCCACTTAATATGCTGCACAAGTCAACAGGCCGGAAACCGCTTTGATCGAAATCATTCAGTAGTTCAGTTTTATTACCTTCATCATCGAAACAAATATTGTGAAAATGTTTGATAACTGGGGCAGCACGAATTCCTGTTCTACACAAAATGCAAGACAAATTACTTGGCTTGAAGTCGTGAACCAAGAAATCCTTCAATAGTTGTTTTGGTTTTCCTTTTTCATTAAAGCACACATTATGCAACTCTTCGAAAGCTTCTTTGGCTTTAGCTCCTGTTCCACTTAAAATTCCGGACAAGTTGTGCATCGTAAAAGCATACTCTCCTCTTGTTTCACTTAAGAAGTGCTTTAAATGTTGACTTTTGTTGCCTTCTACATCGAAAAAAGCACCATAAAGATCTTTTAAGGCTTTGGGAGCATTTGAAGCGGCTCCAGCTAGAATACTCGACACATTTGTCAGGCTGATTCCATCGTTTTCGAAAGTCTTTAAATATCCTGTTTTACTTCCATTTTTGTCAAAGAAAAGCTCATACAAGTCAGTGAAAGCTTTATTTGCATTCGATCCAGCTCCATGTAAAATGCTAGCTACATTAGCCAAATGTACTTCTTCTTTTTCTAAATTTATCAGATATCGCGTCTTGTTACCTTTTTCATCAAACCAAAGACCATACAAGTCTTTGAAAGCCTTTGAAGCGTTTGCACCAGATTTTGATAAAATACTGGAAATATTCGAAAGGGATACAGAATTCTTCTGCAGAGTTTTCAAATATTTGGTTTTATTTCCTTTCTCATCAAACCAAAGTTCATATAAGCTTTTGAATGCTTTTGCAGTATTAGAACCAGCCCCATTTAAAATACTCGACATGTTATTAAGGTTAACTCCTTCTCTATGCAAAGTAATAAGATACTTGGACTTATTTCCTTCTTCGTCGAACCAAAGGCTATAAAGATCCTGAAAGGCTTTCGCCGTACCTGCACCTACACCGTGCAAAATACTTGACACATTCGTGAGATTTATTCCTTCGTCTTCTAAAGCTTTTAAGTATTTTGTTTTATTCCCATCCTCATCGAACCAAAGATCATATAATTCTTTGAAAGCTTTTGCAGCATTAAAACCCGCTCTATGCAAGATACTCGACACATTTGTCAAATTGATACCCTTCTCTTCTAGATTTGTTAAATATCTCGTCTTATTCCCCTCTGCATCGAACCAAAGATCATACAAGTCCTTAAAAGCTTTTCTAGCATTCACTCCTGCTCCACCTAAAATACTCGAAAGTGTATTTAAATTTATTCCTTCGTTTTCTAAAGTTTTTAAGTATATAGTTTTACTGCCGTTCTCATCGAACCAAAGCTCATAAAGATCTTGAAAAGCTTTTGCGGCGTAGTTTTTGGCTCTACTAAGTATTCCCGAAACATTGCTCACATTGATTCCTGCGGTTTCAAGAGTTTTCAAATATTTGGTTTTGCTTCCATCGATTTCATCGAACCACAGACAATATAGATCTTTAAAAGATTTTGCAGCATTGGGCCCGGCTCCGCTTAAAATACTTGACAGATTCGCCAGATTAATTCCTTCCTTTTCAAGTGTTTTTAAATATTTTGTTTTGTTTCCTTCTTCATCGAACCATAAATCGTACAAATCTATAAACGACCTCTTAGCACTGAATCCTGATTTACTTAAAATACTTGACATGTTTGATATATTAAGTCCTTCCTTTTCTAGATTTCTTAAATATTGTGATTTGCCTCCTTTGTCATCAAACCATAAATCATACAACTCTTTATAAGCTTTTGCAGAATTTGCACCTGCCCCACTTAAAATGCTCGATACATTTGGTAGATTTATTCCATTCTCTTCTAGAGTTTTCAAATATTTAGTCTTATTTCCATGATTATCAAACCAAAGTTTATACAAATCATTAAAAGCTTTAGGTGCATTATTTCGCGATTTATCGAGAATGCTTGACATACTTGATAGATTTACACCGTTCTTTTTGATAATTTCAATTTGATTGCCTTTGTTGAGTAAATGTAGAAATTTATTAAATGCAGGTGTTCCTTCCTTGCCAATAACACTTTTAGCGAATTTAATCGCTTCAGGACTATTGTTTTCTATTTGAATTCGTGGCTTTTTGGGTGTTGATTCACAAACTGCAACTTCAACTGATGATTTTTTTCTTTTTGAACCACGAGCTGATTTAGGCCTTGTTTTAGTTATAAGACTTTCTGTGGGTGGCCGCGATCGTCTGCTATTGACCTTTTCATTTGGATGTGGTATTTGTTTTGTTTTCGTCATTGTTTGATTTTTTCAAACAAAAAAGGGGACTCTACTACTCCTTTTTTAAGTTTTCCCTGATGGTGCCTGTAGTTTAGACAAAGAGAGAAATAGTAAGTTGATAATTTTATTACAGGTAAAGGTAGCTGAAATTATTATTAGGATTATCAATCCTATAAAATCGCTATAGTCTAAGAGCCGACAGCAAATTTTGGGAGTGGAGGTATAACCGAAATCGGAGTATGAGGAATTATAGGTACATGTATCGTGATATAAAATACCAAAGTCTGGCAGGTTTTGTTTTCAGCCTTTGGAAGAGGTGGGGGGTTAAAAAGTGCTAGATCCTCTGAATTATTTTCAGGGTTATAACCTCTTTAATTTATTTTTTAAAAATTGGATATGATTCCTTGTCATTTTCCTAATCATAAACACCACAATCTTGACGGTCCGATTAATAGAACTCAATATATAACCATTTTACGTGAACCTTAGCATCCCTTTTTTGGAGATTTTCAACAAAACAAAAAATCAACAAATAAAGTCTCCACAAAAACGCTTAAAAAGGTTTGCTTAGAAAGGTAAAATTATGGGTCCTATTTATCCGATCACCAAGATAAAAGTCTTGAAACTTAGGGAAAATGACAGAGCATCATATCCTATTTTTTAAAAGTGAATTGAAGTTCTAATGACCCTACCATATAAATAAGAAACTACGCGGCTTTTAAACCCCCACCCCCACCAAAGGCTGAAAACAAAACCTGCCAGACTTTAATATTCCAGATCACTATACATGTACCTATAATCCCTCATACTCCGATTTTGGTTATACCTCCACTCCCAAAATTTGCTGTCGGCTCTTGGTCTACTAGGTATTATTAATTTTAAGGGATAAATAATATCAATATAGGCGCACATTGAAGAAAAACATGTAGATACGTAGATTAAACATTTAAATTGATTCAAAATACAAAATACAGACAAATTGAAATTTTGTATGTTTGAAAGACTACGAAGAAGAAGGACGTTCTTCATATGGCCTTTGTAGAGTATAAGGATGAATCAGGAATACACTTTGCTCCTACAAAAATGCAAAGACTAGTTGAAATGCTGATAAATATTATGTACACTTATTACCTGCGCTCCGATAGTTAAAGGATAGGCTATCAAGTTATCCCAAGCACATTCCCATTGAAAACACAAATTGTCATAGTCAATCTTCTAAGATTTTTTTTAACATAAAAAAAAGACAGGATCACATTTAAAGTCAGTTTATTTATATTTTATTCAAACAATGTTTTGCAGTTATGTATGTATTAATATAATTTGTAATATGTTAAAACATTATTCACACTAATGCTGTTTAAATTTGGGCTTCTATAAATAAAACAAGTTATGTTCTAACAGAAAATGAATTCCGGGATCGAAGATAACCTTTTTATAAGCAAAACAAGCTCAGAAGCAGAAGCCATTTTAATTTAATTAATAAATTGGCATTATATGAGAGATGACTGCCGAAAAAGAGATCTTACTTTGTAATTTACATGTAAAGGGTGTCCAGCGGAATATTTTCAACTTTAAAATTCAATATAAAAAACTACATCGTTTTTATTTATTTAAATTTCAATTAAATGCAGAGTAATAGTAATAATCCGGATTTAATTTTTTTAAAACGATATCATCCAAATGATGGCCGTTTTTTCAATGCACTCTTGCAGTCGGACTCTTAAATTTGCGACGCGACACGCACGTACCAATGATTTCCCGCAATTAAAATATTGCTCCGCCGCAAACGCGCGGTGCGCTCCCGACCAGTGACTCATGGCGACTAACAATTCCGCAAATCCTGCGCTTTAAATGATACCCCTCCTGCTTACTTCAACCCGCTACTATTTCGATAATCGCAATTTAAAGTTGAAAAATTCCCGCTGGACACCCTTTGATTGATTGATATTGATGTAGCGTCGCGTCGGTCGTGGGAACACAATCTCAAAAGAACCTGCTTTAGGTATAGGATTGATACTACTTAATAAATTTTGCTATTTAAGTAAGTATTTATTGTTGCAATCTTAGAACCTTTTCATGGCAAATAATTGGAAAACTGTAATTGAAAGTGACAATTGAAAGTTGTTTCTTGCTTGTACGGGAGAATAAGTTTCTTACCTTTTTTATAAAATAAATCATACATTAGGTTAAGGGTTTCCAAAATTCTAAACACAAGACATCTTGCTTCATTGGCAAATTGATTTTGGTATCTATTCGTATTTTTTGTGTTTAAGTGTAGGGTTGCATCTTCAAACAATAGTAAGCAAAAATAAATCATTAAGTTAATATTACTTTAAAGGAAAATTATGTTTCTATACAAAACTGTTTCTTAACCCTCTACCGCATACAAATCCATAGGTTCACTAAATTCAATATCATTTATCTATCCATTATTATTTCACGAGTTGAACGAAAATGCAATTGTGAATTAAACTTTATTATTATCATTATTATTTATCTATTTATCTTTTATCTTATATCTATCTACCATTTATCTTCTTCTTTCTTCTTCTATCTATCTATCTTCTTCTTCTATCTATATATGTACATATATAAAAACGAATGTTTTCTGTGTATGACCTATAGACTCAAGTACTACACGATGGATAGAGCTCAAATTCATAGGCTATCCTCAAAAAATGACTGGCAATGTTTAAAGAGTAATTTGAAATAATTTCAATAAGTGTCACTGCACTTCTATCATGAAAGAGAAAAATTTGTGTTTATATGAGAAAAAAAATATTCATTATTTTAAGAAAATAGCCCTGTATTTTGTCAGTTAATATAATTTTTGCTATTCGAAACTCGTGGAGATTAAAAAATTAACTTACAAAGGAAAATAAATATAAAAATGTCTGTTATAAGAAAATTCCACCAAAACGAAGAATTCAAGTAGAAATTAAAGACGCATTGAGACAGATTCAAAAATTACCGCTTAAGAAAAAGATGGGCACGAGCAATTATACCAACTATTACTACAAACGAATTTTCAAAGATAACATTGATTCATGTAGTGTCACAATGGATCAACTCATGGTTTAAGCGTGTCAGTCTTCACGACTGGCAGCCACTTCAACCTTACCTAATTTAACATTACATTACTTCAAACTCTGCAATCACCACTGACTTTGAAATGATTTCAATCATTATTTCCACGATTCAATTTACATCAATCAATTGAATGCAATCTTTTGGGGATTCATGCATCATTAGCATTCATTTGCATTCTTTTGAATTATTTTGAATTCTTTAACAATCTTTTCAATGACACTAAATCTTTTCCATTCAGCGAATCATTTCCAACGATACAAAATATGAAAGATAGACAATGCTACACAACTTTTCAATTTGGGTTGGGAAAGCCTTAATCGTGTAAATTTTAATATTATGGTAAACGAAAAAATTCAACTTGATTTAAAAGATTTCTTGGGAATTCAAAAGAAATCAAAGAATACATTATGCAAAGAATCCAAATGAATGCAAAGAATGCAAATGAATGCAAATGAATGCAAAAGAATGCAAAGAATGCATGAAATTTAAAAAGATAGTGGGGGCTATCGTGAATAAAATTTCCCACGAAATTTCTCCCATCTTCTAAAATTGGAATTGCCAACAATTTTCCACTGCTCCCTGCAGGTTCAAATTTGGTCGATCAAAATGGTGGCCCAGTGGCCAAGGAATATTAATTTTCGATGCCAATAAATTCCGAGAGAAACTACGACCATAATTCACGTTCCCAGTTTTTGACGATGGAAAAAATTCCGTGGGAAATTTTACTCACGATTGCCCCAGTATCGAGTGCTGGAAAATGAATGGGGAAAAAATGATTGCAATCATTTAATTTCAAATGCATAGTTTGAAGTCAAAGTTAAGAGAAGTCAGTGAATGAGATCTTTTGAAAGGTTTTAAATGTTTGCGTTTGCCAAAGATTATATTCTTTTTACAACCCTTCAATTATTTTTGACGCAGTTAATATTGGATTTATTATAATATCTATTGGTTGGAGGGAAAAAAGGTGCAGCAAATTTTGTTTGCTCATAGATTTGACTCTTTTAGCTTCCAATAATTAGTTTCCACATGTTTACCTTAGGGGATTTTGAAAATTTCGCTGGCTCTCTATCTTCTTATGAATAAACTATGAAGGGTTTTAGACCTATGACAACAATTGCTCAAAATTTCAGGAACATTTTTTTTGTATGCATAAAAGGTATTGAAATAAATTTGAAAAAAGGCCAAAGACGGGCCAGCTAGTTTAAGTAGTATAAAGAAATTACAATATAAAATAAATTTACATTATAATAAAGGAAATTAACAGCGATAGCTAGCAGAGACTTTTGGCTGAAAAACTATGTATATTCAACTATAATTAACCGGATTTTGTTATCTGCAAGAGTAGACATACCCAAATAAGCTCATTGTTCAAAGGACTCGCGCTATGTAAAGTGCAGCTCAGTAAAAAAATCTTTGGATACATTTTTGTATAATAAAAAGATAAGTTCCATCAAATACAAATTGTGTTTCTCATGTATTTAAAGTTCTTTTTTACGTTTATAAGCGTTATTTTTTTTTTTTTTTTTATAATTATTTATGCCTTCTTTTGGGTTTTTTCTTAGAGACAGTATTATGGTCTTTTTATCAAGCCCATATATCGTTCCCTGATTGCAAGAACTATGTTATTTGATTTTATAAATCTTGGAACTACAAGAGAACGAGGGAAGGTTTAATTTGTATGTTTTGTTATACTTCACAAAATCCTATATCTGTCTATAATATAAAAAAAATGGATGAAAAATCTTGAAAAATGTACAAAATAATATGGTTTTTGCCGAGATATTGTAAAAATTGAAAATAGAGTTACAAAGTCCTTGCAATCAGGGGACAATATGATCTTATATGCATTAGTGTATTAACTGACTTGAGTTTTGTGAAAATATGTTGTTGTTTTTTGAAGACGACTCATTTTTTTGTTTGGAAACCAAAAAACTTGTTAATGCTATACCTAGCGATGATTTTTGAAGTGATGAATATCTAGCTTCCGATATTGGAAATGAATATGTCCCTTATAGTGATTTTCAGCATCGTGGAAACTCAGTTTTAACCCCCGAGATGAGCGATCATTCCGGTGACGAACCAGCAACAAATCTTCCGAAGACAACGAAAATTAGATCGCAAAACTAGGCATGTTAAGTTAAATGGAAACATTAAGAAGTCATACATGTTGTCACAGAAGTCTAGGGCCATCAAATCATTAAACACCAACTACTGAATACAAGATTTTACGTTGAACTCTTTGGGGTCTGATAATATTGACCATATGCCTCAATGGCAAAAAAAAAAACACTATGTGTGTGGAATTTGTGTGATAAAAACATATACGAAGTGCAGGAAATGTGACGCATTCTTGTGCTTCAATGATAAGCGAACTGTTTGACAAAATTCCACGAATAAAATAAATTGAACTAATTTAGCCTTTAATGTATAATTAACCATATAGATATGTAATTGAAAACGGATTTTGTGCATGATAATGGGTTCTTTATGTAAAACATTATTATAGGTACATAATATATCGCGGTTTTTACTTAAGATAGAACTTTGTGTCATGGTTTACATATTTATATTTCACATCACTCTTGATTCTAGTAATGGGATGCCTTGAAGCAACAAGGTTCAATCTTCTACTTAATTTTTTGGGCGACTTTCCATTACGGTAGCACGCGTAGTGTTAATTTTTTTTTTAAGTGAGCTAGGGGTTTTAATACAATAACTACACAATATTACGGCGAGGAAACACTTTTAAATGTAATTAAGGAGAAAATTTGTGATTTTTTGGTACATTTTTGCGAATTACATGTTTTTTTTCGGTAAGGCTAGGGATTAAAAGCACCTTGCCTGGCCCGCTTCTCGAGTTCTCAGGATTTTAACTCCCTCCCTTCTTGGGTCATATGTCTCGCTCACGCGACTCCGTCGCTGCACTAGGGTATGGCGACTGGCAGGCGCCTATGTCAACAGTTAATTGGACAAACATACATTTTGTATTAAAAATGAAAACTTAAAAAATTTATTAAAAATATAAATAAAAGTTTTCCTCACTTTAAAATTATGATATTTATTACTCTGAAGGATAAATCTACCGAATAAAAGTATCCGCGTATGGAAATTCGTGCTACCGTAATGAAAAGTTGATCCAAACAAATTTCCTTCATAATTCATGCAGTAGAAGGTTTAAACAAATACATAATGTAAATAAAAAATAATTGCATTTACCTGGTTTTATCTTTGATTATGTAGATATGAAAATTGAGAAATAATAAGAATGATTTTTTTATTTAATGTAATTCACAAAACTTTTATTTATAAACAAATGAGAGGAATGTTCCACACGTGCAATAGTTTTATGCGAATTTCAATTTCTGAATAAAAAGGAAAGAAAAAGAAAAAAAAATGGAAAATGCACAAAACATCCAAAGAAGAAGAAGTAAAGGAACTGGCCATAGAAGAAGAAGTAAAGGAACTGGTGTATATCACATATACAGTGTACGTGAATGAAGCAGAAAACTGTATGCCCGAAATGTCAAATCGGTGACTGAATGGAAGAAAAAAAGTAAACAAAAAGTGATACAAGACTAAAAACATTAATAAATCATTAATTGTTAGAAAAAAAACAAATAGTTTGGAGTGATTTACTTAGAAATGTATGTATACTTACTAATAACAATACAAAAATATGAAGTGCAGTGTTAAATTGTGTATATAAAGCAAGAATAAGGCGGACAAGAATCATTTCCTTTCCTAAGTGAGTTTTATCATATTTTTCTCAAAGAAAGCGAAGTGAATTGATCATAATTTAATTAATCATCAATCAAGTAACACATTTTAAATGATCAAACTTTAAATAAACTAAGAAAATTAATAAATTAATTGCAAACTTGCACATGGTTTTTCGGTTTTAATTTAGGATACTAGTAATGTCAAACTGCGATTCTGTGAAACAGGGACGTATTTTTTTTGTTATTGGTGGTTGTAAGGCGCAACTATTTGCTTAGCGCCCTTTATATCAGGAAATTATTTTTGTTATTGAATCGATTTTGTACCTTTGGAGTTCGTATATTTATGTTAACATGTGCATCTTCAGAATATTGCTCAATTTTCTCTGTAGTGAAGTTATTAGTGCATTTTTTTAATGTTAATTAATTTGTCTATTCAAAAATTAAAATAATTTAATAAAAAATTTAAAAGGTTTCCAAAAGTCGAGTGGTAAAAGGATGACCATTCTGAAAGTGGATGAAGTAAAGCCACATTTGGGGTGCCAATTTTTTATCGATGCGAATGATTTGCTGTGATTCACGTTGGTTTTGGAGAGCCTTCTATCATGACAATGCGTAAATTAAACTAAGTAAATCTATAATGTTCCACTGAAACAACACAATTTTAAAGAAAGTAGATATTAAAACATTTTATCGGTGCCTTAGAGGGTTATCATAAAAAAGTAAGTATTTTTTTAAACATACCACTGAAAAGAAAAATAAATTCAGAAAATAACAAATGATTGTTATGGCGCCCTAGTAAGTTGCCATTAAAAATCACTCCGTCCCTTTTGGAATGTATTTGTGTTTGTGAGAGCAAACACTATTATGAAAAATGCTTCACTTTTTTCCACAAATGGCGCTTCCTTATATTTTTTATTCTAAGGAACTGGCATATCGTGGAAACAGTGAAGCATTTTTCAAAATAGTGTGAGTTACACAAACACAAATGCATTGCCCCAGGGTCGCAGTGCAGTTACACGGCTGAAGGCTGGGGCGCCCAGAGGAAGCCAGATTAAAAAAAAAGAAAAAAACAATTGAGATGCTTCCGTCATTTTGCCGAGCTGTAGAAAAGTGTACAGAGATTTTAAATCATAAAAATAGTGAAAAAGCTTATTGAACTGAATAAAAAAGTGAAATGAAAGTTAATATAGTGATTACTTTGAAAAACTTTATTGATAAGAAATATATAAAAAAACATGTGGTGATGCATTAAATAATATAAAAACGCCTTTAATACGGTGCACACATTTTTCTTTTCACAGGTAAGTTTTCTCTCATATTCTTCTTAATAAAGTGATGTTTTTAATGGTAATGTACTTTTAAACTGAAATAAACACTTCGTGACGAGGATAAAAATCCAACAAGATAAATAGGATTCTGCTGTTACCCCTTTAAAAATATTTTATTTAAAGCGTTAAAAAATAACTCTGCACTACGGGCGCTAAACGGATTTGAGCGCCTTGCCACCACCAACAAAAACTAGATCGACCCTGTGCGAGAGTTTCTCATTTGACAGATGAGTCTCAACGAAATCACTGGATTAAAGTATATTTTTGTTTTCAACAAATTTGTTATTTTTATAGCAAATTGCGATAAAATCTTAATTTTAAAGTATTCTAAGATAATTTATTTACCTAAATAACATCACTTCACGTTACTTTATATGAAAATATCAGAAAAATTAACTTGTAAAAAAAAATGTTTGTATACTCCTTAGTATAGGCGTTTTTAGAGGATTTAACGTAGCCACCACATGCTGTTTTATATTTTTTAAATAAATTATTGATAGTATTTACTATTCTAACTTTTATTTCACTTTTTTATTTAGTTTAAATAAACTTTTTCACTTGTTTAACAAATTGAAATTTCAAAACACTTCCTTTCAGCTCGGCAAAATGACAGATGAATCTCAATTTGTTTTTTTTTTTCAATTCTTGCTGCTTCACTCACGTACACTGTATATGTGATATACACCACTTCCTTTACTTCTTCTTCTATGATGAAAACTTAGAATAAAAAATATAAGGAAGCGCCATTTGTGGAAAAAAGTGAAGCATTTTTCATAATAGTGTTTGCTCTCACAAACACAAATACATTCCAAAAGGGACGGAGTGATTTTTAATGGCAACTTACTAGGGCGCCATAACAATCATTTGTTATTTTCTGAATTTATTTTTCTTTTCAGTGGTATGTTTAAAAAAATACTTACTTTTTTATGATAACCCTCTAAGGCACCGATAAAATGTTTTAATATCTACTTTCTTTAAAATTGTGTTGTTTCAGTGGAACATTATAGATTTACTTAGTTTAATTTACGCATTGTCATGATAGAAGGCTCTCCAAAACCAACGTGAATCACAGCAAATCATTCGCATCGATAAAAAATTGGCACCCCAAATGTGGCTTTACTTCATCCACTTTCAGAATGGTCATCCTTTTACCACTCGACTTTTGGAAACCTTTTAAATTTTTTATTAAATTATTTTAATTTTTGAATAGACAAATTAATTAACATTAAAAAAATGCACTAATAACTTCACTACAGAGAAAATTGAGCAATATTCTGAAGATGCACATGTTAACATAAATATACGAACTCCAAAGGTACAAAATCGATTCAATAACAAAAATAATTTCCTGATATAAAGGGCGCTAAGCAAATAGTTGCGCCTTACAACCACCAATAACAAAAAAAATACGTCCCTGTTTCACAGAATCGCAGTTTGACATTACTAGTATCCTAAATTAAAACCGAAAAACCATGTGCAAGTTTGCAATTAATTTATTAATTTTCTTAGTTTATTTAAAGTTTGATCATTTAAAATGTGTTACTTGATTGATGATTAATTAAATTATGATCAATTCACTTCGCTTTCTTTGAGAAAAATATGATAAAACTCACTTAGGAAAGGAAATGATTCTTGTCCGCCTTATTCTTGCTTTATATACACAATTTAACACTGCACTTCATATTTTTGTATTGTTATTAGTAAGTATACATACATTTCTAAGTAAATCACTCCAAACTATTTGTTTTTTTTCTAACAATTAATGATTTATTAATGTTTTTAGTCTTGTATCACTTTTTGTTTACTTTTTTTCTTCCATTCAGTCACCGATTTGACATTTCGGGCATACAGTTTTCTGCTTCATTCACGTACACTGTATATGTGATATACACCAGTTCCTTTACTTCTTCTTCTATGGATGAAAACATCCAAACAAAAATTACGAAATGTCAATTCAAAGTGATGCCAATCTATTCTTAAAATAATTCAAAAACAGTGATGACTAATGTCACTTTTCGCGTTCAGGAATCGATTCGCTAGGCATTTACATTTACATTGCCTGACTTTTCCAGTCCGATTTTTGTTTCCGATGGTGGAGGGAATAGGAGGGAATTTAAAATGAGGAGAAAGCAATTTATTAGACGCTGTTTAGATTGGGAAGGCTGAGACCGGTCTCACGATGGTTTCTGGACAAGAGAAGTAGGTGGTCAGGGATGTCGTGAGGCAAGAAGAAAACATTAATAACTGACTCATGAGTCTCATTTGTTGTTGTTTCAATGCGCAAAACATCGAAATTGTTGTTGTTCCTATGTGTTTTGAGGCGCCTCAAATTTTCTAAAGTAGACACGATGAGACTCACGAGTCCGGACTCAATTTTCCGAATCTAAACAAGCTCTTAGACGCTGTTTAGATTGGGAAGGCTGAGACCGGTCTCATGGCGGTTTCTGGACAAGAGAAGTGGGGGGTCAGGGAAGTCGTGAGGCATGAAGAAAACATAAACATCTGACTCATGAATCGCATTTGTCGTTGTTTTAATGCGCAAAACATTGAAGCTGTTGTTAGCTGTGTTTTTTTGCATGTCCAGATAAAATTGTGTGAAAAAAACGACAACAAAGCAAAACAATTTACCTACATGTTAAATACAACAACAACTATGTCTATATAGAGTTAGCTAAGTCCAGATAATTAACTGGAGTTAACTTTTGTCCCGATAAAACGGTATTGCCAGACTACCATTGTCGTTTTGTTATCGATAATTTGTATAGAAATGTCAAATGTTTGTTGGTAATATAGTTCAGAACAAAATGGCAGACCAAGGCAAATGTTGAAATGTCCCGATGTCGTTTTTTTCGCCAAACTCCATATGGACATACAAAAAAACGCAGCTGTTGTTTCTATGGGTTTTGAGGTGCCTCAAATATTCTAATGTAGACACGATGAGACTCACGAGTCCGGTCTCAATTTTCCCAATCTAAACAGGCTCTTACATCATCAACAAAAAGATCGTCATTGGAATAATCGTTCAATGTAAATACCGACAATCGAAAACTCCCAGCGCAACTCACTTAAGTAAAACTGACTGGTGAAATAGGAATGTTAAAAAGAGAGAGATGATGAGTATGATGCTATTTAGATTGGGAAGGCTGAGACCGGTATCAGGGCGGTTTCTGGACAAGAGAAGTGGGGAGTCAGGGATGTCGTAAGGCATGAAGAAAACATAAACATCCGACTCATGAGTCTCATTTGTTGTTGTTTCAATGCGCAATACATTGAAGTTGTTGTTGTTTGTATGTGTTTTGAGGTGCCTCAAATTTTCTAATGTAGACACGATGAGACTCACGAGTACGGACTCAATTTTCCCAATCGAAACAGGCTCTATGGGTGTGTTCACCTTTTGACTATCGCCCAGCGGCTCCATTGGCAATATTAGAGGCAGTAAATTGCCTCACTCATTGCTATTGCCTTTAATAATGCAAATGGAGACGCTTTGTCAATGGCAATGGCAATATTGCCTAGAAGATGAGCGGCCATTATTGATTTCCATCGTCAAGGCAATAAATTGAGGAAAAATGGAGTTCCACGTAATTGTGAATGGCTTCTTTATTGATTTTTTCAATTAAATCGTAGAATATGAGAACGCACATGACAAAATATAGTAAGGGTATTCATACAACAGCGTAAAGTCGTCGTAAACGTTGTAAACTTTTAAACTTCGTAGTTCTGTCACAATTTGTATGGATAATTTGACAGATTTACGAAGTTTAAAACTTTACGATGTTTACGACGAGTTTACGCTGTTGAATGAATACCCTTAGTATGTGTATTCATACAACAGCGTAAACTCATCGTAAACGTTGTAAAGATTAAAACTTCGTAATTCTGTCACAATTTGTATGGAAAATTTGAAAGATTTACGAAATTTAAAACTTTACCACGTTTACGACGACTTTACGCTGTTTCATGAATACCCTTAGTGAATTAAAATTAAATTTTATTAAAAACAGGGGATTTGAACGACATTTGACTGCATTTGCAGTCAAATATTTCTAAAAACACATTTTATAATTGAAATTGCCTGGCAATGAAAATGCCCACCCAAGCAATAAATTGCCATTCCTATTCCAACTGCAATTGCCTCAAAAATTTCCAATGGAGCCACAGCGTCGCTGTGGCTCAATGGCAATCCTCACGTTCTAACCGATAGGCTATCTATAATCCAAACAAATTTCAGATATCTTGAGTTGTTTTTGCATCAGAGATCTTGAGTTGGTGGAGTGGGATTTCATTAAGATTTCGTTGAAATCTAGGGTTTTCGTTGAGTTTTCGTTGAAATTTTCATTAAATCTTGTTCCATCACCTTGAAATATGAAAAGTTTTCAACCGAAATCTCGGATTTCATTTTGGTGGGAACATAGTATTATGCTTTGTTCCCACCAAAACGAAATCTGAGATTTCAGCTAAAAAATTTCGAGATTTCAAATTGGTGGAGCAGAATTTCATTGAGATTTCGTTGAAATCCCAAGTTTTTATTGCGATTTCGTTGAAATTTCTTTGAAACCTTGTTCCAGCGGCTCAAAATATCAAAAGTTTTCAACCGAAATCTCGCATTTTATTTTGGTGGGAACATAGCATTAGATAACTTGAGGAAAACAAAAAAGCAAATGTATATCCAGCTGTAATGTGTAAATTGCATTAATCGTATTTGGCCTTGAGCTAGAAAATATTTTTTGTTCCATGATAAACGTGTAAAAGACAACTAGGAACGTAAAAATAAAATATAGAGGTTGTTAATAAAGGTGGTAAAAACTTTTCACTGACGGATATAGTTATCACTTGGAAAGACAAAATTATGCATGTTTTATGGGTGTATTCTAATAGTCTGGGAGCCGACCGTAAGATTACCTTCATATCTCATCGAGGCCACGCAAAAAAAGGATGCCAACTGATAGCTTTAGTCCAAACATTTACAAAACTACTGGTCGGCGAAGCTTTATTTGGTCGAAATGGTTAGTAAATGCACTTTTCATGTTGCATTTTCCGCGAAGTGTAGGTACTTTAGCTGTGGCCACGTCTTTCTATGGGATTCTGCTTCCGCTAAGACAGTTGATTTCCATGTTGTTCTTGGTCTTCCAACCCGCCATGCACCCTGAGGATTCCATTCAAAGGACTGCTTTGCAATTTCATCGTTTGGTTTCCTTAGTGTGTGACCAATCCAACGCCATTTACGCTTTCTTATTTCGACGTCCAGCCGCTCTTGACTTGTCCTGCGCCACAATTCCTCATTTGATATTATTTGCGGCCAGCGAATCACAAAAGCCTGCAATTTCATCGAAATGATAGACGTGACTTTCCAGGTTTCACAAGCATATAACAGCACGGATTTGACATTGGATTCGAAGAATATCAACTTAGTGCGTAAGGAGATTTGACTTGATTTCCAAATTGGGGACAGAGTACCGAAGGCAGCACGAGCTTTATTTATTCTACTTTTAACGTCCAGATCCGTACCACCGTTTGCAGAGACAATACTGCCAAGGTAGTTGAACTGTTCCACTACTTCAACTGGCGTCTCCTGTGGAATAATACGCTGCTGTGTGGAGCGGCCTGTGAGCATTATTTTTGTCTTTTTGCTGTTTATTCTTAGACCACTCGACTCTCCCTTCACTTGCAGTGTTTGGCACATCCCGTTCAGCCCACTGATGTTATTTGCCAGTAGACATTTGTCATCGGCATAGTCTAAATGACTGAGCCTTTCGAACGGTCTCCATTGAATGCCCTGTCGCTCAGCTGTACCAACACTGGCCGTCAATACGTCGTCCATCGCCAGCAGGAAGAGAATTGACGATAGAACATACCCTTGTCTCACACCCTGTTGCACTACGAAGGAGTCGGATAGCTGCCCATTGTGCAAAACAAAACACCTTGCGTTGTTGTAGGACTCTTTAATAATGGCAACAATTTTTGGTGGAATTCCTCTACCAAGCAACGATCTCTATATACATTCTCGGTTAACTCGATCAAAGGCTTTCTCAAAATCCACGAACATGAGGTAAGCCGGTGATTGAAATTCCATCGACTGCTCGAGGACGATACGCAGGCCGGGTGTTGATATGGTCGACACACGATCGACCACTGCGGAAGCCAGCTTGATGCCTCTTGAGTGTAGACTCGATTCTATCCTTTATTCGCTCGAGAATGATGGTTGCCATTAGTTTTGGGAAAACGGACAAAACGGTGATACCAAGCCAATTGTTGCAATTCTTTAAGTCACCTTTCTTTGGCAACTTAACAATCACACCATCCTTCCAATCCCTGGGATAGTTTTCGTTTTCCCAAATGCTTTGTATCAACGGATGTAATATACCTACTAGCCGCTTTTACGGGACCGGCTTTCAGGAATTCAGCTGGTATTCCGTCCAGTCCAGCTGCCTTGTTGTTTTTGAGGAGATTTATTGATGTAAGGATTTCCGATTCTGACGGGGGTTCGATGTCAATACCCCTATAGAACCTGCGCATCTCGTTTAGTTGGGGCACTTCAGCACTCTGCTCAGCTGAATCCTCATTTAGTAGGGCACAAAAATGGTCCTTCCATCTACGAAGCTGATCCTCAATTGATACCAAAAGTGTGCCATCCACATCCATTATAGGATGAGTTGTGTTGCTTTTTTTTCTGATCACGTCTTTGGCTATTTGGTACAATTCCCGGATATCTCCTCTTCTGGCAGCGATTTCCGCATTATCTGCGAGTCCATCTAACCTCACCCTCTTGTCACGTCTCACACAACGATAGACCATCTTATGTGCAATGCGGTACTCTCTTCGCAAGTCAGCCTTTCATTGAATATCTGCTTCGGCATTTATTTGAATTTTCAACGATTTGCGAAGTTCGATATCTTATCCCAGGTGTCTTGGGATATCCAAGAGTCTCTACGTCTCGTTCGCTTGGGTGCAGTTTCGGATCCAGCCTCCATAAAAACACTTTTAATTTCCCCCCACATCTCATCAATTGTTGAATGCTGGATTCTGTTTAATGACGAGGCTCTGTCGTTAAGGGTGGTGACATAGTTTCGACATATGTTGGGGTCATTTAAAGCATTAGTAATGAATTTTGATCTCCTTGCTGCATCCTGCGCTGGTTTTTGTACGGCAGCGGTTCGTAGTTTGAGACTCATGAGAGCCAAATGGTGGTCGCTTCCCACATCGGCATTTCTTATACTCCGGACATCACACATAGACTTCCTCCATCGCTGCTGAATCATGATATGATCAATTTAGTTTTCGGTTTGACCATCCGGATGCACCCAGGTAATTTTGTTGCACGTCTTATGCTTAAATACAGTCCCACCTATAACAAGACGATTCGCGTTACAAAAGTCGACAAGCAAGTCACCATTTTCATTCCGTGACCCCAAGCCATTTTTTCCCATCACGCGTTCCAGTCCGTAATTGCCTGAACCGACTTGGGCATTAAGGTCTCCCATAACGACTATGATGTCGGCTCTCGGAACACTACTGTAAACCGAGTTAAGATGAGTGTAGAACGCGGTTTTGTCTCCCTCTGTCGCTTCATTTGTGGGGGCGTAGCACTGAATAATTGTGACGTTACGAATTTTTGAACGAAACCTTGCTGTCATTAATCTCGCAGAAATGGGCGCCCAGGAGATCAAACTATGCCTCGCTTCTTCGTTCAACATAATTCCTACACCATGCAGTCTTTGGCCGCCCTATCTTTCATCTTCCCCGGAATACAGCATTCTCGTCTGTCCAATGTCTGATCTGTATTCAGCTCTACCTCTCCACTTAGTTTCGCTTATGCCCAGGATACTGATCTTTAGGCGAAGCATTTCACGCTCAACTTGCTCGTATCTACCATCGCTGTACAAGGATCGAACGTTCCATGCCCCGATTTTGGTACGTATGCGGTAGCCAAAAGTAACATTTGCGCTTCTTGACAGATTTCTTTTATTTGTCAACGATTCATTTATTATTATGGCGTCTTGATTGACGCTCGTACATGAAAGATGCCGCACCCCCAAATCCGATGTGCGGTTTACTGCAACCGAAGCTGCAGAATGATTTTCCATAAAAAGATTACCTCTTGGGGACTCATTTCCATTTGTTGTCATAGTTCATGTATTTGCATATATCCTTCCACCATGGTGTTTTCCGAGATATGATTAATAACATACATAACCTCAGATTTGACAGGCACACCCGCCTTTTGTATGGTCAAACACATAACTGCTCGAGGCCGCCCACTATGGGAAAACAGACGCCTTTTGTAGCCGCCCAATATGGGTTACAGACGCTACCTGCTGCTGCCGTTGGCCAAAAAAAACTCCTCCGCCACCAGACTATCATGCCGTTGACCGCTGCCTGCAGTTCATCCGTCTTAAGGGGGCTTTTAACCATCCCACGGAGAAGTTTGTGCCCTGACCAGCAAAGCTGGGTTGTCTGCTTATCCCGGCATCCATTCGGTCCCCCTGCACGTTAGAGTTACCCGCCCTCTACCACGCGGAGGTGTGCATAGGGATTTTCCTATTATTGAGCCTAGGGCCATATGGCGTCCTAGCACTCTCAAGTACTTTTAGAGGGCTAGATTTTCCATGATACCTAGTAATAATTTAGGTAGACATACTAAACAAGAAAATTTGTAGATGTGTTTGGTAAATTGAAATTTTAAGATGTCAAAACCCATACAGAAAAATACCAAGCTTCCGAAACTTGGTACAAATTTCAAGATACCTAACCAGGGGGTCAATTCTCGATCTGTGAAACTGTGAAATGAAAACAAAGTTATCATTTCAGTTTTCACAGAGTTTTATCATTTTATCACTTCACAAACACGCACAAGGTGATTCCCGAACTCGTTATGAAAAACAGCTGTCAAAATGAGTACTAAAAAGTACTAACATGCAAAATGCTACCACTTGCTCATAGAAAAAGATGATTGTGACGTCATAGAAAGTCCAACATGGCGACTTGGATGTATCAAATGAGCACAATTTGCTTCTGTTTATCATTTTTCTTTTCACAGGTTTTCACAGAATGAAATGATTGTGATAAACGAATTATCATATGAAAACATTTTGGCATTTGTTTTCATTTTTTCACACTTCGAGAATCGCATTTGGCGTGAAGGCGTTATCATATTTATCACTTCACAGTTTCACAGATCGAGAATTGACCCCCAGGCCTCGTACGGCGCCAAACGTCACTTTACTATTCCACGAACATTTATCTTTTTTACTGAGAAATTTGAGCCCGTGGCTTAACTCTTATTCCATGGCTTAGTTAAATCATGGAATAAAGGTAGAATAATCGTTTTTTGTTGATAGAGCTGTAAGAGGTCAATAAATTAAAGTTCCTCGAATAAAAAAAGCAAATTTTAACGAAAATACAAGTAGACTAAAAGCCCACAGCAGATTTTGGGTGTGATCGATAGCAAAAAAAGAAGTATAGGCGTCGAAAGCTCCATTAAAAGCTATTCAAAAAATCAAAGTCTTGCAGTCCACAACTGGGGCCTTTGCGAGAAATAGTGCATCGAAAAAAAAAAATATAAATGCAACTTCGAGGATAATCGTGTTAGCCGAAATTGGTTTTCACCCCTCCCTAGATAAGCTCCGCGGATCCCATATCACGGAATCTGAGATCATTTGAGTGTTTAATTCGCCCTGCCAGACTGTTTAAAAAAAACCGTTTTTCACTTAGAATTTTGAATTTTTTAAACGGTCCGGTAGAGCGAACTATACACTCAAATGGTCTTTTTAAGGGGAGCGGGTAAAAATTCTGGTTTCAAAATTCTACTTTGCAAAATTCTGTTTTTTGCACGAAAATTCTATTTTAAAAATTATGCATTTTTTCAGTTCTGTCTTTTAAAATTCTGCTTTTCAAAATTCTGTTTTTCAGAATTCTGTATAGTAAAATTTTAAGCAATAAAATTCTGCTAATTCTGTTCTTCTTAAAACCGGTAAACTAAAAAGTAATTTTTCAAAGTTATTGTTAGACAATTCAGTGCTACACTATCTTGCAATCTTGAAGAAATTTTATTTTTGCTCGTCATTTATTTATGTTTTTTGATTGCTGCACATATTTTTCTACCACGAACTAGCTATATTTTGCTTTATTTTATACTTTAACGGGTAAATGAAGCTGTGCAAAAGCTGTGTAATGAAGGCCTAGTTTGCAAATTGATTGAGGTGAAACACGAAACTAGTATGGTCGTTGGCTAACAGTTTCATGCAAAATAAAATCATTGCCGTTGCGGAATTACATGAAAAACAATTGGCCGGGAATTATTTAGCGTGCGAGAAATAGTGTGGTTAAATTTTGTTTGTATGGTTGGCTTACACTTAACAAAAATATATATTCAGCTCACAGAATTGTTTGCATGCAAATGATTTTTGAATCAAAAATAATTGTTTTCCAGTTTTAGAACCATATTTTATTAATTAAGGGTAAGTTAATGACTCAATGGCTTGGGCCAAGGCAAATATTTTTCGTCTAGAATATTATACAAAATTTTGCAGGGAATAGGTGCAAAACTACTTAAAAAGCTTTGTCTTTTTTCCGAGCGGAACTGTAAACTATGCTTCTAGTAACAATTATTGTCTTAGACAAAAGAGCCGTCTTAAAACCGAAATTTATGTTGAGACAAGTATGAGAAAATTGTCTTTTACAACATTCTGCTAATAATAAAAAGAAGGTTTGGAAAATGTAAAAAAGCGCGCGCTTTTCAAACCTTTCTTTTTATTATTGGCAGAATTTTGTTAAACAGAATTTTGAAAATCAGAATTTTGAAAAGTAGAATTTTGAATCGCAAAGGCTAAAAACAAAACCTGCCAGACTTTGGTATTTGATATCACGAAACATGTACCTACATATAATTCCTCATACTCCGATTTTGGTTATACCTCCACTCACGAAATTCGCTGTCGGCTCTTAGACTATAAGGTTGTTCCTACTTAGATTTATGCAGGATGTGTAACGCACTTGGTTATAATTACCAAGCAATAGTTTAGCCTGCCTTAGTGTTGGGAGTTCTTCCCAGATTTTTGATCTTTTAGAGCGATTTTGTTCACTATTGTTCAACTTGTCGGAAAATCCAAAGTTTTCCAACTCCGGAGTTGGTCTCAACTATAGATTTGATCAGCTAGTTGAAAATTGATTTTTTTCACTATTTCAACTTTCACTTTGGAAGTTGAAAATAAGAAGTTGGCTAACTTTCAGTTTTGAAAATTTCCCTGGGATATTTGAGATAGATGTCACATAAATGTCAGTCTCAACTTTAGATTTGACACTTTATATTAATATATTATTCTGTTATGTCTTATGTTTCAAAAACTTGAAAAATAATTGATCAATTTAATAAAAGTTAAAAAAAGATGGCCAATTCAAATGATATAAAAACAAAAGTGCAAAAATTGTGTACACTCCTGAAAAGGAAGATTGGTTGGTGAAAATTGTGTTGGAGCATAGTTCCATAATAGAGAATAAAATGACGGACGGGGCTACCAATCGCGATAAGGACAAAGCTTGGGAGAAAATAAAAAATGAATTCAATGTTGCAACGCCGCGCCGGGCAAGGTAAGTCGCCTTGTACGATTTTTTCATTTGTATTGTATCATTTTTTCTGTCTCTTTATCTTGCAGGAACGAGTTTTAAAATCACTACGCGAAAAATACTCAAAAATCAAAAAAACTTTGAGAGACAGAGCATTTTATTTTTCCTGAGACGCCAAAAAGACTGGTGGTGGAATTACCAGCAAAAAGGAATTACCAGCACTAAGCGAACGAATGCAGCAATTGGCGGTGCTTTGACACCTTAGACCTTGGGCCTTGCTGCTACATCCGGTGATAGCGACCAATCAATAGCCAACGAGTCAGCACTGCAAAGCGCTAGTCGTAAAATTGCTCCATCCAATGGTGAGATGCAAGCAATCTTTTTAGAAGAGCAAAAAATCAGCTTATGTACCTACGATGAAGAGTTGTATGGCATTCGTTTGTCGACTTTTCAACCTGGATATGATCATCACAATGAACAAACAATAACACCCGTCATAACAGCAGCCGCAAAAAAAAAATATTAAGATACATGCATATGTACATATAGATGTTTATAAGTTTTTCTTAAGTATTTATTGATTGAGTATATTTCTTAATAATGAACCGTATTTTTCTTTATAAATTGGTTTCAGCTTAATTCATTTCAGCTATGATGTCGCGGTCATCCCATTTGTTAAGGTCAACACGCTGAAGCATCTTGTATTGTCACCTTTCAAGTTGCAAATTTTCTTCATCTTCGCTGCTCGAAGATGATGGCCAATCCTCCCACATATAATTTGCACGAAACATTTTTAAATTTGTATTTATTTATATATGTACATATTTACTACTTTTGACACCCGATGCCAAGACCAAACAGACAACAACTAGATTGAATAAACAAAAATGAAACAAATCCCCAAGTTTGCTCCATTAACTTCTACTATTTCAGGAAGTTGAGAAAATCTAAAGTTGATAAACTCTAGAGTTGAAAATCAAAAGTTGAAAACGTCAACTTTGAGTGAATAAAAATAAATTCACAAGTTGATAAGAAAAATCCCCAAGTTGTGTTCAACTTTTATTGAAAGAAATCGCCCTTAGAGCCATTTTTTTCACTATTGCTCAACTTGAGGCAAACTCTGAAGTTGACCAACTTGAGAGTTGACTTCAACTCGAGATTTAAAACGCAAGTTGAAATTCCTTTTTATTCACTAATTTTTTTCTCAACTCCTGAGTTGAAAATCTAAAGTTGGCTAACTTCCGATTTGAAAAAAATCCCAGGGATATTTGTAAAAGTAATTCAAGAACTGTCATTTTAATATTTTAATTTGAAGCGATTTGGTCAATAAAACGGATTTTTTTCAAAGTTTGTGTAATATTTTGTTTGAAATTGGATTGTCTGAAGTCATTCGGTTGATCAAACTGATTTTCTTTCTAGTTTTGTGTGCTATTTTTTGTAAAATTTGTTTGTGTAATAATTTTAAAAAACAATGCCTGAACAAATTTTAAAAGATGCCAAACAAGAAATCCTAGTTAAGGTTGTTGGCACGTTTCATTATTTTTTTTTTCGTATCGCGTCTTGGGTTTATGTATGTACATATGTATGTACATACAAATCAGCGTCACCTTACCTTCACCCAAAAATCAGATGCGGACTTCCCCAAGTCGCTACATAAAGCGCTTGAAGAGGAACTATCGATCTGGCTCAAATAACTATGCACTTCTAAGATAATTATTATTAAATTTGGTCAGGGCTACTGCAGAAGACGACTTCTGCCCAACATATGAACGTACGGCCCAACATCTACCTACGAGTTCAATTTTAACTTTTAAACCATCTCTCGACACAAATGAGAAAATCCTTTCGCAAATCTAGTAATATGAACATCATTGTGGTTGGCTTTGAAAGAACAAAGTGATGTTTAAAGTCAGAGGCATAGGAACCCGCAAAGTTTTTCCCAAGGGTTGGAGAGGGAGGTGGGAAATCGTGGATTCAGGTAGAAAAAATACAAGTTTTTGCTTAAAGTCCATAGGTCATTGGAAAACATATAAAAATATGTTGGTAGCGTGGTATTTTCCAGAGCCAAAAGGAAAATGCCCCCTTGTCCTCACCTCCAAGTGTTTATGGGTCTCGGTCGTCCCACTTTTCAATTTCAACGCACGGCGACATCTTGACGTGCCTTTTTTAATGTTCAATGGCCCGTCAGTTCCGTAATTTTTACTTTTACTGGCCGACGAAGTTGATGGCCAATTTTCCCAACAATACTAATAATAATTGCTTCGGAACATTGTAGTTATTTTATTTTTCGGTATTTTAATGAATAAACAGCACAAACATCTGAATCAAAATGCTTGCATGCATTTACAAATGAAAAGAAACTATATTCCTGTGTCAACTCTCATGTTTACTATTTCAACTTCTACTTTTTTGGGGAGTTGAGAAAATCTAAAGTTGATCAACTCTAGAGTTGAAAATAGGAAGTTGAAAATGTCAAATTCGAGTGAATAAAAACAAATTCACAAGTTGAAAATAAAAATCCTGAAGTTAAGTTCAACTTTGACTGAAAAAAATCGCCCTAGTGTCCTCTTCTGATTTGATTGTATCTATATTTGATCACGTTTTCACCTACACCGCAATAGGGCTCAGGCCCTATAAGGGGGTCAGATTAACGGTAGAATAATGAGCTAACATTGTACCGGAAGTCATACATATATGTTTTCAGTCACTTCAAAGCTACGATAATCTCTAATCCCAAATAATCACTGTTTGTGCAAACAGAATCAACGGATACAAGCAAATATTGAAATGTACATAAGTAGGCTCGGCTCATTCACAATAGAAACAAAAATATTTTTCTGTCAAAATTTTTCAGGAGCATAAAATCCCCAATTTCAAAACTAAACAGCTCAAATTGGAATTCATCGCAAATCACAATTTGAAGGAGCGAGTGAAAAGTTCGAGTAGCCCAATTGGCGATAAAGAGTCCGTTTTGGCGAACCTGCTAGTGAAATATAGATAGATCTTATGTGTGACAGAAAGAGAAAGAAAATTTTACCACGATGCGCTACATTCAAAAATAGTTCTCGGCATGGGCATGACATGACGGATTTTTTTTAGTGCGAATGAGAGTATACATATTTGGATGGATATATGACTACCTTAAGGATGTCTTAACGGGATTTTAACAGCTTTGTAAAACCATCATCGTAAACCACAGTACACATATTAAAGGTAATATCATTGATTTTTGTTTCTTCTGCGCATATATCAAAATTTGTGTCAAATGTCAGTATTTGTTGTTGTTTTTACGTGTATTTAAGTCATCACACTCCCAGCCATTTTTATTTCTGACAATTTCAATTTTAATTTGTTGTTGTTTTAACGTGCGTTTTCTTCCTCATACTCACAGCCATTTTTTATTTTCGAGTGACAACCTGCGCAGTATAATACCTTAGAATTGTGTACTGTGATCGTAAACATTTTAAATGTCAACAAGTTTACGACGTCGTAAGTGAACAACCAAATTTTGCATGGGAAATTTTTAACAAAAAAATCGTTAACTTCCGACAGCGAAAATTTTTGAAATTTATATCTAAATTAGAATGGTAAACATGGAAAACTATGTGAGCTTAAATTGCTGAACGACGTTTGTACAACTGACCCTCAGTTTCTTGCACTTACACTTACTTAGCTGATTCAAGTTGAAAACGAATCAAAAATTACAAATGCAGACAAAAATGTATGAACAGATTATATACATAGGTACATACATACGTCCTATTCGTTAAATATGTTCTTTGAATATACATACATACTAACCCTGTTCCTTGGTTAGTCCCAAACAGTTTCAAACAGTTTCAGACCGCTAGATTTGGTGCAAACCACTACAATTTTTGAAGTGTGGAACGGGTATGCACTAAATCTGGAGGTTTCAAACTGTTTGAAACTCGGGAAGAGGAACAAACCTACTATGTTGAATATCACGAAACCGCAGAAGCCGAGTTGAAATTCAATACTTTATGGACTTTGTGAAAGATTCTATCATTCAAATGTTTGTACCACTTAATAGAAACGTAATAAGCTTCAATTCTATCATGCACCCACTTGCTGCTACCTACCTTAATTTCATCTTCCATCTCTCAATACATTATTGAAAGACCGTTTTTCATTATCCCTCGCCGTCTACTGTGCATGATTTGCCATTTATTATGATAGGTACAAACAAATATAGGGTCACGAGTGAAAATATGCTTCCAATATCAATAATTAAATAAAGTGATCTCATTAGGCTGAAAACAAAAGTTCTTAAGTTTGTTTACAAATATAACATTCTTGTCATGTGCCTGCAGTAACCTATAAAAGCCTCATAATAAAAGTTAAGGTTTTCAGTTCTTGTTTGGAATTCAAAGTATTTTTTTTTATTTGATAATAATGAAGTTGTCACTTAAATTATTCTTTATTGCTGGTGCACCGTTAATTGGATTTTCTACAACTGCAAATGCTTTACCCTTATTCATTGGTAGCCCTACCAGTAATGATATAACCACGGTCTTAGATAGTAATTTTGAAGTTGGTGCAAATGCTGATGCAGTTATAGCAGCTGAAAAAAATTTAAGTTCTGTTGACCCTAGCATACGTGATGTTTATTTAGACTTTAATCTTAAACGTGATATGATCCAGAGAGGTACCTCTCCTGATCTTGTCCGGTTTTATTTTTCAAATTTATAAAACTACTGTAATAGAATAATTCTGTGAGAAATGTACTCTTGTTAATTTATAAATAAAATTTTACTTTATTATTATTATTGAACTACAAATATAATAAGGGTATTCATGCAAGAGCGCAAGGTCGTCGTAATTGTGGTAAAGTTTTAAACTTCGTAAATCTGTCAAATTTTGCATACAATTTGGGACAGAAATACGAAGTTATAAACTTTACAACGTTTACGACGAGTTTACGCTGTTGCATGAATACCCATAATAGTTGAATATCAGCGTTTATTTTTGATGGTAATTTTAAAATTTTGTTTAATACGAATGTGGCTATAATAATGGATAGTTATATTAAGATGACAATCAGTAATGGATTACAAATTTGGCTGTGGGGGCAAGAAGCTCCAGTTTCAGATACGTTACATTTAAAAAAATAAATACCTAAATATCTGTTTTTGTCATCAAATTGAATATTTTGTTGACATAATAATAATTCTGTATGGCATAAAAATGATTTATTTTTGTTTTTTATTAAATTGATGATAAAAAAAAACATGTTTTACCATTTTTGCTGTGGCAATTTTCACCTTTTTTAATTTGGAAACTGTGTAATTCACTGTTTGTCATGACTAGAGTGTTTTTTTTGAACCTTCACTGGAAAGCATAACAATTATTTTTCTTAATTGACAAAAGCCGCGTTTTATTATCGCTCATAACCCAAATGTTTCACCTCGTGAAAATAAAACGATGTGCAAAAGCAGTGCTGTATATCAATCTCTTTTTTTCACATGTTTATTTATTGTTCATGTAAGGCCTCTGTCTCTTTTCCTCTCTATTCCTAACATTGCTGACAAATTGCTGACATAATCCACAATGGTAAATTAGCCACCTGCCGGAAAGAGTGAAAACCTGTATCTGGGTTATTGAAATTAGCCTCGATAGAAGCCCGGATCCCGTATTGTTTTTGTAATACATGTTAAAAGAAGCAATAGAGCTCTTTAACATTTACAAACGTCAAAATCAGCACTATGGCGAATTTATCGTATCGAAATAAGCTGTGGAATTGTTTTTTTTTTTGCTCTTTTTTGCACTTTGGAATTTGACACTTTTCACCTCAATGCAAGATAAATTTGTGTGAAAACTACATACAAGGTTATACACGACATGACTTTTCACTACGTAGTAAAACACACAATCTAAAAAGAGTCTTTCAAAGCGTAGGCACAGGGCATCGTTTCTCATGGACTATGACCCTGTTTAGATTTTGTGTTTTCACTACGTAGTGAAAAGTCGTGTCGTGTATACACTATGTAGTTTTCAAACAGATATACCTCGATGCTAATGGAATATTTTCAAATTATAACATTTGATTTTAGGCACCGTATGAGCATTCCTGCTTCCGATCTTGTTCAACTACATGTCTAGAAAGAATTCATTGCGAACCTTCTTTATGAACGCACAAGCTAAAATGAACAAAACGTTATTGCTCACTCAAATTTTTATATTTTCGTCTCGGTTAACCCCTCTCTTTTTAACTCACCGATTTCGCCACAAAACGTCCAAACTGTCGTCATGCTGTAGTGAAACCACTGAAATGGATAAAATGTTAATAACGTGTTACAAAAAATTTACTGAAATTCAGGAATTCATTCATTACAGATATGTCAATGAATAAATGAGGACACACACTAGTTATTCACAGTACACATATTAAAGATAATCAGTGCTATTTATTAACCCATTCCAAGCGATGTCTAACTTTAGACACCTGTCCAACTCCAAAATGTTATTTATAAATACTTAGCACCGATTGACTAAATTATCCACTGAAATTGGTTGTCCAAATCTTAGCTGTGTTTTTTTGCATGTCCAAATAAAAATGGGTGAACAAAACGACAACAAAGCAAAACAATTTACATGTTAAATACAACAAAAACTATGTCCATATAGAGTTAGCTAAGTCCAGATAATTAACTGGAGTTAACTTTTGTCCCGATAAAATGGTATTGCCAGACTACCATTGTCGTTGTGTTATCGATAATTTGTATAGAAATGTCAAATGTTTGTTGGTAAGATAGTTCAGAACAAAATGGCAGACCAAGGCAAATGTTGAAATGTCCCGATGTCGTTTTTTTCGCCAAACTCCATATGGACATACAAAAAAACGCAGCTCTTATTTCAAAGTAGACACGTTTAATGAATAATGTGGGCAAATAATTCTGGTTTTCTAATTTTCTAGTTTTGAAATGTATGAAAAGCTAGTTGAACGTGCCCCAAAGCGTACTAAAATTCATTAATTCATTCAAAAATGAATAAATACAGGCATGTCATTGAATAAATGAGGCCACATTTGGGCAATTGTTGGAATGCGTTTATAAATAACAAGTTGCCTAAACTATTTAGGCATTGACTAGCTGGACAACTGCCTAAGCGTATTCGAAGAAAATCTAATAAATATGACTGAATATCATTAGAGTCACAGTTGCAAAAAGGCTTACTATTGTACTGAATTCAGTACTATTGGACTTTCCCGAGTACGGAAGTACCACTTTTCAATTTTCAGTACTATTTGTACTATTTTTAGTTTTTGAAAAAGTCAACTTTCATAAATCTCTAAAATTAAACAAATATGTTCAGTCAGACTTCACCACATCTTCACAACATGAAAAGTATTTGTGAATGCGCCCCAATGGCCCATTAAACTGTCATAACTTACTAGAAAACCACCTTCCCGTCGAGGAAATCTATTGCTGGACCGAAAGTGAAATTTTTTACACTTCTAAAAATTTAACTGAAAGCGAAATTTATAGCTTTAAAAGTCATGCACGGATGTTCTATATAGCTTTCCTCGAAGATGTGAAAAAAGTATTTAGTTTTGAAGACATTTTTTTGAACTCGTTTGCTACATTTTTCACAAACTTCAATTTAGATGGCCAAGTAAATTCAATTGTTCAATTTGTTTTAAGATTTTTTCCTGGTGAACAAAAAAACATTGAACTCATTAATAAAGAATATCGAGCTCTAGCTGACTGCCAATACTTAAAAAAATTAGAAATGCTTCTTTTTCTGAGTTCTGGGCTGAAATTGGCCCTTGTGAAAAATGAATGCAACGAGTTCATGTTTTCAAATATGTATATACCGAATTGTCCAGGGTGCTTTTTCTATTCCTCCTTCTTCCACAAACGTCGAAAAAATTTTTTCTTATCAAAATATTATTAAAACAAAACTAAGAAACCGAATGCAGGTGGACACGTGTTCTGCACTAATATAAACTAAAAACCTAATTAAAAATGAATGCTCTTACAGCTATATTTTCAAAAAAGTCTATTGAACAGACATTTACCGATTAAACCGCTTGCCGATGAAAAAATTTTAGAGCAAGAAAAACATATGAATGTAATGTATGTACATTATGAATGTAAATACAAAGAAAAGACTTGTGCCAAAGTTGCTATCCGTCCATAAGACTTATTTAAGGATAAAATGCGTTGTTTTATAATTTGGAAAAGTTCAGTACTATCTGGTCTTTTTCAGTACAATTTTTTTTCAGTTTTCAGTACAATCTACAAAAGTCAATTTTCATCACTGATTAGAGTTTTGATTTTTGTTCAGTTCTGCGCATATATGAAAATTTGTGTCAAATGTCAATATTTGTTGTTGTTTTGCGTGTGTTTTTGACTTCACGTTCACATCCATTTTTTATTTATGACAATCTCAATTTCAATTTGTTGTTGTTTTTACGTGTGTTTTTGTCATCACGTTCACAGCCATTTTTTATTTCAGTTTTGAGAACATGCGCAGTAAAATACCTTAGATATGTGTACTGTGCCAATTTCGTTTTTGATTGCACGCTGTGAGTGCTCCTTTTCCACTCCCTTTTTACTCCTACTGTTCCAAATTTTCCATACTCCATAGGAACAGAACGCAAAACCAAACGAAAACAACATAAATAGGGTATACCTGTAATTATTTATTCTCAAATGAGTTAAGGAATTTGAGTAAACATTTTTGGGACGTTCAATTAACTTTTGATTTATTTCAAGATACCTCGTTAATAAAAAATTAAAAAAAGATTTGGACAAGCAATTTTTGAAACGTTGTTGCAAATGTATGAAAGTGAAAAAAAAAAATACACGCATACACTAACGACATCTGTTTGAAAAACTCGTATGTAAATTCCGAGATCAAATGCAACTGACCTGTCAAAAAATGATTCGTTCAGTGAAAATTATCGATATGTTTAAAAATATAAAGTCATCGCTTGTCAGTTTCGTAAACCACTTATTTAGATAGAAAGCAAAAGGTAAGGGCGCTTTAACTATCACTTTTTTTTTTAATTTTACACCAAAATTTAATCTCCATATCTTTTTTTAAGTAGACACATTTACAGAACAAGGTAAGACAAATATTTCTAATTTTCTAGTTTTTAAATGAATGAAAATTTAATTGAACGTGTCCAAAAGCTTGCTTAAATTCATTAGTTCATTCAAAAATGAATGAATACAGGTATGTCATTGAAAAAATGAGGTGATACTTGGAGACTTGTTGGAATGTATATAATAATAAATACGACTGCAAATGTATAAAGCTATGATAAGACGGTCAACGCAAATGGTCAATGCGTTGACTCTCTGACGTCAAAATGACGTAAAGTTCTGTCCCAAAGTTGTCTTGTTGTGTTATCGTCAACGCAGAATACTCTCCATGTATTGACAGCTGCTTTGACACTCTCGTTGACACTCTCGTTGACACGAATTTAAAGAGCCCTACACACGATCAATATTTATTGTCAATATTCAGTGAAAAAGTCATTTTTCGCTGAGTATTGACCGTTCGTATGCTCTTCAATGTCATTGTCAATGAACATTGACGACATTGATGAGAACCAAAATCAATTTGGTTTTCTTCAATGTAACTGTCATGTTGACGTTTGAGTCGGTGGCAAAAATAAAGCAAATAGCAAAATAGAAAAAGAAATGGTCGATTTTTGGGCTTAGTTCTCTTAAATTTCAAATAAATTTATTATTAAACAACTTCCTTAGTACTTAATACTGTTATTCCTTCTTTTTTATTTGCTGATACACCCGATGCAACATTATTGCAGCCAAATCATACAATTTTACGTACAATTATTGTCAATTTTCATTGATACGTGTGGTGGCAATTTTGCATCAATGTTTTTTGACAGAAAATGTCTTCAATAATTATTGTCAATGAATATTGATCGTGTGTAGGGCCCTTAAGGGTCAATGCGTTGATTAGTTTTGTTGGCAGTGTAATCACCCTGACAGCGCATTAAGGGCACTATGACAGACTACTCAACAACGCGTTGACACAGCGACTTTTTCTGCCATGTTTCTTGGTTAATCCCAAACAGTTTCAAACAGTTTCAGATCGCCAGATTTGGTGCGGACGAGTACAATTCTTCAAGTGTGGAACGGGTTCGCACTAAATCTGGCAAACTGTTTGAAAGTCGGCAAGGAACAAACCTTATTTCAATCCAAATGTCACCCAATTGCTCTAAAATAACCTTTTTCCTGAGCAATGAAAAAATTTCAAATATTTCTGATTTTGTAGAGGTTCTTTAGTTGATCTACATTGTATTGTTTCGATAACACTGCCGTCAATGTCGTGTGATCGTCAATGTACAAAATGATTCATGATGATGTTTGGATGTGGTCAAGTAGTGTAATCGTCAACGTTTCACGTGTCAATACGTTGAAACCAATTGAGTTGACACAGATAACATGTCAACGCATTTTGGGACAACATTTGACGAGTCCCGTCATTCGTGTGATCGTCAACGTTTCATGCGTTGACACAGTCTACGCTGACAGTATTTTGACGATGTATCTGATGACGTCAAGGAGTCAATGCGTTGTCCATTCACGATGACCGTCTAATCCTAGCTTAACTTTGATTAAAGAATTGAACAACCACCAAAATAAAATTAGAAATATAACTGATGGAGCAAATCTTGTGGGGTTTTCTATTGGTAAATTCAGATTTAAATCTGACATTGAATTTCGTTGCGAATGGTTGGTATAAGATATTACTTTGTCATTGTATTGGTACATAATTATATAAAAATTTGTGCTTGGGGAGCTGTAGCGATCAAACTTTGTAAACTGATGGCTGTCAATTTCTCGGGTGTTTAAAAAGCGGGGTTAATCTGCGTAAAATCCAGATCCAGAGTAAAATAATTGATTTATGATAAAACGAAATTGATTTTGTGGCCTATTTGAAGTTTTCAACTATACAAATCTGTGTGTAAATGGAAAACAATTAATTTTGGTTGAAAAAAACACCATTAGTGAAGAGCTTTATCTCCACTAATGGTATGTTATTTGAATTCAAAAGGTCTTAGTTTGACATAACTCATGTCTGCCAATTTCTACCTATTTAATGACCCGTTGTACAAACGTGACTCAAATTTGGATCCGTGGTTCAAATATTTTTAGTGGCTGATTTCGGTGCAACTACTGAGGTTCAAGGATGGTTCAAGATTGAAGTATGTTAAAGAAGCCAATTTAATGCCTAAACTATCGTTGAACCTCAGTCCATTCTCTGAAGTCGGCGAGTTAAAACCGCTGAACCACGAGATAAATATTTGTACAACTGGCCCTTAGAAATTTCAAATATTTTAAGGAAATGAAAATTTTTAAATTTTGAGCAGGGGGTCAATTCTGATCTATGAAGCTGTGAAGTGATAAAAAAAAAATATATTAAAATATACATACAAAAAATTTATGACTTCACAGCCAGGTCTCAAAAAAATATCACTGAACAGCTTGAAGTTGCTTATTTTACCTTTAATTCCTTTCCTCGATATTAGCAAAAGGTAAAGAAAAATCGCCCTCGGCCTGATTTGGTCTTATGAGGGTTATAATTTATTAATCTCTCTTAATTAGTGACGGAATTTTAATAGTTTGTACAAACAGTTTAAGCCTTTTGTTACAAAAACTATAGGTACGGAGGTAAATATTGAGTTGATGAATTTGACTTTCAGAAGTTGATCTCGATGTTTCAACTTAAAGTTATCTTATATTTTGCACTCATTTATTTGTTGCTTAATTTGTTCTTATTCCAAGAAGTCAATAAATGATTTATTACAATAATTGACTTGCACTTCATCCCTAAACTACTTAGGATTGATATAATGATTTGTATACCTGCTGATTTATCAGGTAATAAGATCAATGGGTACATAAACCAAATGTAAGAGTAAATCATCCTTCAGACAACAAAGAACCATGACGTACTAAAGAAGTTATACAAAAATAAATAAGTTAAATTTAACATTATTTGTGTAGCATCATAAAATGGTTCCAGAATATGCTGAATTTGTTGTTATTCATATGGTTTATGCGTAAGTAAATTTATAATAAAATTAAAGAAATTAAATATTTTTTGTATTGCTTTCTATTTTTTTAATAGAAGCACCAGAGATAAACCATTAATGATGACTCGAAGGCGTGATCGACCAAGTAGTACCTTGTCACAAGTCAAAGATTGGGTAAGTTAAGGATTACACCAAAAAGACTATCTCTTGGTAACTTAAAATTTCCATCTTAGTATAGACGCACTTTTGCAAAAGAAGTAAATGCCCTTAATCAAACTGATTGTCCAATAAGATTAAGCATTCGAGAGTGGAGAATTTTTTCTGGTGACAAGATTCTATTTACGGTGGACAATTTTCATTTCGAACAAATTTTCATTATTCTCGGAGTCGATGCATGGCACTGGATATTTTTTAAAAAGGACAGAACTCATATTAGATTGGAAGGCAGTGCGATAATACCTTTCTCATATTGTGGATGTTGTATTTTTAATCAATACCCTCGTATCCTGGAAGCTATCAAATCAACAAGGAAGAAGAAGGATCAAATAAATGGTGAAATAAACATTAATATATATTTTTAAGTAAGATTTTAAGAGAAATTCAATAAAGATGATGAATTATTTTGTAAAAAAATTTGTATGTCTTAATTGAAAAGAAATGAATCAGAAACAAAGTATAATGAGGCAAAATTTCAGTTGAATAAGTACGCCTCCCACGTATGGACTCCCTTTTACGAAATTCATAAAAGCCGTATTGAATAAATACAACATAACTTCATTCGTTTTGCCTTGAAAGGTCTTCCTTGGGCTGATCCGTATAACCTGCCACCTTATGAACATAGAATCATGCTTCTGCAACTTCAAACTTTATGTCAAAGGCGTGTTAATAATGATTTAATATTTTTTCACCAACTTATCAGTGGCGAAATTGATGCTCCTGACTTATTAGCCTGTATAGGTATAAATTACCGTGGGGGATCCCACCACCTTCGAAGATTTGAACTGTTTCACGTTCCTTTTCATAGAACCAATTATGGTATTCACGAACCTCTTAATCGTATGTGCAAACTTTTTAATCTGAACGCTGCCTCCGTTGATTTTAACATAAGTAAAGTAGGGTTCTTAAAAACACTGTTGCGAACCAGTGTTCCACTCTCGTGAATTCCTATGTCTTGATTATATCTTAACTTATTTATGTATATGTTTTATATTATGTGTCTAATTTTGTAGTTTGTTTAATTTTGTATAATTTTATTTATTTGTGTGCTTGTGATAGAGCTCTGCTTAATCTACTAACCACTAACACATGCACTCATGATGAGCCTCTGATTGTAGAATGCAGCTTGCTTTAAGCTCATTACTTACTTACTTACTTATCCGGCTCCCGATCCATGAAGGGTCTCTGCCTGAGATATTGCGGTCTTCCATCGGTTGCGGTCCCTCGCACGCTCCCTCCAGTCGTTGAGACCAAGCGCTCTTGCGTCTGTGACCGCCTGGTCCCTATAGCGGAGGTTCGGTCTTCCTGGTCGTCTCGAACCTGGGGGCTGGGATTCGAAGATTTTCTTGGCTGGAGCGTTGTTGTCCATTCGCTCGATGTGGCCGAGCCAGTGTAGTCGACGTGTTTTGGCTCTTTGGACTACATCCACATCTTGGTACAGCTCGTACAGTTCACGATTGAATCTTCTCCTCCAATCGCCCTCTTCGCATATAGGACCAAATATCCGCCATAGAATTTTTCTCTCGAAAGTGCCCAGGATCAATTCCCCTTTTTTACTTATCGTCCAGCACTCGGCGCCGTAGAGTAGAACTGGTAAAATTAGAGTTTTGTATAGCGTGCACTTTGTCTTTCGAGAAAGGAGTTTTGAACCCATTTGTTTGGCCAAACCGAAGTAGCAGCGGTTCGCTAGGGTAATTCTTCGTCGAATTTCCACTAAGGTGTCGTTCGTGGAATTGATGTTTGTTCCGAGGTAGGTGAACTCCTTGACTACCTCGAAATTACTGCTACCAACAGTGACGTTTTGTCCTAGGCGATGGACAGATGAGGCTTTGTTTGTTGATAGCATATACTTTGTTTTGTCCTCATTCACTTCAAGACCAACGCGTTTCGCCTGTTCATCAATAGCTGTGAATGCTTCAAGTACAGCTCTGTTGGAACGGCCGATGATGTCGATGTCGTCCGCATAACCAAGCAGTTTAGAGGACCTGTTAAAGATAGTGCCTTCCATGTTAACACCACTCTTGCGCACTATCTGCTCCAGGACTAGGTTGAAGAAATCACATGATAGCGCATCTCCTTGTCTGAACCCTGTACACGTCTGGAATAACTCGGATGAGCTATTACCCATTTGCACGTTGCACCGCGTATTTTGTAACGTCATGCGGCATAGCTGGATCAGTTTTTTTGGGATCCCGAGTTCCGACATCGCCAATAGAAGCTCTTGGCGACTTATGCTATCATATGCGGCTTTGAAGTCGATGAATAGGTGGTGGGTCTCGACTTGAAATTCGTTGGTCTTTTCCAGGATTTGCCTCAATGTGAAGATTTGGTCTATCGTTGATCTGCCTGGCCTGAAGCCACACTGGTACGTGCCGATCATAGTGTTGCAGAAAGTTTTAGACGCTCACATAGTACGTTGGATAGGATCTTGTAGGCAACATTAAGCAGGGATATGCCTCTGTAGTTCTTGCAGGACATAGGATCGCCTTTTTTGTAGATTGGGCATATGGAGCTATTTGACCAGTCGTCGGGCATACTTTCCTCCTCCCAAACTTGGTTGATGACCTGGTGCATGCACCCTACCAGAACATCTCCTCCATACTTGAAGAGTTCCGCTGGTAGGCCATCCGAGCCGGCGGATTTGTTGTTCTTAAGCTGGTGGATGGCTTTCTTAACCTCTTCAGTACTGGGTGCTGGGACTGGATCTTCATTGACTGGTCTAATGCTTCTTTGTTCCTCTATTGCCTCCTCTACATAATGCCCACTAAGCAGCTGCTGGAAATGCTGCTTAAACACGTCTACAATTCCCTGTGCTTCGGTGACTAGGTTCCCTTCGCTGTTTCGAAGAGCTTGCGTGCCAGTCCTATAACCAGATGCCAGTTGCTTGGCTGTTTTGTAGAACCGGCGGGTGTTGGTGGCGGTGCTGGACTCTTCGAGATACTTGAGCTGAGAGGCTGCGGATGCTCTTCTTTCTACGCAGGGTTTTTTTCTCTTTCCTTCTCTTTTCACGGTACTCCTCTCTTGCTGCTCTTGTTTTCCGTTGCAGCATTTGCATTCGTGCATTTTCCGTCTCCTGCTTCAATAGCGCGCATTCATCATCATACCACGGGTTCTTTTTTCTGGGTGGTTGATAGCCTATGGTGGTCTCGGCTGTCTCCTTAATAATGTCGCGATACTGGTTCCACTGGTTGTTGACGCTTGTGGCTGGGTGTACGGCAGAGAGTTTCCCGGTCAATTGCTCACTGTAGTCTTTGGCTTTCTCAGATGTGCTAAGGCATGCGATGTTGAACTTCTTTCTTTGGGCGGTCTTCGTTTTCTTTTCGTTGGACAGTCGGGCTCTGAACTTTGTCACAACAAGAAAGTGGTCAGAGTCCACGTTTGCACCTCGGAAAGTTCGCACGTCCAAGATGTTCGATGCGTACCTTGCGCCAATTAGCACGTGGTCGATTTGGTTGGCCGTTCGGCCATCTGGAGATCGCCAGGTTGCTGTGTGTATCCTTCGCCTGGGGAACCTAGTGCTACTTATCACCGTATTACGAGCTGCAGCAAAGTTGATTAGTCGGAAGCCGTTGTCTGTTGTCGTTTCGTGGAGGCTGTGCTTTCCAACTAATCCGCCAAAGATGTTTTCCTTTCCGACTTTAGCATTGAAGTCTCCGAGCACGACTTTGACATCGTACTCCGGACAGGCTCCGTAGGCTCCGTCCAGGAGGTCGTAAAACTCCTCCTTGTTAGACTCCTCAGCTTCATCGGTAGGGGCGTGTGCACATATTAGGCTGATGTTTTGGAAGGTAGCTTTGATGCGGATCACAGCCAGGCGATCGCTTATCGGCTTAAAATCGATGACTTTCGATCTGAGTCGATTTCCCACGACGAATCCGCATCCTAGCATGTGCAGTCTTTGGTGACAGCTGTAATAAATGTCGCAATCTTTTCTTTTCGTTATACCTGATCCTATCCATCGTATCTCCTGGATCGCGGTAATGTCTGCCTTGTACCGCGAGAGGACAGATTCAAGTTTTTGAGTAGCACCTGGTGTGTAGAGTGTCCTTACATTCCAGGTGCATACTCGTAGATCATAGTCCATTTTCTTTCCGGGTCTGGTTGCCATTTGAGGGGGGTCGCGTCTCTCTCATAACAATTGGTTTTTTTTTTACTGTGGTCGGGTCGTTAGCCCAACGCACTAACCTCCAATCTGTAGGGCCATGGGTTTAATGTTGCAATTCTTTCCTTGATCAACATTCGCACTTACAAGTTTAGCAAGTCCTGGCATAAAGCCAAGACCAGTATCCGGCGGCTACCAACTTGGAGGTATTGTAAGCACTTGATGTGTAGGAAAAGATACAGCTCGAGGCCCCCAGTTCCTACAACATCCAACCACTTTAAGCTCATTACAACACAGCATTCTGAAGTGTAAAAAAAAAAAAAAAATGTTAGAACTGTTATAGTGTTATACTCATACTTTAAAAGACGATTTTGAAACTTTTAATCAAGTTTAGCACATCTCTATCCCTATCTCAAAAAAAAAAATTAAAGTAAGTAAAAGTACACGAACACAACAAAAAGTGAACAAAAAACTTCCTAGGAAATCAAGAAAATAAACCCACAGCGTTAGAATTTCAATTTTCACTTTATATTCTTGAATAAATTGGTATTTTTTGTTTTAAGTATTCCAGAAATGAAAAAAAATTAAATAAACTTAAAAAAAATTTCTTTATTACCTATTGAAAAATATTGTTTTTTTTATGAAATTACCATTTTTTTTTTATGAAATTACCATTTTTTTTTTACACTTCACAATAAACAAGAACAAGAAATTCACAGTTTAGTTACAATCAATATAATTTATTAAATACAGAAAACGAACAGATAAGAAAAAACAAATACTTTTATCAAGAAAAAGAAACAAACTAAAACAACCATTTTGTTTTTGTGTTGTTGTTCTCAAGTCTCAACTCATAGAACACAGCACTTGCCAATTACAAATTTCCAAAATTTTGACCAAACAAATTTCTTGGGCAGAAAATGGCAAAATTGTTAGGAAGGGGAAATTGTTTGCTCTCTCGTGAGCGTTCTCTTCTGCAAAAACTACACATTTTTTGTACGCAAAAAGTTTTCGGCTAAATTTGGTTGATTTGGGTAGAATTTGGCTGTTTAACGGCGTCTCTGAGGATGCGCATTATCCAAGTAAACGTGGTGCGAAACCGATCCATGGTTGCCCGAACTACCGACTCTGCTGGGCGATTATGTTGACCGAATATTGGACGCAGTGCAAGATGCGCTAACCGAACCACTATTTTGTTAATAAATTTGCATGATTTGCAAAAGTTGTTCAGGAGTAAGTCTTTTCATTAGGAAATGGCAAACCAAACTGAGCATAAATCAAGTGACAGCTGTCAAAACGACCAACTCCGAAAAAAGTATTGCGAGATTGAAAACCACACGTTTAAAAAAACACCCTTTATACGTCTTAAAAAATCTGGTTTTATTTTGCGCGGCCTAAGTTATCTTACTCGTGCCACAAAATGACGTTATACACTGAGTTAAAAAGAAACCGCGACATATGATGAATCAAAATTATGCATTGTTTCTTAAAACAGCTTCCAATTGTTTGCTTTAAAACAAATTTAAGCAATTAATAATTAAGTACGCAATTGATAATTGTGTCAATAGATAGAATCTTATGATATAAAACTAAATTTACTATGATTCATGAATTTATTTTTAAAGCCTTAACCCTTAAACCATTGATAGAAAACAGATATTTATGGGTATAGTCGGTTAGATACAGTTTTTTTTTTTTTTTTTTATTCAGCCTTATTGTGAGTTTCACCCTGAAAATATTTCACTGAAAAACTGTTTTTTCCCCGGAACTTCTTTTGCTCTAACATATAAACAAAAAACTTCCGCGGGCACCAGTACTTCTAGCTTTAAAGATTATGAGTTCTAAACTTGTACGATATAAGGTGACATGCATAAAACGGAGCACGTACTCAGAGCAGGTGCTCCATGAGAATCAAAAGAGGTATTCAATAAAAAAAGTACCTGCTCCCGTTTCGTATGAATAAAATTTATAAACTCCTCTTTTAAATGGAGTAGCCGTTCTCATATCCCAAAATAATTTATATCTATTGTTTTTGACAATTAAACTACTTTGAACAAATTCTAAGCGAAATTACATTGTAAAAGATTTTCTGTTTTGACTCGCATTTTACTGTGAAAGATGGAAGCCGTTGATTTCGCTTGTATCCGAAACATCGTTCTTAAAACGTTCTCGAGTTAAACCTCTAATTGAATGAGTTTTTGAGTATCTGAATTTTGAATTTGTTAAAAACATTTTCTGAATCTCCAAATAAAACGGCACAAAGTTCATCCCATTGTATAATTTTAACTATATGAGAATTTCCTTATTCGTGATATCGTGAATCATGCACCGATCCTGAACAAGAAAGTTCAACACCTGTTAATTCTTCTCTGGTATTGCATGTTGGCTGATCATGAATAGATGTTTTTTCTTATTTAGCTCTGAGCAGAGCCCGAGCGATCGTAGTTTTGCACTGATCAGAGTCTGATCAGAGCTCTCCGATATAATTTTGAAATACATCTAAGCTCTGAACTGTTATTCGATTCGTTAAAAATCTGTGCGTTCAACACACTAAAACTTAGTACCAACTTTTAAATTTTATCTGACAATTGGCCAATCAAAGATTCGAAAAATTCAATAATTTAAACTGAAATTAGAAGTGCTGAAAGCACCAATTTAAAAGAGGGAACAAAAGAGAGAGAGAGAGAGAGCACTCAGCTTTTTGCTCCACTCGCTGAGGGTTTTTTATTCTTAGCTCCTTGAACATACTCCGAGCAGCTCTGATTAAAAAAAAGAGACATAAGTTGAGCGCTCTGAGGTTTTTGACTTAAAAAATAAACACATATCTTTTTTTGACACCTCGTGGTGCTACACTCGGAAATAAAAACGAAGAACGCCTAACCCCTTGAACAGAATGAATGTAGCTGCAGCTTGTAGCAAGAGTTGAATTTTGTTTATCTTCTGCTACACCATACATTTCTTGCTACATTTACAGTTTCTTATTGTGGCACTGTATACTATTTTTGTATCTTTCTACTTTGACAGTGCTTCACGCCGCTACTACAGCTACACCATTCTGGTCGGCCAGGAAAGCTGCATTTACACCTTCGTTGTTATCGTCCGTGTACGTTGTTCGTTTTTATACGTACCGGAACAACGAAGATGTAAATCCTCGCGTTCCAATGTTTATTCGCTATGCTATCTAGCTATCCTAAAAATTTTGAGATAACTTGAGTTGTCGTTGCGTCAGCTGTTATCAGCTGTTTTTTAACAAGGGATTACAACAACACAAAGCTATCCGGATAACTGAGAATAGCCAGCGGAACGTGCCCAATGATAACACCGAACACGAACAACAAAGAAATTCAAAGCCGTTTGAATTTTGGATGAACTTTACTCGTTGTTCGTTGTTTGTGGAACAACGTTCACCGAATGAAGAACGAAGGTGTAAATCCAGCCTAATGCTGTGGAATCCTTTTCTGTTTATGTACTCGTCTCCATGAACAGCTATTTTGACTATATATATGAACGTGAGTGCAATCAATTGCACCTATTACCGCATGAATTTTTTAATCTGCAGCTCTCCATAAGTAGTAGGGAATTTGATGCGGTTATATTATATTTGAATTATTGCCACAATTTCAAAAGAATAAGTTCTAAATACCGTGGATGTACTCCAATGTCTTCTCTAACTCCACTTTGAAACATTAGATCTCCTTTGAAGCGAAATGATCCCGAAAATTGTCATTTTGAATTATTCCCAGAGAAATGGTTCCCTAAGAAATGCATATTTTCTGAGCTGAATTAATTTATAATGCGATATATATTTTTTGTTTGAAATCCTTGTCTTCTTCTCGTATACATTTTATCAAACATGTAAGATGCTTCGTTTTATTCATATCACCCATGGCAAAAGTTCACAATGGTCATTGTATATCCAATCTATAGTATTCTCATGAAACACGATTTTGTAGGTAGACATTTGGTCGATAGGTTCGCTGTGATCGCCTTACCGAGATCCCTTAACAAAAATTAGTATTACATTTGGACGCATAGATGGCCACGAGCTTTTTTTCTTCATGAGAATACTATAGAATTTATATACAATGCAATGGTTTTGTGCCAAAAAGATGAGTCCCAGTTATATTGGATCAACTGGATAAAAGGCCAATTTGACGCACAAAAGGAAGTTTTTTTGATTTGATATTGGAGATTTTCAACGTGTTTTTTCATGAAATAAATAAAAGATATTATTTTGAATAACTTAAAAACACTTATTTTATTTATTTATTTACTTAAATGCATTTCGGAAGCAATGCTTCCATCGTCAGTAAGTTTTATATAAATAATAATACGAACAAAATTTTTGATTGATATTAAATACAAATAACTCAATACAAACAAAACAAACTACACAAACAAATTTATAGTGAATTTAGGATCTATTATAAAATTTTTTGAAAATTGGATCTTTTATTGGTCCATCGTCATTATTCATTAAATTATTTCTATTTTTAAGGTGCCAGTTATAGCTATCATTGAAACTCATCATTGAAAATTTTAATGATTGGTTTTGAGACGTTTAGGAGGCAAAATCATTTTTATTATTTTGATGAACGATCAAAGGTCAAGACTTAATTAATATTTATAGTCAAAAAAAAAAAAATTTTCTAATAGGCCCAACTTTCCTCAAAAATTGACTTCTAATTTTTCAATGATCATTGGTAAGGTAGTTCAATCATTGAAATAAGAAAAATCTTTTTATGTGGAAAGTTGGGCCTATTTGAACAATTTTCTTGGCTAGAAATATTAATTAAGTCTTAAGGTTTATTTTTCCATCAAAATAATAAACGATTTCACTTCCTAAACGTCTCAAATTCAATCATTAAAATTTTCAATGATGAGTTTCAATGATAGCTATAACTGGCGCCTAACAATGTGAAGAGATTCATATGCATATAATTCATAAGGATTATTAACATTTAGAATTAATTTCAAATTTTGTAGGTTAAAATTATTAAAATTATAAACTCACTAAACAAAACAGAATATCCAACAATCAAATTTACTTACGAAGAAGAAATAAACGGAAGATTAAATTATTTAGATTTGACTATAAATAGAAAAGGTGAAAATTTCGAGTTTGATATATACCGAAAACCTTCAAATACTCTAAGATATATAACATCAGACTCTTTTCATTCATTTGATCACAAAATATCAGCCTTCCATTTAATGATTTTTAGAGCTTTAAATATCCCGATGACGAAAGAAAGCGAATACATTGAAAAACGAAAGATCAAAGAAATAGCTAAGATAAATGGATATACAGAAAAATTAATAGATGATATGACGATTGCACATAGAAGAAAACAAAACTTAAGAAATTATACAACTTTAGATTTAATCAGAAATTAACAAGATGAACAAAAGAAATGGTCAAAATTCAATTTTTATCCAGAAATAACATCAAAATTAAAACCAATTTTAAGTAGACAAAAGCTGCGTTTTATTATCTCTGGGTCTGGGTCGAGGTTATCTTTTAACATGCATTACAAAAACAACATGGGATCTAGGTTTCTATCTAGGTTAATTTCAATAACCCAGATAGAGATTTTCACTCTGACCGTCAGAGGGCTATTCACCATTGTGAATGGATGTCAGCGATTTGTCAGCAGTATTAGGAATAGAGAGGAAAAGAGACAAGTGCTTACCTGAAAAACAAATAAACATAAGAAAAAAAGAGACTGATATACAGCACTGCTTTTGCACTAACCCACATCGTTTTATTTTCACCAGGTGAACCATATGGGTTATGAGCGATAATAAAACGCGGCTAAAATATAAAAATAAGCCAGTGTAGTGAGATAAAACTTAAAAATCTGATTAGTGGCTCAAAGGACAAAATTGAAAAAAATCAACAATCAGGAATATACTCAATTGGATGCAGCGATTGTAGAAAGGAATATATAGGACAGACAAGAAGACCAATTGTGAAAAGATTCAAGGAACATTTTGCCCATGTAAAATACAATGAACCTGAAAAGTCGAGTGTAGCACAACACATGCTGGATAATAACCATAATCCTCGCGTTCCAATGTCTATTCGCTATGCTATCTAGCTATCCCAAAAATTTTGAGATAACTTGAGTTGTTGTTGCGTCAGCTGTTATCAGCTGTTTTTTAACAAGGGATTACAACAACACAAAGCTATCCGGATAACTGAGAATAGCCAGCGGAACGTGCCCATTTTAACTTACAAAATTTGAAATTAATTCGAAATGTTAATAATCCTTATGAATTAGATGCATATGAATCTCTTCACATTGTTAAAAATAGAAATAATTTAATGAATAACGACGATGGACCAATAAAAGATCCAATTTTCAAAAAATTTTATAATAGATCCTAAACTCACTATAAATTTGTTTGTGTAGTTTGTTTTGTTTGTATTGAGTTATTTGTATTTAATATCAATCAAAAATTTTGTTCGTATTATTATTTATATAAAACTTACTGACGATGGAAGCATTGCTTCCGAAATGCATTTAAGTAAATAAATAAATAAAATAAGTGTTTTTAAGTTATTCAAAATAACATCTTTTATTTAAGTTTTTTTTTCAAAGCTAATCATCGATAATCAATGATTATTTTAACTACTAACCCCCATATTAATAAACGGCGGATAACAACGTGCTAGCGTTTATACATCTGTTAACTAGTAATTCTTATAAACAAATGCGTAATAGTCTGTGACGTGTGTTAACGTACGGATAACTTTAACTAGCCAGATTCCACGTATAATGAACGGATAACTTCTTAACACATACACGCACGCGTATGATAGCACCGTTTACTACCACCAGTATACACTTCATAAGGCAGTGCATGCATGTGACACATGTATTAGAAAATCACCATAATTTGATGAAGTGGTGAATTTGGTGAAGTGATAAATACTGGAAAGATATCATATCTTTTTTAATAAGAAAAGTTATCAAGCGGACAAGTTGTCTATCCGTGTGCCAGTTGACACGTATGTTAGGGAGCGGATACCAGTTTTTACTTGCGATATAGGTACTATAGGGCAAGTTTTGGATTCGTGCAAACAAAAATTTCGAGATAACAATCAATCATGACATTACGATGATAGAGAACACGAAAAAAGTGGGTGGCAAAATTCTGTCTGTCTGTCCGTACCTCAACTTACAGCCTAAACCACTGAAGCGATTTTCTTCAAATTTTGAACTTAAGGTTTGAAATTGAAATTTTTTTTTTAGCTCAAAAAATAACGGTACTTGCCATACGACCGTTAAGGAAAAGCTTATTTTTCTCAAAAACGGCTCCAACGATGATGTACCTTTTAGTAGGAAAAAAAAATCACCAAAAACATTTATTAACGGTACCTGCCATATAACGGTTTTTTTTATTTTTGGTTTTCTCATTAACCATTTATCCGATTTCAATAAAAATTTTTTCACAAAAGCTTTGTTAGAATATAAATAATACTGCATACCAAAATTTTTAAAAAATAAATTTTGGATTTTTAAAAAAAGATTCAAATTTTTTTTTGAAAATTCAATATTTCAAAAACGGGTTGATAAATTGTTTTGAAATTTCAGTTTTAAATGTATATTAATATATACTCAAAATTGGCATACCAATTTTTTCTTTGAAAAATGTTACAAAAATTTTATATATAAAAAATTAATTTTTAAGAAAACGGCTCCAACGATTTTAATTTTTTTTTTTTGCATATATTCATATTTTTTCAAGTAATCAAATGGCATACTTTTTTTTGAGCTCTAAGTTATTTATCAGACATTAATACAATTAAAAGAACGATTCAAATGCTTTTTATATACTTTTTCTATAACTACTTGAATATTTTTTAAAGTTCTAAGTCCCACGCAACTTGAACATAAGAGCAAGTACGTGCGATCCAGTCGTGCATTTTATTTATTAATACTGCTGTAAATCTGCAAATGTGCTTGTCTGAGTTCTTAATTTTTGAAATCGCTAATCAGCCAACATTGTTAACTAAAGCAGAGCCTGCGAAAAATGTATTACAGATTTAACCCAGTGTGAACAAACGAACCTAAAAGATTTTTTGATTAATTTAAAACAAAAAATGTAAGAAATCGAATGAAGTTTAGTGCATTTCAAACTATGTATTATTAATTATGCCCAGCAACAATTATTTTCTGAAGATTTAAATTTTATCGTTTACTAAAGGGTTTAGTTTGGGAGGGGTTGGCATGACACCCTCTCCTTTTATCGATCCGCCTTTGATAAAAATATATTCATGCATTTCAATTTTGGTTTCCATAGGAAGAAAAATCGTTATATAGCGTTTAGCTTTTATAATTCAAGAAGAATTTCTTTTCAAATTTTCCTCATATTCTATCACAGCGTTTAACTTTATTATTCCTTTTATCATCTTTAATCAATGATTATTGTGAGCGATAAATCCACGAATGTGCTTGTCTACCACAATTTTAGTCAATTAATCCATAGTTTGAGTTATTAATTATCGAAATCGCTAATCAGCCCATATGGGTTCATTATCTCCATTTAACCAGAGTCTTTGAAAAACTTATGAAAGATTAAACCCAATGTGAACAAACTGGCCCTTAGTTCAAGATACTATTCTTGAAAGTATTGTCTGTGCATAATGCATAATGCGTTACAGTGATAATAATAAACTAGTAATTCGAAAAAGAAATTCAAACACTTAGGCAGTGTTTTGAAATGGTTTTCTTTTGACCGAGTTCTTCTTATTATTTTGTATGTTTTATATTCATAAAATATTCTATATAAAATGAAGTGAATATAAAAATATTTGAACAACTGTCTACAATTAGCCAAAATTGTTTCTTTTAATCACCCTCATCCTCACCATCATTAGCACACAAAATGAATAACTGTTTTATAATTTTGAATTGTTTTCATTTTTGAATGTGAAACAATTTGTTTTGTATAAAAGCTTGAAAATCTTCCCCACAAACATTAGTTACTTTTTTCACCTCAACAAGTTAATACTTTGCGAAAAAAAAAACAAAATTGTTAAATAAAAATGCTATCGTTAAAATTTTCGTTTCTGGTTGTAGTTATTTTGATGGCAGTTGCATTTAGTTTTGCAACACTAACGGCTGGTACTGATTTGGGGAAATCACGTGTTGTTCGTAGTCCAGCTGGTGGTATTAATCGCGGTATCAGATGGGCAAGCTTTAAAACTAATGGAACAAATACTGGCTAAAAAAAACTTCAACAAATTGCTAATTTAAAACAGTATGGAATTTAGCAAGAAGTAAAAAAAGACAAGGATTAAAAATTTCAAATGTAAATTTATGTAAAAATAAATCCTGCACGACTTGAATTATTGTTTTTTTTGCCTTAAGTGGCATATAAATGTTTAAATTGAGGGCTTTGGGAGTTTCAAAAATTATTTCTTATTTCTTTTAGGAAGGCTGCGCTAAAGGACCACCTAACTTAGATTTGAAATAAAGTCACTTTCCAAAGAATAAGCCTAGGACATATTGAGCCAGATTACACTATTCGTTGTTTTGATCGTTTCGTGTTTTGTGTTTTTGACACATTGGGTGTGTAGTGTAGAAATGTAGGGAAAATGAAGTAACGAAAGCACGAATGAAAATTTATGGGGTTTTCTTTTGGTAACAAAAATTGATTTTTTTCCCCTTCAGATCTGTCAAAACAAAGAATTTGGCAATTAAAGCTTTCCAATGGGCAAAAAAATCAATTTTTTTTTTGATCGAAAATCAATTTTGCAGATCTGGATTTTTCGGCAGATTTACCCCTCTTTTACTAACACCATTACACACCAGAAGAATTGAAAGCCATCAGTTTGACATGTCTGAATCGCTATAGCTTCACAGACACAAATTATACACCAATACAATTAAAAAGAAAAATCAATCTGAATTCGTATACCATTCGCGACGAAAAAAATCAATTTTTGGATCAAAATCTTAATTTACCAAAAGAAACCCCCATTAAATTTATGATTTGACAATCGAGTTAAGGTGGTGGGTGCGTATAAAGGTAGAACTAGAATAGTCGGAAGCCAACTTAAGTGGTCGTACGAAACCGAGCGAAAACAAGAAATTTATATGACGCGCACATAATTGCGAAGTGGAACTTTTCGTTTAGTTTTCGTTAACTTTTGCCGTCGGAAGTGAGAGCGCTCAACGACCGCTCTTTCGTAAGTGGGCGAATGCAAAATCAAAATGGTGGAGGCAAACTAACAAGAACTTGGCGCTTGGTGGCTTGGTGCAAAGTTTTCAACTTTTTTTTTTCTGTTTGATGAATGAATGAGAGAAGTCAAAACAATTTTCTTTTAATTAATTTATATCACATAGAATTTTAGTGGTTTTGCAAACTAAATAATTAAAAGCTATCACTGCGCTGTGAGAATGAGAGAATAAACATGAATTAATGAGAAAATAAACATTGAATAAACAATTATTTATTTTTCGTTCACTTCCAACCACTTAAGTGTATTATGTGCCACTTGTGAAATTAACGTTTCGGGAAGCTACTTTTCGGTCGGTTTTGACATAAGCTTCCGACAGCTTCCGCCTATTTTAGTTCTACCTTAAACTTTAAATAATGAGCTTTAAAATTGTTAAGTATAAAACTTATATTTAAAATGACGACCTGCTACCCCTTGCAGTGGCGGTGCCACGCCCACTTTTCTTTAATAGTGGTTTATTAAGAAACGGCTGCACCAATATGGATGAAATTTTCATAATTTATTAAATTGACTGGAAAAAAAAAATTTAAAAATCCGCCCACTCCAACGCCCACTTTTCTTATTTCTTGGTGTCTCGGAAATGGCTCCAACGACTTCCATGAAACTTTCAGAATTTGTTGTTATGGACGTGAAAACAATAGACAAATTAGTCTTAGCAAAACCGGCCCACTGTCACCACGCCCACTTTTCTGATTTTTTGTTTTTCGGAAACGCCTCCTAAAGTCTATTCTCATGAAGGAATAAATTATTTTTTTGTTTAAATCCGCCTTCTACCACGCCCACTTTTCTTATTTCTTGATTTCTTTGAAACAGATTTAAGAGTTTGTTTACACTAGTGATATTAAGATTTAGGAAACACTTTTGGTTTTGTGAAACATAGAATGTCACGCTCCTTTTTCATACACATAACTACATATATTAGTTTCTGGGAAACTGTCCTAGCGAGTAACGTTTTAATTTCCAAATAGAAAAAAAATCCCAAATCAGGCCTGAAGGTCTTATACATACATACTACGGATGAAAAAAACAAAATGGTCGAAGCAATCTACAAAGAATTTGGCGCTTGGTGCATAGCTTTCAACCTTTTTTCCGTTTGACAGTGTTCACATTGGACTGACTCCTCCGACTTATTTTGACATTCATCCAACTTATTTTGTTCGGACACAAACTAATGTGAACATCAACAGACTCACTTTGAAGTTGAGAAGACGTTTAAAGAAAAGACAAATCTGAGGGATTTATTATTTTTTTTTTTCATTCCAAAACTTTAGTTTCATTTATTTAAAATATTTTCAAATGAAATAAAATTGAATTGTATAGTATTTGTTTGCCAAAGAAAAAGTACGGAGAGAGAAAGCAGTTGTCACAAAAGAAAACGTCAAAAAAATCCATAGATTTTCAAAAAATTTAAAATATTCTGCCTGTCTTTCCCATCTCTTTCTCACCATGAAGTGGGAGTGAGATAAAGTACAGAGACGTCAAAAAAAGTCAGAGGAGTCAGTCCAATGTGAACACCGTCTTTGATGAATGAGTAAAGTAAAATTGAAAAGTTTTTTTTTTGGGCTTTAAATAAATATATGAAAATGGACTTGAACACAAAATTATTCATATTTTTTTTTTTTATTTCAACCACTTGTAAGTGCAATATTGGTGACGTTTCGGAAAGCTACTTTTCGATTGGTTTTGGCATGCATAAGCTTCCGCTTATTCTTGTTCTCCCTTTTCCAATGACAAGTTGTTGTTGTAACGCATTGCTCACCCCTTATTTTGTATTCCCTCCTATACCTACCCTTAATCAGCAAAAATAAAAATCGCACTGGAAAAATCAGGCAATGTAAATACCAACTAAGCTGTCAACATTTGACATTTCATCTTTCAATTGTTTGTGTTCACCTTTAACTCTGAAAATGCTGAGAACACGCTCAGAAGGAAAAAAGAAACACGTATTTGAAGTTCCGAAAGCTGTGAACTAAAACGGAATGAGCCTGATTACATGATTCGTTTTTTTGTTCGTTTTGTCCTTCGTCTTTTTGACAGGTACGTACCTTCATGATCACACACAACGAAAAAAGCCCATTCGTGATTTGAGGTTCAAAAAATGTATGGTTCATTTATTGGAAAATAGGCAAAAATAATAATTACAAATATTTTTAAATCACTTCTTGTTCAAATTAATACCTATTTAATAATGCAAAACAATTTTTAATCTCATTATTTAATGTTAATAAGCATCCCCCGCCATTACTCATTTGTCAAATCATAAACGTCAAAGTTAAATTGGAAAAAATCTTAAAATTTTCATTCGTGCTTTCGTTACTTCATTCCCCCTTCAACCTACACTTCTACAGCCCTCACCTAATGTGTCAAAAAGACGAAAGACGAAACGACCGAGAAAACGAATCGTGTAATCAGGCTCAAACAAACATTTTAACACAATAACTCGGGAACTGCTCGGGAGATAATCACCTATAATTGTAGTTTTGTAGATGGGACAAAAGCCGAATAATAGCGCAACCGCAGAAGTCAAGTGTAGATGATCTTTCTAAACTACTCAACGAAATTAAAGGAACAAATTTTTTTTCAATTTTTGTTAGTGTTTTTTGAAGAGCTGTATCTTTGTGGCGAGTGGTCGTATTTAGTTGAAACAAAAAGCATTTTACATCTTAATGTTTTTTGTTTGGAGATTTGTTTGCAAAAAAATTTTTTGTAGTACCGTTATTGCGTAATTGCAAGGAATGAGACGAGGCCTAAACAATGCGTACTTGTCATCAAAATGACAAGAAACCCGCAATTTCAATAGATTTTTTTCGCTGTTTTGCATTAGTTAGATACTTTTCTGACTATAAATGAAATAAAAAGTACATTTTTCCAAAAAAAAATAAAAAAAAATTTCAAGTTTTTTTGTTTGAAATTTGTTTGAAATTAAAATTTTTTTTTTTGTTAAATGTACTTTTTATTTCATTTAAAGTCAAAAAAGTATCTAACTAATGCAAAACTGCGAGAAAAATCTATTGGAATTGCGGGTTTCTTGTCATTTTGATGACGACTACGTATTGTTTAGGACCAACACAATATTTGTTCCTTGACCTGGTTTGTAAGACTTTGGAGTTTTGGTGAGAAAAAACGGTTCGATGGATCAATTTCAAAATTAACAGGAATATTGATGTTTTAAAAGTCTACAAATTTGCATACCAATGCAAGCCATGCAATCAATATTTGCAAAGAAAAAAAAAAGATTTACGAAAAGACCACAAAAAGTCGGTTTTTAGTACTTTTTTAAACTAATTGTGAAAGGTAAAAAAAAAATAATTTCTACAAAATCTTAGAAAAATCTTGTAAAACGCCTTTTCAAATTTCCAAAACTGTCTTTAAATTTTTTATAACGTCAGTATTTGCTGAGATATTGGTAATCAAGTCTAAAAGCATCTTTTTTCATTCAAAGTCAGATTACCATGGATAAAAAAAATTGTACGACAGTAAAAAATAAAATGCACGACTGGGTCGCACGTACTTGCTCTTATATTCAAGACACTGCGAGTTTAAGAAAATTGTATATACAAACATGGAAATTATGAGAGAAAAATGTAGAGAAGCATGAAATACGACATTTAAATTAATAAAACAACTTTTTTGACAGTCTGAGCTGAAAAAAAAGTACGCCATCTTAATTCATGATGGAATATGATTGTATGGGAAAAAAAAATTTTAAAATCGTTGGAGCGGTTTTTTTTAAAATTAGTTTTTTATATATAAAATTCTTAAAACATTTTTAAGAACAAATTTTGGTATGCAGATTTAAACTATATATTTATTTGTATATAAAAACAAAATTTGAAAAAAAAATTGTCAACCCGTTTTTGAAATATCGAATTTTCAAAAAAAAAGTTTGAAACTTTTTTTAAAAATCCAAAAACTTTTTTTTTGAAAATTTTGATATGCAATATTATTAAAATTGATCTGAAATTTGTATATAAAAAACTATTTAAATCCGTTTGAGAAAACTCAAAATAAAAAAATACGTTCTATGACAGGTACTACTAATAGTTGGTATGTGTAAAATTTTATAATTTTTGATGGTAGATCGTACTAATTTTAGTATACGAAAAAAGTTTAATCAAAATCGTAGGAGTCGTTTCTAAGCAAAAAAATATTTTCCTTTGCGGTTTTTTCACTTTTGTATGGAAGGTACCGTCATTTTTTCATAAATGTAAAATTTTTTCTAAAAATATTTTAGAAAGTACTAAAAAAGTCTTAAATATCGAGTTTCAAAAAAATCTATGATACCGTTTTCGAAATATTTGATTTTCCAAAAAAAAATTTGAAATTTTTTGCAAACAAATCTCCTTACAAGAAACATTAAGCTGTAAAATGCTTTCTGTTTCAACTCAATACTACCACTCGCCACAATGATACAGCTCTTCAAAAAACACTAACAAAAATTGAAAAAAAATGTGTTCCTTTAATTTCGTTGACTAGTGTAAATATGATTCAGATTCCAAGAAGATTTTAATCTGTTGTGACTTTAGATTTAAGCATAGTTTACAGTTCCCATGCGAAAAAATATCAAAATTCCATCTATTCTGTGCACCAAATTGAATAATATTCAAAGCAAAAAACGTTTGCCTTGGCCTAAGCCACCCATGCAAAGCAATTGTCGGTCCATTGTTTCGCATGACATTCCATGACAGCAATATTTTTTTGTTTTGCATGAAACTGTAAACTAATCATGCAAAAATTAATTTTGCCTTTCACCTCAATTATTTTTGACATGCGAAAATATTTGCGTAGGTTTTTTTTGCACACGGGAACTGTAAACTAGGCTTTAGCGACGCCATTACAGACAAAAATGGAGCTTCCACACAAACTATCGATAACATGTATGAAATTCATGCCGGTAACACAGTTTTTATCTGGGCTAAAGTTAAGCCCCGAAAATTCTCTGGGCTTAGCTAAGCCCGAAGGGGCTTACTTGTTGTTGCTTTTTACATGTAAATTGCTTGGCCCCGACGTCGTTTTTTTTCGCCCAATACAATTCGGGCAAGGAAAAAAACACACCTATTATTACTTATGACTTGAAATTGAACAGAACTGTACTTTGAAAACCATAAGCATTGGACAAGCATCATACATTGAGTGTATTATTCATAGATTCCACATGGAAAACCCAAAATGCTGGTACTTTTTTGGCAGGTAAAGACAAATCATAGCGACTGTGAAATTGCATTCCCGTAAGGCCACTGCCAGGCCTGCGGATCACAGAAGCAAGAACTAAAGGTAGAACTATAATAGTCGGAAGGGCACTGAAGTTAATGTCAAAAACCAACGAAAAGTAGCTTTCCGTACTGAGAAAAAGGGAACTACCCATAATGTAAATATCATCTTTCTCTTTTTGGCCTTCCTATTTCACCAAATGTCAGTTTTAGTTCCTGAGCGTACCTCACTTCCGTAACCAAAGTTGAACGAAACTTGACGAACCCTTCTACTCCGCAATTATAGCCGCATCATATGCTTTCAGGGTATTCGCTTGTTTTCTTCCGACCACTTAAGTGCCCCTCCGATCATTATAGTTCTAGCTCTACTTATGGAACATGGATTTGAGCACGATGGTGGCACAGTAATATTTTGCAAAATTCAAAGAATAAAACGTCCGGGCAAAGACCCAGAATATCATCATCGCAAAAAGCATATTAATAAAGCTATACACTTCACACGAGAACGAAATTTATGTATATGCCGATATTATGGTTGAATATATGTATATATCAAAACCAAAGATCAACTTTCACTTTCAGACGTTTTAACAAACCGTTCTCATTTTTAAAACGTCTGCACAGTTGCTCAAGTCCAAGCAGATGAGATAAGTTGGTCCAATGCCTGATGAATAGAAAAAGAAGATCTAAATGTCTTTAATTTTAACTCAATTTGTTTCCAAACAAAAAATCAACTAAAGGATATTTTAGATGCTCGAATACTCTCAAGGATTTCTCTTTAGAAAAACAGTTCCTGCTGCTGTATTAAGCTGTTCTTGAGATTCACTTTACCCCCATCAGTTTTTCGGTTGTATCTTCGCATACTAGAAATAAGTATGCACAAGTTACTCCACATGAACAAACTTATGTATGTACCTGCACTTTGGAAAAACACTTGAAGCTGTTCTATTTCACACGCGGAAAATTAAATGTGTGAGTTACGCATGCTTCATTCGTGTATGATGGTTTCGTTAAGCTAACTTATTTCGTGGCCCAAACTAGCTCCACTCTACCCTACACAGAAGATAAAACCAATCATCATAATGCAGCTTAAGACCTCTATTTCAAACATATTGGGGTGTATTCATAAATGTTGTTTGTACTACGTTTTCACCAAAAGATAGTCTGAGATTTAAGGAAAAAGATTTATTTAGTGCTTCCACCGGATGGAAAGATTGAAAAGAAGGTTAGCTCTGACAGCACACTTCAAAAGCAAAAATGGGTTCATTTTTTTTTATGAAGTGGAAGAGAAAAAGAATTTTTTTTTTGTGACAAACAATGGAGAACTGTTCCATATAACAATAGGTAAGTTTGATTTGTTCAACTATTCTAGGGAGATTGAAAAAGATTAATTTTTAATCTTGTAGATTAACGAAAAAGTTCGTATGGTTAAGTTAAAGAATATTTGAGGTAAATTTTATTTAATATCGGTTTAGTGTTCGGGAGAAACGTAGTATTAAGCTATTGCTAGGAAAATCTGGAGCTTATCATGTTGAAACTTCACCAGGTTAATTTAGATTTTATCTAGCAACAGCTTTAACAAGATCTTTGAATATATTAGTCAACGACATAAAAAGTCAAGTCATTTGCGTAAAATTGTAAGTCATATCAATAATAGCATTTGAGGAGTTGAAGCATTAGCCGTTTGTCTGCCTAACTAAACACGTATCTAACAGATGTAAGAATTGACGTACATTTTTACATCGATAAATTTCAATGCCTATCGGTCAGAGGGAAAAAGTGCGCATACAAGAAATATTTATTTTGCAATTTTGAACAATTGTTGCCATATCTTCATCTCTCTGTAGTGAATCCCTATGAAGATAGAGAGCCACGAAGTTTCCAAACATCACTTGTTTACCTGTTTTTTGGATACTTTGCCGCTTTCTATCTTCTAAGGGATGAACAACAGAGAATTTGATCTGTGACAACAATTGTTCAAATGCAAGATAAATATTTTATGGATGCACACTTTTTCACTCCGACTTATAGGCATTGAGATAAATCGGTGTTAAAAATTTAGGTGAAATTTTACTCCTGTTTGACATGAGTGTTTAGGTAGGCAGACCAACAGTTACGGGTTCAACACCTCATAGGCTGTTATTAATATGACTTACAACTTTACGCAAATGACTTAACTTTTTATGTCGTTGGCTCTCAGTCTAATATGTCTGTCTGTCTGGGTCTTTCAAGTTTCAAGGAATTTCTACTATAGTTTGAACTGCTAAATTAAAGACACAATTTTATAAGTGAATATTCGAATGTCCTGATTTTTAGCAATTACTTAATGCTACCAATGTTTACTTGACATGATTTCTAGAAAATTTATAAATTCTCAACAGAAAAATAAAATAAAAGATTTCAAATACAGAAGTTTTGTTTTGTATAAGCACGCAAGTAGTACAAAGATTAAATTTCTTTTTAACACTTCTTATCTTAAATAAATATAATAAATAACAACTAAAGAATGTTTTCAACTACTGTTAATAAACAAATCTTTATCGAATACACATCTTGGTTAGCTAGCTAACAATTGTTTGACAATAACGAGAAGAAGTCTACACAGAGGGAAAAAACTATTACTATAAAAAATAAAAAAGTTTGCCCAATGCCCAATTAAGACACACCAACAATATTCCATTTAAACGGTATTTCATAGAAAAATCTGATAAATTTTATGAAGAATAAATAAATTGTGGTCGGTCACGGTATTTTTAGTCGTCGTTGTTCAATATATTAATAAAAATAATTGGTCAGTATTTAATAATCATAAGGGCACGGTAGTGCCCAGCCAAGCTTGCGGCACTACACCCTTTTTACAGGAACAAACTTAGGCGATTTTCAACCCCCCTTTTACTTCAGTACCAATAAAGTCAGAAGCTTCAAATTCGCAGTATTTTCTGAGCTGATCAAACACAGATGGCTCATAGTAGTTCTCGAGATATTGGACTTCAAAAATTACAAAAACCGTAACTGACTGACTGAGTCACTGATTCACTGACTCACTGACAGATCATCAAAATTATGGAGCACTTCCCGACATCGTAGAAACTTGAAATTTCGCACAACAGTGTGCATTGTGGTGCATACAAAGGAAAAAATCGAAAATCTGCAATTTTCTATTCAGGGGGCGTGGCATCCACCCACTTTCTTAAAAATTCTTATGAATTATATGGAGCACTTCCGATTGTTGTAGGCTTGAAGTACTTAGAAATAAAAATATTGGAAAATTGGAAGTTTCAGTTCAGGGAGCGTGGCATCCACCCACTTTCTCAAAAATTCTTATAAACTATGAAGCACTTCTGATTGTTGTAGAACGATGAAAATTGGTAAAGCGGTAAGACTTGAAGTACTTTGAAAGAAAAAAAATTAAAAAAATTGGAATTTTCCTTTCAGGGGCATGGCTCCACCCACTTTATCAGAATTGCTTTTATTTATATGGAGCCCTTTCGGTTGTCGTAGAATTATGAAACTTTGTAGAGTGGTAGGGCTAGATTTTCAACTGGGAAAATAAATTTTTGCAAAAAAGGAGTGAAATCACAACAAAAACATAAATGTTAAAAAAAGAGCCAAGTTTTTATATGTACAAGAAACCTGTGCGTAAAAAGTCTACCAAAAAAAGTAATGAGATCTAAAATATATGCCAAGTTTTAAGTTCATGAAGTTTAATATTAAATATCTTAAGTAGAGTAATATCGAAACAATTCCAAATCATGACAGAAATTTGGTATTTAATGATTACTGATCAAAATTTGGTGGATTTACTTGGCAAGTTTTCTCTTAATTACTTTCTTAATCACAAATTTAAAATGTATGAAAACTTGACCAGTGAACTCACCATATTATAATCATTAATCATTAAATACCAAATTTCTGGCATGGTTGTGATATTAATAACAATAAGTAATTGATCGGTATTAGAGTTTATCTCGCCTTCTGTTCATCTGAGCGAAAAATAGCTCGAATAGTTTTGTGTAGAATACGTAATTTCCTACATTTTTGTATATTAAGATTTAATGTACAGTCATAAGTAAAGCAATACAAAGTCGCCAATATCCAGCAAATAATTTTTGTGATAAATTATGATCCGTACTGTGCCGCAAAAATATAACGCAAAAATATCGTAGAAGAATACATTGCAAGTATTTTTATCTTAAGAGGGGGTCTAACTCCTCTCGTTCACGGAGGAGCGGTGATTTCCTGAAAAAAGAGACTCGAAAAATGTTCACATTTAAAACTTGGCAGAGCATATTCTATTATATAATAGAAGCCAAGAAACAATGTGAAAAAATCAACAAAATTCCAAAAATGTGAAGCCCCGAATAAATGATCAAACATCGATGGTTGTCAAGCAATGTTGGACAACATGTTGGTCCATGTGAACCCCCTAATGAGTACCTAGCTACCCAAAAATAAATAAATGTAACAAGAAATAGAGGGGACGATTAAATCGCTCGAACATGCTGTTGTGGGTATGAAGGATGAGTAATAATAAGCTAGAGATAATTTCCACTTACTTGTTAAAAGCCTTACCGAATTTCATCAAAATGTTCTTAATGAGTAAGTCGAAAGTAATTAAGTACAGTTAATTGCGGTTTTTATTAATTTTTTAATCCAAATGCAGACAATACACACAAATATTTTATACCTACTAATCTTTAAGGAAAAATTGCCTTTTTCAAAATGGAAATGGCAGGTGACGTTTTATTTTGGAGCTACAAAGATTAATTTCGTCTCTAGGGAATAAACAAAAAACCTTAGGTTCAAAATTTTAGAGAAGATGAAGATGTACCTAAAGCAAAAATAAAAAGAAAACAAATTGATACCGATTGGTAATATTATTTACTATGCATACCTACCAAAACAATAAAATTGGCTTTATTCAAAGTTTTAAAATACATATGTAAATGCTTTATTCATTTCTAATGTACCTCAACTATGCTGGAATGGGAAATCGGGTAAATTTTTTCAAAATAGCGGACAACGCATATACTTTTTTTTGTTCGAACTTTGTGGATTTAGATTCTCCAAACTCCAAGACGTATACTTTTTAAGAAACATAAACAAATTCAACGCAGTATTTTTTATAGATACATATTTCGAATTATTGTATCCAATTTTACTGGACTTTAGGTCCTCTTCATTCTTGCCAATAACAACACGCACAAAGGAAAAGCTGAGTGTATTAAGTCCCTATGACCGGACGAGCTCTGTCACACCAGAAATTAATTTTAAATTATAAATCTAACCTACAAATGATAATGAAAAACAACAATTTTTTTAAATTTTACTAATTCTTACAATTTATTTCAGAAAACACTTATAAGCATTATTAAATTGCAAAGTTATTGTGAACATGGCTGGACTGTGGTTGGTTCTGGTTGTGTTTGTATATTTTTAAATCTACTATAATATGTCACATTTCCTTTTGGGACTAAACTTGTATCATTTACGTTTTCACCACAAGTTTGTAAATGTGAAGCACCATTTGAACCACACCATACAACAGGTTTTGCTGTACATAACACGACTGCAAATGCTGCCAAAAGGACGAGTAACAGTATTTTGAATGATGGAAGCATTTTGCAGATTAAGTTTCTTCTAATAAAACCACAAAATAAACTAGTGAGTTTTCGAAAAATTTTGTACCTTTTATACCAAAAAAAAATATAAATAAAAAAAAAACAACATATTTATAGTACCTACCTGTACCTCACTTGTGTTAATAATAAAGTTTTATTTGTTTGAGCACGTTATTAATTAGAACAAACAATGACTACTGATAAACAGCTTTTTAAATGTATATTCTTTATTTTTTCTAGATATAAAATAAAAATTATCTCTAATACCGAAGAGCATGCAAAAAAGTTAAACATACAAATATTTATAGTTTAATATTTAAATACTTTAACAAAAATACTTTCGTTTTGGTTAGAATGAATGGAAGATTTTTTAGGTGATTTTGATGATGATGCATTGATGATTTATGCCCCTGAAACTGCGCGGCTCAGAAGGCCTTTTTACTTTATGATCGGGTAAACAATGCTGAGTTTCCATTTGGATAAAGTTATCTTCAATTCTTCGATGTTGGGCTGATTTCTACGTACGTCAGTGGAGTTCAATTCATCATAAAGCTCTTTAACAAATAACAATATCACTCCCTCGTTCATTTACAACCGTCAAAATCAGCATTGTGGCGAATTATCATTTCGAAATTTGATGTGGAACTAGTTTTATTTCGCTTTGCAGTTTGGAATTTGACACTTCCACCACAATGAAAGCTGTTGCTCTTGAAAATGACAGATTCATAAAATTCCCTATGACGTTATATACAGGTCTCCATTATTTTGCAAAATTTATTTATTATTTATTTATTTATTCAATCTACGGTAGTTAAATCCACAGATTTGCTTAATGCTAAATTTATACAAGTTACAAAGTACATATGTAAATGTTGATAGGTAAGTATGTACAATAAGATTTAAGAATGACTATTTTGTAATAATAAAAACAAAGAAGCTTTAAATTGATATCTTGATAAATATACATCGAGATCATTATAATACATATTAAAAAATTTACAACAATGAGAAATAGGCTCACGCTGTCCATAATTAGTAGAATGAGGAATTTCAAAAATGAATTGTCTCATTCTCAAAGGTCGACCTGGTGCGTAAATATTTATTAAAGAGAGCAAAAACTCACAATCAATATCATTTGAAAGAATATCGCGAACAAACATGACACTGTACATTCTACGTCTTGCTTCAAGAGTTTGCATTCCTAATAATAACCATCTACTATTATAATTAAGATTTATAGTATTATTTGTTGTGAAATTTCTTAAAGCAAATCTTAAAAAATTTCTTTGAATATTCTCAATTCGTACTATAAGTTTTTTAATATCAGGATTCCAAATAATAGAACAGTACTCCAATAATGGTCGAACAATAGAACAAAAAATTGCTTTCAAAGTGTACGGATCTTTAAAATCTGCAGAATTTCGTTTGAGAAAACCTAGCATGGAATTAGATTTTGAAACAATATATGAAACATGTGACTCAAAACTCAGTTTATCATCAAAAACTACACCTAAGTCTTTTATTTCACGAACTCTAGATAGCTTGTTCGCATCTAGGAAATAATCAAAAACTATATGATTCGATAAATGACTGTAAGTCATAACCGAGCACTTTGACAGATTCAGGTGAAGGTCATTTTGCTTGCACCATGACTCGAAGTTTGAAATATCTTGCTGAAAAGCAACACAATCATAATAATTATTTATAACTTTGAACATTTTAATGTCATCAGCGAAAATTAAACACTCAGACCTCGATAAGACTGATGGAAAATAATTTATAAATAGATCAAACAACGGTGGACCTAAATGGCTTCCTTCGGGAACACCAGAGTGCACTATTATTGAATTAGATTCCAGATCCCCAATTTTAACAACTTGTTTCCTACCAATTAGATAGGAACTAAACCCATTTAGTAGGCTGCCATCAAAACCATATAATTTAAATTTTTTAATTAAGATTTTGTGATTAACCCTACAAAAAGCTTTAACGAAATCAGTATAAACCACGTCCATTTGACATCGCTTTTCCACTGCCTTAAAACACAGATTAGAAAAACAAGCCAAATTTGTAGTGGTTGATCGACCACTTAAGAAACCGTGTTGAAATTCAGATATACAATGGCTTTTTAAAATACCATATAATTTATTTTTACTATTTTATCAAAAAGCTTTGGAATGGTTGAAAGTGTACTTATTGGGCGATAGTTTGAAACCATCTTTTTGTCTCCAGACCTAAAAATTGGGTTAACATAAGAGACTTTCCATTCATCTAAAAAATGACCACTTAGAAGGGATTGATTAAAAATAAATTGAAGTGGAAAACTAAGAGATTCAAAACAATGTTTTAATACAATAGGAAATACACCATGAAAATCTGGTGTACTAGAGGGTTCCAATTCCCATAAGGCAGTTGAAACATCTTCTAACTCACAATATAAACTACAGCAATCTGTTATAGGTACTAAATTGTTACAGTCGTAGTTATTGCCAACAAACAAATCCGTTGTGTTAGAAATACTTTGAAAGCTTTCAGCAAACCAGTCAACAATAGTTTGAGGGTCACTGGAGGTATTGTTATTGTAAACCATTATTGAAGGAAAACCAATAGATTTACGCTTCATATTTACAAATTTACAAAATTTTTTCGGATTTTGCTTTAATTCAATTTCAGTTATATGTTCATAGTTACTAAAACGAAATTTTGATAGAAATGCAAATTCTTTGCGGAGACGTGAATACAAGGCAAAGTCATCAGATCTCTTTGTGCTTTTATAAATTTTAAAAGCCTTATTCTTGGCATTTTTCAATTTACGCAACCTTGAGTTAGACCATGGAGGATGAAAATTTACTTTAAAAATAGAGCGTGGAACAGAGGTAACCAATTCTCTGACAAAAAATATTTAAAAAATAATCAAAATTATATTTTAAACTATTATTAGAATTAAATTGGCAATCAAAATTACAAAATGACTCATTTAAGATATTTAAATTTGCAGAATTAAAATGATATTTAAATTTATTAACAGTCTGGAAAGCATTATAATTTCTAAAGCAAATATTTTTTATGCAAATAGACATGGCAACATGATGAATTGAGTTCGAAAACAAGGGGAGGCATTCAGAAACATTAACTTCAATATTATCATTTATAAAAACCAGATCAAGCATTCTCCGCAATGAATTATGAACAAAACATACTTGGGTTAAATTTAAAGCAAACAGAGAATCGACAAGCTCAAATTATTTTTCTGTTGAGAGCACAATTGGCAGCACCTTGTTTTCATATTGCATCCACTTGATTCCACCCAAATTGAAATCACCAATTACACAAACAGAAATATTATACTCAGAATAACTAGATAACGTATTTTCAATGTTTTTTAAATGATATAAATAAATAGATAAATGAGAATCGGGTGGAATATAACTTAAAAAAATCAATAATTTACAGTCATAGTTTCCTTCGATGCAAACACATATTTGTTCAATGTTTTCTTCCGGAGATGAGCTTCCAAGGTCGATAGAATGGGCAATAAGTGAATGCCGAGCTGCAGAAAGAACACCACCACCTCTTCTGCTTCATGACGATCACGACGAAACACAATAAACTCTGAAGTATTGAGTATTTCTTCATTAGTTATTTCGTTAAAAAGCCAGGTTTCCACAAACGCATAAATATCATACTCGAACGAATCATCATTCGTAGGCATATTTTCTTCTTCTACTGCTGCACCAACACCAATTTCTTTAGTATTTCCTTATTTCGCCTTATTCCTTAAATAATATTTTTAATTCGGAATCTACGCATTTAGCAATTTCCGTTTTCTTTTTTATTCCGTATGCTTTTCAACCATTTTGCAATTCTTCACATTTGGCGTTTTTAACTTTCGTTTTTGTTTTGAATTATTTTCAATTATTTCGCAAAATTCGCTTGTCAATATTATTGTTTAGTTTTTTTTTTTTGGGAAAATTGATTGTTATTCGGTCAATTGTTTTTTTTTCGCAAAATAACGTTTCGCCGTTTTGTTTTTTTATTCGCGTAATATCGATAAGCTGTTTTATTACTTCGCTGAAAAACTCGTTTCAACGTTTGTTTTTATCGTTTGACCATTTATTGATCGGCTTGATTTTGGATTTACTATTTTTTTTTGAGCCGCTGTAGTTGGTTTATCGACATGTATAAGTGGTTTATTTAGATTTGATAGCGGAAAATTTTGACAATGCCTATGAGAATTCTCAGTCCAATAATTGGGGTAGAGATATACTGAGTATCAATGGATATTCTTACAATTTTGAAACAAAAAGATAATAAGGGTATTCATGCAACAGCGTAAAGTCGTCGTTTTCGTAGTTAAGTTGTAAACTTCGTAAGCCTTTCAAATTTCCCTTCCAAAATGTGACAGAATTACGAAGTTTAAAAAATTTTTTTGAATGCGAAACAATTACCGGTCCATTGTTTTCCATGGCATTCCATGACAGCAATGGTTTTTTTTTGTAAATATAAAATAGGGATGAGCGATATTGATAAAACATCGATATCAACATCGATGTCAACATCGAAGGCCCAACATCGATGTCAATAATTATCGATCCGAAAACATCGATGTTTCTTAACATCGATATTTTTCACCCAAAAAAAAAACAATAGCCCTGTTTCTTAGTGCACTTTTATCTTAGCTTGGAAAAAAGTAGCATGTTAATTACAACAAAAAACTGGTATAATTCCGTATTGTTGTTGTATTTAACATACTACTTTTTTCTAAGCGAAGATAAAAATGCACTAAAAAGCAGGGCTAATGTTTCCTTAGCATCGATGTTTTTCACGTGTTTTTCATGTTATGAAAAATATCGAGGGTTTTTCACGTATTCAGCATGTTATTAAAACACATGAATGAATGAATGAATTAATAGGGGATAAGGCACTGCGACCTAAAGATCTATTGTGCCCCCTTTAAGAGTAGAATGAGACGGCTCATTCTATAACTCTCCCTCCAGATTGGTTCCTTTTAGGAACTCAAGTATGTCGGGTATTTTCAGATAGGGAAACTCTCTCTCGTCTATCTGGTAGTGTCCCAGATACCTGTGTCTTTGATGCGCGAGCGCATCACATTTTCCTAATATGTGGTCCGGTGTTTCCTCGTAGGCGTTGCAGAATCTGCAAATTGCACTACTTGCTAAACCGAGGAGACTGAGATGTCTTCTTAGCTTGCAGTGCCCTTATTAAAACACATAACATGAGGAATTTAAAAGTATTTGGTAAAACAAAAAAAACTGAAAAGAAAAATGCGTGAAAAACATCGATTTTAAGAAACATCATTTTTTCGATGGCCTTTAGCATCGATGTTTTTTCACGTATTTTTCTTTCACTTTTTTTCTTACCAAATACATACTTTTAAATTCATCATGTTACGTAAAACTAATACATCGATGTTTTTTCACGTATTCATGGTTATGTAAAACACATAACATGATGAATTTAAATATATTTGGTTAAGAAGAAAAAACTTTTCTGGTTATGAAAAACATCGAGGGTTTTTCACGTATTTGTCATATTGTTAAAACACCTAACATGATAAATTTAAAAGTATTTTTCAAGAAGAAAAAAACTGAAAAGAAATATACGTGAAAAAACATCGATTTTAAGTAACATTATTTTTCGATGTTTCTTAGCATCGATGTTTTTTCATGTATTTTTTTCACTTTTTTTCTTACCAAATACATACTTTTAAATTCATCATGTCACGTGAAACTGAAACATCGATGTTCTTTCACGTATTCATCATGTTATGTAAAACACATAACATTAACAAAATTTTTTCAATGTTTCTTAGCATCGATGTTTTTTCACTTTTTTTTCTCTCCAGTTTTTTTTTTCTTACCAAATACATATGTATTTTTAAATACATTGGGGCATATTCATGGAGTTTACCTGATTAAGTTTCAATATAATAAACTCCAGATCTGTGTAGCAACAGCTTAAACAACATCTATGAATATGCCCCATTATGTTTTGTAAAACATCGATATCGATAAAAACATCGATCTCTGTTTTGAACATCGATATTGCAAAATATTGCTGCACAGAAAGTGCGTGCAAAAACTTACTTGTGTAAACCGGTATCCTTCAGAGAATTGATGGTTTTAATGCTTTCATATCGTTGTTAAATATGTATTTTCACTAATGAACACAAAACAAATTTCATGGAAGCAAAACTGCAAGTCACTCAATGTGTAAACCTTAACTTCTGTCTGTTTTGAATATCAATCAATCATCAAAAGGCAAAGGAATTTAAAGACCCGTATGTTACTCTCTCTTTATACAATTGCTATGTAAGACCCCATCTTGAGTATGCCTCCCAAGTATGGACTCCCTTTTACGAAATTCATAAAAGCCGTATTGAATCAATACAACATAACTTCATTCGTTTTGCCTTGAAAGGTCTTCCTTGGGCTGATCCGTATAACCTGCCACCTTATGAACATAGAATCATGCTTCTGCAACTTCAAACTTTATGTCAAAGGCGTGTTAATAATGATTTAATATTTTTTCACCAACTTATCAGTGGCGAAATTGATGCTCCTGACTTATTAGCCTGTATAGGTATAAACTACCGTGGGGGATCCCACCACCTTCGAAGATTTGAACTGTTTCACGTTCCTTTTCATAGAACCAATTATGGTATTCACGAACCTCTTAATCGTATGTGCAAACTTTTTAATTTGAACGCTGCCTCAGTTGATTTTAACATAAGTAAAGTAGGGTTAAAAACACTGTTGCGAACCAGTGTTCCATTCTTGTGAATTCCTATGTCTTGATTATACCTTAACTTATTTATGTATATGTTTTATATTATGTGTCTAATTTTGTAATTTGTTTAATTTTGTATATTTTTATTTATTTATGTGCTTGTGTTAGCTTTGCTTAATCTACTAACCACTAACACATGCACTCATGATGAGCCTCTGATTGTAGAATGCAGCTTGCTTTAAGCTCATTACAATACAGAATTCTGAAGTGTAAAAAAAAAAATATTACAAAAAATTTGCACAGAAAGTAGCTTTCAAAAACTTATATGTGTAAACAAGTATTTTTCTTAGCATCGATAATTTTAATGCTTGAATATCGATGATACGATCTGTATTTCCCACAAATGAAAAAAATGCATAAGGCAAAATTGCAAGCCACTTCTGCCTGTTTTGAACATCGAAATTGCAATATATTGTTGCACCGAAAGGCGCGTTCAAAAACTTTCTTGAGGAAACCGGAATCTTTCTGAGCATCGATGATTTTCGTGCTTGAATATCGATGTTAAGATCTCAATTTTCCAGAAATGAAAAAAAAATCATAAGAAAAAATTGCAAGCCACTAAATGTGTAAACCTAAACCTCTGCCTGTTTTGAACATCGATACTACAGAATATTGTTGCACAGAAAGTTGCGTGCAAAAACTTACTTGTGTAAACCGGTATCTATCTAAACTTCGTTAATTTTAGTGCTTGAATATCGATGTTAAAATCTGTATTTTTCACAAATGAATATAAAACAAATTTCATGGAAGCAAAATTACCAACCACTTCTTGTGCTAAGCCTACATATGTATATCTGTGCCTTTATGAACATCAAAAGTTTGGATGTGGTTCCAAATTGTTCGAGTTGTTTTGGAAGAACCAATTCAGAGCTAAACACTCGCAACTATAAAATAAATGAAATTTATATCTAATTTTAATTTATATTTCTGAGGACTGGTTAAATTTAACCAGTTTTGCGGTCAAATACTAAAGACGAAAAATTATGGATTCTTCTACTCAGATGAGCTCTCTAAAATATGAACTCAAAATATTAACAACAAAATCAGCGAATGTTTGTGTCGCGTTTGGTAGAGGCTTAATAATATTCGTTTCTCAAAAGATACCCCTTGTCACCGGTGGCTTACAGTGCTTTTGGAAATCGCTCCATCTACATTTTACTAGCAGAATGCAGAATCAATTATTTTGTAATTTTTTTTTTTTTTAGTTCGATTTTTTGATGTTAACATCGATATTGGGAAACATCGAAAGCTTCAACATCGATACTAAAATATCGATATTTTTCCTTCGAACATCGATATTTGGCTAATATCGATGAATATCGCTCATCCCTAATATAAAACTGTAAATCAATCATACAAGCAATTAATTTTGTATTTCACCTCAATTATTTTTGACATGCGAGAATATTTGCATAGACATTTTTTGCGCAAGGGAATTGTAAACTAACTAGGTTTTCTGCATCACACACACACACATATGCGGATATATTTTATAAATAACAATTTTCTAACCTAAGCTACACATTACAGGATGTGGGCAAAATACAGTTTCAATATGGTTGAATATTACTTTATGGTTCTTAAGCCTCGGAGCAAGAGCTCATGCTGTTTCTATTTTCTTTTAATACTCGCTAGTCACTTATAAAAGAGTATGTACAATTGCACACCTCTTTTTTTAAACGTCACTACAGTTCATTCACTCATTGGTATATACAATATAGTCGGAAAAAGTATTTTGCAAAACAAAATATTTCGTATTTTTCCTTATATCTTTAGTTTTATTGATAGAAAATATCTGAAAAAAAATATATTATAATGGTATCAAAATGAGCTTCCAAAAAAACATACAAAAAAATTCAAATCAAAATGGCTATCAGCTCGGATTTTTAATAAATCCCCGTTAGAATATGACCAAAAATCGTTTTTTTTTTTGCTATTTTTGAAGCCTTTTAACATAAAGTCTTTTTGATTTGTTTCATAATAAAATATTAAAAAATTGAAATTTTCTTTCACATCTTCGTATCACTTGATCATATCAAATTGAAATTAGCATTTCACTATAATTTACATAATGCATTTATCAGATTGAAGTTTTTCTAATATCAACTTGATACACAAAACACAAACATAATATGGGTATTCATGTAACAGCGTAAAGTTGTTGTTAACGTTTTAAAGTTTAAGACTTCGTAATTCTGTCACAATTTATATCGAAAATTGGCCAGATTTACGAAGTTTAAAACTTTACCACGTTTACGGCGACAATAAGCTGTTACATGAATACCCTTTTTTATATCAAGTTGATATACAAAATATTAGCTGTAGGTATGTATATTTTGCATTATTTTAAAATATCAGTTTCTGTCATATCATATCAATTTCAAATTTTATTTATCAATATTACATTTAGGACCTGTTTCACATTGTCTGAGTAAAGTTCTGATTAGTTATTCGACACATAAATTCTGAGACAGGGTCATAAGTTTACAAATACAAAACACATTTTTTTTGTGAGTTTATAACCCACTCAGGTGGTATCGATATTTAAATATTATTATGATATTTTGATTATGTCATAACGATATGATTGGCATGTCAATGGTGATATTTTTAAAGTTGGACGACTTTATCACCCAAAATGTTGATTTTACAGTAGTTTTATCAGATGTTTTTTTAGGAGTATGCATGGCTCACGAGCTATTTGATAAAACGTGTTTTTCAAGATGACACTCGTGCCCTCCCGGCAGCTGGGATTTATATTTGGGAAACTCCCCTAGAATATTCCAACAAGAAAATCAGTTCAGTAGTAATTTACAGAAAAAAAGTAAACAGCTTTTGGCCAAATGAATCAAACAAAATCCTTCATGTTAATTGTGGAATGAAAAATGCGAAATGATAGTTTGTCAAATCATGCAAAAGGCGCAAAACGTAAAATGAGAAACAACAAATTGATAAATATAATGAAAATACGAAATAAAAATTGGCGAAATGAATCCCCAAGATACGTCAGTTTGCCAAACAATTTTAGCGAAACATACCATACCCCGTTATATACATGCATAGTCTGCAGATATGATTTATACATAACCTTAGCTTTGACTGTGATTCTAGGTACTACGAAGACTTTTAGGCTCATTAGTAGTGAGGATCTTGGCCCTGTTTTACCAACAACGCAATAACTTATTATAATCACTTTTCGACTTATCAATTTTATCAAATTCTGACCGAGCCACGTGATCCATTTGGCTCGTTTGAATTTTTAAATTCAGCCGTAGTTCAATATTCAAAAGTGATTATTGTGTTAAGTTGTTAGAACAACAGGCCCCATGTCAATATGCGATTATTTGTACACTTACAGGCTTATTTATTTAAATATTTATTTAAGTAAATGTAGTAAAATAAAATGTCAAATTAGGCAAATATTAGATAACCGATATGGCGTTGTCCAAGTTAAACATCTTAAGGATAACAGCAAACAGCGGTATAAAGTTAGACAAATTTAGTAAAAACGTGCTTTTTGCGAAAACTGGATGTTTAATGACAGAAATCTAGTATTAGTCAAAGCTAATAATAATTTATTTCCAAAAACATTAATCTTTTGTGAATTAAAAAAGTATAAAACAGACCTTGGAGGAAATTGTTTTTTTTGCATGACCTTTTATTTTTCCTTTAATTTACATTTTTGTTATAAAAAAACTAATTTAAATAGGTACAAAGATTATCATAGTATATTACTCATTTAATTATTAGATTAAGTTAAGTCCATTGTTTCTTTTATGTATAGTAAAATGTATGTATGTTTATTTATGTTAAGTTAAATCTATGGTTTATTTAAAAATAAAATAAACTATTTCAAAAGCTCTCCAGTCTAATGACTTAAAAGTATTTTTAATTTTAGTTTTAATATATTTTGTCCACGGTTTTTGATGACATTTTTGAGAGTTTAATTTTTGGTATGCAGTCATTGTGATGTTTATTCCTTTTAATTACACTTCTATTCAGACCTGTAATAAAAAAATATTATTTGATATACAACATAGGAAAAAAAATATCAAAACAAAATTATGTTGCGTATACGCCATAGTGAACTTTATTTTATTTGGATGCACTGACGTGAGGGGTGACCAAGTAGTATGGGTAAGGTAAAAAAACATTAACGAAAGAGTGTTGGTTCATAGAGTTCAACGTAAGCAAGGTGAGTTTTCAAAAAAAATAATACTTAAAACATATTAACTTGTGAGTGTTGATTTATTGAGTGGGCTGTTGGTCCAATGTTTAATTATTTTTTTTTTCTACTCAATGGTGACATTTCTAGCGCAATTACTTTCTTCTTAAGGCCTATTTTTTTTTAAATCAATGAATAATAATAGCAATAAATACTAATTGTAAAATATTTGTTTATATTGGTTTAAGGCTTATTTTTTTGTATTTTTATTTTAAAATTTGTTAAATCTTTAAATATCTTGAAAAAGACATTTATCAGAAAAAGAATATTTTAAAACATTTAACTTTCAAATTATTTAATTTTTAATTTATGAGAACATTTAAAAAGCACGAGTTAAAACAAGTTAAACACAAAAGATAACCTTTGATATTTTATGGTTATTGGTCATAGATAATACTGAGCCCAGAGACTACGGAATTAATGCTTTACGAAAATTTGTCTTGTTTCTTAAAGGAGAATTGGAAATGCAATTAGGAATATATATGAAATATGTAAAATACTTTTTTTTTGGAATATTATGGTGAATTTGCTACTAAATTTGTTTGTATTACTTTCATCAAATCTCTCACTCAAAGGCTCATTTCACAAAAATGGGTAACAGATTGCATTTTATTATTCAATTCCTCAAAACCAATATGCATTCGGTATTACCTATAAAATAATTTTCAGTTATTTTGCTAAAGCTCACACAATATAAATTTTGGTATGGGTTAAAGGCGTGTCATTATTTGCTACTAAATTCTGTATTGAAAACAAATTTTCAAATATGGATGTAATTATGTCTTATCTACCTGTTTTAAGTGGTGGTTTTTATAAGTTTTTCACAGAAATTATTCAAATTTTCATTTCATTTTTATAATTGCCTTCTTTATTATCGATTTACAAAAATTGATTAAATTTCTATAAAACAATATGTAAATTTATTTCTTTTTGTTTTATGATGAAAGATGCTTTCTTGTTTGCTGTCGATGATGAACTGGAGACAAGTACCAACTATTGCTGTATATCAGACTAGATTGGAAGTTTCGTATTGCAATAAAATGCATGATGGATGTGTCACACCTACATGCTCGTATGGCTAAAAGTTTAAGGAATTTAGGTTTCAAGGTATACCGGGGTCAAATGAGTACCTTGCATTCATTTCTTTTCTTCCGACCAATTCAGAGCCCCTCCGACAAATATAGCTCAACCTTTAGGCTTAGGTATACGAATCTTCACTTATTTAGTTTGAAAATCAAGATTGGCTTTCATCAAATTAACGGTATCTAATGTGTACCATGTTCACCAAGCGGGGCAGGGAAATAACTTCACTGGGAAATAACTTCACATGGAAAAAAACTTCATCACTAGTGGGAAATAATTTCACATTTTCGAAGTGAAGTTATTTCCCACTGAAGGTAAGTAATAATTTCATCTGAAAATTGTGTGAAGTTACTTCCCACCTATGATATGATAAAAATTACAAAGATGTAAAATTGCGTTTCATTAAATCCAGATTCTTTAATTTCAAAAGGAACTTTGCATACACCCAGCCTCGCACCTACCCCAAATCCTATAATATGCCCATGCAGCGGGGTTACAGGGGGGCAGCATGCCTTCCCATACATACCTCACTGCTTATTCGCCGTAATGCTGGATGCTTGCACTGTATTTATGTAAGGCAAAACATCACGGCGAATAAACAGTGAGGTATGTATGGGAAGGCATGCTGCCCCCTGTAACCCCCCTGCCTGGGGACACTATAGGATTTGGAGTAGGTACGAGGCCGGGTGTATGCAAAGTTTCTTTTGCATTTAAAGAATCTGGACTTAGAGAAACGCACATTAAAGTGAAATTACTTCCCACAAAAGAGTTAATTTATTACTCACCTTCAGTGGTGAAGTTTTTTCCCATGTGAAATTATTTCCCTGCACCCACCACGCTGCTAAGTAATTAGGTAGTTTAAGGAGAATACGAGTTACACCACTATCATTACACTTAAAGCACATGCTTATTTTAAAGTCTAATACACGCTGCTGGCTGCTGGAGCTAAACTAGACAACTAAATGTTAACGAAATCATTATAAAATAAACAAGAAAATGAACACAAAAACACTACTCTTCTTTTTATGCACAAAACCATATCGTTTTCGATTGGACGTTTCGAGTACTCCTTTTGCACTCCATCAAATTCACTCCTTACTCCAAAAGTCTTCAGTTTGGTGTTCCGAGTAATGTTTTCGAAACTCAGCACAAACTTCAATAAAGATAAAAGATCGCTTTTTATTTTGGGTTTGCCATTTTAAATCTGACATTTTCCAGAAAACTTTTGACACCGACGGATTTGTTAAGCTCCTTATTAAGGCTTAGATGTATGAACATTTATAACTTAACGATAGCAAAATATGTACTGTCAAGATTTAAACTTACGAGATAATAGCTAAAGTTAATGTGAATCCATTAAGACTACCAATAGATAAACATAAGCAATAAGTGTGGTCACATAATATCCGCACATACTAGCAGACATCGTATTCAAAAACTACCTTTTTGAATTTGTATTTACACGAAACCAATACTTTGCCTTAAAAAGCAAAAGTTAAAAATGCATAGGCTTATATAGGGATAGAGAATCAACAACGTTCTCATAACTGACCTATGAATGCGCATGTTTTCGTCCCCTTTCTGTTTTTGTTTTTTTATTAAAAGATGCTACAAATCGAAGATGAGAGAACTGTCTTGTAAATTTGGAATTGCATATTGGGTTGTGAATTAAAAAGAGATAACAATTTATTTGCTGAAAAATCCCATCTCCGTAGGGAGTGCCTGGTCGCTGTTTATGACTGAGCTTATTTTGTGGAATAATTTTTAAAGCTCATGGAAAAAGACTAAACTAAATTTAAACTTGTCGTTTTTGGTTTTGATTTAAAACTTGTTTTATGTCAAAGAAATCCTTATAGCTCAATTTATACAGTTCGTAAAGTACTAGGCTAATAACGTTGTCAGCTGACTTTAAACAATAGGTGCGTCTTATTGGTATTTGCTAGTTTTTTAGAGCAGCAATTCAAGGACCAATTAAAAGCTATACTCACTTTTATATTCAACCCAAGTCTGGTGCCACCTAAGTATAAACTCAACGAAACTTTATTTCAACCTTTATATCCACTTTTTTACTGACTTATTTATCGACACTTTTGGGTTTGTTGTTGTTTAGCAAGGAAAATTTTACTGTGCTAGCTATAATTTTTTTTCTAATAAAACACGCTTAATATCAGAAATCTGAATTTGGGGACATAAAATAAATTAATGCCTGTCTACTACATGGTTGATTTACTGGGGGCCGATTCTGGTTCTGTGAAAAAGTGAATCGAATAAATCGTTTTCACATTCGCTGTCAAGCATTGCTTTCTTCTTTTCGATTCATTTGGCACAAATATGCGATTCTGGTTCTGTGAATGAAAACAAAATTATCGATGCTCGAACCACCCTACCAGCATCATTCTCTCAATTTTCTTGTGTTTTTTAAGAGAACAGAGAAATTTATGAGATAGGAACACTTTTTTCCTTATGGGTTCAACAGAGAGAGAGACATGATTGCATTTATCATTGTTTGTTCGTATTCATGCTTTCATTTTGGATATTCACTTCCAAATGACAGCGTGAAAGCAAATTATTCATGAAAGTTTATGATGTTTGGTTTGACATTTTCACAGAACGGGAATAGGAATTAGTGTGAAAGCGTACAAAATTGTCTGTTTCATTTTTTCATAGAACCAGAATCGCCCCCCTGGACACCTTTCTTTCTTTCTTACCGTCACCGCCACACCTTGGCTTGACAAATCCTTTCAGTTCAATCTACCGTTCCTTATATCAACCATAAGTACCTCTGTACATCTCTCTTAAGCTAAGTATACAGTTCTTTTGAGTAAAAAAATTCTTCGAGGTGAGAAAAAAAAATACTTTCCACAAAGAAAAAATGTCCGTGGTGTAAATTTTTTTATTATTCGCCGTCAGTTTACACTTTCGAAAAAAAAATCTCAATGAGACTGATCCATGGAAAAACAAACACAAATGCCAAACACAATTTTTTTTTCGGAAAAAGAATGTCAGTGACATTGTTTTGTACGAAAAAAAATCGTGGTGAATATAAAATTTGTTTTCTTTGGGTAGTTCACAGTTCGATAAAAAAAATTTAAACGTCAAAAAATTTTTTTCTCCCATAAGAAATACATGTAGTTTTTTTTCGTGAAGGAACTGTATACTTAGCTTTACACGACAAAAAATCCATCATGCTCATCTTGGATAAAATATATTATTCTTTTTGTCAAGCGTATAAAATCTTCCTTTCTCACTGGATGCACCTTTCAGTAAATTGACCATGTAGACAGGGGCTAGATTTTTCTAAATAACAACTAGATCGAAAAACAGAAAAGAATTTATCCTTTTTCTTAAATTTGGTTCATTACTAAGATACCTACTCCCATCCGTTTTTGGTTGAAAAAAAGAGTCAGATAAAAAAAAGCTTTTGTATTCTTTAGTTTATCCAAAACGCTAACTAAGGCATTTTTTTTAAGCAAATAACAAATATAATTAAAATGTGCTCTATGAAGTAAAGTAAGTACAGAATATAAAAGAAAATACATTTTTATGGAATGCTTTTATCTAACATTTAATTTTTCATTCCCAAAATATTCAGTGATACCTTTCATTTTCATTGGGAATATCCTTCAGTCTTATGCTTTCTTTGAATGTCTTTATAATTCTTGGCACATGCGAATATACACAACAACCACAATATAAACACGTTAGTGGAGCTGATCCTTGCTTCCTTATATGATCGGGTTCTCTTCTAAAGAAAATCCAATAGTATGTTTTTAATCCCATGAAAACATAAACTTGTTCATATAATACGCCATCCATTATAAATAGGCGTTCATCTCCAGAGTAAATTTTCCATTCTCGATAACGTTCTTTAGTTCCGGGTCTTAATACAGATCGCTCTTTGACAAGGTTCTTAAAATACTACGGATAGATAAAAATAGATAATAATTAGAAAGCACTTTTTTTAATAAAACTTTACATTTTTACGGTTATTAAAAAAAAAAAACATAGGTACTTACCCAGTCGGCTCACTCCTTTTTCAGGTCATCACAAGCCTTTAACGTTGTCGTTAGTTTTAACGACTTCTTTTATTTATAATAAGCGTATTCATACAACAGTGTAAAGTCGTCGTAAACGTTGTAAAGTCTAAAACTTCGTAGTTCTGTCACAATTTGTATGGAAAATTTGACAGATTTACGAAGTTTGAAACATTACTACGTTTACGGCGTCTTTACGCTGATGCATGAATAGGTACCCTTAACATACAATTGCCCTGTTTTTTAGTCCATTTTTATCTTCGCTTGGAAAAAAAGTAGCATGTTAATTACAACAAAAAACTGGTATAGTTCCGTATTGTTATTGTTTTTAACATGCTTCTTTTTTATAAGCGGAAATCAAAATGCACTTAAAAACAGGGCAAATGTATGTACCTTTTATATACAATCAAATGATTTGATTTCTTAAGACTTATTGGTATGACCTATGGCCGTCTACCAGTTTAAATTGAAATTGATTATATTGAATTAATATGTAAAAATAATAAAAAAGAAATTTATAAAATAAAAAAAACTTGCACAAAAATTAATTGAATTATAACAAACTCTACAAACATTGTCGATTATATCTTCTCAACAACTGTTGACTTTATGATATGTGGCAAAAATATGCTCAATATTTTATAAAATTGTTGCTTGTAGGGTACAGGTAGACTATAAAGACTGACAGTCATATTTATTAGATTTTCTTAGAACACGCTTGGGCAGTTGTCCAGCTAGTCAATGCCTAAATAGTTTAGGCAACTTGTTATTTATAAACGCACTCCAACAATAGGGCTTTTTAGCAAATACCAATGTTCACTTCTAAATGTCAAACTCAAGACCTCGGCACGAATGACATTTAGATAACACCCATTTTCTTTTTTATATCGGAGGCAAATACACTCCAATTCAACAGAATGAGCACTCGGATTTTCATGGTTGGTTTGTCAATTTTTTTTTTCAAACATTGTGCATTGTCCGAGAGTAAATATAAACATAAAAACTATTTCAAAAAAAATTGTTTTACTTTCATCCATTAACTTTTATTACCAGTTTCAATATTTGAGCTTATTCAGTTGACACAAAAAGGCTGCATTTTCCCTTATGGAAAGACTTTGAACAGAGCCGGAGGAAAAATAGCAGTGTTTTTTTTAATTAATCTTTCTGTTTTCTTTTCCCAACATCATAAACAAACAATAAGGATACTCAAATGATTCATTAATGCACAATGTTAAGAAAAAATGGAAAAAGAACCTTTGAAAATGAGTGTTTCTATTCATTTGAAGTGGAGTGTAAATGATTGGATTTAGTTTTTTTGGTAATAGCGTCTGTCAAACGTGCCGAATTGTTAGCTGTCACTTTGACTTTGACAATTTGGTAGAGATCTCTATTGCCCAAATGTGACCTCATTTATTCACTGACATGCCTGTATTTATTAATTTTTGAAAGAATTAATGAATTTTAGTACGCTTTAGGGCACGTTCAACAAGATTTTCATTCATTTCAAAACTAGAAAATTAGAAAACCAGAAATATTTGCCCACCTTATTCAATAAACGTGCCTTCTTTAAAATAAGATTTGGACAACCAATTTCAGCCCTGTTTTTTAGTGCATTTTCTTTCTTCGCTAAAAAAAAGAAGCATGTTCAAACAAAAATTTGCTGTAACTCCGTATTGTTGTTGTATTTAACATGCTACTTTTTTCTAAGCGAAGAAAAAACTGCACTAAAAAACAGGGCTAATATCAGCTTCAATTCAGCGAACGCACCTCATTTCCGAAAGCAAAAATTAACGAAATTGATGAGGTTCATTTGGGCGTGCTCAGATTTCAATCTGAAATTTGATTTTTTCGCCGCAGTTGATATAAGAACTCAGATTGATTTTTCTTTGTTATTTATTGTATTGGTGTTCTATGAAGCTGTGTCTAAGAAGTAGTGATTAAAACTTGTCAAATTGAATCTGTCAATTGTTCGAGTATTATAATGCTGTAAGTAAAAAGAGGGCGAAATCTACCGAAAAATGCGGATCCACAAAACGGAATTCTGATTAAAACAAAATTGATTTTTTACCAATTGAAAACATTTTGCAGTCATAGTAAGTTATGGGCTCACCCCAAAACTGTAATACTGGCCTTTTAGCCTATTAATACAATTTTAATAAATTGCTTTCAAGAAGAATGGAAAAAAATGTTTAAGTAATTGAAAGCTCTTTCCTTTACTATCTCGCAAGGTATTAATACTAAGTATGTATGTATGTCAGAATAAAGGAGGAAATAATTTAATGCGACAACCACATTTGTGTGTTAAAAATGTATTTCATATATAGCTTCTGCACTGGTATCGAAACACATCAGTTCCATCATAATCTCAGACACAAAAACGTGTGATCGTTTTAAAACCGACCCTAAAGGTTCATATTAACACATGTCAAATTGTGTGAGATGAATGATCAAGTTATGTGACATGAAACTTCATAGTCTGTTTCCATTTCAACAATAGGTCTGATCCTTTACTTTGGGTTTCTGTGATTTTTAGTCCAAACTTGTGTCGAAATATTTTTTTTATATAAACTTTGACACAACTTTGGACTGAAATGCGTAGAAATGCACAGAAAATCACAGAAACTCAAAGTAAAGGAACAGACCTAATATTATACCAGATTTTCTTCACACTTTTTGATATTGTGCTAATGCTCAATGAGATAGACCCTGTTAAGATAGCTAGTGGCTTTTCTTATGGCATGGCAGTACATGGTATGGTACTCGCTAGGGAGTACTCGCTCGTGTGGCCTCCGAGTAAGATCTGGGGCCCAAATCCACAAGAGTGAGTTTTTTTATGTTCACAGAAAATCGTATACACATCGATTTTTGTGATTCCGCAAGTGTGTTTAAAATTTTTGACAGATATCTTGTGCACTCAAATTTATTCACACTTGTTTTGGGCGAATGTGTACACGGAAAACCATTCACATTTTCTGTGTACACAGAAAATCGTGTACACATCGATTTTTGCGATTCTGCAAGACAAAGTGACAATTCGTGCAAATAAGAAAGTTTTTAGAATTGCAACGCTACTTGCAATTTGTAAATGTTTGATATTTTGGTAAACTACTACTACTACTACTATTTAGCCAGTTTATATTTTAAAGCAGTCAATTTGACAGATCAGGATAGCAAAATATTAACATAGAATTCATAACTTCTCGATCTATTTCCTTTCTTCTTATTATATTATTATATATATATATAGCTTACTGTGACAAAAGATAGCTGAGCAAAAGCAAATCCAAAAAGTTTTAGTCTTATTTGTTGAAAGTGAAAGTGAAAAATGTTGGTGAGTGATCGTGTTTTTACTTTGGAGAAAACGGATATTTCTGAAATATAAGCTGGCTATGTATTAACTGTTAGTTAGACAAAAAATGTAATAGTTATAAATAATATTAAGGGTATTCATACCACAGCGTAAAACTTTCGTAAACGTTGTAAAGTTTAAAACTTCGTTGCTCTGTCACAATTTGTATGGAAAATTTTACAGATTTACGAAGTTTAAAACTTTACTAGGTTTACTACGACTTTACGCTGTTGCATGAATACCCTTATTATCAATAATACTTCCAAAATATATTCTTTTTGTGAGGTTTCATGAATGAAATTCAATAATAAAAGTAATTGTGTTTTCTAAAATTATTCATTACACATTCACTGGGTATTTATAATTGAATTGTATTCAATTCCACAATCGAAAACGTGAAAGATCTTGTCCACATAAGCTGGCTTGGTTTTTCATTGTTATTCACGTTACAGCAAATGTATTGCTTTGACAAAAAAAGTTCATTTGTTTTTAGATTACCAGTTTGCTGAAGAGGGTTTTTTTTTACAGAAGAGGGTTTAAGGCTCTCCCAAACCAACGCGAAACATTCGCCAACGACGCGAAATCATTCACAATAATACAAAATATGAAGGATACACAATGCTAAACAACAACAAAAAAACGCCTTTGTGAATGATTCGCTATGATTTCGCATTGGTTTGGGAGAACCTTTATATTTGAACATATTCGGTGTAGAAAATTGACGTTCTCTCTTGTGTTGCTTCTCCTATCCAATCAAACCAATAAAATCGTGTGTGCTTTCATTAGCTGCGTTTTATTATCTCTGGGTCTGGGTCGAGGTTATCTTTTAACATGTATTACAAAAACAACATGGGATCTAGGTTTCTATCGAGGTTAATTTCAATAACCCAGATAGAGGTTTTCACTCTGGCCGGCAGAGGGCTATTTACCATTGTGAATGGATGTCAGCGATTTGTCAGCAGTATAAGGAATAGAGAGGAAAAGAGATAACTGCTTACATGAAAAACAAATAAACATAAGAAAAAAAGAGACTGATATACAGCACTGCTTTTGCACTAACCCACATCGTTTTATTTTCACGATGTGAACCATATGGGTTATGAGCGATAATAAAACGCGGCTAATATGAAACTACGAAGAACACAAAGAGGAAAACAAAATCTGCAGAATAATTTTCTTACTGGCTTGGCTTTTTCGAAGCTCGTGTGCGATATAGCTCATACAATTTCATACAAAAAATAATCATATAAAAATAATGATCCGCTGAAGTGCAGCTCCGTCGAGTGCGGTCTTACCTTAAAATTAGACACAAAGCAAGCGATTTTACACTAGAACACAGATGGTGCTGAAAACAACAAGGAGAAAATATATTCATCGAGCGACTAGCTTATAGCCGATGAACTAATCTAAAATGAACACCACGTGCAGTCAGCTGTCATCTGTCAGCATTTATGACATTTCACCAGCAAGCAAAACAAAGTTGTGTTAATTCAAAAATTCAATCCAAATGCAGCCATAGAAATAGAAATAAGAAAAAAGCAATAATAAAATGAGTTCCGATGGAACAGATTCAAGTGGCAGTGACTATGAAGTTGAACAATTCGTTCGTCCTGATAAAATCCGCAAACAAGTAAACGGCGACAGTGCTGATTTGCTTGGAAACTTTGACGATGCAAAAAGAAAAGAAATTTTCGACGGAACCTACGATGAAAATAAAAATGCAAATCCCAGCGATGCAGAAAATGAAGAAGAACAAGTGAAGGATTTCAGTGGTGAATCTGGGGAGGAGGATCAAGCAAATGGAGCGTCTGATAAAGATGATGATGACGATGATAATGACGAGGATATGGAGGAAGATGCTGGCGAAGAAAACTGTGACATCCCAACTACAAAATTAACAACTGAACAATTAGCATCACTGATGCGAGGTGCCAGCAAAGCCAATAGATTCGTAGTATATGTGACAAATCTCAACTTCGACACAGTGAAGGAAGATCTTGAAGACTACTTCAGTCAAGCTGGCGAAGTGAAAAGTGTTCGCATACCCAAGAAGCGTCGAGGTGGTTTTGCATTCGTTGAGATGGCTAATGTCGATAGTTTTCAAAGAGCTTTCACACTTCACAACACCGATTTGCAGGGACGTAAGATTAAAGTGCAAATCTCTGAAGGAGGTAAAAAGAAATCAGCCAACAAAAAGAACATTATGAAGCAAAAGAATCGAAAGCTGGCCGAGATGAGAAGTGAACAGAAATTCTTCACAAAGAGCGGGAAATACTACGATAAGACTCTGAAGAAGGAAAAGGCAAAAGAGATGCTGTCTAGGAAGAAGTGGAGGAGGAAACCAGGTCCAAAGCCTTCGTAGTCAGGGAAAAAAATTTAATTAATACTTTTATTTTTGTTTTTAATAAAATGCTTTTATTTTGTTTGTTCCTACTGAAAAAAAAACTTGGTATTTTATTTTGAGCTTTGAATACAAAATGAAGAGATATCTGCCGTTTTTTTATTTCAAAGTCATTGGATAAACGAGAACGAGTGACAATAGACAACTTGTAAGCTAACATTGGTGGCGTTATTATCGATGCACGAACCCAAGTGCTTAGAAAAGGGATCAAAAATTAGACTTCCTGATTGCGTTTTATCCTTTAATTAATTATTCCACGTCGATTTTTTATTTTTTTTTATGAGCAATGATCTAGTCATATACTCGTAGCTAGTTATTTTTCTTTCCGAGCACAATTCCACTATAATATCTACTTTCAACTGAAGTAGATTACTATTGAGCCCAATTTCAGATGCAATCATTAAGAACAGATATTTTTTCTACTATTTATATTACTATTTTAATGTGAAATAAGCTACCATACTCCGGCTCTGTTTTCCCAACTAAAATTCAATGAGTCTATCATACGAAAAAAAAAAATTGACATTTTAAGATTAGTGGAATTATAGTTAATGCAGTGTATTTCCTTCAAAGTTTTATGGAAGTTAATCTCTTGAATGATTTTATTTTCTATTGCAAGACTGGACTTATCGAATTCATGAAGAAGCAATTTAAAAATGTATGTATGTGTACTTATGTGAGTTGTTCTTAGTTGTCTATTCTTGCTTCTCCATCTTCAGAAAATCGGCAAATGGTGTGAGAAAAACCATATTGTGTACCTTACGTACATATGATGTATATCTATCATAAAAAGTAAATTCACCTCTCAACCATTTAGAAATTATCTGTCTTCTGGTACTGAATTCGGAATCGGATATGCAACGCAAATGTTCTTATTTTTTTTTAATTTCTTAGGTTTAAATGTTGGAAGGAAATGGAAGAAAGTGTTGTATTAAATTGACGTATTATCCTAAACTAAGCTCCAGTCCCCCAACTCCAACGTCCAACATAATCCATTTGGAATTGATTGTTTTGTTTTTGGAGTATCACAGTCACAGAACAGAAAAAGAGGGATCTGCTCTCTTCGTATGACTTGTTCTCTTTAAGCTGTAGAATCTAGAATGTACCCGTTCTCTTGATGGTGAACACATCAAAGAAAATAATGTAAAATAATTTGAATATTTATAAGTTGAACGTACTTCTCCTGAAGCAAAGTTCATTAAAAGTAATAATTAAGGTATTCTTAATTATTGTAAGTTGAATGAATACCCTTATATAATTCACTTTTTATTTAAATTTGATGTATGTAAGCGAATTTTTAGTCCAACCATAAAATCCGGATATGGTAAATTCAAACATTTAAATCAATGTGTACATTATTTACTCATGAAACATTAAGGTATTATATCATGGATTTCTTTATTTATTTACTTTATTATTAAATTTTATTTAATTTATTTTATCTACTATTATTTCTGGGAACAAAGTAAAATGATAGAAGTTTCAAAAGCAAGTGAATAATATTGAAATTGATTTAAACTGACCTCCATATGGCAGTTTAAATCGAATTGTATTATGTGAGACTGGATTTAAAAAATTGGATTGACGAGTGAATACATGATATGAAATTAGATTTGAATCGGATTTAAAATACTTTAGAGCTGAATTTAAATTTGGATTTTGATTAATCGAGTGAGTAATATGGCCGCTCATGTCTCAATGGACAAGTTAGTGAGTTTCTGTTAAAAGTTTGAAACGAACATTTAGCAAAAAGTAAGAAGAATGCAGCTCTTTACAAACGACTATTAGGGAAGTGTGCGTCAGAGTCTATTAAGTCAAACTAGGAGGGGGAATGTACAAAAAATCGAGGTTTTAAGCAAATCATTACGACGATGAATAAGTGCAAGAAAAGTGGTATTCGTCATTTCGTCATTCTTGTCGGACTGTACTTCCAGATGTACATAATGTACATCGAGTGGGCAGACTTTTTTCAAATTTGGCAAATTTGGTGTCTGTCGGGTCCACATTTCACAAGCTTTAAAGATTTTCGTTTGGGAACAATTAAGTTCAGTATTATTTATTAATGGATGGTTTTAATGATACTTTCTAATTAAAGATATCTCTACGTTCATATATCTAAGTTTTCGATGAACCTGATAATGATGGTGCCCAATAGGAGGCCTCTTAAGTGCTAAGTGACTAATTGAATGACCTAAAATATTCACATAAAGCATCGAAGCTTTGTTATTATAACACTAATGCATATTTGCATATTGCCCTTACTAACGTCATATTTCGACAAAAAAAACTCACGTCTATTATAATCACAGAACTTTCCGCCTTGTTTTATTTATGAGAAAAGATAATAGAGGTATATGGTCTATGTATTAAATAAAGGTATGTATTCTACATGTTGTAGGTAGGTATAATGTACATACAAATCTACTCCTTCCATTAATTTTACTTCAAAGGTACAGATAGATACTGATTTAATTTTCAAATTCCAGCTCCACCTCCAATTCAGAAATAACACGCATCGGTTTTTTTCTATATGGGATTCAAGTTCTTTCGTGTGATAAATCGAAATGGCTACCCTACGGCCTGAGCTGATGCCCCGGGCCCCCGGTGTCCGGGGGCCCCCAAATCCAATTCAAACACGATATTTTTAGATTGGATGTATGTATATTGCAAAAGTGATGTAACTGTAACCCACTTTTTTTATCATAATCTTTAATCGATCTTAAATACTATTTAATTTGGGATTCAAGCAAAAAATGCCACATTTTTTTTAAAGTTTAGGTATTTCAGAATTAAGAATTTTGGCTTTAATGTATTTTGGTACATAAATGTTAAAATACCAGACAAAAGTATCGATTTTGCAAACAAATTGGCACTCATTATAATGTTTGTCATAATGTACACTAAGCAAGAAACAAAATTGTATAGGGCCCCCAAAAACGATATTTTCAAAAAATGTATTCAACGAAAATATAGGTAGGTACATAAGTATACATATATTTGAAAAACAACGGCAGCGTCTATAAATTGATGATGTTACTTGTTAGGTTCTTAAAGAATTTAGATAAAAAGAAAAATATTGAGTTCGGAATTTCGTTAATTTTCTGTTTTAAACAAATTTGTAGGCTACATGAAATTTGGCCCCAATGAAAAATGGCCCAAAACATTAAATGAAAAATGGCCCCAAACATTAAATGAAAAATGGTCCCAAAAATTTATATGAGAAGCAACACCAACTAAAATAAAATAAAATTTTGTGAATTGGGGTGATTTTTCATGGTTTTGGGGCCTTTTTTCATTTTTAATTTGGGGTCAAATGAAAAATAACCCCGAAAAATGGGGCCATTTTTCATTATGAAAAATTGCTGCAATTTGAAAATGGAAATAAAGCCCCAAATTAAATGAAGAAAGGCCCCAAAACTTATCTTAAACTAAAAACTCATAAAAATGGGCTTTGATCCAAATCGGACAAAAAAATCCAGTTATTTTTGGAAAAATTGACGTAGAGTCAAGCCATTTTTTTCCTATTATTTTAAATTAATTGTTACTCTGGGATGGTGATTAAACAATCGTCCATGGAAATCACGCGATTTTCGTGTACGATTATTTTTAATCATGGTCTCAAAATGATCCTTGAAGCTTTTGATATATCTGATCAAATAATCGTACGATAAATCGCGCGATTTTTGGTTTTAAAATAAAATAAAATGAAATACTGCATAAGTTCTACATACATACATGCATATATTTTTGCCAATCGTGCGATTTTCCTGTACGTTTGTTTAATCACTGTGCCAAAATTATCTTTAAAGAATTTGATATAATGTATATTATGAACATATCTAATAAAATTGCGCGATCGGCATCAAAAGCCTGTTTAAAAAATCATACAAAAATCACATGATTTTAGATTTAAAAAATATTATTTTTCATTATTTTTAGGGAAATCTCTTTAAGCTTGGGGCCATTTTTCATAATAAAACTAAACTAAAAATGAAAAAACGCCCAAAAAAAATTAAAAATCACCCCAAACCGTAAAAATAAAATAATTGAAGTTGTTGTTGTTTTTCATATAAATTTTTGGGGCGATTTTTCATTTTTTGTTTGAGTATTCGTTTTCTTTTTGGGGCTTTTTTTCATGTATTTTGTGGCCATTTTTCTTTTTTGAAAATAGGGCCATATTTCATATGAAAAAAGGCCCCATTTTTGGGGCCATTTTGCATATATTGTTTGGGGCCATTTTTCATTGGGGTCAAATTTCATGTAGCCAAATTTGTATAGTAAATAATTTTTTAAAAATTTATCCTCGAACTCAAAATTTAGAAAAATGAATTATTTTGTTCAAACTACCTTTTTTCAAAAATTTACGTCAGTAAGTACATATGTACCTGCTAGTTTTGTTTTCAATATTCAGTGTTCAATTCAATTTTAAATTAGAGCTGTGTAAATCGTTCATCTCAAATGATCGAATCGTTTAGGAATCGATAACCAAAATGATTCGATCATTTTAATCAATCGATCTTTCGATCATTTTCATTTCACTGAATTTATTTCCGATTCAATTTTCATTTCGATTTCGATGGAACTACATAAACCTCTTCGATTGTAACGAATTCAATTCAATACTGTATCGATTTTGATCGAGTTCAATTTGATCTAAATTTAAAAACAATACGATTTGGATGGATGGAAAAATCCGAAAAAATATGAAATTATACTGCTCTGGAAAAATAAAATTTTATGTCAATTGGTTGACATTTGGATCGAAATTCACTTTTTATGTGAAAGTATAATATATTTCGGTATAGTCCGTCAAGACATCAACTGTCAAATTACATTGACGGATGGCTACCATGTCGATGGATTAAAAAACCTCTAAGAAATCTGAAATGTTTGAATAATTTTTACTACTCCAGAAAAAGGTGATTTTAGGACAATTGGGTGATATTTAGATCAAAATAATATACCTTTTTCAAAATCTCCTATTTTTCAAGCCTTTTTTTTAACATAAAATAAAATAACAATAGATTCGCTAAAACAACGACATTAACTGTTATTTTTAACGGGGTAAATATTTTTGAAGAAAAAAATTAAAATAATTCGTTTTGCACACCTACTCCTTAGGGTGCTTAATATATGTGCCAAGTTTAAAGATTTTCCATCCACTTTTAGTACAGTAAAATTAGAATTGTAAATGGAAAAAAATAGCGGCAGGCTGAAATTTTGCAGGTCGTTTTGGGGGTAGGTATACAACTTGAATCTAAGTTGGCGACCTCCTACCCCTTGCAGGGGCGGTGCCACGCCCACTTTTATTAAATCCTGGTTTCTGAAGAAGCGGCTGCACCGATATAAATGAAATTTTCATAATTTGTTAACATATTCGTAGAAAAAATTAAAAAAATTGTTAAAGTAAAATCCGCCCACTTCCACACCCACTTTTCTTCTCTCTTTGTTTCTTGAAAATGGCTCCCACGATTTGCATGAAATTTTCAGAGTTTATACTTATGAACGAGAAAAAAATTTAAAACAAAATTTTATTTAAGTCCGCCCACTACCACGCCCACTTTTTTAAATCTTAATTTCTCAGAAACTGATTTGGATAAAACTTTGAGAGTTTTTTCATACTAGTGATATAAAGATTTGCGGAGCACTTTTGGTTTTGTTAAACCCACAAGTAGTCACGCTCCTCTTTCATGTATATTTATTAATTTCTACGAACTGTATAAGGGAGTAACGATTTAGTTTTCAAATAAAAAATAAAAACCGAAATCAGGCCTCGAAGTCTTCAGATTGATGAAAATCATTTATTTGAGTTCTTTCATAGCGTAAGGATTTGTTCTTAATTTCACTGCTAAATGGACAATCATTGTACATATAATATATCGATTAAAAAAGCACTTAGTAAGATCCGCCCACTAGCACTCCAACTTTTCTTCAATATTGTCTCTATAAGACGGCTATTTGGAGTGTGTAAAATTTTGAAATCTTGTTTTTTCGAGCGAGGCTTACAATTAGTATTATTCATCAGTGTTCATAGGGTTGTGGGAAATCCAATTGTGGTGATTAAGCACATCACTCGTTTCCAAACCACCCTGGAGGTGGAGTTAACAGCACAGTGGTGTCCACTGTAGGCCTAATCAAAATAATACCTTATTAATATTTTTATATTTTTTTCGTTTTTGAGAAGGACCTGGTAGTTCATTCTCATTCTCAATCAAAGGCCCAGTGTCACGTTTTTCAATTGAAATTTCATCGCCAAAACAATCGTCGTTTTCGTTTCGTAGAGAAATCTGACGACTATGGTCGCAGGTTTCCCCACTGAAATTCTTGCAAATTGGTGTACATTTCAGACTAGCTTTTCTGTAGCCACAAGCGTATCCACAATTGTTTGTACATTTAAATACTATTAGTCTAAGACGGGGATTTAAATAAAATAACTTTTTTAAATCTGTTTCTTGTACATAAGAATTAACTCAGAATTAACTCAGAATTTCATACAAATCATAGGAGGCGTTTCCGAGAAATAAAGATATGAGAGAAGTGGGCGTGACAGTGGGCGGATTTTACTAAAACCAATTTGACAATTTTTTCTCATCCATAAGAACAAACTCTTAAAATTTCATGGAAATCCTTGGAGCAGTTTATGAGAAACAAAGAAATAAGAAAAGTGGGCGTGGCAGTGGGCGGATTTTACTTTAACAATTTTTTTAATTTTTTATTTGATCATATCAACAAATTATGAAAATTCCATTCGTATCGGTCGAGCCGTTTCTTTATAAACCATGATTGCAGAAAAGTGGGCGTGGCAGCACCCCTGCAAGGGGTAGGAGGTCGCCAACTTAGATTTAAGTTGTATACCTACCCCCGAAACGACCTGCAAAATTTCAGCCTGCCGCTATTTTTTTCCATTTGGTCAGTAGTAAAATTTCTCTATTTACTGGACTACACTGAGGGAAAAATGTATGCACTCAGCACATCATTTTATTTACTCATCCTATATTTTTCTGCACACATACTTTTCTGTACTCATTACCTAATGGAATATATACTGACAACATAAACCTATTAGCAGTGAAGCAGCTACTAAATAGTTCTGTTGACTCATTACACGAATATGTACCACGCCAGCTTACGATTATGTAGTGAGAATAGATTCTATGCACTATTTTTTGGTATCATTGCGTAAATATAAACTTTCCATGGACTCAGTAAATAATTATGTGTAGGTTGTCGCATGATGATGTACTGAGTATAGCTCATATGCACTTATTAAATAAATGTAAATAAATCTATTTAGGCATTTTTTGAAAAAACTGTTAGTCTTCTGCGATTAGTACAGTGTCTATGCACTCAATAAATAAATATAAATATTTTATGTATGCATTTACTAAAAACAAACCGGTTATCTGTGATAAGTACAGATTCTTTGTAGTGAGGACAGATCAATTTGTATGTAATGAGTACATATGTATTTATGTAATGAGTCCATATGTTTATGTACTCCATGTGTGTATGTCCTCACTATATATGTTTGTATCGAGTCTATGTACTCAATTCATATTTATGTAATGAGTCCATATGTCTATGTACTCCACATATTTGTGAAATGAGTCCATATGTCACTACACATTTATGTTATGAGTCCATACATTTAAGAGAATCCTCTGTAACGTTTCACCTTATTCTGAAAGTTTATTTTCTAGATATTTATTTTATTTTAAAAATACTTTGTGATACTTACTCGGATTTGAACTGGGAACCTTTCACACACGAAGATAGCACGCATCCACCAGGCCACTTGGGGGCACAAAAAACTGGTGCCAAAACTGAATAAGTTGAAACTCATTGCTTGGATGGCTGAAGTGCTCAATATACACATAGAGTCAGTACAAGTTGCGTGGACTCAGCACTGTAGCTAGTCAATAGATACATGTGTAGGTATTGAGTATACACCGTCTGTATTGAATAAATGTCGAAAATGGCACACGTCGTATTTACTCAACACATAACTTAATGTAACCTATAACAGTTTCAGTTGCATGGGTTGCGCTTGATATGTGTTGAGTATATACCGTCTGTATTGAACAAATGTCACCATAGACTCTGTGCAGGTTGCATATACTCAGTACATAACTTTATGTAATAAATGTTTTCTATACTTTGATGGCTGGTGCTTGATATGAACTGAGTAAATACCATCTGCATTGAATAAATCTCGACAAAGACTCAGTATACGTCATATTTACTCAGTACATAACTTCATGTAATAAATGTTTTTTATTGGTGGATGGCTGGCGCTTGAGTATTAACTGTTTGCATTGAATAAATGCCACTATAGACTCAGTGCACGTTGCATATACTCAGTATATAACTTTATGTATCAAATATTTTTTATTGTTGGATGGCTGGCGCTTGATATGCGCTGATTATATACCGTCTGCATTTTATAAATGTAGACATAGACTCAGTACACGTCGTATTTACACAGCACATAACTTAATGTAGTTAATAATTTTTTATTTAGATGGCTGGCACTTGATATGTGTTGGGTATTAATCGTCTCTATTGAATAGATATCGAGATGGACTTAGTACACATTGCTTATACTCAGCATATAAGCTTAATTTTTAAATTTAAATTTTATTAAATCGAAACATATTTGACTTTAGCTGGTCCATAGTATTGTAATGAGTATATTACGTCTTTATCCAATACACAAATCGGTACTCTAGATTGTTAATTTTATTCGATACATAACTTGAATTATAACTAGTACATATTAACTTTACTTAGTGAATAGACCTTCGATGGCAATCCTTTGCAAACATCGGTACATACAATTTACATTTATGGTTCTGTACGGAGTGCATTCATTTTTCCCTCAGTGTATTTACACTTTTTCCATAATTTTGAATGAGAAATTTCTATGTATCTTGTATGAGAAATTTCAAGTGCTTGCCGGCACGTGTTAACGTTAACCGATCTAAAAAAAAATTTCACACATTTTCACTCTTAGGTGGTGGGGCAAATCTAATTTTTTAACAATCAGTGCCACCCTAATACAAACATACATCAACAACTGTGGATAAAATATTATGTTTTTGAAGCAAAAAGTACAATTAGGCCTGGTTCACACGAGATTGTACCGCACGTTTTTTTTATTGCATTCGGTTTTTACCGAAAAAATATCGGGTGTTCACACGATATTTATATTTATTCGTTTAAAACTTGAATAGCTGCAGTACCTACAATGAAAATGAATGGAAAAGTTTGAATTTGTGAAGTATTTTATTTTTATCTTTTTAAGGGAAAAAGCTAGAAAGCTGAAATTTGGACGGATGATAGAAATTATTGATTTAAATATGAATTCAAAAACTAAGAGTCCTAGAATACCGTTGGACGGAGATAACGGCATTATTTGAGCGCTTTCACATATGAACTCATATCTCTTTAGTGAATTGATAAATTTGATTGTTGTTTTTATATTATAACATTTAAATCAAATTACGGTTATTTTGATACCTCATTAATTTTCCTACGTGGTATATAAGCGAAACAATCTTGATTTTAAATTGATCGAAAAATCAAAACAATTGCATTGAAATTACCTGCTTGGACCATTGTCCGTCCACGACCATCCACCAGCGAGAAGATCCCGTTATCTATACATGGAATTTTGTTTATTAAAATTTGATATGGATGGCTTTAAAAAATTATAGCTCCCGTTCTACTGATTGGATCTCCAAGGTTAAGGTCTTTAAAGAAAGCTGACATAACGGGCTGTATTGCGTAAAAGAAATCATTGAGGAGGGGCAAGAATTTTCATACTAAAGGGGTGAATAAAGCCCAATTCAATTCCATTTATTTTATTCTAAATTCAAATGTTGATGAAAATTTTTATAATTTTGAAAAACTAAAAACGCATATTTATTGCCTCATTTCTCTTTTTTATTTTAAGACCTTAACCTATAAGATTCAATGAGTATCGCCGGAGTTATAATTTTTTTTTAAACCAACCATATCGGTCGATTAATTTTTTTTGTGTACGTCGGCTTTTCTCTCCACTGAAGCTCATTCCATGCCAATGAACAAATACCCAACGTGGATTTAAACCGTGTGAACGAGACCATATAAAACTATACGCCACTGGAAGACGATACGTCGCAGTTCATTCGTTTTTTTTATAAGTCCGTTGAGTATTCGATAAACGTACTTAGCTGAGTACGTTTTCGTGCCGTACAGACGTCGTGTGAAAGGCACTATGTAAAACACATACGCCACTGCTCATTCGCACGGATTTATACTGCAGAAAAACGTGCGGTACAATCTCGTGTGAACCAGGCCTTAGATAGACTTTATTTTTAACTTTCGATACATTGCGGAAACACAATTTGTCATTCCTGTTCTGCTGCTAGTTTGCCTAAAATTTAAAAATAAGAAAAACTTTTTTTTATTTTATAAACATCAAAATACTCGTTCTCTTATCTGATCACATAAGGGGCCCCATTTAGCATAGCCGCCCCGAGCCTCTATCAAGCTTAGTCCGCCACTGCCGCGATGAGATAGGTAATCTTACGGTGGGCTCCGGGACTATTAGACCGAGAGCCTGCAGCAGATTTTGAGTGTGAGTTGCAGCAAAAAAAGAAGTGTAGGCGTCGAGAGCTTGAGCAAAGGTTATTCAAAAAATCAAAATTTTGCAGTTCATAACCGGGGGTTAATTGATTAAACAGTGCATTAAAAAAAAAATATATATAAAAATATGTAATCGTGTGAGCCGAAATTTGTTTTTAGCACTCCCTATACCTATAATGCTCCTCTGATCTCATATCAAGGAATCTGAGACCATTTGAGTGTATACATACTAGTTCGCCCTCACAGAAAGCTTAACAAATTCATAGTTCAAAGTCAAAAACGTTTTATTTTTAAAGTCTAGAAGGGCGAACTACAAGTGGAAAATTTCATAAATCCATCGTTTCTGTAACTGGAAACAACAAGAGTTCAACGAATAGAGAATAAACTTGTTGAATAGTTGATAAATTTCGACTGACGGCTGCGGACTTGTTCGAAGTCAACAAGTTAGAAATAAACACTTGCAGTAGTGTTTATCAAGTGATGGAATCGGGAAGATTGTTAAAAATGTATTTATTGGTATAATTATTTGACTACAAAATGTTTTAATTTCTATTCTGAATCGAACAATGATAATGAGAATCAAAAATAGACAAACATATTCAAAGAAAAAATTGTTTTTGAAATAGAGCCACATGTGTTTTCCGTGTGTGGTGCCTAAAATGTTGATAACATTTCTGAAAGTCCCTCCTATAAATCATCACTTCATAAGCAAACTAATATTAGTCAAAATTTTGATGTTTTAAGTTAAGTATGTTTACAGAAATTACCGTAAAAAAAATACTTTTATTCTGTCAAACCGGCATAACTTTATCCCTTATACTGACAGCTAAAGAAGGTTAGCGTCATTTTGCAGTTTCAGTAACATGCCTGATTTTTATCCCAGCAGAATGACATTTCTACAGTTTTGTGTCAGTCGTTGGAAAAAGTATATGATAGATAGGAATTTCCTCGAAAAGTAACACTTTTCGTTTTGTGTCTTTTTACTGCAAAAATTTGATCAAGAAAAACTGCGAATTTCTTATGATTACTTGAAGAAGTGTCACTTTTCAAATAATTTGATTTTACTTCACTTTTTAGATTCCCTATTAATCAGTTTTGCATTAAGAAGCTATTGGTTACTCTAACAAAAAGTAAAGCCTAGTACGCTGCTGATGCGAAACGAAATTTTTAGTTGGTCTCCAACAAGACAACGAAATGCTTACGAAAACGAAGCGGAAAAATATTCATTGACAGTTGCACAAATTCAAAAAATTAAAACAAATGCAAATGCAAAAAAATCAAAAGCAGCCATGCTGTAATGAAAGAAACAACAAAAATAAACACGAAAAAACACAAATGTCATTTTTTCGCACACAATAAATGGTCTGGGTAATTAATTGTGTGCGAAAAAAGAGTGTAGACTTCTCCAAATAATCTGCTACAATTTTCAATTTCGCTCATCGAACAGCGTACTGCAGAACGAAAAGTAGAACTAAATTTTTAGTGTATGATTTCGTTGTGTCATTTTTGTATGGGATTTTTCGTTTCGCATCAGCAGCGTACTAGGCTTAAGAGTTGTATCAATGCAAAAGAATAAAGCCTAAGACTTAATCAATAAATATTTCTAGACAACAATACATTTCAAATAGGCTCAACTTTACACGTAAAATGGCTTTTCATATTTAAATGATTGAACTACTTTACCAAAGATCATTGCAATATTAAAAGTTATTTTATGTGGAAAGTTGGGCCTATTTGAAATTTGTTTTGGCTAAAAATATTGATTAAGTCTTGAGCTTTATTTGTCCATCAAAATAATAAATGATTTTGCTTTCTAAATGTCTGAAAATCAGTCATTTCAATAATGTGTTTCAATGATAGCTATAACTGGCGTCTTAGTTAAAAGCAAAACAGCACTTTTTTTAAACAAATTTTCATTTTTGGTTTCTAAACTTGTAGCTTTTTTGATGCAAAATGACACAAGCCTTAAACTTTTTCTTAAAAAACTGCTTTTTTAATAACATTAATATACGATTTAAAATAAACAAAAAAATAAAAAACTAATAAATTTTCATTAAAAAAATTCATACAAATTAATTTTTAAATAAAGAAAAACTTTAAATGTCACTTTGCTTTTGAAGCGACGAAATAACGTTTACCCAATAATAAAAGCAAAGCACCGATTAAGATAAAATGTTTTTTTTCAACAACTGGTTCAACAAGTCGAGGGAAATTTTTTTACTGGCAACTGTTACGGTTTTCATTGAGATACAGAAATGATTTTCACTTGTTGAACTAATATAGTTGAACAAGTAATTGTTGACTAGTTGACTTGTTGTTCTGTGTTATAGGCCCGGCGTACTTTTGAGTAGATTCAATTACACACATAGCACACAGAAACACAGAAACGCAAACAAATAAACATCGCGTACGATGTCGTACAAAAATAATGCAAAACAAAAAAAAAATGCCCAACTGCGATTTGCTGTTTGACAGGAAAGTATTTGCATGTATGTATTAGTGAATGCAGATCAAATTTCCCAAACTAGAAAGATCTCATCTTTCTTCTTCAGATCTCACCTTTTTTTAATAAAACATGAAAGAGTAGAATAAATGCAAATCTTTTCGCAAAAAGATCAAATCTTTTCAACAATGAAAAACGACATTAGATTGGGCACTGTATAAACCACCCCGAATTGTATTGATTGCCCCTCGCTGCTGATTGGTTTAGCTGCTCACCTTGCTTACCATTGGTTGTGTTGTTCTATACTGGCTATAAAACTCTGTAACGAAACTGAGAATTGGATTAAAATAAGCATATTTGATAAGCTCGCCTTCATTCAATTTGCTCTAGCTTGCATACGATACCCCTACCTATCCTGCTTCGGACCTTTATTCCATTGGTAATATACATATTTTCTGAACTGGTCGAGTTAGCTGCCCGGCTTCTGTTCGTAAAACTACGGACCTGACTACTCCATCCCTACTTTCGATTAGCTCGCTGACCCTGCCCATAGCCCATTGGGCTGGAGGGAAGTTTTCGCTTTTTATAATCACTAGCTGTCCTATTCTCAAGCTTTCCTTTTCTCTACGCCACTTTTTTCTCTCTTGTAATGTTACAAGATATTCTTCTCGCCACCTTTTCCAGAAATGTTCAAACTCTGAAAAGCTTTGCCCCCCTTGCACTTGATTCTTCAGCTGTTAAAAATGTTGGCGGGAACACAATGGGTTCACCTATCAAAAAATGACCTGGCGTCAAAGCTTGCATGTCACATGGATCATCGCTGAGAGGATGAATAGGACGAGAATTTAATATTCCCTCTATGCTGATTAACAATGTTAAAAATTGCTCGCTTTCCAGGATCTTTTGTCCAACTATACGCTTCAAGTGATATTTCATCGACTTAACAGCGGCCTCGTATATGCCCCCTTGATGCGGAGCAGCTGGCACCATAAATATCCATTCCGTACCTTGCAGACTTAGCTTGCTGAATAATTCATCCTTTTCTCATTCTTTCCAAGCTTGCCGGATTACCCTTGCCGCGCCCACGAATGACGTCCCATTGTCGCTATACATACGCTGACAATGCCCTCTCCTTCTGACAAACCACTGATAGCATGCTAGAAAAATTTTGGTACACAATACTACTTATATTTTTGGGAGCTTGTATATAAAAAAAAATATTGAAAACAGTCTTACCGTTTTGAAGACAATCGCAAATTAAAAAATGGTTTTTTGAGAGGTGTCATTAATAACCATATTTTGAAAAATAATTTTCCACCCAAAAAAAGCCTTTACTAAAATTCATTTATTGAACTTTTTTAAGAAAAGTTGTGAAGCCATTTTTGAGAAAAATACGATTATGTAAAATTGCTAAAAAGATTGTATGGCAGTTACCGTTATTTTTGGTTCTAAAAAAAACAGACCGACATGACATGACAGACAGAATTGTGCCACCCACTTTTTTGGTGTTCTCTTTCATCAAAAAAAATGTTGAGATAACAATAATTTTTTTTTGCACGAATCCAAAACTTGCCTTATAGTACCTACATATATCGCAAGTAAAAATAATAGCACTCATTGAGAACCTTTCAATGATAAAAGTCAGAAAGTGTTACAACATATGGGCGAAACGCCCATTCCTTTTGTTTCTTACTAATCTGAACAACACGATTGAGGACCTTCTGCTGCTTTTGAGAACCAAATGACCCAGGTTTTTTTGAAAATGGTTGTCAAGAAAACCTGTGTCTACTCTGAAGGGAAAAGTTCAACGAACAAAGCTATAGAATAATTCTATTTTTTAATTTAATTGTTTTATTTAAAAATGCTTAATCGTCTGTCGTCAAAAAAAGTAACGGCCTGTATTGGATGCTTTAAATGAAGTATGTATTTCACCTCGGAAATCCAAGACGTGATGATGAGAAAGTGTTTTTTTTGTCGTCTCGTGTCGTTCCCCAGCTCTACTAATTCCTCTTTACTGATAACAACCATACAATCATCGTTTTCAAATAGTTTAGTTGCAGTTGCAAATTACCGCTCAGGTCATTGTAAGTAATTTTTCCAACAAATTTAAAGTCACAAACCATCTGGAATGGCCAAAAATGAGTTTTTCTATATATCCAAAGGTGAAATTTCTTGTTTCTTTTCTCCATCTAAGCCATTTTTGCCACATGGACACATTCTTCTCTGGCACTTAGCATCAGCATAATCACCATCAAGCTCTACAAGTTAAGCCAAACAAAATCGACAATAACAAATTCTTTCGCAAACAATTTTCACGTGTAGGTAACCTCTATGCTATGATTGTTGGTGATGCTGATGATATCAGGCTAACCAAAGCCTCACGAAAGGTGCGTCTGCGTCTTCGTCGTCGCGTTATTCTCGTCAGTTTAAATTTTTGTTGAACTTTGTTGTTTTTTTTTTTTTTTTTATTTGATTCTTGAAGGGCACATCTCTCTTCTTAATATGATACCCGATAAGCGAGAGCTGAGGCTGGTCTGGCTGGCTGGCTTGCAGGCTGGCCAGACGACAACGATGTATAGAATTCACTTCTCGATAGCGCAGCATTTCGCATTTCAGTTGCAATGCAACAACTAACAACAGCATTTTGCGCGAAACCGCGAACCAGTTCTCTGTAATTTGAACGAGAAGTATCTTTGTATCTTTTTGTTTAGCCATAATGTTTGTATAAAATCACATACATACAGTTTTATATGCATAAGTAAAGGAAACTTTTTGCTTTGACTTCTTTTGCTTCATCACTTAAAGATAAATGACCTGTCTTATGTGTTGTAAAAAAATAAAAGTATGTACCTTCCAACGTCAAGGTGGACGACAGGAGGGGCAGTGCAGTGCGGCGATGAGCTATGGTGGAAGGCGGCAGTTGTGAAGATGGAGATTGAGGCAATGTTTGCTTGCAAATGGAAAATTATATTTATTGAGTCTGCTAAACGAACGTTTTTATCCTGATAGTGGGAAGATATTTAAAATTAAATGCGCTTGAGTGAGATGAGAGTTCTGTGCGAGTGATTTTGTCAACGAACTCTTAATAAAAAAGAGTCCTTAATTAATATGATTAATAGTCCATTTGTGATTATTATTGGCAATCACAATCAAAAAATTCTGCATTAGTAAGGGTGGTGGACATGGCACATTATATGATAACTAAAAGGTGATTACAAAATTAATGTGACTATCACATATCATATATACCTACCTTATGAAGTTGATGTTTATTCTTAACTTCCATCTTAATTATTTCTTGGCTGAAGTTAATGGCCTTTTCGATTGGTAATTCGATAGGATAATGCGACAATGGTTTAAATTCTCAAATCAGATCCAGTTTTTCTTCTTTTCAGAACAACTACTGTCATTCTGAAACCAATCTAAAAGAGCTCCGCGAAATATGGCCCCAAAAGCTAAAATTTAATAACGCCCTGGATTCAGGTAATTTCCTATGATGAAATTATGCACTAACGAAATAAGGGCCCACCGAAATGAAAAAAGCCTTAAAAATAAATGATATAAGGCCTATAGATACTTGTGTGTTCCTTGAATTTATATTTAAAAAATAAATAAAATGCACGCCCTAAAATTTATGCGGAATTTGGGAGAAAAATGTTTAAAGGCACGAAATTCGATATTGAAAGGAGAATGGGCAAAAATGTATGGGATCTGGTCTACCTACTCAACAGAGATGTGTCATACATCAATGAAAAGGTCATTGCAAATACTTCATTTTATTATACGGCCGTTAAGTTGTAAACCATGGGGCTCAAAAGATATTCGTCTTTAAAGCACCAAAAACAATAGTAATGCATTTCTTAATTGGTACTTGGATGACCTGCTCAACATTTATGTGTTATATATCGTTGGAAAGGTTATTGCATGTACCTACTACGTTTTTGTATATGGCTGTTAAGCCGTAGACTCCAGGGTTCAAGAGCTACATGGACGTGAAAACCCCAAATATAACAATAATGCAGTTCTTGATTGGCACTTGGTCTACCAACCCAACAGAAATGTGTCATACGTCATTGGAAAGGTCAATGAGAGTACTTCATTTTCTTATATAGCAGCTAAGCTCCAAACCATGGGGTTCAAAAGATATTCGGCTTTGAAGCAGCAAAAACAACTAAAATGCATTCTTAATATGGTAACTGGTTGCACAACTCAACATAGTACAGCAGCCTTTTTAACGATACCTGACACATTACTGTTGAGTTGTGCAACCAGTTACCATATTAAGAATGCATTTTAGTGGTTTTTGCTGCTTCAAAGCCTAATATCTTTTGAACCCCATGCTTTGGAGCTTGGCTGCCATATAAGAAAATGAAGTACTGTCATTGACCTTTCCAATGACGTATGACACATTTCTGTTGAGTTGGTAGACCAAGTGCCAATCAAGAACTGCATTATTGTTATATTTGGGGTTTTTCATGTCCATGTAGCTCTTGAACCCCGGGTTCCACGGCTTAACGGCGATATACAAAAACGTAGTACATGCAATAACCTTTCCAACGATATATAACACATAAATGTTGAGCAGGTCATCCAAGTACCAATTAAGAAATGCATTATTATTGTTTTTGGTGCTTTAAAGCCGAATATCTTTTGAACCCCATGGTTTACAACTTAACGGCTGTATAATAAAATGAAGTATTTGCAATGACCTTTTCATTGATGTATGACACATCTCTGTTGAGTAGATAGACCAATTTGCCCATTCTCCTTTGTCATAAAGTACCAAATAATAGGCTTTCGGGCAAAAACTGTAAAAAAATTATAAGAAATGGTAAAGTTTGAATGGATATATCTCTGTCAATTTCCAAATAATATGGCTTTTTTAACATGTCATATTAAAGCCCTTAAACTCCAGTTTACTTTGTTTATGCATGTCTTGAGCGTATCTTTGCTCCGAAGAAAGTTATGCGCAATTTAGAAAAAAATTAAAAAATGTTTGATTTTTCGATTTTTTTCTATGTTGGTTTTTGTTTACTTTTGCTGCTTAAATTTTTTAAAAAATTTTCCAAACTATCCATTTCGATAGAAAATTTAATTTTGAACAAAAAGTATTAAATGTAAAATTGTCGAGTTCGGCTTAGTTTTCGAGTTATACCAAAAATACTGAAAAGTGGCCAGTGTGACCATTCTCTCAGAAACGCATGGGTGAATTTAGTAGCATTTTCGGATTTAAGCATGCTTATGGGCCAAACAAACATATTCAATAATAAAAACCCTTGCACGTAATTGTTCCCTTGTAAAAGGTCTATTCAATAGGCTAAAAATCATCTCGACAGTTTGAAATAAGAATATCTATGCATTTAGTCAAATTTCTCAAACTTCTTTGGAGAATTTTGAAGTTAATACGAGACAGGAGGTGAAAGGAGTCTATTTAGCCAATTATAAGTTTTTCAACGTAGACAAAATATAATTACGATCATCTGCTCTCACGGCAAGTCATGATAATAAATTAAAACTTTAAATTCTTTTTACACTGGTTCTATTCTGGCTTTATGATAGCCATACTGGAGGACTAAGCCTGACAAGCATTTATTTCAGAATTGGTAAATTGATACAAGAAAGCTGTTTGATTACCAAAGTATCGGAAAATTGTCTAGAGTTTCCTTAATCCAACCAAGTATTGAATTGGCCTTACTAGTTATGGAGTTGGTGTGTTGTATGAGTCTAAGTTTTCGATCAAATAATACACCAAGGACATCAGTTATATCACTTACACGTGACAAGAGTAAACCGTTAAATAAATGGTTGGAAGAAGTGACAGAAAATATTGAATCTTAAGGTTTTTATTTATTGATGCTGAGAAACAAACAATAATGAACACACCAATCTAAAAACGAATTAAGGTCATAATGCAACTCCTTACAATCTCGAGTATTCGAAATATGTATGTTTGAAGATTTTCACATCTTCCGCATAAATAAGAAAGTTTGAATTCTTCAACACAGACATTAAGTCGTTAATAAATAAAATATTATAAAAGGGACTGGACCAAAATGGCTACCTTGTAGTTGGTTGAATTCCAATATAAATTTGAAAGGTATTTGATTCACAGCACGTTTGAAATGAGCCGAGTATGATCTACCGAATAAATAAGATGAAACAATATTAAAAAATATTCACTTATTTATCCTAGTATAGTTTCCTTAATTATTATAATCAAAATTCGGTCAGAGAGTTTATAAACGCCTTACAGAAATCTGTAAAGACGCAATCTACTTGTCTTTTTCTTTCTTATCCAATGGAAATCTTCAAAAGACACTCGGTAAGAATCGGTACCAATAAGGGTGGGACTCTTACTGCACTTAAACCACCGGTGAATCAGGATCAATCTATGAAAGATCGACAAATGATTTTTCTTTCTTAAGCCTAGCACGCTGCTGATGCGAAACGAAAAATCCCATACAAAAATGGCACAACAAAATCAAAAACTAAAAAATTTAGTTCTACCTACTTTTCGTTCTGCAGTACGCTATTCGATGAGCCAAATTGATAATTGTAGCAGATTATTTGGAGAAGTCTACACTCTTTTTTCGTACACAATTAATTACCCAGGTCATGTATTGTGTGCGAAAAAATGACATTTGTGTTTTTTCGTGTTTAAGCCTAGTACGCTGCTGATGCGAAACGAAATTTTTAGTTGTTCTCCAACAAGACAACGAAATGCTTACGAAAACGAAGCGGAAAAATATTCATTGACAGTTGCACAAATTAAAAAAATTAAAACAAATGGAAATGCAAAAAAATCACAAGCAGCCGTGCTGTAATGAAAGAAACAACAAAAATAAACACGAAAAAACACAAATGTCATTTTTTCGCACACAATAAATGGTCTGGGTAATTAATTGTGTGCGAAAAAAGAGTGTAGACTTCTCCAAATAATCTGCTACAATTTTCAATTTCGCTCATCGAACAGCGTACTGCAGAACGAAAAGTAGAACTAAATTTTTAGTTTATGATTTCGTTGTGTCATTTTTGTATGGGATTTTTCTTTTCGCATCAGCAGCGTACTAGGCTTTATTTCTGTTGTTTCTTTCATTACAGCATGGCTGCTTGTGATTTTTTTTAAATTTTTTTGTGTTGTTTTACTTTTTTGAATTTGTGCAACCGTCAATGAATATTATTCCGCTTCGTTTCGTAAGCTTTTGTCTTGTTGGAGACCAACTAAAAATTTCGTTTCGCATCAGCTAGGCTAGGCTTTATTCATATATCAAATCGGGGGAAGCTTAAAAGTTACAACACTTTCCCAAAGCTTTAAGACCATCAGCTCATAGGGCTTGGTTCTTCTTAGTCTCCAAACATTGGGTGATATGCATAAGAGATAGTAAATGCTTTTACTTGAGAATTTCTAAGTTTTTACTTTTTTTGATATGCATAAAAATGCAGTAAATGCTGAAAATAAAGTATTTACTTTTGGCCACAGTACTTACTGTTTTCGGATGAACTTTTTGAGTAAATACTTTATTCTGTATGCATAAAAACTAGCAAGTACTTTTTTTCTGTAGGAATTACTTCTTTTTTTCAAAGTCAATGAAAAGCAACATGAAAATTTCAAAGTACCTACTTTTTTTGCTTTAAACACATAACTATGTGGCCTCGAAAACATAAGGACTTACACAGTGGCGTAGCGTAGGTGGGGCGGAGGGGGCGGTCCGCCCCGGGAGGCACTTTATGAGGGGGCGGCAAACTTTGCCGCACTATTCACGAAGCGGAGAAATTTAATAACCAATAGGTATCAACTGTAAGATTTTAACGCCCTCAGCAAATGTATGCGAATTACTGGTTTTGCAATTTAGGGGATCAGAGGGAGATCCAACTCCCTGGGTGGCAGAGATTCACGTCGCTGATAAAAATTAAAATTAAGTTAGTGTTGACAGTACTGAAATGGCGGAATTTGTACGAGTTAGTTCGCCCACGAAAAAACTCCTACACTCATGAGACTCGCCAAAAATATTAAACTTGTCATGGCAACCAAGAATCAAAATAGTTCACATAAAAATATTTGTTCTGGGGGTTTGTTTATTAAAGAGAGGGAAAATCTGGGAAGAAGTTGGAGGATTTGAGCCCAAATTCCGATTTGGTGTAATTGAGGTATATGGTACCCAAAGTATGGTATATGATTTAAGGAAATTTTTTAACGCTGAATCTAATTAATAAAGTTATGATTCTTTTCAAGCAAAAATTAATTTTTGAAATCGTTTTTTCCGTAGAACAGGTCAAAATCTACCAGTCACCAAAAAAAGTATTAGAACAAAGATATTTGTATGACTATTTCGATTCTTGGTTGATGACAAGTTTAATATTTTTGGCGAGTTTCATGAGTGTAAGAGTTTTTTTGTGGGTGTTATGGTTAACATTCTACACTTGCCCCTCCCCCTTAAAAAAAACACCCTTTCACAATGGATATTTTTATAGGGACTCTCTTGATTCTTAGTTCGTATGACAAATGGAACATTTATTCCAAGTTTCATAAACATACCTACCGTTAATTTCAAAGGGTTTTCGGTAATATTTTACCTGTTGTACCTGAAAAAAAGTCATCATTACGTAAAAATTTTTTATTTGGTTTCATTAGATTCAGCGTTAAAAACAACCCTTAAAGCATGTATCATATGACTAGGTTGTACCAAAACAAATATTTTAGTTTAAAAGACCTCCAAATTCTCTCGTCTGCACCTCTTCAACAGCATCTACACAAAAAGCCAATGCGGGGATTTCGGGGACTTTGGATATGTTATAGAGGTTGCAATTCTGCTTCGATTCCAATTTAAATATTTATAAATTGAAAAAAATATTTGCTTACTAACCCGATAAAAAAAAAGTATTTACTATCAATCTCCGATGAATTCTAGTATTTACTTGGATGAATTTAGTATATACTGAAAGTATTTGCCAGTAAGTAAGTACTAAACTTTATGCATATGGAATGAAGTAAATACTTTAAATTTAACCATTTGCTTAAAGTTATAGCATTTACTATTATCTTTTACTTGTAGTAAATACTTCCGTTTTATGCATATCACCCATTGTCTCGTATATTTTAGGGGAAAAGGTCAAAATCAAAATAAAATTACTAATTATGTACACGAATCCCGCCAGTCAAAATCCCGCCGATCGAAATCCCGCCGCAAGAATCCCGCCAGTAGCCTGCTACTATTTTCCGGGATTTTCAATACTTTTTTAAAATAATCCCAACTTTTAAGATACTTTTTCATACTTTTCAAACAATATTTTATTTTAATTAGTGAATTTATTTTTATTGAAAAAAAAGTATGTAAGCAGTTGTGTATTGGCAATTTGGCATTTATGTATCTTCAGTTCTTCTTAGAACTCCGTAGAGGTAAGACCTCGAGGTAATTAGAGAGATAGAAATTGGATTTTATTTTGGTTTTGTGGGGACGGGTGACAACGACAACGGGATCTGGGCATAGGTGGGTCTGGATCTGGACGGAGGTGGGTCTGGACATAGGTGGGTCTGGATTCTGGACAGAGGTGGGAAATTTTTTTGTCGGTTTGGGTGATGGGGAACGGTAGTCTAAAAGAAGACAGAGGTGGGTCTGGATCTGGACAGAGTGTGGGTCTGGATTCTGGAAGCAGGTGGGATTTTTTTTTGAAAAAAAAATTATATAGAAATATAAACTTTTTAGAAATTTTTTTTTTGAAAAATATAAAAAAAACAAGATTTTTTGAAGAAAATTTCAATGAAAAATTAAAGTTTTCTCAATTTTTTTTTTCGGTTTTTAATTTTTCTTCGAAATATGAATGATAGGTACAGTTGCTCAAGAAAACTTGACATTGGCGCTCAATTGATGCATCGCATTATACGAAAATTCGACTTATATCTTTAAACGCGATTTGCGGCTAAACTAAGCGTCCTAGAGGCATCAAAGTTTACATCTTTAAACTTGATTTGCGGCTAAACTAAGCGTCCAAGCGACTTTAAATGCAAAAGAAACTTTACATACACCCAACCTCGCACCCACCCCAAATCCTATAATGAGCTCAAGCAGGGGCTCACTGTTTATTCGCGTTTATTTTCCACCCAAGGTAGTGTTTCTCAAGAAAACTTGACACTGGCGCTGAATTGATGCATCGAATCGTACGAAAAATCAACTTTTATCTTTAAACGCGATTTGCGGCTAAACTAAGCGTCCTAGCGACTTATAAAATGCATATTCGTGATCTTGGAATGTGCCCGTTCCCAAAAATCTAAATAAAATTGGTAAAAAAGTTTTTCCCTTACTTTCAAAAAAAAATATTTTCAGTTTTTTCGGCTAAACTTTAGCGATTTTTGTTGTCTTTTATAATTTTTTTTCGAATTATGTGTGAATGATATTTTTTTCTTTAAATGCAAAAGGAACTTTGCATACACCCAACCTCGCACCCACCCCTAATCCTATAATAACATGCCTATAATGGCATGCCCCCCATACACACCTCGGTGTTTATTCGTGTGTATTTGCCATCCTCAACTAATGCATCGCATTATACGAAAAATTCGACTTCAATCTTTAAACGCAATTTGCAAATTGCATAAGAAACAAAAATATTAATGAGCTGTCGCATAGTAGTAGAAACGGCGGGATTTTGATCGGCGGGATTTTTGGGATTTTGATTTCCGGGATTTCGAAAAACGGGATTTTGATACGCGGGATTTTGACATACGGGATTTTGATTCGCGGGATTTCGACCCCAACCCCCCTACAGTTGGATGCCGTATGTCCAAACGGGTTGCAACACTTGCTTATATAATATTAGTTTGTTCTGGATAGATAGGTCAGAGCTCTTTTCAAGTAACCAGTGCATTTTTCCTTACTTCAAGTTTACTATAGGGCAAGTTTTGGATTCGTGCAAAAAAAAAATTTCGAGATAACAATCAAACATGACATTACGATGATAGAGAACACGAAAAAAGTGGATGGCAAAATTCTGTCTGTCTGTCTGTCTATCCGTACCTCAACCTACAGCCTAAGCCACTGAAGCGATTTTCTTCAAATTTTGAACTTAAGGTTTTTTTGGAACTCTCCAGAGGGGAAATTGAATGTTTTTTTTTAGCTCAAAAAATAACGGTACTTGCCATACAACCGTTAAGGAAAAGCTTATTTATCTCAAAAACGGCTCCAACGATTTTGATAAAAAAGTAGTGTATTATTGTAGACATGTTGTACTTTTTGGTAAGAAAAAAAATTACCAAAAACATTTATTAACGGTACCTGCCATATAACGGTTTTTTTGATTTTCGGTTTTCTCATTAACCGCTCATCCGATTTCAATCAATTTTTTTGTGCAAAAGATTTGCTAAAATATAAATAATACTGTGTACCAACATTTTGGAAAAAATTAATTTTGGATTTTTAAAAAAAGATTCAAATTTTTTTTTTGAAATTCAATATTTCAAAAACGCGTTGATGAATTGTTTTGAAATTTCAGTTTTAAATGTATATTAATATATACTCAAAATTGGCATACCAAAATTTTTTTTTGAAAAATGTTACAAGAATTTTATATATAAAAAATTAATTTTTAAGAAAACGGCTCCAACGATTTTAAATTTTTTTTTGCATATATTCATATTTTTTCAAGTAATCAGATGGCATACTTTTTTTTGAGCTTTAAGTTATTTATCAGACTGTTTATACAATTAAAAGAACGATTTAAATGCTTTTTATTTTTATTCTATAATAACTTGAATATTTTTAAAAGTTCTTAAGTCCCACACAACTTGAACATAAGAGCAAGTACGTGCGATCCAGTCGTGCATTTTATTTCTTTTTGATGTGCTCTTTGCATTTAAGCTTTGCTTCCAAAGTCATTCCAGGATATTTGGCGGTATTGGAGTAAGGTTAGACACTGTACTATTTATACAAATTGGAGCATTGTTTATATTTTTGTTGGTACAGTTAATATATGCGTCGATTTTGTTTCGTTTAATTTGATACGCCATTTTTGTGTCCAATCACTTACTTTATCAACTGCATTTTGCAATTTTTGTGCAGCCTTCGTAACGGATTTATTTCACCTCAATATTGCAGTATCATCACCAAAGGTGGCCATGATGTCCACTAGAATATCCCTTTTAGATAACAGATACAGGATTGGACCTAGGACACTTCCTTGTGGTACACCGGATTGCATTTTCTTTGGTTCCGCCTAATTTTGATCGTACCATTCTCTATTAAAGAGTCGGTTCGTAACGTAGGATTTCAGAATTTCGTAGTATTGCCTGGGAAGGTTTATACTCTAGTCCCAAATGTCAAACCTTGTCAGAGGATTAAGCAATATGAACATCTAAGAATATTGCCGAACATACTTGTTTTTCTAAAACCAAACTGATGGCTCGGAATTAGTCTTCTTTCTTTAATAATTTTGCTAAGCCTTTTCAGGAGCAGCTTTTTTTAATGAGTCAAGTTTTCAGCCGGCTCCAATTAAAAAAAATAACGGAACTAAGTTTGCAACTATAAATGATTTCACATAAAACATAAAGATTGACAAACAACTATCTGTTCAAAACTTTTCGAAGTTATTATAATAGTTTTGAAAATTTTTGGAATAAACGATAATCTAGCATTTTGCTATGTCTTTAATTTTTGATTTCCTTTCTTATTTGAAGGTTTTATGAAAGATTTTTTTTTTTAATGCAGTACACCATCGGTAAAAGCAACCAATAAAGATTCGGCCAGTTGCGTTAATTGAGTTTGTTGCAATAACCGAGTCAGAAAAAATTTGAGCCTTGGTTTCGAAAATAAGCTGAGCAACGGTAAATCATAATGAAAATAGAAGACACCTATGTATGTTTACGAGTGTATAAAATTCTGAGAAATAACTCTAAGATAATTGTCCAGTTACAATGAAGGTTAACGTAGAAACAAAATTAAAATATTGATCAAACAAAGAGATAATTGGAGGGAGAGTTGCGTTTACCCAGTCTTTATTGAAAATTTGCAATTACTGAATCAGTAATGGTAAAAATTTGGGTGTTGCTTTTATCGAGGGCGTATTAAAGATGGAAATACACAAGAAGACAACAGTTCTATTGACATGGTCCAATAGCCGTTTTCCATGTTTTCAAGTGGAGTTCTTTATTTCATCCCGAACCGTGGGAGTCCCGAGATCCTTGTGGAGATCTTTATTTCTTATTATTTATCATGGTGCATTTACAATAATGATCTTGGTAATTGCGAAATAAAAATCGACTTCTATACAATAGGTCCATACAGTTTCAAGTACCTGCCTGTATAATATCAACTAGTTTTCGATATTGAGCTTAGAGTGTCTCCCGAGTAGGCATCATCAGATGTCTCTTAATTTATTATTTAATTTTTCGGATTTATTTTTACATGCGGCTTCAATTTGAAGTTCGCTTTAGAGTCATTCCGAGATATTAAGCCTCAGTTGCGAAAAGAGCTCGCGCAGTATTAAAAAAATAGATACTTGAGTTTTATGTGCCATGTTTTTGTCCACTCATTATCATTATTAAGACCGTTTTGCAATTTAATTGAAGCTTCGTTAATCATTTTGCTCACTTTTAATATTGCTGTGGCATAGTCAATATTTGTTGCTAGAAAAGTGCCTTCATTTAAAGGTATATCACGTGTAAATAGAAAGTAAAAATGTATTGGATCTAGAACACTACCTTGTCAAATTTTTGTCTAATAGTATGGGATTCACACATTTTAAATTTGTGATTAAGTTAGTAATTAAGAGAAAACTTGCCAAGTAAATCCACCAAATTTCAATCATTCATCATTTAATACCAATTTCTGTCATAATTTAGAGCTGTTTCGACATTATTCTAATTCAGATATTTGATATTAAACTTCATGAACATAAAACTTGGCATTTATTTAAGATCTCATTACTTTTTTTGGCTGACTTCTTACGCAAAGGTTTCTTGTACATATAAAAACTTGGCTCTTTTTTTTAACATTTATGTTTTTGTTGTGATTTCACTCCTTTTTGCAAAGATTTTATTTTGCCAGGTGGAAATCAAGCCATACCACTCTACAAATATTAATTATTTTATGATAACCAAAAGTGCTTCATAAAAATAATAGCAACTCTGAGAAAGTGGGTGGATGCCATGCCCCCTGAATGGAAAATTCCGATTTTTCAATTTTGTTCTCTCTAAGTACTTCAAGCCCTACTGACCTACCAATTTTTATCATTCTTCAACAATCGGAAGTTTTCATATAATTTATAAGAATTTTCAAGAATGTGGGTGGATGCCACGCCTCTTGAATGGAAAATTCCAATCATTCAATTTTTTCTTTCTAAGTACTTCAAGCCCTACCGACCTACCAATTTTCATCTTTCTATACAACAATCGAAAGTGCTCCATATAATTTATAAGAATTTTTAAAAAAGTGGGTGGAAGCTATGCCCCCGGAACGGAAAATTCCAAATTTTCAATTTTTTTCTTTCTAATTACTACCAATCTACCAATTTTAATCTTTCCACAACAACCGGAAGTGCTCAATATAGCTTATAAGAATTTTTAAGAATGTGGGTGGATGCCACGCCCCTTGAATAGAAAATTGAGGTTTCGATTTTTTCCCTTGTATGCACCACGAAGCCTACCGTTGTGCGAAACTTCAAGTCTCTACGATGTAGGGAAGTGCTCCATAATTTTGATGATCTGTCAGTGAGTCAGTGAATCAGTGAATCAGTTAGTCAGTCAGTCAAGTACGGCTTTTGCGATTTTTGAAGTCCTATATCTCGGGAATTACTAATGCTAAGGAAATGAAATTTGGTGAGCCACCTGTGTTTAATCAGCTCAGCAAATACTGTGAATTTGAAGTTTCGGACTTTATTGGTACTGAAGTTAGAGGGGGGTTGAAAATCGATTGAGTTTGTTTCTGTAAACAGGGTGTAGTGCCGCGAACTTGGCTGGGCACTACCGTGCCCTTTGGCCACATTTAAAGATGGTCTTAATGGGATAGGATAATTTTCTATGAGGTTGATCAATCCTTTAAAAGGGTGTATTTTCAATTTCTGTAGTAATTGAGTAGTATTTTAATATCTAAGTATACATTTATGTATTGTATATACAGCAAAGAGTTAAATATTACTTGTTGCTTAAATAAAATGGCATTTGGTTAAATATTTTTTCTTCGTATTTCAAAATAAAAATAAAAGTAAAGTCTAAAGAGGTTTAACAACTATATATGGATACAACAATTTAAAAACCACTTCAAAATGACCTTTAATTTATTTACCTGAACAAAAGCATATTTATACTTTGTTTCTAAAATCCATTATTCTTTACAAAAAATAGCCCTCAGCAAATTACTTGCTATAACTTGAAGTGTTTTTATTTATATATGCAAGGAACCACCTTTTGTAATATGAGATGGAAACTTATACCCAAAAATTTATATAAAACGTTTATTAAAGGGTTAACTTTTTTGTTCGCACTTCTTTTTACATTCATACATACATACGAGTACATTACCTACATATGTATAAACATGAACATGAGCTAAATATAAAGAGAGGCTCTGCTGATGTAGAAAAAATATATTTGCTAGGGGTTGAAATCTTTATTTTTTACAGAGAAAAAAAAAAAGAAAAACACCTCAACCCAACCCTTAAAATGGAAATTAAATTCCAATTCAATTCTTAATCTTAAGTTTCCTTCGAATGGCATTTTTTTCTTGTGTTGTACAGATATAGATGTGAAAAATCAATAGACAAACTGAAACGGTTTTCAAAATATATTTCGTCCTCGCCATATACATAAAGTAAATGAGAAGGAACACCAAAACAAAACACCAACAAAGTTCAGTGAGGAGCACAGGAGCAATACTATATTTGGCTTCCCCCCAGGCCCCGAGCCCCAACTATACCTACCCTTCCTCATACTCGCATTCTCATTCTCGGATGATGGGATATATGGGGAGCATAAAAGCGAATGGAACACAACAAAAGGACAAATCACAATGTGGACCAACCCAAATTTAAATATACGATTCCAATAACATAGAGTGCGCGCAGGAGGTAGTTAGAGTTGTATTAGGTACATCGTAAGAGAAAACACACTCCCGCGAGACACTATGCTGCTGCTGCTGCCGGGCGGAATTAGCGCAACTATAGGTCCTTACAATAACAATACAATGCGGGGTCCTTGATGATATACCCAGGAAAATAGAAACAGAAACAGGAACAAGAGCTTCTATGCTGCATAGCCAAACTTACTGAACTCACTCATTTGCAGCGTTTTTAGAATTTATGCAGAGACTATAGTGCGACACATCGAGACATCTGTAGCGGCTGCGGTATTGATACTATAGAAGAATCGCGCCGTAGAGTTTTGTTTTTTATTGTATGGTTGGTATAGGTAGAAGTTTGTTTCGAAAGCTATAGCTGCGAACTCAATCTACTGGATGGCCTTTGCTTTGGGCATTTGCGGTAAGGTTGCATTAAGGGGAGAATCGGGTTGAGGTTATGAGATTTCAGGAGAACGGTTGCCACAATTTTTTGGGGAACGCTTAATTTATATGTGTATTTTCAATAAACTATTCTGTCTGTCCAGTGAAATTGATAATCGAACACAATCACAAGTCAGATAGCAATGAAAAATGGTCTATCAGAGCAAAAGGGATAACAAAGCATAGATTGTGGTTCGATGATATCATACACCGATGCACAAATCATTTTCCAGAGAAAAGTAATTTTACATCGATTTTATATCCTCTTATAGAGATACATAGACATATGTACATACATACATATATAAATACCTGATGTACCTACCTTGTCATAGAAAATTTCCAAATGTCTATTTATTCCCTGAAATAGAAGACTAGGTCTGCATATGCAGTGGTATGGGAGTTGTATAGAATTTATTTTATTTAGCTTGTTGCTACCGTTATTAAACACAATTACTGAGAAAAAAAATTAAAACTTTACATAACACATTATAATTATATTAATAAAGATGACCATAGCCTGCAGTGGTACGAAGGCCAACATAAGGGAGGTTACAGGTTACCGTCCGAATAGGTGGAGTAAGTCGTAGGCATGGTTAGTTATTTAGAAACAAAATTTGCCACATTTCACTTTTTTTATTACTTCATCATCACTTTCTCTGTATTAGAGGATGGTTTATGTGTGTTGGAATCAAATAAACCAAAAATATAGATCTGGCAGGAAAAAGGGTAGTCCAGTAACCATATACATATTCAAAATAGCTTTTTATGGCCTTTAGTCCTACAAATTGGCGTTTCGTCCGGCTTACTCACTTGAGCTCATCAGTGACATAGTGAGGGCTTTGTCATACGCAATTTGTATTGAGTTCGGTTTAACTTACATGAAGTTTTTAGCAAAAAACCACTGTAGACTATATCCAACAAGATTTGAATTCCTAATCATTAAGCTGGAAATTTTTTTGCCCGGGGCCAGGTTATAAAACCTTCTTATATAGAAACTATGCCTGGCCCCGGGCAAAAAAATTTCCAGCTTAATGATTAGAAATTCTAAGCTTGTTGGATATAGTTTACAGGGGTTTTTTGCTAAAAAATCCATGTAAGTTAAACTGAACTCAATACAAATTGCATATGACAAAGCCCTCACAATGTCACTGATGAGTCCAAGTGAGTAAGCCGGACGAAACGCCAATTTGTAGGACTAAAGGCCATAAAAAGCTATCTTTTCTAATTCATACCTTCATTACATCTATAAAACTCTTAAATGATTTAAGTGCGACAAGAACAAAATGAGATTTAAAGTGTATATGCAAGAATTTTAGGATTTTATTTACTAAGTGAACAATACTCTCATCCCATAAAGCAAATAAAACCAATTGAAAAATATAAAAGATTAAGTATACGCCAGAGTGATCAAATGTTCGAAGCCAATAAAGTATCAAGTGCACATAGCAACTATTGAAGTTTGGTTGTTTGAGAAAGATAAACTGTTCATAAAATGATTTTGAATTAAACTTGATCTAAAATTTATACCAAGAGGGGTACAGTAGGAGAGTTAAGATATTTTTGGGAAAATATTGTTGAAGTTTTTTGTTTTCTGATGAGCCCAACTGTCTTGTCTGGGCGATACGCAATTGGACTAAAGGTCATAAAAACCTTAAACATGAATTTATTTCCCACAAAACAAAAATAATAATTCTCTTATTGTTTGTGTTTTTATTCTGCTTCTTCGTTTATTGTTTTCTACTAAATTTTATCTAAAGTTTTTGAGAGAATAGTGACACTGGCACTTTTCAGTATTTATATGGTATAATTTGGAAACTAAGCCGAATTTGACGATTTTACACATTAAATTTTTGTTTAAAATTAAATTTCCTATTGAAATTGATGGTTTAAAAATTAAAAAAAAAATATTCTAGCAGAAAAGTTTATAAAAATTAACCACACAAAAAATGGAAAACAAATTAATGCACTGCATTTGTTTGACTTTTCCATTTAACATTCAAAACTCCGCTTTTATTTGAATTGTATGACCAATGAATTGTTGGCTTACAAATCGAGTACGGGGAAAAAAGAAAAAAAAAAAAACGACTGGATAATTACAAGCTTGTGTGTGCTTATAAGAATGCTAGTCCCCATTGCAATTGATAAACAACGAAAACACTTGCATTGGGATTGAGCTATAAGCATGCATCTGCAGCTTCTGAAAAGCTTGGGGGACGGTTCGTTCTCAGATGATGGCAGAATTTTCCAGACTAAGCACCACTGAAGGAGTCTGAAAACCTACCAGTCTATAAAATAGGTGATAGCACACACAGGTTTTCGTTGTTCATTCAAAAATGTCAAATTGAGCTTATAGTCCAGTAAATAGAGAGGTTTTACCCTACAAAAGGTCGAGTGGTTCTAAATTTTTGATGTGTTATTATGTTATAGTTGGTAGATGAAAATTACAAATTTCCACAATCACGGCCCCTACGCCTCCTTCAAATCCTGGAAAAACTACAAAAAATCGGCACTTTTTTGCTTATAACTTCTTTCTGGTATTTTGAACGGAAAAAAATATAAGGGAAATTTCTAGACAGTGAAATTTCCTACAAATATGAGTCGGAAAGTGTTTTTGTACAACGACTACTAACGACGCTATGGAGCTCCCAAAAAAGGCTAAAATTTCGTATTTGTAAGATTTTCAGGTTCTTCCCTCTTTACAGCACAATTATTTCTTAACCGCTTAGCCGTAAGTCCATGAGGCTAGAGCTATATGTTAATTTAAGAAATTAATTTGTAATTTATATTTACACTTTAATTAATAAAAAAATAAATAAAAAACTCCTTAACCGTCAAGTTTAAGGCAGCATTTTGTTTACCTTTTGTAGATATTGACTACCAATTTCATGTAACTACATTCAACGCCCTCTAAGTCAAACTCCCCCTAAGTCGAATTTCCCTCTAACCAGAATTTTTTCACCATGTTTGGTGTATGTAGTATACTCCTCTCAAATTTCCAAACATATTTATTTCTCTCTAAATCGAATGTTTGCAAAACTTTCTCTTACTCGAAATAGTTTTGATATCCCGTGAGAGTTTGACTTAGAGGGAGTCGACTGTATTTTCATTTTGTGACCAATACAATCGGTAAATGTATGCAAATTTTGTCCACGTTGTTTGTAAGTAAGTCTTGTCATCCATCTTACTCATTGGAATAAAAATTGTAGGAAAAGTTATGATAAAAGACATTAAAACGAGTGCCAGTAAAAGATCAACAATCTTAACCCTGAGAAAAATTTTGGAAATTACCAATGAACTTCAAGTCGAGTCACAAATTTCTGCATTACAAGCATACTCATCGTCAATAGCTCTATATGGCGATAAATGAGCTCGATATCTCGAGAAGAAAAGGATGCAGCTGTATCTCGTGACATTATAAAACACAAGGTGCAATATGTCAAATGCAATGTGCAACTAGAGAATAGCTTCTCCGAACTGTTCAAAACATGTACAGTGCACTCGGCGAGGAAATGCGATAGTATTTATGTCTTTTTTAATCTCCTTCTAGTGCAAAGAGCAGCTGTTAACACAAAATGCCCTATCTTTGTGTTCCATTGTGTCTTCATGGTGATTGCAGAAAAGTTGAATTATATTTGTTTTGAAGTAATCGAGTAAAAGTCCAACTAACTGCTGTCAAGAAAAAAGCATATGCTAACAACCTAGGCCAAAACATCACTTTTATTAGCAGCAGCTTCGAAGTAGTCTAGAATTTCATTTACCTTGGAGTCAATACTCGTATTTACTCCACGGATGACACCTATGTGTATTAGGGGTGTCGGATTTTTTTTAAATTTTTATATTCAAAATGAGTATTGTGGATCTTGTAAGGGGCTTAGAAAGAAAAAATGTTTGTTCTGAGACATTTGGCGAAATTGAATTTTGCGACCCCGCGGCCGTTTTTAGGTCAAAAAACCTCAATTGCAAAAAGTGGTCTGAAAAAACAATATTATATGAGGTCACAGTAACTTATAATAATTTTTTTTTTGATTTTGTATCCTGTTGCTAAGAAAATAGTAATAAAATCTGCTTGTCAAAATATCATAAAACAACTTTTTTCCTCAAATCTTCATGAAAAACAGATCGATTTTCTAGATGTTTTTGATTATTTTTTTCTAAATGGAATACTCGAATTGGTTGAAACTTGCTTTCTTAACACTATGCAGCATTTTTAAATTGATGTTCGGTTAGTACAAATGAGAAAAGAAAGCCAAAATAAAAGATTATAAGTACTTTGAGCACATATCGACGCAAATTTAATTGGTTTTCCTGACCACTTTTTTGAATTGTGACCACGGGGTCTCAAAATTCCATTTTCAAAAATGTTCCAGAACAAAAATTTCGTCTTTCTAAACCCTTTAGATCCACCATACCCATTTTGAATATAAAAATAAAAAAAAAATATCCCACACCCCTAATGTGTATATTCAACGAAAAACTACTTTTGGAGACCACTGCTATTAATCAGTTTGTCATGTCAAACAATTAGGTTCAACATTCTTCTTACGCTCAAGACACTCCTACTCTCGGTAAGATGAAAATCAGAAATGAAAACTGATACTGGGCTCTTTCGCAAGTATAATAATCGTATTATTCGAAGGATGGAGGCACAAACGTGAGCTCAATGAGCTGTTCAAAGACAATGTAGTCCAAAAAGTCAAAATACGTTGGCTTGGCTAAGCTAGATTGTGCGAATGGGAAACAATGCTCCGGCCTTTTGGGTTTCTGAATCCCTGGTTGAATGCAATAAAGAAGATTGAACCTATGGTTTAGAGGGTAAGCCATCACCAGAGCACTTGTGGTTTCGGCCCTTCATGGTTCATCTGAACAACACCCGAATTTTTATAATTTTTTTCCGAAAATAAATATTATGTTTTAAAAAAGTAGGAGCGGCAGTTGGTGGAAATTAAATATATTGGTTTTTCATCTCGTGAATTATCATGACTATAAATTTCATCAAAACCAGTACCTATAGTGGTTTAGTTTTTATGGAATTTGGGGCACTGTACCTCAAAAAAATTAGCGATTAAAACAAGTTGTTGTTGTTCATTCAAAATTATTCAATATAAATTGATGTATAATGCGCAGCATGCACTGCACTTGTGTGGATTTCCATTTACACACAAACCCAACTTAAATTGTAAATAAATTCTTGACCAGTGTCAACTCTTTCAACTCACCCCCCCCCCCCCCCCCCCCTTGTATGACCAACGAATTGTTGGCATACGAATCGGTGCATGGGGAAAAAAAGAAAGAATCCGACTGAACAATAGCAAGCTTGTGTGTGTTAATAAAATGCTAGTCGCTGTTGCAATTGACAAACAACGAAGCCTGCATTGGGATAGAGCTAACAATGTGGCTTCAGTGGCGTGGTGTGTAGTGCATCGGCCTCTGAATCGCAAGGTTCATGGTTCGCTTCCATATGACGGCAAAGAGTTTTTCAATTAATACGAGCATAACCAAAATAAGCACCACTAAAGGAGTCTGATGATCGAGGTGGCTCTCGTGAAATAGCTATAACTCCAGCCTATATACTTGGTGGTAACACACACAAGTTGTTGTTGTTCATTCAAAATTATTCGATTAAAACACCGGGTTCAGAATATCGTGATGTTTATCCAAGTTTTCTGACTCTCCTATGTATACTTCAATTGTTTTTGGTGGTTAGACAAATCGTTGATAAAATTTCTACGGGACTCCAGTATACTGTATAAAACAGACATAAAAGAAAGTGAGTTCGTAAAAACGTTTGAATAAAAAAGAACTTTCTCAAAACTCATCCGATTCCCGATTGTATTGGTCATAAAATGAAAATACAGTCGACTCCCTCTAAGTCAAAATCTCACGGGATATCAAAACTATTTCGAGTAAGAGAGAGTCTTGCAAACATTTGATTTAGAGAGAAATAAATAAGTTTGGAAATTTGGGAGGAGTATACATACACCAAACATGGTGGCAAAATTCTGGTTAGAGGGAAATTCGACTTAGGGGGAGTTCGACTTGGAGGGCGTTGATTGTAGTTACATGAAATTGGTAGTCAATAAAATTATTATGAAAAGCTTTGATTATGAAAAATTGATTATGAAAAAGATTGATTATGAAAAATTTTGCCCTAAACAAGACGGTTAAGGAGTTAATGTGCTGTAAAGAGGGAAGAAACTGAAAATCTTACAAAATACGAAACTTTAGCATTTTTGGGAGCTCCATAGCGCCGATTGTAGTGGTTGTACAAAAATACTTTCTGAGTTATATTTGTAGGAAATTTTATTGTCTAGAAATTTCCTCTATACTTTTTTCCGTAAAAATATACCGGAAAGAAGTTATAAGCAAAAAACTGAAAAATGTGCTGATTTTTTGTAGTTTTTCCAGGATTTTGAAGGGGCGGAGTGGGCGTGGTTGTCGAATTTTCATCTACTAACTATAAAATATAACATATCGACAATTTAGAATTACCCGACCTTTTGTAGGCTAACCCCCCTATTTTTACCTCTATTTACTGGACTATTAGTTTCATAGTTATTATTTATATTGAAAAGTGGCCAGTGTGCCCATTCACTCAGAAGCAAGCAAGCGTGAATTAAGAAGTAATTATTAAGCAAACATACATAATCAATAACAAAAACTCCTTAACGTAATTTTTCCTTAATTTCCCCTCATTTTTCGGATTTTCTTAGAATTCACAGTTCTTATAAAATTGGGTGTTTAAATTTATCCCCTATTTCCTATTTTTGAAATATGAGAAAAATGAGGTTAATGGAAGGGCTTAGAACAATATTTAATGAATAAGAAATAGCTTTTTTATATACCCAGTTTAAGATTTATTCAAAAAATATATAATAGAAAAATTATTATTTGCATAGTTTTTAAAAATTAACTTTCTTTGAGAAAAAATGCGTGGTTTGTTAGGCTGGCCACGATACCAAACCAAACGATACCATTGTAAGTATCGTCTTGGTATTGTCAACTCGAAAAATTTCATTATTATCTCAATATTGGTCTCGGGAAAATTTCATCCGAAGCAAGCATAAGAAAAATAGGCCTGGCAGTGGGCAGTTTTTATTTAAAACATTGCCTAAATCTTCTCACTGCTAAAGAGAAAAAACTGAAATTTTCAAATTTTCACGCTATCAGCTCGGTATCGTTTCGGATGTTTTGGAGCTGGCATCGCCTCGAGGCTTTTTTGCTATAGTTACCAGTCCTAATGGTGTGAATATAATTTAACTTTTATAGCAACCATCCATTTATTCATTTAAAGGAAGCTTACAATTTAACCTAAGGTTTAACTTTCATCTCATTTCATCGTTTACAATTACCCATGGAAGAATAAAAATGATAAAAATTGTAAACAGCCAAAAACTTTTGTATTGAATTGAGAAAGACAACGAAAATTCAAAATGCGTTTATCCATCATATCAAGATATTTAAATAGCAATTTGTACTCCTTTCGATATTGATATTATTCTGTCTTTCTGTCCGTTGAGCTTCAACTTAAATGGCTCAGTCAATTTTCGTCAATCTTGGTACATATAGTTTTTTGGTCATTTCCCCACACTTTTTTGTCTTTAGAACCAAAAACAACAACGGTTGCTACTATACATTTTTTCTTAACAGTTCTACATAATCTTTTTTTCAAAAACGCCTCCACTATTGTTCTTAAAATAAATTCAATAAACTATACTTTTACTAAAGGCTATCTTTGGTTGGAAAACTATTTTTCAAAAAAAGATTAATAATGGTACCTCCCAAGGGACCATTTTTTGATTTTCGATTCTATTGCAAACGGTCGCTGTTTCTGATTTTAATCTTGATTTTTATGGAAATGCTCCAATAAGTTAAAATATTATTGTGTCCGAATACATGTTTCGAAACCTTACACGTAACACTTTGAAAATTATTTTGAAAATATATTTTACTTAAATGCAAAAATAACGTTACCTTTCACACGAATATGTATTAAAAAACCTTAGAAGAAAATCTCATTTTTCTCGAAAATGACTCTTAACTATTTTGATAAAATTTTGTCTGTTTGCTTAAATTACAACGGCATGCTACAAGATAAAACAAAAATTTACACTTAGCAGCTATTAACAGTACCTCCCCTTGAACGCTATTCTGTGCATGATATTGTATTATATTCAAGGTAAAAATGTTTGCCGTCTTTGGGCTAAGCCACACATTGAGTCATCAATTTTTCCTTAGTTAGTAAACTATAAGCGTTAACATGGAATACATTTGTATTTAATCAATAAAGTTATCAAAAAACAAAATGTATGGTTATTCAAATATTTTGTAGTAAAACATGTATGCTATGAAATAATTAATTAAATATTAAAAATCAATAAGAACTAGAGCAAACAAGTCATGCATTTAGTTTTTATCGAAATCAATATATGTATGAATGGAAATTGCACATACATGCCCTACAGAGCAAAATAAAAGTTATACAAAAAAACAAGTATACGCCACAGTGACCGAAAGATCCAAATCAAGAAGTTACCAAATACTACTATTAATGAAAATATGGTGTTAGGGCATACAATTAATTTTGCTTCTCAGCTTGATATGAACTTAACATGAATGTATCGCACGTTGAAAGAGTAATAACATCAGAACTAAAAAAAAGCCTTTCTGAGTTAATACGATATTTTGGTTTACCAGATCTACGTTCCTGTATAAAAGAGTTTGCTTTCATCTGAAAAACTATTCACCAGGATGGACAATTTTCAATTGTACTGAATTTGCTTTGCATATACCATTTTTACTTGCGATATAGGTACTATAATGCAAGTTTTGGATTCTTGCAAAAAAAAAGTTTTGAGATAACAATCAAACATGATACTACGATGATAGAGAACACCAAAAAAGTGGGTGGCACAATTCTGTCTGGCTGTCTGTCTGTCTGTTCGTCTACAGCCTAAACGGCTTGGTCGATTTTCTTCAAATACATAGTGGTTTGGTACATAGAGGTTTTTGATGATTATGCCCACACGTTTTTTTCATTGTTTTTTTTTTTAGAACCAAAAATAACGGTACCTGCCATACAATTTTTTTAGCAATTTAACATAGTCGTATTTTTCTCAAAAACGGCTCGACAACTTATTTTTAAAATAATTCAATACATTTATTTTAGTAAAGGCTTTCTTTGGGTGGAAAACCATTTTTTCAAAAATGGTTATTAATGGTACCTCCCAAAGAACCATTTTTTAATTTTTGATTTTCTTTTAAACGGTACGACCGATTCCAACAATTTTTTTTATACAGAATTTTTCAAAAATGTTAATAGATTTGTGTACCAACATTTTTGAAAAAATATTTTTCGGATTTTTAAAAAATTTTTCCAAATTTTTTTTTGGAAAATTAAATATTTCGAAAACGACATGATCGATTTTTTTGAAACTCGATATTTAAGAGTTTCTTAGTACTTTGTTAAATATTTTGTGAAAAAATTTTCTTTTATGAAAAAATAACGGTACCTTCCTTACGAAAGTTAAAAAACCGCAAAAGAAAATATTTCTTTGCTTAAAAATGACTCCTACGATTTTAATTAAACTTTTTTCATATACTAAAATTAGTACGATCTACTACCAAAAAATATAAAATTTTACACTTAGCAACTATTAATAGCACCTGTCATAGAACGTATTTTTTTATTTTGAATTTTCTCGTTATCGGCTAAACGGATTAAGTTGATTTTTTTTATGTCCAAATTTAAGATAAGATTAAATAATATTGCATGCATATCAAAACTTTCAAAAAAAAGTTTAGGATTTTTAAGAAAAATTGTTTCAAATTTTTTTTTTGAAAATTCGATATCTCAAAAACGGTTTGACAATTTTTTTTCAAATTTTGTTTTTATATACACATAAATATATACTTTAGGTTTGCATACCAAAATGTTCTTAAAAAATATTTATAGTTAAAGGGTATTTTTTTTCAGTGAAAGGGAAAAATTTTGAACTATTACCATGGAACCCCTCCCAAAACTGGTATGTTATAAAAGTTGGTGAAAATGTTTGATTATTCATTCAAATATCCATGGTCTGAGGGTCTTTTTTGAGAGGTAATGTCGTACCTATTCTAGTCAAAAAATACAATCATTTAGAGACATTAACTTTTTAAAAGTAAGATAACTTTTTTATAGGAGCTTGTATCACAAATAATTATATACAGATGTCTCACCTCCATAGAAAATTCTGTCTTCAAAAATTTTATTAGCCGACAAATCATCAGCCGACAAATTGCTTTTTAAGTGGATTTCATGAGAAGAAGAGAATTTTAAGCTGCCAAATTTCCAAGAAGAAAAAGCTTTTTCTAATAAGAAAAGAGATCAACATGCAAAACTCTTTGACTACTTTTCTCACACAAAAAAAAAATAATAGATACAGGAGAAATTTAGCTTTGTGGGTAGTTATTTAGATTTTCAGATGTTTTTTCTTCTGCGGAGTTGGTTTTAATTACTTTACTATTCAGATGCAGATCGTGGACACTGGCATTGCGATTTTGAAAAGATAAACAATGAAGGTGGTATTTAATCATTTCATTTAAATTTAATTCGTGTATCTTTTTGTTATTAAACAAATTCTTTAAATTAAACAATATCATTATGCTTTTTACAATCTTTTATTTATAATAGTTGCTTTTTGTTATACCACCCACACTGATGGTGGACACTTGGGAGTTTGTGCAACAGTGTTTTTTGTTGGATTTTTGTTTACTTTTCGAAAGGCCATTTTTACTTCACTTTGTTTACCTAAGTTATTCTAAAAGATAATTAAATAAAAATGAGTCGTCTATTTTGAAAATGGTCTAGGTCCAATTATTTCTAACTCGAAATATTTAAAGGTTTGTGTTTGACTTGATTGAAAAATATGGGAAAGAGCTAAAATAAAAGTAAAGTAATTTTTTTCATCTAAATTATTTAATTTACTTACCCAATAAGAAAATAATACTGTTGAACAAAAAACCATTTTTTTACGGTTGTAAATGGACTCAAACAATTTTCAAAATAAATGCAATCACCTTTTGTTTTATTCAAATTGTATCAAGTCCTCTATATAATAAAAAAAAAATAAAAAAACGAAAGAGTTGAGTTTTATAGATAATAAGCAGAAATTGTATACAATAAGCAAAATATATATACATAATATACTGCTGGACAAAATTAGAGGAACGTAGGCAAAAAGTAAAAAAGTTGGTTTATTTTCATTTTATCTTTATTTATTTAATGAAGATTTATGTCTTGATGAATAAAGAATCGTTTGAAATGGTTAAAATTATTCTGCTCCTTGTCTTCCTTGAAAAAAAAAACACAAAAATTAAAAAAAGGGGTATTTTGTTGAGAAAATGGACGAATGAATGAAATTCTAAAATAGAGTTATACACCCCTGTTCTGATTTCCACTCGGAATCAAATCCATTTACGAAATTGATTTCCGAAAGGATTCAAAAATCATGTTCTGAATTTAGTACAAATTCACTTCCGCAATAGTCGATATTCAAACCTTATTTTTGTTCCGAAATCCTTAAAAAGAAAATTCGAAACGCCAAATATATTAAAAAAATCTGTAAAAATAAATTAATTTTATAAAAGACATCAAAAATGTAAGTGGAATCGTGGTCCGTGGCTTTTTAGTGAAAATCTAGTGGTGTGTCTGCCCGTATTTACAACAAAAAATAAGTTTTTTTTTAATTATTTAAATTCAAGAAAAGATTAAACTTCAAATTAATTCAAAATGTCAAGCTAGTTTTCAACCCACCCGAAAATCAAAACACTCATTCCGCAAGTATTGAAAACGAAAAGAATTTAAAAACACAGAGAGTTTAAAAACCAAAGGATTTTTTAAATAATCGGAATTCAGAACAGGGGTGATATTATCATGTTTCTACCAAACACCTCAGAAATACTTTCGACCCCTTTATTTTTACTTGATCTTTAGGGCAAGTGTAAAAGTTTAGTTTCTTAAATTTACGATTATGGAGAAGTCCAAACAAGTGTTTGTGGTTTTCGGGATGCATGTCGCCCCTCGATGTCTATGTGCTTTATATGCATGTTCGACTGTGTCCAGGTGTAAATCGAGCTGGGGCCAATATAATATAAATGGATTTGCAAATTTATGTGTTTTACTATTGTTAAGAAATAAAAGTAAATATGTATCTAGGTCAAAAGAACGCACTTTGTAGCAATCGGCAATATTAACATGATTGATTATGAAAGCCACACGAGCCACGATAATATAGCCGAGTTGCACAAAGTGTGTGCAATTGCCCTAGATTACCGATTATTGTTAATTTGTAAATTTATATTAATAAAAAGCAGAGTGTACTGCAACCCATCAACCAAAACGGTCGTTATTACTTTAACACTATACGATAAATTTAGTTATTTTTTATTAATTATCCATAGAACAGTATAGTAGCTCCGGTAATGGGGGTATGACGATTTTGGGCAGTTTAGTATAGATTTAAAATGTTTACAAATAAAGTATTTACATACATACATATAGTACAGAAAAATAACACACAAAGTTTTTCGAATAAAAAAAAAATAGTTCCTACCATCATGAAATTTGGTCATGTACCATGAGAATGGAAAATCAGAAGAGTCTATACAAATATTTCACATGATTTAGTGTTTATTTTGAGGGGTAGAGGGGGAGGTGGTGGTGTATCAAACAGACAAATTAGTTTTGGTGCTACCCTAGCATATGACACATGTTTTTAAGGTAGTTTTGAATGCTGCATCAAATGGACCAAAACCAAGTCGGCCGTCTTGAAAGAAGTTATTGTCATTTTTATGTATGGATGAATATATTTTCTTACTGTTTTTTTTTTCATTTTTGTAAATGGGTACCTACTTCTTAGTTGTTCAAGTAATATGGAAACAGTTTTTTAATTGATAGAAAAATATAAAAAAAAAATACATTGATAGTAGGTAGCACATTTTAAACACTTTCTATTTCAATTCTATCAAAAAATATTGGTATGCAATATTAGTTCTTTAAAAACCTTTCGCTACCGGCGATACGTTAGTTTTACTTGTTTTTTTTTTTTTAAATAAAACTGTGACATTAAAGGATTGGTTACTTCATCAGACAATTTTTATTAAGTTTACTAAATCACTGGTATATTTTTGCTTTTTTTCTATTTTGTAATTTTTTTGAAAATACTTGAAAAGACAATTCAAAAAATATTTAATCAATTCGAATATGTATTCAAATTCAGAATTATTACAAATATTAACAAAAACTTATCTAAGGGGGCGATTAAAATTAAAAAGGTCACGGAAAAGGGAATAACTTTTTTGATATGTATGTAGTAATGTACTAGCAAAATTTAAATAAAATTGGTCAAACTGTTTTTGAAAAAGAAAATGGAAAAAACGACGTGAAAAAAATATTTAATTTAGCTCATTAGAAGCGCTATTTAAAAAACTAAAAAAAAAATGGCTTAGCTATTGAATATACACCTCAAGGAGTTAGGGTGCGCTTATGCTTAAGCTGAGATAAACAATCCGAGCAGCTATGTGAGCAACGAACTCGAAGATCGAATCACAGCTTATATGCTGTGTTCATATTGGAGCTTCGATAACTGATATTTTCTTAAAAAAAATATTTATTTTGTTTTAAATTATTTGATTTCATCATATGAAAAACTATTATCATCTTTCCCCGATAAGAGCTTCAAGAATATAATCGATGATTTTTCATGCTCACGGCTCACCTTACCCTAAGGTGAGGTTAGTTGAATAATTTTTTTTTATAAAAAAAAACATTTAAAACCTTTTTAATTTTATTTGTAAGGTAGTAAACATTTTAAAAAATAATAATTTTTCTGGATTTAATCGGACCCGCATTCCCATTTGAGAAAAACATATTTTACAAAATCTCAAAGAGTTTGTTAGAGTTTTGGAAACTAAAACAAACAAAACTAAACAAAATTATTAAAAAAAAAACTTAAGAAATATCTAATAAAACCCGAAATTTACCTAAAAATCGAGCTATTTTTCAAGTTTTATACTGGAATACCTATGTACCTCAAAAACGTAACATACTAGAGCAGTTCTGAAACCAGATTCGGATTAAGCTCATCAAAAGCCACCAGAAAAGTATAGATATATCTGTAGTGTTTTGTAGAACCATGATACCTATGTAACTCCATTTTAAAATTTGCGTCTTTAAGTCCACTTAACATTAAGCTGGATACTGGAGCCCAAACGGGCTTACCGATTTTCTTCAATTTTGGAATATTTATGAGCACAATCTTTGACAAATTATATTTCAAATTTGAAGGAAATCGGTTCATCCGTTTAAGCTCAAGCTCGATGTAAAGTGGACGGTAAAGACACAAATTTTTAAAAGCAGTTATAATATTTCTATCAAACTACGGATTCTAGGTATATTATTGGTTTCAAATTCAAATTTTGCTACACAGTGTTATTATAGCAGTTTTTTCCTACAACATTATTTTTCTATGGTAGGTATACCTATACCTACCTAGATATTTGATACCATTTTTGCATCAAACAAAATTAAAAACACTGGATTTTTGATATTTTTTAAGCAAACACTGAATTTGTGAGTCATCATCAGTAGGTACCTATGTATGTATCATCTATAAGTACAACAAATAATTGTATACAAATCCATCTGATGTAAACCCATCTTTGGAATTTAATAAAGTTTAATTATACCTGCCTAGGTAAATGCCCATTGAAAAATATAATAAGCATACGTTACCTATGCACTATGCCCACCAAAAAAATTCCATTGGCTTTCTTTTATTTTTTAGCAGACACACAAATCTTATCAAATCAAATCACACAAAAATTCATCATAATCTGAATCACTCATAGATATTATTTTTCCTAACTTATATCAAGAAAATCTTTTAAAAGGCAAATAAATTCAAATACCTACATACAAACATATTTATCTAATACGAAAAATTCTGTTTTGGTTTCCTTTAATGAATACACAAGAAGTTATACTTACCTCCCTACAATCGGAATACACAACGCACCTGCACTTGCATTTTTTTCTCGTCTCCCTTTTTTTCTCATTAAGATTCCGCTATGAGAAATTTAGGTACATAACCATAGGTATATCCCTTACGAGAATACTTGAAAAAATACTGTGGCTGGATCGCTGGATGTTAGATTGAAAAAAAGAGTAACGAGAAACAGAAATAAAAATGAGAGAGCATCGCAGAAAATATATTTTTGTTGTGACTTTAGAAGGTACAAATTTGAAAGAGAAAAAGCACTTTGACCAGATCTTAAAGTAATTCCATGAAAAGAGCTTTCTTAAAAGCTAATTGAATTGTAGATTTTCAGTTTCATATCCCAGATTTTTCTATGAGCGTGAGACATCTGTATATAATTATTTGTGCTTGTATCTACTTTAGTTTAATATTATGGGATTCGGCATTAAAAAGTACCCTAAAATCATACACCATGTTACATTTATGAATCTCGGTTTCAAAAACATACAAATGTTGGGTCAAAAACTCTGATTTTCATTCCCCATTGAAAAACACCCTCAGACATTTTTTATTTGTTTGGTCTGTCTTGTTTCTTGGTCTTGATGAAAAGTCAAACGTTTTCACCAATTTTCACCAACTTTCCAGATTCGGAAGGGGATTCAAGGTAGTAGTTTAATATTTTTGTAGACTCTTTTGATTCTTGTTGCTTATGACAAATGAAATATATAAACCAAGTTTCGTGTCAATGCTGTGGGAATGTGGTAATATTTTACTTGTTTCACTAAAAATTCAGTCATCATTTATAAAAAAGGCTATAACTTTTTTAAAGGTGGTTGCATCGAGTTTATTCTGATTTAGTAAGATTGAGCATTTAAAAACACCCTTGAAACATTAGCCAAATGCTTATATTATAACAAGATAAATATTTAAGTTTTGTTAATATTTCATGTCCCCCCTCCCCAGCACTTTGAAAGTGTTTAAAAAAAAAAAAACTAAAGTAGGTTTTCAATCAACTTTGGATGTAATGTAGTAGATTGTGAAATTCTGCGTCGGCACCATCTTTAAATTTTATTAGTAAAAATGTATAAGGTGAGAAAAACAATAATGTGGTCCTATGGTTTCAAGGATGCTGAATCTAACGGGAGTTCTCGGGTCATCGTCCAACTATTGGTTTTCGATTTAGAAGCAACATTTCGGGATTGTGGCAACCCTTTCTTGTCCTTCTGATAGTGTTGCCACCTTGGCAACACTTCTCAAAAGTAAAGTTAGGACATGCACTATTAGTGTACTAAAGCTCAACCCGTCAGGTTGAAATGAAAGGTTTGCCCTCATATCGTGCACTTACTCCCCTACTATAGACAGGACCGAATCAAAATTTTCCTTTAAAAGCACCCAAGCACATTCTCATCCGTTTTCAACAGGGTCCATGCTCTTGCCCCATACAGCAGGATTGGGATGATTAGGGTCTTATATAAGACCTCCTTGGTTCTTTGGTAGAAATCTTTCCTACTAAAATGCCTTCTTAGCCCGAAGAAACAGCGGTTGACAAGAGTAATTCTTCGATTGGTCTCGGCACTGATGTCATTTTGTGATATAATAGTCGAACCCAGGTAGACAAAGTCCTTGACGACTTCGTAGTTGTACCTATCCATCGTGACGTTTTTCCGAGTCAACGATGTTGAGATTCCTTTCTCGATGATAGCATTAACGTTTTCTTGTCCTCATTAGCAGTCGCCTCCGATTCAATACTTGAAAACGCGCCAGTGACAGCTCACTTCGTTCTAACAATGATGTCAATATCATCTGCATAAGCAAGTAGTTGAACAGACTCTTGAAAAATTGTACCTATTTTGTTTATTTGTGAGCTGCGTACCATTGCTTTCAAGAACAATGTTAAACAGGTTGCATGATGACGCGTCTCCTTGCTTCAGACTTTGCTCAACATCGAAGGGTTCGGTGGTGTTCTTACCAACTTTGACGGAGCACCGAAATTTCTCCATCGTATAAGCGGACGAGTTTGGCTGGAATATGCCAAGATGCGGTATGGTTCTGTATAGTTCTTGTCTATCTACGCTATCATATGTGACTTTGAGATCTATAAAGAGGTGGTGTGTATCGATTCGAAACTCCTGGTTTTTTTTCCAAAATCTTTCGGAGTGTAAACATTTGATCGGTGGTTGATTTTCCGGGCCTAAAACCACACTGATAGGGGCCGATCAGATCGTTGACAAACGGTTTTAAGCGTTCACACAGTACAGATGATAGGATTTTATATGCCGTTGAGGAGACTTATAGCTCTGTAGTTGGCACAAGTCAAAGCATCTCCTTTCTTGTGGATGGAGCACACTATACCAAGGTTCCATTCATCGGGCATATTTTCATTTGACAAAATTTTCATTGGTCGTCAAGGTTGAGTGGATTGTCTAACAGCGGAATTTTGGCCATCTTCGCCGTTAAGCAGTCTAAAAAAGTGTTGTTTCCAGATCTTCAGCACTGACTGTGGGTCGACTACCATATTCCCACTCTCGTTTTGGCAAGCTTCCGTTCTGGTCGCCTAGTGACACCAAACAGATCATTGGCGGCCATTCTAATGGTATGTTGGCAGTGTGCTCTGCAGTTGGTGCTAGTGGCGGAGTTGCTGAAAGGTTAAGAGAGACTTGGTCGGTAAAGGTCCTGGTGATCTCTTTTGATTTTAACGTGTCAACATCAAATCTTTTCACAGCATCCGCTTGGCGTTGTGGCGTCATAGATATCCGCATACGTACTTGAGCTACAACCAAGTAATTTTCCGAGTCAATGTTGGCCCCTCGGAACGTTCGGATATCCAGGATACTGAAATGCCCCATCCAATGTCAAAGATGATAGCTGACAGTGCTTTAGGAGATGCAATGGAATGGACTGAACGAGGGGAAGACAGAAGGTTGCAATTTTTTTTATGGGAAGTGCCAACTTGATAGAAAGCAGCGTTTGTTTGGGTGTGGATTTGTTGCCAGAGAAAAAACTTCACAACTTTAAAGTAACTTAAAAGTAAAAACACAGCACCCACTTCTTGTTAGATTTTTACTTGATGTTTTACTGACTGTACCACAGCAACAATATTATTTGGAAAAAATGATGCATGAATGATTGAAATTGGAAGATCCTTCAGTTGCTTTTGATAATCAAGCCAAAATGTAAAAAAGAGATTAATTTAAATTGCTTTCGAAGCTTTAAATCGAGAGATACAAATGGAAAGACAGAAAAACGAACAAATACATGGAATTGTGGTACATATTTGTTGGTGTTCTCTCCATACATATCTTCGTAGGTAATGTCGTTTTCAAATTGTCATTAATTTCGATTTTTCGACTCGACCTCTGTGCGTGTGCATATTTGTTTATTTGTAGAATGCCCTATAATACATACTTACACTATGTCCCAAGTAAAAATGCCTTTAAATAAAAGTTTGAAGACTTTCCTAATCATTGAAATTGCTTGTAAAAAACTTATTTATATGTTTCGTTAGATAAAACTTTCCATATTTCATCTTCCTTGAATTTCGAGTAAAACGGGGGACATTAATATATGAATGCTGTCTACCTTTATGGTTACCACATCCGTCACCTTCAGGAGCATAGCGAACAGGAGAATCACCTCGCAAATTTGATGTTGTGTGTGTTGCACTCCATTCATACGACAGCGACGACGACGACCGACATATACTCGTATTACTCCTTCCTTTACAACACTTACCAAGTACATCGAATCGGAGGAGAACACAAAATGACGCCACTCTTCGGCTTGGCATATGTATTTTATCAGCCCCATATCCAGATCCACATCCACACCACACTACACAACAGCCCGAGCCCATCCAGCCCAGCAACATAGGTATTGCGAGTCAAAGTGACAGTTTGATTTCGATATTTCTCTTGGAGTGGATGATGGCCAGGCCATGGCATATATGCGGAATGAAGCTATGAAGCCTTCCGTGTTCTTTTAGGAAAGAGAAACATTGCCAGTCTGCCAGTGCATTGCTGGCTAAAGTGCCGATATTGAAACAACGCGAATCACCACCATTCATATTCAACAAACCAAGTGACTGAACGAAACGAGAGCGTCGTCGCCGCTGTTTCGTATAAAGTATAAACGGAGGAAGCTTCACATACCGATACGATAGCACGGTGGAACGGATCTCTTATTATTTCGTTCGGATTTTGTAATAATAATTGTTTGATTCGAACCGAATCGTGTGCGAATTTTCTTGAGTCTTGTTCGCCTTTGGTCCTCTTTTTATTTTTTGCTCTGTTCTTCCTTAAGTCGTTGTTATATTAGTTTTTGTATTATTATTTGCTGTATTTGCGCTCTTAGACGTGTCGAAGTGGAAGTTAAAGTCGTTGTGTCACAGCCATAGCCATAGTCATCGTCTTCGTCTCAATTCCAATCTTTGGTCTATGGTCGGTCTCCCTCTGCTGCATCGTTTTAAATTGTGTATTATAGCCAGCAGCAGCAGCAGCAGATACCAAAGACCCAAAGTTAAAAGAAGCCAGAAGTACCTAAGTAGTTGAAGTTGAAAACTTGATATCGCGAGAGAGCCAACTCCTTCGATATCATCGCGTACATATACAATTTATAAGCAAGTTTGTGCCAAGCAGTAATTGGACATTTTTGGAAAATAAACTGAAATTTCAATTTATAATTATATTCGCCGTGAAAATAACTCCGAGACACATTGAATTGGTAGTTGAATCGATTTAATCCGACAGATACTTTGGTTTTGCTGAAGTTTAGAGGATTTGAGTTTTGTGGTCTTTTTAGTTCTCGCGGATGTGGCTGATGCCTTTGGCTTTGGTGGTGGATTTGGATTTTTGAAAAATCGATATACCAGTGCTTCGCTCCATTTTCGGTGTTTTTTTTTGTTGTTGTTGCTGTTGTTGTTAGATTAATTCGCCGAGTGTATTTCTTAGAGTATTTAGATAGTTCCGGTTGTTGAGTTGGTTGAATGTTGTACATTTCTATATATCCATTCCGATTCCAATTCGAGTTTTAGATTTGATTCAATTTTTTTTTTAGTTTTTTCTTTCTTTGTGTCGCGAATCGGTTTTCATCGCCGTTCGGCTGAGCAGTGTGGTGTTTCTATTTCTGTTTCGCTCTGTTCGCCACTTTAGCAATTAAGTACTAAAGTCTAGTAGTGGAAGAAGGTGTATATATGAATAGTTGGGCCGGAAAAACATGAAATAAAAGTGAAAAAGTTGATTTTCCACTTATTTTTTTGTTCATATATTAAATTAATTTATTGGATTACACCTATGCCTGCATGTGGTGAAGTGGTTGAGAGTGTCACACGAATGTGTCGGGGTGGTTTTTAGAGATACAAAATAATATAAAAAAAATTGAAGAAAAACGATACAACGCAGAAAATTAAAAGAGAAATACAAATAAGTAAAACATCTTGGGAGTAGTGGCGGTGGCCTGAAAAGGTAGGTATTACGGACTTTATGTATAATAAATACAATATTTATTTCTCTTTTTTTATATTTTTATATACGCAATTAACATAAATGTATGAGCAATTTAATTACTATAACCCCGTCACTTGTATGAGTGTTGAATAATAATTATTTTAATTCATATGTATTTAATGTGAATTTATGGGAATAAGTGAACAAGGGTAGTAAAATATTTAAACCATAGTTTTTTTTTGTAAGTTTTTTATCTAATTTATTAGTAAACGATGAACGATGAACAATTAGTGTCACGTATAGGTATCTCATTAATAATTAATTTGATGTGATTTTAACAATATGTCTGGTGTATGTAGACATGAATGTATGTATTGTGAAGGTATGTATGTGTATTGCTCGGTGAAAATTCTTATAATATGTTTTGAGGTCACTCAAAAATGGGGCAAATTAAGTTTGTTTAACAGAAAGGTATAATAAAGAGGTTCTACGAAAAGGGTTCTATTCATAATAATTATGGTTGATTTCAATGAATTAACTAACGGAGGTGCTTTTAGGGTAATGTTGTGTTGTTGTTAAAATTTGTGTGCGTGATTGATTATTCTGTTTTAGTTAGTTTTGTTTAAATTTTATTTCAATTTTGTATTATATTTATTTTATTTGGTTGATGCTTTCTTATTTTATCTTATTTTATTTTATTTTATTTTATTTTATTTTATTTTATTTTATTTTATATTATTTTATTTTATTTTATTTTATTTTATTTTATTTTATTTTATTTTATTTTATTTTATTTTATTTTATTTTATCTTATTTTATTTTGTTCTATTTTATTTTATTTTATTTTATTTTATTTTATTTTATTTTATTTTATTTTATTTTATTTTATTTTATTTTATTCTATTTTGTTTTATTTTATTTTATTTTATTTTATTTTATTTTATTTTATTTTATTTTATTTTATTTTATTTTATTTTATTTTATTTTATTTTATTTTATTTAATTTTATTTTATTTTATTTCATTTCATTTTATTTTATTTTATTTTATTTTATTTTATTTTATTTTATTTTATTTTATTTAATTTTATTTTATTTTATTTTATTTTATTTAATTTAATTTTATTTAATTTTATTTTATTTTATTTTATTTTATTTTATTTTATTTTATTTTATTTTCATTAAATTTCATTTTTGAAAATTTGGATATGCAATATTACTCTAACCTAACTTATGTATTTAAAATTTGTATATGAAACAAAATTTAAATCAGTTCATTCGATAATGAGAAAATTCAAAATAAAGAAAACCATTCTATGAAAGGTACTACTATCTAATAGTTGCTTAGTGAAAATTTTAATATTTTTTGGTACTGGATCGGACTAATTTTAGCATACGAACAAATTTGTATCAAAATCGTAGAGGCTGTTTTTGAAAAAAACTTTTATTTATAGTTATTTTTGCATAAAAGTAAATTTTTTTTAAATATTTTAAAGAGTCATGAAAACTCTTAAATATCGTTTTGATTTTCATGTTTTAAAAACCCAGAAAATATTTTTTTTTTAATTTCACTACACAATACTAAATATTTATATTTTAAGAAGTTTTTGTTGAACAAATTTATTGAAATCAGTGACATCGTTTTCCAGAAAATCAAAAATAAAAAATGGTTCTTGGGGAAGTTCCATAAATAACCATTTATTGAAAAATGATTTCCCACTCAAAGGTAGCTTACCAAAAGTAATTTATTGATTTTTTTTAAAGATAAGTTGAAGAGCCGATTTCGAGAAAATACGATTATGCAAAATTGCTTAAGAAAATTGTTTGGCAGGTTACGTTATAAAAACACTATGTACCAAGTTTAATATAAATCGAAGTTGCCGTTTAGGCTGTAGCTTAATGGACATACTACCAGACAGACCAAATATATTAATAAAATTAAAATTAAAGTTCTCTCTTTGTTTTTATTTGTTATGTTAATCGAGATTAAATTAATCCTATCACAACTTGTATGCCACCACAGTTAAGGGCAGAATGATCAGAAAATACTGCAACAAAAAATTTTCCATACGGTAAAAGAAGATATGTAATAAAAAAAGATGAAATGGAAAGTGAAAAACTCCGTGACTGAGTATTTTTTTAAAACTCAACTACATACATATATGGGTCAATATTTCAAAATATTAATATTTCAGTCTCCTTCATTTTTGAACCGAAGTACAAAATTTTATTATAAGTTTGTTAATTGGATGGCTTGAAACAAACGGGTTTTAATATTCGCTCTAGAAAAAATAAAGTTAAAAAAAATATCATACCCGCTATCTTCATTTAAACACCCAAAATGTCATTCCCCTGACGTGTCCCCAGGCCTACTTACCACACTGTCTGAATTTAAGCAACGAAACTAAAAACGATACAAAAAATCTAATGATGCAGTCTTTTTAATAATATATGCATTCTAGCTAAAAAATAGTTAAATGATTTTTAGTTGCTTTATTTTTTTTAAATAGGAGCTTTTAAGTAAGTGTCCCCCCTAAATTGATCATTTCTATCCCACCAATTGAAATTAAAAAAAAAATATATATAGACTCAAAATAGAAAACTGATTTTTTTGTTGTTTAACGGTACATAATTGCTCTTTATGAAAATTTAAGTAAGGGTTTCAAAAAAACTTTGTTGTTTTTTTATTTCAAGTTAAGGCAATGATTTTGTTTTTCGTAAAGCGAAATTGTCATTCCTCTAACGCGTGTTTTTTACTAAACCGTGTGGTATAAAAATTAAAAAGTTTTACTCGTCTGTGTCTTTTACAAGGGCCTACTTGAAAAATAATATAAAACATCTAATTTTCTAATAACCTCCACATTAATTCTCATAAAACACCCTTCGGAGTCATTCCCCTAACATCATTTTTTGTGTCATTCCCCTGACTTTCAAGTTTTCATTATAATGATTGATTGCGTTTTGGTAACTCTAGAAGAATCAATAATATTACATTTAAACACATTTACAGTTTTTTTAGTGGTTTTGAATTTTTTCACATTTTCTCGGTGAAAATATCATAAAAAATACGATTATTACTATAAAATTTTTAGTCTCCCAAAATTCTTGAATCATGAGAGCAAGTTCGTGCAACATAGTCGTGGCGTGGATGTTATTTTTCATGTTAGTATTTGTTCTTCTTTTTCTTTACACCCCTGAAACCATTCGCAAAATTAAATATCCATCTAATCAACGAAGTAAATATAAATTTTTGTCATTCCCCTGACACAAGTTTCATTTCCCTGACTTAAAAACCGTTAAATTTGATCAAATGTTATGACTCCTTGTTTTTAAGTGGTTATTATAGAGTTATTAAGAGACATCGTCTACCAAAATAGGTTTTTTTGAGCGAGGGTCCACTTTGGAGTGAAAAATATTAATGTTTTGAAGTATTGACCCATATTCGTATATCTAGGTTCAAAAATGTGGGGTTTATTCAAATTTTCTTAGAAATTGAAACTTCTTTCAACTAAAAGGTGGTTTACTTTCTTTTTTTTTTCTTTTTTGGTATGGAACACTTTTAATTTCACTCTGAACTCCATATAAGTCTTAGTGGCTTATATGGAGTTCGAACTAGACGCAATCCTTAGAATTATTGTTCGTCTATCTTGCTTTTTGAGTCATTTCATATGTTCACACCATCTTTTTGCTAATTTTCAGATATGTATGCAATTTACTATAGATCAAAGTAGAAATTTTGATTTTTTTCCGAATTTTATATTCCGTACCCTGTTAGTAGAAAATTATGAGTTCAACCAAGAGTTTTTCCTCCAACCATTCTTCACTTTTTCTCAATTTAAACCCAAAAATATCCTGAAATGGTCTGACTTTCAACTAGTTCAAAGAAAAATTGATGATATAAGTATGTATTTACAATGTACAGTTTACATGAGTGGTGTACCTACTCAAATGAACGAGAAAACAGACCACAATTTTAACATAAAATTAAAAAAAATGATACGGTTAATCACACTCGAAAATTCTGTACCTATTCGAACGAACGGGAGTGTACATTTTATGTGTGTGCTTTGATTGACTTAGAACCTTATCTAATCATTGGAAATTATTGGTATAATTCCTCTTTTATATACATCAGTTTGTTTGCCTGTTTTATAATTGTATGTAATATAGTACGTATACGCCATAGTGTACCATTTTGCGAACACATTACGGTAGTTCAAATTTCAGCTAAAGCTGACACTTATTATTAATTATAAATATAGTATAGGCTTACAAAATGTAGGTTGAAGTTGTATTTGCAGTGAATGTTAAAATTTACTTGAACATTTGTAAAATGGGTCCTTGATTAAAAGAAGTAGATGATAGATTTAATTGCATTTGCAAAAACGGGCACTTTGACTAATTGTTTGTGGTGCAGTCTCCATGATGTGTTTTTATAAGTACATGCACCTAAGAAAAATAAAAAATTAAAAGTTATTCTTAAACATAATTTATGTTTATATGAATTTTAAATAGACAACCATCACCAGGTAGTCTATGTGCTGACTCACAGTGTTGTTCTTTAGCCAAAGCGTACAAAGTGAACGGAGTAAAAGCCGCATTTACTTTTTAAATTGAAAACATTTTCATCTCTTATTATATTACGCTTGGTACCTAGCCTATGCAATTTTTTTCGTTTAAATATTCTCATTTTTTCTTTTACTGTCAAATTAGCAGTTTTGAACAAAAACTCGAAAAAAAATTAAATGAAATATATCACAGAGTTGGCACTTGTCAACAAAACTTCCAAAAAAAAAAAAAAACTAACCCAACCGAAGAAAAATGCATACCAAAGCAAGCAACCCAGGTCCCAGCTGTTTAGAAAGAAATCAAATTTTTATTGATTTTAACTGCACTCATTTGCAAAGTGTATCTGCTTAGGTACAAATTTCCTATCATTCTCACAAAAATAATCAAATTGTTAATAATTATTTATCTGTCCAATCATCGTAAGAGTTTTTAAATACACTTACTGAAAATATTCATGAATTACCTTGAATACTTTTTGTATTTTTCTGAATAATTAGAGAAGATAATTTCTGTACCGAATGCAATGTTATAAAGTTTGCATGGTTCTGCAGATATTTCCATAAGGAAATAAAAAATATCAGTTTTTCGAAATTTTTGAGGTTATGTAACAACAAGAGGTAAATTTTTTAATAATATTGGCGACGATTCTTAAAAGCAAAATGTAATCTCTTTCTTCAAAATTTGGTTAAATTCGTTTTAAATATCTTTGTTTCTTTCCGAGACATCCTTAGTTATGTAGATGTAATTCATCACCGTTTTTTCACTTTTTTTTTAAGGTTATGTAACCACCTTATTTATTTTTTTTTTCTACAAAGTTTGTAATGATTCCTGAACAAAATATTTCTCTCTTCCAAATTCAGTATTTGAATTTTGTTTTTTTTTTTGTATTATAACACAAGCTTGACTAAAAACTAACATAAGGTTTCTTCGTCCCCCTTATGCCAGAAACATGAATGTGCAAAAATGAAAATGTTGGGAACTCGTGTTTGAATGTTTATTGCTCTCGTAAAATTAGTAAGTTTGGTTTATGAAAAAAATATTTATTTGTAAATTACTTTCTCATTTATCTTGTTAAGCTGATATATTTTTTATGTTGACACCACTTCCCTTCCCCGACATTTGGCACATTCATCTTTCTGGCACAAACAAAAATAAAAAAATTATCTCATTCATCTTTAAATAAGAATGACTTTCCTATAAAGAAAAATTAAAAAAAGCATACTAATTTCAATATACATATATATATACAAATGTATGTTTATTTAACAATAAATGATAAGCATAATTATTTACTAATCACTTAGTTCTCGTTTTCAGAATCAGAATCGAAAAATCAAAGATTTTTAATTATTTTTCTAAATAGCGCATAACTTTAACATAACATACATAAACAAAGTAAAGTAGAGTCTTAAGGCCTTCAAATTACATGTTAAAAAAGACATACTATTTGAAAACTGACAGACTTTAAACTTTACCATTTCTTATCATTTTTCGCACTTTTTGCCCGAAAACCTTATTTTTGGTACCACATGAGAAATTAAACATTCCTTGCACCTAGAACCAAATCTTATATTAATCGGACCAGCCGTTCAGTCTGAATGTCAGAAAGCATTTAAAAACTGCCGAAAAACAAAATTGCGAACTTACATACTTTTTTAATATTCTCTATAGTCGTAATGTTATAGTTATTATATCAAAATCTTGATTTCGAAAAATTTTTACGAATGCAAAACTTGCCATCATATTATACAAAAAAAGGGGCTTTCGGGCCAAAATTGTGAAAAATTATAAGAAATAGTTAAGTTTGAATGGGCATATCTCTCAATTTGTAACAAAATTTGTAACAAAATAACTTTTTGAACATGTCTTATTAAAGTCCTTAGTCTCTTCTTTATTTAGTCTTTGTATGGCTTCATAAAAAGTCATGCACAATTTATTAAAAAAGTTAGAAATCTTTGATTTTTTTATTTTTGGTAGGTACGTTTTTGATTACTTTTCCTGCTTATATTGTATTATAAATTTTTTGAAACTATCCATTTCAATAGAAAATCTAATTTTGCTTGGTTTGCGAGCTATACCAAAAATAATGAAAAGTGCTTATGGGCCAAACAAACATATTCAATAAACCTTGCACGTTTCTAGTAAACTCAATGGGCTAATACTGCTGTGTGTGAACTTCAAAAGGCTCAGGAGAGTTACGTGCCCCTTTTATAATTTGCGCCCATCCTTCAGGGACGTACACGGGAACATTTTTTGAGTTTTTTTTCCAAATTTCGAATGTATGAAATCACATTCCATCTCTGTGTCACCAGTTTCAAAATATTTGTGATCAATTGTTTTGATCGTGGGATGATTTTGGTAGAGACATTGCGACAAAAGTTTTGTTTTTTGATCACTAGTGTGAGACACTTCGCCATACACATAACACCGATCGATGCACAGACACCAAAAAATCTCAGAATTTTGATTTTTTGCACACAGGTGTGCACACACCACACAAGTGTGGTGTCTATTGGTCGCTTTAGTAACAATGAGCACGAATGTGAGTTTCTTACATCTGAAGTAACTTTTCTAGCAAATACAGCTATGCCAAATCCAAGAATGTGGCACATTCATGGTTTTTGTGCTGATAATTCCCATCAGTTGAGAGCCAGAAACATGAATGTGCCACATTCGTGTTTCTGGCTCAACTTGATGAGACTGAAATCTACATTCATGTAATTGACATTTTTAAATACAGTGGTTTCCTTGTATGCATGGCATTCTAAGTTTTGGTGTAACATAGATTATCCAAAGGTTAATCAACCCACATCATTAACTCAAAATCGGCAAATTTGCACATTCATGGTTCTGGCATGAGGGGGACGTTATGCTTAAATAAAAAAAAAAAAAAAAATATTCAAAGGGCGAGAGTTAAAAATAAAAGAAAACGGCTATAAGATGGGTGAAATTATAGAAAAATTAGTTTTAAGGAAGGCTTACACGTTGCATTCGAGTCAAAGGTTTGTTAAGGCCATAATCAGTACGGTGGTAGCAAATGACGAAGAAAGGTACAGATTTAATTGGTGAGGATTTGGATTCAGAGAGATCTCTTGGAGCAGATTAGGACAATCAATGATGCCATAAATAATTGGTGAACGAAAACAATATCGGCAATATCTTGGCGTAGATTGAAGGTTAAAAGTTTAAGATGGTCAGCATACGAAGGAAGGTTATAAGGGTCTTCCCAGCCAAGTTCCTGCAAAGCAAAGCGCACAAAAATCTGCCCTGGACGGCTTTAATACGTGCTTATGAACTTGATGGGTGGCCAGACTTGGGAGGCATGAATTCAAGTAAAAGTCTTACGGAAGTCATATAAAGACATTTGGTAACATAGAGACAAGAAAATATTTTTGACCAGCGTTTTACGAAACAGAGAGCTTAATTGGCTTTACTAATTATTATGCTGTCGTAATGGGCGCAAAAATTGAGCTGAGTACACAGATGACACCAAGGTCGCGAATGGAGGATACGGTAAGAACAGGAACAGGCACACCATTGATCGAGTATTGACCTTGTGGCAAGGGAAGACGCTTACGAGAGAAAGTAATGGATTGGCATTTCTTAATTTTAAGCTCAAGGAATTTCCTTTGGCATCACGTAAAAAACTATTTTAGTCTGTTTGCATCGTCAGTGTCTGAAATTTATTTAGAGATCCTCATGTCATCAGCATCAGCGTAAATTTCCAAATCAGTGTGGGGTAAAATAAGCTCAACAACATTTATAGCCAAAACAAATATAAGGGGTCCCAGATGGCTTCCCTGAGGTACTTAAGATATGGCATAAATAGGTTTGGAGACACTTGCTCTGAGAAGATACTGACGGTCAACTAGATATGACTGGATCTAAGACAAGAACGAATGTGGAAAACCTAACTTTTTTTGTTTGAAGATAATGATATCGTGGGAAATTTTTTCAAACACCTTACTAGAATCTATTGCAATGGCATGAACTTCTTTACCTTCTTCAAAGGCAGATAGCGTTTTTGAAACGAATTTAGTCAGGATAGTGGTCGTTGATAGTCCTTTCAAGAACCCGTGTTGCTTTGTAGTGAAGAAACAAGGATTCATAAACTATACTTTCAAAATGCTTGGGTAGGTATACAAGAGAGTTTGGCAACGGGTCTTTAGTTGGAAATAACATTTTTACAGCCTATTTTTGTGGATAGGGCTTATGAAAGAATCTTTCCAAATTTTAGGAAAAACACCACTTAGGATAGAAAGGTTGAAGATTGTGGAAAGGGGCTGGGATAATTTGTCAGTAAATTTTTCTTTAGTACGATTGCTGGAAGACCATCAGGCCAAGAAGAGAAATCATTCTTCAGCTGATTAATTTAATTGACAAATATTTACCTACGTCAGAACAATTGTTTATCAGAATACGCATCCGCTGTGACCGTAGCCTAAGTCAATATCCCAGTTGGTGAGTTTTGAGTTATTGATATCTTCAGTTAGGTACCTACTTATATCTAGTTCATGAAAAAAGCTTGGGCCTGTGATCAAAGATAAAAAAATGTGCACTGCACCTTTCCTACATTCTCAAGGTCAATGAAAAATATGATAAGGCAGCGATACAAAAATGTGCTACCTTACTTACTTTTCCTTTTTTGGAATCATCCACACTGTCCTGTCAAATTCGTGTTTCGTCAGTTGTTAATTAAATACAAAAAATTGGAAACCTAGACCTAACATAACCTCAACTACCTAGCTCATCTTGTGTGATAAAAATTACTGATTTTGGCTTTCTAAATATTTTTTTGGGTATAAAATTTTATTTGAAAAAGTTTGTTTACTATGTAGGTATATGCGTACCTACTTACAAAGTTTTCTACTCGTAGAAGTTCATGATGATGTTATGTATTTTGTAAGCACCTACGCTGCCAAATGTTTTTTTGAACATTGAAAAGCGGCATCTCTTTGTTCACCTCACCGTATGTCGTTTTTTCAACGGTTTTATTTAATACTCAACCCACAATACCTATAGATAGGTACCAACCAGAGTTTAAAGCCTAAAAGGTATTCCAACGATGATTATGTACAATTAATATTTTCATATACATACCTACCTACCTAATCTTCTTAAGTTGGTTTCTCTTTAGGCCGTGTGCCAATTGCGTAAAAATCATGGTTAAATTTGATCCCATGGCTAAATTTTGACATTACCGAGGTGAATATAGACTTCAAGATTTAACCTGCTCAGGAGCTCGTTAAAATTTTAGTCGATGGTTAATTTTTGACATGTCTATGGGCGCGTTCGGCTGCGTATCTTAAGCGATCCGGATTTGTTTGTGTTGTTGTAAACCCTTATACAAAAACTGCTGAGGGAGATGAATGTAGATAAATATTTTATTTTGCTATCAAGAAGTCATGAATCCTATCGGGAAAGATGAAAAATGGAAAAAAAAAACTAAAATTAAATGAAAGGATTAAGAAATATAGACAAAGACCTTATAATAAATTTAAGTATGCACTCAAGAAGAAGTTTGAATAACTTGAGATAAATTCTTGATAATGTAAAAGAATCAATAAAATTTATTGAAAATACTTTTTCAGATGATTCATTCATTTTGCAAACTGATATGTTTGCGAACTATCATTACTGAGAAAAATGCAACAACAAAACTAATGGGAAGTGAATGTAAAAAAAAAATCCCATTTAATGCAATTGACACAGCAAAAACCTTAAATTTTACTCACCCCTATAAAAAGGGATAACATTTAACTGGGATCAAATTTAACCAGAATTTTAACGCAATTGGCACACGGCCTTAGAACTCACTTCCTTCAGCTCCTCACCTCATTGCTAGAAATTTTCCTAAAAAATCATAAGATATTCTCGAAACTAAAAGAAATACCTACGGCAATCCCAAGACTTTTATTCAGCCTTGCGACATTTTACCCTATACATACTGATACAGTAAATTAAAATTAAAACAAAAAAAATAAAAGATATGAAATTCACCCGAACTAAACACAGGGCGCAATGCAACTTTTACCCATTGCTGCCCTGCCATTAACCGAACATACCACCATGGCACAATGTATCTCTAGAGCTGACATATTCACCGCACCGCATTTATCTAAAGAGAGCGGCGATTGTTGGATTTTTCTTTTGTTTCCAATAAAATTGTTTGTATCTGTAAGTATCTTTTGTTTGAATGTGTTTGTGTTATGTGCACAAATTGAGATTCTCTTCGCATTTTATTTGTAAATGTCGTCGTACATCGTTGTCGTTCGTTTGTTTTCCGTCCACAATATCCCGATTCCGATCCCGACCCGAATCCCGCCCCGCTGCGCGCTTCCAAACCAACAGTTAAGCAGTAAACCCGTGGGCTCAATCTGAATCTGAATCTGTATGTTAACGTTTTCGTTTGTGTCGTGCCGTGCTCATTTAATATAAAATTATATGTTTGTGTATAAATGTTCATATATGGTTTTGTGTCCATCGTTCGTTGCCGTCCGTTTGCCGCAGAGAAGAGTGTACTTCCAATCCAAATCCAGTTCCAAGTTCCAACTTCCATTCAATCGACCTCTTCCCTGTTTTCAGTTTAAATTTTTATCTCGTAATGGTAAGGAGTGAATAACATTTTGGGATTACACACGGTCAGGTGTTTTATTTAAATCAAACAGACAAAACCAACAACAAAAAAAGAAACGCTTATTCCAATATGTAATTCCAAAATAATATTTAGAACTAATTCAACATACCTACCCAATGTACACAACTATCTAATCCATTATGATTAATAGGTAGATCTGAAATAAAACAAAATTGTATCTTTTTGCAAATAAAGTGATTTCAATTGGAAGTAAGCCCAATAAAACTAATCGAATCCATTATACGTAGTCTTAATTACATAAAAATACCTAAATAAAGTTATAGATACAATTTGCTGCTCTCATAACGCCGCGACATAGTAAAAATAAAAAACTCAATTTAGAGCTACACAATGTTCGAATTCGCAAGTTGAAATTCGTTTACTAGTAACGCTGCCGGATATAGTGTATTTTTTTATGTTTCTTAAATTTGTATGTACTTTTTGCTTTTTTTGTGTTAATTTTATGAGAAAAAAAAAACCTATCTACAAGACGAGTTGAGTTCGAGTACAGTGAAAAAATTATATTTCTTATATGAGACAGATACAAAGCGAAAAGTGGCAGCGGTTTGCTGTGTAGTTTGTAGATGGGATGATGTGAAGACGGTGAGTGGAAAAGTATTGCTAGGTACCAACGGGAACATACCTATCTAGCTATATAAATATTACAGAGAAAGATACAATAAAATAAAACGTTGTATCATAGATTATTGTGTGTGATTGTTTGTTCAACGGCCCGTCATCGCCATCGTCATAGTCGTCGCGTCGGTTGGTCGGTCAATTGGTTCGCCTTGAGCGCATTTTGGTCGATGCGTCGTCGCCGTCGTTTTCGTCTTGGTCTTCGTCTTCTCTACTTGAACGTTGATGTTGCCATCATGGTGGTTTGGTTGTCTGTCAGTTAGGAAGTCAGTCATTCAATCATCCGTAAGTCGGTGACACGCAATCTATAGGTAAACCTATGCCCAGATACATTATTTTTTTTTGTTCCTTAAATTATAATTAGGCACACATCACCTCGAAAGTACATCAAAGTGGATTAATTAATTTAAAATGCAAATGATGGGATTACCTCTGCATTTATAGAAAAAAAAAACAGACAATTGGTAAGTTCATACCTATAAAAATATATATTTCTATAGATACCTACGTTATGCGGTTAGATACTTACATTATAAAACTAGGTAGGTACCTTTTTTGGTACTCTATTTGGTTGGTCTAGGTACCTACCTAGTTATCTACCTTACTTGAAAAGTGGAATTTCTGTTATATCTTTTTTTTTATTTTATTATTCGGGAAAGAGTGGTGGGAACTTGTGAACCTTTGCCCCTTTTATTTTAGATTGCTTGGCTAGGTAGGTATGTATTATGTGGTGGAATATACCTACGAAGTGGATTAATTTTTTTTTACATAAATTTCGATATGATTGTCGTCAACTACTTTTTGTGTTTTTACTGCTCTGGAGCTGTGCCTGCATGTTACTATTACTACTTACCCTTTACCCCTTCTTAGCAATATTGTTGGTCAGGGCTGTCGCCTTACAAGTACATAGTGAAAATAATGGTATAATTATGAAATGTTAAGGTTATCTTTGATAAATTAAGGAATGAAGGTCGTTAATGAGAGAAACAGTATTGTTAAAGGTAGCTCTACAGTACTTATTTCGTCTGTAAAAGTGATAGTAACACATCTTGAGTTAGGTTTTTTTTTTAAATAGCGGCCACTGCTAGCTAGAAGAAATTGCACAAAATACGTTCGAAATAAATTAAATAGGTACTCTTGCACAATGTATTGGAAGCAGTAAAGGAACAAGCTAACTCACGTTTTTTTTTGTAAATTAAGGAAATCATCTTAATTGAAGAAAGTGATTACCTAATTGTTTAGCATATGAAAGTTATTAAGCTATGATTAGACGGTCAACGCAAATGGTCAACGCGTTGACTCTCTAACGTCAAAATAACGTAAAATTCTGTCCCAAAGTTGTCTTGTCGTCTGATCGTCAACGCAGAATACTGTTCATTTGTTGACACTCTCGCTGACCTTGACACGAATTTAAGGGGAAATGCGTTGATTATTTTCGTTGGCCGTGTAGTCACCCTGTCAACGCAATTAGGACACTATGACAGACTACTCACCAATGCGTTGACTGTATCCTTACGTTGACATAGCCGATTTTTCTGCCATGTTAACGTACCCTGCGTTAACTTCCTAATCTCGAAAACTTTTCTGATGCTTTAGAGTTTTTTTAATCCATCCACATTGTATTACTCGACCACAGTCAATTTCGTGTGACTGTCAGCGTAAAAACTGATTCAATTTTGCTCTTGTCAAATGTCAACTCCACGATAACGTTTATAGGTTTGGATGTGGTGAAGTAGTGCAATCTTCAACGTTTCACGTGCCAATACGTTGACACCAGCGGGTACCAATTGCGTTGACACAGATAACACGTCAATGCATTTTGAGACAACATGAACAGAGTGTAGTCATTCGTGTGATCGTCACCGTTTCATGCGTTGACTCAGCCTACGTTGACAATATATTGACGATATTTTGATGACGTCAAGGATGCGTTGACGATTTACGTTGACCGTCTAATCTAAGCTGTATTCTCGAGTAAGAAAGCACAGATAAGCCTAAGGCGGGATATTTTGTATATCGGGACAGGGTTCAATGTTGGGATGTCTGGCAGGCCTCACTCACTGTCCACACATTTAGTTTGCAAAAGGTGATTTCAGATTCAGAGCAGGAGAGTGAAATATAAACGAAGCTCTCACAAAGATGTCAAAACAACTTTCTATTTTCTTTCTTCATATTGATTTTTCCGCGACAGAATCCAACAAATTTCAGTCTCAGATTTTGACACCAAAAAATGAGGAATTTTTGTGATGAATCGTGTTTATATTTTTGTTTATATTTTTGGAGCCTTTTGAGTTCTCTGGCCAAATGATAGAAGTTTCACATCGATTTGCCAATATCCAGACTAAGTTTCAGATGTTATAAGAGTAACCTTACTGACGAAAACCTGAAAAAGTTAAAACAAGCTAGAAAGACTTGTAACCATCATGTTCGAAGTTTACCCAATATTTGTAGAACCAAAATTAAAGGCAAAACATACTTAAATATCCCAAACGTAGTAAAATTTTTTGGTAATTTCAAAATTTCCTACCATACGGAATACTATACCTACTTAATTTGTTTTTGGTACCAAGCCTCACCTCTAACGATACCCCTCTCTAGAAAAAGAAAAATTTGGTTGCAGCACAGTTTGCTGTTACGCATTCTCTTCTTGTTCTTAAAAATTTCTAATAGCTATTAAATTGCACTTACTCCCCTTTTTTCTAGGTCATAGCAACGCTGATTAATCCTCAGGTTGATATTCGTAGCAATGTCTCCACTCGGGATCTAATGGTATATCTCACCGAGCAATGGCACCAATTTTAACATCATTTTAAAGAAAGTAAAAGAATTAGGGTTCAGCGTCAAACTCACTTTTCGAAAATGTTTGTATTGGTTCAATGAATCTCTTCTTCGTTGAATTTGAAATTACCTTTTGGACCATTCTGATATTCACAAAATAAATGATGTTGGTGAGTCTCAGGGCTCCGTTTCGTCTACGACTCTCTTCTTTATGCATATTCATTTCGTATACATATTGTCGTTTGTCTGAAGCAGTTGTCTGAAGCAATAGCCTCAGAGTTTTATACTCGTTTCGTAATAAAAGCTCTTATTACGATAGTGTTGTCCAATCGTGAATAAGAAATCGTTTAGAATTAGATTATTCAAAAAAACTCAATGTTCAAGCGGATGCTTTCCTTAGGCGCACCACACGAACGTGGAATGTTTTACTCGGCTCAATGTTTCACTTCCATTGCGATGTTTAGACATTCAATTTTAATGTAAATCGATATCTCCATTTAAATCCTCTCCGAATTTTCTAAACGTTTGCAATATTTTTCAACATTTTAAGGGTATGGCTATGAGTGCAAAAGTGGTGTAACCTGTTTTTAGGCAAAATTAATACTTTTGCCTCGTATTTTTACATTTATGCATCACAAGTCATCTAAGCCAGAATATAAAACTGAAACATTTATGGTTTCCAAAAATGTGATTTTTCTCCTTGAAATTCAAATTAAAAAAAAGTAGGTTACACCACTTCTGCACTCACATCTTCATATATAACCTGTTGTGCCGTACAACACGAATGTGGAATGCTTTACCAGGCTCTGTTTTTCCCTTCCATTTTGATATTCAGAGCTTCAAAACCAATGTACATCGGTATCTCCTCTGGAATCCTTCCCTATTCTCCTGATCGCTCGCACTGTGTCTCATCATCTTAAGGAAAGCCAAAACCCCTTTAGTGCGCGCAAATTATAAAAAAAAAATGTCACTATCTGAAAAAATTTACCACTAGAATGCTGAATTTTCCTTATGACACTTAACCTTTTGCCTCATGCTTCACACTTCCACTTTAGAGTTCAAAGTGAAAATTTAGTACTATTTTAACTTTTTAACTCCATGATTGGATTACAAACGGCTTAAGTTAGATTTTATTTTCTAACAAATTCCCATAGAAAAAAAACAATAATAGGAAATGTCTGGGTTTCTTTCTTATTTTGTCCACATATAAATTCCCTTTCTTCTAAAAATCATAAACGAAAAGTTTCGTTCCGCAGTAGGTGTACACTATTGAACTAGCAAAATTATTAATTTTAGTTAATTAGTGATTGTTTGGAGAAGTCTCTGCACACAGAATTAACTGCTGGATCATTGGAAATTGACATTTGAGTTTGTCATCTTTGTTGTTGTTTCATTACTGCATCTTTCATTTATTTTTTCTTTCGTAATTATTTAATTTTTTTCAATTAGTGAGAACTTTCCATGAATATTTTCCCCTGTTTTTCATTAGAATTCCGTTAGTGAGTCCTGTGATTTAACTAATTGCAATAAAAAAAAAAAAAACAAACAAAAGCAAAAACAATAAATTAAAATCTCATTTTTTCGCACATAATGGTCTGGGCAAATAATTTTGTGCGAAAACCCAGTGGAGACTTCTAAAAAAATATTTTATATTAAATAATTCACTTACGATTTCGTTATACCTATTTACTTATGGATGTAATGTCGTTATTATATGGAATTTTTGAAACTGCAGGCTGTGGTGAAACCCATCATAAAATGATTATCCTTTCAAACCTATTTAGCCGATGGTTTATGTTTTTTTAGAGAAGTATTATTAAGAAGAAGTGTTTTTGTGCTCTTAAAAAAGTGCACAAAAAAGGCCATCACCGCTAACCCCATGTGCTGTAACTGTTATATCTAGTACATAGTAATTATTCTGTTTATATATCCACTTAGTTCATAAGCTGAAATGGTTATCGTCGTTTAATGAGCGTGACTTTTTGTTTTGTTTGAGTCAACACATTTGGAAAAGTTGTTAATTTCGCTGTTTGACAATTCAGATTTTTAATCATAACTTTTTTGTAACAAAAAAAAAGTGTATTGAGATTTTATCAAGCTTAATCGATTACGGTTACATTCTTCAAAATCCACCATTTTTTTACGGAACTCCCATGTAGTTCGAGGTACATAGACATACAGAGTGTCGTAGCGTGGGAGGGGGGTGGGGGGGGGGGGGGAGAGGTGCGTTCCACCACGTTTGGCAATGTATGAGGAGCTGCAAAATTCTGCGGCACTATATTCCTATTAAAAGTTTTTTAAAGATAAAGATATTTTTTTGTTGGTTTTTCTGAAATTGAGAAAAATAAACATTTTTCTCTCGATTTATTTCAATTCGCTAAAGCCACTTTTTTAAAAGTTTGAAGTGAAAAAGAAGCAGTTTTTTAAAAAATATATTTTTATATAAAATTTTTAAAACACCTGGAAAGTTATTGATTTGCAAATTTTAAATTTTTATTAACATGCAGATAAAAACTAAATTTTCCAAAAAGTTATCCAGCCGGTTTTAAAATATCAAATTTTGAAATAAACATTTTTTTTTCAAAGGCACAAATTATTTTTTTTTGAAGATTTTGATATGCAATATGTATTACCTATTTGATTTAAATGATAAAAGACATAAGTCACGCAGTTCCAAAAAAAAAAAACACTGCAGGTCGTTAACGAAATATTGAGTTTTCAAAAAACAATTTCTTTTTTTAATTCCAAATATACTTTTTAGAACATTTTGGTACACAATACCTTTTGGGAGCTTCTGTTTAGATAAATTATTAAAATCAGGGAGCGAGTCAAAATTCTGGTTTCAAAATTTTACTTTGCAAAATTCTGTTTTTTGCACGAAAATTCTATTTCTCAAAATGCTGCTTTTTTTCAGTTCTCTTTTAAAATTCTGCTTTTAAAAATTCTGTTTTTCAGAATTCTGTATAGTAAAATTTTAAGCAATAAAATTCAGCTAATTCTGTTTTTTCAAAAACGGTACCAACTAAAAAGTAATTTTTCAACGTTATTTTTAGACAATTCAGGGCAACACTATCTTGCAATCTGGAAGAAATTTTGCTTTTGCTCGTCATTTATTTATGTTATTAGATTGCTGCACATATTTTTCTACCACGAACTAGCTATATTTTCCTTTATTTTGCAAATGATTTTTGAATCAAAAATAATTGTTTTTCATTATTGGACCCATAAATTATTAATTAAGGGTAAGTTAATGACTCAATGGCTTGGGCCAAGGCAAATATTTTTCGTCTAGAATATTATACAAAAATTATGCAGAGAATAGGTTCAAAACTGCCTAGGAAGCTTTGTCTTTTTTCCGAGCGGAACTGTAAACTATGCTTCTAGTTACAATTATTATTTTATTTTAAAGAACATCAAAATTTACTTGCAATGTTCTTCAAATTCACAACAAGTACAATGCAGAACATGTGTGAATATAACAAGTTATATTAAGGGTATTCATGCAACGTCGTAAGTTTACAAATTGTGTAAAATAATAAGTTTACGCAAAAGTTTGCATGAACGACCTTTTTATTAATTTGGTTAAATGCTGTGTAATTGAATCAGCTGTTCGTTAAAATAATTGGGCGCGTTCGGCTGCATATCTTTCGCTTCAACTCTTTGTATACCGGGATCGAGTTGAAATGAGCTTGCTCGGAGAGCGAAGTCGAGTCGAAATTTGTGACGAAAAACTTGGGTCGAGGAGTTGGTTTTACAATATACCACATTATGGTCTATTTATTTGCATGTTTGTGTACAAATATATATTTGTTTTAATAGATACATGTAGTAAGTACTCCTGTTAATTCAATTATATTTGCTTTGCATCAATGCCATTCATTTTGCTGGAATCTCCATACCATTTCAACTTAAGTCAAGTGACAAAAAACCTGGAGCTCCCGATCCTGCTTGCAAACGTAGTAATTTTTAAATAGAGAACCTCTCCCGAACCAACGTGAAGTCGGAAACTCGGAAGGATAAAACAAAATGTAAAGCTAGAACTATTAAGGCTTTCTCAAACCAATGCGAAATATTCGGAACGACAACGAAACTTTTGCCTGTCAGAATTAATTAAATTAATGGTTTGGGTGAGACTTTATAGTTCTACCGTAATAATTTACGAAAAGAAGCTTTCCTAAAGGTTCTCCCAAACGAAATTAAAGCGAATCATTCGCAACGTTACAAAATATCAATACTAAAAAACAACAGCAAACTATCTTCCCTCATGCTTCGCTATAATTTCGCGTTGGTTGGACAGAGCCTTAATCGTTGAGTAAATGTAAACGTTCTAATTATTTTTGTTTGTATAAACATCGTTTTAATTCACAACTTTTATCACCAACTAATTTTTATGAAGAGAGAGCATACTATCTACTGCATCACCAACTACATCATGCCGGATTTACACTAATGGAAAGCTGCCAGTATAATGACAATGAAATGACGTTTGGATAAGTTTAACCAAATATTTGGTAAATTTTCCGCAGCAAAATCCTTGGATAAGACTAACCAAATTGTGTAACCATTTCCCATACAAAATTTGACAGTTCATTAACCAAAAGATAAACTTAACCAAATCGTAAACTTATCTAGTGTCTTACGAAGTTGCATGAATACCCCTACTGTCTTAGACAAAAGAGCAGTCTTAACACCAAAATGTATGATGAGACAAATATGAGAAAATTGTTTTTTACAACATTCTGCCAATAATAAAAAGAAGCGTGCGCTTTTTAACATTTTCCAAACCTTTTTTTTATGATTGGCAGAATTTTGTAAAACAGAATTTTGAAAATCAGAATTTTGAATGCAAAATTTTGAAAGCAGAATTTTGAAAAGCAGAATTTTGAAAGCAGAATTTTGACCCAGCCAGAATTTCGACCCCAAATTTTGATTTATCGTCACCTGATTGCAAGAGCTAGGTAACTCAATTTCATAAATTTTGGAGACAGCACGAAGCACGATGAAAAGTTTAATTTTTATGTTCCTTAAACTTCACAAATATCCTACATTTGTCTATGGTAGAAAAAGATTGGACTTAAAGTCCTTAAAACTGTAAAAAAATAATACTGTTTTTGCCGATAATAAAAATAGAAAATTGAGTTACCTAATTCTTGCAATCAGGGGACGATATGCAATATTGTTAACATTCTAAAAAAGCTAATGTGCAAAAATTTTGATTGAAATCGGTTGAGACTTTAATGAGAAAATAGAAAAAAAAACGTTATATGGCAGTCAATAGTTTTTGGTATTTTTTTACTTGCGATAAGGTGCTATTGGGCAAGTTTTCGATTCGTGAAACAAAAATTTCGTGATAACAATCAAACATGACATTACGATGATAGAGAACACGAAAAAAGTGTGTGTCAAAATTTTGTCTGTTTGTCTGTCTAAACCAATGATGCAATCTTCTTAAAAATTTGAACTCAAAGCTCCAAAAATAACGGTACTTTCCATTTAAAGACAAGCTTATTTATATCAAAAACGGCTCCAACCATTTTGATAAAAAAAAATAAGTATAGTATTGTAGGTATGGACCAAAAACTGTTACTAACGGTTTTTTTGATTTTCGATTTCCTCACTAAGAGCTTAAAATATTAATAATATTGCATTTTAAAATTGTACGTGCGATCCAGTCATGCATTTTATTTTCTGTCAGAAAGTGCACAATACGAACAGAAATACACTGATGTTTTGTATTAAAATCGTTGGAGCAATATTTGTTTTAAAAAATATTTTTCTTGGTGGTTGAATTGCAAGTATACCGTTATTTTCGGAGAGAAAAAATTATTTCAATTTCCCCTCCAAGGAATTCCAAATAGACCTTAAACCCAAAATTTGAAGAAAATCGCTATAACCGTTTAGGCTGTAGGTCAAGGTCAAGGTACAGACAGATAGACAAAAAGACAGATAGAATAATTGTTCCACCCACTTTTTTGGTTGCTCTATCATCTTAATGTCATGTTTGATTGGTATCTCGATTTTTTTTTGCACGAATCCAAAACTTGCTCTGTATTCGCAAGTATAATGGAAAAATTGTGTTTTGGAAATGACCTAAAACATGTCCCTCAAGCGGATTAAATGCTTATTAAATGTCCAACAGTAAAACTTAATGTTCATTATTGGTAAAAATCAGCCCCGGATCTACGATTTTTTCGAACCGGGGCAAAAACTTGATTTTGGCGCCCCTGCCGTTTTTAATAAAAAAGGAAAAAAACTATATAACTGCTTGGTAAGATTTTTAATGGATGTGCAGCCCATACCTATTCAGCAACTTTTTACTGTAGATAAGAAAATTGACAATGCCTAAACAAACACGATCCACAACCAAGAACGATAAAATATGATTCGTTCTCTCGTGAACAATTCAAAAGAATTTCATTTTTTATTCGATCACGAATCTTATTTTTTGGTTCAATAAAATTTGTTTTCATTCGAATCAAATCTGTTAGGATCGGCAAAATATTGTTATTTCCCGAATTTATAATGGGCGAACTATTGCAGATCCATTCACGAACCGTTCAAATAAGAAAGTAAAATGTATATTACGAAAGGACACAATTTCGAAAAGCCAAATTTACGCAGGATAAAGTATCAAAGCACAAAGCTCCGAAAAAAATTTTAAATCCTCGGAACTTCGTTGTTCCTTGAGCGAGCGATTTCAATGAAATTGACAGAGGTGATAGCTGAGACAGAGTTATAGCTAAAAAAAATATTTTCAAAATAGAATGTTTCAAAAATATGTCAATATTTTCAACTTCGTTCTTCCTTGAGCTTGAGAGATTACAATGAAATTTACATAATTAATAACTGATACAGAATTGTAACAGAAAAAAATATTTCCCAACAGGATTTTTCAAAGAATGTCAACATAACTTCGATGTTCCTTGAACGATTTCGATGAAATTGACATACACAATTTCAAACCTAGTACGAGAGCTAAGCAACGAAAAAAATATTTCACAACAGGATTTTTCAAAAAATGTCGACATATAACTTCGAGGTTCCTTGAACGATTCCGATGAAATTGACATACACAATTTCAAACCTTAATAGCACGAGAGCTAAGCAACGTCAAAATACAAGTCATTTTAGATTGGTTGGTTCTTTGATACGCGTGAGTCTCTGGCTGGTCGGAAATTTTGTGTTATCCGTCATTTTGAAAAAGGGTGTTGAAAATGGTAAATCCAATTTTCTCGGAGAACTGAGAGAAAAAATTTTTATTTGATCTTGTAGGTTAAAACATCTTATAAAATTTTTGTTTCCAAATATTTTGGAGATCTTGAAAAATTGTTGTCAAAAACTGTAAAAATGGTGTTTAGCGTTTATCTCACTTTTTGTTCATCTGAACGAAAAATTTTGTACTAAACAGTTTTTTGAAGATCACCTGATTTCCTACATTTGTTTGTATTTAATTTTTTTGTGAACTAAAAAAATATCTAAAATACAGTGAAATAAAGTTTCCAGTATCCAGCAAATAATTCTTAAGGCAAGACTAGGATATGTACGGCGTGGTGCGACAATTGTAGAGGGACAAAGTTCAAGTGCTTTATTATTGAAGAAGGAGGATCTATATCCTACAGTTAAGGGAAGAGGGGAAGTTTTGTAAAAATACACTTATACTTAATGCAAAAAACAATTGTTAAAAAACATCAGAAAAACTTTCAATTATGTATAATAGCTCTTTTTTTTTATTTTCTTATTTGTCAATAGTTTTTTGAAAAATTATTTTAAATGGAGAAATAATGATAGAAAAAACTTCTAAAGGTTGACGGAGAGATATAATTTTATATTCCATTGCCGCATCTCAATTCATTTAATTTCATTAAATTATTTCAGTCTAAAGGATTTGGCGCCCCTGTAAGCTGCCGCCCGGGGCACAGGCCCCGGTTTGCCCCCCCATAGATCCGGGGCTGGTAAAAATCAATGTTCGGCTTACTTGATTCAAAGTTAGCAAAAAAGTTAAAGATTAAGTACGAAAACTGGGTTCGGTCCAATATTTTGGAGCTATTGAAATGCTCTACGAATCAAGAAAAAAAAATAAAAATTTTGTCACAGCTTAGAATTTTGGCGACTGCAATCTTTTCGATTAGTTAAATGCTCGCCTATTTGCAATTTAATGCTCCCTTTTAGAAAATTGTCTAAATTGTTATACGTAACTAGGTGACAATATTACTGCCCAATTTCTTCCAAAATACAATACAGCCCTTATTACCTACTGCGAAATATGTGATATTGAGCAATAATATTGCCTGGTGTAAGGCCCGCATTGCTTGGAGAGTGAGAGGGAGTAAAATTCAGTTTCGTCGATACTGTATTTTTGTTTTTTTTTTTTAATTTAAAAGCACATATTGTGTAGATTATGTAATTCTACACAAAAGATGTAGGTACATTCTTTTCAATTACGGTCAATAGATTTAGAGAAAAACGTGCAAAAAATTCATGGTGTACTGAACTGAGCTTTGTCCCTCTCTTACAGTACCAAATCTAAAGTCTAACTTTGACACGTAAAGATTTGATTGAAAAAGGATGTTAATCTTTTTTGTGTAGAAAGCTACAATGTGTCCCCACATTATAAAAAAATAAATAAAATGATAGTTTGCAAGAAATTAGGAATAATCTAAACCCAGTTAAATTTTTACTCGGCCCAAAATTAAGGGTACTTTTAAGGAAATGTATAAGACGTCAAAACAAAGTTCTCGACCAAAATTCAGGTTTCTCAGAATTCGTCTAATTTTCCCAGCTTATTTGCCGTATTGCATAATACGGTATGGGAAGTGAAGTTTAAAGGGAAGCAGCATCGTCGCCACCATCACGTTTTCTCCACAAAATTTCATAAAAGTGCTTCTTAATAAATTTGATGTAAATTTACCATTCTTTAAGGATATGTAGGTACCAACAGATATAGACCCAAAGTCGATAAATCCCGTAGGACATTCGGCAAAAGAAAAAGCACTTTTTCTTACTTCTCCATCGCTATAATATGCATAGTTAAATGCCTTCGATAAAGGACACCTATTTCTTAAACTAGTTTTTGCGAACTCTGATTTACATGCAGATTCTTCTTTTTGTTCTAAAATCTCCATACTTAACACTGCCTACTTTCATAAATAAACATGATTCTAGAATAATTACAAATTCGACAACACTGCTCCGTGTCACTGTTCATGATTTTCATATTCTTCGTGTGCACACACACATTCTTTCACCACCGACCGACCGTCCCTTCACTCAGCTTAACATACGAACAAAACGGATAACCAGCTAGCAATAAAAAAAAGTATCTTTAACTGGATATCCATCCAACGACAATTTCATAAGTGCATGAGTGAGATAGCGGCAACGAGTCGAGTATACAATAAATCGAAGATATCGAGGGAGACCAAAGAACCAGAGACAGAAAATATATGTAACATAAAGCAAACCCCGACGCCCGACACCCGAGTCAAGCAAGCATTGGCCGTGCGAAGTTTCAAATTGAATGGACGATTCTGATTCAATAAAAATTAATAAATTTTTGCAATTTACTTATGACTTACGGATACGACACCGATACGAAGAAGACGACAAGTTGTTTCGATGCAAAACTGGACATGAAAACTAGAAATTAATTGCAACTTTTGCTGTTCAGCATGATTGAAATCATTTATAACAAGACTTGCGCCTCCTCATTTGTACTGCAACGAAAAACGTGGGAAATAAATAAAATATGGAAAGGAATGTACTTATCCATCGTATCAGATACTTTCTAACCATTTCATCATTTCCAATTAGAAAGATTTGTTTCAATACTCGCTCATCAAACAACAATGCTAAATCTCAATAATCTTAAGGTATTTCCAAGAAATAACCACACCGCTGAATTGCTTGTAAAATTCTACCCTAAAATGTGGTATCATACACCTAAAGTACCTCACTGGCATCAAGATGTTGTGTATAGAAAACAAATCTTCGAGGTTATGGACATCTCAAAAGGCAAGCTACATAGCGCGCGCAGGGCACACCACACACATAAAACGAATCACACAGAACCCCAGAACGAGAAAGAGATAGAGAGAGAGAGAGGCAGTGTGAATGAGTGAGAGAGCGAGCAAGTTTCGTTCGAACAAAGAAAAAAATAAAGTAAAAGATATTCATTTTTGTCCACCCCCTCTGATGCTCTGCTCCTACTTTTAAGTTTTCCCCCCTCCCCCATGGTCTTGGTCTTTTGTTGTTGGCTTGGTGCTGACTGTATACCAACTTCATTTCGGTTCGCGTATCTTTGAGATAAAACTCAAATGAAAAAAAAAAATCAGAAATTACGACAACAATGTTTAACCGAAGAGGCAAAAGATACAACAGTGATGGCAATGTCGAAGACGATATAAATGATGGGAATGCGCGATGGTACGTCTGTCTGCATGCCTTTTGGCCTGGTGAGCTCTGCTTGAGGTGTAACGTTGGGATATGTCGACTTTTAGTCGATTCGGTTACACCACGTTCCACTTTTCGTTCGGTTGACTAAATATATTGATGACGATGCTATGGAGCTGTCATTGCTGCTGCTGGCTGACTATAGAATCGATGATGTTAGTGACGATGAGTATAAACGCCAAATGCGGCCCCTTCATCTATACAGCCTGGAGGTCAGCTCGTCGCATTAACTGCGTCTTGCTATGGCTATCAACCGTTGACGCACAGCAACAGCAAAAAACACTTCTCACTCATCAACCAAATAAATTGCGAGCAAAGAGCGCACAATGTACATACATCGATAGATAATCAGATATAAGCAGCAGCAGCAGCAGCATGATGTATGCAGTTTACCCTGTTTGATGCAATCAGGGTTACCATCAGCTATCCAATCCAAATCCAAAGTTGAGAAATCATCCCAAATCAAACCAATTCAAATGAAATGTATAAGAATGGATAGTTTATTTGTATACTGGCTCTACACGGCTGACTTATTATGCACTCATAGTCTAAAAGCCAACGGCATAAAAAGTCAAGTCATTTGCGTAGAGTCGTAAGTCATATCATTAATAGCCTTTGAGGTGTTGAACCATTAGCCGTTTGTCTGCCTGCTTAAACACGTGTCGAACCTCGAACATCAGGTGTACAATTTAACGTAAATTTTTTACATCGATTTTTTTCAATGCCCATTGGTCAAAGGGAAAAAGTGTGCATACAAGAAATATTAAGCTTGCAATTTTGAACAATAGTTGTCATCTCTCTGTAGTTAATTCCTAAGAATATAGAAAGCGGCAAAATGCCATTAACCAAAATAATATTTGTAGATTAACTGAACGGCAGTTTTACTTGTTGACAGCCGCTGAGCCAAAAATAGGCCTCGTCCAAGAAGATAATTTTTTCCCACAATCCGGATCTCAGACCGCGCCGTTGGCTATTGTCGTCCGTCCAAATCCAACCACAAAATAAGCCAGGTTGAATCTCCGGCGATGCCGAATTTGCAGGTTGCGTATTTACAACTGAGCGGGGATTCCGATTATTTTTTTAATAATTTCCGAACTATTGGCAAGCGTGGAACGATGCTTGATGAAGTGGCAAACCTTACTACAGTGACTGCCATTAATATTCGGTTTTCTATTTAATATTTTATGAAAATTCTTTGGGTGTCCTTAAACGCATATATTTACCAACTTTCTTAGCTGAAATTGTTCACTGTATTTTAGTATACCATTAAATCTACACGTTATGGCCAAGAAAAATTTAGAAACCTTACCAAAAACCGTTATAACACAAAGAAAGTTAAGAAATAAGCAAATAGAAATAGAAATAAACCCTCCATTAATATTCGGTTTTTTTTGTTGAGTTCTGATTTAAGTGGTTAAAAAGTGCATTACTATTTAATTGCGCATCTTCTGCTCACAAGAATATCAGATGAACGCTCTGGCGTGCTTACTGCATTTTTTTTCATGTACTCTGGGTTTATTTTCTGTCATTCCTTGTGCAACTTTACTTAAAATGCATTTTTGGGCGAAGCACGACTCTCCCGCACTTGTTGGCCACGCCATCCCACAGGTTTCTTATGGGATGAAGACAGGACAATCTGAAGAAGTTGCGATTATTTTTGGGCAGTTGTACGAAAGCTATTAGGGGATAGTATAGGCTTACAGTTTGGGATCATTATGTTGATAAAACGTGAAGACCCGCGAAATACCCAATGGACCAGCATTCTGTTTAAGATTTTCACTCAGGGGTCCTCAAACAATATTCTTGGTTCATTATCCCATCAAAAAACACCTGATTGCCAACATCTTTGGTCGATATGCAACCTCACATCATAACGCGACCTCCATCATGCTTAACTGATGGTTTCAAATTTTTGGTTTTTAGCGATTTTTCCTTACGCAATATGATGACCCTGCCATAACGGTTAAAATTAAAAGCAAATTCAATCGATGGCTGGGTAGTGTTATGACGCAAAACAAAACTAAAGAGCTAAAAAATCATAATTTGAAGCTGCCAGTTAGGCATGGAGACGGTTGTATTATGATGTGGGGTTGCATATCGACCAAAGATGTTGGCAATCAGGTGTTTTTTGATGGGATAATGAACCAAGAATATTGTTTGAGGACCCCTGAGTGAAAATCTTAAACAGAATGCTGGTCCATTGGGTATTTCGCGGGTCTTCACGTTTTATCAACATAATGATCCCAAACTGTAAGCCTATACTATCCCCTAATAGCTTTCGTACAACTGCCCAAAAATAATCGCAACTTCTTCAGATTGTCCTGTCTTCATCCCATAAGAAACCTGTGGGATGGCGTGGCCAACAAGTGCGGAAGAGTCGTGCTTCGCCCAAAAATGCATTTTAAGTAAAGTTGCACAAGGAATGACAGAAAATAAACCCAGAGTACATGAAAAAAAATGCAGTAAGCACGCCAGAGCGTTCATCTGATATTCTTGTGAGCAGAAGATGCGCAATTAAATAGTAATGCACTTTTTAACCACTTAAATCAGAACTCAACAAAAAAAACCGAATATTAATGGAGGGTTTATTTCTATTTCTATTTGCTTATTTCTTAACTTTCTTTGTGTTATAACGGTTTTTGGTAAGGTTTCTAAATTTTTCTTGGCCATAACGTGTAGATTTAATGGTATACTAAAATACAGTGAACAATTTCAGCTAAGAAAGTTGGTAAATATATGCGTTTAAGGACACCCAAAGAATTTTCATAAAATATTAAATAGAAAACCGAATATTAATGGCAGTCACTGTAAATATTTATCACCTGGATGTCATTGGTAACTTTGACAGTTTCTTAAGCATACCTATTCAGGAAAATGAGATCTCATAGACTTCGGCAATCTCAGTCTCGTGACTTAGATGCCTTTGTTAACGGCATCTATGATATTAAATGTTGACTGAGTTATTTTTTTGAGTAGTTTAATTGGGTCATTAGGTAAGGAGCGCTTACAAGAAATTAAGAAAAAAGTCAGTTTTTTGTTTTTTTTTGTTTGACTAATCTTTTTTAATAATATGTGAAGCCACTACCTTACAAAAAAAACTTTCAAAAACTCGATCTTTTAGAACTATACAGTGCTTCCAAGTGGTTGTGTGTAATCCCACTCAAGGTCAACTTTATGGCATGATTCAGCTCTTCCTGTCCCTTGTATTGCTTTATTCCTTCGTCATTTTTTTGTGTAAGCCAGCTCCCCTCCATAGATATAATAAAGGCAGAAAGTGAACGTTTTGACTTGTAATGAATAATTTAACGACTTACGTTATATCGATAGGGGCAATGTCTTGTTTAAAAATCTACTTACCTATACCTACATAAATATGTGCCTCAAGTTTTCAGAGCAAGGGCAACAGCATTTAATAATTTGCGTTCTTACCTCCACCTTACATGAAACTAGAGTCTTAACGGGCTGACCTATTGGTTTTGATAAATAGATCCGAATCTAGCCTAAAGTCGACTTTAACAAAAACATTCGTAGAAATAAAACACAAATTTCATCTCTAAATACTTAGAAGCACCTCAAGCTGAATTTAAAATGATCTAACCTAAGCATTTAAAAGTGAAATTTGTGTTTTATTTCTACGGATATTTTTTCTGCCTTCTTCAAATATAGCCATTTATCCGCAAAAAATTAACCCAGTCGTTTTGAGATAAATAAGCTTTTCTTATAACTGTTTTATGATAGGTACTGTTATTTTAGGAGTTTAAGAAAGAAAATGTTCCCTACAGCTAATTGCCATTAAAACTGGAATCCCAAGTTGGAAGATAATAATCTCTTCATCGGCTTAGCTTAAGCCAGATCGAGGTACAGAAAAACTCAATCCTCAATTATACATAAACCAAGTATCAATAGAATGTTACCGTCGAAATTTATACAAAACTCGGGGTTTGTGTCACGTAAATCTTATAGATAATGTTCTATTTAGAATTTCGGATGAACAGAGTTGTTTTTTTTCAAAGATTTTGTGGGCTTATGATTTTTTAGAGCAAGGTCATAATATTTTCTTAAAGGAAAGGAAATATTGACGCTTACCAGTATGTGCAGTTGACATAAAACTGATTTTCACCTTACAGTAAAAAGCGATTAACTCCTTTTTGCATTTCTTCCAATAAAAATATTCAAACCAAATAGTTCGTTATTATTCTCCCTGTTACTAAAATTCAGTGAAATCATGATTTTATAGATTTTAAAATTTTTTAATCATCTATGTATATTGATCATAACGAATGTGGATTTAGCCCCATTTCATTCCAATCATCTATTCTAAGCCGATGAAGTAAGCAAGCTTCTTCATTTATTCCTGTATGCTAAGGTTCGATGCAGAATGTTCTATAACAACTCATAATTATGTTTTATGAAATTTAGCAATTTTGTAAAACAGAATTATGGAAAATAGAATTTTGAAAGTTGAATTTTGAAAAACAGAATTTTGAAATCAAAATTTTTCTTCACCTAGAATTTTGACCCCAACCCAACTTTTTCGACTCAAATATTTTTCATATGTAAAATAATATTATCTAGTTTCAATTATCTATTTTCAGGTATATTTTCCGAAGATCTGAGGCAAATAAAAAAAATAATTTCTCTTCGATTTTTCTCAAAAAAACTCAAACAGAAAATAGAGCATTAAATTGAAACATAGATACATACATAGAAACATAGATGAGTATTTAACTTATCAAAAACATTTGAGCCGAAAAAGTTTGAAGTTTTTGACAAAAATGGATTTAAAGTTAGCACCACAGGGTAATGTATGGGGAAGTGGGACTTTTTTTTTTGTTTTGCCTCAGATCTTCGAAAATAGTTTTTAAAGTAGAGCATTTGATTAAAACTAAACAAGATCTTGGATTTGTATTAAAAAATCTTTAAGTTTTGTTTTTTTTTTTCAAAATTAAGGCAAACATTTTTCCTTTGTGAAAAACAGTTAATTTTTTTTTGATTCGTAGAGCTTTAAAGTATTTCATCTCCTCTAACGTTGTTGAAATACGGTCTTCAATTTCAAAACTCTAATATTGAATTTTACTTTTGTATATTGTTTTGAAAGCTCATTGTCACTATCGTACCATCATAAAGTGTATGTGTTTTTCAGATTTGTTTCTATCAATTAATATAAAGAAAAGAAACAAAAAAGTGTTCTTTTGTTTTTCAAAACAATATTGCCCACAGTGTATAATTTAAGTGCTAGGGTGCACCTCGGACGTTTTCATGTTTCATCTGTTTCAAAAAACCATATTCTTAAAATCACCAACATTTGCGCTCTACCTTAATACATACATATAAACATGAACATATTTATAATTTACTAGCTGGCCCGCCCCGGCTTCGCACGGGTATACAAATTTTAGTTGCGCACAAAAATTAAATTAACTATCGATATAGTACTACAATAATAGGTAGGTAGGTTGTAGTAGGTATCTATTTTTAATATTAAGTTTGCTTGATTGGTAACAATAATGTCATTTTCTATTGGATTTTGGAATTGTTTATTCCTATCGAATATGAAAAACCTTCTACTCCAAATTTTCCATATTTGATAGGAATGGAACAATTCTAAAATCAAATTAAAATCAAATCAAAAACAAATTAGATATGTACTTTACTTATAATATCCATTCCAAACTTTTGGACAAAATACAAGTTTTTGTTTTTTTTTCATCTTTTCCATAGACATGTTACATGTAAATGTCTGTTCAACTTCTTGAACATTTTTGATACATAAAACTTACCACATGCGAAGCCTGTATTTTGAAGTGCCAGTCCACACACCTACTGATTATTATCTACAATTTAAAAGACGTGTCAAGTTATCATTCGACTTTGTGGTAGTAACATATTATTTTCTCCTTTGAATTCGCCATTTGAAATCGTTGCATCGATAACACTATAACGATAACATTTTTCACAGCCTCACACACATCTTTTTGTATTCCATATATACATTGACCACTCCTTACTGGAAGAAAACTTTATACAGTACAACACGGCTATAAGAATTATGAAAGTCTGAATATCCCAGAAATGTCTTTCCAAAATCCAAATTTTTCTTTTCTTTAAAAAACCGATACATATAATAAAAGAAAGACGCGGTGTAATAGATTGTGTTTTTTATATAAGGCCATGAAAAAATGGGTAAGCGTCCCCGAACATTTACAAATCTAAAAAACAAAAAAATAACTTTTAGCCTGCAAACATTATTAGTATAAGAAAAGACACAAAATCGAATAATTTATTTTGGACATAGCGTATATACATATGTCAGCTGTTATGCAAATTTGTTTGTGTCTAAGGCGCCAGCTATAGCTATCATTTAAACTCATCATTTAATATTTGAATGATTGCGTTTAGAAAGTAAAATCAGTCGTTATTTTGATGCCAAAATAAAGCTTTTGTTTGAATTATTATTTCTGGCAACAAAATAATTTTGGTCATGCCTTTCACATAAAATGACGTTTATTATTTCAAGGATTAACCTACCTTACCAATAATCATTGAAATATTCAAAGTCTTTTAATGTGAAAGAGATTGAGCCTATTTGTTTGGCTAGAAAGAAAAAAATGCAAGTCTTGAGGTTTATTCATCCATCAAAATAATAAATGATTTTGCTTTATAAATGTCTCAAATTGAAGAACAAAACAATTAAAACTTGCATTTTTTGGATGAATGTACCAAGAACGTTATTTATTTTCATATAGTTTCTCCTATGTACGACGCGTCTTCAAGTGTCGTATCCCAATGTGCAATAGTTGGCAATCTTCTCGATATACAATGTTCCCAGTTCCCCAAAGCTGATAATTAACTGTTCTTGATTGTTAGCCTGTGAAGGCCAATACACCAACACCTTTAAAATGTACTTTTAAAATTTTCAAAATTCTTCATTATTTTGGTAGAACCGTGTATTACCAATGAAAGCATGCAATGAAAATAAATTCACATAATATCAAACTTTCAACAACTTTACTCTTTTTGCATCATTGAAATGTTTCCTCTTTTTTTCTCTTCATTTTATGGTATAAAACACACGTTGACTGTCATCCCGTATCCAATCAGCGTCCACATCAGGGTTTCGAAAAGCCACATCTTCCTCTCTCAATTCATCTCGAATTTCCTCCTTCCAATCCCCCATGCTTCCTTCCTAGCCAGCCATATCATTTTCTTTATTTACATGTTTGCAAATGCATTTTTGTTCAATTTAACCGACATACAATACACAGTTAAAACTAAAAAAAATTGGAATCAAAGTCTCATCAGCAATAATTATTATATTTACTGACAGAAAATACAGAGCTTGTTTTTGAAATAAACTTTATTTTTTCACATAAAAACATCAAGTTTTCTTTTTTATGATAAAAGTGCAGCGCCACTTATTGAAAATTTCTCAAATAACTTCTTAAACATTGCCAGTCATTTTTTGAATATAGTCCATCAGTTTTAGCTCAATCTGACGTGTAGTTCTTGAGTCTATAGGTCATACACAGACAAACATTCATTTTTATATATATAGATATCGAATTCAAATGAAATCTAATAATTAAAAACCTGGGTATTGATTTTCTAAGTATTTGCAGCATGTCTAACAGTTTTGAGTAACAAATAGTACGCATACGCCATAGTGTACCATTTTAATAAAAAACGAATATGTTTTTGATTGCAAAAAAAGAACCGTGGTTTAAATGTCAGTTGTAGTTGACAGTATATTATTATAAATAAAAACTATAGTTTAGACTTAAAAACGGTAGATTAAAGTTGCATTAGTTAATTATTTTATCTACCTACTCATAAAGCAGTTTATTTTTCATAGTTATAACAAAATTTGAAATTTTGATGTTCATCGCCATCTACATATTGATGTATGTATGTATTAGAAAACTTGAAAAGTTTTGCTTTATATATTTGTATATTTCTTTATAAAATATAATTGTTTAAGTTTCAGCTGAATCGAATTGTTAGTTTTTAAATTTTTAAATTTTGCTGTCCAGTGTAATGTGTAACACAAAGTATTTTTTAATTTCTGTGCACTTTCTGCAGCACTATATATTAGGAAATATAAAAAGTTTGTATTTACGTGAATTGTAATAAATTCATTTTGTCAGTTTCATCTCAATGAGATTTTGATGTTTATCGCCATCTATCGGTAAACTTTTGATTACTGATGTCCATTCACTTTAAATCAAATTGAACGAACATAATATATGCATTGTGTAATTTTCAACCTCATTTTGATGGTTAGTTTTTTTGCTTTTAGTTTTGAGTGTCGTCTGGCGGAAAACTTTAAAATCTTTGTTTTTATGTACCTACACTTTCAATTTAACAAAACATAGAATGTGTGAAGTGTATTTCCCAAAACAACGACTTTCTAAGAATTTTGTATGCATCGATTGTTGATTGTATAGAAAATGATAAAATTTGCAAATTATGTATTCCAAATGGCTTTGAAAATTGTAGTCAAAATGTCAGTACCATGGCATGTTTGTTTCCATCTGTCCCATTAAATCTACTTTTTTCTAATGCAATACTTGCTTAACAAAATTTTGCAAAGATGGAGTCAAAATATTTATTTCTTAATAAAATTATCATAAATGAATGTTGTGCGATAGTTAAGTTTTATTTTTGAATTCAATAGATTTTCGGCTGAACAACCATTTTGTTTTAGTTTCAAGGCGTTTGCATTTTGGTATTTTAAGAGAGATATTATTTAATCATTGCTAACAATAGTTATTTTATATAAGAAGGCTTTATAATACAAAATTCTATATACTACTGAAATAAATCAGCCAAGTAGAAGACCTAGTATTAAGGATTGGACTTGTTGAATTATTGATTCAAAATTGCTTATAATGGCCTTAAGCCCTACAAATTGGCGTTTCGTCCGGCTTACTCACTTGGACTCATCAGTGACATATTGAGGGCCTTGTCATACGCAATTTATATTAAGTTCAGATTAACTTACATGGATTTTTTAGCAAAAACCACTTTAATCTATATCCAACAAGACTAGAATTCCTAATCATTATCTTATATAGAAACTTTGCCTGGCCCCGAGTAAAAAAAAAAATTCAGCGTAATGATTAGGAATTCTAATCTTGTTGGATATAGTTTACAGTGGAGTAAGCCGGACAAAACGCCAGTTTGTAGGACTAAAGGCCATACAAGCTATTTTGAAACAGTAATTTTATTTTTGTGTACTTGGTTGTACTTTAAGAGTGATATGTTTTTTTCCCAAAAAAAAGTGTTTCACAAATTTATTTGTCAGTACCGTGGAAGTATTTTCTAGGCATTTATAACATGTTTTTCGCTGATTATCAGAATTTTATATTCCTTTTTTTTCTTTTGGCATTAGGAAGTGAAGTTACATAAACAGTCAGTACCGTGGATGTCAGTACCGTGGCAATTAAATCGTTCTTTAATTTAAAATGGTAGTAATACCTCGGACAAACCAAACACAAATTATTTCATGAAATAAAAACTCACAATCAAAAGGTTTGCAATCTTAAAAAAACATACAACAAAAAAAAAAAACCGAAAGAAGATACATAGACATTTCAAGAGGTCAAAACATAACAGTCAATCAAGAAATTCAACAGAAATATTGTCAAAAAGAGAAAGACAAAATTACAAATAAAAAAAATGAAAAGAGTGTCATTATCATTTCATTTAACTACATTTATTTTTGTTCTTTAAGAATCATGTTGTGAGTCCAAACAAAATTTGCATTTTTGTTCACTCGGGCAAGTGCTCATGAAGCTGTGTAGGTACAAAAATGGAGAGTACACGAGCAATTACCGTGCAAAATGCACGGGAACTCTTGGTGAACAGTTGACAGTTCGATTTCCAAAAAAATAAAAATTGTTGTGCTTTTTTCGTTTAAATGACTTAAATGTCGACACTTATTGTTTACAAAATGATTTAAGTCGACTTCTTTTAAACAAAAAAAAAAAAACGATTTGTGTTTAAAATGTTCCACCGTTGTCCTATTTTTTGTTTCGATTTGGCAAAACTAGCATCTAACTCTACTCTACTCTATACTGAATTCGATCATGATAATCAAGTATATAAACAGCACATGCTGGTAACCCTGAATGCAATATCTAAGCTACATGGTGTAATAAAATGTATCTAGAAGTCTATCAAAAATGAGACACATAGACAGATAAACAGAAATCCTTCCTCTGTTTGATTGTAGATTTATGGTACTATGTGTCGCTTGTTTTTCTGATACACAAAATGCAAAATACCTCATTGAATGCAACACACAGTGCAAAGAAAGTATCTAGAAGTGTAGATAAATAGTACACTGAATGCAATGTAATTGTGAGAGCTATAATAAACGAATAGTTCAGCACATTCTATAGATCTCTGGCTCAGCTACTGCAACTGCAACTAGCAACTAAAACGTAAAAAAAACTGCCTGCTTCAAGATCTTCGTATAGAGTGATGGATTTTACATGTTAATAGGGCAATAAACTTGAAATACACTAAGAGCCAAGCAATGAGCACCGAGCAGAGCACACTCTGTCTTGCCTTGCTGTCTTGATCTCCGAGTTTATTGTGAATTGTGAACTTCTTTAGAAGAGAGTTTTGGATTTCATTTTGAGACAAATATTTTAAATCAATTTATAGATACATATATGTACCTACATATGTACATATATATGTTCTTGTGCATATATAGCAGCGCTATACTTAGGCTCGAGTTGTTTTATTTGTATCCTAAGGGCAATTATGAATTCATTTCATGACTTGTGTTTGAGAGCACTTTGTTCACTTGAATGAAGTGTATTTATTTGTACACTCTATATCTACTCTCTGTACCTCTATAAATGTTTGTTTAAGAAAAAAAAAATGATTGTAGATAGAGACACATAATTATTATGAGTATGTGGTTTGAACAGTGCAATGATCTTGTTTGAGTAAAAATAATATAATTTGCTTTGCTGTCAACTTTTTAATTTTTATTAGTGTAATTAAGTACGTGACTTGATATACCTACGAATTCTTATAAATTGGCATGACAAACATTTAGTAAGAATTTAATTTTATTTAATTTTATAGTGATCAGAGTTGGTGAGAAAAGCTTTTATCTAAATATTTTCCTAGAGGGAACTGTTACAAATACAAATAGCAAAACTCGTAAGTGCATATTATCAACAAATTTCTGGATTTGGATTTTATTTTATTTGGTATCAAAATGAGCATTTCTAAGGTTTTGAAAGACGGCGTATGTCGCCTTCCCATAGATAGAAAAGGAAGAGGTTAGCTACGTCAATAATTTCAACATTCCTATGCGATGATTCATAAAATTGACATAAGGCTATTTGTGTTATCAACGATGATATGCAAGTTTGAACGAGTATAGCTTCGAAGATTTCGTTCAAAAAAAGTTTTAAGAACAGACGTTTATCTGAGACTTTTTGTCCCTACTGACTACTGGTAATGCTAATAAGTTACCGAAAAAATTATTTGATGCCATGTATTTAGTAATCTCTACAAATTCAACAATAATATTATCGTAGTAAGACTTGTACTTACAAAAATACTCTACGTACGCTACACATGCATGGTGTGGTGGCCAGCTCTAGGTAGGAAACCAATTATGACAAAGATTCAAAGACTAGCTTGTATTGGCATTACCAGTGCTATTAGAACTACACAAACGGCAGCCTTAAAAACTAGCCCCACTCGATCTGTTTACGAAAAATTTGGTGGCTAAAAGTGCTTAATAGTGTAAAAAGTCACGAAACATCTTGCCTCACTTGAAGTATTGATATCTTCATAGATAACGAGGTGGCAATTATAGGCATTTCCTCAATCACCATAAGGTCCAAAATGGTAGAACGGAATGAGCTAAGAATACTAAATGCATAAAATACCAATTACCCTAAGACGGGTATGAAATATCAGATGAGCTGGCCAAAAATGGGTCATCACCTGATACGAGGCAAACCTAAGCTTCGCTATTGCCACTGAAGCGAGAAAAAAGTAGAATTCACCAGAGCTTCCCTGAAGCTGGAGATGTTAGATGGTCATAGGTCGTCTATCGATACCAGTTGGGTTTCAAAGAATCTCTCCTAACTAACAAAATTGCTTCGCATTTCAGACATTATAGTGTTATTTGTTTCTATAGCACTCTGACGGAAAGTAAATATTTTATTGGATCATTACTGATTCCTTAAATATTTTCTGGTGCATATTATATCAGCTTGATAGAAGCGATATAACAATGTTTCTTTAATCTCTCTATATTGCTCTTATGAAATGACGACGGAGCATTCGCTTCTATAGTCATCCTGTAAAATTATTACACAAACCATTTCTGCTATACTAGTGAAAACACAAACCACCTCTGGTATACTAAAGAGATAGCCACAAACCAGCAGTGCGGAGAAATACGTTTTTTTTTTATCGTAAATGTATTCTTTCATGGCCGAGCGGTTAGCGTGGTGGATTTTCAGTGCGAGAGGACCATGGTTCGAATCGCACAGAAACCTTATAGTTTTATAACTTTAATAATATCTAATATATTCTAAGATTGCATTTCAGATAAAAACTTTCAAATAACATATCAGCAAATGAATAAAATAAAATAAAATAAAAATGTAAATCAATTGTGAAATATTTTTTTTTTATTTTTCCACCTTCTTCTATAAGACCTCTAAATTGAGTTCAGTAATTGTTTTTCGGAGTAACTGAATTTACTCTAAAAAGGGCCAATAGGAGCTTAAAAAGTGCGCCTTTTAAACTCTATGGACTATTATAAATATAGTGCTAATATGATTGCAAGAAATTATTATGAGAAGCTTCTTTGAATGATTATGGGGGCAAAATTGTTAGTTGAGATGGCCGAATATTTTAAGTAAGAAAACAGAATACCTACTCAGGATAAGCAGACTTCAATAATTATCACTCCTAAAGTTGGAGTGCTAACGGGCCACAACTCAATGGGAACCCATATGAGCAGAATGGGCATCAGATCATCGGATTTATTGTAGAGGGTGCCAAGATGAAGAGGTAGAGGAGGGCCTGCTTCAATTCTTTTATGAAAGCCCCATCCAAGCCAGAACCAGAAAAGCAGTCTGGGAGAATAGGTAGGTACTTTTTCGACGAACTGGGTGATATCGCTGTCTTGCCACTAAAGAACATCCTAAAATTCATCTAGAACTCTGGATGGTTCAGAGAGGCCCCCACACCCAAAGCTTCGACACATAGCTTCGTCCCCCCCCACCCCCCTCCCGTTACCCTCCTTTTACACACCTACCCACACCATGGGGAGTGCCGCAATGGATCCAATAGATCCGATTGAGATTATGCGGCTCACCGTATTATCAACCCTTCTAATCTAACCTAAACATGTAATTAAATATAGATCCGAGATTTGAGTGCAAAGTAAAAAGCACTCCGATTTGTCCGCGTTTGACAGAAACATTTTTCAGGAAATTCATGTCCCCTTTTGTGACAAAAGTCTATTGTGAATAGGCAACAGCCGCCAAGGTCTGTGGATGGGTTGCTGCTTTGATTCAGCGTGTTTTTAATTAACTGCATAGCTCATGGCAAATAAATAGGGAAGATAGAAATGGTGGCCACAAAAATATGGCTTGGTGACTGGAAGAATGCAATCTTTTGTGAATACAATCATTAAAAATCATTTATTGAATTCAATCAAAGGATTGAATATTACTGACTTCAACTTTGAGACCGTGATTTTATATTCTGCAATCACCATTTATTTGGCATTGAAATGAATGCAATAATTTTGTCCCCCATTCATTTTATAGCAATTAACTGAATGCAATCATTTGGAAATTCATGCATTCATTGCATTCATTTGCATTCATTTTTATTCTTTTGCATTCAAAAGAATTGAAAACAAAATGCAAAGAATACAAATGAGTGCAAATAAATGCAAAGAGAGTAAATTCATGCAAAGAATGCAAATAATGCATGTATTCCAAAAAGATTGCATTCGATTAATTGCAATCTTTTCAAGTCAAAAAAAAAAAATGGTGAACGCAGAATTTGAACTCGCAGTCTAAGAATGAAGTCGATGAATGCAATATTTTGAATTTACTAAACTTTAATAATTTAATTTAAAGAGCATTTGAATAATCTTAAACGTTTCCATTTGTTCAGTTTTTACTTTGTCAAGAGAAGTAGTTTCTTAACAATCATCCCGGAGTGGGTCTAAATGGGGATTCATTTAATTGGTCGGCTTTCAATGTCTGATCAAACCCTTCTTTACTGTGTCAAACTAAGCAGTTTGTTGACTGGTACTGGAACGAAAAAAGTCAGATAGTCTAGCTACTATAAACTATTATATGAACTGTTAGCTCTTTAAATAACCTTAAAAGCAGCTAGCAGTCTCAAGAAATCAATGAAAAACCCGATAACAAACGAAGCCTTCCTTATGGCTATTTCGTCGTAAAAATATGAAACCTTTGACTTTTGATTCATTATAGTTTAAGAAAAATATCTGCTCCAATAATTATGCACCTCAGCTTGCTTCCAGCGGAAAAAGATGACGAAGCCAAAAGCATTTTCTAAACGATTTCTTGGACAAGCAGTGTCTGAGCTACGACATTCAAATAGCATTATGTGATTTTTGTGCCAGACTAGGGAAAGAAGACATCTTAGGAGGCACAGTTGTAAAATTTAGCCTGCTTGAAACTCTAATAAAGGACCTAGGTTGGTTGACTTTACTGAAGCTTGCCAGAACGATCAAGGGAGAATTTTAGTAGAATTGCAGTCAATGGTGAGGGTATGAAAAGACAAGTTCTGCAAACTCTATAACGACAATGCTATCAGGTAGATTATGAATTCAACATAGACGATAAAGGCCATAATTTCATCTATCCGACTGATAAACCTTCCAGCCTTGCCATCGAGTTATTCGAAGCGGCAGGGGATGTTTTTGTCCGGGAAAAGCATATTGCTGATTATGGAACTTCAACATTGTTTGTACGGTTCTCAAAGTGGGAGAACCTCTGAACTGCACTAGCTACAGAAACATCAATCTTCTGAACATAGTCTACAAGATTTTTTCAGTTGTATTCTGTGATTAGTTGAAGGCTTTCATCAACAACTTGATAGGTCTTTATGAGTGTGGCCTTAAACCAAAAAAGTTTACCATCGACAAATACTTTTAATAAGACAGAACTTTCCAAGTTCTGCCGAGTTGCAAAGAAGTCGATATAGGACACCTTATAATCGATTTCAAGGCTACCTTTGACAGCATCAATAGAAACGAGATAAACAGTTTTGGATGATAAATGAAGAGGAACGTTGCTCCATCAAGATCGACAAAGACTTTACCAAAACATGTGATGTCAAAAACAGTTTGAGATAAGGAGATGATAGCGCATGTAACTGTCCTTGAAAGAATATTTTAATAGAGACCTCAGTTGAGAAGAAGACGAAGGCTTACTGGAATGTTGCATAAGATATTAAACTGAACTAATAGAGTAGAAGATGATCCCCAAGAGAATATGTCCATAAAAATCCCAACTCTTATTCACTTTCATCCACTTACTTACATACTTATCCGGTTCCCAAACTATGAAAGGTTGCAGCCTGAGACACGGCAACCTTCGATCTTCTACGACCCCGAGCACGCTGCTTTCAGTCATCTAGACCAAGTTTTCTGGCATCCGCGATGACTTGGTATTTAAACTTGAGGTTCGGTTTTCCTCGTCCTCTCTAACCTGGGAGCTGGAATTGTTGACTGGTTCGTTTGATTCAGCTCATAGACTCCACGGTTGTATCCTCTCCTCCATTCACCATCTTCGGAGATAGGACCAAATATCTGCCGAAAAAGTTTTTTAATCGAAAAAGCTCAGTATCAGCTCCCCCTTTCTGCTTATCGCCCATCAGGTGGCGCCATAAAACAGGGCTGGTAGTGTAAGGGTTTCATAGAGGGTGCACTTCGTCTTTCATGTGACGAGGAGCTTTGAACTCATTTGTTGTGCTTAACCGAAATAGCATAGGTTTGCTAAAGTAATTCTTCGTTGGATCTCCAATGTAAGATGTCGTTCGTAGGATTAATGGTTACTCCGAAGTAGATGAACTCCTTTACTACTTCGAACTTCAAAGTTGTTGCTGTCAAAAGTGATGTTTAATAAAAAACAAACAAAGTGACGTTTTGTCCTAGCCGGTCAAAAGATTTTGCATTGTTTGTTGAGAGCATGTATTGTTCTAATCGTGCGTCGTTTACTTGAAGACCAACAAGTTTCGCCTGTTCTTTAATTGCCGTGAACGACTCTATCTATATAACAGGTTAAATGATTTATCAGTTAAGCGCTAATCGGGTCGCTCGCGCCCACCACTTACACTAACCGAACATCAAAAACACATCGGTTGACGAGGTCAAAGGTCATACTCGAGCTAACTCCTAAAGCAAAACCAATCAAATTTGTTGAGTTAATTCCGGAAATAGCATTTTAAAACTCAGTTATGCAGGTCAGTAGTTACATACCTACATGTGAAAAACTAGATCACAGTTTCAAAGTCGTAGTACCTAATTGTCATTTGGTCAATTGCGAGACTTAAATTGACACCTATCGCGGAAAGTGTTCTCTGTGAAATTGGGCTTTAATAACCTTCCCATTCATCTAAATATTGTTTGATAAAGAATTAATGAATTAAATTATGTTTGTAAACAAAATGTCTTGAAAAGGGTCTCGATTGCGCTGAAAGCCTCTCACCAAACGCAATCAATACTTTATTTATTAGAGTTAGAGCAGTCATGGGTAATTCTCCTTAATGAGTCAAGGTCGTTATAGTTTTTTTTTTCTTCTTTTCGCTCAAGGTTGAACAGAATATTTACAAAATGACACAAAATCAATCAATTGAATATCTGTTTCTCTTCCAGGATGAACTTATCTATTTTATTTTTAAATTAATCTGAAAGGAAAAGGCTGTAACTAAGAATTGCAAATTGATTAAAATACTTAACGAACTAAACATATTTGTTGAACAATAAATTTGATTAAATCGAATTCAACAAGAATATTCCTTATGTAACACCTCTTGATTCTCTCCGTTGGCCTTTCTCCAAAATGCATTGCTCCAGTTCATTTTCTTCTGTTGTTTGGCAAAATTTTAACGCAGGAGCAAGTCCTTCTCTAAAATGTTTTGTGCTCTTCCTCTTTTAGCTGGAACGTTTTTTAGGGAAATAATCGTGTAGCAGTATATGATGTGCTTAGCTTAGCAAAAATGCTTTTCTTCTTTTGACTGATGGATGTATGGATGGACGGACGGACAAACGGAAGAAGAACCATTGGCATGCTCCAACAAATGTTTTTAAAAAATAATTTAAAACAAAACGACAAGAAAACAGTTTTTAAAGCATAAATACCTACAACTTGCACTCCCAACACTTTATGCTCATAGCTGACTGAGGTTGTGTGTCCTATAGCTGACGCTGTAGATGGGGCTTAACTGAGCTCATGCTCAGCTCACCCGGCCTGGCTGCTGTACTGCTGTTGCCCTTTCCTCCTCCTCCTCGTGCTGCTGCTGCTTTGGAAACATAAATTACACATGAAACATAGGTACTTTTATGCATGCATCATCCAGAGACCAGGCCCGCAGCAGCTCTACATGTGAGAGGCGGGTGGACGGACGACAGCAGCCAAATGGTCGGGTGGTGGGCAGAAAGGATTGTATCAGCACCAGCAGCAGTATAGGGTACAAGGTACAGGAAACAGGGACAGAGAGTGCGAAGCACCTCATTCGGTGCATGCATGGTCTATGAAGGGAAACCAATGATGATGATATTCGTTTGTGAAGATGGCAATGGACATGGGGTGGAGGCATAATATATAAAGTACGAGCGTACATCGGATTTAGTTCGGGGTGCTGCTGGGTGCCTCTACTGATATTGCTGCTGCTTGCTGGTGGCGTTTTTGTACCTTTTGTGAGTTTTGTATCTGTGAAGTCGTCGTCGTCGTCATCATCGTCATTTTGTGTGTTGTGTGTACAGAGTAGAGAGTCACCACCATCGAATTGGAATCGGAACAATAACAGAAAAAAAAAAAATTATTATGAAGATAATATAAAAGTGGTTTGCTTTAGGAGTACTGCGCGCGTGAGAAAGAGAGAAATGTACACATTTCCAGCTCGGGACAGGATTGCCATTGCTATGGCTCTGGCTGATGGTGCTGGTGCTGGTGCTGCTATTGCTGGGGTTCTTTGGAACAAAACTGCCGCGGCAATGCGATGATGATAGTGGTGTTCCACACTGCTTCGTGTTGCCTGTATTCGATGTGGCGCGCGGTGCAGAGTATGGTGGGTTGAATTTATGCTGTGACTCTGCTGACTCGCTTTGACTGTTTTTTTTTTTTTTTTGTATTTTACTTAATTTTTTGGTTGTGCTGTGCGGCAACGGCAACAGCAACAGCAACAGCAACGGCAACGATGACTGCCATAGCGCGTTGTGTAGTTTAGTTTAGTTCGATAATTCCACATGAAAGGAAGAAAATTATATCGAAAAGAGTTCTAGATACCTACATCATAATAGTATCTACTTATAGACCTAACCCCAATTGACACCTCCCGCACCCCCCTACACACACCCACCCCCTTGAATATCGTGAGAACAAAGAAAATCCATATTATAATTTACAACAATTATTTTATAGAAAGATAGTGTTTAGGTAGGTATAGGTATGCTCTTTATTATCGATGAGTTATTTCCGGTTTGTGTATTTGATAAAATTCATAAAGTGTATCTTTTTTTAAATACCTGACTGATTGATGTATCTTTTGCACTTTCTAATCGATAATAATTAAACGAAGGAAAAAAATTGTCTCGTAATCGTGTGTGAGTGCAAAACGAATATAAAAAGGAAAAAAAAAATAAAATAATAAAAAAAAAACAACAGAGTCGGAATAAATTAAAGAAAACCAATAAAACGACCTCAAGAGCAAGTGAGAAGGAGCTAGCTATAGACAGGGATCACCACTACAACACGGCGCGGTGTATAGTGTAGTGTTTGCCCCTCTGTGTCACATACACACTTGAACAAGAAATCTTTAGAGTTTTGTACTTCTTCAGATTTAGATTCGAATTCGGATTCGGATTCAGAGACGCGCAATCCAACAAGATACAGTACATTTGTTTGTTGTTTTTTTTTCTTGTCTTGTCTTTTTCTTCTATAAAAAAAATGTACTAATTTTTTTCGATTGTGCCTTTTGTTTGTATCTTTTAGAAATTCAGAGATGAATTATTTTTTCTTAATTTGAGTTACATTTTGCGAGAAGTTTGTTGTTTTTTTTTTGTTCTTTAGTAGAAACCAGCGCCGAAGTAGATACCATCTATACCTAATTCGTCGGGCAATTTATATCGAAACGGCTTTTTTAATTTCAAAGCAAAATACCTACCTAAACGCCCGAAGACTATAAAATTATTATTTTATAAAATACCTAAAAAAAAATTTCTTCTGTGTCTCGTGAATATAGTATCTGTGTATCTTTCAGATGTTTTTTTTTTGTATTCTTCCCTGTAAATTGGCTTGGATTTTTCAAAAAAATGTGAGTGATTCCGATGGATGGATGTGAAATAAATAATGTTTATAAAACAAAAAAGATGTAAAAATTAATCTGTAAAATGTGCGTCGTCGTTGTCGAATCGGTCGTCGTCGTCGGTTGGTAGAGCAAGAGTTGATGATGATGATGATGATTTTGATGATGATGATGGTGGTCAGGTCATACATGTATACAAATATTGTATCTCTCTATTTTGATGATGAGAGAAATATTCAATTGAAATTTTTATGTAATTTTTATTTGTAAAAATGCTTTTTGCGAAATGGCGACAAATTAAAAAGTTTTTATTGAGGTGATTTTTGTGTAAAATTTAATAATAAAAAAAAGAAATAATATTCACCTATTGTGCGTGAGTTTGTTCGTGTGTGCGTATTTGTGTGAGTTTATAGAAATACAAAAGATATTATACATTTTAAGCAAAACAAGCAAAAATGCATAAAGTGGATTAGTACCTACATACATATTATTATACTGGATTTGCAAATCAAGTTTTTTTCTTCTTCTTCTTCTAATTGGATATACCTATCAACCTATTTACATTAAATAATAAAAAATAAGAAATTAACCACAATTTATGATGGGTATGTATATTTTTATAAACCTAATGTAGTTCTTAAAATTTTTTTTTTTTTTGTAATGCGATTAGATAAATATCTACCTACCTATTCCTATTTATTTTAATGAATCATTTAATTTACTCATAAATGTTTTTCTTTTCTTCTTTTTTTTTGTTTCTTTATGTTTCTATACCGAATTGTGGTATATTTAATGTTTATTTAATAAAAAATTAGAGAATTTTTGTTGTAGTTGTTGTTGGTAGGTACCTACAGTGAATTTTATTCGAAAAGAATTTGATTTATGATATCTTTTAAAAGTCTTTTGAGTATTGGAAGGTGAATGAATATGAAATTAAAATTTGTTATACCTACCTAGATACCAAACTTTCATACATATATGTAGGTGGGTACATAATGTATGAAATTAACGGTTTTATGGATTTTATAAAAATTAGAGCGTGACAGAAGAAGTGCAAATTAGTCATTCATCACTTTATTCTTTTTTATTTTTATTTTTTCTAGAAAGGTTATTTACATTTAGTTGGTATTGGGTATAGGTATGTATGAGCATTGGTTATTGGTAGGTTAATAATGTTATCTGGAGTGTGGGATTGTCTGGTGCGATTATTTATAAATTGCTTCAGTTTTTTTTTATATTTTTAATACAGTAGATAGGCAAGAAGGTAATAGATATCAACCTATATGAAGGTAGGTATATTTGTTCTTAATAAACAATGTTTTGTATTTCGCACATGATGTTTGATATTTAAGCGATTCACTTAACGTGTTTTCGGAAATGTGGACATAGCTACTGCGTCACTGCCAAAAACAGTTACTGTGCTATTTCTGTACTTTTTTAGTAAAAATTGTTTTCTTATAACGAATGGAAACTGTAGACCTCAAAGAGTAGGTAGCTATTTGTTAGAATAAGTGGAACATGAATTTTTCAGTTTTGGAGAACTTTTACATTTAAGAACTTTTAGTGGAGCCAAACTTAACAAAACATGGCAGGCACCTAAGATAGATAGGTAGGTCTAGGTACGTGTAAAATTTGGTTTGATTTGTTTTTATAATTAACACGAACTGAAGGGTTTATTTATGTAGGTGATGGCATGTGAGGTCGGCCCCCGCCAGTAGTCGGCCACCACGTCGTAAATTTAAGGTTAATAGGAAACACAGGCATACAATTTATACGAAAATATTTTTTTTCTAAAAGTTTAAATGTTCTTCTAACGGTATATGTACAAAGATTTGAGGCAGTGCAGCTTCTGGTTTCTTTGTTATAAATTCTACTTTGTGTTCAAATTCTTGCAAGAGGTTGATACCTATGCCAATTTTGCTAAGAAAAAAATAGGGAAAGGATTTTACGAAAAGTGTTGCAATTAATAAAGTATTGAGGATAACTACAATTTTTGACAGTTTTTATGTTATTTTTTTGATGTTTTTTGCAATATTCCAATTGCAATATTATTCTATAGTCGGCCACCCCAGCCGACTACTGAAGAATATATTTTTATTTTGTTTTGCTTATCTTCCTATGAAAATCCAAAGCAACTCTTAGGTTTTCATCATTTTTAACAAGATTTTCGAGTGTTTTTTCCTATATTCAGTAGTCGGCCCCTTATTTTAAGAATGGTTAATTAGAAAATTGGCTATGAAAATGTAAGATTTTCTTCTGTGACCGTACCTACCTATTTTTTTTTTATGAATAAGGATTGAATTCAGGCATAGCCACCATTATTAGCAATTTTTAAAAGCAAATGTTTTAATGTCTTACATTTAAAAAATTGACGTTTCCAAGGAAATTTGATCCGTGTTTTTCCATAAATATTCAGAAGTTCTGAAAAAGTAGAACAAGCCAAAATTATAAAATTCCAATCTCAACTTTAAAACACCAAATTCATGCCTAGGCAAATGAGCCCCGACTAGGTTTTGTGTAAGGAATAAGACCAGGCCCAACTAACATACTCTCCAGTACTAGCCTGCCGAAATCTGCAAATCCACTCTCATAAGACTCTTCAAGATCCCATAGCCTTATTTAAGAGTTAATTTATTTTTTTGAAAGTTAAATTACTCTTCTAGTCTAAAGTATAGACTATTGAATATAGAAATAGGAAGGAAGGAAAAATGAGCTGGGTAAGAAATTCTACATTCGTGTAGGTAATACGACTGAAGAAAAAATCTCTGAACTTAATGGTATGCCCAAAGTTATACTCAAAGGTATAAGGCTGAACAGCTGAATGTGGCTACTAGGGCACTGTTTTAGAAAGATAGCCAAGAGACATTTTTCTCGATGGTTGAGCGATACAAATGTTACCAGAATTGATCATTAGTATTTAGGCAGGTACCTACAATATTGCTTTCTAATTCCATTTTACATTATTAAATTGAAATTTGAATTTGTTTTGGCACATAAAATGCTGTAGATTTTTGCGTGATCTACAACATTTCTATTGAACACTTTTCATTTTGGGGTCAACTTTAGTCGGGTCGGCAAACGTAATAATACAATTTCCCCCCACTTTTCATCCCCCAAATCCCCCCTCCAACTCCGCTTCTGGGAAATAGATTTTTTGTACATTCCTTATGACCCCCTTCACCATTTTCAATGGTTAAACTGCTGTTAAGAATTTTTTTTTTATAAATGTGTAAGAAGCCTGCATTAATAATATAAATTTCTCAGAACAAATTCACATTAGTTGAGATATTTACAAAAAACTAACTCTGGGACAAGCGAGCTCCTTCAGACTTCGGGACTTTTGCAGCGTCTTCCAAGCTGAGGTCTTGGCAGTGACCAAAGCATCTGAGCAAACATCAATGATGGCAATACCACGCGCTGATAGCCAAGCAGCAATAAAAGCAATTTCTGCCCCCGAGATACACTCGAAGCTTGTAACCTCCTGTCGCGAAGAGCTTAGGGTTCTTGGCATGCAGCATATATTTATTAAGCTCTGCTGGGTTCCTGGTCATCGTGATGTATTCAGGGAAACGATGATGAACTGGGAGGAACGGGATCGTTGCTTGACTCAAGTCAAGCCGAACGATATATTAAAGTACCAACCTGTAGAATCAAACAGGATATTGGTAACAAAATATTAGAAAAAACCGATTAGAGATGGAGCCCGCTCGAAACTTGTTGCACAACAACTAGAAAGTTATGGCCAAATTTCAATAAGCAGATGACAGACAAAAGTATGCAAATGAACAAGAAACATCTTCGTTCCCTTGTCAGCATAATCACCGGATACAACCTACTGGGATACCACAAAAAGAAAATAGGACTGTACCTATGACCTTTGCAGAATGTGCAGATAATTCGAATGATTTTTTTGTCAAAGGAATTTTAAGCGAGTTGTTGAATAAAAAACCAAATAACTTTCTTTTTCAATATAAAAGCCTCCCCTTACCCCAGGCACCCTAAAAGCTTGGTTTTATAATGGAGAGATTTAACCAAACACAGATCGTATGAAAAATTTTACCCATCGATTAATGAAATTTTAATGAATTTGACAAAATTTGCCCCACCATGAAGTTCTTACACGATTTTCTCTAAATCTATTGATTGTATAAAAAAAGTATGTTAATCTTTTTTGTGTAGAATTTACATACATAATATACAATTTGTACCTTCACATTTTTTCAAAAAGAACTGATAGTTTTGGAGAAATTACGAAAAAACTTTGTTTTATCCGCCCTACAAAATTTTGGCCAGGGCCAAATTTACGGTACTTTTTAGGTAATGCTTAAGACGCCAAAACAAAGTTCTCCACCAAAATTAAACATTGTCAGAATTTTTTCGAAGTGAAAGTCTAATTTTCCTGGGCTATTAGGGGGTGTATGCGGTGGAAATCGTATTTTTTTCAGAGTAGCTTTTACATGCGGATTGAAGCGTAACCTCCCCTCAAAAGTTGACACCCAGATATTTTACGAATTGTTTGGTTTTCAGTTTTTGTCTGTCAGGCAGATTGGGCTCTGGACCTTTGGCACCTCATATGAGGCAAATTTGATTAAAAAATATCCCATCTCTAGGTCAGTCAAGGTCACTTGCGATTTTTGGCACCTCATTTAAGGGAAATTTGCCAAAATTTTATACCATCCGAAAGATTTCTAGATCGTGCTAAAGGTCAACTATTTTCAGTAATATGGTCAGGCAAAGATTTTTTTCTATGAATTTTTGAAGTTGTTTCAAGGGCACAAAAAAACTTTTGGCACCTCATTTGGGTCATTTAAAAAAATAAAGTATGCAATTTGAAAGGCCTCTTCACGGTTGTAAAAGGTCAGCTATTTTCAGTAATTGGTCAGCCATAGATTATTTTTTATGAATATTTAATGAATTAAAAAAGAATTTCAAGGTCAAAACGATTTTTGGCACCTCATTTTAGGGAAATTTGGAAAAAAATGTGTACCATCTGAAAGATCTCTTGATCTATATAAAAGATCAGTTAGTTTCAGTAATTGGTCAGGTATAGTTTTTTTTTGGAACGAACGAACCGTTCATGACCTTGAAAAAAAACTTAGAAAAAATCGTATAAAAGAATCTATAACTGACCAATTACTGAAACTAGCTGACCTTTTATACAGATCTAAGGGCCTTTCAGGTGGTATTAAATTTTGTGTAAATTACCCATAAATGAGGTGCCAAAAATCGCGTGTGACCTTGAAAAATAATATAAAAATTCATTAAAAAAACTATGGGGCGATTCCGCTGGAGACGGTTTTCGGAATAAATTTTTAAAATACAATATTTTTTACTTGTTTTGATAACAATGCATAGTAGAAGGACTCTATTTATCAACAAAAAAAAATTATTGTTCACCAAATTTAAAGAAAACATTTTTTTACGCTTCGCAAAACTATCATACGAAAGATCGGTGCAAACTGCAATTATCATGACTGTTAAAAAAAGCGCGAAATAGATATTACCGATAGTTTGAGGTAATGATTCACTTGTAAGATTTGTGTTCACAAATGTGATTTATTGGTTTGTCCAAAAATATTGAAATATTTGTTATTACTTTTTAAGTATTATTTATCGCAAAAAGACATTGTAAGATTGTTGCACCCGCGATAAAAAAAATATAAAAGTTTATTTTTTTCACAAAAATAAGGTGCTTTCGTTTTGAAACTTTGTGAAAGTAAGAAAAAAACAAAAACAAAATTAAATCAGTCGTATCAGGAGGAAATTGTAAATTGAACTTTGAAAAAACATTGATTCAAATTGGTTGCACCCGCGATCGTGAAATTAGAATCGCGGGTGCAACTTACTGACAACTACCATTATTGAGTGATGTATTATATTTTATTTTAAAAAATGCCTTGAATTATAATTTTTGTTGTTCAAGGTAAATTTTTTTTAACACTTTAATATAATATTTTGTTCTTTTTTATAAAAATATAAGTTTAATGGCTGGGAAACAAGAAATTTCACAACCTGGGACAAAATCTATCAAAAAACATCTAATTGATACTTTTTTCTGAACAGTAAATTGAAGAAGGGAAAGACGTGTTAGTTGATAAATGGGAACGATTGAAAAACATACTGAGTTTTCAATCAAAATTATTTCTTAAATCACAAAACAGAACCAACATAGCTGTGACACTAACCTTATACTACCTCGTTTCAAGAGCACAGATATTTTGAAATCTACCATCATCGAAACAGATAGTTTTATGGAAGATGATGATTTAAAGCCACTTATACGATCAGTGCACAAAGAAATTCTGTTTTCTGATATATCTGTTCCTTCTTCATACGTACATATATCGGGCCAATCCCTCCTCATTAAAAAAAAAACAAAAACTGCGCTATTTCGATGTTTTAAGTGATTGAGAAGATTAATCTCCAACAACCTCTCTTGAACTTCTTATTACCAGCAGAGGCATGCCTTGAAACCTGTTCTACATATTTTCACTGCAATAGTCTTGCCAAAAGATATTTGCGCGGGTTTATATCTGTGTTCTCTTACAGTACCCTGCAGAAAAATAACACTTTATTGTTACGTAGGGTTGTGTCTAAACGATATGGTTGAAGAGGGAGTTGTAAGATCACAATTTCTGATGCCAATAAATTGAAGACATGATCGCAAAATTGGAAGCACCAGAAAAAAATCATTAATGGAAATAATATATTCCCAGTATTTTCGAAAAATATTGACATATTTGATAAAAACTTGGTAATAATTAATAGAAAAGTGTACTAACTAGCATTATATGTCACTTAATCTCTAATCCAGTTCCGTTATATCATTTGTTTTATATAAATATTCATTAAAGTAAGACGCGTTGCACCCGCGATAATTTGATGTTGCACCCACGATTGCTTTAAGATCGAAAAATTCGTTTATTAATTTTGTTTTCTAACTTTATTTTTATTTTTTTAGTTGTTTGGATATACGTCGTTCAATAAAATGTAAGAAGAATATAATAAATGTTTCTCAATTAACAGACTTTTGGGTTTTTCGTACTATAATCCAGAAGGATGGGCCAAATTCGTGGCACCCGCGATCGCACTTTGAAACCTCTTTTCAGAAAATCTATTTATCTTATTTAAATTATATAAATGAACCCAAAACTAATAGGCCAAAATGATACCCATCAAGTAATAATTTCATTAAAATAAGTTTGCATTTTACTATAAATATACTCAAAGTGAGTCTAAATGTTGCACCCGCAATAATGGAATCGCCCTATGGCTGACCAATTACTAAAACTAGCTGACCTCTTATATAGTTCTCAGGAACTTTCTGATGGTATTAAATTTTTGCAAACTTCCCACAAATGAGGTGCCAAAAATCGCTTTGACCTTGAAATTTTTAAAAATCCATTGAAAAAAAATCTATACCTGACCAATTACCTTGAAACGAACTTCAAAAAATCTATGGCTGACCAATTACTGAAAATAGTTTACCTTTTATCACGATCTAGAAATCTTTCGGATGGTATAAAATTTTGGAAAATTTCCCTTAAATGAGGTGCCAAAAGTCGCGCGTGACCTTGAGTGACCTTGATAAAGTTTAAGTCTTGATTAAAAGTTATCTAGGGCTGACCAATTTCTGAGACCAGTTGACCTTTTCTGACCAATTAGATGGGATATTTTTTTATCAAATTTCCCTCATATGAGGTGCCAAAGGAGCCGGCAGATTAATGAAAATACTTTGGCAGCTTTTAGCTGACGGTGTATTTCGATGTCCCGCTGGTTTTCTGTAGAAATCCAACGCAGATTTGGCTGAGTTGACTTTAATGCCCCATGTTGTGTGGAACTCCCACACCCGTCTCACGCACTGTTCTGCTATTCAAAATAATTCCTTCTGTTCGGTTTATTCTGCTCATCCAATGCGTTGTTTATTATGATGTCTATTGCTTCGATGGTGTCCTTAATTTCATTATTAGAAAGGTTTCTGTTGGCACTATTATCTTCTCGATTTTTTTTTTTTTTTTAATAGTTCGATATCAAGTCGGTTGAAGTTGATGTACTCCTCGTTTTGTGATCCTGTTGTTAAGATTGGCTGGCCAAGTTTTATGTGAAGTTCCACTGGCTCATGGTCCGCATTGCCAGTAGGGTTTGGCATGAGTAGTTGCACAACTCAGGAACGATGTTGATGAAGTTCAATGAAACCAGGAAAGAAGTACAGCTAGAATAGTGTTCTCTGGAATATTGGATTCGGTTGAGAGACCAGATAAAGTTGTGTTCAACCATATTGGGTGTCGGGGACTGAAATCGTCTTCAATCAATCCACAGGTGTGCTGGGCCACTAAATTGCTGAAAATAAAAAGATCGTGGTTAGTATCAGTTTGTCTGGCACTGCATTTGTTGTCAATGCTGAAAATAATTAGCGTTACGTCTTTTTTGACTTCTATGAAAATTGCTGTAGCTTCAAATGATCTAAGACAGGAGATCACGACTTGAGATGCTTTAATTCCAAAACTGATCTGTCACCGATAATTTTTGTTATAAAGGTCTATTTTGGATTCTATCTAGAACAGTGTTAGCTAACTTTTTTGTGCTATTCCCCATCAAAACTTTCCCAAAATTCTTGGAAATGAAAACACTTAATGATTATAAATTAGGAAAAAATCACCAAAATCAGAAAATAGGTAGGTATGTATCTTTGTTTTTGCTTCGATAAGAGTTTTTTTTTCCTTGAAGTTACTTATTAAATGTATTAGTTTTTTTGAAGATATAAACTGAGTAACTCATAAATTCCTTACCATCGACCGACAGATTTTCACTTTTGGTGTTTCGTTTAAGAGAATCAAAAAGTTCAATGAATCATTTTAAACAGTTTCGTGAGCCATCTTACATCTTGTGTGTGTCCCTCGTGGTCTTCCCTTTGTTCTTTACAAAATAGCTTGAATAAACGTTCACAATCCGGCACAAACCAAATTTTGAATAAGCCAAGATTAAGTCCGGACACTTTTCGAAATTAAATGAGTGCGAAAGTGAGATTTTTTTTCTCCTTCGCACTCTTTTATTTATTTTATATCACTCCCCCGTGGGCCGTGGACCCCACGTTGGGAAACAAAACACTGATCTAGAAGGTGTAAAGATGTTTTGTATGTACCAGCCCATCAGATGTGAGAATTGTACTCTAGCGGTTTTTAATCAAAAGCACAGGTTCTGTGGTAAACATTCTTGAATTTCATCTGTAATTTTTCGCTTGTTGTCAGTTCTATAAGTTGTTCTTCTTAAATCTAAATGGAATAATACTGCTGAAAAAAGATTCAGCAATCAGTGTGGTGTACCCAGCTCATGCTTAATTTGTCATGAAATCATTCCCTGAAATTAAATGGAGGTTCTTCAAATATTAAAGGTTCACAAAAGCAAGTCGGTGTTGTTGAAGTAATAGGCAGGTACTGCAAGTTTATTAAGGAATTTAGACAAAATTACCTGACTGCGAAAAGCAGCAATGACCAATTATTCTTTTTGTTTTAATCGTGCTGTGCTTGTTGTTGTTGATGTTGTTTTAAAAGCTCTCCCAAACCAAAGTGAAACATTTCCTGACGACAGTCTTTTGTTGTTATTGAGCATTGTCAGTCAACATTCAAGTGTTATTTATGTTAAAATATTTTGTTTTTTATAATTTTTACGCGGTTTTTCATCAATAATTAAGATAAATGCACTGACTCACGAAACAAAACGTATAACTGGCAATTTTACTTATAACCACGCTCAAACTAACTTTAAGATTATTATTGTATAGTTCAACAAGTTTGTTAATTGCTGTCAATTTGAATCGGGTTACTTTCGAGTCAACAAAATTTGAACAATGCTATTGACCAGTACGTCATCATTTAATTATTATTGTTGATCAACAATGTTGATTCATTCTAACCAACATAATGTGGACGCTATTTCAGACTAAAAATGTATTAACTATAAAATTGAATTAAAATGAAATATTTTTGCATAAGCTTGATATTTCAGATTTAATTAAAACAATAAAAGATCATTGCCATATTACTTACCTATCTCAATTTGTTTTGAAATCTTTCAAAAATTTCTCATAATTAAGGTTTATAAGCGTGTTTAATTACAAACATATATGAATAAAGATACATCAAATATATAAAAAAAAATAGGAGTGTCAGCAGGTGAGTTTTTCTAAAATCATTTTGAAAGCTTTCTGCTGCTAGTAAAAACGAGCAGCCCAACTTCAAAATTAACAGATAACACTCTTTATCATATTTTTTCAGTTATTAGAATACAATTCTTAATAATAATTCATTTTTAAATTTTTCACGAGATAAATGCAAATCAAAAGTGGCACAAACTTCATTGAACGAGGAAATAGCTCTTGATATTGGTTCATTGTGTCCATAATTTGTTCTATGTACTTGTTCAAAAAGGAGATATCTTCCTCTTAACTGTTTTGTTGGTATATAAAAGGAAATAACAGAAAGCAATAACGGACTCTTTATATGGTTGCATATTATATCTCTCACAAACATTACATCATGAGTACTTCTTCTAGATGCTAATGATCTTATACCAAGCAATTGGCACCTAGCTTTATAGTCAGGCCTAAAATTCCAACGCATTTTATAAAAAATAAATTTAGTAAATCGCCTTTGAACTTGTTCAATTCTATCGGAATGGACTCTATAACATGGGTTCCAAATTACATCTGCATACTCAATTGTCGACCTAACCAGTGAGATGTAAAGGTTTAGTAAAACATAAGGATCCATAAAATCTTTACTATTTCTCTTAATGAATCCAACTAAGGTGTTTGACTTAGCAACAATATAGTCGATATGTTTTTTTGGGGAAAACGTGCAATCAAAAATAACACCTAGATCTTTAATGTCATTAACTTTAAGCAGAGGATTAGAATTAATGTTATATGGAAAGTAAAGAGCTAATGCTGATTTAGAAAATGTAATTGTTTTACATTTTCCAATATTTAGTTTTAAACTATTAAGAGAGCACCAATTTGAAATACGGTCCAAATCATATTGAACTCTTACACAATCTTCAATGCATTTGATTTTAAGAAACAATTTTAAATCATCTGCATACAGCAGATAAAAACAATTTTGGATTACGTTCACTATATCATTAATATATAGTAAAAATAGTAATGGACCAAGGTGACTTCCTTGAGGAACTCCAGAAGTACAATTTATACTTCTTGAAACTTTATTGTCAATCAATACTCGTTGAGTTCTATTCTTTAAATACGAAGAAGCATTTAAGCATTTCAGAATGGAAGCCAAAGTATTCAAGTTTTTTTAACAAAATACCGTGATCGACCGAATAAAAAGCTTTACTAAAGTCAGTATACACCGCATTATTTTTAATATTCTTAAGATGCAAGAGTCTTCTATTATACCATAAAGGTTTCGAAGATTTCCTTTTTTGAACGCGAGGAACAAATTGATTTAAACCCGTGAACATTATTTCAATAAAACGTTTATATGCGTGTTCTAAATCAAAGTTATTAAGTTCATTATTCCAATCAATACCAGAAAAGTAACTTCTTTATTCATTAAAGTTTGTTTTTGGAAAATCAAAATTATTTTCAAAAGAATTATCTTGGAATTTATGATAATCGTACATTGCAATTTCAATAAGTAATTCTTTATGGTGAAGAGAATTATTTAGCAAAGAAAAAGGAGCTTCTTTAACATTTATATTAAATTCATCACAGCAAATAAAAGCAAGATCTAACATTTTCATAAAACAATTTGGAACAGTATTAATTTGGCAAAGGCCTAAAGAGTAAATGTAATCTATAAAAGTTATTTCAAAATCTTTGTTCAAATTACAGGCAATGAGAATTTTGTCATTTTCGGACCATGTCCAGATAATATCTGATAAATTAAAAGCACCTAATATACTTAAATTATCAAAAACTGAGCTTTTACAATTTATAAATTCAATATTTTGAATGTGCTTTTCATATATATCCAAACTACTTTTTGGAGGAACATAACTTACTATAAAATATAGATGATGTTTCGGACCCGTTTTAACCCGAACGCAGATTTGTTCAATATCTTTTACAGGTAGAGTTATTTCATCACAGCAAATATTTGTGCGTCAAGTTCTTACTAGCAAGGGCCTCACGAGTATTTGACAAAGCTTTCCTTGTCTAGATTTTCTCTACAAAGCCTTTCCTAGGCTTTATTCCACAAGTTTTTACCAGCGAGGGCCTCACGAGTATCTAACAAGTTTTCCTTGTCCAGATTTCCCCTACCAAAACCTTTCCAGGGCCCTGAATAAACTTGACAAAAACTTGACATTTTAACAGGTGGGAATTTGAACAACCGTTGTTATACACCTTTAGTTTTAAGTTGAATATAATAAAGTCTTTGTCTAAAATTCTGAATGGTACCCAACACAAATTATCTAGAATAGAATCCCAAAAAAGTATACTTATTTTCGATTCATTATAATTATAACAATCTATAACTTACACGAAAAGAACACAATTCAATTTTTCTTATTTTAGCCTTTTTTTTAGGTCAGAAAGGTTTAGAGATAAGATATATAAAATAAAATCGAGTTTTTTTTTTTTCATTCAAAAATAAGCATTACCACGTAGTCAAATTAAGTCTTGTTATAATGATAGATGATGATAGATAAGAGTATATGTTCATAAATACAAATGAATAAATTTGATAAGAACTCATATTAAATTCCTTCAAGTTTTTCTTTTTAATTTTTCGTTATCTAAAAACAACTTGTTCAAGAGTGCCAGTGCCACACCTTTTACTACAATAATTGTTGTTGACAATTTAAATGAGGGGTGTTCTTTTTTTTGTGTATAGCATCTACATATATCTACATATAATATAAAGCAGTTGATTGTACAAAAAAAGAAACAGTCAGAGGTTATTATTGTTTTATGTTTATAAAAGAATAATTATGATAAAAAAATAATTATTTTATATTTAAAGGTGGGTCAATAAGTCCCTGAAAATTGAAAGAAGGAACGCTTTTTTCAAAAAAAAAAATTATTTTCGACATAATCTCCTTTTAGCTGGATACCTACACTTCATCCAACGTTTTTAATTCCCTCCAAAAAAATAGGTTATTTCGAAAGCCTCAAAATATTCACTTGTTTCTTGAATAACCTCAGCATTCAAGCCAATTTTTGTTCCACCGAGCCATTTCTTCAAATCGGGAAATAAGAAATAGTCGGAGGTGGCCAAGTCCGGAGAATACGCTGGATGGGGGAGTAACTCGTACCTTAAATCAATTTGCCTTCGCGACTGCCGACTTGTGGGCAGGAGCGTTGTCTTGATGAAAACGAACTTTTTTCCTTGCCAAATGGGGTCTTTTTCTCCTTAAATCAGCGTCGAATCGATCCAACAGGTCAGCATAATAAGCACCGGTAATCGTCTTTCCTTTCTCAAGGTAATCGATATGGATGACAACTTGCTCATCCCAAAAAACTGACACCATCACCTTGTTTGCCGATAATCCTGCGTTGGCTTTCTTTGGCTTGGATTCACCTGGAGAAGTCCACTGTTTAGACTGTTCTTTGGTCTCTGGTGTTTGGTGATGAATCCATGTTTCATCCACAGTCACAAATCGGCGGCGCAAAAACTCCGGTTGAAGATAGCCAAACACTCCGGTTTCGTTTGTTATCAATTAAACGCGGCATTCATCTTGCGGAAAGCTTTCTCATATCTAAATATTTGTGCAAAATTGTAACTACCGGGCCGTGTGACAAGCCTGTAGACTCCTCGAGTTCCGTCACTTTCACTCGCCGATCGTCCAATATTAGACCGTGGATTTTATCGACCATTTCCGGTGTGGCAACTTCAATCGGGTGACCATAGCGCTCTGCGTCGTTTGTGCTGAAGCGTCCGCGGAGAAATTGGGTAAACCAATTGTGGATAGTTCCAATAGATGGAGAATAATATTCAAAAATTCAAAATTCAAAAAATTATGTTTTATCAGCACGTGAAACTCAGATTTTTCCATTTTTTTTTTAACTTTGCGACTGCTTCTGACTAAAACCACTACAACAACAAAACTATTTGACAGATCTGAATACAAATTTCAGGGCATTCATTTGAAATATCCTTTATGACAATTTGATTTGAGATTGCAAGGTGATAAGTGAAAATTTTCAGGGACTTATTGACCCGCCCTCGTATTAAAGAATATTAAGGAAGGCCCTCGTTCTATAATAATGAAAAATAACAAAATTTCTTTGCAAATTTTAATTTAGAATAGTTAATCTGTAATAAGTGTTCCATCCAACTCTCAATTGTGTCAATTGCCCTTAGGACGATAATTTTCCAAGCGATAGTAACGATTAACAAACGACATCACCGTCAATTTTCTCAAAGTAAATCTACAAACTATGCAAATCGTCAGCTTATTCGATGTCGCTATGCAAATGCTACCAAATTAAAGGCGAAGTTATTCAGGTTTATCCACACTCAAATGCAAATATGATAACCGATTTTCAATTATATTCTTATTTGTTTTTATGCTGTCAAAAGCACCTGTTCACGTTGTAATCTTTTCACATGACTTTTGATGTTAAAGTTTTCGATTCTGTCAAAGTGACTGTTGATGTTGCTTTGTCAATCTGTTTCTCGCATAAGTTTGACAGCACCTTCTAAAATGCAAACGGTGTTTCAATTTGTCTTATGAAGTGCGAGTGAGACAGAAGAAATGAATCGAGTCTCGAATGAATCGTTCAGCACCATATAAGGTTAGTTCGATTTGTAAAACTATTTGTCCTAGGAAAATTTAACATCAAGATCAATTTCTAATCTTCAAGGTTTACGAAATAAATTCGCCTTCATCAGTGTGTGCTACACGTTTTTATCGGGCATTCAGCAGTGGAACATTTGTGTGAAATATTTTTGTCAAATTGTCTCACACATCGTGCATCGAACAATTTGAGGCTGACATTCCCAACTTACTCAACAGATTGCGACAAATGAGCAGACACAGTGTACAAACTTGAGTCACAAGCGCAGAAACTGTAGCATTGGCGAGTGTTTCGTCCCAATTATTATCGTTGGCAAGCAAATTCTTCCAAATTTTACCAAATATTCACTCTCTCCTGGAAAAGATCAATAAATAAGTCGAGACTCACCATCACCATCTATTCATCGACTTCAAAGCCACATAATTTTTGTATTTAGCGTCAGGAACTAGGGTTACCAGATTCAAAATGACGAAAAGGGAGACATCAGGAGTTTTCTAGGGGGGACAAGTGTTCACAAAATTGGGACAAAATATGTTTTTGAAAAATATAACACCAGAGTAAAAAAAGAGAAGTTAGAAAGTTTCATTTGATTTTTTACTATAAAAACAATCAAAAAAGCCAGTTTGATTGGCACACAGATGAAGGAAAACTTTTGCGTCTGAAGTGAGATGTAGTTCATTAAGTGGATGCGTTCAGCTTTGAAAGGATTTTTTACTTCAAATTAGTGTATTCAAAGAAAATCTTTTTAAAATAATTAATGAAAATATTTTTACAGGGGGGTCATTCCGTATTTCGATTATCGCCAGACGATATCGTTTAGACGATAGTCTTGCTCTACGTAACATTGAAAATGACTATCGTCTTGACGATCTCGTTTTTGGCGATGAATTATTTGCTTTACGTAAGTCAATAATCGTCAAAACGCTATCGTCAAAACGATAGAGCTCAGACGATAGCTAAAAAGGTATCGTCTTGTAATTATTTGAGTGTTTTAAGAGCGATTAATGGTTTTCCGTTGATTTTTAACCATTGTTTTTTGAATAATACGAAAATTAAATAATTATTGAAAAAGTATGGCATTAATATCGAGTTTTCAGAAAAAAATCTTACCAACAAATCATACCCTGTAATCAAATTTAGGTATTAAAGTATCTATCTGCCCAGTGGTCGAAATTCGACCATTTATACCAATATAATAGTTCATCAATACAGGCACCTATGTCAACAGGGCTCTCATCGTGTAAGACGATGATCTTCATGTCCATATAATTAATGTTAATCGTGATAGCCATTATGCTAAGGGGTTCCTACTCTATGTGGTTTTGAGAAAAAAAGCAATAAGCTAAGGAACGAAACTGATGCAAATACTTTATTCAATATTAAATAATTTTGATGGTCGGACATCATACATACATCTTTGGACTCTTTTGCACCTTTCAAATATCCAAAGAAGTGGAAATCGTAGAGGTTGAGAGGAGGGGAGAGGCCACTGTTAGAAACCAGCACCATGATTAAAGGCATTTTCTTGCCACAAAATCATACCTCAAGTATATTCGATCGGATATTTTTGGTATCTTCATATTTGTTGTAGTACCTCGTGCCATAATGATTAGTGCGTTGGACGTTGCGGAAGGTCTGGTTTCGACTCCCAGCCACTGCAACCTATAAACAGAAATGTTTTTTCCCGAGGAACTGACAAATCATCCAAGAGTACTTGTCATGAATAAGTACTTCTCATCTAGCCGTTCGGACTCGGCAAAAAATTGTAGTTCGCCTCCATTCCAGCCAACAACACACATATAGAAATGGTTGTTAGTTGTAGGCCACTATTATTTTTCTTTCATATTATTTGTATCTAGCACTAGGCCGCTTGTAGGCTAAAATCGTATTTTAAGTGGACACTCTGATTGACCAGCTGCTTTAAGGACTTATTGCTAGTTGCGTATACCGAAAAGAATCAATTTATCCACAAATACAACTTTTAACGGATGACATTGCAATTTGATTTTTAAAATAACGACAACAATTTTTAGTTTTGACAGAAAAATTTAATTTTCAAATTTATTTCGTTCATTCAAATAAAAAACGATAGTGGAGACGATAGTGATTGAGTTACGTGAAGCAAATTATAGACGATATCGTTAAAGGTAATCGTTTTGACGATTATCGTTTTAAAAATTACGGAATGACCCCCCAGTTTATAATTGAATGTTTTCTCCTTTTGAGTTTTTACTTAATAAGGGGGCAGAGCTCTGTATTGGGATTGCTGAACTTGGGATCCCGGGGAAACTGATCCATCTGTGTTGCATGACATTGGAAAATACGCGATACAATGTGTGACTAGGGAAAATCTCTTCCGAACTATTCCAAACGTAGGGTTGAAGCAAGAGATGGGCTAACATACGATTTCTTAAATCTCGTTCTGGAACAAATATAAGTGTGAAGGTCAGGCGTTTATAGTGAAGGCACTATTTTCAACAGGTACGGTCACTCCTAACAGGCCGTTATCTTTCAGGGCAATCGAAGAACAGGTGAAACTTATTGATCTAACAGTAAATAAGGACAAGAGCAACTTCTTGCTATAAACAATGATAGATCTGTTAACCGTATAGAAAAAAACGTCACTGTTGATAGCAACAACTTCGAAGTAGTTAAGGAATAAGTCTACCTCGGCCTCGGAGTAAACATTAATCCAACGAACGACATCGTAGGGAGACCCTAGCAAACCGATGCTACTTCGGCATGGCGCAACAAATGTGTGTAAAGACATGACACGTAAGAAAAAGTGCACGCTCTATAAAACTCTTACCTATATGTACCTACTGCCAGTCCTGTTTTATGGTGCCGAGTGTTGGGCGATGAGCAGAAGCCAGAAAGCTGATGGACCCTTTTGATAGACAAATTCTTCGACGGATATTTGGTCATTCTGTGCAAGGAGGGCGAATTGAGGAGAAGATACCACCGCGAGCTGTATTAAGATGTGGACGTAGCCCAGAAAAATCAAAACAGGTTGACTATACCTATGGACATTGGCTAAATGAAGTTAAAGAGTTCCCATCCACTTTTGACAAAGTCCAGTGCTCTAAAATGTAGGTACAGCAGGACTGTGATGATAATGAACTGTAAGTTTTTTTTGTTAGAATTAGAAATAGATACCTAACAGCGATTGACAAGAGTTATTCTTCGTTTTATCTCAGTGCTGCTGGGTTTCACTGCCTGAGCAAATGACAGAGCCTTACAAATATGTATCGAGTTCAGCTAGGTATTTTTTATAACAAAATTATTGAAATCCAACGCACCTCGGTATCAGCCAGTTGAATTCCATTGAAACAAGTGCAAAAATAGCATGAACTTTTAATACCTCATAATATTTTCCTCACAGGACCTAAAGGAAGGTAGTCTACGAAAATATTGAAATACGTTGGAGCAGGTACCTATTTATGTTACTTAACTAGGTACCAATCAAGGTTTCATTGGAATTTGGATATTCCTACTTCTTAATTCTTTTGTTTGTTTTATTTCAATTGTATTTTTAAATTCATAATGTAGCACTGTAGGTACATACTCGTACATATTATTATGACACAACATTTATTGCCAAACATGAACATGAAACACTACCTACCTACCTTTAATGCATTCAGCATATCCATTTTATTTAGTGCGCGCACGGTGCACGCCCGTTGCATTCGCCCCGTCTCGTCCCGCTCACCGAACCCAACCTCACCAAAAACGGTATATACCTACCTACATTTATATATGTAAATATACTCATACACTTTATTCAATTTTCTTCCCTTTTTCATTTTGTATAGGTAGAAAGAGGTACAGGCACCAGCACCAGGCACTGGCACTGTGTTCCTGCTCCTGCATTATTTGGTAATACATCAAGGAATAGTTTTGCTGTTTCCATTTCGTTGCATTGTGGAACGTGTCCAACTATAGCAGATGTATACTCAAAATAAATTTTTGTGTATGTTTTTTTTTTCTCTTCTTCTTCTTCTTCTTCAATGGTTATCCCTTTTGTCTCCCTGTTACCCTATGTCCCTGTTCTGTGTTTTATTATATTTTCTATGGGATTGGGATTACCTACCACCACCTTACAGCCTTACGGACCACGGTTCGGTTTCAGTTCGGTATTCTATATAGCTGGCGATGGCGATGGCAAAATGTTCTCTGTTCCCTTGATGCGGTGTCGTAGTTTTTCTTTTGGTATTTGTGCTTGTATAGGGTTGTTCAAAATGAGCGAGAAAACAGTAGGAATCATATAGAGACACACTGAGCTCCAACAACAAAAGGCCATAGAAAACCAAAGAATGAAAATAAAAAAATAACAAATCCTCATTTCAAATGAATTCGTGTGTCGTGCTCGTGTGTCCCTATTCCTATTCCTGTTCCTGTGTTCCCTTATTATATCACATAACAGCAAAATAATATTCTAGATGTCCTTTCCAGGGCTGTCGTTTACCGAAAAGAGTTAGTAAAGTACTTTTGGGGTTTTGAAATAAATTTTAATTGTTGATCATTTTGTGCGTTCGGGTAGTTTATACCATTCAGAAGGTAACTAAATAAAATATTTTAAATGGTTTCTTCTACTTTTCAAAGCCACAAAAGGTGACCACATGCCTTTTGTGGCTTTTATGAATCCTTTTTGATACTATGGAATAGTTAGGCAGTTATTTTTCTGGGTTGTCTCAGATGCTCAAATAGAGCACCTATTTTGTTGATTCAATTTGTTTTTCTTTTGTTCATAAAACAACAAATTTTAGATGTAGGTAATCTCTTTTAGTACTCATTTCGACAGCCCTGATTCATACTGTGTCATCCCGTCGAGAATTTATTCCTGAATTGGTAATGATGTTGAAGTGTCGCTGTTGAAAAACATTGTTGTTGTATTATGAGAGTTGCGAGTATTGCAGTAAATTTTTTTACAATTTATTTAATTTTTAAAATCGAAACATTTTGCTATGGAAACATCAAAAAATCCGAACAAATGATGTAAATGGTTGGACTTTTTTGATAGACTATAAAGATGGATGGATTAAAAGGGTGTCGTGTAGGTATGTATATATAAATTCATTTACATTCAGTCAATATTTGAGACTTAGATGGATTATAATCAGCGTTACCACCCTGAAAACATGAAGAGTAGATTCTGAAATAAAATTTTGTAGATTGATATTTTTTTGACTGTGGAAGATATTTTGACAATTATTTACCTAGTAGTGTTTCGTTTAAAGCTGACTAAACATTAAGAAACAAACTTTCAAATCAAAAAAAGTTCTTAATGTTTCTTATGATGCGCGAATGCATATGCAATGTAGAAATTAAGGCCATTATTTAGGATGCGTATTCTGACGATGAATCAATCATTTTGACATACACGTCAGAAGTGACAAAACTCCATGAGTACTTATGAAATTGGTAAGAGTGCATTTGACTTGTCCGTCAGAGTTTGTACCTACGAGTTTCTCAGAACAGATTCATTGTTTAAATGAATTTGACTTTGTTCAAGTTCCAACTGCACGCAGTGGAGCTCTGTCCTTTTGAAACCACGTACCGTTGGTGTCCATAGCATCCAACAGAAGTTGGTAATCATTGACCTATAGCGCTCTCCGTTGACGGTGATGGTCTTGAAGAAGCCATTTTATAAAATTGACGGTGATGGTCTGGCCAACAACGTCGCATCGCGGTCGTTCTCCAAATAAGAAATATGGACCCACGACGCACAGTGGTCTCAAAAGCGAATCAAGCGGGTCAAAAGTCCAAAAAATATGCATTTTATATCAGGACAGGTAGTACATAGGTTTATTGTACACATGTCAGAGACAATGAATAGAGTCAAATTAACTGACAGAAGACTTAAGTTTTCAAGCAATAATACCGTTAATTGCAGACACATCATTCAGTCATTGTTCGTTCAATATTTAATGATGGTAGGACTTTGTTTACCTCTTATTTGTATGAAAAGTTATGAACTTTTTTGTTATTATTCCCAAATGTACTATATTTAAGAAGTTTAGTAATTTTGTTTATTTATGATTTATGGTGTTTTAACTAAACGAACCATAGCATTTACTTTAAAAGTAAGAAAAAATTGATAAAGCATTTATTCTGTAGGCTGCAACTTTTTCTGTACAAACCTGTACAAGAAGATTGAACTTAAACTAAGTTCCAGGATTAATAACATATTTTTATATTTCATCTGCCCGTTTTTGCCCGTTTTCGAAAAAGTTAAACATAACATCTTACAGGTTATTTGACGACAGTGGTCCAAATTCTTCGGCTAAAAGTGAAAAATTATCAGTGGAAAATATCTCAGAGGTCAACATAATACTAGCTAATATAGTTTTACTTATGTTCAAACCATAATTTAGTCCAAAAACTGGCATTGAGACATCATTTCATCATTATTTCTATGTCTTTCTTGTCTTTTACAAATATTTAACTGTCCACATAACCATGAAATAACTATTCTCTCTATTTGGCACCTGCTTGGCTATTTACGTGTTTAAATAAGATACGGACATACACACCACTCGTTTACAAAGATTTGGATTTTTGACCCGCTAGATTTGCTTTTGAGCCCACTGTGCGACGCTGCCAGCCCAAAATCCACACCAAACAGTCACTTTTTCATCTAGACATACATATGTTCCTCATTTTTATCATTTACTGGTGTTATTGAACGCTTAATCCGTCCATTGTGATTTGGCAAAACAGGCTGAATAAATGACATATATAGCTTCAATTTGACACATATAGCTTCAACAATAGGGCTGCTATCAACTTTCAAAACTAGGAAGTCCCTATTGGAAGCTCCTTATATTAACTGTATCCACCCAATTCTGATGAGCTATAATTCTGAAAAAAACGTCAGAACGTTGATCGTCAGACTAATGTCGTTTTCGATTGGTCGTTCGGAGTACTCCTTTTCTACTCCATTTTAACTCCTACTACTCTAAAAATCCTTCGATTGGCTATTCCGAGTAATGTTTTCAGTCTTTTTCTGTTCCCGATTTCAAAATGGAGTAGATTTGGAACACACGCATACATATACAGTTTTTCGTTGCACTGCTTGTCAAAAGTGATAAATGCTTGAAGAAGCCATTTTATAAAATGGCGTCATTCAGCAGTGTGTATGTAAATTTAACAACACGATGTTTTCATAATCGATTGAAATCAAAAAGGAGTAGAAAAGTCAGAAGATCCAAGATCCCTTGTTAGTAAAAACTTGTTACGTAGGTCTTGTTATATTTATTTTAAGTACCAGTGGCGACTTTTTCAGTAGATCTTACGTTTTGTTGGTGTATGTGTGTTGGCTGAATGTTCAATAAACTGGTCTATTCGAAGTTGGGACCAAAGTGGAGTATCTGACTGTGCCGGAGGATAATTATGTTATACGTAAAAAAGGAGGAAATTCTGCCACAAAAGAACATCAATATTTTCTCTTATAAAGTCTTATCATTCAAAAGTGTCTTTAGTGTAAAACCAAAAATCAAACCAAAAATAAACGAAAAATTAACCACAGATTAAATATTATGGTCACCATATGAACTGTTAAAGTCTACCCGTTCCTATGAGGAACTTAACGAATCTGTCAACTTCAAAAGTGACAAGTGCGTTAATTATTTTTCTTGGCCGTAAAATCGCCCTATTAACGCAATAAGGACACGTTGTTCGATAACACTGCAGCCAATCTCGTGTGATCGTCAAAGTGAAAAATGTTTACTTTTTGCTCTTGTCAACTCCGCGTCAACGATCATATTATTAGAATGTGTCAATACGCTGATACCTAAGGATACAAACCGCGTCAGCGCAGATAACAAGTCAACGCATTTTGGGACAGTATTGACCGAGTGGCGTCATTCGTGTTATCGTCAATGTTTCATGCGTTGGCACAGTCTTTGTTGACAGTATATTGATGATGTTTTTGGTGACGTCAAGGAGTCATCAAGTAAAAGCTTGAAGAAAGCAAATTATGTGTTGCCCATTCAAATTTAATACCTCCCAAGGAACCTTTATACACGCATTTCCGTTTTGTCCTGTGCTTGCCAACATGACAGATCCAACAAAATGATGATTTTGACGTTTGTGAATAAATGACGGTGTTCACTTTGGACTGAAATACTGGATTTTTTTTTACGCTTCATTATTAAAAGTATTCAAATCTCCCTTAAAGGAGTGAGAGTGAGATGTGACTACTGAAAAGTCAAGAAAAAAATCTAGTTTCGCAGTCCAATGTGGACACCGTCAAAGAGAGATTTGGCTATTTGGTTAATGGGTTCTATTGGGAAGCCCTAGATTTTTCAAAAGGCGAAATTTGGTTAAAAACTTCAGATTAAAAAAAAAATCTACAAAATTAACTGTCCTACTCTCTTTTACAAAATTGTAGTTTTACTGGAGTAAAGTCAACTCGAGTGGCGGCCATAGGAAAAATGTATTCAATAGCCCTGTTTTTTTAGAGCATTTTTATCTTCGCTTAGAAAAAAGTAGCATGTTAATTACAACAACAAACTGTGTTGTTGTATTTAACATGCTCTTGATTCTGTACATAGTCAAATATGAAAGCCTGCAATGATCCAATCAATTGAAAGAAATTTCGTTCTTGTGAATACGTTCACTTATTTGGCATAATAGAAAATAGATGTGTTTGGTAACGTGAAATTTCTTGCAAATTTTCACAGATTTTCATAATTTGCTGTCAAAAACAATAGAATGGTGAAAATTTAAAGTTACCAAATAGGCATAGTGCCAAATACACAGTTTCCGTCTCTCCGTAACAGTATGCGGTGATTCGAAATCAGGCAGTTAGAAGTTAAAGAAATGAGTTGATACTGACTTGAGTACTTGCTAAGCTTCTACATTCACCTAGTAAATATTTGTAGGTACCTGTCGCTGAAATAAATAAATTTTGAGATTATGAACTTCACACGAGATTATCTTCACAGTTCGAGTTTTGAAAAAAAGGAAACTTTCATGGAATAAATTCATCGTGAAAAATGCCAAATTAATCTCCAATAAATGTCCATTAAGAAAAAGAAATGATACCTCATTCGGATTCGTAAACCTATAATACTAATACAGCACAACTGCGATAAAGCCGATAGGGGTTAACAAAAGCCTAAGGTTTACACAAATACAATTAATTTTTTCTGCAAAATAATAAACAAAACAAAATCCACCCTCATATTCAGTCTGTCAACCCCGAATTAGTTAACACTGAATGACTGGCGGTGGCGGCGGCGGCGTGGGTTTCGGTTTGTTTCCATCCATCCAAATCTATCTATATGTGGAATTGTGGATTGCGTATATAACTACACTATACCGACATACATATTTTAAATTATGTACCTCTCAGCTCTCACATATATTGTACATCGATTCGATAACAAAAACCAACATTCACTACGACAATATTGTAATTAAACTACCATATATACAGAAATTGGTATATTTATGTACATTTTAGCGACGTATATTTTCATTTAACGTGGCAAATATAGATTCAAAGAATTTATATCGGAATTATTTTTTTTATTTTTTGTAATCGTTCGTACAATTCATATACCTACAGTACAGCACTTTGCCGCTCGCCGTGTTTGTGAAAATTGTCATCAATATCAAATGAAGGGGGTGCATTTCAAAAATACAACCAATGATGATGGCAGATATATAAATTATATTGATTGGGAATAGAAAATTATTTGAAATAGCAAAAGTTTATTAATATGCAACAGCGTTGCCAATTTACAAAAATATATGTATAAAAGACCCACCGTCCTACCAACGGAATTTATTTTATTAAATAAAACTACGCGTCTAACCGTTTATTTAAATCTACTCCGTTATTCATTGTCTGTTCAGCAAAAATGTTTTACTTTTAAACTAGGCGTGTTTTATTCGGAAAAGTTATAGCTAGCACAGTAAAATTTCCCTTGGTAAACAACAACAAAATCAAAAGTGTCGATAAATAAGTCAGTAAAAAAGTGGATATAAAAGTTGAGATAAAGTTTCGTTAAGCTTGGACTTGGGTTGAATATAAAAGTGTGTATAGAGTTTTATTTGTGCTTGCATTGCTGCGCTAGCTATAAATACCAACAAAACACACCTATTGTAAAAAAAGTTGTCAGACCTTATTTCCGAAATTTCTTGTAGCTAGGTATGTCATTTTTGTTTGGACGTTCGGAATAAATCTTCGTTCACTTCTTTTACTCCAAATCTTCCATATTCGATAGGATTTGAACAGTGCCAATATCCAATCGAAAATGAGATTCAGCCCTATTATGAATTCCATCGTAAACTGAAACTTGTTCGAATCCCAAAAAAAGTATCACAGAATCCATAGTAGTAAAAAATGTCATACAAATTGAAATTACGAACGGATTTGGTGATTACGATGGAATTCAAGGAAATTAACCACAAACAAATAATGCAATGGCGATGATAGGTATGAATTGTTTTTATTGAAAATGAAATGCCTGGCCATTAGTACCTACTAAAGAATTTAATATATGTAGATTTTGGGCATATAAACGTCCAGCAATCCAACGTCGCGTCGGCAAATTATGTAGTTACAATAATTGTTCTGTTTATATTTCAGAGCGGTCACTAGAGCAGACGAATCCGAAATGTTTGTTTCTAGTTCGAATTCCTTACAACCTGAAAATCGATTTTTTTCTAAACAAAATCGATTTTATTCTGCCAAAACAAATCTAGCATTTTCAGCAAGATTTCAGATCGATTTCACACACAGTTGCAAGATTTGACATTTCTCTGGAGTTGAAAGTATTCTGCGGCGGGTTTAACAAATATTCTAAAGTGTTCGTCGTTTATTTCAATAGATTAAAAGCAAATAAATTACTAAAGCAAATTTTATTTCATCATAAAATAGTGAATAGTAAATAAGAAGTTATTAAAATATTAATTAACTTCGATTCAAAGTGCCCAAAGTGGATTTAAAGATATAAAACGCGCCGTCGCCGATGTGTTCCTCGATTGATGTGTCTGGAATGAATTTGGGCTGTTTTTTTTACTTTAATGACCGCACAGTTATTTTTGTTTATTTCTGCAGCTTTTCTCGGAAATAAATATGTTTTTAATCTAACAAATCGATGCAATAAACTGAATGTCCTTTTTAACATTTGTTATTAATTTGTATGCGCATTACTTTGTTTACTTTGTGCCTCAAAGCTAATGTCAAATGGCACACACACAATCCCACGGGAAAAAATTGATTTTTTTTTTGTATTCCTTACAACCAAAGAAAAAATCGATTTGAAATGGTTGTAAGGAATTCAACATTAGTTTTTGACAGCAAACCTGAAGAAATTTTGATGAGCTCCCAAAAAATAAACTGACCAAATGTGTGAACGTTCGTATAGCGGGCCATTCACGTTAAAACAGTCGTTTGGACGGTCCGACAGACTTCAGTCGTATACGACAGGTTCTACCGTGAATGCCCTTGTTGTACATCGAACCTAGCGACTAAGGCGCCAGTTATAGCTATCATTGAAGCTCATCATTGAAAATTTTAATGATTGATTTTGAGTCCTTTTGGAAGTAAAATCATTTATTATTTTGATGGAAAAATAAAGCTAAAGACTTAATTAATATTTCTAGCCAAAAAAATTGTTCAAATAGACCCAACTTTCCACATAAAAAGACTTTTCTTATTTCAATGATTGAACTACCTTACCAATGATCATTGAAAAATTAAAAGTCAATTTTTGTGGAAAGTTGGGCCTGTTTGAAATTTTTTTTTGACTAGAAATATTAATTAAGTCCTAAGCTTTGATCGTTCATCAAAATAATAAATGATTTCGTCTCCAAAACGTCTCAAAATCAATCATTAAAATTTTCAATGATGAGTTTCAATGATAGCTATAACTGGCACCTAATAACAGGTCGGAAGTCGTTGAAAATTTCAACGAACCTTTTCGACGTGACTGAAATGTCGTAAAGTGAATGGCAGTTTTTGAGTCAGTCCGGGCGACCGAACTACTCAGTCTATGAATAATCGTCAAACTACACTGAGTTACAAAAAAAGTGGCGCAGTCATACCTTTGGATGTCTTGTTATCATTTTGATAATATGCCGCTATGTTTTTACAGAGCTCTATTTTTATTCAGTTTTTTCTATTTTAGATGAAAAATTACTTATTTTTATGTTAATAAACAAAACTGTATTAAAAAAACGTGTGTTTCAGATCACACGTGTTTCTTAAATCACTTAAAAATATTGCAAAATTTCAAGGTGCGCCACTTTTTTTGTAACTCAGTATATATGCCATTTTAGCATTGTTTCTAGGAGACAAAATAAATTAAAAAAATAAAGACTAGCAGCTACTGAGAATTTTTCGGCATACCGTCCCTTGAACCGGGTCGCAACGTGTGTGCGTGAATGGCCCGCTTATGGCGTATAAGTCTAGTCACAAGTAATTTTGGCAAAATTTACCGAGCACAAGTCATCTGTCAAATTTGCTGTCACTTTGTGTGAAAATAAATAAGCAAGTTAAGGAAAATGAGATCTCAGAGCCCTCAACAATCTCAGTCTCGTGAACAGGATTCCTCAGAAATGTTGCTGTCAAATAACTGAGGAAAGAAAATATTGGATTCGCTTGCTCAGTTTTTGACACTGAACCCTCTGAGATCTCATTTTCCTGAACCCGCCTAATAGTTCCTTTTTTTAGTGTCACAGTTCTTGTAGAACCAGGGCTAATTGATTTACAAGTTAAGAATCTCAACTATTCTTATGTAGCTACATATGTATGTGTTTCTAGCCAACAAGGGACCTTCAATTTCCTGCTGAGTTTGAACTCTTTCATGACGAGAGATACTTTCAAAAAAAATTTGTTTTTGGGTGGCATAGGCTAGTATTCGATACCCAGAACTTTCGGCTTCTAAGCGCCCCATACATATTTGGGTTATTCGTAAAAGAAGTATGCCTCTAAAAAATTAAAAAAAAAATTCAACAAAATTTTTTGAAATTGGTCATGCTTTCAGATGGTATATTTTGCATGCGAATATAAATATACCTAAATTTTTGTACGAGTATCCCACAAATGAAAAACAAATAGTGTAATCAGGCTCTAACTGTACATGAAACTTTGACGTTATATGCCTGTTCGGTAACGTCAAATTTTCACCAAACTTTGGTTTTTTTCCTCTATCGGCTCTGACAGCAAATTGTCAAAAAAAATTTAAATTTCACGTTATCAAATAGCAAACACACCTAAAATTTTTACCAAGTTTCCCAAACTTGGGATTTTTCTACTACGGTTTCTAACAGCATATTGTGAAAATTGGCAAGGAATTTCACGTTAACAAACACACCTATTATGCCTGTTTGGTTACGTGAAATTTTCACCAAGTTTCTTCTATGGTTTCTGATAGCAAATAGTGAAAACTTGTTACAAATTTCACTTTAACGAACACACCTATTTACTCATGTCAAAAAAGGTGTGTTTTATTAATTTGTTTGCACCACGATATACAGAAACAAAGTATGCTCATTGAAAAAACCAAATTCGCCATCTTGATTCGGAGTGACGCGACGTCACAATAAACTGCGAGTTTGATAATATGCCGCTATGTTTTTACAGAGCTCTATTTTTATTCAGTTTTTTCTATTTTAGATGAAAAATTACTTATTTTTATGTTAATAAACAAAACTGTATTAAAAAAACGTGTGTTTCAGATCACACGTGTTTCTTAAATCACTTAAAAATATTGCAAAATTTCAAGGTGCGCCACTTTTTTTGTAACTCAGTATATATGCCATTTTAGCATTGTTTCTAGGAGACAAAATAAATTAAAAAAATAAAGACTAGCAGCTACTGAGAATTTTTCGGCATACCGTCCCTTGAACCGGGTCGCAACGTGTGTGCGTGAATGGCCCGCTTATGGCGTATAAGTCTAGTCACAAGTAATTTTGGCAAAATTTACCGAGCACAAGTCATCTGTCAAATTTGCTGTCACTTTGTGTGAAAATAAATAAGCAAGTTAAGGAAAATGAGATCTCAGAGCCCTCAACAATCTCAGTCTCGTGAACAGGATTCCTCAGAAATGTTGCTGTCAAATAACTGAGGAAAGAAAATATTGGATTCGCTTGCTCAGTTTTTGACACTGAACCCTCTGAGATCTCATTTTCCTGAACCCGCCTAATAGTTCCTTTTTTTAGTGTCACAGTTCTTGTAGAACCAGGGCTAATTGATTTACAAGTTAAGAATCTCAACTATTCTTATGTAGCTACATATGTATGTGTTTCTAGCCAACAAGGGACCTTCAATTTCCTGCTGAGTTTGAACTCTTTCATGACGAGAGATACTTTCAAAAAAAATTTGTTTTTGGGTGGCATAGGCTAGTATTCGATACCCAGAACTTTCGGCTTCTAAGCGCCCCATACATATTTGGGTTATTCGTAAAAGAAGTATGCCTCTAAAAAATTAAAAAAAAAATTCAACAAAATTTTTTGAAATTGGTCATGCTTTCAGATGGTATATTTTGCATGCGAATATAAATATACCTACATTTTTGTACGAGTATCCCACAAATGAAAAACAAATAGTGTAATCAGGCTCTAACTGTACATGAAACTTTGACGTTATATGCCTGTTCGGTAACGTCAAATTTTCACCAAACTTTGGTTTTTTTCCTCTATCGGCTCTGACAGCAAATTGTCAAAAAAAATTTAAATTTCACGTTATCAAATAGCAAACACACCTAAAATTTTTACCAAGTTTCCCAAACTTGGGATTTTTCTACTACGGTTTCTAACAGCATATTGTGAAAATTGGCAAGGAATTTCACGTTAACAAACACACCTATTATGCCTGTTTGGTTACGTGAAATTTTCACCAAGTTTCTTCTATGGTTTCTGATAGCAAATTGTGAAAACTCATTGAAAAAACCCAATTCGCCATCTTGATTCGGCGTGACGTCACAATCAACTGCGAGTTTGACAAGTGAGGATCAATTTAATTTTTATAATTTGCGTGTTTTAAGTAAAAGTGGTTGCTTCTGCTGTTTTGGGAAGTAATAACTCCCCGAACAGACAAAAATTTGAACTTAAATTAAAATTTCACTATTTCCTAAAGGATCTAAAAGTGTGCAAACTGTGGTTTTGTGCTTGTGGAAATAAAAATAAATTTTCTTTTAAAAATAGTCGTATTTGCTCAGAACATTTTGCTGAGGGTCACTATAGGCTTCGCGATATGCTTTTAAATATCCTTAAATATAAGGACGGTCGGATGCCACACAACAATTGAGACGAGGAGCACTACAACGATAATCAACTTGTAGCACAAAAATGCTTTCTAAAGTGTTTGCATCAAAAGAATATCCGGAAGTTGCTGATTTTGAAGAACATGATGTAGAATTACCTTGTTTCTGTATATCGTGGTTTGCACTACCAGTACCAGTCACTGGGCACGTTCCGCTGGCTATTCTCAGTTATCCGGATAGCTTTGTGTTGTTGTAATCCCTTGTTAAAAAACAGCTGATAACAGCTGACGCAACAACAACTCAAGTTATCTCAAAATTTTTGGGATAGCTAGATAGCATAGCGAATAAACATTGGAACGCGAGGACTGATGGCTTAGTCGTGTTCGACTGCTCGAAATTTAGACCCTGTTCAGATTGGTTGGTTTCACTACAGCATATGACGGCGCAGCAGTTCGGTGGTGAAATCGGTTAGGTAAAAATATAAAAATTTGAGTGAGCAGTCACGTTTCATAACCAAAATGGTTCATTTCATTCCATTTTGTCCCTTTTAGCTGGTGCGTTCAACAGAAAGGTTCTAATTAATTCTATCTAGATATGTGGTTAGGCGAGATCGGAAGCAAAAATGTTTATACGCTGCCCAAAATCAAATGTTCTCATTTGTTAATATACCATTACCATACAGAGGTATATTTGTGTGAAAACTACAAGTGTATACACGACATGACTTTTTACTACGTAGTGAAACCAACCAATCCAACTCAGCGTAAAGTCGTCGTAATTGTAGTAAAGTTGTAAACTACGGAAATTAGTCAAATTTTCCATACAAATTCTGACAGAATTTAAAAGTTTTAAAGTTTTACAACGTTTACGACGACTTTAGGCTGTTGTATGAATACCCTTATTGAAAACAAGGTGTATAGGTACATGGGTATAGTATAAAAAGTATTTAATTTTTTTTTTCAAAATTTAAGTGTGAAAATTATTTTTTCAAAAAATATTTGAAAAATTAATTAAAGCATGGATTGTTTGCTTAAAAAAAGCTATGGCGTGACATGTTAGTGTTGCCGTTGTTTACAAAAAAAAAATCAATTTAGGTAATTTTTAAAGAAAGCTAATAGCACAGATCTGCAGCTGCTTTAAATGCATTTTTTTTAACAAATAATTCAATTAAATTGAAGAAAAAATGTGATAAATTCTAAATCAATCAATTTGAACTATTATCATAGCCATTGTGTTGATCAATAAAAAAAAATACTGGTTGGTAGCCTACAATTTCAATTGTTTCATTTGAAAAACCAACTTTTATCCGGTTATAACATCCAAATACTCCTATACGTGTTGTCCAGTTTGTTAGCTGTGTTTATTAAGGTTTCAAGAATTGGTTTGGAGTTTCTAGCTCATCAATTTTAATGAATTTCTCGTTTTTGTGGATTGCTATTTTAATTTCATATCCTCTTCTGGCTATATCCTTGCACTGTCGTTATTTATTTGTTTTCAATTTTATACGAGAAAAAATAAGATCTTTTTACAGTTATTATAAACTAACTACGCAAAACGTTATTCTTCTAAGTGAAAATCTTTAAATAAAACTAGGTACATATAGCTATACCTACATACCTAGGTCTTTTTCTTCTGCAAAATTTTAGATGCAATATTCAGTGAAGTGTGCTTGTCCAACCGACCTTTCGCAATCATAAATTAAATGAGGCAATCACATGATTTCACACTCTACTTCGCGTAGTCGTCGGTTGGTCGTCGTCGTTTATATTATATTTTCTACAATTGCTGGCTTTTTTTCGTACTTCATTTTGTATACTCGTTTTATATGAAGCTTCTTTTACTCGAGGAGGTAATCGTATAAGGTTGTTAACCCTATCATGGGGCTCATGATTATTATCTGTATGGTCGCGCACTCGTGTTATTAATAATGTAAATAGGTTCTGGTATTATAGGCCTGCTATATGTACATATGTACTATATTATGGGTAGTAAAACAATATGTTTGTATACACCTACACCTACAGTTATGCATATATTTATTTACATTGTTAACAAAACAGAAAAATATATACATACGTACCTACCTCCTTTCGTATTCATTTAAATTATTATAAAATTTGTGGTTTTATCAAAAAGTAAACATTTCGGCGTGTAAGGTACACCACCTTAACCTTAATACTTCATTATGTTACTAGGTGTGCGAATAAGTTTTTTTTAAATAAATATATTCTTGAATCTGAAACAATCTATTTGTAGGTACATATTTACGTTTTCCATTGTTTTTTTCGGAAGGTTTCACTCCTCCTTATTTGTATTCCAATTTGAATTCGAAAAAAAAAAATTATTTCAAAAATGAATACCTAAACCATTGTCAGTTTCATTAAAATAAAGAATAAAGCCTGTCTCAAGTAACTATGCATTGTGTCTACAGCTTTTTTTCGAGTTGTTACATTTGTCAAAAGTTATCACAATCACAATTTCACAAATTGTCACAATTTCCTATTTGATTATTTCAAACAGTTGCAACAATAAAGGACGTCACCTTGACGAGGATGGACGTCAAATGTATGTAGGCACCTTACCTATGTGTACTTTCTTTTGAACAGGTTTAAATATAATTTAAAAGAAGAGAGTATGAGTACAGCAAGTGCCAGGGGATTTCGAATACTTCCTAAAATACTCATTCCAAATTATGTTTTCTTTGAAAAAACAAAAAAATATCTTCTTTGAAATTCAACTTCTAGCTAACGACCTTCAAAACTCCTATGCTCATACACTTTCTCTTTAATATTTCATAGTTTAAAAATTAGTTCGAAACCACAAAAACCCCATCTTCCATACCTTCTTTTTTTGTTCGTGCAATTCAATCAACCAAAGAATATTGTTGCTTTAATTTTTGCTACCATCAATTATTGTCTACCTTCTTCGTGGAAAGGGGCCTCAAGGAAAAGAACTTGCTTCTCGGTTTTTCTACTCTAGCCTTGGTATAATGTAATAAGGAGAAAATATTGTCAAACTACTTTCTCTTATCATTGTTTGCTGAAATATTTAATACAAAGGCTATGCATATTTCTCCCTCTTTTAAGGAAGGTAAGAAATATAATGGGGTTGGGGCACTCTGCGGACATCACATTAAAATTTAACCTTAAAGATCATTCAAAAACTTAAAAAGGCTTAAAGTAATGTTAAGCACATTTTTGTTTTTAATCAAATTTAAAGTTTGTCTTCAATACATTATTTCAAGGCTGTGTCTGTGGTTTTCTAGCTTTTCATTGTTGAAATAGTTGGACAAGCTCTTTAGCCATTTTTGTAATACCAAATTGTTGTTGTATTTAACATGCTGCTTTTTTTAAGCGAAGATAAAAATGCAATAAAAAGCAAGGCTAATGTTTTTGAACTTGTGACTCAAGCAAGGTTCTTTATTAGAACACAATAATAGTGCAGTAAAATTTTTATCTGCATTTTTGAACAGGAGACTTTTACAGTTTGCGTTTAGCTTTTAAAAAGCTAGAGAGCGTGTTTATAAACGTCAATTGTACTTACAAGTTAATTGACTGGCCTAGATCAAACCGTCAGAAAAGACGATTGCATATTTGACGATCGCAGTTTCGTGTCAAAAAATGACGATCATTTGACGATCAAATTGATTTTTTGATTTGGTGTTTTTAAAAACGGCTCTATTATTGGATGAGAAATATTTTAAATACATAATTTATAAACGCTTTTCAACAAGATTTTTTCTTTCTAAGTCCCCTTTCACACGAAAAAACAATTTGCTGGAGATTTGTTTGACGTTTTCTTTTAATCTCCTTAATTCTCTTGTACCTTTCACACGAGGAAACAAATCTCCAGGAAATTTTTGAAATTTCGTTTGAAAATCTATTGGTTGAACACACCTTAACCTAGAAGTGAAAGGAAATGTCGAAAAAATCTCTTCAAATCCTCGATCGAGGAGATTTTGTTCACCCCGCTTTCCTCCTGCCCTTCTCAGCATGGAACTCACCCAGCCATAGCGATGATTTTGTAGATGATAAGGGCAAGGATCTCTGTTCTTCTCACCAACAAAAACTTCTTAATGCCGTATTGAAAATTTACTATCTAAACAGGGTCAAACGAAGTTAGATGCGTTTAAAATAGAATTTTCTGAACCGTTTTCCCAGACCTTGTTTTGATTAGTTGGTTTCACTACACCATGAAGACAGTTCGGTGGTGAAATCGGTGAGGTTAAAAAGGGGGTTAGTCAAGAAGAAAATATAAAAATTTGATTGAGCAGTCATGTTTCATAACCAAAGTAGTCCATTTCATTCCATTCTGTTCATTTTAGCTGGTGCGTTCAACAGAAAGGTGCTAATTAATTCTAATGCACATACGATGCCCAAAATCAAATGTTCCAATTTGCAAATATTCCACTAGCATGCAGAAGTACATTTGTGTGAAAACTACAAGTGTTTACTTTTCACAACGCAGTGAAACCAACCAATATAAACAGGGTCCTACTGTAACTTACTAGGGGGGTTTACATGGACCAACATGCTCGACAACATGGCTCGATGGAAAAAATAACTGTTCGCCCAACCTTGCATTTACATGAATACTGATGTTGTCGTGCATCATTATTTTTCATTTTTCGGAACAAACGCACGCAGTATGGCTTGCAAAATTTTTTATATAAACTTCGCGTTTTATTTCCCAAACCACTGGTAAAGTCTCTTACAATCCGAAAAAACTATTTCCAGAACTCATTATCCATTCCTGCCAACAAACACGCACACAGGAATGGTTGTGAGTTGTAAGTCACTAGGCCCTGGTTCTCCATGAGCTGTTGCGCCACCTAATTTATTTAATTTTTTCATTATTTTTTACTGTTGCCATTCTTTCCCGTCACCGTGGCAAAATAATGCAAACAAAATACCGATGTTGTCGAGCATCTGTTTAAACAAGTTGGCTGGTTGGACGAGCCAGCAAGTTTTCGAAGCATTTTGAGAACCATCGAGCATGTTGGTCCAGCAGTTGTTTTTGCGTTAAAATAATCGAACATGGCTCGACAACCAACCATGTTGTCGAGCATGTTGGTCCATATAAACCCCCTATTGTGAATTGTATTTCTTTTTAATTCACAAGTCGCAAGCTGAGAATAATGAGCGCGTTCGGCTACGTATCTTAAGCGATCCGGATTTGTTTGTGTTGTTTTAGTCTATTTTGAGAAAAACTGCTGATGCAAAAACAACTCAAGACATTAGAAATATTTTTTAGATTTTGGTTAGTCTAGCCTCTAGCGGATAGATTGATAGATTAGACAAGTCATGTTTTTTTCGACCAAAAAGTAAGAAAACAAACTTATTGGGTGTGTTTGGTAACTTGAAACTTCTTGCATATTTTCAAAAATATTCACAATCAGCTATCAAAACCAATAGGAAACTTTTAAGACATAGCCGTGTTTTTTAGTGCATTTTTATCTTGGCTTTAAAGATATTCATGTTAAATACACTACGGAATAATAGGTACAAAATTGTTGTACATAAATATGCACTTTTGTTTGTTTATGTGCTGTGACTGGTATAAAGTTAAACCTATAATACATTACCAGTGCAGCGTAAGAAACAATACCTAGGTACCTCCTGCAACTTACTCACTATTTCCAACGCCATATTGGTGATTTTCACCTGTTAAGCGGCACATCTAGAAGTAGATATGTATATATGTAGAATAGAAGATGAAAACATTACCTGAGTTCATAGGTATATGGTGACTGTTATAAAATACACTCGCCTAACACACAAAGCGGAAATATATGCATAGATACATATTTTCTAACAGCTAAATGTCAAGTTTTAAATATGACATGACTCAGACTCAGACGGAAGTGAATAGGCACATCGCATAGAGTAGGTGTAAGAAAATGGACCTTAATCCAATATTTTGTTAAATCGATTGACATTAGCAACTCTATTTGAATTTAGTGAGTGTATTCTAAATTCAGTCGAAAGGTTTATCTTTTATGTAAATAAGAGCAATTTAAGTCACATTGAAAAAAGAGTCCCTTCGCTGTTGTTTAATAACCAGAGCTATGTTAACCCGATTTCGAAGAGCTCTTGTCAAACTTGGCCAAACTTCCTAATAATTTCTTTGACAAGTGCCTACCTACTATTAGGTTAGGTATCGTATTCAATCACCGTGGACACATATTGCACACATGGAAAACGTTTCTCTTCGTCGTCTTTTTCGTACCTATAGAACATTTACTTTCCCTAAGGGCTTTTCATTTTGTGTCCCCCCCACTGAATAACTGAACTATCCTGCATATGTATATGTTTTCCAACGTCTCCCCCATCAAAATCCCCACACCGCAACAATTGAAATACCATCGGATGGTGGCGCGCGGGTGCTTGTTCTCATCATAGGATGTGAATCCGTTTTTGAGTTCTGAGGCTGACTGACTGCTATTGCTCCGCAAAAAGATAGATACACAATTTTGATTCCCTCTCCCAAGGAGATTCTTCTTTCAGAGCTGACTTTTGTGTGTCCTTTACCTTTCCTGCAATCATAAATGACATCCCATTCTTCCCCCAGTGCCAGATGCCAGTAGGTACAGAGTACAGTGTATTCACATCATCGTGCTTCTCTCGACGTTTTTACTGGGTTGTTGGTTTTTTTTTGTAATATTCTTATCCACCATGCAGAAGTAGAAACAGCAAAAGTGTCTGCTGTGTTTCGATTTTCCATTTTTTCATCTCATAGCGTATAGTCAGAAAATATCCCAGCCATATAGGAAAAAACCTACCTAAAACCTAAAGTGGATAGATTCAAAATTCATTTTCATTATTAATGCATAGTTTTGCGTTTTACATTGAAATCACTATTGTGGTTTTTGAAATTAATTTCAGTTGTTTTCCATTCATAAATGTCAAAGTGACGTTTCTAAATAATAAATGGATGTATTCACACAAAAGTATGAATTAAAAACCTAAAATAAAACGTTCAAAGTTTAATCTTTAATGATATTCATCATTTCTCTGTTGTTCCATTGAACTGTGTGTGGTAAGAGGTGACGATGACGAACTCCCCTCGTATAGACAGCAATTAAAATAAATATAATGCGCGATGATAAAACAACAATAAATTGAAGCAAATACCTACCTAAAAAGAAATAAAAGAGAAACAAAAGTAGAGAAACAAAAAAAAAAATAATAAAAAAAAAACAAGAAAAATACTTTGAACAAGATTCCATTTAAAAACCACCACCTTCATGCATTCTCACAAGTCACAACTGAATTCAACAAAAACAACAACAATACCACTTCGAACAACGATTTATAATTTAACCAGTGTGACCACACTCATATGTTCATATGTAATGTATTTATGTAAGAAATATTAGCTGCGTTTTTTTGAATGTCCATATGGAGTTGGGGGGAAAAAAACGACATCGGGACATTTCAACATTTGTTTACCTTTTGCATTGGTCTGCCATTTTGTTTTGAATTATCTTACCTACAAACATATGACATTTCTATATAAATTGTCGACACAATGACAATCGAAGCTTGGCATTACCGTTTTTATCGGGACAAAAGTTAACTCCAGTTAATTATCTGGACTTAGCTAACTCTATATGGACACAGTTGTTGTTGTATTTAACATGTTAATTGTTTTGCTTTGTTGTTTTTTCATACAATTTTATTTGAACATGCAAAATGTAACATAAGGCCGTGGCCAGGTAGTGAGCGGCAAGCGGCAGAGCGCAAGTTCTAGTTCTGAATATTTCGTTGCCAAGAAACGTAATATAAAAAACGTCTGTGAAGTTAGCAGGGCAACTTTCACCCACGCAATTGGGACCTTGACAGGAATTTGCAGTTTTTTTGCATTTTTTTTGCATTTCTATTCCCGATTTTGCAGTTCGCCAAATAACGGTGTAATTTAGTGACCTGCTAACTTCACAGTGAAGTTAGCAGGTCACATGGCGTATCTCAGGAACCAAGCGTGCTAGGAACTTGTAGTAAGGCTCCAAATTTGCAGTTTTTTTGCATTTCAAGAATAGGCTAGGTCAGAATTTTGAAGTCCTTTTTTTGAAAAAAATTTCATACTGACCTGCTAACTTCACAGTGAAGTTAGCAGGTCACATGCTGTATCTCAGGAACCAAGCGTGCTAGAAACTTGTAGTAAGGCTCCAAATTTGCAGTTTTTTTGCATTTCAAGAATAGGCTAGGTCAGAATTTTGAAGTCCTTTTTTTAAAAAAAAATTCATACTGACCTGCTAACTTCACAGTGAAGTAAGCAGGTCACATGCTGTATCTCAGGAACCAAGCATGCTAGGAACTTGCAATAAGGCTCCAAATTTGCAGTTTTTTTGCATTTCAAGAATAGGCTGGGTCAGAATTTTGAAGTCCTTTTTTAAAAAAAAATTTCATACTGACCTGCTAACTTCACAGTGAAGTTAGCAGGTCACATGCTATATCTCAGGAACCAAGCATGCTAGGAACTTGCAATAAGGCTCCAAATTTGCAGTTTTTTTGCATTTCAAGAATAGGCTGGGTCAGAATTTTGAAGTCCTTTTTTTAAAAAAAATTTCATACTGACCTGCTAACTTCACAGTGAAGTTAGCAGGTCACATGCTGTATCTCAGGAACCAAGCATGCTAGGAACTTGCAATAAGGCTCCAAATTTGCAGTTTTTTTACATTTCAACGATAGGCTATGTTCAAAATTTGAAGTCCTCAATATAAAAATTTCCCAAGTTTGACTTCAATATGAAGCAAGTAGGTCACATCGTGTATATTTTGAGCATAGGCTATCATTGTAATGCAAAAAAATTGCAAATTTGGAGCCTTACTGCAAGTTCCTAGCATGCTTGGTTCGTGAGATACACGATTTAGCCTACTTGCTTCATATTGAAGTCAAACTTGGGAAATTTTTAAATTGAGGACTTCAAATTTTGAACATAGCCTATCGTTGAAATGCAAAAAAAACTGCAAATTTGGAGCTTTATTGCAAGTTCCTAGCATGCTTGGTTCCTGAGATACAGCATGTGACCTGCTAACTTCACTGTGAAGTTAGCAGGTCAGTATGAATTTTTTTTTAAAAAAAGGACTTCAAAATTCTGACCTAGCCTATTCTTGAAATGCAAAAAAAACTGCAAATTTGGAGCCTTACTATAAGTTTCTAGCACGCTTGGTTCCTGAGATACACCTGCTAACTTCACTGTGAAGTTAGCAGGTCAGTATGAAATTTTTTTCAAAAAAAGGACTTCAAAATTCTGACCTAGCCTATTCTTTAAATGCAAAAAAACTGCAAATTTGGAGCCTTACTACAAGTTCCTAGCACGCTTGGTTCCTGAGATACGCCATGTGACCTGCTAACTTCACTGTGAAGTTAGCAGGTCACTAAATTACACCGTTATTTGGCGAACTGCAAAATCGGGAATAGTAATGCAAAAAAAATGCAAAAAAAACTGCAAATTCCTGTCAAGGTCCCAATTGCGTGGGTGAAAGTTGCCCTGCTAACTTCACAGACGTATATAAAAACATAATTAAACAATCATTTGATTTTACTATTTTGTTCTAAAAACTCAAAAAATTGCCGCTCAGGATTGAATAAAAAAATAAAACAGAATCTAAATCAGAGCGCCGCTCTGCCGCTCACTGCGTGGCCGCAACCATACAATTCCATATGTTTTAATTTTTTGTTGCCGCTCAGGATTGTGTAGTTTTGCCGCTTGCCGCTCACTATGTGGCCAAGCTTTTAGAGTCACAACTAATAGACCGAGAGCCTACAGCAGATTTTGGGTGTGAGTGATAGCAAAAAAAGAAGTATAGGCGTCGAAAGCTTCATTAAAAGCTATTCATAAAATCAAATTCTTGCAGTCCACAACTGGGGCCTTTGCGATTTAATAGTGCATCGAAAAAAAAATATGAATGCAACTTCGAGAGTAATCGTGTAAGCCGAAATTGGTTTTCAACACTCCCTAGATAAGCTCCTCTGATCACATATCACGGGACGGAATCTGAGACTATTTGAGTGTACAGTTCGCTCTACCGGACCGTTTAAAAATTCAAAATTCTAAGTGAAAAACGGTTTTTTTAAACAGTCTGGCAGGGCGAATTAAGCACTCAAATGATCTCAGATTCCGTAATATGGGATCCGCGGAGCTTATTTAATTTCGGCTTACACGATTATCCTCGAATTTGCATTCATATTTTTTGTTCGATGCACTGTTTAATGACAAAGGCCCCAGTTTTGGGTTGCAAAACTTTGATTTTTTTAATAGCCTTTAATGAAGCTCTCAACGCCTATACTTCTTTTTTGCTATCACTCACACCCAAAATCTGCTGTGGGCTCTTAGTCTATAACGCACGTGTGATGATATCATTAAATCAATAGATATGAAATTAATTTGATTTTTCTGATTGGCATGATTATTTGAGCCTATGCGGCGTGCTCTTGTATTCTGCTATAAATTTCTATACAAAAGCTTAAGCTGTCAAAAATTCTTTTATGAATTATGATTTTGGTATTCGGCATGCTTCATCTGTTATTAAATCTGCTAAGAAATCTGTTATAAACTGCCAACCTTTGGAACTCATAACAGAATCTTGTATAAATCGCATTTTTGGTATTCAGCATGCCAAAATCTGTTATTAAATCTGTTATTAAATCTGCTATAAATCAGAAAAGAATAAAAGACAATCTTCTGTGACTTTTATCATAAAATATTTCAATGAGAACACAGTTATATCAGGTAAAAATGGATATTTCGTCAACGAAATGTTCTAAATGCCCCCGCCAGATTTTGGGTGAGAGTAATAGCAAAAAAAGAAGTATAGGCGTCGAAAGCTTCATTAAAGGCTATTCAAAAAATTAAAGTCTTGCAGTACACAACTGGGGCCTTTGTGATTATCAGCCGTGTTTCTTAGAACAGACAGCAGAAATTTGGTCAAGTCACTCAAAGATCTTCCTCCGTCACAAATTAAGCGAGCGATCCCAGTTTTTTTTTTCTTCAGTAGTTGGCGGTGCCGTGAGCGTGTCATTAGATCAAGTGTTAAACTATGTGAAAAGCCAAAAACGCCATAATTATAAGCTGTTGGCTTTTTTAACGATGCTAAAGCGACATAAGGTCAAGTTTGAACAGTCTGCCCTTACCCTGAGCCTACACGAGCGAGTAATCGCAAGCGAGTTACAAATACATCGAAACTTTTCCTACTCGCTAGTCAACTGGCTTGCCTTTTTCGAAGCCAGTTGTGAAGCGAGTAGAGCGGCGATTGATTTGACAATTAATGTATGTATCTAACTCACTAGCGAGTACTCGCTCGTGTGACCTACGGGTAAGAAGCACTCTGGAATCCCAATCAATTTAAAAATTAGACCAATTATGGTTTTTATTTTTTGAATTGCTTATTCATAGGTGTACATAACCGCCTCCGTGTAGTACCTCGTGGCATGATGGTTAGTGCGTTGGACTGTCATGGTGTGAGTTCGATTCCCCGCCGGGCCACCTAAAAACAAAAAAATGTTTTATCCGAGGTACTGCCTCTTGCGAGGAACTGACAAATCCTCCAAGAGTATACTTATCATGAATAAAGTGCATCTCATCTAGCCGTTCGGACTCGGCAAAAACTGTAGGTCCTCCTTGAGATATTCGAATCTAAAAATTTTTTAGTTTTTTTTTTAGTTTTTAACTTATAGCTTGAAAACTATTGGTTTTTTCACACGTAACGTGGAAGTAAGTTGAAAGTATATACAATTTCGACCAATTTTTGGTTAAAGGTTTTTTCTGCAACAATCAACTCCTATTTCTCTCTAAGAAATTTTTATTTAAAATTTATGGATTTAGCGTACTTTCAAATAATGTCATTTAAGACGAAGGCTGACAACTAATTAATGATTTTCTCATAAAGGTATTTGGAAGATTCAAAAAGAATTTCGAAGTAAAATGTTTATACTTCAGAATGACTAGTGGATCTCACTTCCAAAAGCAAAGTTGAACAAAACTTTACGAAACGTTCCACTCCGCAATTATAGTTGCGTTGTATGCTTTCCGTGTATTCACTTGTTTTCTTCCGACTACTTAAGCATTATAGTTCTAGCTTAAGTCTGAATAAAATTGACTGATAGTGCACATGTTAGCCCTGCTCCCAAGTGAGTTTCAAACAGTTTCAGGCGCATATAAACTGGGGTGAAAAAAGATATAAAACACCTGAGTGCGAATTCAGGGCGACCCAGTGCGCCCCATTGCTGATATTGAACAAACCGAATAGCTTCGTTCGTTGAAGTTTACCCAGAGTTGACGCAAGCTTTCTTGAAAACACCAAGAATTGTTAACAAAAAAAACTGGGTTTTTCGGTTCTCAGAAAACACCAAAGGGCTCTCAATTGCGTTTTTTAAATAACAAAGAAACAAAATTTATTTTAAAAATTAATAAAAACAAACAATGTTCGTAGTGTCATTTTCTACGTCTATTTGTTATTATTAGAGTAAATTTGTGTACTCTTGGATTTCAATTCAATTCAATTAAATTCAATTTAAGTTTATTGGACAGTAAGACTGAGTTTTTTATAGTATTTTTACTTTGGTTATACAAAAAGATTATTAAAGTTATTCAGAAAATAATAAAAGGCAAAATTCATTTCAATTTCTGTTTTAAAAACAAAAGAATTACCTCCAGCACGTGAATACACTGACAAAAATTACTTAAAGCCAATGCCACTTTGACGGTTTATTCTTTACCTAGTTCTAGTTCTACTTCAGGGACAGTACAGGGCGAACCCAGGTATCAAAAAACACAAAATGGGCTCGTCAGGTTAAGTTCAGGTTTTTCAAAAAACGCTTTAGGGTGACCCAAGGGTGATTTCAGGGCTCAACGAACAAACCTTTGTTCAAGAGAAATATTGTCATTTAAATAAAAAAAACTTAAAAAGACAATATAAAATCTAATTCTGATGTAGCCATCAAAAAAGTTCTATAATATTATTAGGGCGAGAAATAAACAAAATTAATATCCGCCCACTGCCATGCTTACTTTCTGAAAAAAAGTATTTTTTTGTAAAAATTCGGAAGCTAACTAAACCTTATACAAATATTTTTTTGGGAAATTGGCGTAGCAAAGTTTCTACAACGCCCATTTTGTGGAGTTTTTCAACTTTTTTGTATGGGGTTAGTCTTGTTTCGATAAAATCTGAAACACATCATCCGTTTAAATTAAATTTTTAGTTATGATAAAGGACAGTATAAGGAATTATTGCAGAAAATGTCCGCCCACTGACATGCCCACACAAAAAATTATCTAACTAACCAAACGGAATTCTTGCTATTTGCATCCTATAGTTTATAGGTTTCTGAATTACCTTGACTTTTACTGGAGAGGAATAAGAATTTTATTTGAAAGGTGTTACATACGCTACAAAATATATTTTTATTCGCATAACATTTGTATACTTACCTATTTACTTTAGGTATGTCAACGCTAGAGTCTGTGGTGAAAAATGCAATAATAACTAATGTTTGAACTTTAATTTGTAATTTCATAGTTCTTACTACTAAACATTGCAAAAATGTAATTTTAATGACAAAGTATTACTGCTTATCACATTACAATGATTATGATAACAATATCGTAATTTGTACTTTAATTTTTTTTTTTCAAGTGTATGATCTTCCAACTTAAAATTGTCCTGAAAATAGAATCTGGATGGTTCCGGTGGATTCTTTGCTAGAAATTGTTCCTTACACTTTACACTATCCACCGAAAACAACAGGACAACAGCGGCAAATGGCACTAGTACTTAAAACCTGTTTTAATGATTTATTATATAAATGGAATGTTGAAAAAAGAACATGATTTTTGAACAGAATCTCTAATGAGGTTTTCTTTTGGTAAATTCAGATTTTGACCTGAAAATTGATTTTTTTCGTCGCGAATGATAAACGATTTCAGATTGATTCTTGTTTTTAATTGTATTGGTGAATAATTTGTGTCTGTGACGCTATAGGGATCCAGTCATGTCAAACTGATGGCTTTCAATTGCTCTGGCGTGTAATGGTAAAAGAGGGGTAAATTTGCCGAACAATCCAGATCTGCAAAATTGATTTTCGATAAAAAAAAAAAATGATTTGTATGCCCATTGGAAGGCTTTAATTGACAACACTGTGTTTTGACAGATCTGAAGGGGGAAAAAATCAATTTCTGTTACCAAAAGAAAACCCCATAAAAAATCAGAAGTCATTTGTTGACGTACAATTTGAAGACAGCCTTGTATTTCATATTTAAGATGTTTTTTCTCATTGCAGTTTTTTCGTTTCGTGAATTTTTTGTATTTCGTTTGTACTTTCTCTGTTCTTCAGTATCCATAGTGGGAAAGTGGGAAACCACAATGGCCACAATTTTCTTTTTAACACTTCACTGATGAAGTGATGACCTTGAGTTTTCGTTCAAAAGTAAGGTGCATTGATATTCTTCCTCACATTAAAAACTGTTAATTCTAAGAAATCTGAAAAAATAGGAACTTCTGCGCATAGAAACGTTTGAAATCAATCAAAATTGAAGTTCAAATGAAAAACATACAAACTCTGAACACATCTATCCCTCTCCCTCAAAAAATCTGCGAAATTAATCACAGTGCTCAAGTTCTTTTCAAAAAATTGAAACAAAAGGTGGTTTCCCAATTTAGAGAAAAAGAGTTAGAACGTATTTATTGAACAAACGCCAAAATCATCATAAGTAGATAAAGTAAATTAAAAAAAAAAGAAAAAACTAAGAGAAAATGTTCGATAAATTTCGAGTTTCGAGCATCAAACGCAATATAAAAACATTGAAATATAGAAAAATTCGATTTACAGAATTTCGAACTACGAAGGGCAAAATTCATGAAAATAAAGCTAAAAAGTCAAAGTTCTCAATAAAACTGAGCTATAGAGAAATTCGACTTAAAAAAGTTTGAGCTATAGAAGCTCGACTGTATTTTATCTATGCAAACAGTTACCTTTAATTTCTTGATTTAACAACTATTTTACTATAAGCATTGTATATAAATTCTATAGTATTCTCATGAAGAAATAAAGCTCGTGGCCATCTATGCGTCCAAATATAATCCTAATTTTTGTTAAGGGATCTCGGTAAGGCGATCACAGCGAACCTATCGACCAAATGTCAACCTACAAAATCGTGTTTCATGAGAATACTATAGAGTGGATATACAATGCTATAAGAAAAGAATAATGAAACAAAAAAATTGACACGTTCGAAACTTGAATTTTTTTCAACGTTTTCCCTACTGTGCGTCGCGTCGTAAACTTTCTGATAGTTAGACTTTCGAAACTTGATTTTTTTGTCCACGTTTTCCCCACTGTGCGTTTGCGTCGTGAAGTTTCTGAGGCTTACGATGTTTTTACGACGCTGTGTGAATAATACACTTACATTTAATTTGAGTTGGAAAATCTATAGTTAGCTGTTAAAGGTTCCAATCGCTCTTGTTCAAAAGAAAGAACTTTCAAAAAAATTGAATTTGTGGTTTTTACTAGGTACAGCAATTTAAAGAAACATAGGTAATCATTAATCTTATCTCAAGAACAAATGATTCTATCGGCTTCAGGTTGATTTTATTCTACTTATAATGTATGTATGTATATTGACGTAAAAAGGAATTGTTAAAAATATAAAAACAGATCAACTAACAGTTTTTTTAATAAATACAAAATGGTTACAAAATTAAAAGAACAACAACTGATAACGTCTTGGAAGACCTTTGGTCCGTTCCTTTTCTCTAAAATGTTAACAATTGTTAATGTGTCAAACAAAAAATGTTGAATTGTCATTGTTAAGAATGTTACACTTTGTAACATTTCATTTAGGAACGATCAATGTTGAAAATATTGTTGATCTGTCAAACGGCAAGGCTGAAAAAAAATCGAAATGCATTTAGAATTAATAATCAAGAAAAAAACTATTTATTGCATTAAATTCATTGAAAATAAATAGGTACCTACATATAATTTGAAAATTAAATTTCTATTGACTTAAACTAACCATGAGCACAAATTTCCTTAACAAAAATCACAGAATTGACAGAATGCAATGTCGAAAAAAAGTAAATTTATCACAAAACAATTCAAAATTCAAAAACAACAATAAAATCAATTAAATTGAAAACACATATTTGCAAAAATGCAAACAATTCCAAATCCAAACAAAGAAAAGTAAACAAAAGATAATCACAAAATGAAAACATTGCAGTTTTAGCTGTTTTTGACAGATCAACACTTTCAATTCATGTCGAGGAGATGAGTTGGAAATTGTTACAAAGTGTAACATTCCGACACTTCAACATTGAGTTTAGGAACTATTTTATGACGCCATAATGTTACACGATGTTACAATTTGAGAATTTCGGAACGATCAGTGTTAACAATTGCTAACATTTTAGAGAAAAGGAACGGACCACTTGCATTGGGGATTTTTTAATAACAAAATAACATTGTAGCCCAGGAAAATTAGACAAAAAAATGGCCAAACTTCGAAAAAATTGCGACAAAGCTGATTTTTGGTGGAGTGGCTTAAAATGACGTCTTAAGCATTTCATGAAAAGTACCCTAAATTTGGCCCGGGGCTAAATTTTTTTGGGGGGGTGAAAGGGGTTGAAGTTCAGTTTTTTGGGAATTGCTCCTAAACTATCGGTTTTATTGAAAAAATGTGAAGGTAAAAATTAAAGCTGATGTTATTTTACACAAAAAATGTTAACATACTTTTTTTCGTAGAACCAATAGTTTCAGAGAAAAACGTTAGAGAACTTCATGGAGCAGTGAGTTAAGTCCAAAAAATTTATAAAATTTTTTGCTTATCGCTGGGAAAATTTTGTTTTGTGATTTATGTTTAAGTACAACTCCTTATTGTAAAATCAAGTTTTTGGGGTGGTAGGGGAAAGGGAATGGCCACCATCTTGAAAACAAGGTTGATTTTGTTTTTATTTAATAACTCGTTGAAATTGCGTTTTTCAAAAAAATGACCAAAAGGCAGATTTTAGACGATTAAATTATCTGAAAAATGAGCCATTAAACAGCTCTGTATGTTTATTAATCTCAAAGTTACAGCGGATCAAAGGTCACCTATGCCTCATATAAGGTGGGGATGAAATGATGTTTTTTTAAGGTTTTTCGCTTATTTGTGAATTTTTTTTGGTCAGAATAGAAGACTCATTTTACAGACAATCAAGAGCAGTGCAAAATATATTCCAGACATCATCAAAAAAACTCACAAATAAGCAAAAAACCTTTAAAAACGTCATTTAATCCCCACCATATATGAGACATAGGTGACCTTTGATCCGCTGTAACTTTGAGATTAATAAACATACAGAGCTGTTTAATGGCTCATTTTTTAGATAATTTAATCGTCTAAAATCTGTCTTTTGGTCATTTTTTTGAAAAACGCAATATCAACGAGTTATTAAATAAAAACAAAATCAACATTGTTTTCAAGATGGTGGCCATTCCCTTTCCCCTACCACCCCAAAAACTTGATTTTACAATAAGGAGTTGTACTTAAACATAAATCACAAAACAAAATTTTCCCAGCGATAAGCAAAAATTTTATAAATTTTTTGGACTTAACTCACTGCTCCATGAAGTTCTCTAACGTTTTTCTCTGAAACTATTGGTTCTACAAAAAAAAGTATGTTAACATTTTTTGTGTAAAATAACATCAGCTTTAATTTTTACCTTCAGATTTTTTCAATAAAACCGATAGTTTAGGAGCAATTCCCAAAAAACTGAACTTCAACCCCTTTCACCCCCCCTAAAAAATTTAGCCCCGGGCCAAATTTAGGGTACTTTTCAGGAAATGCTTAAGACGTCATTTTAAGCCACTCCACCAAAAATCAGCTTTGTCGCAATTTTTTCGAAGTGAAAGTCTAATTTTCCTGGGCTATTGGGCCTCTAGCTTCAGAGGTCCCCAATCAATGGAAAGTTGAATTGGGTCGCAGCCAGTATACCTATACCTTTTTGGAATACCACTTTTGCACTAGAAAAAGTGTCGGTAGATAAAAGATATCCGGGTACTAGACCGCATATCGAATATTGATGCCCTCTTTCTTGGAATTTCCCAAGCATCATTTATTTAATGTAATTAGTTGCTGTCTAGTCTTAATTGATAATCTGGTCACCCTCAACACATAACATAACCAAGAAATCAAGTCGACTCAACATACAGCAGAAAAGACAAACAAAAAAAAACATAAAAATAACGAGAAACCATCAGAAAAAGAGAATAAGAAAAAATAAAACAATTCTGTGCGAAAACGAAAACTACAAATCCCCACTACCACACCACCATACCATACCATACCACTCTCGCGCTGCTTTGCTTCTGCTGTACTGCTTCCCTCCGATACTCATCGTGTCCGTCGTAGACAGCCAGCCAACAGCAAGTTCGTTTCGTCGCCATCTTGAAAGACGGTCTACCATCCAATATCGCGGTGTGAAAACTGTTAAATTATCAATAAATATTAACAAATTCAACCGGAAAACATAAATAAATTGTTCACTAAGTGATGCCGCCCCACGGGAATGTAGTTTTTTCACCGTGAAATGTGTGTAAAGTGCATAAAATAATGAATTAAAGTTTTTTCTTTGCGGTTTCGGTTCGGGCCACACCATCAGAAAATTCTTATAAGCGTTTGTGTGGATGTGGAGTGTATATATATGCAAATTCTCATACGAAAAAAAATGTTAAATTATTTACTTATAACAAAATATCGAAAACAAAAACAAACTTAAATCTATCTGTATAAAAAATGTGTTCAGAAGCAGAGCAAATAATAATAAAAAAGTGTTACAGTTAAAAATTCTATGAAAAAAAAAATCGAAAGAAAAAAATTAAATAATTGGGAATTGATGTATGCGTGCGTGTGTGTGGTTGTGTGCGTTTTGTGAAAAAGAGAGCGTGAGTAAAACGGCTGGCTCGGATATTTGTGTATGTGTTTGTAAAGTGTCAGTTTTGTTTTTCTTTTGTTTCTTTTCGTCAAAACAAAGTGAATTTATTGTCAATGCGTGGTTAAGCCGTTTGTAGTAGTGGTGTCGGTGTTTTTGGTGGTTTGGTGTTCGATTCGATTTTGACCTTCTCTCTTAAGTTGCACTCATGCTCTTAAATTAGATTTTTCCAAGAGAGTTTTTCATTTGCATGACGAGAATGAGGAGATAAACGAGCCCTCACAAACACAGACAAATATTCAAAAAGAAAAATAAACAAAAATTAGAATGAACTACCATAAAAGAAAATGTCAAATATAAATTGATTTTTATTTGTTACCCCATTCTTTATTCTTCGTTCTCTGGAGAGTAGGGTAAGTTGGATGACACTTGGGTTGTTGGTTTTTGTTTTTTTTTTGTAGCTATTGTTGTTCTTGCTTTTTTGTTGTTGTTGTTTTCGATTTCGAATGACCTTCTATGGGGGTTTTCCATGAGTTTACACTTTTAAATAGTACAAACAAAAAAATATAGTGAGTAATAATATTTTATATATATAAAAGCGCGTTGTTTAATTAGTTGTTTGTTTTTTTTTGTTGTTTTGTATGGATTATCTATTTTTGTATTCTCCTTTGAAGATATGGATTGTAAAAATGTTAATGCAATAGGTACCTATAAGTCAATTGTTAACAACTACTAAATGGCATTATTGTTCACAACCTGTCGGTTTTCATAATGAATTATTATTAAGATCCTGTTATTTTTGTTGTGTAGATGGAATTGAAAGCTAAGCGAGTCAATCGTTAAAGAATTAATGACATGCAAAGGTATTTTGAGGTCAAACGAACAGAGAAAAGTACCTGGCTGATCAGTACAGTAGTGAATCAGTAATCATACAGAGGCATATTTTGGTAGGATTTTAATAGGTGTTGCCGCGCTGTTAAACTTGAAAGTATATCATTTGGGCCAAGGTCGCACCAGTACCCATATTCTATAACAAATACAAGTCGTCTATGAACAATTAAAATTGATAGGTACTAAACATACTTTCTGACTTTGTTCCATTTTTCAAAAGTTATCGCCGAATTTTATCGATGCGATGTTGGAGAACATGGACCCAGAAAAATATTTTGGATGTCGAATTAGGTATTTAACGCTACCAATTTAAAATGAATTAATAATACATAATTTATCAGCCTTATTATGAGTTTCGCGTGAACAACATTCTCGCCGATTGTGAGTTTCACCCGAAAAATAAAAATTCCACTTTTGCGGGCGAAATGCATCGTAATTAAGTACCTATCACTTCTTTTTTGAAGGTCAATAAAAGATAAAAAGGTGGTGCAGGTGCCCTTTGCGCAAGTTTTTTGTTTATTTTAAGCCAAGAGAAGTTTGGGCGAAACTCATAATAGCTTTGAAAATTCCGGGGAACAAAAATTTTTCGGATGAAATTTTGTTTCGGTGAAACTCATAATAAGCTGTACGTGGAACTTTATTTTCATGAGGATTGTTACATTTATTTATTATTGAGGAGCGTATAGAGCAGTGTTTTTCAAACTTTTTGGGTACGCGACCCCTTTGTTAGTAAAAACATTCTGGCGACCCCCACATTCATAATAATACTTTGTCAGTTATTTAAAAAGCGACATCAATTGAAAACATCAAAAGCTCGTTTATCACTCGGAGCTTTGATGGTTGTCAAGAAGAAAGGTATTGACACGAGTTCTGGAATTAAAAGCTGAATAATTAATGTTTGTACAAGATTCAAAATCTGGTTAGTCAAATCATTTTTCTGCCCCCACTTGGCTCTTAAAACTATAATTTCTCGCTGATCTTTTTGACCTTACGGGATTGATGAAATATTATTACTGCAAAAGACAAAATGAGCGGATTCCTCGCAAAACTTCGTTTGTGTTCAGAGTATTTGCACAGCAAAATATATCATTCTTTTCCCTGTGTTCAGAAAATTCTTGAAGAAATTTCATCAGATGAGTCCTTACCATGACAGTAGGGTTTCACATTCCTCTCATGAGAGTTAGAGAGAGAGAAATATTGAGTGATTTTCCAGAACTCGATTCTGAAGGTGGCAATGGAAAGAGATGGGTACTTAATTCTTTTTATCAGTCCATCTGGCCGATCTTCCATCGGTAAATATGACAGAAAATCTTATCGATTTAGCTGCAGATGGTATGCTCAGAACTCAATGTAAAAACCATTGATAATTTCGGGATAAGGAGAAGAGAAGAGGAAAAAATCCAGAGCTGGCAAAAGAGGCTTTAAGATTGATAGTGCCATTCACTACTTCAAACATATGTAAACTCACGTTCTCTTCCTTGAAGAGGAAAATGATTTAATTAATGTTACCGCCTCAAAGATACAACCAAGTTTTGAACACTTATCAACAAATTTAGTGTTTTAATTTTATTAGTACTTACCTAAAGGCTTGCAACCGCGACCCCCTTAGCAATTCTTGGCGACCCCCTAGGGGGTCGCGACCCACAGTTTGAAAAACACTGGTATAGAGGATAGTGCAAGCAAATAGGTATGGGCAATCTATATGATTTTCCATAATATCTCTAGCGAACATAAGATAGTATTTTCTGCGTGATTGAAGAGTATAGGTACTTAAGTCAATTAAATAACATCTTTCCTGATAGGAAGGCAGAATATTAGGTAAGTATTACCTATATTGAACTTTCGAAGAGCATACCTACCTAGTAAACTAGTTTTCTTTGTACCTGTTAAACTTGAGTTTTACTATTTTGGTAAATTGGGCGCCAAATAACACAAGCATATTCTAACACTGATCTTACCAAAGGTATGCATATATGTAGATTCAAAGTGTATGGATCACGGGAATCCTTGGAATCTCTCTTGATAAAACCTAATAACCTATTTAGTCTAGGAGCCGACAGCAAATTTTGGTAGTGGATGTATACCTTACCAAAATTGAAGTATGAAGGATTATAGGTACATGTATCGTGATATCGAATACCAAAGTCTGGCAGGTGTTGTTTTCAGTCTTTGGGAGAGGTGAGGTGAGACTTTGTTGTCGGCTCTTGGTCTAATTACTTTTAGAGCTGATGTAATAACAGTGATAAATAAAATTGAGCTTGGTATCGAAGATAACACCTTAATCTTTCTGATCTTTGACTCTTTAAGGAGGAATACTACTTGTATCATAAGAGTTAACAATTGGATACAAAGATCTAGTAAAGCTCATAGTTTTTCATTTAGAAATATTTAAGCTGAGACAGTTAATATGACATCAATCTACAACTTTTTTTTAAGTCAGATTGAAGTTTTTGACAGTCCAGTGAAAATAGCTTCATATCATCTGCAAAGACAGGACATTTAGCATATTTAATCAACATGGGGAGATCATCTATTAAGAGAAGAAAGAGCAGAGGTCCTATATGACTTCCTTGCGGAACACCTGAATTATTGAAAATTTGTTTGTATAGTTGAGAACAAAACTTTACATATTGATAATGCCTCGATAAATAGTTTTTTTTTTATCAATTTAAGAAAGTTAGAATAAAAGATTTAGTCATAGGCTTGGAAGAGTGTTGGAAATGTATGAGGAAACTTATTCAGCGGTGTTGAGTGGAAATAACATTTCGGAATGGTTTGAAACTTAATGAGTGGAATGCGCTATTTTGAATAAATATTTTTTTTAAACAAATTTGTTCACCATAGTGTGAAACACAAAGTTTTTGGTGCATTAGTGAAATCTATCATGATGTATGTAGCACACGGTTCGAAATACAATCACTTTGAAGCTGTGGAAAAACTTAAAAAAAAACTATATAAAAAGATGTTTTAGTTTACCCAGCACAACGCCGAATTTTATTATTAACTTTGAAACAGGACTATCTCCATTATTCGTAACAACGTTAAAGCTTCACGTTGACTACGTCAACTACATTTTAGAAATTTTCGATGGAAGACTTCCTAATATAATCCCGAAATAGACAATTACTACCTATAAGTAAGTCCTAATGTGCAAAGGACCTTGCAAACTACTGAGGGGCCGAGCTCTAAATCTGTTTGCATAAAATGGCAGGCATACGAAAGGCAGACATTTCGAAGATGGACAAGCAATACAGACGAGTTTGTATAGATTAGGCCACTTCGCCAGCGTGTTGATCTGTTTTATAGCCTGTTGAACCATTATTTGTGTGAGAAATTTTTTTTTCAAAATTTAATATCACCAGTTATTAAAATGAGAGGATAAATTGTAATGCTTTAAATGCATACCACTTGGAGATTCCCTATTCTGAAAGAAATACGAATATACACTCTAGCTAGTGATATAAACGACTCCTTAACTGTGAAAGTGACATCAATGAACTATATTATTACTATATCACAGCAATAACATACCTACCGAAGTTGATTGACATTTCAACTGTCATAAGTAGAAGTGTAACAAAAGTTTAGCTCCTGAAAAACATTTAAATTTTTTACAATATCGAAGTTTTATATTAACACTTTTAATTCAAAATTAATCATTTGCACCTCTTTATTATTTTGTGCTAAGAAAAAATATCACCTATTCACCAAAGGTAGGAAATATTTTAAGTTTAAAATCCAATTTGGCAGTACGGGATTTCTCTATGAACGGCATTAAAAGAGGCATAACCGACACTTCTCCTGAACAAAACAACACCAACAAGAAACACAATTCAAATTCAATTTTAAATAAGATGGAGGTTGGTAAATTGTCTATTGCTCAACTGAAAAACATTCTAAATGAGACCATATCGGAGCAAATTAAGGATTTAGCCACTAAATTTGACGTTGCATCCCTATCCGTGGAACTAGAGGCATTAAAGGCTACGAATTCACAGTTAAATCAGAAACTGTCTGCGATGACAGAGCGGTGTGAGCTCTTAGAGTCTCAGATCGAAATTATTTCACGAAAAACAAATGAAAATTCTTTGGTGGTACACCTTCCTCTAGACAAAGAAACCAATGCAGTTGAAGTAGCAAAACAAACTTGCAAGGGGCTTCTCAGGTTAAAAGAAGGTGAAGATATTCACTGGAAAAAATCACGAGAAATTCACAACACGCACTTGCAAAGGGGAACTGTGTTCTTGGAGCTTGGCTCTGCAGAGGTCGTCGAAGAAATATTATCCGCCGCAAGTCAACTTAAAGGAAGTGGAATAAGTATATTTCGCGAACAGACGTTGTTGTATCGTCAAAAAAGGCAAACGCTGTTCGAGTTTAAAAACAAACTTGCTCAAATCAACCCCGAAGCAAAAATTATAATTAAAGGAGACAAAATGCAAATAAATAACCACACTTTCGTTTATAAATTTGCGCGAGGTCTTATTGTCAAATCTTCAGCCGAGATGTCATTTGTCAACAACATGTTTGGTGACAGCTCACAAGAATTTTTTGACTGCAGCGTGGGAGTGAACCTAGCTCCAGTTGATAACAGGCAAGCAGCATCATCTTTCTCTCAACTGAAGCCAGCGCCACCTGAGCGTGAATTAATGCAACAAACCATAGCAAAAAAACAATAGGGAAACAGTGCCGTCTGCCAAAATAAAATTATTAATTCTATTAATTTATCGATTTTAGCATACAATGTTACAGGTTTAAAAAGTAAATTATTGCAACCTGATTTTTTCAATTATATTTCTAATTTTGATATTATTATTCTCATTGAAACTTTTTTAGAAGAAAAATATGAAAATGAATTTTATACATACTTTAAAGATTACAAAATAACTTTTATTCCAGCAGTAAGAACAAGTAGTTATGGGAGAGCGAGCGGAGGTATTTTATGTGGGTTCAAAACTAAATATTATCCTTTCGTTCAATTTAAAGTGATTGAAAATAGGCTTGTTATTCAAATTATTTCGAAACAATTTAAGTTATTTATTATACCATTGTACCTGAATTGCAATAACTGGCATAATGATTTTACCAACTTACGTGAGTTTATAAATAATACTTCTTTGGAAAACATAATGATCATCGGTGATCTCAATGCACGGATTGGTGCTTTTCAGAACTCTGCTGCTCATATTCTTCAAGACCAACTAATTTTTGATGTAACAAGAAACTCTAAGGATGAAACACTTAATAGAAATGGAAGGCTGTTAACGGAATTGTTTGATGACTTTGGGCTTTTTGTACTGAATGGTGTTGCAAGTAGTGACAAGTGGGGTGAGCTCACATTCATAAGCGGACAAGGGCAGTCAGTTATCGACTATTGTGCAATATCTGGAGAGTGGATTGGCTGTGTTGAGGATTTTGAAGTGCTGATGGCCAACTTTTCAGCTCACTTACCAATCCTTGTAAGAACGAATTTCAACGAAGAAGTGCAGCAAATGAATCCAGATATTCCCCGAAAACTCAAGTGGTTTGAGAACAAAGCTCTGCGCTATATAACACTTTTGAATCGCAACTGTAATACTCTCCCGGCTCAATCGCCAAACAATGCTGAAGAAATTGATGAAAGCATAACAAGGATAATTTTTGCTTCAGCTCCACATGCAAATGGAAACTCTACATTTACACCTAAATGCAAATGGTTCGACAAAGATTGTAGCAGCCTTCGAAAACTTTCATTCAGGTACTTGAAATTATTTAGATCTACAAACGCCATTGCTTTCAAAAATATGTACTTGCGTATCAACAAAGAGTATAAACAACTGTGCCTCAACAAAAAAATGATATATCTTAGAAATATTGCAACAAAATTAAAACATTCTAAAAACTCTAAGGAGTTTTGGTCTAACGTACGTGAGTTGGGAGGGCGTTACCAAGGTGTGAAGAATGCTCTTGAAGCTGAAACAATGGCAGCACATTTTAAAACTGTATTGACAGCGGAGGAGAATCTTCATACTTTTAGCTATGCCTTACAGGATGTGCATGTGCCTGAACTCGACTCTCAAATTTCTTTGAGAGAACTTGAGAATACTTTTCTGGTTATGAAGAACAACAAAGCTCCGGGTAGTGATGGCATTCCGGCTGAATTCTATAAAAATGCAACAGAACAACTCAAACAATATATTGTGGATTTTTTCAACTTGATTTATAACAATACTTGTGTGCCAGCTAGTTTTACGAAAGCTCTTATATTTGCTATTTTTAAAAAAGGAGATCCAAGCCAGGTTGAAAATTATAGGGGAATTTCTATTCTTAACTCACTAAGAAAGATTTTTTCTACGATTTTATATGGAAGACTTTCAACCTGGATAGAAAACAACAACATGCTCAGTATATACCAAGCTGGTTTCCGGCCAGGTTTCTCAACCATAGATCATATTTTTGCTATAACTAGTATTGCTAGAAAATATATCGAGAAGAATAAGAAGCTCTACGTGTGTTTTGTGGACTTTAAAGCTGCATTCGATACGGTTAATAGACAGGCATTGATTTACAAACTGGCATCGATCGGAGTTTCAACAAAGTTTCTAATGTTGTACTTGAAATTTCTGGAGTCAACAAGTGCAACGGTATGGGATGGATCTAAGTTGTCAGGATGGTTTGATACGTCTGCAGGTGTTCCACAGGGCTGTATTTTGAGTCCGATTCTATTCGCCTTGTTTATTGATGATGTAGCTGATATTCTTCCGGGTGGTGTAAACTTTGCGGGAAATCTCATAAAGGTGCTTCTCTATGCAGATGACTTGGTGCTGATGGCAGATAACCCCTTTTCGCTTCAACTTCAAATAAATCGATTACAGACGTACTGCGAGACTTGGGATCTTCATATCAACGTATTAAAAACGAAAATCATGATCTTCCAGAATCGGCAGAGAGGAAGACTGCGGGAAGAAACATGGCGACTCAATAACGAGAGGATAGATGTGGTGAGTGAATTCAAATACCTCGGTGTATTGTTATCACCTAACTTAAGCTTTGGCAAACATGCGAAGCAAAAAAGCAGTGAAGCTAAATTGGCGATTAATTTGATGTGGCCGAAATTCTTCGCAAATTCAAATATTGATCTTGCCTCTAAATATCAAGTCTTTAACGCTACTGTCAAAACGTGTATGTGTTATGGAGCTCAGGCGTTTGGGGTCAGCCCCATTGAAGAATTTGAAGCTGTCCAAAGATATTTCTTTAAGCGACTATTCCGTTTACCGAACTCTACTCCAACCTATGCAATACATGTAGAATCTGGTTTACCTCCCATTTATCTGCAAAACCTGAAAGCTCATTCAGACTATTTAACAAGAGTAATGAAGAGAAATGAAAACAGTCTCCATAGATCGATCGTAGTAAGATTATTACGAACCAATGCTTCTCCATTCAGGGAATGGAACCAACTGGCTTTATCGCATGATACCACACTATCGCTTTCTGAGAGTAACGTTCGCGACTGGCAGGATATATTTGCAATGATCATAGCAAAAGTGGACGAAAAAATATATGACCAGCACTTAACTAGAGCATCATCATCAGCCTCTAGACAATTCTACAAAAGCCTTAACCATCTATTGCCTACTGAAGACAGTTATTTCAATAGTGACTACTCATCTGAAGTGATAAGCACAATTTTTAAAGCCAGGGTCGAGTTATTAAATCTTAATTTTATACCTCATAGAGCCGATCTTCAGCAAACGTGTAACCTATGCAACAGAAGAGAACCTGAGAATATCTACCATTTCATTGCAGTTTGCCCTATATTACAAGAAATCCGAAGGTTATATTTCCAGGAAAGTTTTCTGACGCTAAGTAGTCTCTACGATATTTTAAATGGCTCTCGGGGTTGGTTCAGTTTGTTCAGTTTTTGCAATCATGCTTTGACCTATCGTAATAGCTTTTGAGTTGGCAGATTTTATTCAATCATTTAAAATTGGTAGCCTTTATGTTTTAAATCATCTAAAATTACAAGAGTTTATGTTGCAAATCATTAAAATTGTAAAAGACCTCAGGTTTCTGGTTTCCCATTGGAATATCTAACTTAATAGTTTAACATTTATTATAAATCATTATGCTCTATTAATAAATATTTAAAAAAAAGTTCTTTAAAATAAATTTTTTTGTTTCAAATCATCCAAAATTGTAACCTTTTATGTTTTAAATCATTCAAAATTAAAAAATTTTATGTTGCAAATCATCAAAATTGTAAATGATTACAGATAGTTCGCACTAATCTTAATATAATCAAGAAATTTGTTATCCATTACTATATACATTGTACAATCTTTTTCATAGTTTATTCCTTTATAAACAAATGTTTATGTTATATCTACTCTTTTTCATTATATTTTCTTTTTTTATGAAATGTCATATCCGGCAGACGGCAAATTTTGTCATGTCCGTATTCTTAATCGAAATATTGTACTACTGTTTATAAAATAAAGAAAAAAATCTAATCTAATCTAATCTACCTACCGAAGTTAAATAAACAAACATTTACTTACATATACAATAGAACTAGAAGACTAGAAATTGATGTTGAGTAGGAAGACAATTCCAAATTTGGATTTGCCTTATTATTCTTTTCGGTGCTTTCAAGTCGAATATCTCGTTAACCCCATATTTTAGAGCTTAACGGTCACATAATGAAATGATGTACTTACAATAACCTTTTCATCGATGTATGACATACGTGTTGAGAAATGGACCAGCTCCCACACATTTTTGCCCATTCTCCTTTACCTTGTATTTATATCATAAATTAAAGGCTAACAACTAACTGAAGATTTTTCAGAGAAGAAAAGAGATCGGGAAAATTTAAACATATTTTAAAAGAAGAAAAGTAGTTCTTTTAAAACCCATTAAAAATTGTGTTGGAACAATTCACCTCATGTTAAAATACAAGTTTGAAAACAGCAAAAAACTGGGTTTAAGATTTTATAAGGAGAATATCTCAAAAACGTGATCCAATAAAATTTTTCTGACTTCAGACTCGAGTTCAGCTCTCCAAAAACCTACAAAAATATATTTTGGTTTCTTAAAAAAAAAATTTGTTGACCAGTGTAATTGATTTTGAAACGTTCATCGTGTCCTGTAACCCCGGCTGGGGTATAGGGCGTCAAAAAAACGTCTCCATCCTTCACGGTCTGCTGCAAGGTACTTTAGCTGTGGCCACGTCTTTCCCTGGGATTCTGCTTCCGCTAAGACAGTTGATTTCCATGTTGTTCTTGGTCTTCCAACCCGCCGTGCACCCTGAGGATTCCATTCAAAGGACTGCTTTGCAATTTCATCGTTTGGTTTCCTCAGTGTGTGACCAATCCAACGCCATTTACGCTTTCTTATGTCGACGTCCAGCCGCTCTTAACTTGTCCTGTGCCACAATTACTCATTTGATATTATTTGTGGCCAGCGAATCTTTAGGATGTGGCGAAGACAGCGATTCACAAAAGCCTGCAATTTCTTCGAAATGATAGACGTGACTTTCCAGGTTTCACAAGCATATAACAGCACGGATTTGACATTGGATTCGAAGAATCCCAACTTAGTGCGTAAGGAGATTTGACTTGATTTCCAGATTGGGGACAGAGTACCGGAGACAGCACAAGCTTTATTTATTCTACTTTTAACGTCCAGATCCGTACCACCGTTTGCAGAAACAATACTGCCAAGGTAGTTAAACTGTTCCACTACTTCAACTGGCGTCTCCTGTAGAATAATACGCTGCTGTGTGGAGCGGCCTGTGAGCATTATTTTTGTCTTTTTGCTGTTTATTCTTAGACCACTCGACTCTCCCTTCACTTGCAGTGTTTGGCACATCCCGTTCAGCCCACTGATGTTATTTGCCAGTAGACATATGTCATCGGCATAGTATAAATGACTGAGCCTTTCGAACGGTCTCCATTGAATGCCATTTCGCTCAGATGTACCAACACTGGCCGTCAATACGTCGTCCATCGCCAGCAGTATAGAACATCCCCTTGTTTTAAAACGTTGGAAAGTAAAATCTATAGTTTTTTGTATACCAAAATAAAGCTTGTCTCAACTAATAGCTCTGACTAAAAGAAAAATCATTTTGTCCCGGCCTTTCACATAAAATAAGTCTTAATATTTCGAGGATTGAACTACTTTACCAATAATCATTGAAATATCCTGAGTCATTTTTTGGGGAAGGTCGGGAATTTTTTGTTTTGGCTGAAAATTATAATGCAGGCCAGAGCTTTAATTTGGCATCAAAATAACTACTGATTTTACTTTCTCAACATGTCAAATCAATCATTAAAATTTTCAATTATGAGTTTCAATAAAAGCTGTGATGGCGACTAAATATCTCAAAATATACAATTCAATTTTTCAATGAAAGCTATAACAATGGCACCTAAGAGTGGGTTAATGTTGAAGCTGTGATAAACGATTCTCAATTTTGCCCTAAACTAAAAATTCGAATGTTGTTTTAGCTAAGGAAGAGTAACTTCCATAGAAAAATCGATATTTTTCTTCAATATTATTATTTGCAAAGAACTAACGATTTTGATTGAAATTACTTTCTCTAGTTTCTCAAGAAATGCAAATATATTTTTTATTAGTTTTGATGTTTTTTGAAAAAAAAAAAATATATAACATCATAAAGAAGCTTTAGGCATACCAAAATTCCGCTATATAATCTGTTAAGCTTCTACAGCTCATAGATGACAAAAAAAAAACTTTGCGGATATTTTTTACTGGTATATACCACCAATACCCAATACTCATGAATTGAACTTCCTATTGAAGAAACGGAATAGCTTTCGATCCTGGAAATGTCAATTATAGGGCAATTCTTGTGGATTAATCAATTACTTGCGTTAAATATCGGAAAAAATATTTGTTAGGTACTCTTTTAATGGATTTGGTTTAACATAAATGTACACAACATGCATTCATCTAAAAACCGAGTAGGTACTCCGGGTTCAATGAAATCGATAAATCATAAATAAACAACTGATCATGTCGCTTCGGCCATATTTTAATATCGACATCTGACATATCTTGGTACAAGGTTCGATCCACATATGACGGAAAAATAGTACCTATTCTAATTAAAATGAACAAACAAGACTAAGGTCAGGTGATGATAGAATTAGTCTTCTTCAAATAGCTTTAAGCTTAGCCTTTGAACTTTAGTAAAACACTCAAGTTGTTGCTTTATTTAAAAATTCAATTTTGTAATTAATAGGGTTTGGCGTTTTCCTTTTCAAAAGGAACCCATACTTCAAGCTAACTTCTGTAAAGTAGTTTACTCACTAACTTTACTCACTAAGGTTAAGGTATACCCATCGCTACAAGTAAATTTATGGTCAAGCATTAGAGAGAACAAACCTTAGGTGGAACAATATCACCGCTTGTTTGGCAACAAAATGAATTTAAAGCGATCTAAGTGTTTGATATCTCTAAGTAGATTGCACATTAGCTCCATTGTCACTGTGTCAAAGGCAAGCACGCAACACGTCTTGGCGTATTCTCTAACGATTTTCGCAGAAGCTGTATAGATGAGGAAGAGATAGAATTGATCCATCACCTTCTATGCACGTGTCCTGCTGTATCTCATAGACGAAGAATTCACCTTGGTGATTTTTACTTCAATAATCCTAGTGGTCTAATAAACATAACATAGGCAGTCTGTTACGCTTCATAAGAAGCTCCAAATGGTTCAACGAATAAGGAAAAGGGTTTCCTAGATTCATGTGGTGTTACAATATGGACCAACTCGGTTTAAGTTTGTCAGTCTTCACGACTGGCAGCCACTAGAACCCAGCCTAACATAACCTATTCCAAACGGGGAAACAAATTGCTGTAGATTTAGTATTTTCTTCTGAAATTGCTTGTATTACACACACAAATTTTTTGGTTATTCCATTTTAAAGTCTATTTGGTGCGTAAACATTAATTAAGTGTGAGGAAAAATGCCAAAAAATCTCTTCAAATCGTTGACTGGAGTGATCTCGTACACTCTCCATTGTCCATTTTGTACCTAGGTACCTAGTTTTCTTTCGGCTTAAAGCTAAGTATACAGTTCTTTCGAGTAAAAAAATTCTTCGAGGTGAGAAAAAAAAATATTTTCCACAAAGAAAAAATGTCCGTGGTGTAATTTTGTTTTTTTATTCGCCGTCAGTTTACACTTCCGAAAAAAAAATCTCAATGAGACTGATTCATGGAAAAACAAACACAAATGCCAAACGCAATTTTTTTTCGGAAAAAGAATGTCAGTGACATTGTTTTGTACGAAAAAAAATCGTGGTGAATATAAAATTTGTTTTCTTTGGGTAAAAATTTAAACGTCAAAAAATTTTTTTCTCGCAAAAAGCGCTCCCATAAGAAATACATGTAGTTTTTTTTTCGTCAAGGAACTGTATACTTAGCTTAAGGATTACAAAAAGTGCTCTTGTACATAGGTATACATACCTACATCAATTTAAATTATAAGTAGGTTGATATAGGTACCTGCACTATTATTAATTATACTAACGGTTTTGAGATGCATTCTCAAATACCTGTACCTAACACTTAAATAAGGATGCTATTAAAACTATGCGTATGATCTGTTGCTACAACAGGTCTATGAACGTGTATACATACCTATGTAGCTATATTTACATACATATGTAGGTACCTACATATATTTGAAATATGTATGATTAAAAAACAAGTTAAAAAACTTGTTGATGATTTAATTGACTCGTCTCGCCCCCATCTCTCGTAATAAAATTATAATTTACAAGTGTAAAAGCCACCCACGCTAATAATAACAACAAAAAATTATACAAAATTGCACACAAAAAATAAAAATTCATTGTCTATATTAATCGCTGTCTCTCTACTTCTCTCTCTATCACTCTTTCATTCTTATCTGCCATTACTCCTTTTTACATAATAAAATTCAATACCCTTCTCACCTTTTTATTATGTATTAGTAGGAATTTAAGCAAAAAAGTATGAATGAAAAATGTGTAGCCGAAGAATGGGGAAATTGTAAAACCCAAAAAATATTTATAGTAAAAAAGAGAGGATATTGCGCAAAGAGATATTACTCTCACTTTCTGGAATGCTCTCTTTGAATTGATTACGTTTTCCAGTTTAAGAGTATAATGTTAGCAAAGTGTTAGTGAATTGGATTGTAAGAGAAAAATAAAACCCCCCCTCACCTTCACACACAATCAAATCAAATAGGCGCCAAAGATTCTCCTATTTTCTTTGTCAATTTCTCTTTCTCTTTTTATAATGAGGGTTAATTGATACACTATTGTCATCTCATTTTACCGCAGGCCTTTATCATCATTATTATTATCATCATGGCATCATGGTATGCGCCGAAAGGGTGGGTGAATAGGAAAGGGAAAAATGATTGTTTAATTTTTTTTTATTGCATTTTTAATCTTTTTATCTTTTATCAAGCCATTTAATATGAATTTAAAAACTAACTTTTTCTTTTTCTCCTTTATTTTCAGATAATTAAATGACATTGCAGATTCTATTCAAATAACAGAACCTGTCACTATGTAACAACAAAAAATACTCTCAATATGGAGAGAAACATTCGAGGAAAATGTAATTTCTGATAAAACAGAAATTTTATTAAAGATAAAATTCTTTTGCAATCGAAAAGCAAAACAATACACAAAACAAAAAGTAAAAAATCTTTACAAAAATGAAGAACATGGATAAAAACAATGATGGAGGAGATGGAAAGTCCGGCGGTAATAAGTCGGGCTCTTCGAGTGGTGGCGGTGGAGGTGCTAGTCACGACCAGTCACTCCTTGACGCAGCTTCATTATTTGGTTAGTGTTTTTTTTTTTAAACACACAAAAAATAAATCAATCGTAGGTATAAGCTATATCAGTTTCTAATGCATATTTTCTTATTTGTTTAGCATATTGGGGAAGAGATCCAGCCGCAGCTGCAGCAGCAGCATCCAATCCGCTCTTTAGTTCTCAGTTCAATGCGGCTGCAGCCGCTGGTCTTGGATTACTACCAAGTCCAAGTTCATCTAACGATCGTTACTCGATGGCGGCAGCAGCTGCGGCCGCTGCTGGTCATCATCATCAGAATACAATGGCAGTTGCTGCATCACAAGCCGCAAGTTTAGCAGGTTTGCATCCAGCAAGTGAGTTTTGAAATCCCGAAAGGATACAAAATGTAGAGGAAATTCATTTGAATATCATATCTCTCTTATGTTTCGAGACAAAAAAGCTTTTTTTTTATCAGTTTTATTTGTTGCTGTTGTTACATATTTTTATTTGTTCCAATGACCCATTTTTTGAATTGACTTTGATATCATTTTGCAGGTTGGTGGTCAGTGGCACAACTGGCAGCACAAGATTACTTTAGTCGTTTACAGGCATCAGGGTTGTCACCATTTCCTCATCCAGATTTAGCTTCTGCTTTTCCCTCTGCATTGGGATTGGCTGGAGCTGGTGGCAGTGGGAATAGTGGCAATTCAGCTGGAGTTTCGGGTGGTGGTGGTTCGTCTTCGTCGAATAGTAAATCGAGTTCAAGTAAAAGTCGCAAGGAAAAACGCCAACAACAGCAGCAGCATCAGCAAAATCTTTCAAACAGTATGAACAGTGGTGGGGGCTCATCAGCGTCTGGTATGCATGGCCTTGGTGCAGGAACCACAATAACACCATCCTCGGGCGCGGGTTCCAGTGGAGGTGGTTCATCGTATAAGGTAAGTTTTATTCTAAAATCTATTTTCAACTTTATATTTTGATGGATTTTTAAAAAAAGGAAAATCTGTATACCTACATAAGTTTCAGGTTCTTTTTTAACATTTTTTTGCCGAGGAAACCAATACTTTTTGTGGTCTTCTTTATTGAACCGTAGCAATAAGAACACAGAATTTAAATAAATAAATATTCACGATTCATGTCTGGTGCATAAGCTTTAGAAAATGATTCTCAGCCTATTTAATTGTTTTCTATTCAAGAAACCAACTCGATTGTATTTACTCAACTGTATATATGTACCTTGGTTCTAAAAGGGCCAATGTCCATTTTTGAAAATATTGTTAATGATTGGTATACAAAGTTTAATTTTCAGAAGTAATAGCAATTTTTTTAAATTTAAAAGCAAAATTTTTGATTTCCAAAAATTGAAAAATTGGACATTTGCCTTTTAGAACCAAAGGTACAGATATATGCATGTATACACGGCACTAAACTCTTAGTACCACCGCTATACTTCAAAGTAACTCCGGGGTTTTCTTTCTTAGGTTCAGTATTGGCTTTTCGACAACCAAAATCCATGCCATCAGGGCTAATAATACTGACTCAGCAAGAACACCCCACAAGAAAATGTCTAGCGGTGTCAAATCGCATAATCTTGGTGGTCAATTCACGTCATCTCTCTGAGCCATAATCCTACTCTCAAATCATGCAAAATGTCCTTTGTGGCATCAGCTTTGTGACACGTAATACTGTCCATTTGGAATAAATTGCCTATAAACGATCGGTAGAAATCTCCGCTGACTGAATTGACTGCCTCGAGTTCTCTTGTACACTGTACACTCGAACTTTCGAACTGATTTACTTAAATTTGACCACTTGAATAATCGACAATCCAAAATAGTTGTGCATCATTGCCACACAAAAAAAAACACCCATTTTGATAGTAAAGTTGTTTAATTTCCTCTTGTTGCTATATCGTGTAACTTGCCATGTTAATTTGGTATCAGTAGACTTGACAAACGCCGCGCTGTCAAGATTGACCAGTTCCTATGGGAAAGCAATTTAAAATAAAAAAATAAATTAGGTGGCGCAACAGCTCGTGCTGAACCAGTGACTAACAACTCTCATTCATTCCTGTGTGGGTGTTGTTGGCAGGACCTACGGTTTTTTTGTCGAGTCCGAATGGCTAGATGAGAAGCACTTATTCATGACAAGTATACTCTTGAAGGATTTGTCAGTTCCTTGCAAGAGGCTCCGATAAACCATTTCTGCTTTTAGGTGGCACGGCTGGGAATCGAACCCACACCTTCAGCATGACAGTCTAACGCACTAACCATTATGCCACGAGGTACTACGGAAAGCCCTTATTAATTTTTAAATCTAAGCGAGATTTTTAGCTAGGATATTTTCAGTTACCGAAGTTTGTATTTGAAACAAAACAAACGATGGCGGTATGCGAAAACGCTGTCAACCAAACCTTAACTATGACAAGCGTTTAGATTTTTTTATAATTAAAAATATTTTGTCTGTGTTGAGTATATTGATACATAGTACATATTCACAATGTTCATAATGCAATAGGTATGCATTTATATGAACTTCGTACCCGTATTGCAATTTTAGTAATACCTGCCCGCATTAACATTTAACAATAATTTTCACAAATATTAATTACGGATTCCATCCAATTCGAATTTATGTATGTGTTTAACCCCCTGACCAGGTCCATCGACAATACAGCAAACTACAAGTACAATATCTACATACTTTCACCATTCACCCTTTCCAAAATGTGCAATGATTAATTTGAGATTTCCATTAATTTTTATTTTAGCGAAAAACCCCTGAACATATCTTGAATAATGCAACAACTACAACAACAACAAATCCAATGTGTTTGCACAAATTCACACAGCAAAATGAAATGTGGTATTTGGTAATACAGAACAAGGGGAGGTGGGTGGCCGTCGCACATAAAGTTCTCCTACTCCACCAAATATTGAATTATTTTGACACAAGTTTCAAATCGCAACGAAATATCCAATTATTTGTGGTTTATATCTAAAATATTATTCCTTCTGTGGATGTGTTTGTGTATTTATAGCAAAGGGCGTTTGAGGAAGGATTTTTGTTAACCAAATCAGCTGTCGAAATCGAAAGATATCTGCGCTTTTTGGTTCTGCAAATATTCGTTATTTAATTACTGGATTATTCATAATGTAAATTGTATTGATTTTAATTTTATTATTATTTTGGGGTTTTTGGGGGGCTTAGGAAAATTTCCACAAACACATGCAATTTCCTAATTCAAAAAGGGAACTCGAGCGAATTATGTGTATTAGAGCATTGTTGCAAAAAAGAAAAAACTAAACAAAAAATGTGTGATGAATTTTTATAGAAGAGGATTGTTTATGATATTGCATAATTAATTTTCGAAAAATAGATCTAAAAAATGCATGTTTTTTATTCAAATATAAATAATAGGTTGAACATTACAATTGAGTAATTTAAGCATTATAATACAAATTCTAAAACTGTAATTGAGTATATAAAACAAAAAAAAACAGAAAGAGAAATGTATCTGGTTGCACTAAGTAATCATGAGTTGGAGGCATTTGCTTAGAGAAAACAATTTTTGGATCTGAAGGCGGTAATAGGAATTAGAAAAGAGTTGTTAGCTTGAACTGAAGTATTTGAGGAGCTGGTGAACAAAAGCCAGACTGTCATCACCAAAGTTTGTACACGTTTAAGCGGGAAATACGTAATACAACGATTATACCAACATAATTTCTACTGTGCATGCGATGATTGCAGCGTTTGAGGTCACAAAACTAATAATGGCACGTTTTATGGACACTCGAAATTTGCTTGCAACCAAGGGTCTGGTAGTTTACTTTATAGTTTGTGCCCCACTTCTAATGATTTGTACAGCGTTTGTACATCACAAATCGGTACAACGATTGTTTCGTGTTTTTCCCGCTTTATATAGTTTTTATATAGTTTTTAAAGAATTTTCAATAAAAACCGGTTCTAGCAACGATCATCCTAGCTCGGTGACCCAATTAAAGTTGGACTGCATTTTGATACCACAACTCGTTTGGCCTGTGCGTGATTCAATGAAAAAGCTCCTAGTGGATGATCGTCCACAAAGTTATGTTCCTAGCCAATATGCCAAGCTAAGCAATTTTGTTGCTGGTTCAATGATGCCACCGTCGTCGACTGCCTGCCTACAAGTGGCTTTGTCTGGGAAACTTCGGACGTAGGCCTCTCTGTTTGTCTTTGTCGGAAGATAACATATGCCATGACCTTTCTAAACGACGCAAGTCATCCCTTAAAAGTGAGTGTAAAATTTGGGATGTAGCCTTCAGTGCACCATTTAGGACAGAATATCTCTAACCGTGAACTAATATGGAATGTAATTCTAAGGATATATTAAAATTTAGGTCATTAAAAACAATCGCAAAATTACAGTTTGGTTTCTGAAGAAAAATTATGTTGACCAATGTCTTGTCCCAAGGCTTTTTAACTGTCTAGTTGATAACTTTTTTTCTGCAGATGATTGCACCTTTATATATTTTTGTTTACTTTAATTTGAAAGTTGTCATTTCAGTCTTCTGGCTATGGCAAGTCATCAATAACATCTAACATGCAACCAGCCTCTTCATCTGCCTACGATCCAGTTACATTGCACAAAGAACTCTTGGCCATGCAAGCGGCAGCCGCTTCGGCAGCAGCCTCTTCACAAGCTTCATCATCTTCGAAAAAGTCCTCATCATCTTCGCATCACTCGTCCCAGTCTCATCAGGGTCTTTCTGGCAATAAATCATCATCAAGTGGATCATTATCCCATCATCACATGGTTGGTGGTTCAGCGAATACCGGCTCTGGAGGTGGTCATCACAGCTCAATGATGGGTTCGCATTCAGGAAGTGGTGGAAATAATAGTGGTGGTGGCGGTAGTGGTGGTGGTGGTGGCAACTCATCCAAAGATCGTGACAAGAATAACTCACTAAATGCCCTCAACTCACTCTCGCAACTTGGTAATCTCGGCTTGAATCCCCAACAGAGTGTTCAAGCTGCAATGAACGCCTGCCTCGCTGCCAATACTGGCAAAGTGAAGGACTACATGCCGTCCGGAATTTTGAGGTGAGTAGAAGTAAAAACACAAAATTTTATTCCCCATCAGGATATAGTTGAGCGCGGAGTATGAATCGCTGCTCTGTGTGTAACACATTTGTTCCAATCATTGTTCATTATGTGATATTTTTCTTTCGTATACTTTTCTTTGCCATTGTTGAAATAAACAAAGTGCTGCACTGGAAGGAAAGTAAGCTTCCTTGATGTTCACAATTGATGTTATGTTATTTTTGTATTATTTTAAGTAGTATCTCTGTATAATAACTGTCTTTCTTTTTTAATTATTATTTTATTTTCGTGTGTGTATAATATCTCCTTTGTTTGTGTACATTGAATTTCAATGAAACTAAATCCAAAACAATTTTTGTTGTTTCCCGTATTTTCGTTTCCAGTGAACCATCCTTGCTGGGAGTCCGATTGCCACCCGATACGGAAATCATCAAATACACCTCATCTATAGTTGGCCCCAAAATCCCTGGTACTACAAATCGCGGACGAAAAAAGACAATATCTCTCGATCCATCAAATCCTCTGCTTGCATTTCCAGGCTTAAGTCCAGCTAAACGTGCACGTCTCGAGATGGAGTATGCAGCCATGGCAGCAGCTGCCGCCCAGCAACAACAGCAATCATCATCTGGTGGTGGAAGCAGTACTGGTGGCGGCGTTGGAGGCGGGATGCTTGGTCTATCTGGTTCAACGCAGTCTGCAACGAATTCTGGTTCTTCTTCATTGCTAGGAGGTCATCTGAGTGTTCCATCAGCCACATCTAATTCTGGAGTTGGTTCATCATCATCATTGACGTCTAACCGTGGCAATAGTGGAATGGCCACCGATCTAACTGGCAGTGCCGACCGTGTCGAGGTCATTAAACTACCCCCAACTATCACATCGAACGGGGCTTATAATCTGACGAGCAAATCCAAAGATCCACATGATGCGGATCATTTGGGAATGATTGGTTCTGGAGTGAATCTTAGTATGAAGACTGCTCCGCCCATTTCGGCAGTAGTTGATGATTTCGATGCTCCTCTTAATCTATCCATGAAGCCCGACAATAAATCATCAATTAACGAATATAGTAGTTCTACTATTACAGGAGTAGCCGGTGGTGGCAGCTTGAACCTAAGCACTGGTGGTAATGTGACATCAGCCGGTGGCGCATCGAATAGTTTACAAAGTCTAAGCTCAATAACGGCCGCACTGGGTTCTGGCAGCTCTAGTGGCAGTGGTGGAAGTGATCGCTCCCAACCACAATATAAAGAAGGACGACCCAGGAACCTGGGTCGTGGAGTGTCGAAACCGAAGAAAAACACGGTTGCGTCATTGCTTGCCCAGAGTCGTGCTGTTGGTATAAAACCCATGTTATCCACCCAGCAGCTTATGCAACAGGGTGCTGATTTTGTAAGTTTCTTTTGAGCAAGGTTTTTGGCGAGTTGTAAGAATGATTTTTTATAATTGCAGGAAAAAATACGTCAGGCGTTAACAGAAGCTAGTGCACAACTTGATGTATCCACTGACTCCGAAAGTGTAGCTGCTGAAAGTGGACTCTCAGAATCTGAGGGAGAAGACTCACAAATTATTAACATCACCGAACTCCGAGCGCCTCTCGAATTGGGGTGGAAACGTGAGACTGTCATCAAAGGTTTAACCAAAGCTGGACAGATTCGTGGTGATGTGTGCTACTACGCCCCTGGAAGTTCCACCAAATTAAAGACAATTGGGCAGATATTTTCTGTAAGTTAACAAATTTGATGTTTAAGATTTTTTTTATTCTAATCTCTGTTTTTTTTTGTCACTTTTGCAGTACATGGAAAAAAATCCATCAAAGTTAAATCGTGACAACTTCAGTTTCTCTTCAAGGGCTATAGTTGGATCCTTTCTACAGCCCGCTCCTCCACCGTATGCAAACGATGGAGAGTACATTCGCATGTCAGATGCCGACGTAGCAAAACGTTTAGAAGACTTAAAAATGTTCACTCGTCAAACATTAAATGTTGAACAGCGAATTGAAATTGCAAAACAACAACAAGCAATGCGTGAGGCAAAAAAGCTTGCAAAAGAAGAACAAGCTAGAAACAAGGAAAAAGCACGTCAGGAAAAAAACGAAAAACTTGAACAGCAAAGAAAAGAGAAAGAGCTGAAGAATCAGCAGGCGATTGAGGTGAGCGGTGTGGCTCTTTTTCTTACTAACGTCGTTGTTTAAAATTAAAAAAGCAAAACAAAAAAATACTAACAATCTTGTGTAGTTAAGAATTTTTATTAAAATTATTTACTTTTTGTTACTCCAGGCTCGCAAAAAACGCCAAGAAGAACTCGAACGTATCAAACAAGAAGAAATTCTAAAAAAGCAACAGGTAAGAGTTTTCTTGTTCTCTTATTATTAATGTCAAACTCATTTAATTTCTCTACTTTAATTTTATTTTAATTTATAATTATTAAAAACAGCAAACAAAAAAAACTCTAATATTTCGTTTGTTATTATTGTTTTATAGGAAAAAGAAAAGAAAAGGCAAGAAGCTATTTTAGCTAAAGAACAGGTATTGCATACTTTAAGTCATCCATACTTTTAGTAAATCATTTCTTAGTAGTAGACAATATCTGTATAATTAGTATGATTTTGGTTAGTTGCGATAGGGTTTTTGTTTTTGTTTTTTCATTCGTTTTTGGTTGAAATTTGTGTGAAAACAAAATTTTTTCTTTAACTTATCATCGCAACTGATCATTCAAAACAGTGTGCCTTATCAGATTCCAATCATCTCTATCTCCCTTTGTGATCTCTGTCTATTTTAAAATGAATTTTTATGTTATTTGTGATAAGTGTGATGAGTTGTTTTTGGTAGTTTTTTGTATCTTAAGAGAGCTCTTGAAGGCTGTTTTATTTTTAATTCGCCTTGAACCTTTAAGCGAATAGTGTTGGTGTTCTTATCTTTCATTGAGTGTTTTTTAATTTCGTTTTTGAAGCTTATTTTATCATTTCTTTTATTTAAGATTAAGAATTTTCTCTTAAATCTACATCCAATTTCGTCTTCAACAACCAATTCGATACCAGAAGGTCGTTTATACATTTTTTCAATAATTTATGTAACTTCACCTATTGCAAACTTTTATTAGGAAAGCTTCCTCGATTTCTTCTCCCTCTGCACCTTTGATGTTTTTCAAACGACTGTTTGATATTAATTTCCCATTTCAGTGTCCGCTAAATGTGCGTTTAGGTTTTGGTTATAAAATTCGAGGTAACATTTATTGATCCCAGTGTACATGACTGCAAAATGCAACCATAAATCGTATAGTATTAAAAAAGTAATATTTTTTTTTTTTAAACCCTTTTAAAGTTTAAGTTTTGTTTATTATTATTACGTTGACTAAGGTAGTTTTTCTATAAGTCTGCATAGTTGAGCTCTTAGTTGTAGCTGAGGCATATTTGGTTTTAAAAAATAAGGAGTATGAACAGAATTATCTTAAGAGGAAAATGTCAACATTTTGTGTACGAGTTGCGCAGCCATTATGTCTGTTCGAAACAAAACTGCCAATTATTGCAATTTGTCACCAATTTGTATCCATTTTCTAGTCCACACTTTAAAAATTGGACAGTTTTCGGCAGAAGAGAGCGAGCACGAGAGAAAAAAACATTTTCCATTTCCGACAAATTCGGCTTAAAAAATTTCCTTGGAAAGAAATTGTTCGGTCTATCAAATGCCAGGTTGTTGCAGGCCAGATGTCAGATAACATAAAAAAGTTTCCACCAAATCGGGCGAGAATTTTTTGGCTTTTATTCTCTGAGTGAATTTCGTCAAAACTTGACGGACTTTCAATTTTAACCCAGAAATCTTTTAAACAAAGTTATTTTCAATTTTAAAGAGAAGAATCCGTACTTTTGAAGCCAGTCGATGCTGTTATTTGACTGTTTTTGTGACACTTCTCAAAAACTCGATCTAATTTACGAGATGAATTGCACTATCACACAAGAGGATTGTTTTCCATTCCCATACCATTCATCAAGATTCCTATTATGGCACAATGTAGAAAGTTTCAGGTAGCTCTATAAGAGGCTCTAAATGATTTAACAAGTAAGGAGAGACTAGATTCATTTGGTGTCACAGCGGACCAACTTTAGTTTAAGTGTGTCAGTTCTTATTGCTGGCAACAACTTCTACTTAACCCTCTTTTTGGACTAATCTGTCGGTATTTCTTTCAACGGTCAACTTTTACCTCAAAGTATCACTGATCAAAGAAAACCGTAAAGTTGTTTTTGAATCAAGAAGAATTCCAATGACACGTTTGCGTTTTGCGTTTCTAGCGCCTAATAACACATTGAAATAAGTGTGTGCAGGTTACCATACATACAATAAACATACCTTGTCCACTCAAAATGTTTTATGGAAGAAAGAATCAAGCCTTTTTGATTTTTTTTTTTGTGGAAAATAGCCTCAGCTACAAGTTTTTAGACTTTGGGCTCCTTAACCTAGCACTCATCATAGAAAAGAATACTAATCCAATAAGCATGCGACCTGTAACTAATTTTTACTTGTTAAAATCTTTTTTCTTTTACTAGTACTAGTTCAGATTAGAAAAGTAGAAGCCACTTTTTTGTAAGCAGATCTGAAATTCATGCAGAATTAAGGATTATTTGAGGCTGGCTCGCCATTACTATTTATCTTCATATTCCCATCGTCTACCTTTCCTTATACATTGCACTTTGTATTCTTAGGGGGGGGCACGTATACTGCGGTCTAACAAACTGAATCCATAACTAATATCTCAAAAGTTTTTGACCGTAGCTATAAACTACAGCCTTGACCTATATACCTATATATCTATAATATAATCAAAACAAAAGTAAAGTGTTCGCGATGTGCCATTCAAAACTATATTGTTTTTGGAAGACTAGAGCATCTCTTAATCAACAAAGAAACGGTGGGAAAAAAATAACCAAGCATAAGGACGGTCGGTTTATAATATAAACGGACGTCCAAAATCGTAAAAAAAAATCAACTGACTGCTGAAGTAACGGAACATTTAAAAAAAGCAAGTTTCGCTAGAACTTTTAGAAGAACCCTCACGGTCGTATGAATGGATTCAAGAATGTGATGAAAATAATGTATGTTGATGGCATCTTTTAGGCATATTTTTGGTGCCTCCAACATACGGAAGGTCGTACAATATTATAATGCACCTTGTGACTAATCCGCCCTTTAAATGCAAAGATTTGTCGAAAACGGCATTGACCTGCAAACCATGGCTTGCACAGTCTCAATGTCTAAACTCAACTGGGCACATTTGGGGGATATTAAAACGGAACATCCGAAAGCATCCCAGAACATCAAGATGCTCAAAATATTATAAATCAAGTATGGCCTGGTACGTTCTATTCTTTAAAAAAGGAAAGCAGCAGTCCTAAGAGTCGAAGGTGGCAACACACTAATTTGTTCCAAAAAAATATATATGTATTTCTAATGTTACTGCATAGGTACATGGTTTTTTTTATATTTATGTACTTCCTGTATAAATTATGACATCTTTTAAGAGGTCCCTAATACTTTTGGCAAAGGCTGTATATCCTAAGCTAGTTTTTCAAAACATCCAATTCAATACTTAATTCAGGGTTTTAAACATGTCTAACAATAATTGTTTTGTTTCAATGTTTTTTTATTGTTTTCTTCTTTTGTTTTATTCTTTTGTTTCCCTCTCGATTTATGTGTCAAAAATTCCTTAGTTCGATACAGATGCATAAATATGTATCCGTGGAACTGCTTTAATGACACCATATCGTTCCTCATATCACGAACTGACGTAACATTTAAATGATATATAGGGGACGGGTTGATTTAGGTCCTCCTGAAATTTTAAGACTATTTGAAAACCCACTTCAGTAAGATTCTCACCAAATATTTCCTTTTTTATAGTTTTTTCTTATAAAGGCCTTGGAAGAATTCATATGGCTAGAGTGTGTGTCCCTAACCATATTTTCAGCAGTTATGTTTTTGTTTTTCAACTCAAATAAGATAATCTTCTTAATTCCATGTCGTCCAGTCATTCTATAGAACTATGCGTTTTGTTATATTATTCAAGATTGTTGGATTGAATAATTTGAAGAATTTGCATACATTATTTCGTCTATCATAAATCCTTCCCTAATTGATTTGATTGTCTTTATCTCTGTGTTCCCTCATATTAGACAAATAAATATTTCCAAAACTTGAAATAAAAAAAAAATCTTTATATTTAATTGACCCACTCTCTTTATAACAAACACACATCTTTCCGCTTTAATCTTTAAAAACCTTTTTATAAATGACAGGAAAAGTTTGACTATATGCTTTAACTATTAGTTTTATTTACTGTCTTTAAATATAATTTAAATTTAAATATATGTAAAACTGACACGCAGATTCATCTGCAGGAACTCAACAAGCAGAAGGAGTTGCTCTATGCTGTCGAATTGGTATGAAAAGAATTAAACTTATTTTTTTTTTAATAAATTTCCTTTAATGCTTTTCAAATAAAATTTCATAAATCAATTTATTGATAGTCCTAGCCTGAGACTAGGAATGAATTTCATACATCATCTTTATGAGTGAGTTTGGTATCAGGGATATTGCAACCCTCCACATCGATTTCATCAGTATTGAAATGCAAATGATAAAACAAATTACCGTCAAAGAACCCCACATGACGTGATTTGAATGCTGGAATAATCAAAATTGGCATCAAAAATGATAAATCTATTTTTTAACGGCCAGATACTTAAAAAATATGGGCTGTGGCCATCGTTAAGTAATTTTTTTGTTAAGATTACGATAAAAAAAACAGCGAATGTGAACTTCATCGTCAAATTCTGAACGATTTTTTTGTTCTTGAAATTGAATGTGGCTGAGCCCTGGCTTCGACAAAATGGCATGGTGCCTTACGGCAAACATACCAACATCATAACTCGGTTAATTCATTGCGAACAAATTTGGAAGATAGCATTAAATAATTTCGCTTGGATTTCAGGGAAGAATTCAATAGACCAGAGAGATCATAAAATTTAATTTTATTTACTTCTTATATTAAACCCTTTATGGGGTTACTGAAAAGAACTAGAAACCCCAGCGTAAAATTATAAATTGGGTGGCGCAACAGCTCGTGGAGAAGCAGGGCCTAGTGACTTACAACTCTCAACCATTCATGTGTGCGTGTTGTTGGCAGGAATGGAGGGACCTACAGTCTTTTGCCGAGTCCGAAGGGCTGGATGAGAAGCACTTAAGCATGACAAGTATACTCTTGGAGGATTTGTCAGTTCCTCGCAAGAAGCAGTACCTCGGATAAAACATTTCTGTTTTTAGGTGGCATGACGGGGAATCGAACCCACACCTTCGGCATGACAGTCCAACGCACTAACCATGTCACCTATAAAACTAACCATGTCACCTATAAAAACAAAAAAGTTTTCTTTTCTGGTATTGCCTCGCAAATTTAGTGCATAATATCTCTTGTCATGCAAAGTGCGTCTCATCTTAGCCTTACGGACTTCGGAAAAATTGTAGCTCTAATCCATTCCCACCGACTAAGAACACAAAACACAAACAAAAGAACGAGAATATCTACAAATACGAAAAATTCCATGTTCTCAAACACAAAATTCGAACTGCAATTGTGGCGATTGACCTGTTTATGGAAACAGTCATCGAATGTCTATAATCGTAGTCGTGTTCTATGCATAATTACCATAAACCGATAATTTTCAATAAAGATCGACGTTAAAACCATTCAAGTGCTACTTTGCTTTGTTAAAAACTGCCCCAAGTAACTTTGATCTAAGTTATCTTCCTGAAACCAAAACTCATAGAAATATCGTATGAAATCCATAACTGGCTCCTGGTCAGTATCTTAAACGTACTAAAACTAAAACATTGAAATAAACAAAATACACAAAAACAGTTTTCCATATACACATATGTTTTAATACAAGTTTTTTTTTTATAATTAAACACATTTTATTTCAAGCTACACCAATAGTGCATGATTTTAAACATTTTACTGTGTTTTGATTTAGTACACTCAATAACACTTTGTCTGTTTGCTTTTTTAGCAATTACTTATAACGAGAAATAGCCTTTGTGTATAATTTTTGATTAAATTTGGTTTTCATTGTAATTAATGATAGGAACGAGAACGACGCCGGCAGCATATGACACTCATTAGGCAGCTAGAAACTAGACGAAAGTATGAAGATCGTGAAAAGAAGAAGCATCAATTGGTATTGGATAGACTGATTTTACGTGAAAAGAGAGTAGCCGCTCGAAAACGTGATGCTGAAATACTTAATCAAATCAGGTAAGCCCAGCGTTTTTGTTAAATTGGAAGACTTAAAGGAATTTATTGTAACGCCTTGATTTGACTTGACCTTGGGCGGTCTTTTAACATTATACTTAATGAATTTTGATTTTGAGCAGTACTGCCAATGCAGCCTTTAATTACCTAACTTAAATTCCTCGGTGTCAACCGATTATTGCCTTTTTAAAATGTTTCAGGCAGTATGTTTTAATATATTTTTTTTTTTTTTAAGGAAACCACAAGAGGACTCTGAAATTTCTGATCAAATTGATTTGCCTCAGTTGAAGCGAATCGCTGGTTGTCGGCTACCAGGCCAGGCAATGGCTGATCTACTAATGGTTTTTGAATTTTTGCACAATTTCGGCGAAACTCTTGGTTTTGGTAAGTACAAATTGGAACTTTGTAAGTATTTTGACTTAATTATATCATACAATTTTATTTATAGACATGGAATCCCTGCCAACACTTCAGAATCTTCATGATGCACTTGTACCAGATAGTAATGTAGAAGCCGAAGAAGAACTACTCTCTGTAATGACACATTTACTTGTTTGTGCCATCGAAGATCCGGGCATTCCAAATCCCGGTCGACACACAACACTGCTGGGTCAATCACTCCGCAATGCCGACATCACCAATTCAAATGTTTCTGAAATTTTGCGGATATATTTGTATGCCACATCTACGGGAGAGGTACGTCAAATGCATGGCATAACACTTGATCGTGAGAAAGAGAAACGCATACCAGACCATCATCAAATGGATTCTGATTGTCTTAACGTGACCACTGGCAAGAATCAGCAATATTATGAACTGTTGCATGAGAACGATACGTGGAAGTTGTCGATTTGTTTGAAAGATCGGCCATTTGTAGCCTTGAATCCAACGAAGAAAACCCAAATTCTCGCTCATCTTTGCAACGATCTACTAATGAATAAAGCTGTACTCAAACAAATCGATGGAAGTCTTGAGTCGTGCGCACAAATCAAGAAAGAGAAATACATGACTGATATGAAAATCCGCAAATATAAGTCATTGCACATAAGAAAGACTCGCTTAGAGGCATATGAAAAGGCGCAAATCGAACGAGAAGCTGCTATGGCAGCTATAGCTGCACAACAACAACAGCAGCAATTACAACTGCAGCAACAGCTAGAAGAGCAACAACAGCAACAGCAGCAAGATGAGCTGGCTCGAAAGGAGGAAGAATCAAATGCAGCGGTGTCAGAAGTTGTAGTTGTAGGAGAGGGTGAAACAAATAACAACAGCAGCAACAAGGATGAATCAGAGAAAATGGATTTAGACGATTGTCAAATTGTTCCTTTGACTGATACAAGTGTAGCTAAGGAAGCCGATTCGGATGCAGTTGTGGAAATAGTAGAGGCAAACAAGCCGGATCTATTAGTTACACCATCTACACCGGGAGAGAAAGTAACATATGACAGCCCGTCAAAGAGCAGTGTGGACACACCAGTCAAATCGAAACTAGAAGAATCACTGACTTATCAAAATGGAGCAACTGTTCCATCTGATCTTAGCCAGTTGATCAACAAAAAGAATAACTCACGATGTGATGATGCCTCCACTGACGTTGGCATGGATGATGAACTGAGTGACGTTGAGAGTGAAATGACTAATATTGAAGAGGACGAAGATAATCGCATGACTGCCGATGAAGTGCAAAAGAAGCTAGAGAAAATGATAAAATCTTCTTTGAATTGTAAGGAATCCCTAGATAAAAGCACCAATCAACTACGGGCGTGTTGCTTTGGTCAAGATCGTTTTTGGCGGAGGTATTGGAAGTTGCCAAAAGCAGGTGGTATCTTCATTGAAGCATTGGAGTCGGCTCAAAATGAAATCTACGAATTCAATGAAATTCTTGAAAATGCAGTCAAGATGGAAGCTCCTACGGATGATGTCAAAGAGGAGCAGTATTGCGATACATCGAAAGAGGAGGAAGATTTGGAAAAGCAAGAGAAAACCATAGAAGATGAGTTAAAGCCGGGCACAGATACAATCGTGAAAATGGATGCAGACATCGAATGCATGCAAGTGGATGAGAGCAACAACGAGACGTCGACGTCGGCACTTGGGGATGGCTTCCCTCCGAACCCACCAAATACAACGAGTTGTTTTAAAAACGATTCCGAATTACTTCCACCACCCCCACCACCGCCACTCGCTCAAAATGTTGTCGATGTGAGTGAAATCGTTCTAGACAAGTTCGATTCATCATCATCATTATCGGCCAGAATCGAAGAAAACGAAGAGAATGTCTGTGATACTAGCAATCGAGAAATCAAATCCGAAGCCGATATCAGTATAAAGAAGGAAGATGATGGAGTTATTATAATCACTGGGGAATCTGATCTGAAACCACCAGCTTTGCCGGTCGATCGATGGTTTTCCATTGCCAACCGTGAAATGCCACTGACCACAACCGAAATGCAGGGAGAAACTCCATATTTCCAGAGAGTCTATTCGAACATCCACTGTGGAAGTGCTATTCAAATTCAAGGCCATCGTTGGGACATTGCCAATAACGCGCAGTATTTTACAGTGCCGTTGGAGAACGGAAAAGTTGACTTGCATTTTGACAACGAGTGTATCCTCACGCTTTCGGGGCTCGATGATAAAATGGTTGAGCGGAAGATGAGAGCCCATGCTTTGAAAGATGCTGCTGGAGAGGATAGCGGCCCTTCACATGACAACAGCTACGACTTGAAAGAGCAGAAGTTTTTTCCCTTTCTTGATGATACCTGCGGCGGTGGAGGGAGAGAAGAAGCCGCAGAAGGAGCGACCACTAACGCAACTATTGCAAATGCCGAACTAAAAGCTGGTCGTGTCGAAATGAAGCTCGATGAAGCAACTGGAATATCATTTCAAAATTTAGCCAACATGTCATTGGGAAACATTAGCGCTTACATCACATGCGACATTCCAACCCCTCTCTCAATGACACCGGACGAGCATCGTCTGCTAGAGCAGATAAAAAAGGAGGGGTTTCCCAAGAAACTAGAGAGTAATTTTGTGCCACGCAAATACCGTCATGGCTGGTGGAAAGTTGACACTCTCGAGATGATCCAAGACGTCATAGACAATCTCAACCAGAAAGGTTTGCGAGAACGTGAATTAAAGCAGAGTTTAAGTCGAATTCTCTCTGAAGAAATGGAACTCGCAACACCATACTCACTCACCTCCAAAGAGGATGACAACAAAGAAGAGAAAATAGTCCTGCCAGATGGACCTAACGATTGGAATCCAAAAGTAGCGAAGCGCGTTGAATTGGCTTTACTCGAACAGCTTGAAGCGCTTGAGGATAAAATTGCTAGTGCGTCAATGCAAATAAAACACTGGGTTCTACCACCACGAATAGAGAATGAAATCTCCCTCGACCAGGAGGACATAACCGAGGAAGAGTTTGTGACAATAATTCCAATGATTCGTGATCGTATTGCTAGCTTAGAGGCAGCCATCGAACGAAGATATCTAAAACCACCATTGGGCAGTCAAACGGGCGATGCCCATCTAGCTGTGATCGCACAAAATCAACAAAATCAGAAATCTTCTTCTTCAACGTCTTCTTCTTCGGAGAATAATAGCACCTCCATTGGACAGCAACAACAGAGCAATACAAATGTTAATGCCTCGGGTAATAGCAGTGATAACGGTGGACAACAGCAATCGTGTTCTGTTAGTGCATCGGGAGATAATTCTGGAGCAGCTTCACCAGCCAGTGTTTGTGACAGCGAAAGAGATATGCCCCAAGAGAACATCCCTAAAGGCTTGGTGTCATGGCGCGAGGCAGTATCCCGTTCGCATACTACGGCTCAATTGGCCATGGCATTGTATGTGCTGGAATCGTGTGTTGCTTGGGACAAGAGCATTATGAAAGCGGTAAGTGATGATTAATACTTTTTTTTAACCCAACAAAAAATTTAAAAAAACCCTGAATAAGTAGAATATTAATTTGCTTTTTTAAATTCAGTAATAAATTTGTGCCGGGTGCTGCAATGCTTTTTAACTTTTGATAGAGTTGCTTATTTTTTGCTTTTTGTGTAGAAATTGACTTTTATATTGTCCCTATAATGTGTGGTGGTTCTTTTTAATTTTATTAATTTATTGATTTTCTGAATCAATATAATTCTCTTAGTACTTACAAATATTTTCTAGTTGTATTCTATCAAATTTCAGTTTATGTAGATCTTTTAACTTAAAGGGAAGGGGTTTATTTAGGTGATATGTTTTCAAATAGACAGTGTGGCAAAATATACATATTTGAGAAGAATTAAAAATCTTCTGGCACTCTCAATATTGTATTGGGACAACAATTTTATTTATTATAAAAATTTATCATTATAAAGTTACCAGTTTTTTTTATAAAAAAAAAATCTTCAACCCATTTAGGCTCTAGCTTGATGTAAAGTTGACATGAAGACGTAGATTATTTTATGGAGCTATCATGTATCTATCAAAGACCACAGATATAATTATTACTACTAACTTACTTATCCGGCTCCCAATCGATGAAGGATCGCAGCCTGAGACCCATCAGCCTTTCATCCTCTACAATCCTACGCTGCTTCCAGTCATCTAGACCAAGCCTTCTGTCCGGAGGTTCGGTCTTCTTCGTTTTTCGAACATGGAAGCTGGGATTCGAAGACCTTTTGCCCATTCGCTCGATGTGGCCGAGCCAATGTAATCGACGTGTTTTGATTTTCTGTACCACATCCACATCTTGATACAACTCACAGAGTTCGCGGTTGTACCTTCTCTTCCATTCGCCCTCCTCGCAAACAAGACCAACTATCCGTCGAAGATTTTTTTTGATTACGGTATTAGCTCTCCCTTTCTGCTTGTCGCTCATTACCCGGTGCCATAACGCAGGACTGGCAGTATAAGGGTTTCGTAGAGCATGCACTTTGCCTTACGTGTAAGAAGCTTTGAACCCATTTGTTGCTCGAAATCGAAGAAGCACCGGTTTGTTAGGGTAATTCTTCGTCGGACCTCCACTAAAGTGTCATTCGTGGGATTTATGTTTACTTCGAGGTAGATGAACTCTTTAACTACTTCGAAGTTGTTGCTATACATGTATTTGCTCTTGTCCCCATTTACTTCTAGGCCAACAAGTTTTCCCTGTTCCTCAATCGCTGTGAAAATCTCCACAACGGACCCTTGGTTGGCAGCGGCCAATGATGTTGGTATCATCGGCATACCCTAGAAGTTGGTTAGATCTGTTGAAAATAGTGGTAAACTGGTAAACATTAGATCCGGCGGCTTTGTTGTTCTAAGGCGCTTCTTTATGGCTATGTCTACCTCTTCTACGAGTACGCTCGGTGGGGGAACTGACTGGGGGTGGGTTTCTCTTCTCGTCCTATTTCTGGCTCTACCTGACATCAATTTAGCAGCGGCTGGAAATGCTGCTTGAATACACCTACTATTCTTTGCGCTTCGGTGCCTTGGTGGCGTTCGCTGTTTCACAGACCCTGCGCTCCGGTTTTAAAACCAGAAGCCAGTTGCTGGGCTTTTTTACAAAACTTTCGGAAGTTGTGTCTATCGCGGGACACTTTGATCGCGAGACTCTTCGATCACCTTGAGCTTCAAGGCTACGTATACCCACACCTTTCTACGCAAGGTCTTCTTCTCCTTCTCCTTCTCCTTCTCCTTCTCCTCGCTCGATACTCCTCTCTCGCTGCTCTTGTTTTACTCTGCAGCAAATTCGCATGTGCACCTTATGTCACCTTTTTCAGCTGAACGCATTCATCATCATACTACGTGTTCTTTTTCGGGGGTAAGAAGCGTGCCTTCCGTCGATTAGCATATGGTCGATTTGGTTGGCGTATGGACCATTTTGGGAACGCTAGGTTGCTTTGTAGATTTTTAGGCGTGGAAACCTAGTGCTACTTATCACCGTATCACGAGCTTTTTTAAAGTCTATTAGTCGGAGGCCGTTATCATTTGTCTCTTAGTGGAGACTGTGCTTACCAACTAATCCGCCAAAGGTGTCTTCCTTCTTTTTCAATTTGAGCATTGAGGTCCCCGAGAAATTTTTTTCTTCGTTCTCCGAGCAGACTCCGTAAGTTCCGTCCAATAGTTAAGAAACTCATCCTTTACAGGGCTTTCAACTCCATTGCGTGTGCACATACGAGTATTAGACTTACGTATGTATATTTTAGAAAGTGGCTTTGATGCGATTCACAGCTACGTGATCACTTATCGGCTTAAAGTCGATAACTTTGCTCCTTAAACGATTCCCCATGTCGAATCCGCATCCTAACATAATGCAGTATATTATCATAGCTATAATAAATATCGCAATCTTTTCTTTTGATCCTATCCATCGCATCTCCTGGATTGCGGTAATGTTTGCCTTATACCCCGTGAGGACCAACTCAAGTTTTTTAATTTGCACCTTGGGTGTAAGGGGTTCTCACGTCCCAAGTTCATACTCAAGTCGTCATCCGTTGACGTGTCATGTCTAGTTGTCATTTAAGGATTATCATTATCCGAGGCTCCTCGTGTCTCTCTCAGAAACGAAATTTGTTTACGTGGTAGGGAAGTTAACTCACGTTGACGTGCCGGTTCTTGTTGCCATTTAAGGGTTATCATTATCCGAGGCTCCTCGTGTCTCTCATAAACGAAATTTTTGTACGTGGTAGGGAAGTTAACCCGACGACAAAACCCCCAAACCCAGAGGGCAGCAGGCCAGATAATCCGATACAAAGTTTAGTAGCCCACAAGCGGGTACCGTCCGTAAGCCGCCGTTGCGCTCCTAAGAAATACTTGACGCTCCGCGTGCACAAGGACTAATGTTTACTCCACAATTTCTCCGTACTAACTTTTATTTTTCAAGCACAATTTATTAAGTATCTCCACACACTTCCTTATTTTTTTTTTTGTTTTGTTAGTATTTGTTGTTGTGGTTGAATTATCTGCACTTATAGCATTAAGTTTGTTTTATACGTATTTTACTTTAATTTAATTAATACTGATTCCTATGTTTTGACTAATTACATTTTTTCTTTTTTATTTTCTTTCTTTTCCGCATTTAATGTAAAATTTATTTGGATAAAATATATAATTATAAATGTTAACGTGGCTATACAAAAAAAATATATATGATATAATTATAATTGCCTGCCTGCTGATATCCTTAAATAAATAATAATAAAAAAAAAACGAAATACGTATCAAATGAAACATTATATAATTCTACATGATAAACGTTTATGTATTTTCTGCACGCTAATATTACAAAACAAACAAAAACCAAAAAAACACACTCACACAAAACACAATTCGATAAAAAAAAAAACAAAAAAAAAAATTTACTTACTACTCTATATACATAAATGGTGTTTTTTTATATTTTTTTTCTATATCTTTGGTGTATGTGGTACTTCTTTTCTGTTTCTGTTAACGCTTCTTGTGGCTTTGAATAACATAAAATTAAAACAAATTAAACAAAAAAAAATCCATTTAACTATCTAATAAAAACTAAATCAAAAAAAATGTTAGCTTAATAAAAGTAAAAAGAAAAAATCAAAATCGAAATCAAAGTCGAGTAAAAACGGTGAAAGTTGTAAGCCCACTACCACTAGCACCCCTAACAATAAGGAGAGTAGTACGACAACAACACCAAAAGCTGACAAAAAATCCTCCTCGTCGTCGAAAAAATCAAAAAAGTCTTCGAAAAGTAAATCGAAAACAAAGTCACCAAATGCGAAGGCAAAAAAAACTATTAAAAACCTTGACCAAACGATGATGAGTGATCCAAATGAGACTATAACGACGAAAACGGCGACAACGGCATCAGCTGGTCAAGAAGAAGTCGGTCCCTTAGGAATGATGTTGTGTTCTACTACTACTCCTACCTCTGCTACTAACCACAAAATCACGAAGATGTTATTCACTGAAACTAGTACACCAACAACTACTACTACAACATCATCCACAACACCAAGCACAAAACGTACTACAATTTCCCAAAACAATTACTTACAGAATTGCCAGTTCTGCACATCTGGCGAGAATGAGGATAAACTGCTGTTATGTGATGGTTGCGATAAGGGTTATCATACATATTGCTTTAAGCCGAAAATGGATAATATCCCTGAAGGAGATTGGTGAGATAAAATTAATTTCAAAATATATTCAACTAATTAACTTTTGTTTTTTTTTTCTTAAGGTACTGCTATGAATGTGTAAACAAGGCGACAAATGAACGCAAGTGTATAGTTTGTGGCGGTCATCGACCTCCTCCAGTGGGTAAAATGATTTACTGCGAATTGTGTCCACGTGCATATCATCATGATTGCTACATACCGCCACTTTTGAAGGTGCCACGTGGCAAGTGGTATTGTCACGGTTGTATATCGAAGGCACCGCCACCGAAGAAACGTCCCAGTAAAAAGCCTTCCAACAAGGAATTAAAGCAGCACAATTCATCACAGTCATTGAATTCATCGCACGATGAGTCGATGAACTCCATTGTGGCGCCTTTAAGGTGAGTTTTATATTTTTTGGTTTTGTTTTGTTTTGTTTCTTTTTATTTTGTTTTATGAAAAACTTAAATTTTATTTTAGTCCTGCTCACTCAGTAGCATCGACGTCCTTCGATGAACATCACAACAATTCAGTAGATGCTTCTCGTTTCCAAACTCAAATGACACGTCCATCAACGCCGATGGCCATCAATAATGACTATGTAGATATAAGCATGGATGCAACGCAACTAGGAGTAGGTGTGGGTATCGGCGTCGGCATGGGCATTGGTGTTGGCATGTGCCCTTCCCAACCCAATCCTATTCCGAATATGTCACCTATGCAACAACAAATGGTACATGCAATATCTCCGCAACATTTTGGCAATCAGAGCAATCAACTATCTATGATTATTCCACAACCACCAGTGATGTCACAACAGCTTCAACTTCAACAGCAACATCAACAACAACAACAACAACACCAACAAGCACAACAACAGCAACAGCATCAGCACCAGCAAGCACAACAACAGCACCAGCATCAACTTCAACATCAGCAGCTTCCACAACTACAACAACACCAGCAACAGCAGCAACAAATCCATCTACCACCCCAGCCGCCGCCACCGCAGATTCAACCACATCAAATACAACAACAACAGCTGCAACCAATTGCACAACCACCAGCACTGCAACCACCAGAAATAGTATCATCACCACCCCAACAATTGCAAAATACTCCATTAATTCCCCAACAACAAATACAACAAATACAACAACAGCAACCACAACAACCGCAACCACAACAACAACAAACACAACAACAACAACCACAACAAGCGCAACCACCACAACAACAACAACAACAACAACAACAACCACAGCAACAGACAAATCAACAACAACAAGTCATAAATGAGGCTAAAGAGAAACTAAAGCAAGAAAAAAAGGAGAAGCATGCCACCAAGAAGCTAATGAAGGATTTAGCCGTTTGCAAAACAGTTTTAGGGGAAATGGAGGTGAGTTACTTTTTTTCTGTATAAATTATAAATTGTTTTCTTTTTAATTTGTTTTGTATTCTCTTGCTGCAAGTAAAATTAATTCAATTTTATAAAATGGATGTTATTTTTCTGCAGTTACACGAAGACTCTTGGCCATTTTTATTACCTGTGAATACAAAGCAATTCCCAACGTATCGTAAAATTATAAAGATTCCAATGGATCTATCTACAATCAAAAAACGTCTTCAAGATTTAAGGTAAGTTTTCAAAAAAGTCCTTTGTCTGACTAACAAAAATTTATTCTTTTGGAACAATTTTCGCGAAAATTAAAAGTTCTGTCTCAAAAAAAATATAATTTCCATATTAGTGTAACCTTCCTCTGCGGTCGAATCACTTTGATGTTAAATCTCTAAATAAAAAATATCCAATTTAATTAAAATTCTATTTTTTTTTTCAATATTTATTAAATATTTTTGTCACTGTATTTACTTTCAGTTATAAAACCCGTGAAGATTTCTGCGTAGATGTGCGGCAAATCTTTGACAATTGCGAAATGTTTAACGAAGATGACTCACCTGTCGGCAAAGCAGGACACGGTATGAGGAAATTCTTTGAAGTCCGATGGGCTGAACTGACTGATAACAAACATTCATGATATCAAATGCATCACCTAAAGTATTCGAATGATTAGAAAGCTTAAATAGTATTTATAAAAAAAATCACACACAAATATAAAAAAAATTGATTTAGAAATAGCATTAAAACAAATCTTAGTTATAAATTAAAGAAAATAAAAATAAATAAAAAAATACAATTATATAATGTAAAGCAAGGCAAACAAATTATAAAATAATAATAAAATAAAAAAAAAAAAACAAACGTTTTCCAATTCGTATGGAAAAAGATTTAGTCTTAAATATTTTTTAAAATATATTTTTTTTTGTTTAGAACCAACTTCCGTTCTGTAAATAGTTTACTTTTTATATTTAAAGTTTTAAAACTTAATATTTTTTTTAAATAATTGATGTATTTTTTTAAGCTGAATGCTTCGCTACACAATATGAATATTTTCCTATAATTTTAGTTCACACACACACTCAACCCAAATGAAAGCAGATGAAACATTTTGAAACAAAAATTTTGTACAAACTTTTTAGAGATTTTACTTGACAGTATTTTTTTATTTTTGTTTTGCTTTTGTTAACATATTTTTTTTTTACACAAGAACAATAATAATCTACAAGCATACGAGCAAGAGAAGACTTTTTTTAAGTTATCAACAAAAAATGTCTTTCTTGGGAAATTAACCCGCTTTTAATGATATTGTCGCTAAATTATTTTAATTTGATTTTTTTTTTAATTTCAACATGACATCATATTTATCATCATTGTGCGCATTTTTATTTTCTTAAAAAAAAAAATAATAAACGTACTTATAGTTAAGGAAATTGCTTGGCAAAGCAGATATTTTTTTCTCTCCTTTTAAATGATAATAATCTAGATTTATATCAATCCTTATTCTTCTATTTTTTTTTTTACTTATGTGTATTAAATATTTATAAATATATTTTATATGTATAATTGGTATTTTTAGAATAATAGAACTTTATGTCTATAATAATATAGGAGTGTATAATTTTCTTCATTTGTATCGAGATTGTTTTTTCTTATATAGTTTTTTTTTCCTAATTTATTTTCCATGCATTGTTCTAGTTTAAGTTTTAAATTTTTTGAAATAATAAAAAAAATATATATATACACAAAAATATTATATACACTTAAAAAAAAAACTCATAACGTTAAGAAAACAAAACGATGTTCGATATGCAAGAAATATATTCGTAAATACAATACTGAAACTATGAAAAACTAGAATGAACTGTTTGTTTTTTTTTTGGTTATTCGTTATTAACTCGCTGAATAGTTGAAAAGGAGAATCTAAGTTAACTTTGATCTAAAGAAGACTATATTTACTATTTGTTTGTGTAAATATCGTTCCAATCAGCAAAATAGCACTGCACTTGAAATCTGAATTTTTTTGAAAAATATGTATACATCCCCATTCCCTGATGGTGTGGAAAAATAGGGGACTTATTAAGAGTAACGAAAAGTTATCTAACGATATCATTTCGACGAAAGATGTTTCATCACATCTGTAGAAAAAATTTGATATTGTCAACACCATATCATTTGAACTTTTTCGTTTCAAGTTATAAGGCCCAAGTAAAAATCAAGTCCTTTCACTTTTCCCTCACTCAAACGTCTATGTACAATGATTTCAAATGTAATTCATTATAATGTTCTACGCTTTAATTTTTTGACACAAGAACAAAGTCAAAAGCTTAAGTGCTAGATTATACTTGCAGGTTTTAATCGAACCTACAATTATGATGAAGAATACCTTCCGCACTTGTACGTCCAATGTGCAGTCTCTTCTTGTCATGTGGATACGCTATCTGTATTCGTTGTTTTTTTTTTAAGTATAATACCGATATCAGCTTCATCTTCTACTTGTTGGTATGGTTTCGGAATAACTGGCTAAACACAATGATGTAACTGTAGCTCACAGCACTCACAAATTAGAAAGGAACGCTACAACCAGCCCTATCGGGAATTCCGTGAGAAATATTTCCCTTGGATTAAGTTTTATCAATATATGTAAATAAAATGATAAACAAATGTTCGATCTTTATTATTCTGCATTGAGACCATATAGACCAGTAAAGGTTTCCCTTCACACCAAACTCCATAGACTAGCACGTGCTGCCTCTGCACAAACAATAGAAATTGGTCTTAGGAAGTACACTAGTCAAAACATTAAGGGAACAAATTTTGTAAAGATAAGAAAAGTATTCACGATAGTTAATATTTCCTCGTTTCCCGGGATTTTTCGAATATGAAAAAAATTCATGAGAAAAGAGATTCTCGATGTAGATAGTATGTAGCAAAAATGAATGGTGTATTAGAAGTTGAACAATTTTCAACTTTAATTTCAAGCAACAGCAAAGGGTAAATTTTGCAAATTCATGACAAAAAAAAAAATCAAATCGATATCACTCTCACTTGACGTCAATTTTTCAAACCGATTTTTTATATCTTATTCGTACTGATACTCAGCATACAATTCCTTTACCAACCTGCTTCCGCAAATTCCGACCAAGTAAGGAAAGGTAAATTGAAAATCATGTTATCAGTATACGTTTGCTTCCACATGTGTACCAAACTCTTCCCTTACTGACCGCTCAGGGAGCGGCCTTACTCAAGTTAGAGCCTAAATGATTTAACATTTTTATAAATTTAATCTTTAATCTTTATTTCTTTGAATCGTGAACTTTTTTCTTCTAGACTTTCAGGAAATCTTATAGATTTACACTGCCATCCTTTTACCATGCTTCCTCAAATTCCGACCAAATTAGCAAAGATAAATTGAAAAACATATTTTCGGTAATCGTTAGAAACCACTTGTGTACCGAATTCTCCCCGTACTGACATCTCAGGGAGCGGCCTAGCTCAAGTTTGATACTAGATGATTTAACATTTGTATAAATTTAATTTTTTTGTGCACTTGGGTGTATACGTATGTATTTTTATTTCATTGAATCGTGAAATTTTTCTTCCAGATTTTCAGGAACTTTTATAGATTTACATCGCTGGACAAAATCAAAGGAACGCAAACAAAAAGTGAAAAATGTTGGGTTAAGCAAATTTTCTCTTTATATTTTTTTTTAATGAGGCGTGGATCCCACGTTAGAAAACACTGGGTCTATGCGCTTTTCTTCATCTATTGTGTGGCTAGACTCATCAGTGAAGAGCACTTTTTTAGTCGTCCTAAGACCAATTTCTATTGTTTGTGCAGAGGCAGCACGTGCTAGTCTATGGAGTTTGGTGTGAAGGGAAACCTTTACTAAAACTAAACGGTCTCAATGCAGAATATTTAATTAATTTTCTTACAGTTTTGGGGTATACACATTATCCGCCTGACTGACTGAATCAGCTCTGTCTACAAATGGTGATTCTTTTGGTGAAATTTTGCATTATGCTTAATTGTGGCTTTATTTCGCGAATTACAGCTCTGATAAAAAATAAATTGTGTAAATTGCCATAAGCTGTATTTTTGACATACCTAATCCACCCGGACAAATTTTGTTCCCCCTGAATTTTTTAAGCTAAAAGTATTTAAAAAAAAAAGATTTTTTTTCAGAACATCGAAAATAAAAAACCGTTATATGGGGGATACCGTTATTATAACAGAGTTTGGTAGAAATTGTTCTTACCAAAAAGTACAATATGTCTACAGAACGCATTGATTTGTTTTTATCAAAATCGTTACAGTCAAATTTTTGATATAAATAAGCTTTTTCTTAACAGTTGTATGGCAAGTACCGTTATGTTCGGAGCTAAGCAAAATTTTTACTGTCCCTCTTAGGAAATCGACAAAAACCTTTAGTTAGAAATTTGAAGAAAATCGCTTTGGTGGCTTACTTCCCTAACAGAATGGTGTAGCTGTAGTTGTAGCGTGTAGCACTGTCCAATCAGAAAGATACAAAAATAGTATACAGTGCCACAATGAGAAGCTGTAAATCTAGCAAGGAATGTTTTGTATAGCAGAAGTTAAACAAAATTCAACTCTTGCTTCAAGCTGCAGCTACATTCACTCTGTTCAAGGGGTTAGGCTGTAGGTCGAGGTAAAGAGTCGAGCTGGATCCAATTTTTGTTAAATATTTGATATTACCTACACACCAAAAGCATGAAATTTCGTTAAGGTGAATTAGAAAGCAAGCATATGCAAAAATTGTTTTAAAAGTTCATTGAAAGTTCTAAATATTATTTTTTTAAAGTAAGTGTAAAAAGGGGTGTTTTCGAATTGATCAATTTTTAGTTTTACTCTTTTCTTTAATCTTGGTTGTTTTAACTTATCATTCTTAGTCAAACAAAATTTATTTCATTGAGTTATCTTAAAAACTGGATGAAAACCCCGAAAAACAAAAAAATAGTTTCTTATATCACTTTTGATGCGCTTTTGAAAAAAAAGCAGAGAAATGTGATTACTTTTGAAAGATTATGGAAAATTACATATAAAATCCCCTATAGTCGCTGAATGTATAAATTAAATGTCCCTTTTTTACAACTAAGAAATTCGGGTAAAATCTGCCAAAAATTCAGAGCATGTAGGCGGGAAGTAGACAAGAAAAAACAGATATTTGAGGGGGTAATAGCGCCCCCACTTGGACGAGAGGGGTAATTTAATAAAACAATTACACAAAACAAAAAAATTTATTTAAAAATAACGGCAACACTTGCAGAAATGTTCTGTAGCTTTTTGAAAAGCCAGAAGTCCATTTATATACATAGTGTAATATTTTCCCAGGTTCGTTAATAAAACTTATTTACTTTATTCAAAACGTCCACTTATTTATTTCGCAAAATAAAACACTTTACTTTTCTTACTACAAACAAAACGATTTATTATTCACCACTGAATTAATTCACAAACTTTACTTTTCACTTTTATTACAACCAACTTTATTCATTCACGATTAAAAACAAACTGTGTCGCTGGCGTTCAAACATGTGCCTTTTATACTTGTTTTCCAAACTCTCGAAATAAGGAGAACGTTCTGGTCTCTGCTTCCAGAGCTTTCCGTAGGGGAAATTTCCCAATAATTTCCCTTCCAAAAGCTTTTATTTGACAGCTGGTAAATCTGCTATAATCCGGCAGATGGCGCTTCCTTCGTTTGAGAGTTGCTATAATTAGCCGTTTTCCTTTGGAGGTGGCGAAGTACTTACGAGTAGATGAAAACCCTAATCTAGTACTACCAACTGCACATGCTCTCATGCGCGAGTAGATACATTTTACATGGGAAAGCAGTTTGTTGTGTTCCATTGAAAAAAGCTTGCAAAGTACTTGCAAGTACTTCGCCACCTCCAAAGGAAAAGGCCTATTATAGCTAATAAGGGTATGTTTGCACTGCGACCGTAAGCTTTACTGTGTCCGTTTGTTTGCATTTCGGAGTCGTTATAGTTCAAATATGGAAAGTTATTACACTGCCCCCCTCTTAGGATTGATCGTCCCGAGCAAATCCATCACTTCCATCACCATTATAATGATGTAAACGGTCGCTGTGAACTACTTTTAGTTTGCCTCTTAATCCTCTCTGAATGCGGTAGACGACATCGTTTATTCGTGTTACAACAGTATAAGGGCCTTCCCAATTTTGTTGAAGCTTCGGTGAGAGTCCCTTCCGACGGTGGGGATTATAAAACCACACAAGGTCTCCCACTTGGAATCCTGTCGTTGTGGCTTTTGCGTCGTATCTTGTTTTCATCCGATCACTCGACAGCTTTATATTTGCCCTCGTCCTTTCGTCCACGTAGTCGTCTATTCCTTGTGGCTCGCTTGTATAACATCCAAATTTGATTTCGCTTGGTAGTCGTATTGTGCTCCCGAGCAGGATTTCTGATGGTGTATGTCCTGTTGAGCTATGTACCGCACTTCGATAGGCCATCAAGAATAACGGAATATGCCGATCCCAGTCTCGTTGGTTGTCGCTTACAACTTTGGAAAGGTGTTCTTTAAGGGTCCGGTTGAATCGTTCAACCATCCCACACCCAAAAAATTTTACTGGTATATATGACCAAAAAAGCGGATACATTTTATCAGATCTCGTCATAGCTAGAATCTCCCAGAGAAACTGATAGATTTTATCATGACCAACTGATGCCTAGTACCACGCAATATTTTATCGCATTTTAGCAAATTTTATCGACATTCAGATTGCACCTATCAGTTCAAAAATAATTTGCCAGATATCTGCTATCGGATAAAAGATAGCGAGTACCGTGTATATTATTTCAGTTCTGGTATACTCCATCGGCATTCTGATAGCATATATCAGTGCAAAAGATACTTTGCCAGATAGCTGCTATTGGATAAAAGATAGCGAGTACCGTGTATATTATTTCAGTTCTGGTATACTCTATCGGCATTCTGATAGCATCTATCAGTGCAAAAGATACTTTGCCAGATAGCTGCTATCGGATAAAAGATAGCGAGTACCATGTATATTATTTCAGTTCTGGTATATTGTATCGGCATTCTAATAACACCTATCAGTGCAAAAGATACTTTTCCAGATAGCTGCTATCGGATAAAAGACACAAAGTACCACTTAATATTAAGCCTAATTCTAAAATTTTATTTCGTTAGAAAGTAAATAGAATTCGAATTATTTGCATGTTCTAACACAAATCATTCGAATTCTAAATACTTTCTAATGGATTTTAATTTCGAAATAAGGCATATTATTTTGGTTTTGTTCAACTTTATCGTTTATCCGCCATCTCTAGAGGACAAAATTATTTTTTGCACTATTTTTCTATAGAAATAAGAAAAAAGATTCAACATAACTATAGAATGTAATCATAGTAGATACTTTCTTTTCCAACACACTTCCGTTCTGTCTTCGATTGGCTTTTAAGAAACTTCTTAATATGCCACATACACCTTCGTTTTAATAATTCGATATTTGCAGCTAAAACTGAAAATAAACTTAAAAAAGAAAGAGAAACTTCCTAGAAAGAAAAAAATTAAAAAAAAATTGTTTCAGTTTAGGTAACTTTGATTTTTTTTTTAATTTAAGTTTTCATTTAAAATTTTTACATTGGGTAAATTTGTTTAGATTAACGCCGAGCCAACAAAAAAACCAATAAGCTGTGTGTCCAAGTTGCCCCCATTGCATCAGTATTATTAGATATCTATGTAAAAGAAAAAATAAGAACAGAAATATCTAGTAAGTTTTAACGTCGTTAATAAATGCTAATTTTTGTTTACGTTTTCATATCCGTTTCGCAACTTGTAAAACTCCATCATAATTGAAATGGAGCTGTAAGAATTTCCTAAAGCTGATTTTCCATCTATGTTAATGAAAAGATAAGAACAAAAATATCTAATAAGTTTTAAAATAGTTAATAAATGTTAATTTTTGCTTACGTTTTCATATCCGTTTCGCAAGCTTGTAAAACTCCATCATAATGGAAATGGAGCTGTAAGAATTTCCCAAAGCTGATTTTCCATCTATGTAAATGAAAAGATAAGAACAAAAATATCTAATAAGTTTTAAAATCGTTAATAAACCTGATACTATTTACCAGACTGCAGATAAATGAAATACGTACCTTATCTGAACCCTGATACTATTTACCAGACTGCAGATAAATGAAATACGTACTTTATCTGAACCCTGATATTTTTTAGCAGACTGCAGATAAATGAAATACGTACTTTATCGGAATGAAGTTCGTATTAGAAATGAAGAAGAATAAAATAAATAAATTGATAAAAAAATGAAAATAAATATAAATTGTACTTCACCTTGTTGGCGTAGATAAATCCTTTATTTGTTTCACACAAAAGGTATCTCCTGTTTATTGTTTATTGTTTATACTTTTTATTGTTTATCGTTTACACTTTTTATTGTTTACACTTTTTTTTGTTTATTGCTTACACTTTTTAATGTTTATTGTTAACACTTTTTACTGTTTATTATTTTTTTTTTTAAAACTGAGGTTTTACAGTTTTTATTGTTTTTTTGTTGTTTAATAAAGTTGTAACTATTTCTGAATTTATTTTCTCACTTTCACGTCCGCACTCAATGATAGGATAAATTGAAGTGAATACTAAACCGCAAAACCGCGAGTTACTGGAGTTTGGATTGTATTATGTTTGGTTGAAATTTTGTGTGTAGTGGTAATATTTATACTGAGACTGATAGAATCTATATGCATTCAGATAGTAAGAACCATTATTATATCGATGTGTGGTTATATTTATCTCCAGCTGCTTAATGCTACCAGTAAAAAGCTTTGTGGGCTAGCAAGAAATATTCGTATGTATGCGTGAATTTGGAAGCTGATAAATAAAATTGCAATGGATGTAAATGAATATACATATATGTGGTTATATTTATCTGAAGCCGCTAAATTATATCAGTAAACATTACGATCGAGAAAATCTATCAGGAAAAATATTGACTTCAATTTTAGAGGATTATATTAAAAATTGGGTGAATGATAAATAACAACCTTCATATACATTATCATCTTTATTAACAAACATGTATTAAATTTTTCAGGCATTAAATTCAAGATAATTTTGTCATAATAACTTTTTGCCTAAAAAGTCGATAATTTTTATGAGAAATTTGACTGAAAAATGGTATCAAAAAAACAGAAATTATTTTATCTGACAGCTACAAAAAAGTGATACTATTTATCTGGAAGTTGATAGTATTTATCAGAAATTTGACTGATAAATTGTGTCAAAACTTCAGAAATTATTTTATCAGGCAGTTAAAAGAAAAATTATACTATTTATCTGGAAATCGATAGCAGTTATAAGATATCTGACAGGTACATGGAATCAAAATACGAGAAAATATTTCATCTGTCAGTTAAAGAGAAACTGATATTATTTATCCAGAAAACGATAGTAGTTATAAGATATCTGACAGGTATATTGTATCAAATTACCAGACAATATTTTATCTGACAGATATCTGATTCCATTAACCACTAAAATTTTGAATGGCCTTTTTATGAAGAAAACGATAGTATTAAACAAGAAAACGATAGTATTTATTAGATATTTGACTTGTAAATAGTATCAGAAAATCAGTACCAGTAGATTTTTCTGAGTGCATCAGATTGTGGGTGAAGCGGTGTTGTCCTCGTCTTTTTAATGCCAAGGAGTGTACAAACTTCCTGAAAGATTTTGGACTCGAAGTTCCTCCCTTGATCTGAATGGAGTTCCATAGGTACACCAAACCTGCTTACCCAGTTGAAAACAATCTGGTCCGCGACTGTTTTGGTTTCCTGATTTGGGATGGCAAATGCCTCAGGCCACTTGCTGAAGTAGTCCATTACTACCAGGATGTATCGGTTTCCGCTTCTGGTTTCTGGAAAAGGGCCCGCAACGTCTATTGCAATTCTTTCAAAAGGCGTGCCCACATTATACTGCTGCATCTTACTCTGGACTTTTCTGCCTGGTCCCTTGCTTGCAGCACAAGTATCACATTGTCGGCACCATTTTTCAACGTCTTCTCTTGCGTGTAGCCAGTAGAATCGCTGCCTTACCTTTTCCAGTGTCTTATTGACACCCAGATGTCCTCCGGAAGCTCCATCATGCATCTCTTGAAGAACGTCATTAACTTTTGATCGAGGCACTATTAGCTGCATCACATAAGATTTGCCGTCTGCGGATTCCCACTTTCGTCTTAGTACTCCTTCTTGTACATGAAGTGAGTCCCATTGTGCCCAATACGCTTTAAGAGTTGGACTTCTATCGGAGATGTCACCCCATTCTGGTTTCTCTTGGTGTTCTTTCCATGCAAGAATGGGTTCAATATCCGAGTCTTCTTGTTGGGCAGATCTTATTTCATCATTACTCCAACCGTAAATGGGATCGGCTCTTAATCGCTGGATGGAAGCAACCTCCTTCTCTTCTTGACTGGTCACACAGTAATTTCTTTCTGGCTTTGAGAGCACCTTGCTGTAATAGGCAACGACCTTCTCTTCTCCTTCGTGGACTTGTGATAGTACGGCACCAATTCCCACGTTACTTGCGTCAGCGTCGATGATGAAAGGTTTCCCTGGTGTCGGATAGGCCAAAACTGGTGTATTGCATAGGCGCTGCTTAAGTTCCTGGAAGCTTTTCTCGCACCCGCTTGACCATTTGAACGGTTTGCCTTTCTCTGTTAGCTGATGCAAACTTTTCGCGATCCCAGCAAAATCCTTCACAAATCGTCGATAGTACGTGGCTAGACCAAGAAAGCTCCGCAGTTGATGTTTATCCTGTGGTGCTGGCCAATTCTTTACGGTGTCAACTTTTTCAGGATCAGTCTTCACTCCTTGGGAAGAGATGATATGTCCCAAATATTTTACCTCAGACATAAAAAATTCGCACTTGTCTGGATTCAATTTCAAGTTTGCTTCTCGAAGCCTCTGGAAGATGGCCTTAAGGTTTCCACAATGCTCATCAAAAGTCTTACCATAAACAATGACATCGTCCAAATATACTAGGCAAGATTTCCAAGTAAGTCCTTGTAAAACGCATTCCATCAAACGCTCAAATGTTGCCGGAGCGTTGCATAGTCCGAAAGGCATCACTTTAAATTGCCACAGACCATTTCCTGTGGAGAAAGCCGTCTTTTCTCGATCTTCTGGATGGATTTCTACCTGCCAGTAGCCACTCTTCAAGTCCAATGTTGAAAACCATTCAGCTCCTTCCATCGCATCCAGAGTATCACTGATTCTTGGCAGAGGGTAGCTGTCTTTCTTTGTCACATCGTTCAGCCTCCGATAGTCCACACAAAATCGAGTACTTTCGTCTTTCTTTTTGACAAGAACAACTGGGGATGCCCAAGGACTTTTAGAGTTTTCGATTAGCCCATCTTTCTTCATGGTCGATATCATCTCTTCAACTTCGGCTTGTTTGGCTAATGGGAGACGTCTTGCTGGTTGTCGAATAGGTCTTGCGTCTCCTGTGTCGATTCGATGCTGCACCAGTTGTGTTCGACCAAACTGCCCATTGGGTGAAGAGAGTATATCAGCGTACTCGTGAAGGAGGCTTCCAGCAACACTAAGCTGATATTCACTTAATTTTGAAGACTTGAGAATGTTTGACTTCATAGTGTTCACTTTCTTGGGGTCCACATATTCTTGTGTATCAACTTCTGTGATTTTAGTTATTGCGGATACGGATTCACATTTTCCAACAACTTCTCCTTTTCTAAGCTTGACCTCGTACGGTTTGATGTTGAGTATCCGTACGGGCACCGCATGCACGGAAAGAATTCTTGGATCAGATCATGAAAAATGAGCTGCAAATTACGAAAAATGAATCCCGATTTATACCTTGGCTAGGGATATCGTAATTTACGACCATTTGTTTGCAATTTGCAAAACTGAGCAAAATGAAGATATTGATACTCAAAAATCGCAAATCAACACTCTTTAAGTATCAATTATTCTATCGAGAGAAAACAAAAATTGCGAACAACAAATCGCAATTTGATCCAAATATTCCTCAATGGCACAATTTGTAAATTTGCAAAAAAAAGATTTGCGATCACCACTTTTATTTCGTGATATTGCCACTTGGAAAGATCAATCCTGCTCTACCCTTCATTTTGCAGGTATACACATTTAATTTAATTTATTTGAAATAAATACTTTACGCTTGACTCTACTTGGATTTGAACTTGCAACCCTCCAGTTGCGGAGCGAGCATGCAACCACTCAGCCAATTTGCATTACAGATCGTTGGTGTCACACATTGATGATTAGGTACCTGCCATGTTGTGGTACTTTATTTCTTCGAGCAGTAAATTGCGACAAGAAAGTCGTGATTTAGGAATTTATTGTTGGTGATTTGCAACTATTCTCATGGAGTTCCAAATTACGACAAAAAAATCGTAAATCAGTGACTCTGCAATTTTAATTACTTAAATATTTATCGCAAATCAATATTTTTAAATGCTGTTTGTGAAATTATGCTTTTGGAGAGTAAATTACGCCAAAAAAGATGTATTTTGATATGAAAAGTACAAGCTTGAATAATGGATTTCAATCGCAAATCACGAAGGAACGAATTTTGTAAATTACTACGATTTGAATAATAAAGTACCAGTTTTTGTATTAATTTGGGACCAAAATGCCTTGATTTACGAATAAAACATGATTCGTAAATTGCAACTGCAAATTTTTCAAATGGTGATTTTTCAATTTTTTCCGTGTGTTGTTCTTTGGCGCCACAAGGGTCTTCCCTAGGATGATGTTTTGAGAAGACTGTTCAGAGTCTGGCTCCACCATTAGGTATCGATGGCTACCCAAATCTCCCTTTATTTTTGTCCAAACGAACACTTCTGAAGAAGGTGGCAGGCAAATATCTTCCTTTATGACAGTTCTCAGAGTTGATGAATTTTCATTGCCATAAATCATAGGAATTTCCACATTTCGGTATTTGAGAACTTGCTTTCCGATATCGAGAATTACTCCATGCTCTTTCATAAAGTCGATTCCAACGATGCACTCGTCACATATATCTGCTACCAGAAATAGATGTGAAAACTCCAGTTCTGCCAAACGGATTGTAAGACGAACCTCCCCATACACTCTGGCTGCCTCTCCTGTTGCTGTTTTCAGACGGTGTTGGTGTTATGCAGCCATGTCATCTTCACCAAGCCCTTTCGAACAATGGAGGCAGTGGCACCGGTGTCGATCGTAGCCACTTGCTTCTTGCCGTTTAGTGTTGCCTCCACAGTCAGACTTTTGATGTTTCGTTTCGTCTGTGAGACCTGGACGGTGGTGATTCTAGGGTCATCTATACCAGAAAACATCTTCTGCTCTTCTGAGTTGGTGCTTATGCGTTTCCCGGGTGAAAAACAGGCCGAGTTGGAGTACTTACTGTTGTTGTTGCTGTTTCTGCTTCCGCAATGTTGACATGCAGGTCTTGTAGGTGGCCATCTGCACTGGCGTTGAAGATGTCCGGTCTTGTTACAGTTCCAGCATCGAGCAGGCCCATCTCGCTGGTTCCTTTGGAATGCAGTTCTCTGGCAAGAACACTCCTCAATTTCTAGTTCTCTAACCCGATGAACTCCTTGAGAAGCCTGTTCTGCTGCTTCCATAGTCAGGGCGAATGCTAATGCTTCAGGGAGTGTGCGTTTTCCTGCCGTTCGAATTGCTCGCTGAAGGTTGATTTCAGATACAGCACGAACAAAGGCTTCTGTTGCGAATTGGTTGATGATTTCGTCCCCTGCAGCCGGATATGCCAGGTGCGCCAACCGTTCGATATCTGCTTGGAGTTGTTGCAGAGTTTCTCCTCTTTTCTGGACTCTGGAATTGAGTTGAACGCGGAAGACTTCTTGCATATGGCCATCTCCAAAACGTTTGTCAATGGCCTGAACAAGAGCACTGAAGTTGCCATTTTTATCTGCTGGTATGCTTTGTAACAGCTCAGCCGCCGGTCCTCTGAGGGCAAGAGTTAGAGCTATGCATTTGTCTTCCTCATCCCAGCCATTTGTTGCTGCGGCTGCCTCAAACTGCTTCTTGTAGATTGACCAAGAAGTTTGCCCATCGAAGGTTGGTGGATGCATCTCCTTTTTCTTTGGACAGTCGCCAGAACTTTCTCGAACCTTCATTTTCTTAACTTTATCTAATTCTTTTGTAATGGATTCGATTTTATCTTCCACACATTCGAACTTTGCTTCAACAGTCGAAAATTGTTTGACGACAGTCGAAAATTGTTTATCGACATTCGAAAATTGTTTATCGACACGCTCGTCAAGGGCAATAATTCTGTTGTCAAAGGCATCTAACTTACCTTCCAGCAGATTTGTCTGTTCTTGGAACTGTTGAAGAAGATTCTTTTCTTGTTTTTCTAGGAGATTCTTTTGCTCTAGGCTTTGCTGTTCGAAACGTTCCAGAAGGTTCTTTTGTTCTTGGCTTTGATGTTCTAGAAGATTCTTTTGTTCTTGGCTTTGATGTTCTAGAAGATTCTTTTGTTCTTCAAATTTCGCGAGCAGCTGAGACAGCATATTGGTCATGCCCGATGTACTTACTTGTTCTTGCTGTTCTTCCATTTCAATGTCGAATATAAACGTGTCCGGGTTTTTTCCACATCTTCTCAAATCTTCTTGCAGACGAATTATAAGATCATTCTTTGTTCCAGCAGTAGGAAGATCTCGCTTATTCTGCCTTAAGTTCCACTAAATTTAAATCATTCAAAGATTTACCCATTGTCTTTTTTTTTTTTTCACTATTCACACAATAAATTTACTGAGTGCACAGATAAAATAAGTTTTATCCCACCAATGTAATATTTGACACCAATGTAATATTTTCCCAGGTTCGTTAATAAAACTTATTTACTTTATTCAAAACGTCCACTTATTTATTTCGCAAAATAAAACACTTTACTTTTCTTACTACAAACAAAACGATTTATTATTCACCACTGAATTAATTCACAAACTTTACTTTTCACTTTTATTACAACCAACTTTATTCATTCACGATTAAAAACAAACTGTGTCGCTGGCGTTCAAACATGTGCCTTTTATACTTGTTTTCCAAACTCTCGAAATAAGGAGAACGTTCTGGTCTCTGCTTCCAGAGCTTTCCGTAGGGGAAATTTCCCAATAATTTCCCTTCCAAAAGCTTTAATTTGACAGCTGGTAAATCTGCTATAATCCGGCAGATGGCGCTTCCTTCGTTTGAGAGTTGCTATAATTAGCCGTTTTCCTTTGGAGGTGGCGAAGTACTTACGAGTAGATGAAAACCCTAATCTAGTACTACCAACTGCACATGCTCTCATGCGCGAGTAGATACATTTTACATGGGAAAGCAGTTTGTTGTGTTCCATTGAAAAAAGCTTGCAAAGTACTTGCAAGTACTTCGCCACCTCCAAAGGAAAAGGCCTATTATAGCTAATAAGGGTATGTTTGCACTGCGACCGTAAGCTTTACTGTGTCCGTTTGTTTGCATTTCGGAGTCGTTATAGTTCAAATATGGAAAGTTATTACACTGCCCCCCTCTTAGGATTGATCGTCCCGAGCAAATCCATCACTTCCATCACCATTATAATGATGTAAACGGTCGCTGTGAACTACTTTTAGTTTGCCTCTTAATCCTCTCTGAATGCGGTAGACGACATCGTTTATTCGTGTTACAACAGTATAAGGGCCTTCCCAATTTTGTTGAAGCTTCGGTGAGAGTCCCTTCCGACGGTGGGGATTATAAAACCACACAAGGTCTCCCACTTGGAATCCTGTCGTTGTGGCTTTTGCGTCGTATCTTGTTTTCATCCGATCACTCGACAGCTTTATATTTGCCCTCGTCCTTTCGTCCACGTAGTCGTCTATTCCTTGTGGCTCGCTTGTATAACATCCAAATTTGATTTCGCTTGGTAGTCGTATTGTGCTCCCGAGCAGGATTTCTGATGGTGTATGTCCTGTTGAGCTATGTACCGCACTTCGATAGGCCATCAAGAATAACGGAATATGCCGATCCCAGTCTCGTTGGTTGTCGCTTACAACTTTGGAAAGGTGTTCTTTAAGGGTCCGGTTGAATCGTTCAACCATCCCACACCCAAAAAATTTTACTGGTATATATGACCAAAAAAGCGGATACATTTTATCAGATCTCGTCATAGCTAGAATCTCCCAGAGAAACTGATAGATTTTATCATGACCAACTGATGCCTAGTACCACGCAATATTTTATCGCATTTTAGCAAATTTTATCGACATTCAGATTGCACCTATCAGTTCAAAAATAATTTGCCAGATATCTGCTATCGGATAAAAGATAGCGAGTACCGTGTATATTATTTCAGTTCTGGTATACTCCATCGGCATTCTGATAGCATATATCAGTGCAAAAGATACTTTGCCAGATAGCTGCTATTGGATAAAAGATAGCGAGTACCGTGTATATTATTTCAGTTCTGGTATACTCTATCGGCATTCTGATAGCATCTATCAGTGCAAAAGATACTTTGCCAGATAGCTGCTATCGGATAAAAGATAGCGAGTACCATGTATATTATTTCAGTTCTGGTATATTGTATCGGCATTCTAATAACACCTATCAGTGCAAAAGATACTTTTCCAGATAGCTGCTATCGGATAAAAGACACAAAGTACCACTTAATATTAAGCCTAATTCTAAAATTTTATTTCGTTAGAAAGTAAATAGAATTCGAATTATTTGCATGTTCTAACACAAATCATTCGAATTCTAAATACTTTCTAATGGATTTTAATTTCGAAATAAGGCATATTATTTTGGTTTTGTTCAACTTTATCGTTTATCCGCCATCTCTAGAGGACAAAATTATTTTTTGCACTATTTTTCTATAGAAATAAGAAAAAAGATTCAACATAACTATAGAATGTAATCATAGTAGATACTTTCTTTTCCAACACACTTCCGTTCTGTCTTCGATTGGCTTTTAAGAAACTTCTTAATATGCCACATACACCTTCGTTTTAATAATTCGATATTTGCAGCTAAAACTGAAAATAAACTTAAAAAAGAAAGAGAAACTTCCTAGAAAGAAAAAAATTAAAAAAAAATTGTTTCAGTTTAGGTAACTTTGATTTTTTTTTTAATTTAAGTTTTCATTTAAAATTTTTACATTGGGTAAATTTGTTTAGATTAACGCCGAGCCAACAAAAAAACCAATAAGCTGTGTGTCCAAGTTGCCCCCATTGCATCAGTATTATTAGATATCTATGTAAAAGAAAAAATAAGAACAGAAATATCTAGTAAGTTTTAACGTCGTTAATAAATGCTAATTTTTGTTTACGTTTTCATATCCGTTTCGCAACTTGTAAAACTCCATCATAATTGAAATGGAGCTGTAAGAATTTCCTAAAGCTGATTTTCCATCTATGTTAATGAAAAGATAAGAACAAAAATATCTAATAAGTTTTAAAATAGTTAATAAATGTTAATTTTTGCTTACGTTTTCATATCCGTTTCGCAAGCTTGTAAAACTCCATCATAATGGAAATGGAGCTGTAAGAATTTCCCAAAGCTGATTTTCCATCTATGTAAATGAAAAGATAAGAACAAAAATATCTAATAAGTTTTAAAATCGTTAATAAACCTGATACTATTTACCAGACTGCAGATAAATGAAATACGTACCTTATCTGAACCCTGATACTATTTACCAGACTGCAGATAAATGAAATACGTACTTTATCTGAACCCTGATATTTTTTAGCAGACTGCAGATAAATGAAATACGTACTTTATCGGAATGAAGTTCGTATTAGAAATGAAGAAGAATAAAATAAATAAATTGATAAAAAAATGAAAATAAATATAAATTGTACTTCACCTTGTTGGCGTAGATAAATCCTTTATTTGTTTCACACAAAAGGTATCTCCTGTTTATTGTTTATTGTTTATACTTTTTATTGTTTATCGTTTACACTTTTTATTGTTTACACTTTTTTTTGTTTATTGCTTACACTTTTTAATGTTTATTGTTAACACTTTTTACTGTTTATTATTTTTTTTTTTAAAACTGAGGTTTTACAGTTTTTATTGTTTTTTTGTTGTTTAATAAAGTTGTAACTATTTCTGAATTTATTTTCTCACTTTCACGTCCGCACTCAATGATAGGATAAATTGAAGTGAATACTAAACCGCAAAACCGCGAGTTACTGGAGTTTGGATTGTATTATGTTTGGTTGAAATTTTGTGTGTAGTGGTAATATTTATACTGAGACTGATAGAATCTATATGCATTCAGATAGTAAGAACCATTATTATATCGATGTGTGGTTATATTTATCTCCAGCTGCTTAATGCTACCAGTAAAAAGCTTTGTGGGCTAGCAAGAAATATTCGTATGTATGCGTGAATTTGGAAGCTGATAAATAAAATTGCAATGGATGTAAATGAATATACATATATGTGGTTATATTTATCTGAAGCCGCTAAATTATATCAGTAAACATTACGATCGAGAAAATCTATCAGGAAAAATATTGACTTCAATTTTAGAGGATTATATTAAAAATTGGGTGAATGATAAATAACAACCTTCATATACATTATCATCTTTATTAACAAACATGTATTAAATTTTTCAGGCATTAAATTCAAGATAATTTTGTCATAATAACTTTTTGCCTAAAAAGTCGATAATTTTTATGAGAAATTTGACTGAAAAATGGTATCAAAAAAACAGAAATTATTTTATCTGACAGCTACAAAAAAGTGATACTATTTATCTGGAAGTTGATAGTATTTATCAGAAATTTGACTGATAAATTGTGTCAAAACTTCAGAAATTATTTTATCAGGCAGTTAAAAGAAAAATTATACTATTTATCTGGAAATCGATAGCAGTTATAAGATATCTGACAGGTACATGGAATCAAAATACGAGAAAATATTTCATCTGTCAGTTAAAGAGAAACTGATATTATTTATCCAGAAAACGATAGTAGTTATAAGATATCTGACAGGTATATTGTATCAAATTACCAGACAATATTTTATCTGACAGATATCTGATTCCATTAACCACTAAAATTTTGAATGGCCTTTTTATGAAGAAAACGATAGTATTAAACAAGAAAACGATAGTATTTATTAGATATTTGACTTGTAAATAGTATCAGAAAATCAGTACCAGTAGATTTTTCTGAGTGCATCAGATTGTGGGTGAAGCGGTGTTGTCCTCGTCTTTTTAATGCCAAGGAGTGTACAAACTTCCTGAAAGATTTTGGACTCGAAGTTCCTCCCTTGATCTGAATGGAGTTCCATAGGTACACCAAACCTGCTTACCCAGTTGAAAACAATCTGGTCCGCGACTGTTTTGGTTTCCTGATTTGGGATGGCAAATGCCTCAGGCCACTTGCTGAAGTAGTCCATTACTACCAGGATGTATCGGTTTCCGCTTCTGGTTTCTGGAAAAGGGCCCGCAACGTCTATTGCAATTCTTTCAAAAGGCGTGCCCACATTATACTGCTGCATCTTACTCTGGACTTTTCTGCCTGGTCCCTTGCTTGCAGCACAAGTATCACATTGTCGGCACCATTTTTCAACGTCTTCTCTTGCGTGTAGCCAGTAGAATCGCTGCCTTACCTTTTCCAGTGTCTTATTGACACCCAGATGTCCTCCGGAAGCTCCATCATGCATCTCTTGAAGAACGTCATTAACTTTTGATCGAGGCACTATTAGCTGCATCACATAAGATTTGCCGTCTGCGGATTCCCACTTTCGTCTTAGTACTCCTTCTTGTACATGAAGTGAGTCCCATTGTGCCCAATACGCTTTAAGAGTTGGACTTCTATCGGAGATGTCACCCCATTCTGGTTTCTCTTGGTGTTCTTTCCATGCAAGAATGGGTTCAATATCCGAGTCTTCTTGTTGGGCAGATCTTATTTCATCATTACTCCAACCGTAAATGGGATCGGCTCTTAATCGCTGGATGGAAGCAACCTCCTTCTCTTCTTGACTGGTCACACAGTAATTTCTTTCTGGCTTTGAGAGCACCTTGCTGTAATAGGCAACGACCTTCTCTTCTCCTTCGTGGACTTGTGATAGTACGGCACCAATTCCCACGTTACTTGCGTCAGCGTCGATGATGAAAGGTTTCCCTGGTGTCGGATAGGCCAAAACTGGTGTATTGCATAGGCGCTGCTTAAGTTCCTGGAAGCTTTTCTCGCACCCGCTTGACCATTTGAACGGTTTGCCTTTCTCTGTTAGCTGATGCAAACTTTTCGCGATCCCAGCAAAATCCTTCACAAATCGTCGATAGTACGTGGCTAGACCAAGAAAGCTCCGCAGTTGATGTTTATCCTGTGGTGCTGGCCAATTCTTTACGGTGTCAACTTTTTCAGGATCAGTCTTCACTCCTTGGGAAGAGATGATATGTCCCAAATATTTTACCTCAGACATAAAAAATTCGCACTTGTCTGGATTCAATTTCAAGTTTGCTTCTCGAAGCCTCTGGAAGATGGCCTTAAGGTTTCCACAATGCTCATCAAAAGTCTTACCATAAACAATGACATCGTCCAAATATACTAGGCAAGATTTCCAAGTAAGTCCTTGTAAAACGCATTCCATCAAACGCTCAAATGTTGCCGGAGCGTTGCATAGTCCGAAAGGCATCACTTTAAATTGCCACAGACCATTTCCTGTGGAGAAAGCCGTCTTTTCTCGATCTTCTGGATGGATTTCTACCTGCCAGTAGCCACTCTTCAAGTCCAATGTTGAAAACCATTCAGCTCCTTCCATCGCATCCAGAGTATCACTGATTCTTGGCAGAGGGTAGCTGTCTTTCTTTGTCACATCGTTCAGCCTCCGATAGTCCACACAAAATCGAGTACTTTCGTCTTTCTTTTTGACAAGAACAACTGGGGATGCCCAAGGACTTTTAGAGTTTTCGATTAGCCCATCTTTCTTCATGGTCGATATCATCTCTTCAACTTCGGCTTGTTTGGCTAATGGGAGACGTCTTGCTGGTTGTCGAATAGGTCTTGCGTCTCCTGTGTCGATTCGATGCTGCACCAGTTGTGTTCGACCAAACTGCCCATTGGGTGAAGAGAGTATATCAGCGTACTCGTGAAGGAGGCTTCCAGCAACACTAAGCTGATATTCACTTAATTTTGAAGACTTGAGAATGTTTGACTTCATAGTGTTCACTTTCTTGGGGTCCACATATTCTTGTGTATCAACTTCTGTGATTTTAGTTATTGCGGATACGGATTCACATTTTCCAACAACTTCTCCTTTTCTAAGCTTGACCTCGTACGGTTTGATGTTGAGTATCCGTACGGGCACCGCATGCACGGAAAGAATTCTTGGATCAGATCATGAAAAATGAGCTGCAAATTACGAAAAATGAATCCCGATTTATACCTTGGCTAGGGATATCGTAATTTACGACCATTTGTTTGCAATTTGCAAAACTGAGCAAAATGAAGATATTGATACTCAAAAATCGCAAATCAACACTCTTTAAGTATCAATTATTCTATCGAGAGAAAACAAAAATTGCGAACAACAAATCGCAATTTGATCCAAATATTCCTCAATGGCACAATTTGTAAATTTGCAAAAAAAAGATTTGCGATCACCACTTTTATTTCGTGATATTGCCACTTGGAAAGATCAATCCTGCTCTACCCTTCATTTTGCAGGTATACACATTTAATTTAATTTATTTGAAATAAATACTTTACGCTTGACTCTACTTGGATTTGAACTTGCAACCCTCCAGTTGCGGAGCGAGCATGCAACCACTCAGCCAATTTGCATTACAGATCGTTGGTGTCACACATTGATGATTAGGTACCTGCCATGTTGTGGTACTTTATTTCTTCGAGCAGTAAATTGCGACAAGAAAGTCGTGATTTAGGAATTTATTGTTGGTGATTTGCAACTATTCTCATGGAGTTCCAAATTACGACAAAAAAATCGTAAATCAGTGACTCTGCAATTTTAATTACTTAAATATTTATCGCAAATCAATATTTTTAAATGCTGTTTGTGAAATTATGCTTTTGGAGAGTAAATTACGCCAAAAAAGATGTATTTTGATATGAAAAGTACAAGCTTGAATAATGGATTTCAATCGCAAATCACGAAGGAACGAATTTTGTAAATTACTACGATTTGAATAATAAAGTACCAGTTTTTGTATTAATTTGGGACCAAAATGCCTTGATTTACGAATAAAACATGATTCGTAAATTGCAACTGCAAATTTTTCAAATGGTGATTTTTCAATTTTTTCCGTGTGTTGTTCTTTGGCGCCACAAGGGTCTTCCCTAGGATGATGTTTTGAGAAGACTGTTCAGAGTCTGGCTCCACCATTAGGTATCGATGGCTACCCAAATCTCCCTTTATTTTTGTCCAAACGAACACTTCTGAAGAAGGTGGCAGGCAAATATCTTCCTTTATGACAGTTCTCAGAGTTGATGAATTTTCATTGCCATAAATCATAGGAATTTCCACATTTCGGTATTTGAGAACTTGCTTTCCGATATCGAGAATTACTCCATGCTCTTTCATAAAGTCGATTCCAACGATGCACTCGTCACATATATCTGCTACCAGAAATAGATGTGAAAACTCCAGTTCTGCCAAACGGATTGTAAGACGAACCTCCCCATACACTCTGGCTGCCTCTCCTGTTGCTGTTTTCAGACGGTGTTGGTGTTATGCAGCCATGTCATCTTCACCAAGCCCTTTCGAACAATGGAGGCAGTGGCACCGGTGTCGATCGTAGCCACTTGCTTCTTGCCGTTTAGTGTTGCCTCCACAGTCAGACTTTTGATGTTTCGTTTCGTCTGTGAGACCTGGACGGTGGTGATTCTAGGGTCATCTATACCAGAAAACATCTTCTGCTCTTCTGAGTTGGTGCTTATGCGTTTCCCGGGTGAAAAACAGGCCGAGTTGGAGTACTTACTGTTGTTGTTGCTGTTTCTGCTTCCGCAATGTTGACATGCAGGTCTTGTAGGTGGCCATCTGCACTGGCGTTGAAGATGTCCGGTCTTGTTACAGTTCCAGCATCGAGCAGGCCCATCTCGCTGGTTCCTTTGGAATGCAGTTCTCTGGCAAGAACACTCCTCAATTTCTAGTTCTCTAACCCGATGAACTCCTTGAGAAGCCTGTTCTGCTGCTTCCATAGTCAGGGCGAATGCTAATGCTTCAGGGAGTGTGCGTTTTCCTGCCGTTCGAATTGCTCGCTGAAGGTTGATTTCAGATACAGCACGAACAAAGGCTTCTGTTGCGAATTGGTTGATGATTTCGTCCCCTGCAGCCGGATATGCCAGGTGCGCCAACCGTTCGATATCTGCTTGGAGTTGTTGCAGAGTTTCTCCTCTTTTCTGGACTCTGGAATTGAGTTGAACGCGGAAGACTTCTTGCATATGGCCATCTCCAAAACGTTTGTCAATGGCCTGAACAAGAGCACTGAAGTTGCCATTTTTATCTGCTGGTATGCTTTGTAACAGCTCAGCCGCCGGTCCTCTGAGGGCAAGAGTTAGAGCTATGCATTTGTCTTCCTCATCCCAGCCATTTGTTGCTGCGGCTGCCTCAAACTGCTTCTTGTAGATTGACCAAGAAGTTTGCCCATCGAAGGTTGGTGGATGCATCTCCTTTTTCTTTGGACAGTCGCCAGAACTTTCTCGAACCTTCATTTTCTTAACTTTATCTAATTCTTTTGTAATGGATTCGATTTTATCTTCCACACATTCGAACTTTGCTTCAACAGTCGAAAATTGTTTGACGACAGTCGAAAATTGTTTATCGACATTCGAAAATTGTTTATCGACACGCTCGTCAAGGGCAATAATTCTGTTGTCAAAGGCATCTAACTTACCTTCCAGCAGATTTGTCTGTTCTTGGAACTGTTGAAGAAGATTCTTTTCTTGTTTTTCTAGGAGATTCTTTTGCTCTAGGCTTTGCTGTTCGAAACGTTCCAGAAGGTTCTTTTGTTCTTGGCTTTGATGTTCTAGAAGATTCTTTTGTTCTTGGCTTTGATGTTCTAGAAGATTCTTTTGTTCTTCAAATTTCGCGAGCAGCTGAGACAGCATATTGGTCATGCCCGATGTACTTACTTGTTCTTGCTGTTCTTCCATTTCAATGTCGAATATAAACGTGTCCGGGTTTTTTCCACATCTTCTCAAATCTTCTTGCAGACGAATTATAAGATCATTCTTTGTTCCAGCAGTAGGAAGATCTCGCTTATTCTGCCTTAAGTTCCACTAAATTTAAATCATTCAAAGATTTACCCATTGTCTTTTTTTTTTTTTCACTATTCACACAATAAATTTACTGAGTGCACAGATAAAATAAGTTTTATCCCACCAATGTAATATTTGACACCAATGTAATATTTTCCCAGGTTCGTTAATAAAACTTATTTACTTTATTCAAAACGTCCACTTATTTATTTCGCAAAATAAAACACTTTACTTTTCTTACTACAAACAAAACGATTTATTATTCACCACTGAATTAATTCACAAACTTTACTTTTCACTTTTATTACAACCAACTTTATTCATTCACGATTAAAAACAAACTGTGTCGCTGGCGTTCAAACATGTGCCTTTTATACTTGTTTTCCAAACTCTCGAAATAAGGAGAACGTTCTGGTCTCTGCTTCCAGAGCTTTCCGTAGGGGAAATTTCCCAATAATTTCCCTTCCAAAAGCTTTTATTTGACAGCTGGTAAATCTGCTATAATCCGGCAGATGGCGCTTCCTTCGTTTGAGAGTTGCTATAATTATAGCTAATAAGGGTATGTTTGCACTGCGACCGTAAGCTTTACTGTGTCCGTTTGTTTGCATTTCGGAGTCGTTATAGTTCAAATATGGAAAGTTATTACAATAGTTTATTTTCAAATAAAGTTCTTTGAATAAACCAATTCAGTAAAAACTGTTTTCAAACTTAAAATTTTGAATACAAAAAATTATTTTTCTCTACAAAATGTTGAGTTTGAAACAGTTTTTTGCCAAAACTGTTCATCAAATATACTCAACTTGAAAATAAACCGTAAGAATGGACTTTTTGCTTTCCAAAAAGCTTCAAAGCATTACTGCAGGTGTTGCCATTGAGTTGTAATTAATTTTTTTCTATTTTATGCAATTATTTTATTAAATTTCCCCTCCCGTCTAAGCGGGGGAGATATTAGCCCGATCCTATAGCATTTTTTTCTTGCCTACCAAGTTTTTTCAGATTTTTATTTTACCCCCCTGGTCTCCCTTTTTTCACTTCAAGGTACAAATAATGGAGTTAGGGTGATGCTTATAAAACGTGAAAAAAAATCAGAGCTTATAGATTAGATTCAGACGAAAAAAAATCGTATAGGAGGGGGGTCTATTTCCCCCCGTTCAGGCGGGGGGGGGGGGGTTATTTTCTAAAAATTTGACCCAAAATAGAAAAAAAATTATTAAAAAACAACGGGATCACTTACAATGGCATGCTATAGCTTTTTTCAAAGCCATGAATCCAGCCTCTAATATGTTTTTTAAATCAAGTTTTTATTGTTAATAGTTTCTGAAAAAAATATTTTCAAACGTAAAAAATTATTATTTTTGTTTTTGTTTTTAGATTTTGAAAACTATTTTTTTTAAACTATTTACAATAAAAACTTGATATAAAAAGCATATTAGAGGCTGGATTCATGGCTTTGAAAAAAGCTATAGCATGCCATTGTAAGTGGTCCCGTTGTTTTTAATAATTTTTTTTTTCTATTTTGGGTCAAATTTTTAGAAAATTACCCCTCCCGTCTGAACAGGGGGAAATAGACCCCCCCTCCAATACGATTTTTTTTTCGTCTGAATCTAATCTATAAGTTTTGATTTTTTTTCGCGTGTTATAAGAATCAACCTAGCCCCATTATTTGTACCTTGAAGTGAAAAAAGGGAGACCAGGGGGGTGAAATAAAAATCTGAAAAAATTAGGGAAATTGTTTTGGAATGTTTTGAATCGAATGAGGGCTATCCAAGACAATGTCCAATTTAAGGACCACCCTAATGCATACATATACGTTTTTTCTTCCTAGCACGGCAGTATTAAAATAGAATTCTAGTTTTTGAAATTTTGAATGAGCCTGTCCCCCCTGATTGAAATCCTGCGTAAGCCCTTGTTCATATAAAAAAAAATAGCCCATGGCCAGAAGTTTGTACTGATCGTTCAACTCGGCGTCACCGTTGACGTCAACAGTATTTATTTCAAGCAGTAAAATGCGATGCAGAGAGTGTTGTTGGATAGCCTCATTTCCTGACGTGATTAATTAAGATCGTCTTGAAAGGAAAAAACCGGTGTTTTCAGCCACTCACAGCTCTAGCCGGATGAACATATGAGTTGGAGTCTTCATATCACTAAACTACTCAAAACATTCAAGTTTATCGATTAAATTCAGTAGGTATAGCTGAGCAAGATGGCGCATGAAGTCTGGCCCAGTAGAAGAAGAAGACCCTGGTATAAGTTATAAAATTATATTTGGTGGCGCAACAGCTCGTGGAAAACCAGGGCCTAATGACTTATAAGTACAACTCTCAGCAATTCCTGTGTGCAATGTTTGCACTCCTCTTGGATGATTTGTCAGTTCCTCTCAGAGGCACAACCTCAGAAAAAAACATTTCTGTTTTTAGGTGGCAACGGCTGGGAATCGAACCAAGACCTTCGATATGACAGTCCAACGCACTAACCGTTATGCCACGAAGTACGAGGTGTAAGTTATATTTACATAAGAACGTAAAGGGTGTTTCTTTTAGACGTCTTTTTGACAGCTGTCACTTGATTTGTGCTCAGTTTGGTTTGCCATTTCATAATGAATAGACTTACTCCTGAACAAACGTTTGCAAATCGTGCAAATTTATTACCAAAATAATGATTCGGTTCGCGCATTGCGATGAAAAATGATGAAAAACGAAGCCGGCCATAATGTTACAGTCAATGGGAAACGCTTTAGAGCCATGATTAATGACTTTCGTGTCTGAATTGGAAGATGTTGATGTTGACGACCTTTGGTTCCAACAAGATGGCAGCTACACATGCCATAGGTACAGCCAACGAAACAATCAACAACGCGTTATTCCTAACATACGCCCCCAATTGCTGCAAAAAGTGGTCGAAAATTGGGCCTCTGCTGGAATTTGTTCTAGCTAGCTGTGGCGGCCACTTGCCCGAAATCATTTTTAAAACATAATTATCTTTATAATAAAGCTATGTAAATTCTTTGCCATAATATTAAATTATATGTGTTTTATTTCATCTTAAAAACCTCACGTCTACAAAAAACACCCTTTATAAATAAATCAAATTATTGTGTTTTATTGGTCACTACTTGAAATTTTCCTTCCAAATCTTAAGTCGTCGAATGAAAAAAGACACAAGAACACTCATCACAAATCTCTTGCGATTTGTTTCCTCGTATAAACAGAGTCCAGCATGTTGTTCAAAATTCACCGCATATTTCTTATGAAACTGAATGCAATCACTGAAGCGGTTCAGATTTGAAACAGAAATTTTTGTATCTAGTTCTCAAACCTGCAACTAAAGTGGTTCTGATATTTGGTTTCTGCTAACAAATTCACTATAAGTATTTTGCTATAATTTTTTTTTTGTATGGGAAGTATCTGATATAATAATTTTTGTTTAAGTATAAAAAATAGAATATACCTACGTAAGCAATTATTCATCTACGAACAGGAGGTATGAGGAGCCATTTTTGATATTAAACTATAGTTTAGAAAACTATATGAGTTTAGAAAGCAATTATGACAGTTTTTGTCTTAGTTCTTGGCCCAAAGTTGCTTTAATCAAAATCAAAAGAAATTATTCGTAATAGAACATAACTAAGTATGTAAATACTACTATATGCATTTGTTTTTTGTCCATTATGTTGCGCTCGCCTCGAAAACAACATCTAATCAAAAAATCAGAACTACCGTATAGACGTAAGGTCTCCATCCTATGAGACGACAATAAGAGGTTACTGGGTTACTGGACTACTATCAAACTAGAAGAAAAAAAAAATTGAATTTAGAGTTTTAACAACAGCTCTTTTGTTTGATCAGTTGGGAGCTGACATTAAAAATTAAAATTCAATGAAATTCACCAAACATCAGGATACCAATCTCTTATATGAATTGAACTTATCTTTCAATTCAAAGACGTAAGTTATCCATCAATTGAACCTGCATAATCCTGAAAAAGTAAACAGTAAAATTGAATACCCCTCAATAGATATGTAAGGAAATGCAAAAAACGCCTTCTTCATGATTATATTGGCACGAAGTCAAACATTAGACTAATTCAATAGCTAGCCAAGTCACTGACCACGAGCTTGAGTGTTCACAGTTCAAATTTTAATAATGTAACCAACATCTCGACTGAGTGATCATCATCAACAATCAACATTACAATCACGAGAAACTGATCGTTGGTGGTTGAACATTGCAATTGCAAATTACTTAACAAAGTCCCAGAGCCCACCCACCGCATCCGCAACCGCACTGCAAAAAAAAAACTGTAAAACAGTATGTGCCTCGATTGCTGTGATTTTCAAATTGCTGGCCGCAACAAATGAATACGTTTCGATTACGGTCTCAATCGCGGCATGGGCATCCATATCATTAAGGTCGATCGGCATCGCGTACACAAAACTGTGCGATCGTGTGCCAATTGTGGTAAGTTTTCGATGCGCTTTTTAAGTTGGACGTGCGATGATAATTTTTTTTTCACTTTTTGTATACAAAACTGCAAGACGAGTCTGAATGTCTGTCAGTTAGTCGGTCTGATTGTTTGGCCTCAGGCCAAGGGAAGCAAATGGAATTTTGAATAAAGGTCAATTTGAGCAATGGACTCTGATGGACATACATATACACAGCAAGCATCAGCAGAGAGAGAGAGGTTGAATAATTTCTGACCAATCATCATTGCATCATCAATCAGCAATTATCGATTGCAAATTGATGTTGATTGCTGCGAAGATTATAATGATCATGTTTGTTATTGTATTACCTGTGATAATCAACGCGCCATCCATCGTACGATTAATCGAGATGCGAAGACTGATCGATGCGTGATCTGGTCACCACTCACCACAGAGATTTCTCAGACCATATAAAACCTACATAACTTGACAGTTAGATGAATGTGTGTATATATTGTTCGTTAATGGTTGGTTGGCCTTTGGGGAATTTGTTATTGTTTGATTTGGATTGTTTTTGACATTTCCAATTAACAATAAGACGTTTGGCAAGGGAAGGTATGAATGAGGAAAAAAAACTTGTTAAAAGAATTATATTTGTGATGGTTTGACGTAAAAAAAGAAAGTGAAGTTGCGTGCAATTGAGGGTGAATTCATCTGGTGTCCTTAGGTTCATTTAATTTAATCGAATGCTGCAAGAACCGTTTTGTAATACGAGGAAGGCAGCAAGAATTTCAACCATGCTTCCTCGATAATGATGTAGATACTCCAGCGCAGATATGATAATTTTTTTTTTTAAGGAATGAGAAATAGTATCTCGAATAGGCTAAATCTCTTTAACAGATAAACTTGGGATGTAACGATCCTAGACAAAAGTTTCCAACGTTATAAAGCAATCTGCATAAATTTCTCTAACACTTTTTTTTGATCTGAAAATGGATATCTCATAAAACAAAATTTAAAAAAATTTCCGTGAGAAACCAACAAACCTAAAATCTTTGATCTTCTCCGCGAGAAAAATTTCGTACCTTTTTAATCCAAACGCGAGTAGCAAGACAAATTTGTCTGTGCCGACAGATTGTCTATTGTTCATCTTTGCTATACATATATATGTATCTATTTAGCAAGAAATTCAATCAATCCAACCATAATTTATAATCTCATAAAAACCAACTTGGGAACCATTCAAATTTTTAATGCTTTATTACCAGGAATGGAACCCATTTAAAGCTCACACATTAACGCTTATACCTTCGGAGTTGGTTTTAACTTTATATAGGGAATAATAAACACACAAAAAAAAAAGAAACTGCTAATTTAACCACCTTCAATCATGCTCGCTGTCAGATGATTTACGATTCTCTTTCATCTGAAATTTTTCGTATCCTACATCAGCAACTCTCAACTGACATATGTTGTGAAAGAACTGTCAAAACAAGAAACCAACACATTCTTTTATTTTTGAGTGATGGGTCATAAATCTTGGTGTTTTAAATTTTTTTTTTTTGTTGTTGAGAAGCTTAAATTAATTTGCGTAAAATTTAATTGTTAAAAATAAATTTGTTTAAATTGGACTTTGCTTTCGCTGATCAATTAATTCAAATCAAGTTATCAAAATTGATAGTTTTAACAGCAAATAAATTACATAGAAACTTGAGAAGATAGTAAAAGATAATCATTGCCGCAAGCAGTAGGTTGCATAACTCAAAGATGTTCATATTTAGAATATGGATGCTATGTTAGATTTTAATTTATGTTTTTGGAGTAGGTACATCAATTGTTTTATATTATTTGAACCACTGTACTGCTTTGCAAAGTGTCCTTACTCCCACATATGTATTTTAACTTCACCTTTACTTTACTTAAAAATGTTTTATGTTGAGACAAAGTAAAACAGGAATACTTACTTACTTAAGGTGGCGCAACAGTCCAGGGTGGACCAGGGCCTCAACCAACAAGCTTCTTCCGGTCGGCTCGGTTTCTAGCTAGCTGTCTCCAGTTTGGCACGCCAAGTTGGTTGAGGCCCTCTTCCACTTGCGTGCGCCACCTTTTACGCTGTCCACCTTTACTCTGCGCTGTCCCACGGGGTTGGATTCAAAGACTTTCCGGGTTGCAGCATTGGTGTCCATTCGCTCTAGGTGACCCAGCCATCTCAGTCGTTGGCTTTTCTCTTTTGTGGCTAGGTCAGTGTCGCTGTACAGCCCGAACAGTTTATTGTTGTATCTTCTTCTCCATTCCATTCCATCTATGCAGACGGGACCAAAAATCACCCGGAGAATATTCCTCTCAAAACAGCCTAACTTGTTCCAATCCACCGTTAGCAGTGTCCATGCCGCTGCACCATACATCAGGACCGGGATGATAAGCTTCTCAATTGCCTTCTTAGCCCAAAGAAACAGCGATTGGCAAGAGTAATTCTTCGTTTAATCTCAGCACTGGTATCGTTCGCTGAGTTTATAGCGGATCCTAGTTAGACAAAGCCTCTGACAACCTCATATTTATAGCTGTCTATAGTGACATTCTGTCCGAGACGTCAGTGTTGGGTGTCCTTTCTTGTTGACAGCATATATTTCGTTTTGCTTTCATTCACCGTTAAACCCATCTTCTTGGTTTCCTTCTCAATACTCACAAAAGCACCATAATATAGGTATCACGCTTTGTTCGTCCGATTAGGTCAATGTCGTCAGCGTGAGCGAGTAATTGGACGGACTTTTGAAAGATTATGCCTCGTCTCTATAGATGCTGTCATACGCGAACGATACCAGATACCGTTACATTTGCAGAAATGATTTTTCCATATCCTAGCACCGACTGCGATTCTACCATGATGTTCGTCCTGATCGTCCTTGTAGGCTTTGGTTCGGGCTTTGTAACCTTGGGAGGTTCTTTTTGCTTTTTGGTAAAACTTCCGAACTCTATTCCTGCAATGGCATCCCTATAATTCCTTGACCGCGTGCTTCTCATGCTCTTTCTTTTTCCTTCTTAGAAGCTTGTGTTCCTCTCCTCTCTTCTCTTCTGCTCGTAGAGCTCGCGAGCAGCTTTGGTCCTTCTATGCAGCGCCGCTTTGTATGCCTGTTATTTGGCAGCATGTACTTGCCGGCATTCTTTGTCGAAACAGGGGTTCGCTGTGGTGGTCGTGCGAGGCCCAGCACGTCAGAGGCGGCATCTCTGATGGCTTCCTGGCAGTTTTTCCACTGGTTCTCGATATTTGCAGTTGGTTTAAGTTAAGTTTAAGTACCAAGTTTAAAAAAAATCCAATGGGTCGTGTTCAGAATATTAAGTTTCCAAAAAATAGTTGTAAATTTTTTTTTAAATCCAAAAAATATTTTTTTTTTTAATTTTTGTACACAATGCTATTTTAACTTTCTGCATATAAAAATGATTGAAATCATGCACAACTTTTTCATAAAAGTTGAAAATCAAAAAATGGTTCTTTTGGATACACACGTAACATTAATAACCATTTTTTGAAAAATGGCTTTCCACCGAAAGGTTGCCTTTTCAAAAAGTGATTTATTGAATTTTTTTTGACAAAAGTTTTTGCATCAAAAAATAATTGTTTTTCATTTTTACTGACTCAATGGGTGACAAAGGTCAAATCATATATTTTTTGCCTGGAAAATAACTGTACCTACATAATGCTCAGAATAGGTGGAAAATTGTTTTGAAAATTTTGATTTTTGTTTCGCATGGAACTGTACACTTCAAGATGCTTGTTTTAAGTATTAAATACACTTATTAATTTTTAATAACTTAAATATTTATCTCTTTGCACAAAAGGAACTTCGTGCAATTCATTAATGCAGTTTATTGGTTGTAACGGCATAAAGATTTATCATCAATTTCCTTACAAATTGTTTCTCCATTGAATAATTTCATAAATATTAATAAAACATTTTACCATCTTTGGCAGATCCACTTTGCCCAGTCTTACTTACTTACTATTGCAACAGTTTTTGCTTAAATTATTTTTTACATAAATGGCATCAATCATAAAATGGATAATGTGCTTCAACTTGTTTAATTACTGAATCATACTTATAGTCTGGGAAGTTGAATTGTTAATGTTGAACCAATTTAATATCACTCTTCTAACTTTTTTATCCATCGATGATAAATATTAATCTTAAAAATTAATATTTTTCTTAAATAATATATTTACAGTTATATTATGTACAAGAAGAAAGAAGAAAGCATTGAACATTTTTTGTCTTAGGTCAAACAAAGAACTCTGCAGAAAGTACTCAGAAATAATCAAATGGCGAAGCTTAAAAAATCAGTTTTTCCATGTTTGGGACTATCAATAAAACTGAGCACTTTTCTGCTGCCTATCATTTTTAGAACTAACTTATCACTTATGATAGCTCAGCCTATGATGAAAAATTCAGAATTTTAAGTTCAGTTCTAAGTATGTATTAATAACAACTCCTTCTTTTTTATTTTTTTTTTGCATTTTGAAAATTTTTGGTTCAAAGTCAATGCGGGCACCTTAAATTGCCCTAATTTTTCCAATTTTGTAGAACTCTTTCTAAAACCCATCAGGAACTCTAGAACTTTTGATTTTCAGGTGAAAAAACATGCTCAGAACTCTTTTCTCAAAAAAGTCCTTGCTGCGTAGCAAAAAAACTTTTTTTTTTTAATTTTAGCACTCCATTCGCCCGAACTATTGAAAAAAAGTATGAGGAACTCTAGAACTCTTTGTTTGCTACCAGGAACTCTCATTTTTTATTCAATTTAAAACAATTTGTTTGCTAACTTCACAGGATTTTCTCGGTGCATTTTTTTTCCATTTGAAGTCAATTTTTAAGAAATAACCCCTCCTGAGTTAATGTTGAAAAAAGACCTTCCCTCTCATACCATTTTTTCTTTTCAACCAGTCTTAACTTTTTTTAACAATTTTGTTCATACAAATCTACAACGCTACCCCCATGACTATATTGTCAAGTTAGCAAAAGAAAATGGGATGGTGTTAAACTTACAATCTTAGTAACGATTCATTATTTGTGCATAACCACTATAAAACTCTATATGACAAGCAGACATACATGCATATACTGTTATAGGCTTGCCTCATTGATTGATGCTTAAACAGAATGTTTTCTCAAAGAAACATACATACATAATAATGTGCCATTAGATATTGGTAATAGACTCTAATAGAATTATGGAATTTAGTATTTATGTTCACAATCAACATCACTACATCTTTCAATACGCAATTTTTATTGCGTTAAGAATGCAGCTATCAGATATGGACATTATAGAAAGTATGACTGTCAACCGTTAATCATTTATAACGTATATTGTGGTACACCGTTTTATAAATAATTTTATTCATAACTGCAAATGACAACAATCTTAGAAGAAAACCATTTAATTTATCTGTCAGCAGGCACGTGGATAGTGTGGAGATGTGTGATAGAATATAAACTGTCATCTTGGTCGTAGTTAGGTAGAGGTACTCTTATAGCTCAAAAAGAATTCAGTTATATCAGGAAGACTATGAAAAAATTAAAAAGACTTGTCAATTTCTTATTTTTGAAAGATTTGTATTGAAAGTTCTGGAGATGTTAATTTCCTTCAAAGCTCTTCAATTAATAACATGAGTAAAATAAAATATTGTGGAATGCAATTAAGCAAAGATAGCTAGGTGAAAACAAGTGTAATAGTGTGATAAAGGTGCACTGCAATAAGACCCCCGGATATAGAGACCGTGGGTCTTATTTCCCAAAATAAAAGCAAAAAACAACCGTGGGTATTTTATCCTATTTGAAATGGCAATATAAGACCCAAGAAATAAGAACCGCGGGACGTGCAAACTTTGCGAGGCGCAAACGTGGACTCTGACCACTTTCTTGTTGTGACAAAGTTCAGAGCCCGACTGTCCAACGAAAAGAAAAATGAAGACCATCCAAAGGAAGAAATGCAACATTGCATGCCTGAGCACATCTGAGAAAGCCAGCGACTACAGTGAGCAATTGACCGGGAAACTCTCTGTCGTACACCCAGGCACAAGCGTTAGCAACCACTGGAACCAGTATCGCGACATCATTAAGGAGACAACCGAGACCACCATAGGCTATCAACCACCCAGAAAAAAGAACCCGTGGTATGACGATGAATGTGCGGTATTGAAGCAGAAGACGGAAAATGCACGAATGCAAATGGTGCAACGGAAAACAAGAGCAGCAAGAGAGGAGTACCGTGAAAAGAGAAGGAAAGAGAAAAAAACCCTGCGCAGAAAGAAAGGAGCATCCGCAGCCTCTCAGCTCATGTATCTTGAAGAGTCTAGCACCGCCACCAATACTCGCCGGTCGGTTTTACAAAACAGCCAAGCAACTGGCATCTGGTTATAGGACTGGCACACAAGCTCTTCGAAACAGCAGGAACCTAGTCACCGAAGTACAGGGAATTGTAGACGTGTTTAAGCAGCATTTCCAGCAACTGCTTAGTGGGTATTATATAGAGGAGGAGACCGAGGAACAAAGAAGCATGAGACCAGTCAATGAAGATCCAGTCCCAGCGCCCAGTACTAAAGAGGTTAAGAAAGCCATCCACAAGCTTTAGAACAACAAATCCGGCGGCTCGGATTGCCTATCTGCCGAGGTTTTCAATAATGGAGGAGATGTCCTGGTAGGGTGCATGCACCAGCTCATCAACCAAGTGTGGGAGGAGGAAAGTATGCCCGACGACTGGTCAAATAGCTCCATATGCCCAATCTACAAAACAAGCTATCCTATGTCCTGCAAGAACTACAGAGGCATATCCCTGCTTAATGTTGCTTACAAGATCCTATCCAACGTACTATGTGAGCGTCTAAAACCTTTCTGCTACACTATGACCGGCACGTACCAGTGTGGCTTCTACAAAAAAGGCGATCCTATGTCCTGCAAGAACTACAGAGGCATATCCCTGCTTAATGTTGCTTACAAGATCCTATCCAACGTACTATGTGAGCATCTAAAACCTTTCTGCAACACTATGATCGGCACGTACCAGTGTGACTTCAGGCCAGGCAGATCAACGATAGACCAAATCTTCACATTGAGGTAAATCCTGGAAAAGACCAACGAATTTCAAGTCAAGACCCACCACCTATTCATATCGACTTCAAAGCCGCATATGATAGTATAAGTCGCCAAGAGCTTCTATTGGCGATGTCGGAACTCGGGCACTTTCGAGAGAAATATTCTTCAAATATATCGGCGGATATTTGGTCCTATATGCGAAGAGGAGAAGATTGGAGGAGAAGATTCAATCGTTAACTGTACAAGCTGTACCAAGATGTAGTCCAAATAGCAAAAACACCTCGACTACACTGGCTCGGCCACATCGAGCAAATGGACAACAACGCTCCAGCCAAGAAAATCTTCGAATCCCAGCCCCCAGGTTCGAGACGACCATCAGGAAGACCGAACATACGCTACAGGGACCAGGTGACCACAGACGCAAGAGCGCTTGATCTCGACGACTGGAGGGAGCGTGCGAGGGACCGCAACCGATGGAAGACCGCAATATCTCAGGCAGAGACCCTTCATCGATCGGGAGACAGATAAGTAAGTAAGATATTGATACCATTCCTTCTTTTTTTGTTTATAGAATTTAATAAACTTAAAAAAAAAAACGAAAAGAATCGTTATCATTATTATTTTTAAAGATATTGAATTTGGAAAACAAATCAAAAGGGGATGCTATTCAAGGGGGTGGCACTGTATGTCTCTCAGAGCTTTTTGGTCAAAACCTTGCAAGACTTTCAATGACATTTCAATGTTTGCCAGACAAGAAAATAGCTGAATTCAAATTTCAATGCCCCGTGAATGAATCTATTGACGGCCAGTGTTGGTACAGCTGAGCGACAGGGCATTCAATGGAGACCGTTCGAAAGGCTCAGTCATTTAGACTATGCCGATGACATATGTCTACTAGTAAATAACATCAGTGGGCTAATTGGGATGTGCCAAACACTGCAGGTGAAGGGAGAGTCGAGTGGTCTAACAATAAACAGCAAAAAGACAAAAATAAGGCCGCTCCACACAGCAGCGTATTATTCTACAGGAGACGCCAGTTGAAGTAGTGGAACAGTTTAACTACCTTGGCAGTATTGTTTCTGCAAACGGTGGTACGGATCTGGACGTTAAAAGTAGAATAAATAAAGCTCGTGCTGCCTTCGGTACTCTGTCCCCAATTTGGAAATCCATCGTCCATCAATCGAAAAAATTGCAGGCTTTTGTGAATCGCTGTCTTCGCCACATCCTTTGAATGGAATCCTCAGGGTGCAGAGAAAGACGTGGCCACAGCTAAAGTACCTTGCAGCAGACCGCAAAGGATGTTGACGTTTTGTTGACGCCCTATGCCCCAGCCGGGGTTACAGGACACGATGATGAACTGCAATTTTCTAGGTGGCTTAGTTGCTGAGAAAAGGGTATGTACTGCTAACTTCACAGTGACGTTATTAGTGAAAAATGAATTTTTTCGATTTTTTTTATTTGGACTTCAAAATTTGGACATTAATTTTTCTTGAACTGCAAATTTGGGGCCTAACTGCAAATTTCTAAGTATCACCGTTGCTGAGAAAATGACTTTTATGCTAACTTCACAGTGAAATAAGCAGTACAGTATGAAATTTTTTTTATGTAAGGATTTAAAAAATTGTTTTTTTCTTTTTCTTGAACTGCAAATTAAACTGCAAATTCAGAGTCTTATTTCAGATTCCTAGCTAGCCCGGTTGCTGAGAAAAGGATAGGCACTGCTATCTTCACAGTGAAGTTAGCAGTACAGTCGGTTACACCCACTATTTGGTGAATTGCAAATCCAGAATAGAAATGCATAAAAAACAGAAAATTCCTGCCATGGTCCCATTGGTCTAGCTCAAAAATGTTATGTTAACTTCACACACGTCAACAAATCAAACACCCTTATTGAAAGACCCTCTACTAGTTTCTCCTTTTTCCAATACCAGATTCTGTTTTACAAGAAGTCATTTTTATTTCGCACATGTAATGTCTTTTCTTACATCTTTTTTCGTATTTTATTTAATTTTGAAGTTGCACTTATTGAAGCTCAGGAAGTTTTTGTTTTTTTTTAGCTTCCAAACAATGTTGAATAAACAAAGTATTTGTTCTTCCATTAACAAATTTTGGATGTATTAGTCAAACATAAATTAAAACCAACTCCCTCGAATAAACAAAACCAATATAATGCGGACAAAGAAAAGTTTTTCCTTTAATTTCTGTGAAGAAAACAGATGTTTGTGAAGGATATTGTTTTCCAAAAGACATTAATATGTGTGACAACTGGAAAAACTTTTGACGATATTGCATGAAATGTTGGATTGTTTTTTTTTTTATAATTTTGGTTTGTAAAAAGTAATATGAAATAGATTTCAAATTACTTTTTTCCGGCGAAGTGATGTGAAGGTTGTTTTGTTTGGTTTTGGAATGACTTTCCTAAATAATTGTTTACTATAAGTAAATTAACTGTCAGTTACTTTTCATAGAAATTGTTGTCAAGACTGTTTGTTAAACTTTCGAGTTTACTTTAATGCAATTTTGCAAGGAAAACAAAACATACTGTCCTCATTTGCCTTGGGGATTTCAGTTTTTCTGTAGATAATATTGAGTAAGTTTGGGATTTAATTCTGGTTTGGAGACAAAATTTGGGCAGGTTCAAATTCTGCTTTCGAAATTAAAAATTGAATTAAACTGAATCGAAAACATACTTTTCATTACTGTTTAACGAAGTGTTACATTTTTCACTTTCCCCCCACACCAAGCGTTCAACAATTAATCACCGATCTGTCACCGTCCATTTATAAATGCACATAGCACCAGCAACATCAGCTATCAGCACCCTACAGCACCATGAAACCGCCATAGACCAGTTATCAACATCAACTACCAGCACCCTATATCAGCATAACATACGCCCGTCACCACCCATCGAATGATCAACAGCCACAGCACACAGAATACCCTTGTATACACTCTGATAAGAAGCAACAACTGCACATTGCATTCGGTGATGCCGACGCCATACTATTTTACATTTGACCTCCTTACAATTCACACTGTCTTGTGGCACAAAAATCATGATGAGGAGGTACAAATTTACGTTGTTACCTCGAATTAATTCCTAATTATTATTTAATAATTTTGAATTTTTGGAGGTTTAAGATTCCAGCGGTTCATCGTTTCTAGCAACTTTGATAAGCTTAGGTCCTTTAGTTGGTGCATCCGCCGCTAAAAACCCGTTGTTCTCCCTTGGACTAACCTTGGGCTGGAATCAGATTCCTACCGTTGTTCTCCCTGCTTGCTCTTCGGAGTTGGTTCAGGGCTATACCCGCTGTTCTCTCTTGGACCATCTTGGGCTGGAATCAGATTCCTACCGTTGTTCTCCCTGCCTGCTCTTTGGAGTTGGTTCAGGGCTATACCCGCTGTTCTTCCTCAGACTATCCTTGGGCTGGAATCAGTTTCCTACCGTTGTTCTCCCTGCTTGCTCTTCGGAGTTGGTTCAGGGTTATACCCGCTGTTCTCCCTTGGATTATCCTTGGGCTGGATTCAGATTCCTATCGTTTAATCCCCGGTTCGCTTCTTCTAAGTGGATTTTGTGGGCAGAGTCTACTCCTGTAGCTCTACAAAGCCGAGCCTTGATTTATATGAAATGCCGTGATAGTTATCATAAGACAAACCGAAATTGTAAGATTTATATGAAATACCGTGTTAGTTATCTTAAGACAAAAAGAACCAAAATTGTAATATTGTAAACCTCTTCTTCTTATTAATAAAAATAAAATATTATAAAGCTAGTGTTTAACCCGATTTATTTACCTGAGTTTTATCTGCTTTTCATCGGGAAAACCCTGGACTACGAGGAGCCTACCACAGCCTTGAATAAAAAGCATCACAACTGGTAGAACTTTGTTAAACAATTCTCTCATAATTGTTGTTCCATAAATAATATAGAAAACTATTTTTAAGTCTTAAAATTGCTCTCTTGTCTAAGACAGTAAATTAATATTATGCCAGTGTCTTCTACTATACCTTCGGGAGACTGTGAAGGAAATTGAATACATTTTCTAAGGGAAAAGATAATAAGTTGTTTGTGAATGCGAATTTTTTTTTTTGTAAAAGAAATAAGTAGTTTAACTTAAAAAATGAGAAGTGTCCAAACATTTAATTTTCATTCTTAAATAAATAAAAAGGTGTCAAAAATAAAAAAGAAAACTTACCTATGTATTCGTTTCAGTGGAGTGCGACATTTTGCTATTCAAACGGACTTAAACTGAAAGCATTATATTACTTATGTTCAGGGATGTTATCTTGAATGCAAAACGACACTATCGCCCTCATGTCATCAGATTTAGAAGCATCTTTACTTTTTGGAAGTTTGACAAAAAAAGAGAATAGAATTTTTTTTCGATATTTTACTCTAAATCGCCAAATTTTGAGATAATCACTTTGCATGACCTACCTAATCTCAAAAGGGTGAACAAATCAAATTCATCTTAGACTTCATTACATGATACCCTTAAAATACCCATTTTGAAAACAAATTTTCTATATTCAACCATTTTTGTTTGTATTTTCACCGAATTATATAAATCAAGTTCGTACTTCAGCTCTTTCGTTTATTTTTCAATTATGTTCGTCAACTAAAATACTTTTTTTCTCTTATTTGGATTTATATTAAAATATGCGGAGGCTTACTTATCCTTGTCATCGATATAAGTTAGATAAACACCAAGATTAATTTAAGACAACTTACAGCAGCAGCAGGTTTAGCTCAAAAAAAAGTTTACTCAATTCTTTGGAATATCCGCAATTAAGTTACATCTCCAATTAAAAAAAAAAAACAAACACAATCTTTTCTCTTAACAAACATTAATCAACCATATTAAGTTTAACACTGTTGACAGATGTAGCTTGTACCATTGAATGCCCAATGCTTGTTTCTCTAACCATATTTAATTTAAACAAACACTATCTGCTAACAAGACAGTGCTATACCTACTGTATATGTAAGATGTAAGAAAAAAATTGTAAAATATTTTTAATAATATATAATAAATTAAAAAAACCTAATAAATCTTCAACGTCCAATCGATAAGATATGTTTGTTTTTGTTTTTGTTTTTTGCCTTCTTCTTCTTCGACTCTTTGTCAAAACCAATGACAACCAGTCTAGCCTGAGGACAGACTCAATCAAGATAATTATTATTAAAACAAAAAAAACAAAGCACATATACATACATATATTCGCCATATTGACTTTATAATGAAACCACTTTTATCGATATACACTCATATGTATGTGACTTTTGCTAAACGGCTACCATATTCGGTTGGGCTATGGCATGAATGAAGTTGTTCCTAATTAGAGACTAAGATTTTCATGTTAAATGCTTTTTTAATAAATAATGAAAAAAAAAGAAATATATATTTATTTATTTCTCTGCTAAAACTAGTCATCTGGGCATAATTATGCTGACAGTGTGTGGTGTATAAAATTCTCCTCATAAGGTTATTTTATTATGACGATTGCCTTAAGATAATTTTAAATTAATTACAAAACATAAAATAAAAAATGAAGAATTTGTTTGATCTCTTGGAAGTGATTATACATTATATCAAATGGTGTTTGTTAAATTATTTATATATAAAGTATTTATTCAATACTATAAAGAACCTACATCACTTACTCAAGTACTTTTTCTTAGAATAAAATGCTCCTTATTTCTACGACAAATACTTATTTTTTTGAGGGCTAAAGACTTTTAAGATCATTTGTGCTCCATTTTAGATCATGTTAATTCTTAATCAAAGTTTTCAGAACACCATTTGCAAATAGTTTTGTTTCCTATAAGATAATATAAGGGTTGTTTAAAAGATGGGATCATTTTTCTCATAAATATTTGAGTTTTAAAATTAAAGAGATGTACATATTTATTTATATATTCTTATTATAATTGTAATCATTTTTATTAAATGAAAATATAGATGCAAAGTTTTAATAAAGGAGTTAAGACTTCTTATATTTGTCGAATAAATGGACGAAAAGAAGGGAAATATTATTTGTATAAAGTTAAGGGCTTTGTTCCTATTTGATAAATGTATCGGCATGCAGCTGATTTTTGATGAGCATACATCCATATAACACAATGCACTTGAGCAGGATGCAAGAAATCGTCAGACCAGCCTGAACATAAAATATTACTACTCCTTACAAATCATTAGCCTTGTGAGTTTCTGGAGCCGACACGAGCCGCCGGCCGTCGCGTTTTGTTAGTTGAATTTCGGTGACAAAAATAAATTCCCACGCCACTTCTTAATGCAAATTAATGAAATTTGAGATAAACTTGACTTAGTTCCTGACTTTGAAAATACTTTTTTTTAATTTTGCAATTTGGGATCATGATCTGGCCTAAATTGTGTAGTAAATATAATGTACGACTTGGTCACACGCACTTGCTCTCATGTTCAAGACACTGCGGATTTAAGAAAATTGTATATAAAAACATGGAAATTATGAGAGAAAAATGTAGAGAAACATAAAATACGACATTTAAATTGGCAAAAACAACTCTTTTGACAGTTTGAGGTGAAAAAAGAGAATGCCATCTTAGTTCTTGATTGAATATGATTGTATAGGGAAAAAAATTTAAAATCGTTGAAGCGGTTTCTTAAAAAAATAATTTTTTATATATAAAATTCTTCAAACATTTTTAAGAACAAATTTTGGTATGCAAATCTCAAGTATATATTTATGTGTATGTAAATCAAAATTTGAAAAAAAAATTGTCAAAAATTGAAACTGTATTTAAACATCCAAAAACTTTTTGATATGCAATATTATTTAATATTATCTGAAATTTGTTTATAAAAAAAATCATCTAAATCCGTTAAGCCGATAACGAAAAAATTCAAAATAAAAAAATACGTTCTATGACAGGTACTATTAATAGTTGCTAAGTGTAAGATATTATAATTTTTGATAGTAGATCGTACTAATTTTAGCATATAGAAAAAGTTTAATCAAAATCGTAGAAGTCATTTTTGAGCAAAAAAACATTTTCCTTGACGGTTTTTTAACTTTTGTTCTTTTGTATGGAAGGTACCGTTATTTTTTTCATAAATGTAAAATTTTTTCTAAAAATATCTTAGAAAGTATTAAAAAACTCTTAAGTATCGAGTTTCAAAATAATCGATTATGTCATTCTCGAAATATTTGATTTTCCAAAAAAAAATTTGAAACATTTTTTAAAAATCGAAAGCATATTTTTTCAAAAAGTTTAGTACACAAACTATTTGGAAGCTTCTGTATACAAAAAACAATTGAAATCGGTCGTACCGTTTTGAAGAAAATCAAAAATTTAAAAATTGGTTCCTTGGGAGGTACCATTAATAACCATTTTTGAAAAATGGTTTTCCACCTAAAGGAAGCCTTTACTAAAATAAATTTATTGATTTTTTTAAAAAAAGTTGTCGAGTCGTTTTTGAGAAAAATACGATTATGTAAAATTGATAAGAAAAATTGTATGGCAGGTAACGTTATTTTTGGTTCTAAAAAAAATAAAAAAACATGTGGGCCCCAAAAACCACTATGTACCAACTTTGAAGAAAATCGATCGAGCCGTTTAGGCTGTAGACGAACAGACAGACAGACAGACAGACAGACAGATAGAATTATTGTGCCACCCACTTTTTTGGTGTTCTCTCATGTTTGATTGTTATCTCAAGATTTGTTTTTTGCACGAGTCCAAAACTTGCCTTATAGTACCTACCTCTATCGCAAGTAAAAATAGGCAGTACCGTAAAACAGTCTAGCTCTAGATATTGAGTAGGTACACCTGACATTACGATGATAGGAATCACGAAAAAAATAGGTTTCACAATTCTTTATACATATGTCTAACCAGGCGCAGATCCAGGATTTCGTTCAGGGGGGGGCAATTTTCATGAGTTTCTAAAATCTTGATAAGGTCTACAGAAAATTTGTGTACACTTCATACCGCTCTATAATTTGCAGAAAGCCATTAACTCTTTCATAACTGCCACAGTTCTCGAATAGAGGGTACTTTGAACTTTGTGATATAAATTTTTGCGGTTTGTAGCTTTAGCATGGTGTCTTTGCAGCGTTTTTGAGTTCCCTCTAGATCCGCGTATCTCCATAATTATGTTCGGAAAACATAATGGTACAGTGGTATGTTTCTATTCAGACACATGACGTTCGAGCTCGATCGAAATTTCCATCCTCTTCTGTAGCTGGCAACCTAACCTAACCTTGTTAGTAAGAGGCCGTTTTCGAGAACGTCATCAGCTGCAAAAGTCTGCTGTTAGAAAAGGCAAATTCAAGTTTTACTGCATAAGCTTTGTGTTCGATAAAGCAGTTGGCTTAAGTTACATGTTCGAAAACATCATGTGTGGTGCAATTCTGCAGTCAAAAATCGAGTTGGAAACAAAAATATTGAGAAGCCGGAAAACGTGTTCATAAACGTCAACTGCATTTGCATTTTGCAAGAAAATTGAAGGACGTTGATAAAAAGATTGTTGCAAAAAAAACAATTGCATTAATTTAACAATATCTGTATTTTAGCTAAACTAAAATTATAGATCGAAACCGAGATAAACCGTATCAGATGCCTTAGTCCATCGATACAAAACCAAACTTTCCGACATTGAAATAAAACCCAATGATTATAGTGCAAAATACAAAGAAAACACCACTCTTTATTAAACCTTTCCGTCTGACCTTCTCGATTGTGACTAACTTTCGTTATACATTTCATTAACAATATACTTAGCCTTCGTTAAGTTTTAAAATAAATGTTTCATATAAGCTCAAAGCATCGACTACAGAGTTGCCTCATTATGTAAATAATTTCTCGATCTAGAGCAGCGGTTGCCAAACTTTTAAGGATGTGGAGTCCTAAACAAGGTCCAATTAATTGATTGATTGTCAATTAGTGATAACAAAAACTGAAAAAATTGCAAAAATAATTTTGTTTCTTTTTAAAATATTTCATTCAAACTAATGCGAAGAATATACAAGTATACTCTTGCGAGGAACTGACAAATCCTCCAAGAGTATAAATAAAATAAATTAATTGAGTGGCGCAACAGTTCGTGGAGAACCAAGGCCTAGTGACTTACAACTCACAACCATTCCTGTGTGCGTGTTTGTTGGCAGGTATGGAGGGGACCTACAGTTTTTTGTCCGAACTGCTAAATGAGAAGCACTTTTTCATGATAAGTATATACTTTTGGAGGATTTGTCAGTTCCTCGCAAGAGTATACTTGTCCTGATAAAGTGCTTCTCATTTAACCGTTCGGACTCGGCGAAAAATTGTAGGTCCCCTCCATTCCATTCCTGCCAACAACATGCACACAGGAATAGTTGAGAATTGTAAGTCACTAGGCCCTGATGGTTCTCCACGAGCTGTTGCGCCACCCAATTTATTTATTTATATGTATAAGGAATAAGAAAATCATATGCAGAACCCAGGCACAAAATTTGTTTTGACCAGTGTTATAAGCTGAAAAGTCTTCTTTGTAGATATATGTTGTGACAAAAGGGGCCAAATTTAATGTATGTGCATTAGGTTGGCCCTTATAGGTTGGACAAAGACCTAGATATCCCTTATTCGATTCGAAACATTGAAAAAACAATTTCCCTGACTTTTTCTGATTTTTATTTCACCCCCTTCGTCTCCCTCTTTTCACTTTAAGTTACTAGTTATGGGTTAAGGGGGATTCTTATAGTTATAACACACGAAAAAAATATCAGAACGTTTAGATTAAATTTAGATGAGAAAAAAATATTAGCGGAAGGGTGTTCTATTTCCTCCCATTCAGACGGGAGGGGTAATTTTCTAAACATTTGACCCAAATTAGAAACAAATGATTAAAAAACAACGGGAACACTTACAATGCCATGCTATAAGTTTTTTTTAATGCCACGAATCCACTTTCTAATATACTTTATAAACAAAATTTTTGAAAAAAAAAAAAATAATTTTCAAACTTAAAAACTATTTTTTTTTAATTTTAAGTTTGAAAATTATTTATACAAAAAAAAATGTTTTTTCCTATTTTTTTTTTATTAACATTGAAAAATATTCTTAAAGTTTTTTATAAAATATTTTTTCGATTAATTATAATCATAGCATAGTATTCATCATTTCATCTAGCTTGGGAGAGGAGGCTCAAGTCTTGACTAAATTTCATGTAGCCCCATTATTTGAAAAATATCTTTATCTCTCAATGGGGCTATAATATTGTCAGTCCCCTGATTTTTGAAGGACACTTTATGCAAACATTATGTACCATCAATTGGGCCTTAAGGTCTGGAAACTTCGTGATTTGAAAAAAAAAATCCTTTTTATCTCTTGATTTGGTGATGCAAGTTTCACAAAGTTTTGAAGTTTCTTCTAATCTAGCTCTTTAGTTTTTCCATAGATGGCACTGAACATCAAAATTTCAAAAAAAAAATCAAAATAAGTCAAAATTATAAAAAAAACTATAACTATACGTTGCCACTTGTCGTAACACCAGCTGGGGCATAGGGCTCTTGACAATGTCCTGCACCACAATTCCTCGTTTGATATAATTTGTGGCCAGTGACTCTTTATTTAAGACAGTGATTCACAAAAGACTGCATTTTCCTCGAAATGGTAGACGTGACTTTCTAAGTTTGGCAAATAACAGCACGGATTTGACATTGGATTGGACTTAGTGTGTAAGGAGATTTGACTGAATTTTCTAATTTGGAACAGAGTACCGAAGACTGTAAAATATAAGCCGTGTTTTAGTGTATTTTTATGTTCACTTAAAAAAAAGTATCATATTAAATATAAAAATAATTTGGTAGATTTTTGTATTGTTGTTGTGTTTAACATTTTATTTTATTTCAGGAGATGATAAAAATGTTACTAAAAACAGGGCTATAATTAAAGGATTTACAGCTAGTCACACACATCATTTTGTCGTGAATTTAGTTTCTGTATAGTGAAAAGCCTACTGAGAAATGGAAAACTTTACTTTTGTGTTACTTAGCAAGAAAAATGTTATATTTGACAGTTTGACCAAAACAATTCAAACAAACTTTTGCCCATGTTGTCTACAAGCTTTAGTTTTAATTGCAATTCTTCTGTACTCAAAGCTTTATGCAGCTCATCACCGCAATAAAAAAGTATCGATGACAATATGCAGCCCTGTAGAAATCCACGTAGAATTTCAAATTCATCTGACAAATCAATTGTCATATCAATTTCCAGCAAAAGCAAAAGTATTAAATTTGTGTTCAGACAAATATCAATTAATCCGTATTATTATTTTTCGCTCAGTTTACCCAAAACCACACCAAGCTTCGGAGATTATAAAGGTATTTTGTGTTTTATAAACAAAGAAACTTTTATCAAGATCCTTTCTTCTGATAGTCATATGTCTTTGTTCTGCATCTGCTTCCATTGACCGAACCAAGAGAACTAAAAGAACCACTCTAAAATGTAATCTCCCATATCAATTATTAAATAATTCTAGCGTATAATTAATGGTGGTCCAATCGTATGCTAATAAAGATTTTTATATTCTTGTTCGTTTCAAAAATTTTTCAATCAGTCTCAGTCTATCAAAGTCTCCCATCAGTGAGCTCAACTGGTATTTCGCTTAATCAAAAGACTCCGACACGACATCTGGAATATGATCTGGCCTCATCTCCCAGAGTGCTATACATTAAAAAATCAAAAAAATCCATTCCGAATCAAAAAGAAGAAAAAAACGAAACAAGTGATTATCATTGTGTATACGGAAACAAAATTTACGACTTAATGTTTATAAGAAAAGTAAATGACAACGACGAAAACTACGACGATGACGTCCAAAGATGATTCCCAGTTGAAAATCACATCTCTGGCACAGGATCTTAATAGCATTTTAAATGCTGGCTTCGTCGAGATGTGACCAGAATCACAAGCACAAACGACAGCCCAGCCATTGCTATGTCGACATGTCGACCTTATGCTGGGCAAAATTCGTCGATGTTACCAACATAATAAGCTCACATTATTCCTTATTCCTGTTTTTTTTTTTTATTTGTTAAGATCCAGATACATAGAGAGAGGTGCATTCCAAAAATGGAACCTTGTGAAGTTTTTTTTTTTTTTGGATTCTGGCTGCCTGATGGGATTTTGTATTTAAGTGTGTCCCCAGCATCTCTTGCATCCCATCAGGTCTCATTTCAAAGCAGAAACAAATAAATTTATTTTCTAAGACCGTAGATTTAGACTTCTAGACCTAAGATATATATTTTTTTATTTATTAAACTTATCTTTTACATAACTGGTGACCGGTTCAGGGCTTAAATTGGTTTCAGGTTTCCTAGAATCATCGGAATGTCTACCAAATAATTTTATTAGAAATGTGATTTAATTTTTTTTTATTTTTTGTGGGAGAATCAAAGGGATCCAACAAAAAATACCTGAGTTTTTTTTGTTCAAAAATGATTGGGCTCTTCATAGATTATCTTATATATATATGTATATGCACGAGACTGAAGCTATTTGGTAATAATTATGTACGACATCAGGGAGAAACTTATACCTGAGACTGGGAGATGTCGATGCGTAAAAGTATAAGAAGCAATTTAGATGTTGCGTCCATTTAAATGATTTTTGGTTGAAAAAATGGAGTCTTCTTTAAATTGCCTTAATGCTGTGTGCCTCTGCCTTGGCATTAAAAAAAGGGATAATTTATTCAGTTATACGAATTAAGGGAACGAAGTGTTCATTTTATATTCGTGAGAAGAGACATTGGGACAGATATATACAAAATGGACAAAATGGAGGATGTTTTTATAAGGTGTATATGTTTGGTCAATACGAATTCTTTAATTAGTGAAGATATAAGATATCTATATGATTTTATTTTCTCTAAAATTATTGAGCTGACTATATTGGGTGCGAGGCTTAGTATTTTGTAGGTAATTTGGTTTTAAACGAAAATAAAGGAAATCAAATAAAAATTTCCTTAGGTTTTTTTTTTGTTGATATAAAATACTTTTAAGTACTCCGAGTTTCACAGTTTAAAAATTTTTGGTTTAAGCTTTAGGTCAACAGTTCAATTATTGAACTCAGTTAAAGGTTCAAACGAGACTGTGAAACTTGCCATTATTGAATCTTATTTGTTTTTTTATTAATATCTAAATTTGCACAGTGAGAGCTCCACTTGCGGACAGCTTTGATAAGCGTCAATTCCTTTGAAAACGGACGTACTTTCTGGAGCTAAATTTTCTTTCTTATAAACGGATACTCCCTTAAACGGGCGCGGACACTTTTTCTAGCTCATTTTCAAAAGAAAGGGTCCCTCCACAGCCTACATGTTCTTCTGCTCTTATTTTCGAAGGCTTTTCATTTTGTGATGCCAAGAGAAGCAGGTTGCACTTTGGCAACGACAGTTCTCATAATCGGAATAGAATTAGGGGACGATGAGTGTCCGCTCGTTGCAGCCTTCACTGTACTTACTCGCATATTTAATAAAAGGTTTATTTGATACCTGATAGCTTTATCCTCATGAATAGTTTACAACTTATAAAGAGGTTTTACTGTCGCTTGTATTTACCACTAAGCAATTGCCACCACCACTAATATTTAAGTTTCGATAAGGCTTTTCAATTTTACATGGATTATTTTTTAAGCCTAATTTAAGCTTGAAATAAAATGAGACATCCCATCACTCTAGCCACTAACTTAAGGACAAGTTCCGGCTCCAAATTAAGAGGACTCTGTGAAGGCTCACTCGTATAAATGCTCAAATGTTGAAAGTATTTTTTGAAAATTCCCGTAGGTACTGTGCTCTGGGCACAATAAATAAAAATGATTTTTCGAAGTTATTAATGAATGCTTTGACTTTCAAAATATCAGATTAAACAAAAAAATTCCCTCCAGCAAACATGGAGCGTCTCTTGCCGTGAAATGTTGTTCAAACAGTTTGGGCATGACTTCGTCTAGAATAATTTAGAATACTCGGTCTATTTTGTACTTGCGATATATAGGCACCTACTATATGTGGCAAGTTATGCAATCGTAAAAAAATCTATCTCGAGATTTTGATCAAACTTTTTAATACGATGATATGGGAGATGGAAAAAGTTGCCCTCACAATTATTCTATGTATCTTTCTGTTCGTTGAGCTACAGCCTTAATGGCTAGATAAGTTTTCTTTAAACTTGGTTCATAGTGTTTTGTATGGTCATTCCTCCACAAGTTGTTTTTTCAATATTTTTAAGAACCAAACATAACGGTTCCTGCCATATTTTTTTTTAAGCAATTTAATAAAAGGTGTTTTTTTTATGTTTTCAATCTGGCGATACTTTTTTCGGAGTTGGTCTTTTTGACAGCTGTCACTTGACTTATGCTCAATTTGGTTTACCATTTCATAATCAATAGACTTATTCCTAAACAATGTTTGCAACTCATGCAAAGTTATTACCAAAATATGGGTTCGGTTTGCGCGCTGCGATGAAAAATGAAGCCGGCCATAATGTTACAGTCAATGAGGAACGCTATAGAACCACGAATAATGAATTTTTCGTGCGTGAATTGGAGGATGTTGATGTTGACGACCTTTGGTTCCAACAAGACGGGCGCTACATGCCATACAGCCAGCGAAACAATCAACAACGCCTTATTCAGGGGCGTCTTTAGGCATTTGGAGGCCCTGGGCCCTTAAGGATATGGGGGCCTTTTTATTGAAAACAATTTCATAATACACAAGTCTCACCACAATTTTTTATTAAATTTAACTATGTATTAACTATTATCATTTAACTATTTTGGGAGAATCAAAAGGTTAGAAAATCTATTCACGAACAGTTTGCCAGTTTAAGGCAAATTTTGAATATTTTATAATTAGAATTCGATTAAATGAATGTTATTTGCATTTTTCACGCGACACCCAAGACTTCTTTCTTGATGATAGAAATGTTGTTTTATGTTTTTTTTGTATATTAAAGCGGATTTCAAAGCAGAAATATGCACGCTTTTGTTTGTTAATTGCCGAAATATTTCTGAATAATGACCGACGGAAAAATTACGTTCCTGTTTTTGCAAATAAAATTGATAAAATGAAGTTCTAACCCTGGTGCTCTTTAGAAATGTATACAGACAGTTGTCACGAGATTTTGTGTTCAAAGAAAATTTTCTTTTCATTTATTTTAAAAATACGTTCAGGCAATATCTTTTTTGAAACTTAAAACGGGATAGTCCCATGACAAGAAGAAATTCACATTGCACAATGCACATGCACATGCTACTCTCAGTTGTGCCAGTGCCGTAAAAAATATTGGCCAATGAAGACTGATTCCGGGTGTACAAATTAAAAATTATAATTTTCTCGTTTTCGCTTTCTTTTGATATTTTTATTCTTAACATGCTCTACCTTTATCAAACTACAACAGATATTCAAACATGATCTAAAATTTGTTCTTGTGCGGATAACGATTTTGCGGTAATTTTGTACCAAATGTCATTTTTTAAATTTTCGAGTTCTATTCGCTTTGATATTTATTTATTAAAAAAAAAAAAGTTATTGAGTATAATTTTGTCTTCCTTATAATGAAAGCCCATTTAATACTCTTAATGCTTTATTGCAATTTGTTCCCAAAACCTGAGAAAGCTTTACATGTGGTATTTATTCAATTGTGTTTATTATTTATTTTATTTAAAGATTGAACTTTTCTTGAATTTCATTTTGGTACCAAAAGTACCAAAATAACTTAAAATTTTCTTTTTTTGTGAACAAATTTAAATAGTTTTAAGAGTATTAATTGGTCTGTCATGATAAGGATGAAAAAATAATGCTCTATCTCTTATTTTATTAGAGCCAGATAAATCCAATCTCAACTTCGCATGCCTACTTTCAAAAATAACCATCGGTTGGTATACTTGGGCTGTCTAGGGGGCCCCCTAAATCGTGGGGCCCTGGGCCCTGGCCCACCGGGCCCATGCCTAAAGACGTCACTGGAGTTATTGCTGACATACGGCCCCAATTGGGCCTCTCGGCTGGAATTTATTCGGGCCAGCCTTGGTGGCCAACCATTTTCTTATCTTAGATTTTCTTCAAAACGTATAACTTTTTTTAATAATTTTTTTCATGCAGAGGTTTATAAAAAATATAAAAGTTATTGTGAACCAAAATTTTCAAACAAATATTTCGATTTTGTTTTTTGAAAATCATATACAGGGTGGGGCGCACCAATTGTGGTACAATAAGAAATTCAAATAACTTTTTTTTATCGATGTATTTCACTATTTTTTCTTATTGGATAGAAAATTAAATTTTATTTTAAGCGTGGTACACATTTTCAAACCTGAGTGTCAGTCATGTTGGATATCAAACCGAACTGACAATGTGTACACGCTGAATGATGGTTTGACACTCAGAACTGAATGCTCACAAAATTTTTTGATACTGCGTGACAACCCTCGGTTTGTTGGGTGGTTGCTCGACATAGGCGCCCGGAGGGGGGGGCAAGGGGGGGCAGTTGCCCCCCCCTGGCTCTGGGCAAGACCACACAACTAAGGAATTTTTCATTTTTTCTCTTTGAATTTTAATAAAAAATTTGCCTTTTCTCCATGATTTGCCCCCCCCCCTGGCTCTGGACCATACAAAATGTATCTGAAAATATCCTTAGTTTCGATATTGTTGGAAAATATGGATATTTTCTTTACAGCCTCTTTATTGAATTCATGGTTTGCCCCCCTTGGCATTACCACATTTTTGCATGAATTTTGTGCTATTAATTTTAACAACTACCTATTTGTCTTTTTTTGTCAAGGTTTATGATTTGGTTTGGTTTTGTTTTTTTGCAATAGCTCGCTCGCATTTCATTTCACAGCAAAACATCCAACTTCAACTTTGTAGAGAGCTTTCATTTTACTCGCGAAGTACGTTGCTGACGTTGTATCACAACCGGATAAAGCGTGCAAAAATAAAATGTTGTCTGATACTATTCGGTCATATTTGATACTTTTTGTTGAGTACTATTTCTCTGGTGCGTGTGATTTTTTCGGTTTCCGAAGAAAGACATTCGCATGATGTTTCCCATGTTCCGTTAACAAAACAAGAATATCAATATCCTCGGATACGATTGTAACATAGTCATGCAGATAAGACTCCTTAATGGCTGTAGTGACAATAATCAAATCAGCATCACCTTTGTCCTGAAAAACCGTGTAACCTGTGTCTAGCAGTTTATGTTTAAGGAGTTGGATAAACTTATTTCTGTTCTGCTCATTGGCTAGGAATGGTTCTTAGGCTGTTGTTGGAACTGTAGCAGCATTAAAGTTCAGAATGCAAAACCTTCGGTTTACACTTGGTGTGAAAATATATAGATAACTCAGTTTTCAACAACAAGTAACGTCGCGTCGGTGCCCTGACCTTCCCGGCTGTCCCACGACCTTCTATGTTGTATGCAACTCCACGTATGATATATGTTAAGTTTATATCATTACTATGGACAAAATTTTTAGTAACATCTTTTTTGTACGATTCATCGGATAAACATTTTACGAAAAAAAATATTATACTTATTTTTTCTCTTGACTCATAAAGTGAGAACTTATGAATTGGATGATTCACATAACTCGTGGCTGATGATATCGATTAAAGGCTCATTTTATAGGTCGTTATAAGAACTAAAAATTATTCTAAGAACATCATCCAAAAAATTCAAAGGTAACCGAAATAACTCAAGAAAAGTCATACCACCCCCAAACCACAACCCATAGATGAACATTGGCCCGTTATAACTGAAAGATTAAACAACCTTGAGAAGTCATTGATAGCTAATTTTATAGGCAATTTTATTCTCTACAAAGGTGAAAGTGGACGTTTTGCGTGGAAATGTAATGCAAGCGAGCTATTGCATAAAAACAAAACCAATCTCTTTTTCAAGATAGCGGCTTTTCCCTAACCTCAAAAATCACAAAAACTCGTTTTTATGATAAGAAGGCGTACCCAAACAGATTCCATAAAAAAATTGTCCATCGAAAAATGCGGTTTGATTTCCTAATTTGACTGGGCTAAATTCGAAATTTTTGGTTTGAATTTTCAAATCTTATTTTTTTCTTATTTCGAGTCGATTTAGTTACGCCATTTAAAATTCAAGAACGGCTGGACCTATTTTATTGATATCTGATTTGTTGGAATCGTCTCGAATAGTAGAGAATAACTAATAAAATATCGGAAAAATTCACGGAAAAAATTATATGCACTTAAGGCACCTGCTTTATACATACAAAATAATAAATCAATTGTGTTTGAAAGTAAATTAATCAATAATTATCAAATTTTGATCTGAAGAACTAAAATAAAAAAAATTATAATATACATACAGTTTATTATCCGGAGGTCGTTTTATGCAATATTTATAGAAAATAATTTAACGCTGAACAATTTGTAAACAGTACATCCAAAGTTGTTTTGGATTTTGTCATTGGATGAACGGATTTAAATAAGGACCTGAAAAGGTCCTTTAAATAAATCTTTCTTCATCAAGTATCCATTCACTGCGGCTGTGAAGCTATTTATTAAAAAAAATGGTCCCCATCAGTCAAGCCATTCATTTTCAAAGTCTGTTGAAAAATGGCTACGATGTCGATGCTTTAAGAAAACTTCTAAGAAATCAGAAATTTTCAATTTTTTTACAAAAATGAGATTTTATGGCCTTTTCGAATGGGGATAGAATGACAGTTCTTGTTCTGAAAAGGAGAGAAAATTGTTCCGGATTTGATTTCAGAATCGTTCACACGTATCGAATCGGTCTTCCGGATTGCCAATCGAAAAGGCCATTAGGGAAATTCGTTGACATTAGGATATTTTCAAAACAGTGTCTTTCAGAAGCATGTCAACATTTTGCAACTTCGTTATTCCTTGAAAGATTTCAATGAAATTGACACAGGTGATGGCTTGTACAGAATTAAAAAAGAAAAAATATTTTCAAAACAGGGTGCTTTAAAAAAATGTCAACTTCGTTGTTCCTTGAGTAATTTCAATAAAATGACAGGATAGCTGAGACTGAGACAGAATTACAACAGAAACGAATATTTTCAAAATATGGCACCATCATCCCCATGACCTGTGGCAATTTCATTGAAATCACTCCATTCGATTTCATTGAAATCTATCAAGGTCAAAAGATTTCAAAACTTTTTGAAACTGTCCTTTTTCCTTTTGTAAAATTACATTTCTATTTCTTATTTCAAAGGTTCGTGAATGGATCTTCAATAGTTCTCGAATAGTTAATTCGGAACGAACCATATTTTATAGATCCTAGCATTTTTAGTTCGATCGAGAAAATGAATTTTGTTTTAATAGAATCAAAAATAACAACCCTTTGGATTTTTCACGAGTGAACGAATGATATTTCTTGTTCTATGAACCTTGCATTTTATACAAAAACTTCCAAAAAAATGCCTGTGTGGTTAAATAAGTTAAATAAGTACGGTCTACTATTAAATATAAAATAATTTTATGCTGGATAACTATTAACAGTACCTCAAATAGAACGTTATTTTGGATTTTTTCATTATTGACTGAAGGATTTAAATGAAATTATTTATAAAACTTCCAAAGAGGTCAAATTATACTGCATATTAAAATCAAAAAAAAAATTTTTTGAATACCCATTTTTTTCGAAAATTTGATATCACAAAATTGGTTTGGTGTCTGCCCCCCCCTGGACAAAATCCTGTGGGCGCCTATGTTGCTTGATGATGTGTACACAATTTCATTCATGAGCCGTCATTCACGGAACAAAACACGATTTTTTATAGCGATTCAGTGGAAAAAGTGCAAACAAAATAAGAAAAAGCTCGTGTGTGACATGTAAAAAAGGAATCAACACGATTCGTGGCGGAAATAGCCTCAAAATAAAAAGAAACAATTTTCTGAGAGTAGTGGAATTTCTTTGCCTGATGCCCAACATAACTGATAAGTGTGTACGCGAAACTTTTCACGCAGGTTTGATATCCACCACGCGTGACACTCAGGTTTGATAATGTGTACCACGCTTTAGATAACAAATTATTTTTAAGGATGACATACCCCAAATGACCTCCACGCTCATTCACGCATCCGCGGCAGAAAATTGTTCATTCATGCGGTCTGAAGGGTTGAAGTTGGGACCGCTTCAATTATTGCCTTAATGGACTTCTTCAATTCAGTCAAATTCCTGGCTTTTGTTTGTACACCTTCTGTTTGACATAGCCCCATAAAAAAAGTCTGGTGCAGTCTGGTCAGGTGACCTTGGGGGTCAGCGAAAAGTGGAGTTCCTGGAAATTAATTTGTTTGGGAATTTTTGTTGCAGCTGCTCCATCATAACTGATCCGGCTGGTCGTGCAGTTGCTCCATCTGACTGGAACCAAATGCTGTTCAATGGGATACGTTTTCGGCGCAGTTCTGGGAAACAACTCATTCAACATCTTTAAATATCATCTTTGTAGCACGATTCGTGTGCCACCCTGTATTTTGAAAACGACATTTTAGATTTTTTTTCTTAAACTCAATACTTAAGAATTTTTTAAAGCTTTTTAGATAAGAAAAAATTCTTTTACAAATGTTAAAAAACCGTTAAGGAAGATATTTTTGTTCTCAAAAACAGCTCCTACGATTTTTATAACATTTTTTCTGTATGCTAAAAATATTGCGATCTACTACCGAAATTTAAAAAATTTACACTTAGCAACTAACAATACTCGTAGGTTTCAAATAAGATCTAATAATATTATCAAAAGAATTTTTTGAATTTTAAAAAAAGTTTAAAATATTTTTTTTTGAAAAATTGCTATCTCAAAAATGGGTTGATAATTTTTTTTTGAAATTTTATTTTCATGTGAACATAAATAAATAGGTACTTAAGATTTGCATATCATAATTTTGACTAAAAATAATTTTTAAAAATCGCTCCAACGATTTTAATTTTTTTTTCCATACAATCATATTTGATCAAGCATTTGGATTGCATTCTCTTTTTTCAACTCAAACTATTAAAAGAGTTGTTTTGGTTTATTTAAGTATCTAATAGTATTTCATGGTTTTAAACATTTTTCTCTCATAATTTTCATGTTATACAATTCATACTTATTTTTACGTTTATGCATCAAAAGCCAGCTAAGGTACGATACCTTTTTAAGATCAATTCAAGATGAAAAATATGCTCAAGAAAAAAGTGTTGGGTTACACCACTTTTGGTCTCATATCCTCAATTTAAGTATACAAATAGTTCATGTCCTAACTTTTACTTTAAGAAGTTCTGCCAAGATGGTAACACTGTTAAAAAGACAAAAGAAGGGTTGCCACTTACCAGTTTAAATCCCGAAATGTTGCTTATAAACCAAAAACCGTCAGCGCCTCGAAACCAAATGACCCCATTATTGATTTTTTCCCACCCCTCAAATTTTCTTTCCCAAAACGGCCTTTTTCCACCCCATCATGCAAGAGGAGGGGTGCTGGGGTGGGATAAAATCAATAATGTGGTCCTTTGGTTTCAATGGCGCTGAATCCAACAGCAATTCTGGTGTCATCGTCTGACCTTAGGTTTTCGATTTATAAGCAACATTTCGGGACTTAAACTGGTAAGTGGCAACCCTTCTCTTGTCCTTCTGACAGTGTTGCCATCTTTGCAACACGTTAAGTTAGGACAAGAACTATTTATATTTTACTAAAGCTCAACCCGTCACGTCGAAATGAAAGGTATGCCCTCATATCGTGCCCTAACGCCCCTACTATCAGCTTCATTTTTTTTTACACTATCAGATCTATGCCGAAAAGAGCTAATAGCATTAGCAACATCTAGCGACCAAAGAATTGCCAACAAGATTTTAACCTCAAAGAAACGGCTTGGATCTAAAAAATCACAGGGTGTCCTACAGTCACCGTCGCATACGAAAATCATGGTTTCCTAACGTCATTTTAAGTCGAAAAAGCTATACATAATGATGATTCTTATGATTTTGGACCCCGTTTCAGTTAATAAAAAAATCGTGTTTGATGATAAATTGCGGGAAAATGTTATCGACATACAAGAAAAAATTAAGACCAGACTTGAGCAGTTAAAAATTCTTGATGCAATGCGAAATAGAATTTTAGAATCCGTTGTAGATTAGCATATATGGAGCCATGCAATTGAAATGTGAAAAAAGAAAAACCGTTATAATAGCTCTAAACCAAAGCAACAAATTGAAAATTACTTTACAACCCATGGTTTACGTTTGCGGCGCTGACTGTGGGACACCTTGTAGGTTGTTATAGCTTTAACCATACCAAATTTTCAGAGCTTCATTTTTGTTTAAATTAAAACACATTTTTGGTGAAAGTGTTTAGTAAAACGTGCCCCTGTTACCTATTAAATATGGAAGCATTCAAAAAGTCTAGAAATTTCAACGGCAATGGCATTATACATAATCAGAATCACTTAGGAATAAATGCCTAGCTAGCTTTCACAACTCAAGCCCTCCCCCATACATTCTATTTTACTTTTATAGGTTAGGTCTTAAATTTTCCTATATAATTAAGCAATTTCTCAGGCCCCATTTTTTTCTCTCAGGTTTTCGGAGATCGATACTGGATTATGAATACAATTTGCGGCAACAACGTCAGCGTTATTTTATTCGAGCAAAAAAAAATCGGTTCGCGAAGAGGTTTTTGTTCATGATCCAAATATTTGAATACGTGTGCTCCCTCGAGGCTTATGTCGCTATACATCATTGCAACAAATAATAATGCTGATTGCCTCTTGACACGATTTTCACATCGATAAACCAGAAGGAGCTGATGGGAGCTACGAGGAAGAGCTATGACTATAGGAGATGGCATTCGCCATGTTGCCGTTACACAAAAAACCAAAGTCATACCTACTATAATCTACCCCCACTTGCCGCCGCTCTAGCTCGATCTATCGCGCAAGTGGCAGTGACAAATGAGCACAATTTACATTATTATACATGGGAATTAAACAGACATTTTTGCCGTCAGGGGTCGCGCAGAGCGGATACATTTCTATGCAGCACAATTTTCGGGCCATGAATCGTGTATTTCATGTCACAGTCACCAGTTACAGCTTACAGCAGAGGCTACATAGCTTAGCTATTCCATGGAACATGGAAGTGGTGTTATCCATGCGCTATGCCATTTTCAATTGAGCTATGTTCGATTAATCTTTTTGATTTATGTCCACGTGCGAGAAAGTAGCATGAACAAATGTCTCGATGGCATTTAATTGGGAATCGGGACTGCATGGGGGCAGCTCTAACTCCAGCCCAGCCATACAGACTGGAATTATATAGTTTGGTTGTGTGGTGATGGTTTGGGTCTTGGTTGTGGTTGTGGCATTCTTAATCCTGGGCCAACAGCAAACAGCGGTAAATTATGTTTGACTAGCTGTGTGTTGTCAACAAGATTGCGAATCATACATAAATATTATGACAGACAAAAAATAATTGGAGGTCAATTAGGTTTGTATATAAAAAAATGTGCTGGCTATGGCCTGCTGGTGGATTTGGATTCTATGCAGTTCTCTCCATACCACCAATTCCACTTTATAAAATCGAAGGACAGTTGCTTTAAGTTGAGAATATATTCCTACCTGAGTTGGTTTTGACACCATGGTGTTAATGATTAAATGCAAAAGATCGAAGATTGTGAATAAAAGCTGTTTAGTATTTAGGTTTTGCAATACAATAAGCATTAGGAGAGGTATTGGCAAGGCATACATATTTTATACCCTATCACATGTGGTGTTTTTGAAGGTAAAATAATTTATTAAAAGATAAAAACATAAAGTATTAACCTTTGATTTGGAAGTACATACCTACCTTAATTTGTAAGGTTTTTCAAAATGGTGGCTAACGCACAACATTTACAGCGGCGCCATTTGCTTTTATGATGGCTCCATCATTATAATTGACGTCAGCCTCGGGATTTATTACAGCCTTTATTTGCTCTACAGTTTTATGTCTCGGTTTGCATTCAAAACAGCAGTTAAATTCTTCAACACTTCATTTGCAATCGGGCCTTCGCTTTTACTTTCGTTCATATTCTTTAAAGTCGAGAGCACTTGCCCAACTTATCGTAGTCTTTCTGTCAAAACCCCGTTAGTCTAATTTTGAAAAAAATTCTTAGAAAGCTCAAACAACTGATTTAAAAAGGAGTAAAATGGAATTTTGAGATCGTAAAAAGTTTTAAAACTGGTTGCTAGAGCCAAAAGGTACTATGCCACAGCTACGAGACATTAATATTTGAATGCAATGATTCTTTTTGATCTGATATACCTACATTAAAATGTCATTTAAGGACTAACGAGATTTTGGAGATTTTGACAGAAAGCCGACGTTTTATTCCTTGATAAAATTATGTCCACTTTTTCCAAACATTGTGCATTATTGTATCATTAATTTTCATCCAGGCTAATTTTATGGCTTTATTATTGGATTTTTGTGTATGGCTTTGGGATTTTCTGTCCTTAAGCTGACAGCCAGACTCATAAGCTTTTGGTTTTAACTATCCCCAAAATTGTTAAATAAGGTTTAGATCGGGTTATTATGGTTTGCATTGAAGCAATTCGACATATAGGTCCGGTCAGGAAACCGAGTCCCTTGCGGGGACCTTTTTTTTATGTTTGTAATTTGTTTTTGAAATGATGAGGATGAAATTTAGCCTGGGAGGTCATTTTTGTTATTCTGTCGCTTGGCCGCCATTTTGAAAAATGGTGCCCAACATGTAATTCGGTTACCTTATTTTTACATTTGAAATTTATTTTTGACATATCAAGGATGAAATTAAGCTTGGGAATCATTTTTTAACCCTGTCTTTTGGGCGCCATTTTGAAAATTGGCGCTCAATCTGGGCCAAATGGTAATATTAAGAGATACTCGTAAATTACTTGGAAAATTTTCATAGCTAAAAAAACGGTTGATGTCTTTAAAGATAGGTGTTGAGTGGAAGCACCTTCGGTTAAAATTTCAGTGTTTCCACTTTTGGAGAACATACTATTTCGATGTCAAAGCGTGGGATTTCCACTTTTTGATAATTTTAACGTCAGAAAAGTTGCAAAAATGGGTTCCAACAGCTATCTTTTAAAACATATCTCGTTATTTTTCCTTCGCGTGTTTGGTATGTTTCCTTGTCATTTTTTAGGTTGAAAATATTAAAATTTACCAAAATAATCGAGATTCCGCTCTTTTGACATTCAGAAATTGTTCCCGAAAAGTGGTAGCAATAAGATTTAACCCGCAGGTTAGAACTCAACACATATCTTTTTAGGCATATCCCGTTATTTTCCCAACATGCTTTTGGCATCTGGAGGCGTTTCCACTTCTTTTTTCATGTTCAAAATATTGAAAAGTACCAAACAAGTTGAGGTTCCACCCATTATGACATTACGGAAGTATGTTCCCGCAAAGTGGCAGCACTGATATTTTACTCGAAGATGCGTCTACTTAACACCTATCTTAAAAGACATCAATCGTTATTTTAACCATGGAAGTTTTCTGAGCAATTAACGAGTTTCTCTTTATTTTGTCCATTTGGCCCATACTGGGCGCCAATTTTCAAAATGGCGTCTAAGCGACATGCAGAAAAAGCTCGCAAATATCGGTTAACTATTTTAGTACAGGTAGTGGGAATTGTTTTTTAGTATGCTTTTGGATACCGAATTCAAATATTCCTTTTTAATTTTGTCAAAATACTTTTTTCCTATACCTTTTTGAAACACAATTTTTATTTTCAAAACTATAATACTATGAATCTAACTTTTGTATGTTTTTTTGGAAGCTCATCTTGATACCATTAGATTATATCTTTTTTCAGATATTTTAAATCAATAAAAAGAAATATAATGCGAGTTTTTATTTTGTCAAAATACTTTTCCAACTATTAAACTCTGTAATCGAGTTCCATACGTCAAAATAACTGCAATAAAAAAGTCTTCGTTCCTTAAATTTCGAATATTTTTGGACCCATAAACTGGAATTTTCAGCAGAACAACACCCCCCCTCGGTCCACACGGTGTGCACAGTTAAAGATATAATCGAGGAGCCATATCGACCGAACAAAACCTTATTAAAATTTGTTGGGATGCTTAGTACGATGAATTTACGTGTCTATCTAACTATAAGTAAAAATTCAAAATTGCAGCCATAAAATAAACACCATCGATATGATACATTAATGCACAATGTTTGGAAAAAATGGACGAAGTACGTTTGAAATTTGTGTGTTTTTTCAGTTGAATCGGAGTTTATAACACATAAATGGAAGTCTCGATTAAAAAAAAAAACATAAAATAATAACAAAGTAACAAACACAAACAATTTCAACATTTTTGTATAAAAAGTAAGTTGTAATATTTATACTCTCACACTTTTTCATAAGAGCCAAAAACTTTGCAAAATTTATCTTTACGAAATATTCCGCAATTATTTTAGTTAATTCTCAGCAAAAATAATTTTTGATGGTATTTTTGAGTTTCCCAACCCAAAAAAAACATTTAAAATGATACCCCACATGAATATCACAAACAGTTTTACACTTAAATGACAAATAATGGGCGGCCATTTTGAATAATCGGCCATGTTGGCTAAACGCGTCATGGAACAGTGGCCATCGTGTTTTACGCAATATTACCAGAGCAATAAAAATTAAAAATTTGATTAAACATTTTACATTTGGGAAAACACACACAATTTTTTTTCATCTTGGGGGCCGATTTACCAGTAAAATTATGAGCTAAGATTTTACAGGAATTTTTTTCCATTTTTGGGAAGAAATCCAAGGGCACACCAACTTATATTATATAATGACCATTAAAAGGCCCTACGACATTTATCAATTTTTTGTGTTTTTTTGCAAAATCCCCCTGAATTTTTTCCTGCATCCGCCCCTGGACATCAGTTTAATCAAAAAGATTATTATCAAGATTCGTAGAACGATAAACTATGATTCGTTTTCTTTTGAAAAAAAGGAAAATTTATTTTAAATTCGATCGCGAATCTTATTTTTTGGATCCTTTAAAATAAAATTCGTTTTCACGATTGAATCAAATCTGCCAGGATCTGTAAAATATGATTCCTTCCCGAATATATTATGCAGGAACTATCGCCGATCAATTCATGAACCATTAAAAAATAAAAATGCAATTCTACGAAAGGAGAAAGGTTGGAAAAGCTAAACTTAAGTAAGATAAAGTATGAAAGGAAAAAGTTTCTAATTCCTCTGAACTTCATTGTTCCTTACGCGATTTCAATTAAATTGACACAAGTGATAGCTGATACAAAATAAAGGCTTCCCCAAACTGACACATGAAACATTAGCTGCCAACAGTTTTTTGTTGTTGTTTAGCATTGTTAACCTGTCGTATTTTCTATCGTTGCGAATGATTCGCTATGATTTCGCGTTGGTTTGGGAGAGCATTAAAAAAGTAAAAATATTTTCAACAGGGTGCTTCAAAAATATATCAAAATTATCACCATAACCCGTGTCGATTTCATTAAAATAGTTCAGGTAACAATGAAGTTGTAAAATGTACACTCTGATTTGAAAATATCTAAATGTCAACGAATTGCCCTAAGACCATCTTTTTCAGGAGCAGTTAGAAAACTAATGGCCGATTTCACGAAAGGCTTTTAATTATTTCAAAAGCCTTTTGGCCTTTAAATGCTGTTTTATGGTTTCGCCAAACACTTTTATATTTAAGAAGATTTTAAATGCCCATGTAAACTAAAAGCTCGTTTTTGTCTGATTAAATTTTAAAAGTCTTTTTTGCTAAGCCATTCCATTCAACAACAGCTGATATTTTGCTGTCAGAATAATTGTCCCTCATCCATAAGGCTTTTTTACTTTTTCTCATAGACTTCGCATGTGCGAGGGAAACAACCTCAATTTTTGAATCCAGGGATGTGAGCAAACTCAGTCAAATTAAAATATTCTACATTGGTGAAACTGAAAATTTTTAAATGTCTGATAAAATTTAGAAGGAGTTTAGATAAAAGCAATTTTAGTGTTTGTTTATGAAATTGGCCATAAATATTTCTGATATTTTAGAATTGTTACAACTCTTTTAAAAAATTCATCAGATTCATCCAACGAGAGGTGTAAAATCAAATCTATTTAATCTTTTTAAGAAATGAGATTTGAAGAATCAGAAAAAAATGTCGAAGGGAAAAAGAAAAGATTTGTTGGTCGAAAAGAAAGCTTAGACTGTGTTGACAGTATGCCCTTACCACGGGCATGCATACGTATTTCAAACAAAAATTCATATAGCTTCGAAACCCACCTTTTGAGGTTTTGTTATTGTGAACCATGCATTGAACATCAGACATCACGTTAAGATATTGTTCTTTAATCTGTAAATATATTGTTTCAAAAATATGGTCACTATAATGTATTCTATAAAAGAGAGGGTAACCATACCTCTTATAGGTACATAAACCTCATCTAACTTAAAATACTTTTTTTTCAAACCTTCACAAATTACTACATACATATTTCAAAGTAGAAATTTCACTTAATTTTGTTTAAACTCATTAAGTATCAAATCAACCGAAACGCGGCGCATACCTATTAAAACTAAATACAAAAAAAAACTACACGCACGATCCGAATCGCCACCGCGGCCGCGCCACCCGCCTGAAACAACTCAAGTTAAGACACTTTTACTTTGGCGATAATTAAATGGAAATGAGTTTAATGACGCGATCCAAATTAGTTTAATTCCATGATATAAAAAAACTCATAGTTGTTGTTAGTTTCATAAAAGGAGAGAGAGGTGGTATTATCACGTTTTTGTTTTCTCGTATAAACCTTTTGAAAAATGCCGAATTGAATGCCTTTTAATTTTGTAATTCCATCTATATAGAGTGCTCGAGCGCATCTCATTTTTATATTGGTGTTCTGATATTCAAGATGGACGGCCAACGCACGGACGGACGCAAACGAAAAACCCATTATTGAACTGAATGGAAGCCATTTCCTCGAACATAAGTTGTTTCCATTAAAAACATAATTTTTAGAGGGTTCTTCCAGAAGTTACTTAAGTTGAATGCGGTGGGATGATATGGTGGAGTTATGTTTATATATTTTTTGTTGTATTTTATATACCGCATGCGGGAACAGTTAAACGTTAAAGTCCATCATTCATTGAATTATTTTTTAATTAACATTTGAGGCAGTTACACTTTATGCTTTATGAGGAAACAGTAGCAAAAGAGTTATTAAAGAAATTTAAAAGAAACAAAAAATGGCTTCTTTAATGGCTACCGCAGTTACCGCAACTGAAATTAACCAAAGATGGTGGAACGGGGAATCATGAGGAATTTGGTTTAATATCTTTCTTGAGAAATGCCTCGAACAAATCAAAAATCTTTTCAAGAAGCAAAGCAATTTCATAAAGCTATTACAGGTAATTGTTTTCATTTTTTGCTGTTGTAGGTGCACTCTGTAAAATTTAAAAGGTTCAAAAGACAAATGGTGTGGTAAGAAAAAAAAATAACTTGGAAGCACTTTTTAAAAGATCATTAAGATTAGACACTTTAATGAACTGGGAATTTTATAGACTTCAAAGGCCTGGGATTTCAATTGTATTTGATGAATTTTGGTAAAATTTAATGACTATCACCGCAATCCTAAATGAAAAGTGTAATAATCTGAGGGAAGCCATTGTGTCCATTTGGTTCAGAGCACGAATTTAATCTTCGGAGAGGGTTTTAAAGAAAGCTATTCGGGCTCTTCAGTTGTATAGCTCTAAGTAGACCAGCTGGTTGAAATTTGAAAAAAAACAGCAAAGGAGAATTGGATAAAACGGTCTATAAGACCAATAAAGACAACACATTGTCATTTGAAAGGGTTTTGTATGTACTAAAATAGTTAGCAACAATGAAACATATTTTGAAATCACGAATGAATGAACGAATCTACTCGCTATAACACCAAGTGCGAAGATGTTTATAAGAGGAATAAAACTTCACATCAATGATTTTGCTGCTGCTTATACAAAATTCAGATGAACTTTCATTTGTCAAAAACACATTTGGAGATGGTGGTTTACGATTCTTTGACAGCAGCAAAACAAACACAGCCTATGCGATGACAGCGCCACCAAACAGTCAACATTTTCAACTTGGATCCAGCTTACAGTGGAGTCATCATCATCAACAATGTTAGGATAGAGTTGCCGTCTGCCAAGTAATTTTAAGTTTAAAAATATTAAGTTATAATGTATCTGGCCTTAAAAACAAATTAACACTTCCTGATTTTTTTAAGTATATATTGAATTTTGATATAATTATTTTATTAGAAACGTTCATTGAAGATAATCATGAGACACAATTTATTAAGTATTTCAAAGAATATTTTACTAAATTTATTCCTGCCACCCGAAATAGTATTTTTGGTAGAGCGAGTGGTGGAACTTTGATAGCAGTAAGATGTAGTTTGAAGAACTTCGTTAGCATTAAATCAATATTTAGTAGGACTGTTATAATGTTAAATCATAGGCATGATCAGTATTACATTCTTCCAACCTATTTAAATTGTTCTAATTGGAGTAATGATTTCAATGATCTTCAAAACTTTTTAAGTGAAGTAGATTTTCAAAACATTTTAATAGTAGGTGATCTTAATGCGAGGATTGGCGCATTTCAAAATCCAGCTTCTCTGGTGAACAATACATCACACGTTTTTGATAGTTTGAGAGAATCTGTGGACGTAACTGTAAATAGTTGTGGCAGGCGTTTAATTGAATTGGTTGAAGACTTCGGATTAATGGTTTTGAATGGAATCACTAAAAGCGATAGCAGAGGTGAACTCACATTTGTTTCGGGTCAAGGTTGTTCCGTAATAGACTACTGTGTAGCAAGAGGCGATTGGCTTGATATTATAGATGACTTTGAGGTACAACCTGCAAGCTATTCAGCCCACCTTCCAGTTGTTACATCCCTTAAATTTCAAAATTTTGACTCAACGTTGAGCAACCCAGTCCGAAAATATAAATGGGTTGATAGTCAGGTTGTTGTGTACCAGCGAAGAATCGATGCGCAAGTGAACTGTCTTTCTAGCCAAGTGCCCTGGTCCTGTGACCAATCGGCTGATGAAATAATAGAAGTCATTAAGCGGTCAGCCATGCCACTGAATAGCAAACAAAAATTTTCTGCTGAGTGGTACGACTGGGAATGCATGAAACTCAGAAAAAAATCTTTCGCACTGCTTAAACTTTTTAGGAAAACTAAGTCTGAGTTTTTTAAATCACTCTACTTAGAAACAAACCAAACCTATAAGAAAGTATGTAAAAATAAACAAAAGACTTTCATGAATAATATAGCGACAAGTTTGTCTAATTGTAGGGATTCGAAATCATTTTGGTCTAAAGTAAGATTATTGGGTGGCTGCAAGAATTTTAGAACAACTACAATAAGTGTTGATTTACTCGCGAACCATTTCAAGAATCTTCTTAACCTTTCGACAGGTTCACAAGCTTTCCAATATGCTCTACCTTCGATTTCAGTTTCAGACCTTGATGAGCCTATTACAATAACTGAATTGCAAGCAACTCTTAAAAATATGAAAAATAATAAAGCAGCAGGACTAGATGGAATTCCAGCCGAATTTTATAAAAATTCTTCGCCATCTTTTCTTAATCTGCTTCTTGAATTTTTTAATAAGCTTCTCGAAGAGGAAGCAATTCCCCAGTCATTCCTGAAATCCCAAATCTGCCCAATTTTTAAAAAAGGTGATTCAAATTCGCCAGAAAATTATAGGGGTATCTCGATTCTACCTTGTCTGAGAAAAGTATTCACCCAAATTCTTTATTGCAGGCTTATGAGATGGGTCGAAGAAAACAAAATGCTTAGCATTTTTCAAGCTGGTTTTCGCTCAGGTCTTTCAACTGTGGATCAAATCTTCGCACTCTCCAGTATTGCAAAAAGATTTATTGACAGCAAACAAAAACTGTACGCCTTTTTTGTAGATTTTAGAGCAGCGTTCGATACTGTTAACAGGAATTCATTGCTTTACAAACTCTCAACTCAAGGTTTATCGACAAAGTTTTTAAATCTGTACAAACTTCTACTTACAAATACTTGCGCCTGCGTGTCAAATGGTAGCTCCAAGTCCGCCTTTTTTAACACGGATGCCGGTGTTCCACAAGGTTGCCCCCTAAGCCCAATTATGTTCGCTCTGTTTATTGACGATGTTTCCTATGAGTTTCCTGGTGGCGTTAGATTTGGTGGGCTGCTAATCAAGGTACTGCTTTATGCTGACGACCTTGTTGTTTTGTCAGACAACCCCACCACCCTGCAGCTACAAATTAATAAACTCAAAAGATTTTGTGATACATGGGACCTGAAGATTAATACCTCAAAATCAAAAATCATGATATTTGAAAGCACTCGTCGAAGGAGAAACCCTCTAGAGGTATGGTCATTGGACCAGGAACCTATAGAGGTCGTTACTCAATTTAAGTATTTGGGTGTCCAATTTTCAAGCAATCTAGATTTCCGACCCCATGTAAAGGAAAAATGCTTGTCAGCGAAAACTGCGATAAATATTATGTGGAACAAAATATTCTGCAACAAATACATAGACATTTCAGCCAAATTTAAAGTTTTTGATGCTACCATAAACTCATGCTTATGTTTTGCCAGTCAAGTTTTTGGATACCAAAATCTTGATGAATTTGAAACTGTCCAACGCTTCTTTTTTAAAAGAATTTTTAAACTTCCAAACTCTACTCCAACATATGCCATACACGTAGAATCAGGTCTTCCCCCGATTTTTTTGAAGAACCTTAAATCTAATGCTGACTATATAGTTAAGGTCATGCAGAGATCAAATGAAAATCTCCAAAAGCAAATAATGGATTTTGCATTACGAAGACAATTATCTCCGTTCAAAGAGTGGAATGAGATAGGAAACTTACATGGATTTAATCTAAATCTTAATGCAATACCCCTGGAAAACTGGCAAGGTAGGTTCTATGATTGCATTGCGTTGGTAGATGACTCCCTCTATCTCAAATTCTTAAATAGGGCTCAAACTTCCCAGAGCAGATTGATCTATAGGGAACTCAATCACACTCTTTTTTTAAAAATTATTTTAATAGTACTTTTTCTGTGCATCAAATTAGTACTTTGTTTAAAGCGAGAACTGAGATGTTAGATCTTAATTACAAACCACACAGAAATAATAATTCCAGATGTAACCTCTGTAACCTTAATGAAGCCGAGGATGTCAACCACTTTTTAGCCGTCTGTCCAATTCTACAAGAACTTCGAAGACTTTATTTTTCAAAGAGCTTTCTCACACAGCAAGAAGCGAAACAAATTTTAAACGGGGGGTGGGGCTGGAATGACCTTTACAGTTTTATTAATCATGCCTTTGGTTACCGCAACAGTTTTATAGAGTAGATTTGAAATAAAAAATGATTATAAATGTTTCTTTTTAAATACCTAATACAAAGAAGAAAAAAGTTTGTATATTTATCTTATATTTAACTATTTTGTTACTTACATATATATTATATTTGAACAATAAACTAAAACTTTCTATTGTAATACTCGTTATTGTCAATTTTCAGGCAGACGGCAAATAAATTTGCCATGCTAATGTTCTAGTATGTATTTTTTAATGTATTAAATCACGAGTCATAATAAAGGATTTATAATAATAATAATAATAATATTTTGAAATCACTGCGTACATTTTTTTATTTTCTGCTTCCAACCTAAAAGCTCTGAAGTTCTTGGCAGATTTTACGCGAATGTCCTATAGCACGCCAAAAAAATACCCAATTTAATTCACCCCTTCAGCGACTTTAGGGGATGCAAATAAAAATCTGAAAAAATTAAGAAATTTTTATTTCCTCATTTCGAGCCGATTTAGACCCATCCACCATGATCATTTTTTTTAACGGCCATCACCCTAATGTACATGCTAGGTACTGAAATAAATCAGCCAAGTAGAATACTTAGCATTAAAGATTGGATTTGTTGAATTATTGTTTCAAAATAGCTTTTCAAACTCTTTAATCCTACAAATTGGCGTTACTTTGGACTCATCTGTGACATAGTGTGGGCCTTTGTTAAGCAAGAACTATAATGCTCGGAGGGGCACTTAAGTGGTCGGAAGAAAACAAGCGAATACACGAAAATCATAAGAAGCGGCTATAATTGCGGAGTGGAAGGGTTCGTCAAGTTTCGTTCAATTTTGGTTACGGAGCTCGCGAGAGTTAAAAAAAAGAGTTTTATTTTTAGTGTAGTTCGAACGACGACTTTATTTCTTCGAGGTATCTTAACGACTGTTAGTCTAGATATATCATTAAATTTTGTTCAATCAGATTTATTTCCCTTTGATTATTATTATGCTGTTGAGCAAAATTTAATGTATTATTTTACAATATGAAAATATACTTATATGCTTATTTTGCAATATTATTTTACAATATGAAAATATACTTATATGCTTATTTTGCATTTTACGAATTGATTTATTATTCATATTCGTATTACAAATAAAAGGTTGTTGTACTAATGGTGACGGAGGTCACCATACAAATATGTAACTTCTCCCCCCTTATTCTTAAGATTCTCCTGAATCGTTGGAATTTCCATAATTTTAACATTTGGTTGGGGCTTAGTAACATTATTTATTTTAATTTTCAATTTACGATTTGATTTGTTAATGAAAAATATTACAATAAGAATAATTATAATTATTAAGAACATTGTAATATTACTGATTTGACTTATAGTTCTGTGATATGTTAATTCATTAATTTTTTGTAAATTTTCAATTTGTTGCATTTTTAAAATTTCTTCAAACTTTAATTTGTCAGTTACATTTAAATTTGTTTCTTCTTCATAATGAAATTTTTGAATAAATTCTAGTTGATAATTAAAAATAGTTACATTTAATATATTTATTGAACAATTATTAATATTTAACATGAAATTTCCAGTTAAAATTAATTTTCTATCATCGCAGTGATTATAAACATTTTCTTTTTCTAAATTTTTGCAGATCAAAGTATCGTCGTCAATTTTTATTACTTTAATTTCTTTATTGTAACGAAAAGTACATGAATCTTTTATTATACATGAATTACTTATATTTAAATCTTTCAAGTAAATGTTTCTTGGATTATACTCATATTGTACATTATTTATTTCTATAAATTGTAAATTTTCCATATCTATTTCTTTTTTTTTATCATTTGGCATTGGTATAATCATTTTTAACTGAGTCAAAATATAGTCTTTTGGTAGTTTCAAAGCTATTATAAGTCTGTCTTGGTCGAGTTTCATAAGTCCTATTCTAGCGTTTTCAAGTTTATAAAAGTCTATCCCTAATGTCCTTATTTCTTCTCCTGTCAATATGCTTGGATGGAGATTACCTTGTTTAGCAGATGCTATGTTATCTAGAATGCTATCAATTTTGCTTTCTAATATTTGAAGTTTTAGTAGTCTGTAATAATTTGTTTTCTAATAATGTCTTTTTGGTTCGAAGCAATACTTTGGTAAGTATAGGATAAAACTTCTCTATCTGTTTCTATTGTTTTTTTAAATTTATTAATAGAGTCCATAAATTTTTCGTTAATTTGTATTTGATGGTTCAGGTTTTTTATGGCTGCATGATTATTAGTATCAATTGTGTTCATATGTCCGATAATATCTTGTCGGTCGTTGTCATCCATTGTCCCAAACAACCATTTCTGTCCTGTTCCTATAATATTTATAAGTCCTCTTTTTTGTCTTCTTAGTGGAACTATTGCTTGAAGTTTAGATTTTATATTAAAAATTTCATTACTTATTTCGGTATTGTTTTCTAATTGTAAAGCTTGTAGATTAACTTCTATCATTCCGATTGTTGAAAATAAATCCCTAGTATCTATTATGTGTAATATGGTCTGGCTATTATTAATTATTTCTACTGATCCTAAATTTAATGTAGTATATCCCTTATTGGTTTGTATCGGTGTTATTATGAGTGTTGCTTCCGCTATTTGCATTATTATCAGCCAGGAGATCACCTGATACAGCCAAAAGATTACCTGCGAATTGATTTGGTCTTTTAATATTTGTTGGGTCAACATTTTTTAAATTATGTTTTCTATAATATGTTTCATTTTTATGTCTTAAATGTTTATAGTTCCTTATGTAGCCTTCATTGCGTTTTTCATCATAATTTTCCCTAGAAATATTTCTCTTTTTTCTAATTTTTTCCTTTTTAGCTTCTATTTTTGTTCTTAAATTTAACTGATTTGTCTTTTCTGCTGAGTTTGGACTCATACCTAATGTTGAATGATACCTACTATTGTATATCTGAATAGCTTTATGAATTTTTCTATTGGTGGAAATGTCTGTATTTTTAATTGTTAGTAAAATTTCAAGTAATGTAGAGTGGAATCTCTCTATATCTGAGTTTCCAGTATGCGAATTTGGTTTTGTCATATGCATTTCAATTCCTTCCTTCCTAAAGTATTCTTTAATATTTTCTGAATTAAATTCATTGTCACAGATAATTTTTCTTGGTTTTCCGAATTTACTTAATTGTTCGTCTATGCATTCTAATTTACTTGTCCAATTTTTACTACTTAAATTGTATCCATAAGCTTTTCTCGTAAATTTGTCAATAAATGTCAGGTATGTTAGTTTATTGAAATGATAAACATCCATATGCAAAATTTCGTTTCCTTTAATTGGAGTTTCTGTTAGTCTGAACTTTGGTCTTATTGGCTTTCTGTCATATTTATCTTCTTGACAAGTCTGACAATTCCCTATTACTCTAGAAATTTCTTTTATAAGTTTTGGAAAATATATTTTGTTTTTTAATTTATGATATGTCTCAACTATACCTGAGTGATTACTCTCTTCTATGTGATATAAGGATATTTGTTTATGGGCCTCTTCAACCTTTTCTAAATCTCTTGCTCTCTGAGTGAGCTTGTAGAATTTTACTTCTTTGTCGTGTCCATACATTTCAATTAAAACTTTTTGTACTTTATTGTATTCAGCATCATCTACTTCTGAATAAACTCCTACTGTTCCTGATTTAATAGTTCTTTTAAATAAATCTTTCCAGTATTTGTCATTTTTCGTCATATCAACCTGAATTATTGTTTTAGTGTGCTGTTTTTTTATTATTTCATTTTGCACAGAATAAGTCAATATTAGCTGAGTTTGGTAAATGTTAACAATTCCCTCTTTGATTTGTATATGGTCTAAAAGTTGTTCATTCGATGAATGTACAGTTTCTGATGTTTCGTTTATTTCCTCTGGGATTCTACTTAAGAAATCTGCTATTTTATTTTCCTTCCCTTTTATATACTCAATGTCAAACTCAAATTCTTGCAACTTAAGAAGTCCTCTTTGGACTCTTTGACTAAACTCCTTTCCATTATATTTTTTATTTAAATATTTTACAGGCATATGGTCAGTGATTATTTTAAATTTCTGACCCCAAAGATATGGTCTAAAATATGTGGTAGCCCATACTATTGCTAAAAATTCCTTATCTGTTGTAGAATAATCTTTTTCATGGTCGTTTAATGTTCGGGAGGCATAACATACTGGCTGCCCTTCTTGAGTTAGAACAGCTCCTAACGCAAAATTACTTGCATCAGTGTATAGGGAAAATTGTTTGTTAAAATCTGGAAATTTGAGTATTGGATGTCTGATAAGATTTTCTTTTAATCGTTCAAATGCTTGAATGTATTCCGGGTCCTTACTATTTATTTTCATATCTTTTTTTAGATATTTAACCATCGGGTACGCTATTTTGGAGTAATCAGCAATAAATTTCCTATAATATCCAGTGCTACCTAAAAATCCTTGTAACTGCTTAATTGTTTGGGGCAGTGAATATTTCTGGATTACTTCTATTTTATTTGGGTTAGGTTTCATTCCCTCTGCAGTAAGGATATGACCTAAGTATTCTGTATTTTTCTTAAGAAAAGAGCATTTACTTAGTTGTATCTTAAGATTGTAGTCAGCTAATTTTTGAAAAATTTTGTCTAACGATGTTATGTGCTCTTCTAATGAGGTCGAAAAAATAAGTATATCATCAAGATAAACTATGCAAATTTTGCCTATGTACTCTCTGAGAACTTCATTCATTAGACGCTGAAATGTCGCTGGGGCGTTTTTCAGCCCAAAGGGCATTCTGGTATATTCATATAGACCGTTTGGTGTAACAAATGCAGTCTTATGTATATCATCAGGATGCACCTTTATTTGATGATATCCCTTGGCTAAATCAAGGGTTGAGAAGTACTGAGACCTTCCTAGCTTATCAAGAATACTTTCGATATTTGGTAATGGATATTTATCGTCTACAGTTATATCATTGAGAGCTCGATAATCGACACATACTCTATACTTAACTTTTCCTTCGCTATCGGGCTTTTTGGCGACCACTACGATTGGTGAAGCGTATCGACTGTTTGATTTTCGTATTATGCCCTGCCTTTCCATATCATTAACTTGGTTTCTTACCTCTTCTTCGTGTTTTTGAGGCAGACGGTACAGTCTAGCATTTATTTGTTGGTCTGTGGATAGTTTTATTTCATGAAATATACTTTTGCAATTAGTAAGCTGATCTCCATCTCTATATAAGAGATTTTTATATTTTTGAAGCAAATCTTGTATTTCTTGTTTCTCGAATACTTTCAAATCTTGTAAATTAACTTCAGTACTACCCTCTAGCTCATAACATTCTATGAATGGTTCTACTTCAATGACCATTGGGAGTATAGTTTTGTTTTGTAGAAGTACTTCCTTTTTTATAAAGTTAATGCTTTCGACCATGTTTCCTAGTACATCCATTCCTAACAAGAGACTATATTTTTGTTCTCCTAATGGCTTTCCATATGCTCTAACGAAGACATTTTCTGGGTAGCCAAATTCTGTAGGTACTGGGACCTGATAAATTTTTAATGTTTCTATACTTTGGCTGTTTACGGTAGACAAGTTTAAAGTCAGCTCTTCGAGTACGTTATAGGAACTACAGTCTATCTTACTTGTATTTACTAAACTCATTGTAGACCCTGTATCTAGTAAGCATATGTGTTTCTGGTTTCTCAACGCAAATACTACCTGTGTTTTCCTACCAGAGAGGCTACATTCAGAAAAACCGGAGCTTCTATTGAATGTATTTCTTCTTGAACCACTTCGGAAGATCCTTGATCTATATTATTAATATCCATTGGTTCCACATTCTGTCTATTATGGGTCTGTCTGGAATTGTTATTGTTATAGTTATAGTTATTCCGTGTTCGGTTGCTATTTTGTATGGTATTATTGAGTTGGTTTTGGCTTGTCTGGCCAGAATTATTGTATGTATGTCGTCTCTCTGTGTCGTTTGTTCTTGAAAAATTATAATCAGTACTTTGTTGTTGCTGATTTGTCTGTCTAGAGTTGTTATTAGTATTGTTTCGTAACTGTTGGTTGTTCTGTCGGTATGTCCTTTCTGCGGGCCTAAAATCATGGTTTCTTCTAGTATTATTTCCGTTAGTAAGGACGTTACCTACATCGAACCCTACATAAGAATACAATATACTCTTGACTTTAAGTAGATCATATTCATCCCTAATTTCTCTTGCTAAGTTGCCTGCAGCTAGTTCTCTTATTTTGTTAATTACTAGTGAATATAACATTGTTTTCAGACTATCTTTATTATTCTCATACATAATAATAGTATGAATATCTGTTAGTAAATATTCAATTTTGTTAATTAAATCTAATACCGAACTCACTCTAAGATTGTTGATCCGGCGGGTAACTTCCCCTTGGTCGATGCTTGGCCGGAATGACAGCTTCAGTATATTCTTCGCCTCTTTCCATGTGCTCATGTTGTTGGTAAGTAGCAGTTCCTTTGCCTTACCTATCACCTTACACTGTGAAATAGCAGTCCACATTGCAGCTCTTCTGTCTTCTGGAGTCAAGCTCATGTGATTATCGACAACGTTTATAAATTGAGTCAGCTCTTGCCTGTTGCCGGAAAATTCTTTAATATATGAAATTTCTTTCATAATCACTATGGCTCGACTATCAGCTTGCTGTTGAGAATTCGCCTCTAATCTCAACAAAACTCGTGCCATTGTGTTTAAAAGATTTGTTTGGTCGGTTGCCATTTCGTTTGTATCCTCTATTTGCAAGTTCCTTCTGGAGTCGTGAAGAATTTGTCGCGAAATTTTTAAAAATGTATTTTAATAAAACTCGCACAAAAAAGCACTATTGATTTTTAGTTCGCACTGCACTTGTTTGTTCTTCTTCTTTTTTTTTTTTTTTTTTTTTTATTTTGTGTTTCTTTGTTGTGACTGATTTGTAGTCTACAACAGTAACTTAATATATATTTTTTTTTTTATAGTTCCCGACAAATAGTTGTTGGTACTTTATTCGGGTGGAGGAGGGGTTGTGGACGGTAAACAAAACAATTTAAAAAAAATGTTTGTAACTGATTTGTAGTTACAATTTTTTTTTTTCCGCGTTTACTCGATTCCGTTCCGACTGCGCCAGTTAAAAAAAAGATTTTTATTTTTAGTGTAGTTCGAACGACGACTTTATTTCTTCGAGGTATCTTAACGACTGTTAGTCTAGATATATCATTAAATTTTGTTCAATCAGATTTATTTCCCTTTGATTATTATTATGCTGATTGAGCAAAATTTAATGTATTATTTTACAATATGAAAATATACTTATATGCTTATTTTGCAATATTATTTTACAATATGAAAATATACTTATATGCTTATTTTGCATTTTACGAATTGATTTATTATTCATATTCGTATTACAAATAAAAGGTTGTTGTACTAATGGTGACGGAGGTCACCATACAAATATGTAACTCGAGCGCACCTCACTTAAGGAAAACTGACAATTGTTGAAATAGGAATGCCAAAAAGAGACAGATGATAATTAAATTATGGGTGTGTTCAGCCCCGGATCTACGATTTTTCCGAACCGGGGCAAAAACTTGATTTTGGCGCCCCTGCCGTTTTTGATACAAATGAAAAAAAAACACATAATCTACTTGGTTGGGTGGTTTTTCACTGGGAGAGTAAAACTTTTTAATGGATGTGCAGTCCATACCTATTCAGCAACTTTTCATTATAGATAGGAAAATTGGTAATGCCTTAATTTAATAAAGACGATACACAGCCAAGATTCTTAGAACGATAAAATTTGATTCGTTCTTTCGTGACAAATTCAAAAGGAATTTTGTTTTGATTTGATCGTGAACAAATCAAATCTGCAAGGATCTGTAAAATATGGTTCGTTCCCGGATTTTTTATAGGAGAACTATTGAGGATCCATTCACGAACCATTCCAATAAGAAAGAAAAATGTAGTTTTACGAAAGGACAAAATTTCGACAAGCCAAAGTTACGCAAGATAAAGTATCGAAGCATATAAGTTCCAAACAAATTTTTGAAATCCTCGGGACTACGTTTTTCCTTGAGCCATTTCAATAAAATTGACAGAGGTGATAGATGAGACAGAATTATAGCAGAAAAACATACTTTCAAAATAAAATGTTTCAAAAATATTTCAACATTTTGCAACTTCGTTCTTCCTTGACCGATTGCAATGAAATTTACACAAGTGATAGGTGATACAGAATTTTAAAAGAAAAAAAAAAAATATTTACAAAACAGGATGTTTCAAAAAATGTCAACATATTATAACTTCGTTGTTTCTGGAACGATTTCAATGAAAGTGACATTGAAATTTATCCTTAACCTTAATGGGGTCCTCGGGTCATTTTTGACCCATTTTAGGAAAGAAATCAGGTTTTCTTTTAAAATAAATTTTTTAGGGACTTGATATCTTATGACTTTTTCTAAAGTTTTGAACTTAATATATGGACCGTATAATTTCATAAAAATATCTTTTATTTTACGCCGTACACTTTTTTTTACGTTCGCGGACCTCGGGTCAAAATTGACTATATCATATTACGGGAACGTCAATTGCATTTTTATTTGTTTTCGGTCACTCAGTAATTGTTGTGCGCTTGCATTGTTTTACTTACAGTGCTTTATTGAATTTTTTGACATTTAGTAACTGGCACGTGCTTTTGTTTGCAAGTTGGACTAATTATTTCCTATTTGAAAATGAGTGATAGTGAAAGTGATTTTTATTTGAGAGTATCGGATCAGGAGGAATCGTGTTCTGAGTTCGAAGACCATGTTGAAGAAGCTGATTCATCGGATAGCAGTTTTAGTGAAGGTGAACATGCGTCTGTTCCTGCTGAAATGATGAAGTCGAAAAATGGCCTAATAACTTATTCTAAAAAACCCCTTTGTTGCCAGGATTGACACGGTATTCGTCCTCAAGAATTACAGCAGAAGAAACTTCGAGCTTCGAACTATTTTTCCCACCTCCTTTGGTACGTACTAATATAATTAATAAAACGAATATTTGATGAAGAATGGACTGATATTGATAGCACTGAATTTTTTGCATTCATCGGACTTCTTTTATTGGCTGGTGTTTTTCGATCAAATAACGAAAGCTCAGAAAGCTTTCTATGTCACTGAAGACTTTCAAGAAAATATCAAGAATTAGGTTGGATAACAGAGAAACTCGAAGTGAACGGCGTTTGTTAGACAAATTTGCTCCCATACGTGAATTGTGGAATCATTGGGTTCAGATATTACCGAAGCTTTACAACCCATCCAAAAATGTAACAATAGATGAACAACTTGTAGCACTCAGAGAAAGATGTCCTTTCCGCCAATATATTCCATTAAAGTCTGCAAAATACGGAATCAAGTTTTGGGTTTTTGTGATTCAGCAACAAGCTATGCTTGAAATATTCAACCTTATACAGGCAAGGAACTGGGAAGTACACCTGAAAGAAATCAAGGTATGCGTGTAGTTCTTGATTTGGTTGTAGGCCTAAGGGGTCATAATCTTACGACTGATAACTTTTTCACATCTTATCAACTGGGACAAAAATTACTGGAGAAACAGATTACACTCGTTGGAACAATACGCAAAAACAAGCCCGAATTACCACCAGATATAATAAATGTAAAAGGAAGACCAATGTTGTCATCTAATTTTGCCTTTACCAAATTACTATCGTGTCTTATATCCCGAAAAAAAATAAATCTGTGAATCTTCTTAGCACATTTCATCATGACTCGAAAGTGAGTGATCGCGCAGATAAAAAGCCAGCAATAATACTAGACTACAACAAATGTAAAGGTGGCGTAGACACATTGGATAAGGCGGTACGTTGCTACACTTGCAAAAGAAAGACTAAGCGATGGCCTCAAGTTGTGTTCAGTAATATGGTCGATATATCAGCCTATAATGCTTTTGTCCTATTCAAATTAGCTAACCATGCCTGGAAAGAAAACTGTCTTGCTAAGCGCCGCTACTTTTTGGAAAACCTAGGTATGCAGCTTGTTACTCCCTACATAAAAAAACGGCAAACACTACCTCGAGCACCTTTTTCTCTCGAAATTGCCAATAAAATACGAGGTGCATCTCAAAACGATCCTCAACATTCTTCATCAACTCAGTCGGAAAACACTGCAGGGAAGAAAGCAACCAAGAGGGGAGAAAGGGGATCTAACTCCTACAGTTAAGGGAGGAAGGGAAATTTTGTAAACACTTAGGTACATACAATGCAAAAAACAATTGTTAAAAACAATTTAATTTTTCAATCAAGTTATAGTTGCCAATTGATTTTGAAAAAATTATTTTAAATGGTAAAATAATGGTAGAAAAAACTGATAAAGGTTGACGGAGAAATAAAATTTGATATTCCATTGCTGCATCTCAATTAAATTAATTTAATTTCATCAAGCTTCGCAATTCTCAATTTTTTCAGTCCCATGGATTTGGCGCCCCTATAAGATGCCGCCCGGAGCACAGGCCCCAGTTTGCCCCCCATAGATCCTGGGCTGGGTGTGTTCCCTTTTTGACGGTACGGAAAGCTACTTTTCGTTGGTTTTTGACATTAGATGCAGTGCCCTTCCGACTATTATAGTTCTACCTTTATTCGCAATTAAGTTCAGTTAACTTAAATGGATTTTTCGTCAAAACCTTCTGTTAAATGCAAATTATATTCAACAAGGGCTTCCAGTGCCCCCGATTAAGAAGCCAAGGCTTTCAAAAAAATTTACTATTTCTTTCGTATACGATGCACGGCTTACGAGATATTTGATAAAACGTGTTTCTCAAGATGGCTACTGATGCTCGAACTCCCCCGTCCTTCTGCTCGTCTTCTTTTGCAACATGTATCAGAACTAAACATCTTTTTAGACAAAGAGTATATAGACATTTGTTGGGTGTTCGAGACTCATCACGCTATAGAACAAAGTCTTGATAATAAATTACCAAACTATACGTGTTATCACGCTCCACACCCATCATATATGTGTCGAAAGTAATTACGACTTATCGTCAGATCATACTCCAGTAATTTTATCACTGCAAGCGAAACAGAAATATAGAAAAAAGTAATCCTAAGCTCGTGAATAAGAGTACAGACTGGAACGAACTCAGAGATAAACTTGAAATAGTTCGGGAGCCGACCGTAAGATTCTATCTCATCGCGGACACGCAAAAATTGGATGCCAACCGATAGCTTTAGTCTAAATATTTACAAAACTGCTGGTTGGACAAGCTTTATCTGGTCGCAATGGTTAGAAAAAAAACTAAAACTGATGGGGATTTTGTGCATCGTTGGATGAAAATGATACAAAAAGTGATTAAAGCAACTTTCTTAGCCATGTGATATGATTTTACTCAGTTTTTCTTGATGTATAACTCAGTGTTAAGAAAAGACCATATTTTTTTTTTAAATGGTCGGACTCGTCGCAACAGCCCAAAAAAGTCTATCCGAACTCGAAAATTGGTATTGTGTAGTAGTCTGAGGGCGGATGCGTCTACCGAATACTCCATATGGGAAGCAGCTTAGCGTTTGAAAAGACCACAAACACAAAACCCGCCAGTAAAATCGCAAGATGGTAATGGACCCGAAACAAAAGGCTGATACGGATATTGTGAATAAGGAACTCGAAGACAAACAAGTATGCTCAGCTATATTCTAAGATGTTGCTCAAGCCTTTAACAAGGTTTGGCACTTGGGACTTGAGTACAAACTGCATAGGGACCTTCCCAGGAAGTACTATGAAATAATGAAATCCTACGTTATGAACCGACCCTTTAGGTACGGTACGACCAAAATTACTCGGAACTAAACATAATTGAAGTTGGTGTACCACAAGGAAGTGTCCTACACTCAAAAAATTTCGTGTGTAAATAGTACTAATTACTGCGTCCATTCTACGAATTTTATTCGTGGTTTTCAGCCACGAATATAATTCGTAGAATGGACGTAGTTTGGTACATATTACTAATATTTTATTCGTATTCGTATAAAAATAAACGTATATTGTACGAATACTGTTGTTAAATCTACGCATGGTGATAACACCCATTCGTACATTGTACAGTGCAATGCGTATATAGTACGAATGTTCCTGTAATATTAACCAATGCTCTTGTTATCCATTCGTACATTATACAGTGCCATTCGTATACTGTACGAATATTATTGTAGTATTAACGCATGGTGATAATACCCATTCGTACATTATACAGTGCAATTCGTATATTTTACGAATATTACTGTAATATTCACCAATGCTCTTGTTATGCATTCGTATATTTTACAGTGCCATTCGTATATTGAACGAATATTATTGTAATATTTACCAATGCCCTTGTCATTCAATCGTTTATTTTGCAGGTGCAATCCGTACGAAAATTATAGTAGATCCTACCACCATTGAACTTGTTCTCCGAAATTCCCTAAAACATCAAGTCTGAAAATAATAACGAAATTAACTATTTTTGAAAAGTATACATATAATTTAATGTATATAAATATAATTATGTACATATAAATAAATTAATAATAGATGAAAATTAATGTTATTTTGGACAGCACGATTACTCGGTAGTTGATTCGGAGGTTTTTGAGTGACTTTTTTCGTAACCCGCTAAAAATACAAGAAACAATTTACATTTTAAATCCTTCGAAAAAAAATCTACTTACATTTAATGCGAATACCATGCAAAAAAGCATCAGTTGTTGGATTGATTTTTGCTCTGCCGCCTGTCAAATGTCCACATATTTTCCAATGCACCTGGGAGTTATTTATTAAAAATAACGTATGATTTAGAAACAAAATCAGAATTTATGAAATAAATTTGATATGTTTTATTTAAACGCCCACTTCAATGTTTTGAACAGCTTTCATCTTTATCCAAATAAATTATCAAAACATTTCCCTATATCATAAGGTACTCACCTTGTCACTATCGCAATAAACAGCAATGCTCCTGATAATAGTCCGATCATCTCTTCTTCTCTCTTCTTATCTGGTAATTTGTTTCCAAAAAAATTCAATATATTTTAATTGTTCACTTCACTCATATATCTACCGTAAATTAATGAATAAATAATTGAGACCACTATTAATTGATATACAAACAACTTTGTTTTGCCGACGCCAGCAAAATAAATAGTTTTAACTGATGGGGGAATGCAAAACGTTTGCCAAAAGAAATAACGGCAATTTCAGTTGTATTTTTTTAAAGTCAACAAATGCTTCGTATATTTTACGAATAATGCGTAGGGTCATCAACTTTGTTTATTAATCTTTAGTAAGTAATACTAATGCAGTGAAAGAAAGTGCGAAGTTATTCGTAAGGATAGTTAAGAACAAAATTTAAAAGACCACTTTCCATAAAATATACTTTTCTTAATAACTTTATTTTTGTTTACTTATCAATTAATACAATATATTTGTATTTATTAAATATTTCTTAATAATTTTTAGGTACTTAATAATTTATTTTCAACGCAATACAAATTTGTTCTACCGATGCGACGCGACGCACTACAAATTAATAAATAACACGTTTCAACTGACTGGGGAATAAAATACGCATACCAAAAGAAATAACGGGATTTTCGGTTGTTTTTAATAAAACTAAACTAATGCTTTGTACATGCTACGAATAATGCGTATGATCACCCTACGAATGATTTTTGTGTACTAATATTAGTTTTACTTCGTAAATAGTACGAAATCATTAGTAAATACTACGAATGTATTGGAAGAAATTACGAAGTTATTCGTAAGAGAAATTAACGAATGTTATTATTTATATGTACACAATAAATCGTACAATGCACTCATGCCAGTCGTCAAATTTTTGTTTACGAATATAATTAGTATATAAAACGAATTAATTCGTGGATACTACTACGGATATTAGTATCACTTCACGAATGAATTCGTAAAGATATCACGATACAAATACTTCGTATATTTTACGAATATTCGTACAATATACGAATATTTTTGCCACGAATGTCATTCGTAGCCATTTTACTAATATTTTTTTTGGGTGTAGGAGCAACCCTGTATCTGTTATATACAAAGGTTATTCCAGAAGACATCAACGCTATGATGGCCACCTTTGCTGATGATACTGCAATATTGGTGCCAGATAAATCCCATACGAAGGCTACAACAAAAACTGGAAAATGCGGTCGATAAATTAAGTGATTGGACGCAAAAATGGCGTATCAAATTAAACGAAACAAAATCGACTCATATAAACTTTAAAAACAAAAACATAAACAATGTTCCAATTCTTATAAATAGTACAGCAGTACCTTACTCCAATACCGCCAAGTACCTTGGAATGACTTTGGATGCAAAGTTTATATCGAAAGAGCACATCAAAAAGCAAAGGGAAGAGCTAAACTTGAAGTACAGACAAATGTACTGGTAACTAGGAGAGAACTCTGTCCTTTATCTATCCATAACAAACTAATGTTATAGTAAAAATAATAATAACATATGCCCCTTGGAATATAAGAAATAGCGGCCAACATCGTGACCTTCAAATTGAAATGGTTATAGAAGTGGTTAAAATACACGCTGTACTACACAATCAGCGACGGCAAAGTTATACCAACTCCGAAATGGAGACCGTCTTAAATGTACAAGACAGTGTTCGAAAAGTGCTGATGGTCTAAAAATTACGGGAAAGTGTTATAACTTTAAACTTCCCCCAATGTGATTTAAAAATTAAGAAAGAAAAATAATCTGTCGATCTTTCATAGATTGGTCCTGATTCACCAGTGGTTTTAGTGCGGTAAAAGTCCCACACTACTCTTACCGAGTGTCTTTTGAAAGTTTCCATCGGATAAAATAAAAACTCTCCCATCCTGCCAGATTGGATTAACATTCAGGAGTCAAACCTGAACATATTCCATCTAGAAAGTCAGTTCAGTAATAAATTGCAGAAAAAAAAAGTACCCAGCTCTTGGCTTAGTGAGAAAATTTGTTCGACGGTCTTCTTAGATGAGTCGCAAGCGTTTGACAAGGTGTGGCACGAAGGCTTCAAATTCAAATTAAGATTAGTTCTGCCTGAAGAACATTATAAAATACTAAATGAATATCTAGAAAACACACTTTTTCTGGTTTTGAATATTCAAATTTCAAAGAAATAGTGGCTGGGGTACCGGAAGGAAGTGTATCAGCTTCAGCTCTGTAGCTTTTATTTACACGTGATGATACTTCAAACAGAAGACACTATCGAAGCTACGTTTGCTGATGATACTGCAATACTAGCAGTAGGCAAAACGATTAACGAAGCTATAATTAATTTGTAAAATGCTCTTTATAATGTCAATGAGTGGACAAAAGCATGGTAAATATTGCTCAATGAACAAAAGTCACTTGGACTTTACGAATAGAAAAGTAAATAAATCACCTGCCTTTCTTAATACCGCTCGTGTTCAATTTGTAAATGAGGCAAAATACATTGACATCCTTCCTCTGTTAAATCTATGACTTCCATAATTAATTGTTAGGGAACTTCAAGATTAAGGTCTTAAAACACTGTTATCAAGACGTCTGTGAAGTTAGGAGGGCAACTTTCACCCACGCAAATGGGACCTTGATAGGAATTTGCAGTTTTTTTTGCATTTTTTTTTGCATTTTTTGCAAGTTCGCCAAATAAGGGTGTAATTTAGTGACCTGCTTACTTCACAGTGAAGTTAGCAGGTCACATGGTGTATCTCAGGAACCAAGCGTGCTAGGAACTTGTAGTAAGGCTCAATATTTGCAGTTTTTTTTGCATTTCAACGATAGGCTATGTTCAAAATTTGAAGTCCTCAATTTGAAAAAAATTTCATAATGACCTGCTAACTTCCCAGTGAAGTTAGCAGGTCACATGGTGTATCTCAGGAACCAAGCATGCTTGGAACTTGTAATAAGGCTCCAAATTTGCAGGTTTTTTGCATTTCAACGATAGGCTATGTTCAAAATTTGAAGTCCTCAATTTAAAAATTTCCCACATTTGACTTCAATATGAAGCAAGTAGGTAGGTCATATCGTGTATCTCAGGAACCAAGCATGCTAGGAACTTGCAGTAAGGGTCCAAATATCCAGTTTTTTTTGCATTTCAAGAATGGGCTAGGTCAGAGTTTCGAAGTCCTTTTTTTGAAAAAAAATTTCATACTGAAGTTAACAGGTCAGTATGAATTTTTTTTCAAATTGAGGACTTCAAATTTTGAACATAGCGTATCGTTGAAATGCAAAAAAACTGCAAATTTGGAGCCTTACTACAAGTTCCTAGCACGCTTGGTTCCTGAGATACACCATGTGACCTGCTTACTTCCTTGTGAAGTTAGCAGATCAGTATGAAATTTTTTTCAAAAAAAGGACTTCAAAATTCTGACCTAGCCTATTCTTGAAATGCAAAAAAACTGCAAATTTGGAGCCTTATACTGCAAGTTCCTAGCATGCTTGGTTCCTGAGATACACGATGTGACCCTACTTGCTTCATATTGAAGTCAAATGTGGGAAATTTTTGAATTGAGGACTTCAAATTCTGAACATAGCCTATCGTTGAAATGCAAAAAAACCTGCAAAGGAGAATGGGCAAATTGGTCTACCTACTCAACAGAGATGTGTCATACATCAATGAAAAGGTCATTTTATTATATGGCCGTTAAGTTGTAAACCATGGGGTTCAAAAGATATTCGGCTTTAAAGCACCAAAAACAATATTAATGCATTTCTTAATTGGTACTTGGATTACCTGCTCAACATTTATGTGTTATATATCGTTGGAAAGGTTATTGCATGTACTACGTGTTTGTATTTGGCCGTTAAGCCATAGACCCCGGGGTTCAAGAGCTACATGGACATGAAAAACCCCAAATATAACAATAATGCAGTTCTTGATTGGCACTTGGTCTACCAACTCAACAGAAATGTGTCATACGTCATTGGAAAGGTCAATGAGAGTACTTCATTTTCTTATATGGCAACCAAGCTCCAAACCATGGGGTTCAAAAGATATTCGGCTTTGAAGCAGCAAAAACAACTAAAATGCAGTCTTAATATGGTAACTGGTTGCACAACTCAACAGTAATGTGTCAGGTATCGCTGAAAAGGTTAACTTATGTGCTTTATTTTTTTATATGGGCTTTATACGCTCAACCATGGGATTCAAAAAATATTTGGGAAAAATGCAGAAAAGAGTAATAATGCATTTCTGCATTGGAGCGTGGTCTTCTTACTCAACAGCGATGTGCCATACATTTTTGAAAATATGTTCTTCAAATATTTGTATGTCTATCAGCTGTAAACCAGTTACCATATTAAAAATGCATTTTTGTAAGTTCCTAGCATGATTGCTTCCTGAGATACACCATGTGACCTGCTTACTTCGCTGTGAAGTTAGCAGGTCAGTATGAAATTTTTTCAAATTGAGGACTTCAAATTTTGAACATAGCCTATCGTTGAAATGCAAAAAACCTGCAAATATTGAGCCTTACTACAAGTTCCTAGCACGCTTGGTTCCTGAGATACACCATGTGACCTGCTTACTTCACTGTGAAGTTAGCAGGTCACTAAATTACACCCTTATTTGGCGAACTGCAAAATCGGGAATAGAAATGCAAAATAAACTGCAAACTCCTGTCAAGGTCCCATTTGTGTGGGTGAAAGTTGCCCTGCTAACTTCACAGACGTGTTATCAAGACAGGAATACAAAAATATGTTTTGCCCATAGAAGCTTAAGAATATCGTTTGGCCCTTTAAGGTAAAGATGCGATAAAGTATATTTGAGCATTTGTCTATCGTTCCATTCGATGACGAACTTTAACCCATCAATTAAAAATTTAGCAAATAGGTATAGTATCTTTCTATATTAAAACGCGTTGCATGATTACAATAATGTATCTAAATTATTAAGGTAGATATAGATACCTAAGGGTTTTTTTTTTCAATCTACCAAAGTCTTTAAGTTCCCATAAAAACGCTTAATATCATCATGAGTTAAAATTATTTATAATTAAACAATTTTTCAATCTCTTCGTGTCGCTGTCGCCGTTGGGCCTGGAGATTCATAGTTATAGATAAAAACACACGACTAAAGACCTAGAGAGCGTTAAAAAGATCAATTTATCCGTTGATTGCAATATTTTCGCATTTAATTACCTGCTAACTAAAAAAAAAACGTAATTTCTGCATAGACGAGCGCATGTCATCACGAAAAAAATGCTATAGTTGGCTGCAACTCCAACGATCATGCTGGACGACGACGATGGCGATAGTTGGTGATCGCGAGATGATGATGGTGTCCGGTAATCATGTGCGTTGTGCCGGCTTTTGTGCAAATAAGTTATCTTCCAGCCGATTGACGGCCGACATCGACATCTCCTCGGAAAGTGCTCAATTTTTGTTTCTTTGCTCCTCGTTGTCGCATCATCGTTTCCATCCGACCGTCATGCGTCAGACACAGATCGTCCCAATCCAGTGTGGTGCGGTCCGGTCTGGTCTGGTTCGTTTGTCCGTCCGTCCGTTTGTCTACCAATAAAAACCGGATAAAATGGTTATCATCCAGGAGTTTAAGTGGCATAGTAATTACCACTGACCATCACCACAGCAGAAGTAGCAGCAGCAGCAGCAGCCCCAAAGATCAGCAAAGTAGACATTGTGCCTAACCGCAGAGAGTCACCACCATCGCACCACATCAGACTCATAAGCTGAGAGGAGGTATTTTTACCTCTGCACACAGTCAATTAAGCCTTAAAGTGGTCAGTCACTCACTTTCCCCCCTCTTTTTTTGTGGTGGCCAAAGACTTCCCGAGGGAGATAAACAAAAACCAAAAACAAAAAAAAAAAACGGATCCAACCGAGAAGAAAAAAAATCCCATTGCGTGATAATTAAAATCGCTGACTGGACAACTCCTCCTGGCTATAATGCCATATGCATACGAGTAGGTATATATGTCTCACAACTTAAACCAGACCAATAAGCAAACTCGACTCTCGACTGATGGACGGACACGAAGACGAGCAAAAAAAAAAACGAAACCAGTCCAGAGATCGTTGTGCAGAGCAACGAAATAATTACAATCATCAGGTGAAGATGTGCTCCCGGCACATCCAACGGACGACGCGACGCAACGAACCAAACTGGATGGTGGATGGCATCATCATGGGTGCACTTGGATCGTGACTCCTAATGATATAATGGTCTCTGTGGGCTCATTATAATTTTTGGCCAGACCAATTACATTCTCTCGGTTCTCGGGCCTATGTCCATGTCCAGTCCATGTGAATGTGGTGTGGTGTAAGTTTGCAGGTTTTGGTGATGTTGATGGTGTGTTTGCATATCCAGACATGACCGAGCTGATGGGACTCTCTGACAAGTTCCCCAAATGATGATTCCATCATGCAAATCTCATGAAATGGAATCGCATGCTAGCCCGTCTAGCTAGATCCTTCCTTAGGATAAGGACCAAAGACAATGATGATGCCATCACGACGGATGCAGACGGGACGATATACTCGCTCGGCTATGCTTTGCTTATGCCTATGCTTATGCCAATAATGGGGTGAGCTCGTTGAAGGACAACTTAACTAATAACATCTCCTTGTTCTGTCCCGCATAGTCCATTACACTTGGAACATGTCCCGGGCATTTTATTTCCATTTAATTTCGTCTCCTTTGGTTTTTATTTCTGCTGCTGGGTGCTCTTCTTCTTCGTGATGATCTGGCCTCGCCGGTGCGGCTCTAAAGTAAGTGGTTATAGACATTCGCTGGAATCATGTACGATGTGATGTTCGCGCGTCAACATGCCACGAAATGGTCGAAGCGGTATAGGGGAGCGGGGAGATGCAAGGGTGGAGTGAGCGTTTCTTTTCGTGCACCATCTCTAATTTACAGCACCTCCTGATGTACAGGTACCGAAGGAAGTAGATGATGCCCATATAATGTTAGACTGGAGTCCTTGTGAACCAGCAAAGCGATAAAACATGTATGTTTGGTCGTCTTTGGAGCGGATCAGAGCGGTTCTTCCATATGAACTTTTAATTCTGTTCATGTGCCTGTTGTTGTCGTCCGTTGTCCATCGACCATCGCGTCCATCGTCCATCGTCGTCGTCATCCTGGAGGAGTGAATTTCTTCGTTTAAAACTGTTGCAATGCTCCCAATTCGCTGTCCATATAACAGCGACCGATGGAATTCATTAAAATCACATTTGTATGGACGGGATGCGGACGCGGAGTCTGGAATTAATGTCCTCTATAGATATGCTTCTGATCGGTCGCTCTGATGGTTGTGGTGTTGGCCTTTTCTGTTTTTGGATTTTTTATTTTTTTGGTGGGCTTTTGTTCCTCTGTCAATAATGGTGGAACATGGCACATGAAAATAAGATTGTTCAATGTGATCATCCATTGTTGTCCTTGCATCGTTGTCGTCGTCGCCAAAAGGGACAACAAAGAGTTTTTTTTTCCTCGAGATTTCGTGTTCTTTTTTTTTGTTTGGATCTGAATTCTGAAAGGAATTGGTTAAGTTTGCAAAATATACGAGTGCTTTGTACTTTGTACGGTTGTCGTCTCTTGAAACAAGGCTTGAGATAGAGCACTATATTAACTGCACAATGTACAAGTATGAAGGGTTTAAAAGGGTTTTTCTTTCTTATAAATGGACTTTGCTTGTGTTGCTGCTTGGTCTCTTGCCTATATACGAAGTAATGCTAATGAAATTGTTGTTTCGAATAATGTTGTCCATAATTATTGGTCTTTTGCAATTCTGATTCCTGAGTGACGATGGACATACAGTTTGTCGTTCGTTTTTAATTCTTTATTATGGAAGACGAATTCTTAAGAATTGGAGAACTACCTAACGGGTGATTTTTTAAGAGGTTTAGAACTTTAAAAAAAAAAAAAAACACAAAAAATTCGAAAAAATGAATGAAATATTTATTTGAATCGATAGTTTGAACCTTGCAATTTAATGTTTAAAAATAATTTCATGCAAATGTTGACCGCGGCTGCGTCTCAGGTAGCCCATCCGCTGAGTCCAATTTTGGCATACTCTTTCACACATATCGGCCGGTATCTCACGAATGAATGCATGGATGTTGGCTTCCAGTGCGTCAATTGAAGCGGGCTTGTTCCTATAGACATTAGCCTTTTGACATACCCCCACAAAAAATAATCTAATGGTGTCAAATCGCACGATCTAGGCGGCCAATTGACCGGCCCGAAACGTGAAATTAACTGTTCACCAAACTCGCCTCGCAATTGCGCCATTGTTTCGCGTGCTGTGTGGCATGTGGCACCGTCTTGTTGAAACCACATATCATGCAAGTCAAGAACTTCCATTTCGGGCAAAAAAAAGTTTGTTATCATCGCTCGGTAGCGTTCACCATTGACAGTAACGCTGCGATTCGCATCATCTTTGAAGAAATATGGCCCAATAATGCCGCCGGCCCATAAACCGCACCAAACAGTGGCTTTTTCGGGATGCATTGGTAGCTGTTGCAATGCTTCTGGCTGATCTTCACTCCAAATGCGGCAATTATGCTTATTAACGTACCCATTCAAGGTCGAGAATGCCGACCATAAAATGGAAGCAGCGCGCGATGAACATTTCGAACCGAGCATTTTGATAGTAAAATTCAATAATTTGCAAGCGTTGTTCATTTGTAAGACGATCCATGGTTAAATTGCAAACCAAACTGAAGCTGTTTGACAGTGACACAAGGTACTAAACACACGTCAGCTGTCAAAACCAGTGTTGCCAAAACCAAACCAGCTAAAAAATCACCCGTTACAATATTTTAATGCACATCAATCTTAAAGCTGATTTCATTGTTTTTGTTGCTTCTAAACACCTGGAGTTTTTGAATTATGTATAATCATGTAGAAATATAAATATGGCTTGTGAAAATAAATGTAGGTATAAGTGGATTCTTTCTTTGAACGTTACTATAGTTAGACGAATCTCAATAATTTTTAGACTTAGATATAATTTGGAAGATGCAACTACTAAATGAACTTTTTTTCTTTTTAGAAATTCAAAATATTTCTAAAACTAGCCCCACCTTATCGATACGCGTTCAGACGGAGAAACAAGCTGTAGATTTGTTGACCATTCCTTAGATTCGCTTTATAGGGAAGAAATAATCTTAAATATTTATTTTTTTCTTTTAAGGTGGTGTGATGATAGTTTAACGCTCACACAAACATACCACACACCAAGTTGACCAAAGTGATGAAGTTAATTTTCCTTTCTCTGGAAATGGATAAATTTCTTAACACCGTCAAATATTATACTAAGATGCATTCTGCCTATACGATACAAACCACATACAAATGTCGTTTAAACAGAATATCACGAAAAATGTTGCAACTTCTATATAAATTAACAAGTTCCTCACAGCTTAAAAATACTTTTCGCTCATTTTTGTTTCTCGCCAAAAATGTTTTCCTAATCAATGTACAAAAAAGAAATCTTTAATAAAGCAAGGCATTAACGCAACAAAACAATTTACGCAATATATATTATAATTATTTTTAAAAAGCTTCTTTAAAATGACTTTTACAAATCTGAGCCTCTGTAATATAAATTGACATTTTCTTTGATGGGTCGTCGTGTCTATGATTAAATATGTCACAGCTAAAAATTCAATAAAGCTTCTAGAAAATAGTAACAGAAACCTTTTGAAGACAGAATGACAGCAACTGCTATAAGATAACCTTAAATAATCTTTATACAGTCATAACTTCATGTTCCTTCTTTAAATTCATTTAAAGAGGTCTATCCAATAGCAGATGCTAGTCTCGTTTAATTTTCTATGTCTAGCTTTCAAACAATTTTAAAGAAGTAGTTATTGAAGTTATGACTTTTATAAGAATTTCGTTTTTCATGTAAACTTTATAGAAGCCTTATACATACCCAGACTTGCAGCATATCTATATTTCTAAGCTAATAGAAACTGAAATGTTAGTTGGGTTCTATCCCAAGAACTGATTTTCTAATAAGAAGAAGTAAAAATCCAACAAAAATATGCTGCTTATCGATAAATAATGAAGTTTTTTCGACTAAATTGGCATAAAGTTCTTGCAGGGATTTCTCTACATATGATAAAAAGTTAAGTTTGCTTTAAGTCTAGATTAAAATAAGCAAACATTTTTACTTTCAATTTTTTTTCCAAAAAACTGACTGTTTCTTAATCATGACTGTTTTCAATCATGACTGTTTTCTATCATGACTGTTTTCAATCATGACTGCTTTCAATTATGACTGTCTTCAATCATGAAAATTATCAATCTTGACTGTTTTCTATCATGACTGTTTTCAATCATGATTGCTGTCAATCATGATTGTTCTTCAATGACCCATTTAAAGATTTTTACATTTAAAACCCATGAATGTTTTACTTCCTTCTTATTTGACATAATCAATAGTTTATGATGGATAAGAAGAGTTTTGAAAGCAAAACTACCGCAAAAAATGTATATGAAAAGTTATGATGCAAATCGCACAATTACGATGTTTGACATTAATATTAAAAGGGATTGGAGGGATAAGGCTGTCAAATTTTCCTTGAAAACTGTTCAATATGCCCAACTTAATAAATCTGCATCAAAATCTCAATTTTTGCTAAAAGTGGATATGACGAGTTTTGGTTTTCTGTTAAAAGCTAAACGGAATTGATTGTGGAAGTTTTGAATTAATACTTTTTCGCACAAGAGCTCGTGGAGAACCAGGGCCTAGTGACTTACAACTCTCAACCATTCCTGTGTGCGTGTTGTGGCAGGAATGGAGGGGACCTACAGTATTTTGCCGAGTCCGAACGGCTAAATGAGAAGCACTTTTTTATGACAAGTATCTTGGAGGATTTGTCAGTTCCTCGCAAGAGGCAGTACCTCGGATAAAATATTTCTGTTTTTAGGTGGCACGGCTGGGAATCGAACCCAGACCTTCGGCGTGACAGTCCTACGCACTAACCATCCTGCCACGAGGTACTAAGTTTTTTTTCTAACTTATTGAGTGCTTAATGAATACGAGAGTATATCAATCCAACTAACGCGAGCAATTTGATGTTGAAAAACTCAGGTCAGGTCATTCAAAAAATAAAAAATTTATTTTAATTAACTTAACGCATTTTTATCTCGAAAATACTCCTTTGGTACAAAAAAAAAAGTTTAAATTCCGTTTTCAGCTACCCAAAATTAGTCTTGAATTTAGTTTTTAGGGCCCCACAATGACACACAATAATTTTGTAAACGATTTAATTTATTTACTGAGTACATGTTAATCGGTACTGACTTCATTCAATACATTCAAACCTCGCCCACAAAGAACGCTTTGGCTCATCGTATACGGATTCATTGAGTTCATATAAGCACTGTACTATTTCCAGTGTAGCTTGTTTCTCCACTACTCTGAAAGTATGTATTTACAGAAAAGAATTTTATTTAGTTTTGACTCAGTTTGTTTCCCTATAAGGATGGAAAGTTATTTTTACTATCCATGTAGTCTATACATATTTCTCTTAAACTAGTCCATAGTCATGATGTGTACTGAGTATAATGTCTGTTTTTACTTCGCGTTTGATTACGTAGGTGTGTACTGAGTTCATAGCGTATTTTATTGAGAAGCCAACCTGTCAACTCAGTACATTTCAGTAAAAATATTTGACAGAAAAGTCTCTGTACTAAATACATACGTTTAACCCTCTCTGTATTTTTTCCAAATATATATGTAACTGCCCTGTTTAAAAATTTACATACTCACATCGCCACCGAACAGAGTTTACATTTAGTGCAAAATAAAAATATCTCTCTTAAATGATAAGCTTTGGCTTATAATAATATTGTTTAAATGTTTACACAAATTAAATTGATAACTTCAATGTTTTTTACTTGCGAAAAATCACCTACGCCATTTTTCCTGGCACTCAAACTTCACCCACCCTCAATATTATTTCGGTACGCCTGCCTTCCAAATCCCCATCCATACATCCGAGGCCAAAGTTGAAGCTACATGTACAATTTAATTTAATGAACAACACACACCGCACCCGCACAAGAAGACATAAAACGTTTACCTTCCAACACAAAATGGCTACGAGTAGGTATACTGACTGACCCGTGTAATCGAGGTCTAAGTTCTCCTCCTTATGGAAGACTTCTAAAACCAAAACGCAATCCTTCAGGCGGCTCGGCTGATGGACTCTGTGTGCAGTTTAAAGAATTGCGTTTCTTTAAGAAATAAAGTCAGAAAAATGATTCTTCATGCACCATTTTTGCACTGCATTCCCATTTTCTATAGGTCCAGGATCAGGCTTAGATGTATAGAAAACAGAACACCACCATCATCATGATTGCGGTAATAACGTAATAACGTGAATATATTGATTTCATCGCAAACACATAAATTAGTGGCTAAAGTAAAAGCCTGAACGAGGTGCAGCATAGACTTATTCGATCCTGAACATCTACGTCCGTTGTTGGTCGTCGGAAAAGGGCGAAGATGTTGCGGGCTCTAAATGGGCGTTTGCGAATTGCACGTCTTTTGTGTTTTTGTTCACTATACGTACCTATATATTGGTCAGGATATATATGAGTGCTGCATGCATCTTCACTGCCTATGCAGAGCTTCCTCACCACCACCGCCCCGAGGGTGGTTTTGTGGTGATTCCAATATGGTGTTGCAAGGCCCATCCAAAACATACACTCCGGTTCACTTTGTTGGTGTCGTATTTTTTTAATGAATCTACAATCTACCTGGAGTTTTTGAAAAATCATTGCCAGGGAGAGGGATATGATTAAGTTTCTTTGTTGTCGAAATTTTGGTGTTGTTTATCAAAATTTACTTAAGAAACATGAATATATTCCAAGCAGAACTCAAAAATTACCAAATTTATCATCAGTTTTCATCAGTATAAATACCTGGAATAGATTTTCAAGAATAATGCATGCATCACTGCATGCAGAACTAAGCTTGGCACATATATATGCATTCCTTTTGGAATTTTTTGACGGATTTAATTTTTCTATTGACATCCATCATAAGTTGGAAGACTTTTTGTTGGATATTCTGCAAAATTTTAATAGTGATTTATTTAAAAACACGAAGAATGAATTTACTGACAAAAATAGAAAAAGCTTTCTCTTTAGCTTTTCTCTACTTTTTGTTTTGTCTTCTTTTTCAATAAATGTTCCTTGTCTCATCTTCACGTTTTTTTACTGCGTCAACCGCCAATATAGCTTTATGCTAGGATTCTAGACGAACCGTGTAGCTTGAAAGACTTGTTTTGTTGAATGATAGTATTCGTACAGGTCAAGATATTTTAAATCATTTATAAGTAAAAGTCTCAATCAAACGACTTGGAGTGTTAAAATACGTAGTTATACCTCCATTGAGTTCTCTGGACTGTGCATAAGTAAGTTATAAATAATAACTGGCGTGTTGTAAATCAAAATTATCAGTTTTGATGGTCGAGAGTCGAGAGTGTTTGCCTGCAGTTGAACTCTCTTCGCACGAGGTGGCTCATTGGTTCAATGTTGATGATGATGGTCCTGGTATTTTGATTGGACTTTGTCTTCTTCTTCTTCTTGCAGTCGTTCTCCACCTTAAGCTTGATGCAGACTTTATTCGATAAACACATGCGAGTTTATAAACTCCATAAGCTATCATGGCTGCCCCTTGATGGCCGTTTTGCTTGTCCATGATGTTGTGGTGCATAAAGTATATGCGTTTTCCATCATCCTCCAGCCGAACAATCCTGTGTATATTGAACTCAAGAGTCAAACGTATACGATAGGATATAATTAGGTGGAGTTGCTTTTGAACGCCATGCCAGCCGCAGCCGGAGTGCGCAGCAGACTTCGAGAACCATTCCCACCTCAAACACGGCTGTGTATAATTTATCAGTTATGTGCGCAGTGCATAATCAAGTGATTTTCTTAAATGGAAACGTTTATTTATATGCTCGGTGCGAATATGCATCAGGATTGAATGAACGGATCTAATAGAGATGCCGATTTGAATGGAAGGTGCGCTGCATAGTGTAGGCCTACATAATTTCTTTTAGATTCTTTAGTTGATGGAATTATATGCTCGCAGTTATAAATTATTACCTTATTGGAATTGACTTTCAAGAAAAGTACACACCAATTTGAAAATGATTAGGTTAGATGGTGTTATACAGCCTGAAAAATGCTCTCTTTAAGTTCTGATGATGGCTCGGTTAAGTTGATGTGTGAATTATAGTTTGATGGGCATTTTGAATTCGAATTGATTGCATTCTAATTACCTGCGTTCGTATAGTTTTACACGATATGGATAGAACCCTTAATATCTTAGGTTGACGTTAGCCTTAAAAATTGTTTTGCTGAACACACAATCAATAAGGTAGGTACCTATATGTATTAACAGCCTACTCACAATTCAAATTTAAAAAGTTACCACTGACATCTGTAGGCATTGTCCTATCACGTAACTCCTTTCACGTCGTTCTTGAATCAATTGGACATAAGGTGCAAGTCAATGCAAAAAGAAATTTTTTTTGAAAAGTCCGTGTAACGTCTTTATTAAAATACAAAAATTTATATCCAAACATAAAATTCACATAAGCTTTCCATACTGTCTTATTTCGAAACTATACTATGAAGGTAGTTAGGTACAGAGATATCTTCTAAAGATGCACTACACGAATGTGAAATGCATTTTAGTTTATAGTAGTTTTCATCAGAAGTGGGTGCTTAAACTTAAAAAATGCCAACTGAAAAACAAAATATAAAAATGGACTTCTAGCTTTCCAAAAAGCTACAAAACATTACTCTATAAGTGTGGTCGTTGTCTTTTAATTAATTTTTTTCTATTTGATGCAAATATTTTATTAAATTGCCCCTCCTGTCCAAGTGGGCGAGATGTTACCCCATCCCGAGGGATTTGTTTCTTGTATACTTCCAACCTATACATGTTTTGAATCTTTTGGCAGATTTTACGCGAATTTCCTTGTATGCCAAAAAAAGGGACATTTAATTTACCCCTACAGCGACTATAGGGGAAGAAAATAAAACTCTGACAAAAATTAGGGAATTTTGTTTTCTTCATTTAGAGCCGATTTAGGTCCATCCAAATATAAAAACTTAAAAAAAAAAACTCATATAACGACCACCTTAATGTACATAATTGTATTATGAAAAAAACCTGTTTTTATTTAAAGTTTTTTTTTTTAAAGAACAGGAGTTACAAAGTCCTTTCTGAAAAAAAAATCGTAAAATTGCTATAAAAATATGTTATGATGGCAGGTAACCATAGATATTTGGGTTCTTAAAAAATGAACAAAAATATGTGAAGGGAATGACCAATAAACGCTTCGCACCAAGTTTAAAAAATAATCAACCCGAACAGACAGACAAAATTGCAAAACCCACTTTCTTGTATCCCCTACACTCAGAAAAATAAAGCAGATATAATAAACCAATGTTTGGTTAGTTATACGCGATTTTCAGGTTGACATTTTTTTTTTTGAACACTGTAGTACCTCGTGGCATGATGGTTAGTGCGTAGGAGCTTTTGCCCTGACGAAACGGTTGTTTTATAGCACCCGGCTTGACAGCAGGGTGAAGGCGATTTGCTACATGGCCCTCATACGGCCTATGGGTGCCCGGTTTGGTTCAACGTTGCCACATCTCAAATGGAAAAGATTCGGGTGTTTGAGAGCCAGTGTCTTAGACGCTGCCTTGGGTTACACAGAACACCAGAGTCTGAGTACAATACATTATTATTCCAACCTGGTTCTATAAAACGGCGCCAATATAAACAGGATAGATAATTTCTTGCTGAAGCAATGTCCTCGACCAACAGCTTAATTTTTGGGGCTTATTACCCTAAGAACTATTACTACGAGAGTGTGCGTCTAAGCGGTTTTATTCCGCCCGATGCATTCCTCTATTTAGACAGACGAGGGCTGATCCAGGATAGAGCCGCGGTTCCGCTAATCTACTGCGTCAGCCGTAGAACTGTTGATCGGCGGGTCCTTTACAGTCGAGACGTCCTCGCACAAGACGGATCTGAGCACCTTCGGTTCATTAGGACTGTGTCCGATCGGGACCGAAAAGATAGGGTAAGGCAGGAGAACCAGTTCTGGTGGTTGAGACATGAACACGAAGATCCTTCGGATATTTAAAAGTTGGATATGCATTTTTCTATGCCATGGCCGACTTACATAGGTTTACACACAGAAAAAAAACGAGGTAAAATCAACAAAAACAATAATGACTCAACATATTTTGCCCAATGTTTTTGCTCCATTGAGCATTCGTTTTATTTTAACATGACTTCTGTATAAGAGAAATCAATATTACATCATGTTGAAATGACATTGTTTTTATAGTTGAATCAATATGTTTTAATTTTGAAGTAATATAAAAAAACCTGCAAATAAAAATGGAAGCCATAGCAAATGAATGCTAAACAATACGATTTCATGTAGAAGTACCGCGATCATCATGTTGAATCGCCATGACCATCATATTAAATCTTTACTACCATCATTTTTAATCATTATTATCATCATGTTAAGCCATTTCTATTATCATGTTGAATCACCATGGTCTGAAAGTATAGGAATAGGAATTCATTATATATTTATTTTATTTTAAAAATACTTTGTGATACTTACTGAGTTTTGAACTGGGAACCTTCCGCACACGGAGATAGCACTCATCCACTGGGCCAATTCGCTACGCAAAAAACTAGTGCCAAACGTCAACTTGAGGTACTTTGACTTGGAATTAATATGTGAATCATTTTATTTTAAAATAATAGAGCGGAGTGACTAAATATAATTCAAGTTAAAAGTTTAAATGAGCTCAACTCCTTATTGCGTTTCGTCCAGGTACGATAGTTGGGCTCATCAGTTAGATGACTATCGTACCCTTCTAAGACGCAATTTTGTATCGATGTTTACCGACTAATATAAAAACTCAGCATTCAAAATACTGATAATTTTATAATTCTAAGGGAATTTCTTTAAATTCAGACACTTCATTTCAATGCCAACTATCGCACCTGGGCGAAACGCTATATGGAGTTGTGCTCCATTGAACTTTTAACTTGAATCATTTTATTTTATTTCTATTTCAATGCTAAAATGTGTTCAATCATGTTATTTCAACAGGTTCTCACACATGAATTAATTTGTAAATGAAACCTTAATGATTTAATAATATTTCCCTTTGAATACAAAACATGTTGAATCAAAATAAAAAACAATGTTTGAGTGTATGTCTGGTTATTTTTACATCAAAACGCTTTTTTTGACATGAATTTCTTTTAACTTGGAATTTATATACGAATAATTTCATTTTAACACAACTTCAAAGTTAAAACAAAGCGAAAACTGAATAATTTTCAATAAAATTCCTGTTTACTTGTTTTCAATTTTAAATTAACAGGACTAAGTCATAAATTAATGTTTTGAAATGTTAAAATAAAATGAAAACGTATTAAATCGAAATGAAATCCAATGATTGAAAAATTCATCCTTTTTATCGAAATAAATAATTCGTCATGTTGATTTTACATTACGTTTTTTTTCTGTGTGTAGGTAGTTAGTTTTTAGCAGGGACAGTCAGGGTGGCACCTAAAAAAAAACTAACAAAAAAATATAAAACCAATAAAACACAACAAACTTATAAAACCAATAAAAACACAAAAAAAATAGAAAAACCCGAAAAAACTTGCTGTGGCTGTTCTAGTTTGTAAGTAGCTTGTAAGTAGGCTTTAAGTAGTTTTAATTAGTTTTAATTAGTTTTAATTTGTTTTAATTAGCTTTAATTTAGTTTTATATAAAACCAAAAAATAAAGATAGAGATACCGAGTTTTTTTATAAATTCTTCTAGGTACAAAATAATACCGATATGAATTCTAGTTTTAAGATAGTTCTTAGGCCGAAAGGCATTAGCATTAAGTTATTAGTTTCATTTAGAGTGCCCGAATGGGGCCTGTAAGTTAGTAAGTAAGATATTGATAAGTGGGCTAGTTTTTATGAATTTTCGTCTAGCTTTAAGATAGTTTTAAGAAATTGGAAAAATAAAAATTGAATTTATAAAAAAAAGTGCGTAGGACTGTCATGCCGAAGGTGTGGGTTCGATTCCCACTGCCTTGGATCTCCAGTTTTTCCTAACCGGGGCAAAAACTTCATTTTGGTGCCCCTCCAGTTGTTGAGTTAAATGAAAAAAAAAAAAAAATGGCATAGGTACTTAGTTAGATTTTTTGTAACCGGGGGAGTAAGGCTTTTTAGTAAATTTTGTACTCGATATTATCTACTCAGCAACTTTCTAACTTTATTTGTGTTAGATCATTCAATAGACAATGCTTGACACTTTAGACAAAGACTATGTTACCCACACTTTCAATCAATATTTTTCGCGATTGGCGTAGGAAAGAATTTTTTCTTAGGTGGGCAGTCAATAGGTGCTTAAAACCATCAACAAATTTTCATTTAAAAAAAATCGCGTTCTCTTCTTTTCTTTACCTAATAACTTTATATTTGGGCTTGAGGATTTATTTCCCAACTGTGTTCAAAATTGAACTAATAAATGAAGCGACGACGGTAACAATGCAGCAAATTAACTCTTATTAGAAGTGCTACCAAGCTCAACTCGGCAGCAATATCTAACGATTGTATCTTAATTATATAAACTTTGACGGAAAAAAAACATATAATTCGATCCAAATGTCACCCAATTGCCCTACAATCACTTTTTTAAAGAGCAGTAAAAAAACTTCAAAAATGTTTGATCTTTTAAAGGTTTTTTAATTCGTTGGCATCGGAGCCACCCTTCAATAGAGTTTGACAGTTGTTGATGGCTCGGCAAATTGGGACGAACTACATATATTTTGACGGAGAAAGTGTAGGTATTTCGATCAGAAAGTCAACCAATTTTCCTAAAATTACCTTTTCTCGAAGCAATTCAATTTTAGATCCCATCAAACGCAGGCGTTATTTGAAGACAGCTCGTTTGAGATTTTTATTCCAATTTTTGGTTTGGTTCGACTGTAAGAGAACAAACAGTAGGTACTTTTAGCCCGAGCCGATGCCAAATCGAGCTGATACATACTGAAACAGAACCCCAAGCATTCATTTTAAACAAACCGAACTGAATTACCATTCGGTCCATGTTCCAGGCTTTTCACATGTGGTAACTAATCGCTAAATAGATGGTTGGAAAATTTCATTTGGTGACACGAAAATCCGTTCCCCAAAAAAGGCGAGTTTTTGTTAGCTTTTGGCGGTTTAATTTATTTTAATTTAGTTTTCATTGAAATTTTTAAAATTTTGAATTGATTTTTGCTGAATGGCCCCAGCGAAATACTTAATCTAAACGCCCCCCAAAACTGAAAATCGATTTCTCTCCCATCCTTTACTTTAGATTTCTATGATTTTGAATTCAGTTATTTATGGAGTGGACATTTTAAAAATTTTACGATTTTTGGTAATTTATATTTTACGTTTGGTGAATCCCCTTTTAAACCCTCCCAAGTTCAAGTTAGTTTGAGAAAAATCTAAAAAGCCCACCTAGGCTTTTTCTTGTCTTGGTTGACACACCAATAATGTAAGAAGCTTCAGGGATAATGGTGTAATTTGTAAAAACAAACAAAAGGAAGGGAGAGGAAAAATTGTTTTAATGTGACGATCACCTGTAACTGTAGACAAAATATAAATTTAAGTGTCTGAATCTTCCAAAGTTATTCAATCTTGCTTCTTCGGTGGAACCAGAAAAGCCTTACTGTCGATTTTTCTAAGGTGGGCGATTCGTTTTCTAAGATGAGCAGTGCCCACTTCGGCCCCCCTTCCTACGCCTATTAGTTTGTGAATTTTTCTAAATTTTTTAATAGAAAGGAAACCCCAATTAAACAAATCCTGCAGTCGAAATAGACCAAATTTTAAGATATTGCACAAAAATGAGGAAACAGAAATTATTCCTAGTGCAGGTAGTTTGAAATAATAATAATAATAATAATAATAATAATAATAATAATAATAATAATAATAATAATAATAATTTTAGCTATATTTCTGTAAGACCTTAGGTCTTTTAAATGCAACCTGAATTGGTGAAATGGTAGAAAAAATAGCTAAAGACTGACGGAGAAATACAATTTGAACTTCCATTTCCGAATATCGATTCATTAAGTGTCGGCAAATTTTTATTTTGTTTTTTAGGCACATGGATTTGGCACCCCTGGAAGCTGCCGCAAAGGGCACAGGCCCTGGTTGCCCCCCCATAGATCCGGGGCTGGATTCCCAGCCATGCCACCTAAAAACAATTGAAACGCATTTTACTTGTATGACCTTTGTGTGTGTTTTAAAACTGATGTCACGTGGTAGTTTAACAGGAGATTACAAGTAAAAATTGTTAAAACAACCATTTAAAACGTTTATTCAACCTGAATTATGTTAAAATATAAATTGCTACTAACTAGTGTTAAAAGCTCATTCTCGGTTAAAATTAACACTATGTTCATATCAAAATTTCTTATTTACAAGAATTTAGTGTTGAAATAACGGGACATTTTCATAAATCAATTTGAATAGGTATAATAAGAAAGGTACCAGGGCCCTGTTTCTCTGCACATTCATTACATACATCACTTACAACATACAATAATTTCACGATCATACATCACATACAGTTTTCTGTTTCACAGATTCCATTGGAAGGATTGTATGATGTTTATAATTGAGGCAGTATGAGCCATAGTGTATCATTTTCAGTAGAGCAAAAATAAGGAGCAGACTATTTTTAAACACTTTTAGTTTTAAGAAAATTAAAAAAATTGTAGTTTTAAAATAAAACATAATTTTGATCTTTGTCTGCAAAATGATGAAAAAATAAGAGGTTTTTGATTTTGTATCAATGATTCTTCAAAATACCGTTATAACTGATCAGATGGGCCACTCTACCACTCGAGCTTTGAACATTCTTAAGGGTGGCCTCTTAATGCATAAAGTCTTATAAGTATGGCATGGAGCTATCACTTCAAAAAATTTAAATGCAGAAATATTGTTTAATACATACAGATCCAATTTTTGTAATAAACTCAATTTCGATAAAATTACAGTTAGGCCTATATGGATCTCAGATTTATAATTGTCCTACTTTGTCGCAACCCTCTGATTAGCTATTTGTCATATATTATCAAAATTGTGAATAAAATTTTATAATTTGTTGAACGAACCCATCTTTTTGTTCACATTGGTTGTAAGATAATATTGAGTGCTAGCCAAATTATATTTTTTAAGAGGTACAGTTGGAAATAAATATTAACAATGAATGTATATATCAATCGAAGCTGTTTTAATTTTTGATGATGGTGATATGATGTATGTTCCAAATCTTCGGATATGCATTACAAGTCACCAATAATATTGGCCTTGTTTTGGGTGAATTTTATCTTCACTTAAAAAAAAAAAACATTAAATACAACAACAGTATGGAACTAAACCAAATCGATGTTGTATTTAACATAGGAATTATTTTTAAGCGGAAATAAAAATGCATTAAAAAACACAACTTACTTTTGAATAACCTCCACTTCGTTCCGCTCATTTTTTTTTTGTTTTAAAATTTCCTCACAAAAGCGGTATCTTTTTTTTTATTTATTATTTATTTATTAAAGTAGCAATATACATTATTTCTTTTACATTTGGTAGGAACATGCTATTTTTAGACATTAAGGATAAACATTCCTTTTCAACTATTAATTTAAGCTAATATACACTAGTCAACAATATTAAAGGAACAAATTTTTTTTCAATTTTTGTTAGCGTTTTTTGAAGAGCTGTATCTTTGTGACGAGTGGTCGTATTGAGTTGAAATAAAAAGCATTTTACAGCTTTATGTTTTTTGTTTCGAGATTTGTTTGCAAACAAATTTTTTTGAAGTACCGTTATTGCGTTATTGCAAAAAATGAGACGAGACAACAAAATTCAAATTGATTCATAGAACCGTTTTTCCTCACCAAAACTTCAAAGTCTTACAAACCAGGTAAAGGAACAAATCGTGGTGTTCCTAAACAATGCGAAGTTGTCATCAAAATGACAAGAAAACCGCGATTCCAGTGGATTTTTTTCACAGTTTTGCATTAGTTAGATACTTTTTTGAATTGAAATGAAATAAAAAGTACATTAAACAAAAAAATAAAAAAATTAATTTAAAAAAAATTTTCAAACACAAAAAACTTGATTTTTTTAATTTTTTTTTTTTTTGAAAAATGTAATTTTTTTTTTCATTTCCATTCAAAAAAGTATCTAACTAATTCAAAACTGTGAAAAAAATCCACTGGAATTGCGGTTTTCTTGTCATTTTGATGACAACTTCGCATTGCTTAGGAACACCACAATTTGTTCCTCTACCTGGTTTGTAAGACTTTGAAGTTTTGGTGAGGAAAAACGGTTCTATGAATCAATTTGAAAACTTACAAGAATATTGATGATTTAAAAGTCTATAAATTTGCATACCAACGCAAGCCATGCAATCAATATTTGCAACGAAAAAAAAGATTTACGAAAAGACCACAAAACGTCGGTTTTTAGTACTTTTTTTAAACTAACGGCGAACGGTAAAAAAAAATAATTTCTACAAAATCATAAAATAATCTTGTAAAACGCTTTTTCAAATTTCCAAAACTGTTTTTGAATTTTTTATAACGTCATTATTTGCTGAGATATTGGTAATCAAGGCTAAAAGTATCTTTTTTCATTCAAAGTCAGATAAACCATGTCAAAAAAAATCGTACGAAAACAAACAAAAAAACTGAATTGAAGCTGAATAAACAAGGTATCTGATCATGATATTTAATTGACTCAAAAAAATTTATCCATAGAAATGAGGACCTTCAAAAAAAATAAAAACAAAATAATTTTGTTGTCTCGTCTCATTTTTTGCAATAACGCAATAACGGTACTTCAAAAAAATTTGTTTGCAAACAAATCTCGAAACAAAAAACATAAAGCTGTAAAATGCTTTTTATTTCAACTCAATACGACCACTCGTCACAAAGATACAGCTCTTCAAAAAACGCTAACAAAAATTGAAAAAAAAAATGTGTTCCTTTAATATTGTTGACTAGTGTATAATAATAATAAGTTGTATAATAGATTTTAGTATTTATTATTCAAGGGAAAGCTACAAATAAAACCCTTATTCAACTCTTAAAACTAATATTGCAAAACTCCCAGGTTAAGTTAATGATGGCTAAAGCTGTGGTTTCGGGAAAATCAAACCTTGTCAAAAGTATTCATTAGAGACAAACAAAAATAAATCCATTTGACAAATTCGTTCAGCCCGAATCCACAGCCTCCATCAAAAACATATAATATAGTATAAATGGCATTAAGTGTATATATAAATGTATGGTGGAGATAAACATTTAATCAGTTCATTATCGGAGAAAGAACAATTTACATAAAATTTTTGTGTTAGATTTTCGATAAGGGAGTCCAAAAGATTGACATTGCTTTGCTCATGAAGCCTGTTAGTTGAATAGCACCATGATAAATCAAGCACCAAGAATTTTGTTTTGACATATTTGGAGCTTAAGTTTATGAGTTTTGGCACAGTCGTACCAAACAGGAGCACCAAATAGGAGGATAGATTGGAATATTGATTTGTACAGTAAAATTTTATTTTCTTTGCTAAGTCTAGAACTTCTACATATTAATGGGTACAGAATTCTTTTGTATAGATTTATTTTGTCAATAGTTGTAGATATATGTTTTTGGAAATTAAATTTTTTGTCTATTATGTATAACCCCAAGATATCGACAATGTTCGGACCAGTCAATGTTAACAGAGCCCATTCGAAGTTGTACATTGTTTGGGAGAAAACAAGATTTTGACGCCTTGTAAACCAAATAGCAATATTATTTGCAAATAGGTGATTTTCAAGACTTTCCTTGATTATTTGTTCTAATAGCTTACTTATCGAGCTCAGTAAGCTTTATAGGCCTATAGCTGGTAGCATCGTCCTTTGGTTTGCCAAGCTTTGCAATTCATGGCAAACATGGCAGTTTTCCAACAATCTAGAAAGTAACTTAATTTAAGACAAGCATTGAAAATTGAAGAAAGCAATCGTAAGCCTGAGAGGGGGACTGATTTCAAAATTGTATTGGTTATACTGTCCATGCCAGGACATTTTTTAGTTTTTAAGCTTTGAATCAAATTTCTTATTTTATTCAAAGCTTAAAAACTAAAAAGCGGTATATGCATCAAATTTTTTTGCTGTAGCAAATGTATGAAATGTCACATACACTGTACACATACAAATGTATGATAAAATTCTGTGAAACAGAATTTATGCTGGAAAATTCCAGTCGATTCACCTCACAAACTGTTGTATGACAGCAACAACATACAACAACTCTGTGAAACAGAATTAATGTATGGTAACTATCAAAATCATACATTGTATATACCGTGAAACAGGCGCCAGGTAAATTTTGCACTGAATATAAAGTTATTTAAATAAGGTAAATTTCTGAAGTTTCTGTAACTTTATATGGGATTGTCCACATTGCTAATTTAATTCGGGTCGTGTTAATTATTTACCTGACGTTTTTTCTGAGTGAAGTTTCGGATTACGATGGAATTCGTAATAGGTCATAAGCTCTATCTGCAATTTGATTAGGTCATAATGTCCATGGACCTAATGACCGTTTTATATTGGACATTACTTTTCGACATAATGGGAAATTCTTTTCCGTTCCGTTCAAGAGACATTTAACAATATTAGTAAATGTACCTTACCTAAGTGTGTATATGAAATGTATAAACAAATTAAAAAAAAAACAGATTTTTATGTAACTCCTTTCAAATATTTTAAAGTATAATTAGTTTAAAATACTTTCTGGGACTTGGTTACCATCTGTAATATATTCTGAAGTTCGTAGCTTTCCTTATTTAGTTGATGTCAAAAAATGGTTTCAGAAGAAGAATAAAAACGTTAATAAATTAAAAATTAATTATTTTTGTTTTTGTTTTAAAGGTCACAAAAACTTTAATATTGAGTTTATATTCAAGAGTCCACAAAAACAAAAATAATTAATTTTCAAATTATTTACGTTTTTGTTCTTCTTCCTATACCAGCCAGACCACGGGCTTTACCAACATCTATTTCTAGTCGTCTAAATTTAACCAAATTCCTGCTGTTGTGCTGTTTATTAAATACGTGTCGGTATCCATCAACAAAAAAATTATGTGTCTTAGAAGGGTACAATAATTGTTGTGCCTGGGCGAAACGCACATGGACTAAAGGTCATAAAACTTATTTCCTTAACACAGTTTTATTACAATAAATTATGACAGTTGCCTTACCTCGATGAACAAAATGGACGCACGTACCATTATACTTATACATCTGACGGTATGACGAAAGCCTCTGTTTTGCACTACACCAAATATTAAATTTGATTTAATGCATACGAAATTAGTATCTTTATAATTGCCCCAAAGTGCAATTAAGGTCATTTTTTTAAGTAAATCTTGCCTAGAGATTCATATATAAAGGTTAAAATGCTTCACGTATATTTTTTAAACTTAAAAAAAAAAAAACAAATACAAAGCTTATATTCTCCCGCAAGCCGCAGCATGATATTCGAGAAACTAAAACCACATCCTGCTGAGTTAAAATTTATATAAAACCAATTTGATTGCGACCATAAGTTAATTACTAAAAAATTCCGCAATTTATTCCTCCATCAGCAATTATATTGCTGGAACTATCTAAGCTGCAATCAGACTCTGACTCGGCAATAAAGTGCAGAGGGCTTAAATCTATGAAAAAACAACATTAATACTTCTCCCCAAGGTAGGTAAAAAGTTATAACATCAATAGTAATTCCAATTCCACCATCAAAGGCCCCTTCAAAAACAACAACAAAAATATAAAGAAAGGCGAAAATATAATATTAAATTGAGAAATATACACACATGAAGTTGCACCGAAGCCGAAGGATGTGGCAGTGGCAGTGGCAGGCAGGGTGGCAGAAGCGACGAAGAGAATATAATTTAATCTTGTTAATGCTGCAAAATCAAGTTGTCGACTCCAAACAGGCTTTGGCATTTTTGCTGCTTCGCAAGTCGCCATCAAAGAAGGAAGGTATAAGTATATCCTTTGGCCCGATACGAAAAGCACTTTAGCCATTAAGTTCCCCCGGGAGATGGAGTTCTCTATAACAACGAGACGGAAAGAACTCGCGCATCATGCAATCGCGAAGAGCCTATTAGACCGGGGACCAAGTTCTTATGACTTCATAATCTTAATTAACGTTGGGTCGTCATACCTGCACACAAAGCAGTGGAATTAACCAGCGCTATAAAGATCCAATCAAGGCCCCCGCGCGCTCCTGGGCACAGAGTGGCAGCCAGCCATCGCCAACAGGATTCCTATTCCCATTCGCAACCGGGAATTGTATATACACGTTCAACATCAGGCAAAACGATAAGCAACTCTGGCCGAGTATGAAGCCCTTCAGAAAGGCAGAGCAATGGAATTCAGCATGGCGGTCCTTAATGCGCCTGCTGCTACCCTGCACGCCGAAACCGAGTCGAACCACTGCTGATCAAATGGAGTAATATATATAGGTATAGGGAGAGGGGCACGAATGGGCATGGTTATTTCCCTTCATCATGTTCTTTAATGAGTTTATACCTGGGCCTGGACTCGAACTGGGATGGACGGGAAGCATCCACATATCTATACAAAAAAATGCTTGTAGGTATAAACCTTAGGAATGAAAGAACCATTCGAAACGGACACAAAACCATGTGCATCTCTTTCCCAATGATCGTTCCATTATATCGAATGGTTCATTCGGGGATTTTGATTAGTTTGTCGGCTTTTTTACCTTTTTATTTATTTTTTTTCGTTAAAGTTGGTTTGGTTTGGTTTCCTTTCTGGGTATATTTCTCTGTTGTGTCCATTTTTTTTAAATTTATTTATACATAGAACATATTTCTTTTTCGTGACAGCAACGATATCGCGCTGCCTAAGATTCTGGAATCGAAATGGGAAAGAGCATCATCATCATATGGGATCCACCCTTGATTGGATGCGGAGAAACGCGTTAACACTAATTTTTTCCAGAACTTGTATTTTTTTATGCTTTTCGGATGCTTGTGTTGTGGAGGAGCTCAATCTCAAGCTTAACAGAAAATTAATTCTTCTCAAAGGTTGTTTTTTTTTGTTAAAATGGATGATGATGCTCGGCATGGGGTTTCACAGGTTCTCATCATCATGCATAATGGAAAGGCTATATTATGTTTTATATAGAAATTTATTTCTATAGGGACAAGACCAGGTAGAGGTTTGTATTTGGGGATTTTATTATTCCTGTTTATTGTAAAACGTGTTAATTTGAAAAAAAGCTTTGCCGTAATTCTTTTTGGACTTTTTTTTTTAAAGATATGAATTTAATTTTTATAATTTTATTACTTTATTATTGAAAAATAGCAGAAGAATGATACCATATTTTTATATTCTTTTAAATATTGAAACCTGTAGAAGGTATGTATTGTACCTACCTACATGCCTTTAAAACCTTATAGATGTGAGCAGTGGCGTGCGCTGTTTTTTCTTTGGGTTTCTTAGGCCTAATTTTAAGGCCATATGTAATTAGTTTTTTATGAAAGATTCTTATGAATTTTCGTTTGTATATGTTTGGTAGGTATGAAAATAGATCGTAAAGTATTTTTCACTTTCCTACCCCCACCCCCGACTAATCGTGATTTTAGTGTATTTGAACAGTATTTTATATGACACTTTTTTCACCCAGTTTATTTTCACTGTGTTCAGTGCGTGTTCGGTGCGTGCACACTCACTCACACTAAGTTTTCTCTCGGGGAAAGAAATCTATACCCACGTTCTGTAACTCTCGCATCGATAAAATTGGTCGAGAAACGTTGAAAAATGGAACAAAATCAGCTCTTGGCAAGAGTTGAATGTCAAATTACTTTTCGAATTATTATGAAGTTGTTCTGCCAAATAAATTATCAAATTAATTGAAAGTGAAACACATATTATATTTGAAACTGTTGTTGTGTTTCACATACATATGTCTGTTCTGGCTACCTCAGGTACGACGATAGTGGATACAACTTATTCGCCATTGAGGGTAGATTTAACGTGAATATCGACAAAATATACTTAAAGGGTTTGACCGTGTTTAAGTTCAATTTATTTGATAATTCATGTAGCAGAACAACGTTTGGCGGGTGAAACATAACAAAAATGCAGAATAAAGTATCAAAGTGACGCGACACTTCACGTCAATAGGTTTGTTCAAGCAGGTATTTCCCAAGGAACCATTTTTTTGATTCATGATTTTTTTGAAAATGGTATCTGATTTAAATAATATTTGTTTAATGAAGAAGTTCCTACAAAATATAAAAGTATTTCAAAAAATATTTTTAGGCTTTTAAAAATATTTAATTTTTTTTGAAAAAATATCACATACATATGTATATTTAAAATTCACGTACATATGTATGTTGGAAGTGACTTGTCGATGTTTTTGAAACTAACTCGTTTTCGAATATTTAAAACAAAACCTAACTTTATGAAAAAAATATGGTACTTTATCTATACAAACAATGTGCTTAAATTAGCACGATCTATATTGAACATATAATTAACACTTAGTAACTATGTTAAAATCTCTAACTCCCATAGAACAGCTTTTTGATTTTAAAATTTCTCATTATAGGCTGAACGTGAATGGATTTAAATTAATTTTTTATGTAAGAATTTCAAATAAGTTTAAAAATATTGAATATTAAAATTTTCAATAAAAAGCTTTTTTTTTAATGCATATATGCATATAAAAATTTTATCTATTTCAAAAACGTATTGATTATTTTTGAAATTCTACTTTTATATGCACATTAATAAATATTTTAGCTTTGAAAGCAAAATTTGTCCTTAAAAATCTTTTAAGAATTTTATATTTAAAAAATTAATACATATTTAAAGAAACCGCTCTTACAATTTTTAAATTTTTACTTGCGATATAGGTACTATAGGGCAAGCTTTGGATCAATCTAACATGACATTATGATGATAGAGAACACGTAAAAGTAGGTGACACAAAACACAATACTGTCTGTCTGTCGGATGTATGTCTGTACCTCAACTTACCTTACAGCCTAAACTGAAGCGATTTTCTCCAAACATTGAACTTACGGTTTATTTTGTAATTCCCCAGAGGGAAAATTGATTTTTTTTCAGCTCCAAAAATAACGGTACCTACTTGCCATACAACCGTTAAGAAAAAGCTAATTTATCTCAAAAATGGCTCCAACGATTTTGATAAAAAATATCTATATGCATTATTGTATGGTTATGGCGTAGATACTTTTTGGTATGAAAACAAATTTCCAAAAAACTGTTATTAACGGTACCTGCCATATAACGGTTTTTTTGATTTTCTATTCTCTCTTTAAACTCTATCAATAAACTATTTCAATAATTTTTTTATACGAAAGGTCCTTTAAAATGTGAATAATATTGCATATAAAGATTTTGAAAAAAGTATATTTTGGATTTTTTAAAAAATATTAATTTTTTTTTTGAAAATTCAATATTTTGAAAACGGGTTGATGAGTTTTTTTGAAAATAATTTTGCAAATGTATATTAATTAATAATCAAAGCTGGCATCCCAAATTTTTTTTACATAACTAACATTTTATACATAAGAAATTATTTAAAAGAAAACCGCTCGAACGATTTTAAATTCTTTTTTTTTATTAGTTTTTTTTTTGCATATGGGTGATTCTACAAAAAGTGAAAGAAAATGAAGATATTTTCGACATAATATTCTGGGAAGCAAATTGACGTAAAAACTGTAGCTAGTTGATTAGAGCTTCCTTGCACATAGTTGAAAGCGGCCCGGTCAGTCAGAAAAATACAAAACAGAAATTTTATTATCATTTTTTGAAAACAGGTGCTTAGAGGACTAAGATTTTTAATTTTTTTTTTAAATTTTATGTGATTTTTTTAGAAAATTGTACCCCTTGCCTAATGGGATGGGAGAGATAAAGTCACGTGTCTCACATAATTTTATCTTGTTTTGATCCAGCCTGTATGCTCAAGCGTTTTCATGTATCTAATTCAAAACTCCCCGTATACATTTTTTTAAGTCTAAACCACTTTGAAAATAGGAGAAAATTCGTGTGACCGAGTCGTAATTTTTATCAAAATTTATTAACAAGGAAAAGAAGCATTAATTGAACACTTAAGAGGTCTCTAAATAGTAAATTAGCCATTAAAGTGCAAGGGGACTGACATGTGGGACATGCATTGTACAAAGAAATAAAAAAAAATATAAGACTAGGATTTTACTTAGCCAATAAAATAATTGCTAAAAAATACGCCTACTTACATATATATGTAGAAATTTTTTTTCCTGTAAACTCATCAGGGGACTGAGAAACTGAACGAACAATCCATGACCTGTAGCACAAGTGCCTTCCTAACAAATGAAACTACAAATGGACATGAAACACGGATACAATTTCAATTTCACCAGACTTAATGTTTCACGCTGCCAAATCTGATACTTCGATAATTTTCAAAGTTAACGATATTTTTGTCTATTTCAATCTTTCAGAGGACTGATCAAAAATCCAAGGGACAAAGTTCAAGGAAATTTTTTTTAATAAAATAAAGTTGTACCTCAAATGTTTTTGTATCATAAAATGATATATTATTTAACGTCAATAATTGAGGATTTATTTTGGTTTTGGAGCTAAAATAAGAGAATTGCAATAATTTTTCCATTCGAAAACGGGCAGGGGACACGTCAGAAGACTGAGAATTAGACAATTTGAAGATTTTTTCGAGTAATGAAAATATACCAGATCTTAATAATTTTGTCTGGCCATGTTGTTATCAATAAGATGTTAAGTACAAAAATCAGATTGAATACTTGTATGATTTTTAAAATATCAGCCGAGTCGTCGAAAAATCCCTCATCGTTTGTAGAGTCACCCATATATTCCTATTTTTTCAAGTAATAAAATGGCATACTTGATTTTGAGCGCTAAGCTATGTATATTACTAGTTGTTTATACAATTTAAAGAACTATTTAAATGCTCTTTAGTTATTTTTCTATATTTTTTTTATTATTTATATATTTGTTCTATAATGATTTGCATATCTTAAAAGCTCTTAAGTTCCAAGCAACTTGAACATAAGAGCAAGTACGTGCGATCCAGTCGTGCATTTTGTTATAAGATACCTCTGGCCTAATAAATAAATTAAGCAGCATGCAATAACTCTATCACCAGCTTCTTCTATGAATAAAGAGTTCGAATTCTGTTCTTCTGTTGTTCTGAGCCAAGACAGTTCAATTACGTTTTTTAATACATTTTTTTTCAAAATGGCTGACAACGCACTATTCCCATCAGCCAGACTGCCTTCACGCAAATCTTAGGAGTTGAAAATAACTATTTTATATCAAGAAAACAGCTTTATTTAAAAGAATTTTTTTTTGACGTTATGCTAGCTCTCGTACTTTCAGCCCCGGATCTTCGATTTTTTTGAACCGGGGCAAAAACTAGATTTTGGCGCCCCTGCAGTTTTTGATAAAAATTAAAAATAAAAACACACACTTGGTTTCTATTTTTCGTCACTGGGATATTAAAACTTTTTAATGGATGTGCAGTCCATACCTATTCAGCAACATTTCACGTTCGAATCAAATCTGCTGGAATCTATAAGATATGGTTCGTTCCCGAATTTATCATGGGAGAACTATTGAAAATCCATTCACAAACGATTCAAATACCTACGGAAAAAAATGTAATTTTACGGAAGGACAACATTTCGAAAAACCAAAATTACGCAAGATAAAGTATCGAAGTACAAAGTTTCGAAACAAAAATTGAAGCCCTCGTAACTTCGTTGTTGCTTGAGCGATTTCAATGAAATTAGCAGAGGTGATAGCTGAGCCAGAGTTATAGCAGAAAAAAATATTACTATTCAAAATATCAAAAACGTAGAGGGCTTCAGAAAACATCCTACGCTTTGCAAGGCTTTACAAATTTATTAGTTTTAAACGGCTTTCGTATGGAGGCAGCACAAAATTCTCGCGATTCCAATTGAAGCTTCTCAGTGCAAATAAAATTAATTGTTTTTGGACGGGTTCTAGTTTTTAACGTCGACATCAAATAAAGGTGACCAAACGATGCTGCATTACTCAAGAAAAGGGCAAACTAAGGAACAATATATTGCTTTGGTAATATAAGGGTCCATTAAATTCTTTTGACCTACGCTTCACAAATCCTAACATGCTGTTGCTCTTAGAACAAACTTTGTCAATTTGATGCTTAAAGGTTAGGCGAGAATCGACAAGTACCTATGCCCAAGTCTTTTAAAACTTCACTTCTTTCGATGTTTTTTCCGTCAATAATATAGTTAAAAACACATTTTTTCTTCTAGCAAAAGAGATTACATTACATTTTGTGACATTTAACGACACCATTTATATTGCACCATTTGACTAGAGTATTAATATCTTTTTGCATTTTGAGCCCATCACTCACATTGTTAACTACATTGAATAACTTGAGATCATCTGCAAATAACAGAAACCGACAATATTCAAACAATTCAGTCAAATCGTTAATAAATAACAAAAAGAACAGGGGACGAAGGTGGCTACCTTGAGGAATACCCAAGGTAACATTTACTGCACGAGAATTTACACCACAAAATTTCACATACTAAGCGTCGCAATTCTCAATTTTTTCAGTCACATGGATTTGACGCCCCTGTAAGCTAATGTCTTACGATACATCTTAATAATAAACTTTGACGGAAGAAGAACATATATCTCATTCGATCCAAATGTCACCCAATTGGCCTACAATTACTTTTTTCCAGAGCAGTAAAAAAAACTTCAAGAATGTTTGATCTCTTAAAGGCTTTATAATTCGTCGGCATTGGAGCCACCCTTCAATAGAGTTTGACGGTTGTCGATGGCTCGAAAAAGGGAACGAGCTATATTTTGACGGAGAAAGTGTAGGCATTTCGATCCGAAAGTCAACCAATTTACCTAAAATCATCTTTTTCCGAAGCAGTTAAATTTCAAATTTTTTTTGAAGTTTTTTAATCCATCCGCATTATAAATGTATGTATAAATGTATTACATATACCCTATCAAACGCAGGCGTTAGGTGAAGACAACTCGTTTAAGATTTTTATTTGATTCCAATTATTCGGTTTGGTTCGACTGTTAGAGAATAAACAGAACTGAAACAGAACCGCAAGCATTCATTTTAAACAAATCGGTTTAAAAAAAACAGACAGTTTAAAACAAAAAAAAAATGAAAATCTTTTTTTTCCCATCCTTTACTTTAGATTTCTATGATTTTTGAATTCGGTTATTTATGGAGTGGAATTTTTTTAAATCTTAAGATTTTTTGGAAATTATATTTTACGTTTTAAACCCTGCCATGTTAGACTTGGTTTGAGAAAATTCTAAACCGTCCACCTAGGTTTTTTCTTGACTCGATTTAATAAACCGATAATAAAATGAACAAACAGAAATTATTCCGAGGGCAGGAAGTTTGAAATAATTTTTAGTTCAAATGGTGAAATGGTAGAAAAAAACAGCTAAAGGCTAACGGAGAAATACAGTTTAAAATTCCATATCCGCATACCATTCATTAAGTGTCGGAAATTCTTTATATTGTTTTTTAGGCATATGGATTTGGCGCCCCTGGAAGCTGCTGCCCGTAGCACAGGCCCCGGTTTGCCCCCCCCATAGATCCGGGGCTGGAATATGAAATAACAGGATTTAGATATTTTTCAATGGAAAATCAAACAGAAATGTAGTTTATTGGTCATTGATCAGATTCATATTTTGAGAATGATGATACTGACCGGAAATAAGCTTTTATTTTGCTGATACTATTCTTATCTTCATAGAATGGTCTTTTTGAATTGCAAACCCAAAATTGGATGAAGGAATTTATCAAATATCTGATTTATACGGTGTTCCAAAGTGGTATGCCATCCAAGTATGTATATAAACCTACTAACAGCGGCTATTGACACTTGATTTGTTGATCGGGAAAGGACAAAAAAACGCTACTTTTTAATACAAAATATAGGATGGACAAGTTATATGTAAGTTTTATAAAAGAAAAACAAAATTTTGAATATGTTAAAATATTCCACATACGCCATAGTGCACATTTGCATACACAGCTTATAAAACATAATTTATTTTACTGTTGCTAATTCAGTTTGGTGGAGCAGATGGGTTCAAACTCAAACGAAACACGAAGTGCACGGTCTATAAAACCCTTATTCTGTCTCTGTCCTGCCTTATGGAGTCGAGTTTTGGGCGATAAGCATAAAGAGAGAGCTGATACTGTAGCTCTTTGGAAAGAAAATTCTTCGACGGATATTTGATGCAGTGTGCGAGAAGGGCAACTGGAGGAGAAGATTCATCGTCGAACTCTATGAGCTATATCAAAATGCGGATGTAGCCCAGAAAATCAAAGCAAGTCGATTTCATTGATTCGACCACATCGAGCGAATGGAAAATAATACTTAAGCCAAGAGAGTCTTTGAATCCCAGCTTGTTTCGGAAAAAGGAGAACATTGCAGATGCCGAAAAACTTAGTTTAGAAGATGACTGGAAGCAGCGTAGAGGATGAATGGCTATGCCGTGTCTCAAGCTGCGGCCCTTTATAGATTGGGAGCCAAGTAAATAAGTAATTTTTGTTGGTAAACAGATATTACCAGAAACTGTTTTTAACGGTTAACCTTTCATATAACATTTTTTGACGAATCTTATTTGAAACCCCTTGTATTTGAAAGTAGACATTCATTTTTACGTTTGATTTATATTCAATGCCCTTTTCGTATTTTAGTCGAATGTTCTGAATATTATTTTTACCAATTCTATTTTTGTTTACGATAGTAAATTGAAAACTATGAAAACAGCTTTTTTTTCTTAAAAAGTACATAAATCTTTAATCTAGTAAAAGTTCATCATTTTTGAACAAATAACACACTTTCACTGGATTCAGTCTAAAGCCCAAAATACCAAGGTACTCTTGGTACCACCTTACCCTGGAGGTTTCCTTCAGTTGGGCTCTGAGATGCAAAGTGACTTTAAAATGCTCTTAGAGGTATGCAGCTCTAAGAGCATTTTTAAGGCCTCAAACGATAAAAATTTTTGTTAAAAACTAAAGAGGGTGGCTGTTGCATTATTTCTGTACTTTTTACAACTTTAACATACCAACCATATACGTTTAACTGCCATCGTTAATATACTCAATAAACCTCCAAAATCTCATTAAATAAAATCCCATTTATGACGAAAAACGTTAAATGAAATTTCAATTATTATAACAACCGTTTGTACTAAGTACATACTGAATACCGTTAATATGTACACTCCCTTAGTGAATATAATTTTAAATTATTAACACAACAACTTCACCATTGATAGTCAGATAGAGCCACCCCCTAACAAGTTATTCTTGCTTAACACCAAATAATCACTTCAATTACGTGCAAAGAACATACGAACAACAACAACTATGTACATCGTTACCCCCTCGAAGTCGGTTCTTCTTGAGAGCAGCAGCAGCAGCGTGTTGAAATTGTTTTCTTTTTTTTTCCACCCACAACGCAACCCGTAAACGTCTGCAGTAAACTTTCAATTTGTGTTTGTTGCTTTTATTATCGCTTGTTGTGAACTTACCCGCATTAACCGCTATGCAATCGAAGGAACGGAGGAGAGCAGGAATTCGAGATGGGGTGGAAAGAACAACACAGTAGAATTGTGGAAAACAACCCTCATTCAATTATCGCTTATTCCCGGGCGAGTGTGTATGCATACCAAATAACCAACGTTGGGTTCCGTCTATTCTTGTTATTATGGTCCTCTGTTTTTTTTTTGTAACCCTCCATGATATTATCTTCCGGTGGCAGCCATTGTACTCTGATTGGGGATGAACTCTCCATGAAATTAACCATTTGTCGATTGTACTTACAAGGGAGTGGTTGATGTCCTTTTTTTCTTCTTCAGCATTATACAGTGTGTGGTTTGTACGGCATATAGTCGAGTGGATTTGTTAAAAGATACGAAGGACTTCGTGGTGTTCATCCCTTTTGTGTTATCTGATGGAATAATAATATTTTCGCCTCGCAGGATTTTATGTACTTTTCCTTAAGTGGAATCATGAATTGCGGCAACGGTTTTATTTTCTTTTTCCCTCCCCTCTTTGTATCGTCCATATAATCTATTCGTGGAGAAAAAAAGGATAAGGGATGGATGTTTTTGTGTCTTTTTATTCAATTTGTTTCCTGGGTGGAGGAGTCGGAGGGTGGGGATAAAATTTATTATCTTGTGTTTTTCAACATGTTTTATTTAAGCAAACTAAATTATCTCAACAAATCCATGTGTCGTGAGTTTGGAAAACGGAAGTGTGAAACACCCTTAACGGTTGGAGGTTGGGATATTATTCATTTTGTGTTTTGAAGAATAAATACAGTTGTATAGAATGATGAACCAGAACCACCCTCACACAACTCTGCTGCCTCTTTGTATTGTTTTGTTGGGATTATTTATTTTCTCTTCAGTTAATTAAAATCACTTCATAGATTGTTTTAATGTCTGTGGCGGGTTGTTTGGGGTGATTGGGATGGCTTTATGTATGTATGTATTGAACTCTTATGAATTCTTCATGATGGGGATTATGAAGGAGTAGGATAAATGGTAGGTAGGTTTAGGTAAAATAAGATTTATTATAGGTAGCATACATTTGTTCTGTTAACTTTTTGGGGGATATCTCTGTAGGTAAGTATGTAGCTGTTTTTGTAGCATAGCACATAGTAACATGCAATATTTTTTATTTTTTAGTCCACCCAAATAGGCCAGGAAAAATGGGTTCCGAGGTTGAAAAAATGATTTCATGAAATATTAAAATTGGAATCGACGCAGAATTGCAACCTCTATAACATATCCAAAGTCCCCCAAAATCCCCGCATTGGCTTTTTGTGTAAATGCATTTAAAGAGGTGCAGACGGGGAGAATTTGGAGTTCTAGATCAAACTTAAATATTTATTTGGGTAAAACCTTATCATATGATTCATGCTTTAAGCGTAGTTTTTAACGCTGAGCCTAGTGAAACCAAATTCAAAATGATACAACCACCAAAAAAAAAGTTATAGTTTTTGTTATGTAATGATGACTTTTTTTCAGGTACAACGGGAAAAATATTACGGAAAACCCTTTGAAAATAAAGGCATGTTAATGGAACTTGGAATAAATATTCCATTTATCATACGAACTAAGAATCAATAGAAACCCTCAAAATATCCATGGTGAAAGGGTGTTTTTTTTAAGGGGAAGGGGCAAATGTAGAATGTTTACGATAACACCCATGGAAAAACTCTTACACTCATGAAATTCGCCAAAAATATTACATTTGTCATGGCAACCAAGAATCAAAATAGTCTTGTATATTTTTTTTGTCATATACAAAAAGATATCAGCTTACATATATGTAAAAATCAGCTTTGTGCGGGTTGTTTTGCAATTTTGACAGTTTTTTGAAATTTAAGAAAAAATCAAGAAAGGATATTTCTTATACCATCTCTTAAGACTTTAGGCTCGTCTGGCAGGAACTTTGGACCGTCTTTCCGGTCTGATATATTTTTTTTCATATACAAAAAGATGTCAGCTAACTTTTATGTAAAAATCAGTGTTGTGCGGGTAGGTTTGCAACTTTGACAGTTTTTTAAAATTTAAGAAAAAAAAAATAAAAAACGATATTTCTTATAATACCATCTTTTAAGACTTTAGGCCCGTCTTGCAGGAACTTTCGACTGTCCGTCCGGTCTGGTATATTTTTGTTTATATACAAGAAGATGTCAGCTAACATATATGTAAAAAATCAGCTTTGTGCGGGTAGGTTTGAAATTTTGACAGTTTTTTGAAATTTAAGAAAAAACCAAGAAAGGATATTTCTTATAATACCATCTTTTAAGACTTTAGGCTCGTCTGGCAGGAGCATTTGAGCGTCCTACTGGTCAAGTATGTTTTTTTTATATACAAGATGGCATAAGCTTACATATGTGCAAAAACTATAGGTAGATTGGTGTTTCAGTTTTGTCAGTTTTATAAAATTTTGAAAAAATATGTGGCAACACTGGGTCTACAGTAAAAGAACCATATCATAATTTGCTGACTTGATGTAATATGTATTAGGATTATACGCAGTTAACGTGATATATTTAATACATTATTCTCAGACTAATCAATGACATTTTTTAATACCAACTTTAAAAACTCGTCTGGCAAGCTATTTTCGTCCACCAAACTGGTCTGGTATCTTTTTTTCATGTACAAAAAGACCTAAGTTACAATAAATTCAAAAACCAGCATTCTAAAAGTAGATTATGTTTCATTTGGAAGTTATTTTACATTTTGAAAAAAAAGTTGGCAACCCTAGAATTGCGGAAATATTCTCTGATCTTTATTTTTTGACAAATCTGTTCACGAATAAAGCATACACTAAGATTTAGCCTTGTACCTAGTAAATTTCTCAAGTTATCCAATATCTTTTATCAATCTTTAAGAGCTTTAGGCTCGTCTGGCAAGCACTTTTGACCGCCAAACCAGTCTGGCATAATTTGTTCATGCATAAGAATGTATAAACTAAATTATAAATAAGTTTCAGCCTTGTGCGAGTTGGTTAATTTTGACCCTTTTCTTGCATTTTGAAAAAAATCAGATGGCAACCTTTCGACCACGGCAGCACCGTGGTTTTCATACTAACTAGCCCCAAATCATGTATAATTACATAAAGTTGTAGCCTTGTGTCTAGTAGGTTAGTCAAAGTGGCTGATAGCTCTCCGACTAGTATTCCTATTCCGATGTAGAACTTGGCTTCATCATCCTGTAACTCCGATTGGGGCATTGGTGCCAACAAATCGTTTCCATCCTTCACGATCTGCAGCTAGATATTTTAACTGTGGCCACGTCTTTCTCTGGGAGTCTGCTTCTGCTAGAACCGTTGATTTCCATGTTGTTCTAGGTCTTCTAACCCGCCGTGCACCCTGATAATTCCATTCAAAGGACTGCCTTGCAATTTCATAGTTTAGTTTCCTCAGTGTATGTCAAATCTATTGTTATTTACGATTTCTTATGTCAACTTCCAGCCGCTCTCACTTGTCCTGCGCCAAAATTCTGCGTTTGATATAATTTGTGGCCACCGAATTTTTGGGATGCGGTGTAGACAGCGATTCACAAAAGCCTGCAATTTCTTTGTGATGGTAGTCGTGACTTTCCAGGTTTCGCAAGCGTATAACAGCACGGATTTGACATGGGATTCGAAGAATCTCAACTTAGTATTTAAAAAGATTTGATTGGATTTCCAAATTGGAGACAAAGAACCGAAGGCTGCGTGAGCTTTATTTATTTTATTTTGAACGTCCACATTACTACCACTGTTTGCTGAAACTTCCAAGGCATAGTTTATTTTTTCAAACTCTTCAACTAAAAATACGCTGATGTGTGGAGCAGCCTGTGAGCATTATTTTTGTATTTTTGCTATTTATTTTAAGACTACTCGACTCTCCTTTCACCTGCAGTGCTTGACAAATCCCGTTCAGCCCGCTGATGTTATTCGCCAAGAGACATACATTATCAGGGGCATAGTCTAAGTGACTAAGCCTTTCAAACGGTCTCTATTGAATGCCCTATCTCTCCGCTGGCCATCAAAACATCGTCTATCACCAATAGAAAGAGAGTTATTGGCGATAAAACATCCCCCTGTCGCATACCCTGCCGCACTTCGAAAGAGTCGGATAGCTGCCCATTGTGTAAAACAAAACATTTTGCGTTGTTATAGGACTCTCTTATAATGGCAACAATTTTTGGGGGAATTCCCCTCCCAAGAAGTGATCTCCGTATACATTCACGGTTGACTCGGTCAAAGGCCTTCTAAAAATCCAAGAGCATGAGGTAAAGCGGTGAGCCGACTGAAGCAGAGTGTTGATATTGTCGACACAAGACCGCCCACCGCGGAAACCAGTGCCGAGATTCAGCTATTTCAGCGAGTGAGATGAGATGACTCGCCTAACTCGCCGACTCATCTCACTTCACTCGCAAAAGTGATTCAGCTATTTAAGTGAAATGAGTAAGTTCGAATTTAGTTTCGAACATAAGAATAAATATAAAAGAGCTAAAATCTACCTCCTTGTCACACTCGTTACGCAAAACGAAATGAAACAACAAATACAACAATGTAAACATTGGAATCTTTAATAATGGAGTTTGGAGTATCTTTTGTTTCAATTATTTTTTTTTGTCATAATAATTAAAGTTTAATGTGAGTTTAACCCTTGAGAAATAAAAAGTTTAAAAGTGTTGAAAGTGAATAGAATATAAATTTATTTAATATATATATGTGCATAATATGATAATAAAATAAAATTAAGAATCAATAAAAGGGTAGTTGTTTTTATCTACGTTGTTGTTTTTTATTTCGTTTCCTATTCATGAATAGGAATTCTTGAGAAAAGCACACATACCTATCCAAAATTGGAAATTTACCAACACATACACCAAGTCACTGCGGAAATACCGGCGAGTAATCTGACATTTCATTTCACTCGCTCACTCACTCCCTTTTGCTAACTGAATCGATTTTTGACGAAAAGTGACTCATCTCACTCACTCCCTGCGGCTTCGAATTAGCTGAATCTCGGCATATAGAGTATATGAGTATATGAGTATATGAGTATAGATTCGATTCTAACCTTTGTCTGCTACAGAATGATGGTAGCCAATAGTTTTGGAAAAACGGACAAAACTGTAGTACCTCGTCAATTGTTGCAACTCTTAAGGTCACCTTTCTTTGGCAACTTAACAATCTCACCATCCTTCCAGTCGCTGGATTAGATTTCATTTTCCCACGCAGCTTGTATCCACGGGTGTAGAATATACTCGCCGTTCTGATGGGTTTTCAGGAATTCGGCTGGTATTCCGTCCAGCTGCTTTGTTATTTTTGAGAAGAGTTATCGAAGATTGGATTTCCAGTTCTGTAGGGGGTTCGATCTCAATATCCCTATAAGATATACGCATTTCGTTATGCTGAGGTTCTTCAACACTCTGGTCAACGGAATCCTCATAAAGCGAGGGACAAAAGTGATCCTTCCACCTGCGTAGCTGATTCTCAATTTACCAAAAATTCACCATCCACATCCACTACAGGATAATTGGTGTTGCTTCTTTTCCCAACTACTTCTGTGGATATTTGGTACAATATGACATTACGTGACGATGAGAAACGCTTCATTGCTCGTCACACTCTCGTCTCGTTTCCTCGTCGCATTGTGAATCAGGCTTCACTCAGCAACAGACCATCTTATGTGCTATGCGATACTCGCTTCGCAATTCAGCCTTTCGTTGAGCATCTAGAACTTGACTTAAAGGATAGATATTTTTCAAAATCTAGCTTCCCACATATCTAGGACAAAATGCGAAACAATCTTTTACGAAATAACCTTAGCTTAAAAGAATCCATAGAAGTTTCAATGAAAATGCGAAAGAAAAAAAAAAACAACAACAACTTTTGCGAAATAGACGGCAATTATTTTGACCAAAACGATATAACAGTGAGTGAAATAAAAAAGGTAAAACAATAGGCAACTCACAAATTAGAGCGTGTCAAAATTGGCCTTGTGATTTTGTAGTGTAAAAGGGACAAAGCTTTTTTTGTTTTTAGTAAATATCTCAAAAATCGTTCAATTTTTCCAAACAAAAAAATAACAAGCTAAAATTATAACTCAAAAAATTCTACTTAAGAAAAATCAGATCAGTTTTTTCATAAAAGCAACGGATTTTGAGAAGAACGTGCTGAAGTTCTCTGCCAAAATTCAGCTCTGTCGTAATGTTTTCGAAGTGAAATTCGAATTGTCCTTGGCTATAAAGTACAAATCTATACTTATAGCTACAAGTACAAGATTTATACTTTTTGTAAAAAAAAAAGCCTTTTTAAGTGTGACATTTCTCAGATTTTAGTTTCTATAAACTTGAAAATATGCACGTTTTATTCCTGCCATTTTCCATATTTCTTCCAGGGTGGTAGTGTTAAGGTCAGTGAGAAAATAAAAATTCTATCGGCGCTGCGTTCGATAAAAAGAGTGTACCTTAAATTGTGCAGGATTATTTGAGAAATGATTCTTAAAAAAATTGTATGAGTCTGTTTCCCCCGTTTCGGTAGGATGGGCACTTGGGCAGTTTCCTAAAAAAATCTATTTGAAATAGCAAAAATATAAAAAACAACGGCAACAGCTAAAATTTCATGCAATAGCTTTTTTTTAAGTCAAAAATCCATTCTCTGATTTTTTTTTTCAATAAAATTAAAGTTAAAGTTAAAGTTAAAGTTAAAGTTAAAGTTAAAGTTAAAGTTAAAGTTAAAGTTAAAGTTAAAGTTAAAGTTAAAGTTAAAGTTAAAGTTAAAGTTAAAGTTAAAGTTAAAGTTAAAGTTAAAGTTAAAGTTAAAGTTAAAGTTAAAGTTAAAGTTAAAGTTAAAGTTAAAGTTAAAGTTAAAGTTAAAGTTAAAGTTAAAGTTAAAGTTAAAGTTAAAGTTAAAGTTAAAGTTAAAGTTAAAGTTAAAGTTAAAGTTAAAGTTAAAGTTAAAGTTAAAGTTAAAGTTAAAGTTAAAGTTAAAGTTAAAGTTAAAGTTAAAGTTAAAGTTAAAGTTAAAGTTAAAGTTAAAGTTAAAGTTAAAGTTAAAGTTAAAGTTAAAGTTAAAGTTAAAGTTAAAGTTAAAAAACACTCGCTACAACGAATTATAAGGCACTACATTCCCTACCTTGAGCCACCCGAGAGAGCAGCTTGATTTTTTTGGCTTACGTTATCTCTCATTAAAAGTTACCTAAATAAAATTGTTAGTTAGTAATAGTTGGTAACGATTTTTATAGGAATGTTAGTACACATATTGGACTATATAATAAAAGAATAGGTAAGATGACTTAAAAAAAAAAAAATATAAAAATTGTTTAAATAAAATGATTTAAATAACAAACAACCAGTGAATAAATTTTAATGAAATTGATCATTTTTAATAATGAATGGTGAACGTGAAAAAAATTCAGCAGATATTCATCCTTTAATAATAATTTGACTTCATAATAAAGATTATTCATAAACTTCTAAGAAATGAGGAATTCAAAAAATGTGAATGAAGTTTTACAAAAACTGGCGCTCAAATTTTTCAGGCCCAGGTGTTGACAACATTCCCTCTGAAAAATACGCATTTTGGAGACCAATTTTCTTACCACTTTTTGGGGCGCTAGTACACATACTTATCATTTTGCGACATAGTTTCTAAATTTTTTCTAAGTTTATTTTTACGTACTACACGGATGACAATCCCGGAAATTACGTCAGAATAAACTACGCCACGTGCTCCCCTCTCCTTTGGCATTGAGAGTTTCTGGAGCAAGAAATTTTGTAAGTGCTTAGAATGAATAATATGGCGTAATTTGGGAGCTGCAAATTTTATTCAGAGTTTCACGAATTATGTTCATGGAATACATATAGGTTCTCATCGATTTATTAAATTTTTTATTTCCTGCGTATTAACCGCACCTATTGACAATTTGATGACGAATTTACCTTTTACCCACAAACCATTTCAAACTAACATTTTGGTTTGAGATCCACTTACAAAATTTGCTGTCTGATCTTCATCTAATTAATGTGAGTATTAACTACAGGCGAATTCAAATAAAACCAAGTCTAATCCAGGTTTCGTGAGCCATGAACCCCTTAAGCCATAAATACCAATAACTATAAAATAAAACATTATACAAACGTTTTTACAAATATATCGCATGATATATCTCACTTAAAAGTGTTTCGCACAATCATCAAATCAATGGCCGTTAAAATGGCGTTCACATTATAGCCTGTATCTACTTACGAGTATACAATTATTATAACAATTAAAAGATAAAAGCGCGTCTAAATGGAGGGATTAATTCTTGTGTATGGCTTTTAGCTCGTTAACAAGTGTGTTGCAACTCTGCCAGTTGCAATTGCATCTGCAAGAAGCGTTAAATGGAAAATTCTTCACTTACCGCGGCAACATAGTCCATCGCGTTCGTGTCTATAGAGCAAAAATTGTTGGGAATTTTCTTGGAAAATCTCACCACCATGGAAACCGAACCGAGTTGCAAACGTTATGGTATGATACGAGGTAGGAACGAGCATAATGAGGATTGAAAATGCAATGCACCGCGCAACGGTCCGGTTGGCTTGATTCCAATTGCCTGATGGCAAATGACGTTGATGAGAATATAAAGGCGCGTGAAAAGTGCACACAAATGGAGTTTTTTTTTGTTGTTGTCTTCTATTATGTGTGATTGTTTTAATTGTTAATTAAATTCAGTAATTCAATTTGCTATTTTTGTGCAAACATGAAAGAATAGAGCCGCGCCGCCAAATGGCTTAGTGCGTGTTGACTGCTGAGTGAGTCTTAGATTGCAATCAAGTGAAGTTAGTTATGAGATAATTACTGTGGGTAAGAGTAAAATTTATGCGTACCTTCAGTCATGTGTGTGAAACGAATGAAATAAATAATAAATTATATCAAATTGTAATTGATAATAACAACTCTCGAAATAAACAACTCACACGATTGTTTCAATGAACAAATTAAATGATTTCCAACATCAATAGTTTAAATTCTTCAGAGGAACGAACTGAAAACATTAACTTTACATATTTGCTATTATTACCTATGGTAATTCTATGGAAGGTATATTATATGGGTACCTTCTAGTAAAAAAGGCTTTTAAAGATTGTTTTCAAAATGTTTTAAGGTATAAAAAATTAGACTTTGCTTACATTGGTATCCTGGCTAGCCCAAGAAAATTTGACTTTCATTTCGAAAAAATTCCGACAAATTTTGGAGGAAAGCTCTTTATGGTGGAGCAAATTTTGTCAAAAAATGTACATAGATTTTATTAATCGATGGGCAAATTTTGTTGTACGATTTGTAATTGGCTACATCTCCTCATTTTTGGGGTGCCTGGGGTAAGGGGAAGGCCAGCATCTTAAAATGAATAGTGATTTGGGTTTTATGCAACAACTCGATTGTATTTCCTTTTACAACGAAATCACGAGAAAATAACATCTATACAATAAAATTATCTAAAAAATGAGCTAATAACAAGCTCTGTACATTTATTAGTCTTGAAGTTATAGTGTGTCAAAATAGCCCTTTTGATTTTCTACTGTAAAAGGGACAAATATCATATTTTGTAAATTCAGTGGAAGGAAACAAACTATTTTGTCTAACACAAAGTAGTTAACGGCCATTCCAACGGAGAAGACAATCGGACGCTTGTAGTAAGGTTTTTCTTGTTAAGAAATTAATATTTTTTTTATGAAACTCAGTGGTTTTTAAGAATTCATCACAAAGTACACGACACAGAAGTTTCACCAAAAAATTATGAAATTTAGTAAGTTTATTCAAAAAAATAGACGGTAACGGAGAAGACACGTACGATTTACAGATTTCCGACCCTTGCCTAGAAGTTTAAAATTCTGCGCCGTCCATTAAGATATGAAGTTGATTTTTTTTGGCACACTTTCATAAAACCAACATTTATCAAAAACCATTCTTGGTGTAATGCAAAGTTTCATTTTACTAACAGAAAAAAATATGAAAGATGGTAACGGAGAAGACAGCTAATGGTAACGGAGAAGACACGTACGATTAAAGATTTCTTTTTTGTTCAGTTATATTGTAATTCGTATTTTTAAATTATTCTCATCAATGATAAAAGTGATTCAGGCAATTGAAAAATGTGTGTAAAATTTCATTGAAATCGGTTAACGTTAACACGTGCTAGCGAGCACTTGAAAATTTTCATTCAAAACACATAGGGGTTTCACAGTTTTTACTCAAAATATCAGCAAAATTGTAAAAGTTGATGAAAAATCTTTAAACTTGGCACATAAATTAACTACTGTTAGGAGTATCAGAAAAAAATATTTTCAATAGTTTTGGATAATATTAACCCCATCAAAAAATTTAATTAAAAATCGTTGCTTTTGTGCATTTGTTGCTATTTTAAATGGAGTAACTGTTGTTTACAAAAATAAAAAAAATATATTTGTATACTCCTTATGGTATTTAGTATATTTGCCAAGTTTAAAGTTTTTCCATCAACGTTTACACTTTTACCGGCTCTTTGAGTAAAAGACTGTCAAAACACCATGATTTTTATATGAAAAACTTCAAGTGCTCGCTAGCACGTGTAAACGTCAACTGATTTCAATGAAATTTAACACATATTTTTTTTAGTTACCTTGATCCATTTTAAGTAAGGGGATCAAAGAAATTCAGACTTTAAAAAAAAGTGCCTGTGAGTCGTTGAAATTTGGATGAAAAAGTACGCAATTTTGTCTTCTCCGTTACCCTGTTTTAGATAGTAAGACATGATTTAAAAATCTATAAAAAATCCGCCATAATCCTTTTTCAAGACTTGCTTTGTATGCGGAATAGTTTTACAAACACTAATATAGTTCACCATTTATACCAACTTTTGTCATTTTTCGGTAACGGAGAAGACATGAAATGTTCAGTCATTTTGAGGCGTAATACTATTTTTACAGCACTCCTATCAGAAAAATAGTTCCGAATTTAAGTAGTGTATTGAAAACACTTATAAAAACCCCACTGCACATCGCCATTTGCATCAGAATTTATAGAGAACTGATAGCGGCAAAAATGCCGAAAAATGCCCAGACGAAAGATAAAGTATGAGCTTTTTTGATCACTTGCCTATTTTACAACAACAAGTAAAATTTTATATTTATAATTTTTTCGTTAACTCTAATATATACTGTAAATATTGGCATATTTAAATATATTTTTTTCCTTAATTTGAAATTGAGTTGCTTGGTTTCGAAATTTTTGGAATGGCCGTTAATCATAAAAATTATATATTGATTTTAAGTTCATGAATAATTAATTCCAAAACACTGATATGAGTCAAAAGCAACTCCTAAGTAAGGTTAGAGTCGAAATTTCGAACGTATTTCTTTTTTAATTTGTGTGTATGAACTAACTATGATAATATAAAAACTGTTGTTTTGCTTCTTATCTTTTCCTAACTATTCATAGATCTTCTGATTTTCAAAATATTAGTTTAAGATAGAATAATTTTATCAGCCCTGACCTTGGAGTGCCCTTGAAATTCAATATGTTTTGATGATACTACTTCAACCAGAAGCATTGGAGTTTCGGGTAATTGCTTTTTTAAACTGCTTTAAGGTAAAATAACGCTAGATAAAGATCCAAATTATTTATATATTTCTTGAGTCCTCAGTAATTTACTTCCGTTCTTTGGCAGAGCTCAATTCAACTCTTTTTTCTTTTCTTTTTATGTCATTTACTGAGAAAAAAAATAACCGAGCAAGCGAGCCAAGAAAATTCAGTTTCAGTTTTTAACAAAATGGAGGAATTTTTATGAGGAATCGTGTTTATATTTTTGAAAATAGGGAGTCTTCTGAGATTTCTGAAATATAAACTGGCTAAAGATACACGAAAATGAGGGGAATAAGGGAACAATTATGTTCAAGAGTTTTTATAATTGAAGATGTTGTTACGGTAAGATTTACCGCAACAAAAACCTCTCTTCAATCGTTTCTTAAAACCTTCTTCTGACTATGTTATTTGGTCATAGTCTAACTCTCTTTATCTGTTTTCCGCTCCACCCTGAACCAATCCCATTTTTCAGCCCACAATTTTGAGTCCGTTGTCCTCTGGGAGCTTGAGAGTTGCTCGGGGAGGATGACAAAATTAGGTTCGCCGTATTCACCAGTATATCGTGTTGAGCCAGCGGATGGGCTGGAGACTCGCACGCCATCTTTACTTTAAACTAGGAAGCTTAACCAAACCTGAAATGGAGACATACATTGCACACTTAATGTGGATTTCAAACAACGCAACATCAACATACATTTAACTTTTCTTTTTTAAACATGGCGACAAACCCATCCTAAATATTCCATTTTAACTTAGACTTTTAATCATCAAATATTAAACATCGACCGCATAAAAAAATGGAACGCTAAACGCTATTCCTTTCATTCCCCAAATCTGCACAAAGGTCCACCGAATAGTAGATTGCGCAATGGTTAGTTTGTATTTGAGTATTTGCCTTCCTCCTTCGTTTCCTCAAAAAGTATCAGAAAATTGTTAAAAGAAAATAATTGTTTTCTTCGAATATTTTTCAAATAGCTAAAAATGTAGAGTAACTGAGAGAATGCTCAGAATTATGTTTTCAACTTTTTATAGTTTTTTTTAATTCTTTTCTCAAAGTAGGCCTTGGATTCGTCAAGTTTTGGGACAACGCCAACAACTTGGGGAATCCATTGAATGTGTGAGTGAGAGATAGTTTCGTTGTGGAACTCAACCTCGGAGTGGAACCGTAACAGAGTTCCACGAAAACCATACGAATGAGTGTGAGAATGTGTGAGTGGGATAGAGGCCGGTAGAAGACAAAGGCTAGGCAGAAACAACCACTTCTTGGTTGACTTGTATAGAGTATAGCCGATAAAGGTTTTGTTGAAATTTTGAGAAAGAAAAAAAAAAAAGAAAAGATAGAAAGTTGAGAAATTTGGAAAGAAAAATAGTTTTGGAAATATTTGAAGTTTTAAAAAGTGTTTTTGAGAATTGTTTGAAGAAGGTGATACATTCTGGTGAAAAACTCGCTTTGACGAAAGGAGTTTTGAAGAGAAGTCAAAAATTGAGGTTTTGCCAGAACGGGGCGAACATAGCAGGAAAAGAAAAAGGAAGAGGAAAAGGAGTTCATAAAAAAGATAAGTAGAGTAATATAGTTTATTTTCTTATATTCGTTTGGAAAAAGTTGTTTTCAAATATATTCGTTTGGCCTTTGCATTTCGATTATAAAATCTCAAGATTGTGAGACTCATGACCCCCTTGTAAAGTAGTGTTCTTTGTCTTTGATTTCGGGACCGGTGATAGCGGTCCATTCTTGCGGCTTCGGTTTTCTTTGTTTTGCTTAACTACTATTCTTTTTACTTTTGCTAATTTCCTTTAATTGTTCTTCGAACAATTATTTATTCTGTGTTCATTTTTATCTTGAAAAGATTCTGGGTTTTAATCCAGGCGAGAGCCACGGTTTATCAGAAATTTTTTAATAAACTTTTAAACTCCCCATCAGGGATTCAAATCATTGTGTTTTTCTTCCTTCTTTGAAGAAAAATTTTCAATAACCGGTTAAGGCAAACAAACATAAAAAGTTTCCTGGCACCCACCCTTTAGCGTAAGTACGCCACTGTGCTTACCTATATATAAATTACTTTTTTTATATTCCTTTTTTTATTCGACCCATATTATCTTATTCTTTGATCATACTTATTAAATTTGACGACCCCACCCCCAGCTGACTAGCCGGTTGGCTGTATCGTAGTTACAGTTGTTGTTGCAGTACTTTGTTTTGTCTCTATTCTCCTATCCTTCTTTGATCGTTTGACATAGTTTGGTAATTTCGATCATATTTTTCGCGTGTGCCGGTCGCACAAATTTATTATTTAATTAACTTCGTTTGTTTATTTATTATTTTGATTGGATTCGCAAAATCCAGAGCTCGCGGTTTTCAAGTTAATTCATCATCATAATCGTCTATTAAATTGGGTTCAAAATATTGCAACATGTTTCCAAAATCAATGTGGACGCTTTTTCTTTGGGCGCTATTTCATAACCCCAATTTTTTGTTTCTCATCAACAGGGTACTATAGGCTTTTACTGACATGTCGTTAGAGATAGGCACATGCTTTCTTAAGAATATTGATTTGATTAACTTTAAGAGCCAAGAAACCACTTTTGTAAACATAGTGTCATAAAGCGAAATTTCCCAAACAACAATTTGAATATTTCATCATTAGTCCGATTTAAAAAAAAACAGTTTTTTCCTTGAAGCCTTCTTTAATTATACTGAAGCTAATCACCCCAAATATAAAATCTGATTGAGGTGCTGCGGAAGGAATTAGGAACTCAATTTTGACATAATTTTCTATCTTCATTGAAGGGTGGATTCTTTTCGTTGTTTTCTTTTTCGGTATCTAGAGAACTTTTAATAACACTCTAGCCTGGCTGGATAATTAATTGTGTATATTTGTTTTCTAGCAGTTTGTCTGTCAAAGCCTTATTTTGTTTTCGTCAAAGCATATTGCTTTCTTGAGCTTTTTAAAAATGAACTAATAAATATTCAAAATCAACTTTGACATTTCCAAATCACAATATTTCTTTCCCAAAAACCACTCAACCATATCTTCAGAAGAGAAGAACAAAAAAAAAAAAAAATCCAATTAACTCAACAATTTCAGATTTCCACTAATACACAATTACATTACTATCTCAACAGTTCCATCTCATCAACTGTGCTAAATTACATTCCTAAATCGGAATTCAATAGACGAAGACTACAACTTAAACTCCCAACTGCGGCACTAGTATCTATACCGCCACTAAACCGATTCGGCATTTTGTATATGTATGTATAGAAGGTATTATGTACAGCTCGTCCAAGAGTCCAAGAAAAGCAGAGCATCATCGCCATGCAACGCCACTGTTTTGCCTCTCCACCGTTAACATCCAATCCTCTAAAGTCTATAGCATGGAACTTCATTGCTGCCACTGCAGCCAGCCACCAAAGCCATACAACTAGCGAAAACATCTAAACATCTATTGTCGGAGTAATGGCTAATGTATTACCACCAACAATGGACATCTCCCGACCAGCTGGAGAGCATAATAATAAGGATGTGATAGAGTAATACATTTGCTGTCAAATTACATGCGAAGCGCATTTAATGCAACAAACAAAGCAACAACTCCCAAGGAACATGAGTTGTTGAGATTGAGGGGTGGTGGATGGAAGATGGTGAAGGAGGAGGAGGTGCGCATGGGGAAACCAGATCACAGAGCGAGCGCACATCTTGCACAGCATCATAGATTCCAGATCGTAGATAGCTTTGGCAAAGCGCGCCCGCGATGGAATCTATTTACGGACAAGCTTTTGTATCCAGGAGCGGATTTCATTTGTTTTTCAGTTATGGCTGCCTTACTTCTTTTGAGGGCTTACATGTAATGGTCATAAGGCCTGATGAAAATCTCAGTATCAATCTCAATATGAAACCATAATAAGTATTAGAAATGATCAAACAACTTCAAATACCCTGAAGTACCTCATAAGAGCTTAACAAGTACCTAATAAGCGTTTTATGAGAGCCTGATGACATTTAAACTACTGTTTGCTTTTGTTTCAAGGAGAAGAGTTTACTATTTCGATCATAATAGCTTCCTCATACGTAGGTATCGCCTTTATTAGTTATAGCATTGCAAATGCGGTTCTGTTGGTCCTCCCCCTCCAGAATAACTCGCAATTGCGCAGCATACTCGAGTTCTTATAGCCGTTGCTGATGCACCTCCGAACATGGGCATCCTCTTTGGTTGTTTATTGCTTGTCAGACATTTATTGCCTCGACGGATGCAGTTTTGCGAAGCGCACTACACCACCAACAACCAAGACGAAGTGGTCCCAATTCGAGTCCCAGTCGCAAGGTCCAGAATCACCATCAGTGATGGTGGTTTGTGTGCGAGCTGCTTGCGGATTATTGTTCTTGTAGTAGTTGTAATATAGAGTAGGTATAGAGAGAGGCACCATATATAAACCGCGCATCAGAGCAAGAGCAGTTTGGTGGAACTTATCAAATGATATCGCAAATGCCTTAATGTGGCCTCTTAATCGATGGCTGCTGTTGCAGCAGCCGCAACAGAGTGAGTCTATAAATGGAACACAACGACGAACAACTCGATGGGGAATCAAATGATGAGGTGGTTCACGAGAGAGTTTTTTTTCGGTCGATCGGTGATGGTCGGTTGGTTCATGATGATGCAGTCTGCGGCTTCATTGGCTCCCGATATTGATGATGAAGCTTGAATGCCCGATTGCGGTTCTTATTGACGACAACGACGATTGACTGAGGATCTTATTTTTGTTTTGTTTTTTGTTTTTGCAATGTTTCGTTTGTTTTTGTGTTTTATTTTGGTCTGATATTTATGTTATGGTTTTTGTGTGTAATATGTTGTTTCGAATGGCTTGCAATTTGGATTTGCTGCTCTGTTTTGTATTTGCTTTCCATCTAAATAATTTGTAAAGGATTTTATCGGATTATTAGATTGCTTTTTTTTGTTTTCTTTTATTTTTTGCTCCTTTGAAATGAAAAATAGTAATTGATGTGCAATTGACGGTTTTTAACAAAGCATTTTTACTTTCAAATTGCAGCAGTTCAAAGATCATAAAAGTAAGTTTGACATCAGTTTGAGATTGTGATGTGACATTTTGATCTGACAGAAGGGTAGGTAAGCTTGGAAAGTATGTCGTGGGAATTAAGGAAACTTTGGATATACATTGGTTTATTTTATTAGGCTATTAAGCACTTTTCATATCTAAGTTGAACCCATAAATTAAAAAAAATTACATTTGATATAAAAGTTTTCCTTAAATTCATACACGAGTTTGAAAATATCACAAGGAGTTTGCAAAGCCATTTTGTGACCAATTTGTGTTGCTATGTGCAGAGGCATATTTACATATTTTTGCCAGAAATAAATTTTTGCTGCGTTAAGTTAGCAGAGTTTTCGATTTAAAAATTAGAAAACAAATGATAAATGTTCATCTTTTCAGTTTAGTTTTTAATAATATTTTAATAAATTATCAATTGTGTAGAGAAAATGAAATGGCTTCTCATGGTTCCTGAGTCAAGTAATATAGAAATACATACTCTTGTTTCAGTTCAATGTTTCAATTTCCGTTCTCCACTTATTTGGTGTACGACACCTGTCATACGAAGCCTGAAACTCATGCTTATGGTAGATAACACTAAACCATTCACTCTTCCTTACCCTGTGGCCACATGAGTGAGTATATTCACCAGCGAGTTGGGTATGTAGATGGCGCTTACAGTCCAGGATGGACTACAGCCTAGCGAGTTGGGTATACCTACATACATTGAGTGTCAAATCACTCCTCAACTAGCTTCAAAAAGGCAAGCCAGTAGTTGACAAGCGAGTTGGAAAAGTTTCTATGTATACCGCGCTAGCAATTACTCGCTTTTGTGGTTATAGCTGTTATATTTTACTTTCACCCAGATCATAAAACAAATATGATCCCAGTGACAGCAGTGTTATATACCTATCTCTGTTTTTCCGTTTTTTTCTTTATTTTTGATGGTTTTTTTCTTTACACAAAAATATATCTTTTTTCAACAAACTCAATTGTACCTTTTTGGTAAAAATTTGTAAACATGCACCTGTACATGGCAACACATACTTTTTTTTTGAAAATCGAAAATGGTGGTGCTAACTGCTAACTTCACGCTTTGCAAAACTGTTTTTGGTCGTCAAAGTTACAAGCATGTGAATTTTTACTTGCGATATAGGTACTATAGGGCAAGTTTTGGATTCGTGCAAAAAAAAAATTTCGAGATAACAATCAAACATGACATTACGATGATAGAGAACACGAAAAAAGTGGGTGGCACAATTCTGTCTGTCTGTCTGTCTGTCTGTCTGTCTGTCTGTCTGTCTGTCTGTCTGTCTGTCCGTACCTCAGCCTACAGCCTAAACCACTGAAGCGATTTTCTTCAAATTTTGAACTTAAGGTTTTTTTGTAACTCTCCAGAGGGGAAATTGAAATTTTTTTTTTAGCTCAAAAAATAACGGTACTTGCCATACAACCGTTATGGAAAAGCTTATTTATCTCAAAAATGGCTCCAACGATTTTAATAAAAAAAAATCAGTGTATTATTGTAGACATGGTGTACTTTTTGGTAAGAAAAAAAATTACCAAAAACATTTATTAACGGTACCTGCCATATAACGGTTTTTTTGATTTTCGGTTTTCTCATTAATCGCTCATCCGATTTCAATAAATTTTTTTGTGGAAAAGCTTTGTTAAAATATGAATAATACTGTATACCAAAAGTTTTGAAAAAATTAATTTTGGATTTTTAAAAAAAGATTCAAAAATTTTTTTTGAAAATTCAATATTTCAAAAATGGGTTGATGAATTATTTTGAAATTTCAGTTTTAAATGTATATTAATATATACTCAAAATTGGCATACCAAAATTTTTTTTGAAAAATGTTACAAAAATTTTATATATAAAAAATTAATTTTTAAGAAAACGGCTCCAACGATTTTAAATTTTTTTTTTGCATATATTCATATTTTTTCAAGTAATTAGATGGCATACTTTTTTTTGAGCTCTAAGTTATTTATCAGACTGTTTATACAATTAAAAGAACGATTGAAATGCTTTTTATACTTTTTCTATAATAACTTGAATATTTTTTTAAGTTCTTAAGTCCCACACAACTTGAACATAAGAGCAAGTACGTGCGATCCAGTCGTGCATTTTATTTTTTATCTCTTCAGTATGGCAGTATGGCAGTATGGCAGTATTGGGCACAAAACAGTACAAGTTTAACTTTTTAGTAATTACGAAATTTAAGAAAAGACTCATTCGTCAAATTTGCAAATTCGCGAAAATTTCATTCGTTTTCAAAAATATTTATGGCACGGGCCGACACAAGTTGACCACAATAGTATGATTATTTTTTAATACCGCACATGGCAGCACAAGTTGGACACATTACAGCACAACTTTTGTTTTTGATAGTCCAAAATGGCGCGGCGGTGCTAACTTCACGCACATCTTTATTCTGTATTCCAAAATTCTGGGTTGGGGTTGAAATTCTGGCTTGGTCAAAATTCTGCTTTCAGAATTCTGCTTTTCAAAATTCTGCTTTCAAAATTCTGCTTTCAAAATTCTGCTTTTCAAAATTCTGCTTTCAAAATACTGATTTTCAAAATTCTATTTTACAAAATTCTGCCAATAATAAAAAGAAGGTTTGGAAAATGTTAAAAAGCGTGCTTTTTAACGCTTTATTCACCACACTATTTTTCGCACGCAAAACAACTGCCGGCCAATCGTTTTGCATGAAATTCCATGACAGCAATGAAACTGTTAACCAACAACCAATATAATTTTGTGTTTCACCTGAATCAAACTGTAAACTAGGCTTTACTCAACTTGTGCACTTACAGTTACAGCTTCAGATAAAGTATAAAATAAAGTGAACTATAGCTTGTGCGTGGATGGTTCGTTGTAGAAAATATGAGCATCAGCAATCAAATAACATAAATAAATGACGAGCAAAGCCAAAATCTCTTCCAGATTGCAAGCAAGTGTTGCACTGAATTGTCTAACAATAAAGTTGAAAAATCACTTTTTTCTTTTCCGTCTTTGAGAAAAAACAGAATTAGCATTATTTTATTACTGAAAATTTTATAATACAGAATTCTGAAAAACTGAATTTTGAAAAGCAGAATTTCGAAAGACGGAACTGAAAAAAAGCAGAATTTTGAAAAATAGAATTTTCGTGCAAAAGAACAGAATTTTGAAAAGCAGAATTTTGACCCGCTATCCCAATTTTGGATTTACAGAATTTTGAAAAACTAAATTTTGGAATACAGAATTTTGTAATCCGAATTTTGACAGAAACAGAATTATGACCCCAACCCTATTTCTTTAGCAATTTCACAAAATCGTATTAAAAAAAAAAAATCAATAATTTTCTTTAAGTTAAAGGCTTTGGATAGGAAACATTTGTTCAAAAAATGAATATTAATGCTATACCTTCCGAAGAACAATTTTTTTATTTTCGATTTCCTTTAAAACGCTATTTCTTATTTCAATCATTTTGCATAGCTGAAGCTTAAGAAATATATAAATAATTTTTTTTACCAAAATTTTCAAAACAAATTATTTTAGATTTTTGAGAAATTTTATGGCCTGATGAAATTTATTTCATTTTGTCAGAGCTCCGCATGATTGAAAAAAGTTTCAATTATTCGGAGTTCGGTTAGCTGAAAACTCCGCTTATCTGAAAGACATGTTTTGCAATTATGGTGTTCCAATTAAGCGGAGTCGACTGTATAGGAAAGAGTTATTTGGCCCACTCTGCTACAAAATCTCACAATTACAAAATCTCAGTTTTCATAATCATGCAATTACAAAATCCCGCTTTTCATAATCTCGCAATAACGAAATTACGCAAACAAAAATCTCGCAAAATTAAATTTTTCGAGATATCCAACATTCTGCATAGCATGTAAATCCAGTGCCTAAGTACTGTTAGACCACACTGTTATTTATTAATTATAACTGTTGATTTTTCAATATTATTAGTGTCAAAGGAACAAGAAAAAGGCAGATCATAGAGATGGCATATCCAAATTTGAAAATTCGAATTTGCGAGATTTTGATGTGCGTGATTTTAAATTGCGAGATTTTGGTTGAAACTAGCGAGATTTTTAGGTTCGAGATGTAAATGCGAGATTGTTCAAAGCGTGATTATGAAAAACAAGATTTTTAATTTGTGTGATTTCGTTATCCGAGATTTGAAAAAAAAAGTGCTAGATTTCGTTATTCGATATTTCGGTTTGCGGGATATCGTACCGCTCCCCTGTATAAGACAGATAATTTTTTTTTCTCAACTTTTTTTTGGCATTATAATGAAGAACTTATTCATAGTCAGGATGTATTCCTGTGGCATCTATAGGCTCAACCAACAAACTGTACTCCTTAGCTATAGCTGGATTCCAGTTTCACACTACACACTTGTGTGACATTTTTGCTCTGCTGCTCAGGCTTGAGCTCAAAGATTTGAAATTCTGTTCATATCAGCCAATACTGCCACTGCCAAGACCGACACCCCCGAGACATCTAATGACATTTTTTTTCTATTCAAAAACATGAACATTGTTGGTACATATTTGTAAATATGTTTAGTTACATAAAAAAGCTACAATAGTTAAATCATTTCAAATAAAAAAGGACATTTTCTTCAAGTTCCTATCTCTGAAATCGGCTTAAGCATTGTCGGCTCTCTTCAAAGTAAAAAACAAAGACCATTATCCAGCAGCATACGAAAGACCATAAGTCACTTTGGCAATAGCCCAAAATGTTGCCACAAGAAACCGATTAAATATTACATTGCAACTCAAAGTCTGATAAAAACAGCTCAGAATTTGTCCTTATATTCATATCCCAATTCACCTAGCCACACAATGTCAAAATACATTCTCGTATTAACGATGACACTTTGCCAGCCAAAAAGTCATTACATCCAATAAAAAAGAACATTTTTCTTTCTTTAATTTCACAACAAAAGCGCACCGACAACAATATTTATCCTGCCAATGAATTGTCCTCCACAATAAAGGCACAAAAAAGGACAATCTACAGGTAAACACGGTGAATAGTTATAGGCACTGAAAGGATATCCTATAGCCACAGCTCTGTGCGCAAGGTAAAACCGATAAAGTTTGTCAACAATAATAAAATAAAATCAAGACTCATAAACAAAGCCTAGATATAAAAATGCACACCCATATTGAATGAATAAAAATATACCATCAGAGATCCTTTTGCGTTCAAAATTACAGTTGACACAATAACGATATGTCCTTGCTGTGCATTTATTACGACAAAAGAAAATCCTTCAAAGCCATCACCGACGCATGCATGAAAAATGGATGAGCACGAAGAGTGTCTCTATGAATGCATAGTCTCAGTCAAAATCAGGATCAGAAATTACCTCTCTCTGTTTATACCTGATGGGTCTAAAACTCCGAGAGAGACCTTTTATAAAAATGAAGAAGGTCGTGGGAAAGGATGTTTCCTGGTATTAATGGCGCTACTTGCTTGCGTGATGATACACAATCGCAACCAACAAAAAGGCTAATTTGAATTTTTATGGTTTATTGGCATTGAGAGGATAATGGACCACCCAAAAGCCGTTCGAGCACGGTTTTATGATTTTTCAACGAGATGTTATTTGAATTTCAAAAAAAAAAAAGAATAGCGATAGCGGGAGGATGCTGCGATTTTAATCGGGGTTTTATGATATTCAGGTCAATTGAGGTCCATTAGTCGTATGTGCTAATGCATATTGATTAAGGATAATTACACTGCTATTTGTGTGTGCCTTCTTTTTATTATCCAGGATAAAGTTGCCAGGTTCATCTAATAGCAGGGAATCTTCAACGGGATCACTATTAATGGACTATTCTTTATACTTAATTGTATGTCTCACGATATGATGTGGTTCTTTTGTGTTTTCATCAGTTTGTAATAGAGGGATGTTATAAAAACGCACACTTTCAATCAATTAATAAACGAAGTATTTAAGGCAAATTATATGCTTCAGATCAAAGATAAACTATAAAAGCTCGGTTTCAGAGATAACAGAAGTTTTGAATGAAGGGTTGAATGCAAACATTTTTTACTATGGGAGGGGGGTCTATCTTGCCCCGTTTAGGAGGTAAGGGTAATTTTCGAAAAAAAAAAAAAAATACTTAAATGGAAAAACAAAAAATATAAAAAAAAACAATCGCAATACTTAAAATGCAAAAAATAACGGTTTTAAAATCCAGAAGTCTGTATTTTAATCCTTTAAATTATATTTTTTGGGTCAATAGTTTTCAAAAGCCTTGTATTCAAACTCATAATTTTGATAAAAATACGCAACAAAAATGATTGGATCTATTTTCCTCAAAATTGTGAAATGAAAAACTTAATTTTCTTTTTGTGATCTATTTTGGATAGATAGGTCAGAGTTCTTTCCTAATTACCAGTATTATTTTGATGTGCTCTTTCCATTTAAGCCTTGCATCCCAAGACATCTGGCACCAATAGATATTGCAGTATTGTCAGCAGGGAAATGATTTTGTTGACCTTAAAAATTCAAAAAATTGTTTTCTAAATGTGTAGAAATGAGTGGATCCTATTTAAAATTCTATAGAATCCATTTGCACTTCAACGTTTTTGGGAAGTTTGGAATAATTGACGTCGACATTTTTAAAGCATTTATTGGCCGAACAGCTTTTACCAAATTTTCGTGGATATTCCTTAAAATTGAAAACACTTGCCAGCCAAATTGACATTCCTTGATGAAAATAATAGCTTGGTTCCGGAGATTTTAGCGCAAAAAGAGGGCGTCTTTTGAATTTTGATGAGTTCTATCAGAGAGAAAAAAATTGCGGGGAAAGTGTGGAACGATTCAGTAGCAGCTTTTGGCAAGAATTTTTTTTTATGAAGGTATCTGACATCAGACCTTTGTTATCCTGGCATTTGACAGACCAAATAACTTTTGCCAAAAGAAATTTCTCTGATAGAATTTGTCACGAAGGGAAATTGTTTTAGTTTCTGGTGAGCGCTCTTTTCTGGCCAAAACAACCGATATTTTGAATTGTGGAACAGGAATACGGCAAAAGATGTTGACTAATGTGTAGTAACATTGGACATTTTTGTTACTCAAAACTATTTTTTTATTTTTATATTTTTTATCCTAAAAAACAATTAAGTTTGAAGAAAAAATGGCGAAAAACGGGAAAGATACACAAAAAAAGTAAATAATGCAAGAAAATCCTCTAACGGTTAAAAAAAGCAAAATAAAATATTTATTTTTGGAAACAGGAGGCCATGAAACGTATTTGTATAAATTTGATACTTTGACTTTCGTATGGCAAAGTTTGCATAATCCTATCCCTGATCATCAGCATAGATGGCCATGATAGCGTTGATGCCCACTGAAATATCTCTTGTATATATAACAGATTGATGGTTGATCCTAGGACACATCCTTGTGGTACACCAGCTTCAATTTTCTTTAGTTCCCAGATTTTGGTCGTACCGTACTTTAAGGAGTCGGTTCGTAACGTAGGACTTCAGTATTTCGTAGTACTGCCTAGGAAGGTCCCTATGCAATGACCTGACGATAAATCGTAATTGCCTTTGACTCTTATATGATTTCGTTTAATACCTTTAACTACGAAAAAGTTTATATGGTCTATTATTTTGTTAGTGTCGGATGGCCAATATGTTGGCGAACTAGAAGAACAAAATTCGCAGTTGTATTTGCGGCCTGCTTTGTATAACCGTTTACCTTTTTTAGTTATGAGCCTAGATCCCCAGAGGGTGTGTTAAGCATTAAAGTCACAACCAACAAGGAAGTTTTGTCCTAACAAATTTAGGAGCTCTGCAAAGCCTTCTTCAGTTGGAGAGCGCTTCGGAGGGCAGTATATAGCTGCTATTTTAAACTCTTTCCTTTTAATACCAGCACTGATTGTTGTTACTTGCATGATTTCATAAGTAAACTTTGATTCTTCAAAGTGTGTCAATCAGTGCCGGACAAGCTATACGTGCAAGCGGTGCAAATGCACAGGGCGCCAAGCCCAATGGGCACCTTGAGCATGTATCAAGAAAGCCACTACCACTATACCCACAGTTAAAAATAAATCACAAAATCTTTGCAAAGTGCATGGATTTTGCTCGCCTCTTGGGGATACCTCGTTCGTCTCTTAGGGATACTTCGTTAAAAAGAGTCTACACCTTGTGTAATGAGAACGACATCTTTCACTAATAGTCGCAACTGAGGGGCGCTAATGACGAAGCTTGCGCAGAGCGCTAATTTAGCCTAAGCCGGCCCTGGTGTCAATCACTCTTTTATAAGTATTGCTGACCCTCCCCTAGCTTTGTCAAATTGGGCGGAGCGTGGTAACATGGTACAGTTTGGTAAATTATTATCAAGACTTTGGTTTTGGACAGCAAACAAAGGTCCTTATGATATATCTATCTAAAAAGATATTCTTCAGTTCTGATACATGTTGTAAAAGACCGTTTGCATTCCATGTTGCGATTTTAAGTGTTCTGTCCGGCATTGTTTCTTAAGAGCGACTTCTTCTCCTTTTCAGGATGTGTTCCAGAATCTATTTTATAGAAACTTCCTCGTTCTTCCACACATTTCTTACAATCTGGGAATAGGATTTATTCTCTTCACAATCTGAGTGAGGTTGCAACTTGCTTTATCCTGCCTACTCCTACTTCTTACTAAATTTACCGCTTTTACTGTATTTCAATTGACAGATATTTACAAATGGTCCCATCATGTATTTGATTTAATTTCGATGTTCTAACAGGAAAATAATTGAACAAATTGAATGTTCACATAAAGTTCTCTTCTCAGCTCTTTTGTTTGAGTCTTACGTAGTGTTACTAATAACTGATAAATCTAAATAAATCTGACTGTACCTACCTACCTATTAATTTTTTTATTTTTATTTTATATTTTATATGTTTCATTTTAAATCCTGAATTTGCACTAAAGATAAATTCAAATACATGGGCGCCCGCAGGATTTTTGCTATGGGAGGGGGGGGGGGGCAGAAGTAAAATGTACCTACCTTTAAAAAATTGAAATTCTAAATAAGTCATTGTTGCAAAAAAATTAATGGCATATAATTAACAGGCAGAGTGTTCCGCTCGCTGCTCCCATAGGTCAGTTTCATTTTCAGCATACGCATGGGTTCGTGATATATTTGTTCCTGTTACTAATTTAGTTTTTGAGTTGTAATTCAAATTTGTGAAATGAAAAATTAAATTAGTCATCCAGGGAATCGAGACGATATGATGGAGCAATAGCTACATAAGTGCTAAAAAGTCGACGATGAAAAATAGCGTACATTCAAATTTTAATTAAATGGCAAGTGCAAAAAGTATGATTTGCTCTGCGCTCTGCGCCAGTGTGTTGTTGTTGATGATGTTTTTAGGACAGGCGAATTGCAACTTATATTGTTTTCATTGCAAATTAAAAATAATGCAAGCTCTTATTAGCCCTGTTTTTTAGTGCATTTTTATCTTCGCTTAAAAAAAAAGTTGCATGTTAAATACAACAACAATACGGAGTTATACCAAATTGTTGTTGTATTTAACATGCTACTTATTTGTAAGCGAAGGTAAAAATGCACTTAAAAACAGGGCTATTGTTGTTTTTTTTTTCTTAAAACAATAATCGTGATCATTCTTAAAGTTCGGCAGAAAAAAAAAACTAAATAACCATACTTTAATTTGTATTAACATAACTGGGTCCAGTGGACCCACGACTATAGAAGTGAACATAATTTTCACGTCTGCAGTTAAGGGTTAATTAATAAGGCAAAATGGATTGGGTACGATATGTCGACTTTTTAAATATCGACTCCGTAATATCGACTTTTAAAATCTCGACAAAAATAATTTCGACTGGTTAAAATGGTTAAAAGACCGACAGATCAAAATATAGACACAAATTTGACCGACTTTTTAAAATGTCGATTTTCCAAAATGTCGACAGTGATCGAGATTAATTGAATCGAGACTTCAACAGTCGACATTTTAAAAGTCGACATTTTGATAGTCGACATTTTGATAGTCGACATTTTGATCAGATCATAGTTTAGGGAATGATGTTTACAAGCGCACGCTTGAAAATTACGGACAAGACGATATTTTTTTCGACTTCTATCCGGGCAGTCGACTTTTTGTCAAATCGAGATTTCAAACTGTTTATATTTAAATAAGTCGGTGAAAACAAAGTCAGTGCTTCAACTTACAGAAAAGTCGATAAAAGTCGACATTTTTTTTTGTCGGTCATTCGTACGTAACCCGATAAAAACTTATAAAATAGACTTACAAAATAAGACCTCGTATGAAATATTGGATTTATTCTTTTTCTCGCAAGAGAAGTTGTAGCCTTCTTGGTGCTTCCCTAGAAAATCTGTCCAGCACACTTTTTTCAAATGCTCTTGCGGCTTGAGTAGATAACCGATAACATAATAATTTCATGAGAGGCAGAAAACATTTTTTTGTTGGATATTCGATTATTGAGTGCAAAAAATTGAATTGCATTAGTGTTAGGTTGGTAGGATACTTACATACTTTCTATATCCTTTTCTTATTCTTAAAATTGAACCAGATCGTAGTCCTGGACATTAAAATAAAATGAATGTACAGAACAAAAGTAAAGGCTTGACATTCTAGGGGGGGGGGGGAAATGCCCCCTCTGACCCCCCCTGCTGGCGCCCATGTTCAAATACAAAAACTTATGAAAATTGCTTTTTTTTTTTTAACTTTGGCTAAAGGAAAATTGCAATAAGGATTGACTTTGCAGTCTTTGGAATCAAACAAAATGTGTCAACAAATTAACAAATTGTTGGCATATAAATTCTTGAAATGAGGCTCTGTTAAGGTAAAATTGGTGTAACACGCTTGTTTTTGAGCATTTTGTTTTTCATCTAGACGCCATATTAAATATTAAGGGTATTCATACAATAGTAACGGTAGCGTCGCCGTAAACCCATATTATTAAATTTGAGATTCAAAAATATTAAGTCACATTTTTACAAACATTTCACATTTCAAAAAGGTTTTTGTTACGGAAACCAAAATATATTTTTCATAGGTTTTTGGTGTGCTGAACTCGAATCTGAATCAATTTTGTTGACCATTGTATTAAGAATTTAAAAACGTGGGTTTTGATGAACTGAGGGGAAAATGAAGGACAAAAGTATTAATTTCGCCAAAAATAGGGTAACACCACTTTTGCATTCTCTGCCTGAACACCAGAAATTAAATTGGTGGTATTGAGGTGACAGGGAGACATCATACCGTTTAAATATTTAAATCTTTAGAAAACCTTAAGATGTGTTTCAGTTTCTTTGTGCGTTCACTTACTGACTCACAAAATTTTCATAAAATTTCCAAAACAGAAACACAAACTATGCCTTATTTTAACGATTTTTTTTCCTCAGTATAATTTCTCTACGATAAATTCTATTTCCCTGATTACGCATCATTACCAAATTTTCCCATTAAAAAAATAAAATATAATGTCCATGTCATGTTAACATCTCTCAATTTGATGGCTGAGCATAATTAATTCAATTCTTTTCTATTATGACATCGAAAAATCACCATTAATGTTTCGAGCGCCATATTTTTTTTATGGGTTGACATTCAACCACTCCTTTTGTTTGTTCCTCATCACCACCACCAAAAGTTACTATACTAAATACCTACACAACTTCAGTTTTTATGGCATGTCTCTAAATTATGTTTCTGTGTTTTTTTGGAGAAAAAAAAATGAAAACCTTAGAAAATTGCCTAAAATTTCATAAGCAGTATTTTTTTCCTTTATTCCCATCAACATGGCATGAATCAGCGTCGTAGTCGTCTTAGTCGTAGTCATCAGAAACTTTGTTCCGGTTTATGTATAAAAAGAAACAACAAGCAACTCATATAATAAATTGTGGTTTGTTGAATATGTAGACATTGTTCTTTTCATTCTATAACATAATTTATGAACATTATTAAGAAGGTATTTCACTCTGTAGCCTAATAGCATGACTCTAACTCTGTTGATGGTTGCTCTATCCAGGTTCCTTTTCTCTTTGTCACCCTTTGTCAGAATTACCTAGCGTGACGCACGGAAATTCATTGTTTCCCATTTTGCTAGTTAGTCCATTAAATAAGTTCATTATGTTCAATGGCGGGGGTTTTCTTATAGGTTTTCTATATACCAACGTCAACTCTCTCTCCCTCTGTACCCTTCATCCATTTGATTGGGGGAAAATGTGAAAAGTGAATATTTCATTGTCTTGGCCACTTTCTTTAAGCCACTTCCAGAAAGTACACTGAGAAAAAAATATTGGTATAACATAGACCAAACTTAATGATTTGAAACGTGTATTTGAAGGGTGCATTCTGGGAAATAGCAAAGCTAGACGAGAAAGGTCATCGAAGATATAAAAAAATAGACCAGTAGGCTTAAAATCGGGTGCAGTTTCGATTTAGAAAAAAAACAATTTTTTTAAAAAATGTTGGTTTAGAAGTTTCTTTTTTGCTGAGACTGTCAACACAATTCCTCCATAAAGTCTAAAAATTCTTAGCCAAAAGCCTGAGATGAATTTTATTCCAATCAACCATCATCACCATCAACGCCATCGCGTCCTGAATTTAGATGTTCTTTTTTAAATTAAATTACATTTTTTTCTAAGTGTATAAAGCAACTCCTACGGGGTGCAATTAAACCACACCAACAAATACCAGTTGAGAGAAAATTGAATGATTTAAAAGTAGGTTGTTTGGTGTTGGTTTTTGGTTCTTCTTGAAGTGCGGACCTGAATGGGGGTTGGAATATTAATACCTGTGAATAATTCATTAGGCTTTTATTATTTCATTTCACTCTGTCAAAACCATAAGCCGTACAACATTTATTTAATTAGTTTTCATATTGTTTTTGATGGTATGAGTAATTTTCATAAGGACCTTAAGCTATTTAGTTTATTGGGTTTATTTTGAAGGTTTAATAGGTTAGGTATATACTCTAGAAAGAAAAACTTCTAAACTGATTTTCATCGACATCAAAAACTGTAATTAGAATTGTTTTTTTTTTTTTTTTTTTTACCCAAATTTCCATCAAACATGGCTGATTAATTGTAATTAATATGGGAACAGTTAATATGAGCCACGACACGATGAATGCGGTTGTTAGATTTCCTTCTTGTTGTTTTTTTTTTGATGTGATGGAAGTGGGACACAATTAATTATCAATCAAGCAATTTGGACTGTAATTAAACATGTCACAATGGATTTGAACTGATGTTTAGGTGTGTGCGAGAGTTGAAAATGCCTCTTTTGAAATTTATTAAATGACCAAGAGTTAAAGATATTAATCGACTTTTAATTGAGCCTCACATTTTACCTTTATACGTACACACAATATACGTTATCGCATTTTGGAAAATTTAATTATCTCAACGTCAAAAACTATAGGGAAAATTATTATTAACTGGTTTTTAATATGCAATTAGCCAAGGCTTTTTTTTTTAATGTTGGAAAATACATGTCTTTAGTACAATGTATTTATAAAAAAAAAGAGTTTAATTTAATATTCATTAAGTCCTTTAAGTTTATTATTTTCCTTTTTTTTTTATATATTTTGCGCGCACTAAAGGGGTTATGACTACCCTTAAGATGATTATAATACACAGTACGAGCGTTAGGAAAATGAGGAAGGATTTAACAGGAGATACCGATGCACATTGGTTTTGAAGCTTTGAATATGCTCAAAATATGTTCAAGGTCTGCATTATTGTCGTTACAAAATAGCTAATGGTTACAGGACCAGGAGATATCACCTTTATTTCGATAGTCGATTGACTAAAACGCCAGTAAAACGACACGGCTCCAGGAGCGACATTTGGCGTTTCGCTTCGTTCAAATACCAATTGACCAAGGCCTCAGCCAACAGCCATCCAGCCGGCTCGGTTTCTAGCTAGTTGTCTCCAGTTTCCCACGCCAAGTTGGTTGAGGTCCTCTCCCTCTGCTGTGCTGTCCCACGGGGTTGGATTCAAAGACTTTCCGGGCCGGAACATTGTTGTCCATTCACTCTAGGTGGCCCAGCCATTTTAGTCGTTGACTTTTCACTTTTGTCGCTAGGTCGGTGTCGCTGTACAGCCCTACAGTTCGCTGTTGTATCTTCTTCTCCATTTCCCATCTATGCAGACGGGACCAAAATTCACCCGGAGAATTTTCCTCTCAAAACAGCCTAACGCGTTCTCATCCACCGTTAACAGTGTCCATGCCTCTCTACCACACATCAGGACCGGGATGATAAGCGTTTTATACAGGGAGAGTTTAGTTCTTATCAATTGCCTTCTTAGCCCATAAAGAAACACCGATTGGCAAGAGTAATCCTTTGTTTGATTTCAGCACGGGTATCGTTCGCTGAGTTCATGGCGGATCCTAGGTAGACAAAGTCTCTGACCACCTTAAATTTATCGCTGTCTATAATGACGTTCTGTCCAAAACCTCGGTGTCGGGTGTCCTCTTTCTTGTTGACAGGATATATTTCGTTTTGTTTCATTCACCGTTAACCCCATCTTCTTGGCTTTCTTCTCAATACTCATGAAAGCACCACTGACATCTCGCTTAGTTCGTCTGATTATGTCAATGTCATCAGCATAAGCGAGTAATTGGACGGACTTTTGAAAGATTATGTCTCTAGTGTTGTTGTGAGAGTTTTGCACTATTCATTCAAGAACGATGTTGAAGAAGTCTCATGACAGCACGTTGCCTTGCCTAAGGCCTTTTTTGACATCAAATGTGTCGGTGAGGACTTTGCCCACCTTGATGGCGCAGCGTGCATTCTCCATCGTCATCCTGCACAAACAGACGAGCTTGGGAGGGATGCCAAAACTAGACATTGCTCTATATAGCTCGACAAATCCTCCAAGAGTATCTAGCCGTTCGGACTCAGCAAAAAACTGTAGGTGCCCTCCATTCCCGCCAACGAAACGCACACCAGGAATGGTTGAGAGTTGTAAGTCACTAGGCCCTGGTTCTCCAAGACCTGTTGCGCCACCCAATTTTTTTTTTTTTTTTTTGATTAGCTCAGTCACAAGGCTATCAGCTCCAGCTGCTTTATTGGACTAAAGTTTAGATACTTTACTTCGTCGACATCGGGTGGACGGAATTGTGGGCCTACGTCATCCAAGTTGAATGTTGAATGGTGCAATCTGTATGTTAACGGAATTTGGTTCGTCATCGCCGTTATACAATTTGCAGAAATGATTTTTCCATATCCTCAGCACCGATTACAATTCTACAATAATGTTTCCCTAATATAATCATCGTTGCAGGCTTCGGTTCGGGCGTTGTAATCCTGAAACTGAAAGATTCTTTTTACTTTTTGGTAAAACTTCCGAACTGAGCCCACCCTATTGCACTTCTTGGATGGCGGTGATGTCTGCTTTGTAGCAGCAGTCTAGGGCTTCCGCTGAATGTTCGCCTGCACGTGTTCTATAGAGAAACAGAATATTCCACGTGCAGATCCCAAGTTTGTTGTCCATATTTCGTTTACTATAGGTTGTTGCTTCGCAACGAAAGTCACTTTACTTTGCCGGGAAGTCACCCCGACGCATGGCATGACCCCCAACCTGGAGGATCAGACCCTTACAATATAAAAGTCCTGTGAAGTTAGCAAAAAAATTGTTTAAAATTGAATACAAAATTAGAGTTCCCGGTAGCAAACAAAGAGTTATAGAGTTCCTCATACTTTTTTCTGGCGAATGGAAAAAAATTTCTTGCTAACTTCACGCAGCAAGGACTTTTTTGAGAAAAAGAGTTCTGAGCATGTTTTTCACCTTAAAATCAAGAGTTCTAGAGTTCCTGATGGGTTTTAGAAAGATTTCTACAAAATTGGAAAAGTTAGGGCAATTTAAGTTGCCCATTGACTTAGAACCAAAAATTTTCAAAATCCAAAAAAAAAAGGAGTTCTGATTAGAGGTCCCGATAGCAAACAAAGAGTTCTGAACATTTTCCTCATAACTTTTTTTTCTTTAACTAATTTTTCAAAAGTTATTCGCAAATTTAGGTGCCCATTGACTTAGAACCAAAAATTTTCAAAATCCAAAAAAATCGAAAAAAAGGAGTTCTGATTAGAGTTCCCGATAGCAAACAAAGAATTCTGAACATTTTCGTAATAAATTTTGTTTTGATTTTTTTTTCTCAAAAAAGTCCTTGTTGCGTGAAGTTAGCAAACAATTTTTTTTTAATTTTAGCACTCCATTCGCCAGAACTATTAAAAAAAGTATGAGTCTAGAACTCTTTGTTTGCTACCAGGAACTCTAATTTTTTATTCAATTTTAAACAATTTGTTTGCTAACTTCACAAGACTCAATATAACTCCAAGAGCGCGGAGTTAGATAAACTGCTCCTTCCAGGTCTCCCACAAATTTTAAAGAAATAATATCTGATATAGGCATACAAAACACGCCTTAAATAATGTAATCTTTTTTCGTAGAAAAGTCATTTCACCAAGCTGTTAAGGTTTTTATTTTTTTGACTTTCTAAAAAACTCAGGGAATTTTAACATTAAAACAAAATATAATCCCTCGTCACGTACTTCATAACTTTATAGAAGAAAAAACCATCATCTTTCTGTCGAAGAACCTCCCATATTCCCATTCCAATTGCCATCGTACATCCTACAACAAAAAATTTAACGTCCTTCATTGTGTGGAAATAAAACATTTCATACATCTGCCACCAAGCAATCCAGAATAACAAAACCAAAATCAGCAAAAATCAGGATAACAAGCTGCTGAATGAAATTCTCGAGAGCACAACATGCAATAAAACAATCCAAACCACATGATCCCACCATTATACTCCTATACATCGTCGTTGTTGATGTCGACGATGTCGATGACTAACCACACACAGAACACTTCCTAACAAGGATACTCTTCATTTTTATTGAACTCATCCATCATCATTTTCATTCCTAATCCGGATTCGAAGAGAGCTCTGGTAAAACTTTCTACCGCAACTCTAATTCCAGGTGATTATCACCAAGTGTTGCAACCAGAATGTATGAAGAAGGCGCACAAAACGCTGGTTGCGCGCCACAATACATGGCATTATTGGTCCAACTAGATTGCCTCTGCTGATTCCATTTAATCTCAACCGAGAAACATATAATAAACACCCAATTTGGCCATGGCCAGGGTATACAGAACACACAGAATAGAACCCATCCCGGATGTGGTTGCCACACTGCTCGGAGCTCGGAGCCAAGAGAACACAAAATGGCTGTCAACATGGAGTAACATATGCGATGTGTTGTTAATGGTCCTGTGAATTTTTCCAACAATCATCATTCCTCTATCCTATGCCTGCGCGATAGAGATAGGGGTGGGAATGGGAATGGATATGATGGGAAAGCCACAATGATATATTATATGAGTGCGGTTACCCCTGTCAGCGTCGCGTCGCGTCTGTCGGTAGTTCGGTCGGTCGCTGTAGTGGATCATCCCTTATAGCTCTAGGAGCAGGACTTGCTTGTCTAACAATAGCAATACCAACTGCGCCGGGTTGTGCGATGATGGCAACCCAAGGAGGCGGGGATTTGCTTTGCTTTGGCCATCATGCCGAACCCAACACTGAAAACGCAGATAATATGATGATGACGAGGAGAACGATGATGATGAGTGTACTTTGTGGTTCCTCCATGAGATTATTAGCACTTGGGAACATCTGCCGCACCAGCGATAAAAAATCCTGCATCGTCATCTCCGCTAGCTACAATGATGATGGTGTTCAGTTGTGTCAGATTTTTCAAATTTATTACAAGGTTTTTCTGACACACAACTCATAAAAAGAAAAATAACTCACCAAATGAGAACAGAAAAAGAAAGCAATTTCGTTGGTTCACCATTTTTTTGGGGGAAGATGATACAATTTTTTTGTTTCTTTTTCAATTATTTCATCTTTTGAACTCATAAAAGTGAACATTATGGGGTTAAGTGGTTCTTGGCTCATGAGTCACTAGTCACATGGACATGACCAAAGTAAAAACAAATTAAACACTTTTAGTTTGCTTGATAAAGAGGAATAGAAAATAACTCTCTCTAATGGACTATTTAACTAATTAAGAACATTTTTAAATGGTTGAACTGACTAAACGAGTTTAAAATAGAACTGAGAGGGGTGATTTTAAACTGCAATTGAGATTTATGTATTTTTAATAAGAAATCTATTTCGATTTTCTAATAAAATCTCAATTTTAAATTACCTATCATTTCTATGTACTTTTTTTATTATTTCTCAAAAAAATGCTGGTTTATTAGTTTTATTGAACTTTGAACAGTATCTGACCTTTTTGTAACCTTCTTATTATACGCAGACAATAATTGTTTATACATTAATAATATCTAGCTACTCATTAAATTTTTCTCTTATGAAGTAACTTAAAATGTACCAGTGGTTGGTTTAAAACTAATCAACTCTCTTAATTCGGTTTAATGGTTATAGTAATTTTAATTTGTCAAAAAGGGTGATTCAATATAAACTGGACTTAAACACTTAACACAAAATTATGTATTTAATGCCTAGTTTAAAGTTCACATGCGGGAAAAGTCCATGAAAATATTTTTGCATGTCAAAAAATATTGATAAATATATTTTTTTTCATGATTGGCTTATAGTTTCATGCAAAAAAACAAAAACCATTGCTGTCATGAAACGTCATGCAAAACTATTGGCCGGCAATTGTTTTGCATGCGAAAAAAAAATGTGGTGAATACAATTTTTTTTTTCGATGGTTAGTTTTTACTTAAAAAAAAAAAAAATACATTCACCTAGGCATTATTTGCATGCAAATGGTTCTTGCATCCAAAAATACGTGTTTTCCATTTTTAGGCCTATTTGCTGCAGCAAACGAGAAAGTGATGAGGAGTGTGTTCCCTTTAAGGCATCTCTCTAAGAATTCTCCAGATGGAATCGACGACAAGGTGGAGTCTACAGTTCCAGTTAGGTTGAACTAGTTAGTGAACACCTTATACTCGCTACTACGACATATTCGGAACTCAGGCCTATAAGGAGCGGTTAATGCGGCTCCCCGCCCTTAAAGTTATATTGAAAGAGGGTCTGGTGCTCCAGATTAAGGGTCGTGCCGTCGCGTCGGGGTGACTTCCCGGCCGAACGTAAAGCTATTTTAGTTGCGAAGCAACAACTATCCTCGGATACGGACAGATTTGCTCTTGACCAACCTAACAAACAAAATAAGGACAACGAACTTGGGATCTGCACGTGGAATGTTCTGTCTCTCTATAGATCATGTGTAGCCGAGCATTTAGTGGAGTGGAAGCCCTAGACAACTACAAAGCAGACATCATCCCCATCCAAGAAGTGCGATAGGATGGGCTGGACAAAAGAAAGACTGCAACATCTACTACAGTGACTGTTACCGACCACAAGGGCAGCGTCTCTTTGGATGTAGATTTTTCGTTAGAAACAGACTTAGGCAAGAAGTCTTGAGTTTCAACTATGGGAACGAGCGCCTCACTACAATTCGCATCAAGGCTAAATTTTGCCAACATAAGCGTTATATGTGTCCATGCCCCACAGAGGAGAAAGATGACGACACCAAGGATGAGTCCTACGAGCTCCTGGACAAGACATATGAGCATTTCCCTAGCTATGACATTAAAATTGTCTTGATTTTAATGTCAAGCTAGGGAAAGAAGACGTCTTTGGTGGCACAATCGGAAGATATAGCCTGCTTGACACCACCTCCGATAAGGTACACCCATTGGCGTAGGAAGGATTTTTTTCTAAGGTGGGCAACCAGTCCAAACCAAACCTTATCATTAAACAATTTTTCGGTGCAAATGATTCCTCAATAACTATGTATTTATTTGGGCTTGAGCATTTAATTTATTCCCGAAATTTTTCAAAAGAGATCTAATGAATGAAGCCGACAATGACGTCAACAGTAAAGAAAATTACCAGTCATTAGAAGTGCCACCAAACTCAACTCTGCAATTATGTCTTACAATGCATCTTTATTAAAAATGAATGGTTTTGGGTAAAATAAGTTCTCAGCCAAGTTTTTATCCGCTGCACTGCCGATAAGCTTCTTTCACAATTGGTGCAACTAACCGGAAGCGGTAATGCGGCCTTTTGCAGTTTGTATATACATTTGAAAATTTCCAATATTTTTTTTTTTAAATTGTCAAGGTTTATTTCATAGCACTTTAATTCGAACACATTATTTTTTCATAATCTATAGACTTCGGCACTAATGAATGGGCCAATAGAATATTTTCAAACCACCTTTTGAAGTTGACATAATATGTTATCCATCACCTTAGTCGAAAAAAGAGTTATACGGTCGTATTTGTAAACTTTGATAGCTGTCCTACTGCAAAAAGTTCTTTAAAAACTTTGTTAACCCTTGTCCTAAAGTTATCGTACATGGCCAACGGCATCGGTTTTCTAATATTTGACGAACTTTGCATTTTATTTAATTAAACAAAGCATATTTCCAACTATCAAGAACTTTTAGAAACTGTCTAACTTCTCAACCGTAAAATAAATTTAAATTCAGAGTATAAACATTATTCAATTTGATTTTTCTTTAAAACAGAACTTGTCTTTTGAGTCATTTATTGGAAAGAAAAATAAATTTTTCCACTAAAACTTTGATCACATTTTGAAAAAAAAACTTCAAAATATGAATTTAAATACAAGATCATTAAAAACAAATCAAAGCTGCATTAAAAAAAATTAAAAAAACTCTTCAACAGTCTTCGGTTTCGATATGGGATCAAGTGTAGTGCTTTCGCCACAACTGTTGCTGGAAAGAAAATTTGTTTTTCCTGACGTCTCCTTTTTGATACTCGTATAGGTTTTAAATCTCATACTTTTGTGAACATTTTTCTACACTAGTCAACAAAATTAAAGGAACAAATTTTTGTCAATTTTTTTTAGCGTTTTTTGAAGAGCTGTATCTTTGTGACGAGTGGTCGTATTGAGTTGAAATAAAAAGCATTTTACAGCTTTATGTTTTTTGTTTCGAGATTTGTTTGCAAACAATTTTTTTTGAAGTACCGTTATTGCGTTATTGCAAAAAATGAGACGAGTTAACAAAATTATTTTTTTTTATTTTTTTTGAAGGTCCTCATTTCTATGAGTAAATTTTTTTGAGTCAATTAAATGTCATGATCAGATACCTTGTTTATTCAGCTTGAATTAATTTTTTTTTGTTGTCGTACGATTTTTTTTGACATGGTTTATCTGACTTTGAATGAAAAAAGATACTTTTAGCCTTGATTACCAATATCTCAGCAAATAATGTTGTTATAAAAAATTCAAAGACAGTTTTGGAAATTTGAGAAAGCGTTTTACAAGATTTTTTTTTAAATTTTGTAGAAATTATTTTTTTTTTTTAACCTTCACCTTGAAATGAAATAAAAACTACATTAAACAAAAAAAAAAGTTTTTATTTCAAAAATTTTTCAAACAAAAAAAGTTGATTTTTAAAAATTTTTTTTTGTTTGGAAAAATGTATTTTTATTTCATTTCAATTCAAAAAAGTATCTAACTAATGCAAAACTGTGAAAAAAATCCGCTGGAATTGCGGTTTTCTTGTCATTTTGATGACGACTACGCATTGCTTAGGAACAACACAATTTGTTCCTTTACCTGGTTTGTAAGACTTTGAAGTTTTGGTGAGGAAAAACGGTTCGATGAATCAACTTGAAAATTTACGAGAATATTAATGATTTAAAAGTCTATAAATTTCCATACCAACGCAAGCCATGCAATCAATATTTGCAAAGAAAAAAAAGATTTACGAAAAGACCACAAAACATCGGTTTTTAGTACTTTTTTTAAACTACAGTGAAGGGTAAAAATAAAATATTTTCTACAAAATTTTAAAAAAATCTTGTAAAACGCTTTCTCAAATTTCCAAAACTGTCTTTGAATTTTTTATAACAACATTATTTGCTGAGATATTGGTAATCAAGGCTAAAAGTATCTTTTTTCATTCAAAGTCAGATAAACCATGTCAAAAAAAATCGTACGACAACAAAAAAAAATTAATTCAAGCTGAATAAACAAGGTATCTGATCATGACATTTAATTGACTCAAAAAAATTTACTCATAGAAATGAGGACCTTCAAAAAAAATAAAAAAAAATAATTTTGCTAACTCGTCTCATTTTTTGCAATAACGCAATAACGGTACTTCAAAAAAAATTGTTTGCAAACAAATTTCGAAACAAAAAACATAAAGCTGTAAAATGCTTTTTATTTCAACTCAATACGACCACTCGTCACAAAGATACAGCTCTTCAAAAAACGCTAAAAAAAATTGAAAAAAAATTTGTTCCTTTAATTTTGTTGTTCAAACCAAATGTTAAAATCATTCCTTAATGTTTCAAAGGTATGGACTGTACGTCTGCAGAGTGTAGGTACTGGCACAGAAAAAGTTTATTTTGATCCAAATGTCACCCAATTGCCCTAAAATCATCTTTTTCCGGACCAGTAAAAAACAAAAAAAATTCTGATTTTGTTGGGGTTTTTTAATTCATCGACATTTTACTGTTTCGCAGGCATTAAGTAGAAGCAACTCGGTTTAGATTTTTTTATAAAATTCCAATTATTCGGTTTGATTCGTCTGTCACAGAGCAAATACTACGTTAAGTCTGAGTTGATGACAAACGAGTTGATACATACCGAAACAGAACCGTAAGCTTTATTTTAAATACTACGTTAAGTCTGAGTCGATGACACCGAAACATAACCGTAAGCTTTAATTTTAAACAAACCAAATCGAATTACGTTTCGGTTCATGTTCCAAATTTGTCAGATGAAGCGATTTATCGCCAAACAGACGGTTTGAAATTTCATTTGGTGGCATGAAAATCGATATGGTGACGTACACAAAACAAGCAATATTTTTAACTTTTGGTGATTTAAATTTTTTGAATTCAAATCTTTTTATTTTTTCCAAGTTTTTACTTAAACTTAACATTCGTTTTATAATTTAATATTTTGCTAGATGGAGCCATCGCAGTACTAAATCTGAACGCACTTCAACCTACTCATCTTCAAGGTTCAAGCTAACTCGGTTTGAGACAAATTTAAACTGGTTAAACTAGGTTTGTGCGTGTTGAGGCTTCCCAGACAGTGATGCAATGTGTAAACACAAACAAAATTAAGGTGGACAAAAATTGCTTTTATGTGACGACCAACAAAAAATTTTAGTTTTCGTGTCTGAAATTTCATTCAAAGTTGTTCAATCTTGCTTCTTGGGTGGGTTGTAGAACCAGAAAAGTTTTAATGTCAATTTTTCTAAGGTGGGCAGTTCATTTTTTAAGGTGGGCACTGCCCACCTCCGCTCCCCCCTTCCTACGCCTATGGGTACACCGGCTAATCGACTTTACTGTGCGTCGAAACGTTGTGGTAGCTAGTACGCAGTTCCCACATCTCGATATACACAAGGGAACATGGCGAACTCGTAGTCAATCAACCGCCAACCATATTGACCACATTGCGATCGACGCAAGGCACTCCTCCAGTATCAAGGATGTCCGAACGTTCAGAGGAGCCAACGTTGACTCGGACCTCTACCTCGTTGTAGCCATAAGGTAATGCTACAGATATCCAGACCAAAGCCAAAACAGGGAAATACTGTTAGGAAGTTCGAAGTCGCCAAGTCCTTTTCCGATCGAGTGTCTCGTGCCCTCTTAAATAGTCATTTGCCGCCAACAGCAAGTATCGAGAACCAGGATAAGCCATCAGAAATTCCGCCTCTGATGTGCTGGGCCTCACACGACCACCACAGCGAAACCCCTGGTTCGACGAAGAATGCCGGCAAGTACATTCAGCCAAACAACATAGGAACAGCGGCGTAGCTACCTTGGGGCAAACTGGGGCGGCGTCCCAGGGCCCCAGAGGTTGGGGGGCCCCCAAGTAATAATCTTTTTTTATTTTTAGTAATGGCTCTTTAATAAAAAAAAAATTAGTCTACCTTAAAAAATATTTTTCATTTTAATATTTATAAAATTAAAATATTTTGAATATTTATTTTAAATTATATAAAAATTAAATTAAAATATTGTTTACCTGCAACACTTTTTCACTTTCAATTTGAAATCATGAAAATCAAGCCGTTGCAATAGTTTTTTAAATCATAGCAGCACTCGAAATTTGAATTCTGTGGGGATTCCCAATTTATGAATTCATGTTGGATGTATACCTATATGTAGGTATTGTTGAAAAAATTAAGGTTTAGTACCTATAACGAATGTAAAAATTATCTGAACGTGTCATTTTTTAAACTCGAACGATCGAAAGTAGTATTTTTACCTATATTTCCATATCCATTTTTCTAAAAGTAAAATTATTTATTATTGAAGTTTAATATGGAAAAAAAGAAACAAAGTGGTGCCTTTAAAAGAAAACAACAAAAGCAAAAAAACCAATCAAAACAAAAGTTGCCAAAACTGGATGCATTTTTAATTCCTCGTGCCCCGAATACTGTTCCTTCTGGCCCTAGACCATACGACTCTGACTCATCTGATGATGAAGTAGCAACAGAATTGATTACAAAATCGAATGATGATACCACTTCATTGAACACTACCAACGTCAGTGTCAATTACCCCATAGAAACTGAGTCAACCACGGCGAAAGGACAACCCGCTACACAAAACGAAAATCCCGAAATTCACAATGATTTGGGTTATTTTATCAATAAGCAGCTTACTAACCAAGAAAAGCGCCTTATTTTTAATATGGGACCTTTAAAACCTTCAGGACCCTTTCAAAAAGATCCTCTACAGGACAACAGATCGTTCTCAGAAGTTTATTATAATTTTAAAACTAAATACGGACCCGTTAAACGCTTTTGGCTGTCTTATTCCCCAAAATTGGACGCAGCATATTGTCATCCTTGTTGGTTGTTTTCTACCCAAAAAACTATATGGTGTACGGGCTGTCGGGATTGGAAGCACCTATCCGAAAGAATAAAACAACATAGTTTTTCCAATTACCATGTTGAGGCATGTGCTGTGTACAAACATTGGCAAAATGAGGAGACCATTGACAAGGACCTTGAAAATGAAATTCGAAAAGAAGTATCATTTTGGAGAATGGTTCTTCAAAGACTTTTCGATATTGTAATTACTCTCGCAGTTAGTTCCTTGGCCTTAAGAGGACATAGAGAAGATTTAAGTCTGGAAGGATACCACGGCAATTTCTTATCAGTCGTTAAACTTATCTCAAGATATGATCACGTCTTGCGACAGGTTTTAGATATGCCCAAAGGTAACGAAGTCTTTATTATAAAGCATTATTATCCTGTACTTTCTGGGTGGACAAGGTTTTTGAATTAATTTTTGTAATTTTTAGGGTCAACGAGACATCTGAGCCCAACCATCCAAAATGAAATGATTGAGATTTTAGGAACCACGCTTGAAAATCAACTGCTCAAACAGATAAGAGCATCACCCTTTTTTTCTCTTATCATGGATACCACGCAAGATATATCGAAAATAGATCAACTAAGCATTATTATAAGATATGCCGAAATATCAAGATCAGAAAATGGACAACCAATCAATATTGAAGTGAAGGAAGTGTTTCTAGGTTTCTATACAGCCCTCAAGCATGGTGCCGTAGATTTAGTTAACCAGGTGATTACATTATTTTTACACAAAGATCTTGATATGAAAAAATGTGTGGGCCAGTGTGATGAGCGGTATATATAATGGAGTACAAAAACAGATTAGGGATATTCAACCCAACGCAGTGTATATACATTGTGCAAGTCACAACCTAAATTTAGTGATTAACGATGCCGTCCGAGGTTGTGTAGAAATACAAAACTATTTTTCGATTATGCAAGAGCTGTATAACTTTTTTGGCAACAGCATTAAACGCTGGGATCTTCTATCAAAGTTTACCGGTGAATCAGAACTAACCTTAAAAAAATTAAATCCAACAAGATGGTCTAGCAGGATTAATACAATTACTGCTGTTAAATTTCGTTTTTTCGATATTATTAAAGCCTTGGGAGAAATAATCCTAAAAGGTACTAGCAAGGACGAACGAAATGAAGCTGAAGTTTTGAATTCAAAAATGTTTAAATTTGAATTTATAGTACTCTGCGAATTTATGTACCACATTTTAAATGAAATAAATTACGTTTCAAAAATTTTGCAGAAAATTGAAATTGATTTAGATCAGGCTAGAACAGCATTAGAAATTATTACCGACAAACTCAAAATATATCGGAATGATTTCGAATTCTTTCACAGCAAGGCCATCGAAACCGCAAACGAATATGGTATCAATCCCCATTTTGAGATTAAACGACAGAGAAAAATCAAAAAACACTTTGACGAATTAGTCTCTGACCACCGATTTAAAAACAGAAAAGAAATTTTCAAAATAAACGTTTTTAATACTGTCCTAGATATAGTTATATCTCAGTTGGAAACGCGTTTTAGTGCTATGACAAAAGTATGCAAAATCTTCGATTTTTTAAATCCAAAGATGTTGGTGAATATGACGGAAAAAACTTTGGTAGAGATATGCGATAAATTTCAAACCAAATATTGTGACATCATTGGACCAAACTTTTCGATTCAATTTATCAATGTTTACCATCTGATACTGCCTTATATATCTGAAGATTGTTCTGTTCACCAATTATGCCAGATAATCATAACTAAATTAGGAGTGATGGAATGTGATATAACAGAAGTGTACACTGCAATACTGTTATTTCACACTATTCCTGTAACTTCTGCAGGAGCTGAAAGGTCCTTCAGCAAATTAAAAATTATAAAAAACTACCTGAGAAATTGTACCGGAGAAGATCGACTCCGACATTTATCACTAATTGCGATTGAAAACAAAGCTGCTTCGAAATTAGATTTGAATTATGTAATCGATAAATTTGCAAATGTAAAAGCACGTAAAAAAATATAAAGTTATTCTTTTTCACGTATTTAAGTATTATGTGCAATGTGTATCTGTGTTATTAAAATAAACCGATTAAAACTTTAAGCATGTTTTTATTTTTTTAACACACTATCACGATGAAGAAAATGAGAACAGAATTTACTTCAACTCCAAAATGCTTCTGCCCAGGTAAGACATTACGCTGTGATTTGAGCAGATAAACATCGACCAAAATTTGCATCAAGCTCATGAGCCACTTGCATTACCTGGACGAAAAGCATTTCGAAGTTGAGGTCACTTTAAATACACATTAAATTGAATTTATTTATTATCCTTCTTTGGTTGCGTTGCGTGTAGAATTTTTTTTTGGTTTAAACCAAACTTATGGCCGATTTCATGAAGGGCTTTTAAACATTTAACAGGCTTCTAAACCTTAAAATGCTGTTTTTTAGTTTCACCAAGCGCTTTTAAATTAAATAAGCTTTTGAACACCTTTATAAACTAAATGCCCATTTTTGGCTCATTAAGTCTAAAAAGTGTCATTGAAATGTCATCAGATGGAGTAAACAAGTGGATGTTGCAGCTGATATTTTTTTTGTTTAACATTTTAATTTTCAATTTTTATAGAGTAAGAAAATAAATTTCAACTTTGTATGTTAATAATATAATTTTAATGATTTCCTTTTTATTAAGAATAAATGTTTCGTCGTTCTCATGCGACGACAAAGTGATTCAATCCGATTTAGAAAAACAAAAGAAGTCGACCCCAGCTTGGATATGTTCCACCATACTAAAATGCAAAAAAACTTCCTGGAAACTAAAAAAAAACACAAACAAAATCAACAAAATATTATGCACCTAGTTTTGAAGTAATGATTTTTATTTTAAAATGTATACAATTTGTGTTTTTTCATATAATGGATTGTTGGAAGGACTACAGTATTATAATGATATACCGACAGTGTTATTGTTTCTGCTCTTGACCTGTTGTTACTCCTGTTCTTAAGCTTGTTGTTGGATGTGTTTGTTGTATTTGTTGACAAACCTCTTGCCTTTTAAACTTTCTACCTTTGTACATTTGTAGAACTCTAAAAACTTCAATTGCCTTTATCTTTGGATAATACACTCAGAGAAAAACGTCAGGTAAAGAATTAACCTGGGCCCTGTTGAATTCACGAGGTGCACAATCCCATTCAAAGTTACTGACATTTCAGAAATTTACCTGATTTTAGTAACCTTTTATTCAGAGTAAAATGAACCTGGTGGGCTTTCTTGCCATATTCAGGTTGATTTAAGAAGATGACCTGCTATCTTAACACTAAATTCTTGTAAATAAGAAATTTTAACAAGAATATAGTGTTTATTTTAACCGACATCGTGTTTTTCTAGCACTGTATGTTTTGAATTTCTGTTTTACCACATATCAGGTTGAATTAACATTTAATGTGGTTATAATTAGCTGTTGCATTTTACCTGACCTCATGCTAAAAAAGCACCCTGCCAGTTCATTCCAACGTGACACCAGTGCTGAAACGTACACACACAGGCAATTTAAGTAAAACGATTTGAGTTTAACCTGGCCTCCTGTTAAAGAAGCACTCTGCCAGTTCATTTAAACGTGACATTAGTGTTGAAATGCACACCCACATGCCATTCAAATAAAATTATTTGAATCTAACCTGGCCTCCTGGTAAAGTAGCACTCTGCCAGTTCATATAAACGTGACACTAGTGTTAAAACACACACACAGGCCATCCAATGATTTTCAACTTAGGTATTGATATTTGGCACCAGTTTTTTGAGTATTGAATTGGCCCAGTGGATGAGTGCTTTCCTCGTGTGTGAAAGGTTCCCAGTTCAAAACTGAAGTAAGTATCACAAATTATTTTTAAATTAAAATAAATAAATAATAAACTTCTATATGTTCTTTCAGAATAATGCTTAACGAGTTGAGCGATAGGCAGCGCAAGAGACTCTTAAACGTATAGATTCATGACTTTGCCAGATTTACACGATTGGAAAACTGCGAGTATAATGACAAAAGCAACAACAAACAAATGGACAAATTCATTCTTTTTGTCATTATAGTGGCAGCGTTCAAGTCGTGTAAGTCCGGTATTAGATACAGGGTTGATATAACATTAAAACCTGTTAAATTAACTATAGGTTTTCAGGTTAAACTAACCAGATTTTCATGTTAAAATTACAGGGCATTGAATATTTTGTCAGGTTAAATTAACTATATTTGCATGTAAAATTTACAGGATTACAGTGTTAAATTTACAAATCAGGTATCTGGTTAAACAGTTAACCTGATCTCCCGAGTTGAAAAATAACAACCTGAAAATCAGGTATGATTGACCAGAAATTGGTTGATAATACATGCTTTTTTCTCTGAGTGTACAATTAGATGTTCTATAATCATGAAACGACTTGGATCCTTCAGGTATATAACCGGGTTCAATTAAGATAAACCTGAATGTTAAGAGTCTTGCCGAGAACCTCGGTTACGAATTTCAAGTTTTACTTTACCTCCAGCTCTCGATTGAATTCACGGAGAGCATTCATGAACACCATTGTCCATGGATAAGGCCATCATCACAAAAGGAACCACAAATAGCAGTTTCTGTTGGCCCTTGTGGAAAGTATCGGCAAGCAAGTTTTAAGATAAAGATCTACTTGCAGAATTGGACCATTTCGTCGCGGCAGTCGTAGGGATAACATTTCCAACCAAAAATTGAGGTTCCAACAAACTCCAATCAGAGAAATTAATCATGAATCCTTGTCAGAGCGCAGTTACACTTTGATGTTTCACAGTGTTTCCTTCGTCACTGTTTTTTTGATCTTTAAGAATATTTTATAAATAAAAATTCAAACTTCGTCACCATCAAGAAGTTACATTGGGGTATCTTAAAACTTTCGAAGTCCTTGAAAAACAACACAAATCAATGAAAATAATACAACAATTAACTTTATTTTTAGATGCGAAATACATACATCATAATATCTTTCTAATGACTGGATATTATTTTCTTATTTATTATGTAAGTGCCAAATTAACAAATAATAATAATAAACAGACAAAAAAAAAATGATACACCTTCACCATAAAAAATACAAATTTGAATTGTCTTGTCAAACAAACTTCAAACCACTGATCTCTATAAAACACTGGATAGTGTATCGATACAAAAATATTGCTTCCATTTGAAGAATTGTTATATTATGAAGCTGACCACTTTTTTGTATACCAGTATAACTGTATAACATGTAATACAAAGATAATCCATTAAACAGACATAAATTCTCCGTTCGTTTCACCCCCCGAGATCTGTTTGCTTACATTTGTTTTTTTCGTAATTTAAATTCATTCACTAATTAGTAAATGAAACGGAATAACAAACGTAAAGAGTGTGACAAGGAGGTACAATCATTAAAAAAAAAGGCAGAATATGCAATCGCATCCTCCTCATCATAATTATTCGTAGCTATTCTGCTCAACTTGTTCGCAAACTGCAATATGATTTATCTCATTCCACTAAGTAATTATTATACTAAAAAAATATACCAAATGCACACAGTGAATAACTTAAAGATAATAAATAATAAAACAAACTTCCACAAAAGTTTATATTTGCATATCATGGTCTGTTTCCCTTTCTTCAGATAGACATCTGGAAGTAGGGATGAGCGATTTTAATCGATATTTGCAAAATATCGATATTGAAGATTTCGATGTTTTGCAACATCGATATTAACATCCAAAACATCGGACAAAGAAACAAACAAAAAGTTAGGACGAAAATGATTGATTCTGCTAGTAAAATCTAGATGGAGTGACTTTCATAGTTTTTAAGTCATCTGTAACATTTGGAATTTTTTGAAAAAGGAAATCATCAAAGGTTCTTTCAAACCAAACTTAAAAATTCAGAACCACAACGAAACTTTCGATGTGCAATAAGGCACAAATATAAGTTTACACATGAAGTGCCTATCAATTTTGCTTACATCAAATTTGTTTTGTGTTTATTTGTGCAAAAGAAATATTTTTACATTGATATTCAAACATTAATATCATCGATGCTCAGCAAGACGCATTTTAAAACATACAAGTTTTTGTACACACTTTTGCAAGCAAAAATATCTTGCAATATCGTTAGATAACAGTGTACACATGAAATACTTGCAATATTGCTTCTATAAAATCTGTGGACGATATGTTTTGCAAAACTCAAATTTTAGCATCGATTTCCACGCATAGAAATAATAGATGCTCAGAAAGACCCAATTTACACCAATGCAAGTTTTTGCACACAACTTCGTGTTTTGCAATATCGATATATTCCAAAAAGCCACAGAAAACAGTTTACACAAAATTCCTTGAAATATTACTGCAAAATACATATTTAATATCGATTTTCACGAATTAATTTTATCGATGGTCAAAAACACGCAGTTTACACCATGCAAGTTCTTGCGCACACCTTCGTGTGAAACAAGATTTTGAAATATCGGATTTCAAAAAGGGCACACATAACAGCTTAACACCATGAATTGCATTGCAATATTGATTTTATTAAAAAAATATATATTTTAACATCGATTTTCACCCATTAAAATCATTGATGCCTTGAAAGATACCACTTACACGCGGTTTTAGCACACAAGCTTCTGTGCATCATTATTTTGCAATATCGATGTTGAAATACCTACTTTATGACTTCATATTTTTCATTTGTATGAAAGCTTAAATCGATTTTAAGAAACTTAAGAAAAAATAGCTGGCACCAGAAATTTTGAAAGCTAAAATACATAGAGCATAGCATGACGCATTTTTTGCTTTGGTCAAAGAAAAAACTTAAACAAAAACACCTGAAAAAAACATCGATGTTTAGTAGCATCGATATTTTCGGTTCGATGTTGAAATCGATGTTGTTTCAATATCGCACATCCCTATCTGGAAAATACTTTTTTTTTTGTGTAATTCAGACGTCAAATTATGAAGCCGACCACCTAATTGTCATCTTCAAATGGAAGCAAAGAAACTGTTATACATTATAAGGAATACACTATCCAGTGTATTATAGAGATCAGTGCTTCAAACGCAGGCTTGTGCTTTCTCATTTCTTCGCATACATTTCGTTTTTTAGAAAGAAAAAAACAATTTATTTTTCCAGGGATGTGAAGAGAACTTAATTTTAACAAAAATTTCCCTGAAATTTTCCTTATATAGATTGGTGAAACCAAAAAGATTTAAGGGTCTGATAAAATTTAAAAGGGTTTTTGATAAAAATGTTTGTTTATGAAATTGGACATTAATCTTGAGATGATGGAGAAATCCAAACAAAAGATCCACACTTACGCCTACGGTTCATCATAGAATTTAAACTATTTCACTGGTATGAAGAGTAGAAAGTAGAGATCTTGAGACCAATGTCATAATTAAGCAAAATGTATTTTGGAGTTGACGTCACTTGAACTAACACTTTTAAAGATTATTTTAAACATAGCTTTCATAACAATATGGAAAAAGACGAAATTTAACTACAGCAGCTATTTCTCCTACACGATATTGAAAACAGGATATTTTACTATGAAATTATGTTCGTAGAAAAATACCCAAGGAATTACTTCAATTCAAATTTTTGGTCAAAGTAGAGTAGGTAGGTAATTAAATAATTTTTGTTCGTTGAATTTTGAACCTAACACAAAAACAATTATTTATCTTCCACAAAAATAAATTATTTAAGCCAATATGTGTTAGGTGCGTGCTCATTAAAAAAATAAGCTTTTCATAGGACATTGCACACAAAAATATTTTTAAAAAATAATGAAAATTGAAATCAATTTTTTTGTATATTGCCGAAGGGGCCCAATTTTGGTTTCTGCCCCAGGGCCCTCGGATGTCTAGCTACGCTACTGCATAGGAATACAAAGCGGCACTGCATAGAAGGACCAGAGTTGCTTGAGCAGAAGAGGATAGACGAACACAAGCTTCTAAGAAGAAAAAAAGAAAGAGCATGAGAAGCACGTGATCGAGGAAATAGAAGGAAGCCATTTCAGGAATGAAGTTCGGGAGTTTTACCAAAAAGTAAAGAGAACCTCCCAAGGTTATAAGGCCCAAACCGAAGCCTACAAGTATGATCAGGAGAACATAGTGATAAAATTGTAGTCGGTGCTGAGGATGTATGACGGCAATGACAAACCGAATTCCGCTACCATACAGATTGCACCATTCAACCTGGATGACGTAGGCCAACAATTCCGTACACCCTATCTCGACGAAATAAAGATAGCTATAAAGCTGCTGGAGCTGATGGCCTTGCGGCTGAGATATTCAAAGCGGCTGGCGATGAATTGGTTAGAAGTATGCACCAGCTCATCTGCAAAATATGGTCGGAAGAGAGCATGTCCGAAGAATGGAACCTCAGCATTGTTTGCCCGATCCTCAAAAAAGGCGATCCTCTGGACTGCACCAACTACAGAGGCATATAAGTGTTCTTAATATCTGCTCTGCCGTACTTTGTGAACGCCTGAAGCCAATCGTCAACAACCTGATAGGTCCATATCAGTGTGGCATTAGGCCAGGGAAGTCCACCATCGACCAAATATTCACACTACGGCAGATCTTGGAAAAAAACCCAGGAGTTTCAAATTGACACCCACCACCTTTTCATTGATTTTAAGGCCCCGTATGACAGCATCATCTATAGAGACGAGCTATATAGAGCAATGTTCAGTTTTGGCATCCTTCCCGAACTCGTCCGTTTGTACAAGATGACAATGGAGAATGCACGCTGTTCCATCAAGGTCGGCAAAAACCTCACCGACACCTTTGATGTCAAAAAAGGTTTCAGGCAAGGCGGCTCGTTGTCATGCGACTTCTTCAACATCGTTTTTGATTGAATAGTGCAAAGCTTTCACGTCAACACTAGAGGCACAATCTCTTAAAAGTCCATCGACATTGACGGACGAATAAAGTGAGATGTCAGTGGTGCTTTCATGAGTATTGAGAACGAAGCCAAGAAGATGGAGTTAACGGTGAATGAAAGCAAAACGAAATATATGCCACCAACAAGAAAAGACACCCAACACCGACGTCTCGGACAGAACGTCACTATAGACAGCTATAATTTTGAGGTGGTCAGAGACTTTGTCTACCTAGGATCCGCTTTAAACTCAGCGAACGATACCAGTGCTGAGATCAAACGAATAATTACTCTTGCCAATCACTGTTTCTTTGGACTAAGAAGGCAATTGAGAAGCAAAGCCCTCTCTCGAGAAACTAAACTGTCTCTGTATAAGACGCTTATCACCCCGGTCCTGATGTATGGTGCAGAGGCATGGACACTGCTTACGGTGGATGAGAACGCGTTAGGCTGTTTTGAGAGGAAAATTCTCCGGGTGATTTTTGGTCCTGTCTGCGTAGATGGGGAATGGAGAAGAAGATACAACAACGAACTGTTCGGACTGTACAGCGACACCGACCAAGCCACAAAAGTGGAAAGTCAACGTTTGAGATGGCTGGGTCACCGATGGACATCAATGCTCTGGCCCGGAAAGTCTTTGAATCCAACCCCGTAGGCCAGCGCAGTAGAGGTGGACAGTGTAAAAGGAGGCGCACGCAAGTGGAAAAGGACCTCAACTAACTTGGCGTGAGAAACTGGAGACAGCTCCCTTAAAAAAGCACAAGAAATAAAGAAAATGTTCTCGCTTATAAGCTACGTCAAAAGCATGTTTTCTTTCTATTATTCGTTCGCTAAGTCTTTTGTAGGAAAGCCTGACTGAACCTTCTTTAATTTTGTTCTTTATCACAATTCAACCAATTATTCATCATTATTATCCCTCTTACAGCTACCAGTTTCTATGAGTTTTGGTTTAATTTATAAAGTCAGTGATTTCTTAAACTCTTAAAAACTGCGTAGCTATTGCTTCTCATTGGGCCCTTTAAAATCCTCTGTGTAATGGAGATTCCATGATCAAAATAAACTTCCATAAATTTCTCGTATCTATTCCCTCAAATTTATCATCACATTCATCACTTATAGTATTGTCACTAAGTTTTTGATTCATTATAAGTTCCAAAAGCCATCATGCCTCAACATTATTTCCAAAGGTTTATACCTTTTTCTCTTTTATTTACTTCTACATGGTGAGTATTGACACATTTCTAAAACAATTTTAATTCGAAAAATGTCCCCCACAGTCGCAGTAATTTTTGGTATTATAAAAAACTGCGTATACAAACCTAACGACTTTAACATTTACACCTTTAAGAAGCCATAATACTTAATGTTATAAGTCTCTAAGCCCATTAAGTGATTTGAAACCACATCAATCACCAATTTCTCAACACAATAATTCTGTATAATAGCTCGCCCACAATTTACACAATCAGAAAAAATGTGAAAGTGACAATCAAATTCAATAAATAAGCCTCCAACCATCAGGAGAGGACATACCAACATCACTTATACCCTACGAGGTACCTTGTGGAAGAAAATCAAAAAAAAAAAAAAATTAAATCTAAGCGAGAAACCACAGAATAGCCCAATAAATTAGGCATCACCTGTATGCGATGTTATCACTGCGCAGCCTTTTAACCCAACCATCTATCTATCTTAACTACTACTTAGCGGCAGTTCCCATAAATACCCAAAATGATGGCTTAAATGTTCCCGATAACAAACTGGCATTCCACGATATGATGACGACTACGACGACGAAGCAGAAGTGGTTTAGAAGAGATGGTGTCACGCATTGTGTGCCATGTTTAGCTCACCAACCAACAGCCATCGAGTCCACACACTACAAAACCCAAACCTTCAGACAAAGTATCCATTTAATGTCCATCGGCGTTGTCCCTTATAGAACACAACATCATCCTCCTTTATATTAATTGTCCCACCATATACTCATCCCGATTGTGTGTTTCGGCTTCCCGATCGCCATAGTCATAGTCATCGTCTTCGCCGTAAATAGTGACTATTCACAGGCGAGAGGACGACGAAACGCACGAAAATGATAACAAGGATGCCGCTCGATATTAAAGTGATGAGCCCGCAACTAACCAACCAACCGGCCGACCAGCGGGAACAATATAAATCGTAATGTTTTGACAGCTAGCTGACCGCATTTGAAGTCAACACCCTTGGTCCGGCTGGACGGGCCGGTCAGCGCATGTTTTGGTTTTGATCGGTCAGGCCACACACATGGACACCAGCAGCGGCTCCTCGTAACAAATTGATGTTGGCCCAACACTCAGTTTACCTATTTTATTAGCTCCTTTATCAACTACCTGGGCAATTCTGACACAAGAGCTCATGCTGTGCAGAGGAGATAGTGAGAGTACCTGTCACTTTGTACGACGTCGTCGTCTTCGTCTTCGTCCTACTGTCAAAAGTACCTGAAACAAAAAACAGGACATCAACGAACGAATGATTTTCCTTCAAATAATGGACTCGGGTTCTCGAGGCGAATTGGATTTTGCAAGTTAATTATACCGTACAGCTAGAGCGTAGCTGAAAAGGTTTTGGCAATAGAAACAGTTTGGATGCTCATTTCGAATGTATGCATGTAGGTATATGGTCAGGTGCCAGGATATTTATATCATTCACTCGATTCGCCTCGGAACCGGATTATGAATTTTGCGGTCTGATGGCAATGGTAAAGTTGTCAAAAATTGTCTCGTCTCTTGTCGTAGTCGTTGTTCTTATATAATTTTTTGAGGTTAGCATCCTGCAGTTTTGAGGTAAATTTAAATTTGTCTCACAGTGCGAAAAGTGGGATAGACAGGATGTTTTTGTTTTTCCTCCTTTTTTTTTGTTAATTAGTCAGACTTTGAGGTGTGAAATGCGGTTAAGATATACTCGGAACGACAAAAATAATAAATCCTTCAAAAATGTATACATGTGTCCTGTACCTACCCATGGAAAAGGTAAACTGTACATGCAGGCGGTCATCTGCGCGTATCAGGCGCACTCACTCACAAAAAGTGACGAAGGTGAATATTTGATTAACAGCTCCTGCCAACAGCCTCAATTATAGTACTCAATCTTATGTTTTATAAACACAACAAAGAATCGTGAATATGAAAATTAAATTTTAAGTTCAACGCATCGCTGAAATATTTTAATTGAAATTTTTGGTGATAACGATCATTGGGGAGTGAACAGTGAAGGTTGGCTCTTGGCTGCAATAGAGTATATATTTACGTTTTATTTCGATACAATATTGCAAAAAGTTAATGAATTTGATTAACATTTTTATCATCAACTTATTTAAGCCTGCGTCATCGTAAATCAGTGATTAAAAGAATAGGAGGTAATTAAGTCAATGAAGTTTATACATTTTCAAGGAGAAGAATGTCCTGTGCAAGAAAAGGAGTGGATTAAAAGGTGTTATGTGGTGTAATTATTGGACGTTCAATTTAAATACAACTACACTCTACTCAGGGAACCACTGTACAGTGAAAATTTAAGCCATTTGTCTTTTTGTTGAAAAAAGTAAATTGTGTAAAATCTGATTCAAAATTTGAGTTGAAATGGCAACATTATCACCCCTGTTCTGATTTCCGTTCGGAATCAAATCCGTATACGAAATTGATTTTCGTACGGATTCAAAAACCATGTTCTGAATTAAGCCTAGTAGGTACTCACCTCTTGTGAAATGAAAAATTAAAACCGCATCAAAATCCACGTGGATAATCATAATGAAAACATAATTGATTCTCCACGTGAATTTTTGGTATTCAGTTTGAAATGTTTGATACTCACTTTAAGTGAAAAAAAAATAAATTAATTTTTTGATAGTTATTTGACAGAATCTGGAAAAAGGACAATCGGCAAAACTGTATGGAAGGTGGTCTAGGAACCTATAAAAACGAGTCGTATGTCATTTGAAAGGTATTTTTATGCGCTACAATAGTAATTATATGGCAGTTCATTTCAAATCACTGTGTGAAAAAAGTTATTTATTAACCAAGATTTGTTTTGGTACATTTCAGTTTGGAACAAATTTATACAAACTGGTCTTACCAATACCAATAATAATATGTATGTCGTTGAAAAGGTATTTTTATGAAAAATAATAGTTTCCATAACAACTTACTTAAAATCACTGTGTGGAAAAAGTTATTCGCTGTTTTAGGGAATTTCGGTACAGATAAAATTTATGGAGCATGGGTAACAAGTAGCGAATAACTTTTTTCACACAGTGATTTAAAATAAGCTGCCTCATTAACTATTGTAGTACATAAAATTTCCTTTCCAACGACATACGTCCCGTTGTTATTGGTTGAACTTGCGTTCATACTTTTTGCCCATACTAAAAAAAAACATTTTTTCACACTAAAATGAACCACAATAATTCGTTAATTTTCGAAAAATTTTTCACACAGTGATTTGCAATGAACTGCCATTAAAGGTATTACAGTCAAACTTCTTTATAACGAACCCTCAAGGGGCCAAGAAATTGTTTCGTTATAGAGAAGTTTAAGGCAAAATTCGCTATATGGAAAATTTCTTAAATTATTGAAAATATTATTTTTTCATATCAGATAGGTAGGTACTCAGGCAATGTATGTTTATGGAAATGATGAACAACAAACATTTTTTTACTATTATAAATGTACAATTTTTTTTTAGTACAATTTTAATGAAAGTGAAATATATAACGCATAACGCAGGAACTATTCCCTCTTGTTTCACAGTTATGGAAACAGAACTTGGGCTGTTGTTACGAGTGTCTTGCTTACGATTGCGACTAATCCTTCTTAACCAAATCTTTCGTTAACAGTTCACAACGAGAAATTTCATTCACTATAGGTAATTAAGATTTTCAACATCAAAATTATTTTTTTTCGATGGTCGATTTTGACAAAAGTAGTTTATTGAAAGCAAACGAAAACGACCCTCGTAAAGGCCCTTGGTGAAAACAACAACCTTTCGTTTTCACCAAGCTTTCAAAAAGATTAGCGAAACTGACGTTTGGTGAAAATTCCGAATTCAATTTTTGAATAATTGTGACCACACATTTCCTATTCTATCCAAGTAGGTAGAGCGGCGCATTTACCAGCATAGATCTTGTACAAAATCGGGAATTCCCTAATACCGAAATGATTTTATTTGTAGAAAGTTGTTAGAAACACTTTGTATTGTTCCATTTTTTATAGGAGCGAGAAATTTCATAAAAATTTTGTATAGAAATTTCGTAATAAAGAAGCAGAAATGATGATGGGTTCCAAGAATTATTTCTCTATAAAGAGAATTTCGTTATAGAGAAATTCGTTATATGGAGACACATTTGTATAGAATATTTATTTAGGGAACGGGGACAGAGTGGCAGTTCGCAATATAAAGATATTCGTTATAGGGAAGTTCGTTATAAAGAAGTTTGACTGTATATGTAATGGAAATACCTTTCCAATGACATATATATTGTTGTTATTTGTTTGACCAGTTTTCATAAATTTCATCCATATACTAAATATATTTTATTCATCTAGAATGCACCAGAACACAATACTATTAAGCGAATAACTTTTTTCACACAACAATTTGAAGTAAGCCCTCACATTAACTATTGTAGTTCACAAAAATACCTTTCCAACGACATACATCTCGTCGTTATTGGTCCTGTAGACCGTTTTCTCCTATTCTCCTTTCTAACATTAGTTTTTGGCTATGGTTCGTTTCGGCTTTTTCATTTCGTTTTTGTGTTGTTTCGTCAAGGTCGTTTCGTATTTTATTGTTTCGAATTTCATTGTTTCACTTTTCATTTATTTCGTTTTTTATTGTTCAGAAAATTTTAATTTCGTTTTGCAATTAGTTCGGTCAAACTTTATTTCGTCTTTGATTGTGTCTTTTTTCGATGATTTCATTTCTGAGTTATTTCATCCTTAGTTTTTTTCGTCTCTAATTGTTTCGTTTTCGATTATTTCGATTTTCATTGCAAAGTTTTTTGTTCGCGCGAATTTTAACGCCTTTAGGTTCTTTACATGCACAAAAATCAAAAAGCCAATCAAACGAAGGCGAAATAAATGAAAGTCGAAATGAACTTAATTTTCAATTTTCACAACCTACCATACGCCTTGCATTCATTAACATTTGTTGGAAATTAATACAAACATAATAATTTTAAACGGTCATGCCCTTTTTTTGTCACGCTTTTAGGTACCTAGTGATAAAAGAAACTCTGAAATTCCTGTAGGTACTATGTATTTTAATTCTTATTTTTACTTCAAAATGTTATTTAAAAAAAACTTTAAATAAAATATATTAATGTTTTAAAAATTTTTCAATTCAATTTCAATTCAATTCAATTCAATTCGTTTATTTGCAACGTACAAGTAAGACCTAGTCTTTTATAGTACTAACAATAAGTGAATACTTAATTTAAGTTCAAGAAATCTTAAATACTAAGTAGGTGAGTGAAATTAAAATGATGAAATAAAAAGAAGAGAGTAAAGAAGAAGACAAGAAGAAAAAGTAAATATCAATTAGAAGAAGTTTGGAAGTGAGGAAATAGATTTTAAATCGAAAATTATGAAAGATACAACAACAATAATTATTAGTTAATCAACTAACGCTGTTCCGATGCATGTTTTAAAATTTTGGTTTTAAATTCTTTGAACCCATTGGTCCGTTTGACATCAGTTGGCAGAGCATTCCAAAGTTTAATGGTGCAGACAAAAAACAATCGAGCTGAGTTAGTATAGTTACAAGTTGGGACGATAAGATTAAAAGTTCTTTGCGATTGTGTAAACGTGTCAATTTTTCAAATAAATAAGCAGGTTCTTTTATATTAATAATTTTATGCAGGAAAATTAGTTTTCTTGCATTTAAAAACTGTAAAAGCGAGCAGCCCAGAGCAAGTAAATTGTAATGTGTTATGTGATCAAATCTGCGGATATTATATGCATAACGGATAGAGTTGTTAAATGCCACCTGAAGTTTATTTTGCGATACCGAGTCAAGCTTACAGTACACAGTTTCAGCAAAGCATATTAGCGGAAGTATAAGTGTCTTTACCAGCTTCAATCTTGTTTCTGGTGGAGTGTATATTGCTGAAGCCCATAGTTTCCGAAGTACACCATAAATTCGACCAACAACAAAGTTTACGTGGTTACTGCAGGATAAATTACTGTTCAATTTAAATCCAAGAGTAGTGACAGTGTGTACAAATGACAGCCTGCTGTCAGAAAGGACTATAGGAGGAATCGTTTCAACATCAAGGGAACTGTGACAAATTGGTAACAATTGAGTTTTAGCTGCATTCAGTATAAGTCTGTTTGCCTTGGACCAATCATATATAGCTGAAAGATCCTCATTTACCCTACAAACTAAATCCTCAATGAGGCCAAGTGGTCTCGATAAATAAAACTGAACATCATCTGCATAGAGATGAACAGAAACATTCTTACACACTCTTGGTAAGTCATTAATATACATGCAGAAAAGAATCGGAGCTAAAATAGATCCCTGTGGTACACCTGAATTGATTCTTTTAAGACTAGATCGATCACTTCCCACTACCACTCTCTGCCATCTATTACTCAGGTAATCTTCAATTAGATTAGCAGCTCTATGGGTGAGCCCAAAATAATTTCGCAGCTTGCAACATAATATGTTATGATCAACTCTATCAAAAGCCTTTGAGAAGTCTAGCAAACAAAGTATTATTAGTTCACCTTGATCGAAACTGAGCCTTATATCATCCAAAATTTTTATCATGGCAGTGGAGCAGCTATGGTTTGCTCTAAAACCGGATTGATAAGGATAAAGTAAGCCTTTCCGATCAAGATGACCAACGAGCTGTTCTACCATGACTTTCTCAAAGACCTTAGATAAGCACGGCAAAATACTAATTGGACGAAAGTCTCCAGGTAAGCAGGCCCGTGGCTTTTTAGCTACAGGTGTGACTCTTGCCACTTTCCAGTTATTGGGGAAAGATGAAGAAGTTATACAAAAATTGATAACATGTGTTAAAGAGCTAAGAAAGTATGGGATTATCAGTTTTAAAAAACGAAGTGGTAAACCATCCTCACCAATAGCATTTGACTTTAATGTATAGAAAATTTTTACAATGTCACTTTCATTTATTGTTTCAAAATCAAACTCAAATTCGTTATTTGTTTCTTGGGAAGGAACAAAATCAGATCTAGTTTCACTTTCTGTGATGAAAAAGTCGTTGAGAACATTAGGATCTAGCGAGCAATTAAAATCACCTGACTTGCCAATTCCAATGTTCCTTAAATTATGCCACAAGCGCTTGGAACCGAGCCTTGGATTAAGCTTTGAGGAAAAATAGTCCATCTTTTCTCTTCTCGTTACCCATGTTGCATAGTTGCGAGCCTGACAGTATATTTCCCAATTTCGGTTACTACGAAGCCGTTTCCAAATCAAATACTTTTTCCTTCGGGATTTAATTGCACTAATGACTTCCGAAGTAAACCAAGGGCATTTCGCATCACGCACCCTCACAGTCTTTAGAGGAACATGTCTATGATATAAGATCAACATTTGTGATTGTACAAAATTAAGCTTTTCATCAGCAGTGGATAAATACCTACAACTATCCCAATTTATCATGCTAGCATCAAGAGCCAGCGCAGAAACATTAATTGAGTCAAAGTCAATGTATTGAAAACTCATAAATTAATTTCTGATAAATAATTGAAAACAAACAACTAATTCAAATTTAACGTTTGCTGTGTTTCCGCATAATTTTGTATAGTTGCATGCTTATAATATCGTCACCTGATTGCAAGAACTAGGTAACTCAATTTTATAAATTTTGGAGATAGCAACCTTTACAGAAGCCTAGCTACTGGAGGACGATGGAAAGTTTAATTTGTATGTTCCTGAAACTTCACAAATATCCTATATTTGTCAATGGTATAAAAAGATTGAACAAAAAATCTTTAAAACTGTACAAAATAATACCGTTTTTGCCGATGTATTATAAAAATAGAAAATTGAGTTACCTAGTTCTTGCAATCAGGGGACGATATGAAGGGTCTTTTCTAGCCCTTTATCAGAAAATACGGCTTTTTGTCCAGAAAAGTCTTGATTCTGGAATCTTTACCAAATTCTCCCCTTTATATCTGGAAATTGTTAACCTCTTCAATATTTTTCCAATTCCACACTCTACGTGTTTTTTTCATTACTATTTGAATTTTTTCTTTTATTGTCAACCAAACAAGGTGACTCAGAATCAACCATAAACTAAGTAACTGATAAAATAATAATCGAATTGCAAAACAAAAGAAGTATATAGAGACAAAATGCGAAACAATCTTTAACGAAATAACCTTAGCTTAAATAATCCGTAGATGTTTCAATGAAAATGCGAAACAAATAAAAAAACAAAACAACAAAATCGAAGTAATCGTGAGACGAAATGATCCCAAAACTAAGTAATAAAAAAAAAACAAAGCTTTTGCGAAATGAACGGAAATTATTTCGACCAAAACGAAATAACAGTGAGCGAAATGAAAAAGACGAAACAATAGGCACCCATTAGTTTTTATATCTTTTATTGTTGTTATTTGGTGTATTTTGCTTTGTTTTAATTGTTGATAGTAATAAAATGCAAGAATGAAGACGTTGGTGTAATCGGAAACAACCCTTTACAATTTTTACTTTGAACCAAAAAAATTAATTGACAAAAGTCAAACTTTTCCACATCTCAATCCTTTTTCCTAGTGGTTGTACGTAGAGAAATGAAAATTATATCGTGAAATATATAACGAACCGGTTCATATTTCACTCTCGAATTTGGGTACTCACCTCTCGTTGCGAATTCCATCGCTGTGAATTAATGGGCACTTTTATATAGAAATTTCATTTTCACTCGAACTGAGTAGGTACTAGGCTTTAAGCCTAGTATACTCACCTCTTGTGAAATGAAAAATTCAGCCCGTTTCAAAATACACGTGAATAATCTTAATGCAAATATAATTGATTTTTCACGTGAATATTTGGTACTCAGTTTGGAATTTTAAGTACTCACTTTGAGGGAAAATAAAATAAAAATAAATTTGTGATAGTTGTTTGACAGAATCTTTAAATTGTTTTTGCGAATATAATTTTCAATTCATGTTGTTTTGTTTTTGGCTTGTCGGAAGCTGTAAAATCAAATAAAAACGATGGTTTTATCTAAAAAACTCAGAAGCTTACCTTCATTTGTGGCTTTTGTGGACATTTAATGTAATTGAATCAAATAATTTGACAAATGTCCGACTTTCCACACCTCAATAATTATTTCCTAGTGGTCGCACGTTGCGAAATGAAAATCATTGCGTGAAATACATGACGAACCGGTTCATATTTCACTTTCATATTTGGGTACTCAGCTCTCATTGTGAATTCCGTCGATGTGAATTTACCGTCAATTTTATATGGAAATTTAATTTTCACAAGAACTGAGTACTGGGCTTTAAGTAAAAATTCACTTCCGCAGTAGTCGATATTCAAACCTGTTTTTTTTCGAAATCCATAAAAAGAAAACTCGAAACGTCAGATATATTTAAAAAATATCTGTAAAAATAAAATAAATTTAAAAATATGTAACAGCAAAAATGTACAGTGACTGCCATTAATATTCGGTTTTCTATTTAATATTTTATGAAAATTCTTTGGGTGTCCTTAAACGCATATATTTACCAACTTTCTACTCATCCGATGTCCATGATTAAGATCTTAAAATAAAGCCAACATGACACACTACACTACACAGTATACAAAAATCATTGAAAAGGGGCAAACGATTTCACACAAGGTATGAATAAGCCCCCTTCAATTCGATTTGCAGCATTCTAAATTCAAAAGTTGATGAAAAATTTCACAATTTGAATTGATTTTTAGCTCAAATTGAAGCCCATTTAATTATTTTGAAATGGTAGAGCAAAGTTATAATCGCAAACCAGGCCTTAAAAATTAAAATAGCCAATATCTGAAAAAAACGCGAACATTTCTCGGTCTTATGCATATCTCACAAAGATGTGTTCGGCGCTCGAGGTCGAAAACTTGGATTAATGCTAAGGCTAACATCATAAACAACTCATCTAAAAATCTGAACTACCGCATCTGAGGCAGAGCCCTCCCACCCCGAAGAAAAAGGATACTAGACTGAAAACAGTGAAGTTGATCATATTAATTTCAGTTTTCTCAAAAACTAGAAGTCATTTTAGCATTTGGCTTTCAGATTTTAACTAAGAATTAATAAGGGCATTGAAAATCAAAATCAAAAATAGTACTTGGTACCATAAAATAAAAAAAATAGATTAACAAAAAAAAATCGTCTTTTTCTCAAAATTTTGAGTTTGAAAGTAAATTTTTCAAAAACTATCAGCTAAAAAAACTTTATTTAAAAAAAAAATTAAAGAATGGATTTCTAGCTTTGAGATGAGGAATGGATTTCCGTCCAGATATTACCATTGTATTTTTATGGTTATTTTTCTATTTGAAGTCAACTTTTCTTAAAATTGCCCCTCCCGCCTAAACGGGGGGATATATACCCCCCATTCGGTACTATTGTTTTCTTCTTTTGGCCCAATCTACACGCTCTATTGCTTTGATGCAGCATATGTCAAAGACCATGTTTTTATTATTATACTGTTTTATATACTACTTGTTGTTTTAAATTTTTTATTGCTATATTTTGAAATGCAGTCCCTTGGAAACCGTTATGTCTACAGAACCGGCTTTGGACTCAAATTGAAGCAATTTTAGTAAGGTTGAAATCGTAGAGCAAAAAATTCGGGGTTTTTTGGATTTTTACCAATGTTGCGTTCGGCGCTCGAGGTCGAAAAATCAGATTTAATACTAGGCCAACATCATAAATAACTCAGCAAAAAATCAGAACTAACGGACCTGACGCAAGGTCTCAGTACTATGAAACTACAAGGTTACTGGACTATTAATTTATAAAATTCCTTATTATTTGTATTTTTTTTTCAATTCATAAAATTTGAAATTTTATTGTAATAACTTTTACTAAACTTAGATTGATGCAATCTATTGTAAAAGATTCAAAATTAAATAAAATATCTAAATACCTAAATGGTAACTCAAGAAAATTCTAATTTTTGAATAAAAATTAATGAAAAGTGGTTTTGGAGTTGAAAGAGGCAAACGTCACCTGATTTCAAGAACGAGTTGATTTGACTTTGTATATTTATTATACCCGGTATTAGCTATTTTGTACAGTTTTACAATGTGTTTTTCAATCGATTTCTCTTATAGAAAAAATATAGGATATTATGTATTTGTGAAGCGTAAGGAATATATAAATTAAATTTTTTCAACGTTCTCAAGTTACTGGGTAGATATATTAACTATCTATCTATTCTATTTGATGTTTTAAGATTCCAAAATAAAGTGAAGATTTTATTTTCAATAAATAATAACGTTTCAAGAAAATACAATTTGATAAGAACTAAAACATAAACATAAAGTATATATGTAAGTACAAAGTACAAAATCTTAATTTTCAACACCCCCACTAGATTTAGGTACTTTTATACCAATTAAATTGCAGCAATGATTATGTTTTACTGGCGGAAGGCCTTTGGTCATAACGTCGGCAAGCATGTCCAGGGCTACCTTTCAAGATTTTGAGAAAGAGCCAATAAAAAGAGCATTTAAACAAAAAAAGAGCCACCACTGCAAACGTCCCCAAAATAAAAAAAAAAATGCCAAAATATAATTTACAATTATTTTGAAAAAAAAAAATTAACAATGGGACCGCATCACCTCACTTCCGTAAGCAAAGTTGAACGAAACTTGACGAAACTATCCACTCCGCAATTAAAGTCGCGTCATATGCTTTCCTTGTTTTTGCTTGTTTTCTTCCGACCTCTTAAATGCCCCTCCGAGTTGTAGTTGTAGTTGTTGTAGCTCTAGCCTTTTCCGTGTTTGAATGCATTCAGCTCAACTCAAATCTCATATGTTTTCGGAAGGTGTCACTAGTAGTAAATGTGGATTTACTCGAGCGTCGTTGGGACCTAATGGATTTTGAAGATTTGATAATAGAGAGAAGAAAATGTTAGTAAAGTATACCGTTTCATCGGTGGGGGATGCATCTACAGGTGTTCAAAAATGTTAAAAAAACAGTCACGTGGACATATTCTTGTGCGTCAGATATTGATAGTGTATATGGTCTGGGTCTTTCTGATAACGGTGGTATGTTAATCTGCCGTTTTTCGTGGTGGGGGTGGCTGTATGGGAGTGTAGAAATTAAAAAAAAAATGGATTTACTCGAGCGCGTCAGATTTTAATAGGGGATGTTAAGTGACCCCCAAGGATGCTCACATTCAAAAGACTGACGATTCGGATGTAACGCAAGCTTGCGGCAGCTTCTTGTAAATGCAAACAAAAATCGCCATTTTGAAATATTTGAGCGCGTCAGATTTTGATATATGTGGTTCAACTCGATGTCCTACATGTACTGACGATTATCGGGAGGGGTTTTCTTAATCTGACGATTTGAAAAGAAGAAATATTTGTATTCAGGATTTTTTCAATCACTGAGGAGAGTGGGCGCCAAGAATTAAAACGTTTTTTTTTTTTAGAAGAGTCAAATATGAACAAGCATTTCTTACTATAGGAGGGGGGATCTATGTCGCCCCGTTTAGGAGGTAGAGTCGAGAAAAACGACTTAAATAAAAAAAAAAATATTAAAAATCAGCGACAATACTTAAAATTCAAAACAGTAACGGTTTTAAAAACCAGAAATGCGTTTTATTATCTTAAATTTAAATTAAATTATTTTTGTCAATAGTTTTCAAAATATTCGCATACAAACACAAAATTTTGATAAAAAAACGCAAACAAAATATTGGGATCAATTTTTCTAAAAATTATGAAGTGAAAACTAAATTTCCTTTTTGTGGTCAATGCTCATATTAGTTTAAAATCGAACTCAAAAAACCGGAAGCTTCTGTGTCTTCTAAACAAAATTTTTTATTGCACAATTTTGAGAAAAATTGATTCAAACATTTTTTTTTGGCTTTTTTTATAAAAATGTTGAGTTTAAATGCAAATAATTTGAAAACTATTTACACAAATAATTCAATTTAAATGTAGGATTAAATAACAGATTTCTGGCTTTTAAAACCGTTGCTGTTTTGCATTTTAAGTATTGTTGTTGATTTTTAATATTTATTTTTCCATTTAAGTCGTTTTTTTTCGAAAATCACCTCTACCTCCTAAACGGGACGAGAAAAACGGCAGATTATACTTTTCCCGTTATGCTAGAATTATTGGCTTCACAATACCAAAATTTCAACCGCGCTCGAGAATGTCCAGGTGACAATTTTTTTTTGCAAGTTTGTAACCCTCCCACTACGTTAGGTCACACTCAAATCGTCAGATTATTAAAATGCACACTTTTCAGCATGTAATTAACCTACCCTATCTTAATCTGACGCGCTCGAGTATTTCGAGCTATCGATTTCTTTTTACTAATCTGACAACCTGCCCTTGTCGCCCGGCCCTACATAGAGAACTGATATATGGTGGAGGTACTCAGCAGGGCTCAAGGTACTCCCCTTTTATACTAATCTGACGCGCTCGAGTAAATCCCAAAATCCCTTAGTGGGTTCCCCTACTATAGTAAATATTTGTATATTTCACTTTTGCACTTTTACACTTTTTTTCAAAAGTGAAATGAATGTGGTTTGGCCTTTTTTCTGAAAAAGAGTGAAAAGAGCCACGAAAATCTCAAAAAGAGCCAATTTTGGATGATTTTAGAAAAGTGGAGCCAAAGAGCCATACATAAAAAAAAAGAGCCAAAGTCGCTCTTTAGAGCCATGAAGGTAGCCCTGAGCATGTCTTCTGTTTTTAAATATTCGATCTTCAGCTTTTTGTCATTTACAAGATCCCGTATAAAATGTTGTCTGATGTCGATGTGCTTGGAACGTGCATGATACATATTGACCTGTGAGAGATTAATTGCGCTTTTGTTATCACATCTCAATATAAGTTCTTCGTTCCAGTTGGTGAGTTCTTTCAGTAAAGATTGAAGCCATAGTGCTTCTTGAGATGTTGAAGCCAAGGCCAGCGCCGGATTTAGCTTGTTTGGGCCCTAGGCCTGAAGAGTAAATGGTATAAGTTCCTCGAAATCTATTTCATGACGCAAATCACTCTCAATACAGAGCAGAGATAGTGCATCAAGTCTTTCCTGCGTTATCATTGTTCGACAAGGACTTTTTAAGCGTTTTAATTGACTAAATGATCTTTCCGTAGAACAATTTGTCACCATCGTCAGACTTAAAAATAAACGTAATGCAGTGTCTACGTTTAAAAACACTGATGTAATTTTATCTTGCCACATAATCTTATAAATTAGCTTGATTGAAAAATTTAAAATTATTGCCATTTTGATGCATCACATAACGATGGAATTGTATTAATTCGTCAGCAAGTTTTGACTTTAAATCTTCCGGATAACACCAAACGCTGGGCACAGGCTATAACGTTGACTTTTTCATTGCTTGTGCAAAGAAAATCAAATCGTTCAGAAATTTCCTTATATATTTTACGTCTGGAATCCATTTGTATTCTTAACTTATCGATAATAATATAAAAAGCGTTTATTCGAAACTTATCCTTCGGGCTTAAATCTACATCGAGAGCATTACCATCGTTAACCATTTTTTTGCGAATTCGTTTTGGTGTAATCATGTAGCTGCCATCAGGTAAAGTTCGTTAGAGCGCATTTCAATAGTGTCGAAATTATCACGCATTTTCTTCAGTTGATCGGACAATGATATATGCAAATTCGCGCACGTCAGTAGTGTTACGTCTTCGCTTTGCAAAACTTTACTGACTTTTTGAAAACTTTGTAAAATATCGTTCCAAATCAAAAGAATTTAAGAAAATTCTAGTTCATTTATTTTCTTTAGTAGATCTCCGCTTCCCTCCTAGCATCTCCTTTTAGTGTCTTATCTTCAGAAATGACGTTTAAGGGATCTAATAATTTATTATATGATTTAATGATGGCAAAGGTAGCAGCAGCATGAGCTTCCCATCGTGTATCTGAGAGCGATTGTATCACATGATCATTTTGAAGAGCAGAGTTTAACGTTTGCCATCTACTAGTTGATGCAGAAAAAAATTGTGTAGCGATTCTACGACAGAAAAATCAACTGCGATAAGACAGCAATCCATCACAGCACAGCGACCAACAAGATTTAAAGAGTGTGATGCACGAGGTACATAGACTACATATGGATTTGTCAGAAGAATTTGCTGTTGCATCCCTTTATACTGACCGGACATATTGGGAGCGTTGTCGTATGTTTGCCCTTTGCATTTTAAAATTGATACATATGTTATGGTGACTCAGATACTCTAATGCTTGATTAGCAATACCGGATCCAGTATGAGAATGCATCCCCAAAAACGTTAAGAAGCGTTCAATAGGCTGGCCATCTTATATGAAAATACTTTAACGTTGCCGTTTGCCGAATTTGAAGATTTGTGAAGATTTATTTTCCATTTTGCTCGTATGAGCAATAAAGATTCAGTTGCTTTATTGTGTTTACTTACTTTTGTGGCCCCTTTTGTCGTGATGCCCCAGGCCTGGGCCTGGTTGGCCTAAGGGTAAATCCTGGGCTGGCCAAGGCCATATATTCCGCCTCTGTAGTAGAAAGAGCCACGGTTGGTTGCTTCTTTGCGTTCCACGATATAGGTCCTCCTTTTTATTTAAAGATGTAGCCAGTTATAGATTTTCTATCATCTGAATCGCTGGCCCAGTCTGCATCAGAGAATCCTTCTAGATGTCCTTTATCGTCACAAGTAAATTCTAATTTATAATTTATGGTCCCTTTGATGTAACGGAAAAGTCTCTTAACTGCTATCCAATGCGATTTTGAAGGGTTGTTATTAAATTTTGATAAGACCCCCACTGCGAAAGATAAATCCGGACGACTAACTTGTGCTGCGTATAACAAACTGCCAATTGCTTCTTGATTTGGAACTGTTTTCATGTATTCAATCTCATCTTTTGGTTTTGAACATGTCTCTTTTATTTATTTTTTGATTGATATCCAAAGGTGTAGATACTGAGTTGCAGTCTTCCATGTTAAAACGTTTGAGTATAGTCTTGATGTACGGTTCTTGATCTATCCATAATTTTCCCATCTTTCTGTCGCGTGTTATTTGCATTCCAAGAACAAACTTAGCCTCTCCAAAATCTTTCATCTCAAATGATTTAGCCAAATTTTCTTTTATGCGTTTTTTCTTGTCCTTTTCGTTGGTAAAAATCAGTATATCGTCTACGTAAATTGCCACAAATGTTTTGTATTCACCATTTATTTCGAAGTAAATGCATGGGTCCGTTTGGGATTGTGAAAGTCCGATATTTTTCAAAGTTGTATCCAGTTTCTTATTCCAAACTCTACTAGCTTGTTTGAGACCATACAATGACTTCTTGAGTTTACACACCTTTCCTTGTATGTCATCAAATTATTCGGGTGGTTTCATGTAGACCTCTTCTTCAAGCTCACTTTGCAGGAAGGCAGTCACAACGTCCATTTGATCAATGTCCAAGTCATAACGTACTGCTAAACTTAACAGCAATCTTATAGACGTGTACCTTACGAATGGAGAAAATGTTTCTTGGTAATCGATTCCTTGACGTTGCGAGTAACCCTTGATGACTAGTCTTGCTTTGTATTTTTCTACTTCGCCATTTGAATCTATTTTTGTCTTGAATGTCCATTTGCAGTTTATTGGGGTCTTTCCTTTTTGTAATGTTACTAACTCCCAAGTATCGTTTTTGATAAGAGCAGCATATTCCTCATTCATCGCTTCTTTCCAACGAGAATTGTTCGTACTATTCATTGCTTCAGCAAGAGTTTTCGGATCTTCATCGTTACTGGTAGCAATATAAGAAATATAGCCGTCTCTTACAGGTGCATATTTTGGTCGGCTTGAACGTCTTAGCTGTTGGGGAAATGTGATGCCTTGGGAAGATTCTTCATCAACGAAATTATCTTGAGCATCTGTGAAACTATTTTCCGTATCCGTTTCTTCATCATTTATTGGCATTGGTATTCGTTCATCTGATGAATTTAATAAATCTTCAATACCTTCCCCCACTGAATCACATCCTGTAAAGATTTCATAATACGATTTTTCATTTACCTTGGTATCTTTTGGAAAACTCTGCTCGATGCAGACTGCATCGCGACTTTTAATGACTTCCTTTCTTTTCATATCAAAGAAACGATATGATTTTGAGTGAGTGCAGTATCCGATAAAAATGACTTCTTTCCCCTTAGCATCTAGTTTTTTCCGTTTCTCTTTTGGAACGTGAATGACAGCTTGACATCCGAAGACCCTTAAATGTCCTAGATTTATCCTTTTTCTGAGCATACCTCTTCTGGTGATTTGTTTTGTAGTCCCTTACATGGTGTTCGATTTACTAAATAAACAGCCGTATTTGCTGCTTCAGCCCAAAATCTTCTTTCAAATCCAGCACCAATGAGAAGACATCGTGCCTTTTCAATTACAGTCCTGTTCATTCGCTCTGCCAAACCGTTTTGTTGTGGTGAATATGGAACTGTCATTTGATGTTGAATGCCTCCACTCACCAGGATTTTCTTCATCTTCCAGTTGCAGAATTCTTTTCCATTGTCGCTCCTTAATGCCTTTATTTGCTTTCCAGTTTGATTTTCCACAAAGTTCTTAAATTCAAGGAATTTTCCGCTACTTCAGTCTTGCTTTTTATGAAGTAAGGAAAGACCTTTCTTGAAAAATTATCGATGAAAAGAAGCATGTACTGAGAACCTCCAATTCATTGGACCACATAGATCTGTATGGACGAGATCTAAAATGGACTCAGCTCTAGTACCAATTGCATTAAATGGCTGGCGTGCCATTTTTCCCTTGAGGCATGTGATACAATCGATTTTTGCATTATTCGAATTGACGTCTTTAACAACTTCAGAAACCATGAGCTTTGTTGTTTCATTACATGGATGACCTACTCGCTTGTGCCAAAGTTCTAGGCTGCTTTCTTCCTTTTTTGAAACATACGCACATTGTTTCGGCAATCTATTGAGTCGGAACATATCATTGACCAAGTCAGCAGTTGCAACAGTATCACCACTGATATATTTTACAAGACATCAATTTTTGTTAAAAGTCATTGAGAAACCTTTTTGTACAATTTTTGAGACCGACAAAAGGTTTATGCACAAATCTGGAACATGCAGAACGTCCAGAAATTCTACCTCATTTTCTCTTGATTTTCCAATCGAAACCTTCATGTCAACTTTTCCAATACCTTTGCCATCTATTTTGGAATTATTAGTGACAATAACCTCCGATTTTATGGTTTCCATCTTACTTGAAAAATATTTACTATTTGAGCACATATGAGCTGATGCTCCAGAGTCGAAATACCATTCTTCTTTGTCAAGAGTCTTGACTGAAAAAGAACTGAACATCGCACTCTTTTTCTTTTCTTGACAAGTGTTGTTTTTCCTTGGACATTTGGCAGCAATATGGCCAAATTCATTGCAGTTGTAACATTAAGGACCCTTTAATGGTTTCTTCCCTGAATTTTTCCAGTTCTTACATCCAGTAGCATCCGTTTTAACGTCTTGCAGCAACTTCATTTTAACGGTATCTCCAGTGATTTTTATTCCAGAGCTTTGAATTCCCATTATCATAGGCTTGTATTCATCTGGAAGTCCAGCTAAAAGCATAGAGCCTGTCCATTCATCGTCTACATTGAGACCTACAGGCCTTAGCTTGTATGATGTGTTTAAAACATCGTTAACGTAGTCATCCACTCAGGAGAAATCGTTCAATTTTGTAGAACAAAATTTCTGAATGAGTCCCACTCTCCTGACCAGTTTGGGGAATCCCAAATTTCCTTGCACTGTTACACTGTCTGATATGCGGATAGATAGACCGTTCTACAAGCAAATATAAGCTCCGACTTCGCATTCAAAAGTTTCGTTGCATCCATTTCAATTTCAGCAATAGCCTTCCATAATCCTTTCATTTGGAAATAAGCTTCGAATGAAAATTTCCAGTCTTCGAAATTTTCGCTTCCCCGAAGCTTTTCAATATGGTGCTTCATTTCAGACATCTTTTTCTTTTTAATAAATTTCCTTAAATATTTATTATGTGATAAGGCCCATAACCTGATGTTTTAAGATTCCAAAATGAAGTGAAGATTTTATTTTCAATAAATAATAACGTTTCAAGAAAATACAATTTGATAAGAACTAAAACATAAACATAAAGTATTGTAAGTACAAAGTACAAAATCTTAATTTTCAACACTAATCTATCTAAAATTCAAATCACATGCGATATTATACCATCCAAATTTTCAAATTAATTTTACGGCTAGTACTAAAATTCATTTAATTAAGATTTTTGACAAAAATCGAAAACAAGTTCTGCTTAAAGAAAGTCACGACTGGCAATATTTTAGAAAACAGTCCATACAAAACCACTGAATATAAAAATTTGTAGAAATACATTTTGAATTATAATGTATTGAAGTGCTCAAAAGGAATAACGAGTTATTTAAGAAATTTAATATTGTATTTAGGTTCGAATTTGTGTTGGTGCGATGAATTGATACCAAGGTCAATAATACTTTTTAATTATTTCTAAACACATTCCACAATTTAATTATTTCAAGATTCAAATCTGTATATTAGATACATGAAAAAATCAATTCACAAAAAAACTCCCACAACATCTACACACCTTCAACAATTAACCCAACTCAAAGGCTGCCACAGGTGCAGTATGCATGCATCAAATAAAATTGAAAACAAACCATTTATCTGTCCGAAGTCATTTTTCATTTCCTTAAGATATATTTATGTTTAGCCTTCGGATGGGTCTTCCCTAATATATCTAGCAGGTATACATAGACATACTTACCCAACACTACGAGAGTTACATACATCAAGTCTTAAGAATCCTTTGATCCGATTTTATTGCGCCGCCTTGTTTGTGTCATCCCCTAGACAATTGCATTTATTTTTTTCCAAATTGAAAATTATTGCAGCAATATTGTGACAACAAAGAGCATCTCCTTACAAAAATAACAATCACAACATTTTTAACAGGAGGAGGATCCTTTGCCATACCATAATGGCCAAGGATCGTTTTTTTTTTTCTATCCGCTCCTAAGAGTCTCCCTGGAGAGTCCTTTGGTGTTATAGCGCGGCATATATATTGAATTGAAAAATTGTCCAGACCACAATTAACCGACATATTCTTACATTTCGGACCTATGTATATAATTGCGGCTTGATTTTTTGGGTGGTCTTCGACCAGGCTCACAGTAGGTGACCTTCTCTGATGCTTGCCGCCAATGTCGCACCCAAGGAAAGATGAATGAGTTGAGTGGCAAACATGTGTGTGTTCGAAGCCTCTTAAAAATCCAGCCTCGTCTAAACAAAGCCATATACAGACAGTTTCCAGGCTTCGATTTAGACATTGGCTGCATGTAGCCTTTATTAACTAAATCTACTGCAGATTGAAAATATTTGCAATTGGAACGATTGTATTGATACTTTATCATCGCAACGGTCGCGGTGTTGCTTGGGTTGGCCACTTTGACCAATACACTTGAGGCGATAATAAACAACGCTCCAAAGAGCACACTCCAGCTTTCCCGGTCCAGCTTTGTATATATGGCCTGCCAATATGCAATTTGCATTTATCTGGTCTGCAAAAATATGACACGATACCGGTCCATCAGTCAGCCAAGAGAGACTTTAGGAGGGAAAGATGAAGGGAAGTTGCGGCGGCGGCGATGATGAGGCGTGTGGGAGCGTTTGGCGATTTTGAAGAAAATTGGCCATTATTTAGTCACGAAGTGGTAGAAGGGTGGTGGCCAATTTACTTGGCTTTATGGGCTTCATAAATGGCGCAATAAAATCCAGCGAAATGTAAACAATTTCCAATCGTTTTTTTTTTAGCTCGGGGAGGTGAACGAAATCCAATTAACTTAGCAATTTACTGTGGTTGGTATATATTTACTGGTATAATGGAGTTCTTGCAAATTTGACTTTTCAATATATGGAATTCATCAGTTCAAGTTTCGTGGGAGAAACCTTTTAAAGGGGTCTAATACTAAATCAGAGATAAAAACTGTGGGTAATTGAAATTCAGACAAACTTATGTCTTAAGTTGGGTGTAGAGGAAAGAACTTGAGGCCAGTAAAAATCAATGTTTTATAAGTACTTCTATTAATTAAAAAAAGAGACTGGGTGCGACCCACACTTATAACTTCCCATTGGTGCCCTCGGAAGCTAGAGAACCGTTGTTAGTTTTTGTTTTTAAAAAATCACAAATTCAAGATCTTCGAAGACGTTAGGAGGTGTTCAATATGCAACCAAGTTTTAAAAAATGGGGCCCAATATGTGGAAAATATAAATTGAAAATTTCCTGATAAAAGTAACGATTACTGTTTGAAAAGAATGGTTTTGACTAGGCACACCTTCGGGTAAAATTTCAATGTTGCCACTTTTCAGGAGCATACTTTTTTGTATGTCAACGGGTGGAACCTAAACTTTTTTAATAATTTTCAATATTTTAAACATGCAAAAAGTTGCGGAAACACCTCTAGATGCCAATTGCGTGTTGGGATATAAAAATTTATATTTCGAAAAAAAAGATGTTGAGCAGACGTACCTCCAGTGAAAATTTTAATGTTGCCATTTTTCAGAAAAATACTGTTTTTGTATGGCAACTGGTAGAACCTCCATTTTTGGTATTTTTTATTATTTTGAACGTGAAAAAAGTTTCGGAAATGCCTCCAGATGCTATACCCGTATTGAGGAAATAACGGTTGACGTCTTAAAAGGTAGACTTTGGGTAGAAGAACCTTCGGTTAATATTTCAGTTTTACCTCTTTAAGGGAACATACTTTTTTTTTGTCAAAAGTTTGAGACTTTTACTTTTACTTTCTTGGTAGTTTTTAATATTTCAAGCACGAACAAAACTTGCAACTTTTTTTCTAACATGCGTTTGGCATCTGGAGGCATTTCTGCAACTTTTCTCACGTTATAAATATTAAAAAAAAAATACCAAAGAAGTGGAAATCCCACGCTTTGACAAAAAAAAAGTAGGTATGTTTTCGAAAAGTGGCAACACTGAACTATTACCCGAAGTTGCGTCTACTTATCACCTTTCTTTTAAGACATTAATCGTTATTTTGATCATGGAAATTTTACAAGTTATTTACGAGTTTTTTTTTTTTTTAATTCTATATTTTCCACAGATTGGGCGCCATTTTTGTAAATGACCTTCAAGCACTTACTTACTTACTCAAGGTGGCGCTACAGTCCGGGGTGGACCAGGGTCCCACGCAACAAGCTTCTTCCAGCAGGGTCGGTTTTAAGCTAGCTGTCTCCAGTTTCACACGCCAAGTTGGTTGAGGTCTTTCTCTCCACCTCTACTGCGCGGTGACATAAGTCCCCGGGACATAAGTCCCGAATTTATTTTTCGGAACTTATGTCCCACTTTGCTGGAGCATAAGTCCCAAATTAGATTCGGGACTTATGACCCACCCTATTGAGACATAGGTCCCGAAAAAACATTACATGTGTACCTATAGAGACAATTTAAAAAGATCACAGCCAGGGCTGTCGTTTCAATTTCACAGAAAGCAGTACTTCGAGGAAAAAAATTGCAGTACACTGCAGTACGGCAGTAAAATATATACCAACATAATTGTTAATGCATTTAATTTTGTTTAAATGCAAATATTGTTCATTAAAAATTATCACATATCCGCCAATTACCTATTTAACTCTAGCGCACTGCAATGGTGGTATTCATTATTTCATTACCTACAGAACTATTGTTGTGTTTGTACACGTTTTTCTCAAAATTATTTAAATTAATTAAAGCCAATAAATTTTCCAGTTGATGGCCTTACTTACCCTGGGCACCACAATAACTTGGTTTATAATGAGAAGATTTAGCGCATATAGTACAAAAAATATTGCTCATCGATTAATGAAATTTTAATAATTTTTTTGACAAAATTTGCCACTCCATAAATTGGCTCCATGATTTACTCTGAAACTATTGAATGCATCAAAAAACATGTAATTTGTATTTTTTATAAAATTGAATAAGCTGCAACTTTTACCTTGTTTATTTCATACCAAAAAGTTGATAGTTTTCGAAAAATTTGCAAAAAACTGAACCTAAAGTTCATGGTCTAGAGATCCATTAGTATAATTTAACATTGCTTTTGACAGTTGGGTGAAAAAACTACATTTCGACGTGTCTGGAATATTTCGTTCCAAATGGCATCAAAATATCCTTAAACTTCCTTTTTTCGGATCAGAAAAGAAAATCTGGAAAATTCCAGAAATACGAATTTTTTACTTGTGATATACAGGCTATGCCTTTATTGCAAACTACGCACTCGTAAAAAATGGAACTCGAGATCTTTCTCAATACATCTATATACATGGGGAGCGTATTCTATACAATTTTATCTGTTTTGTTTATAAAAGAAAACATTAGATAAAAAGGACTAAAACATTTTGGATATGATTATGATTTGAAAATGTTGTGTGAACAAATTTTCAAAAAAGCAGTACTTTTGTCGTATTAGCAGTACGGCAGTACGAAGTTTCAAAAAGCAGTACAAATACTTCAATTGCAGTACTTCGACAGCCCTGATCACAGCTGACAAAATGGTAGAACCGGTATTGTTTTCTCGATTTATTTTTTTCGGTAGTACCTACTCCAATGCAAAGTACAGTTACATGCTTTAAATGCAAAAGAAACTTTGCATACACCCTCTTCGCACCCACGTAGTGTGCCCAAGAAGGGGGGTTGCAGACCTCACTATTTATTCGCCGTAATGCTGGGTGCTAGTGCTGATCTTATTAACACTTGCCTTGCTTACATAAAAACAGTACTGTCACCCAACATTAGGGCGAATAAACAGTTTGGTATCGATTCGGGACATAAGTCCCAACAAAAAAAAATTCGGGACTTAAGTCCCGGGGACTTATGTCGCCGCGCAGTAGAGGTGGAGAGGAAGACCTCAGCCAACTTGGCGTGCGAAACTGAAGACAGCTAGCTTGAAACCGAGCCGGCTGGAAGAAGCTTGTTGGGTGGGGCCCTGGTCTACCCCGGACTGTAGGGCCACCTTAAGTAAGTAGGTAAGTGCTTGAACGTCATTTACAAAAATGGCGCCCTGTGGAAAATGGAGACTTAAAAAAAAACTCGTAAATATCTTGGAAAATTTCCATGATCAAAATAAAGATCAATGTCTTAAAAGAAAGGTGATAAGTAAATGCAACTTCGGGTAAAATTCCAGTGTTACCACTTTTCGGAAACATACCTACTACCAAGCTAAAGTTCGTCCTTAATGTGTAAGGAATGAACCATACAGACATTTAAAGAGGTCCCCGCCAAAAAACGCACGCACGGAATTTGGTTTCCTGATCTGGATACATTATTTTGGGAGAAATGGGGGAAGCGTCAAAAGAGGCCAAATTTAATCAATATGAATGTCCACTATAATTGAAGAAATTGAAAGTGTATTACTGTCCATAAGGTAAGCGCTCAACCTCTTGCCTTGAGTTATAACAAGGTTAATCTCGTTCTTTGTACATAATTTTGTGGACATTTAAATGCATACCTGCAAAACTAATATATTTTTAAAAACCCCCGAACATTTCATATAAATTTTGTTTCTTATTATTGGATAACATTTTCTTAAACACCTTTTTCAAATGACCTAATCTGTGAGAATTACCACCCGCAACATCCTTACGACTTTGGCTCACTTTAATGAAACTCAATCACTAATCCAATTGACCGTGATGAATATTTCCAAAAATAAAAACCTATTTCAAAGATGAAAAAGGATCATAAGACCCTAAAATAAATCCTCCCACCAAACACTTTATCCTTGTAAATCAGACACCAATCCGCCGACCTAGCCGTGCCGTCAAACTTCCAGGAAGCAATCATTTCACACAACAAACGAACAAAACCATCTCATTATGATCATCTTATTACAAACAGAAATCCCCTAATAGCCGATTAGGGGATTACGACACTGCCAGCAACAACATGGTGATGGTGATGGTCTTCCCTAAGCGCGATCGGTCGGTAGATCGGTCGGCCTCCGACTGCTAATCCTCGTCTCATTCCTACAAAATATTTTGACGTTTAACTGCAACAAATAATGAACACAATGCAAGCCCAGGCAGGCTGAACAATGGATGGACAGATTATAAATAGGAGTCAAGTATGTGTCGGGCTCGGGATAGTCAGTCTTTCTTCTCTGGGCACAGTCAAAGCAGATAGCGAGCCTCCTGGTTACGTGTGTACGTGATGTACGAGCAGTGGTAGAGGCAGCGCGGTTCAGTGTGATGTGTATCTTGGTGATGGCACTTTACCGGATGATTTGTATCTTGGACAATGATGCGACAGGTCCAGTGGTGTATCTAATAGATTGTTTGCGGCTGGGGTGCCCGCTTTGAACATTGCCGCCCTCTGGGACCACCAACGTAACATATCCCAGCAAAAGGAATCCGAGATTCAGGCATTTATGCACACAACGGGTGGTGGCATAGACAGACCATGAATCTTGGATCTTCTTACCAATTATTATTATTGTTTTGCTCTAATTTTCTATAAGCTGACCTTCAACTAGAGACAGAGGAGAGAGAGAGAGAGAATATACCCTGCTGCTTGGTGCACCTGACATGATCGTTTTTCATCGCTCACAGATGTCCCTCTGTCGCTGCTTATTGATTGTGATCCTGGGCATTAAAATTTATATCGATCAAGAGACATTTTTTTCAAAAGATGGCGTTTTCAACCTGTTACCCCCTGTTTACATGCGGGGCAATGCTTGACGATCGGGTTCGATCCGATCACAGGTGCATTACGCCCTAGGACACGATCGTTTTGTAATATAAAAAGGGAATTTATTGGTCGGCCCGTCTGGTGACAACCATGGTCGTCTCTCTTGTCATGTAAAATGGGTACCCAATGTGGTGTAAGCCATTTGGTATGTCTTTTAAATGTCCACAATCGATGGTGAGCAATGGCGACGACAACAGTTGGAGTTGGATCATTTGACGAAGATTGTAGATGCAACCTGTTGTTTTTGTATTTTTAATTTGATCGAGAAATGCATTTTTTATTTCAAAGTGAACTACGCCTACAGGTGATTTCTTTTATTTCCTGTCTTTCTTATGTTAAATATAATTTAATTCTTTAACAAATAGAATTAAAAAAAAAAAAAACAACACAGTTGAACCAAAGACATTTTTTCTTGGATTACGTATGTTTTGGAATAATTTATCGAACAGAGTTGTTGTTGGATCTGGAAGGCATGTGGATTTAGGTGGGAGATGGGTTTAATTTGTTTGTATTTTCATTTGAAAAGGGAATAAGTGTGTTGTAGGGTATTTTTATTGGGCGATAATTTATCCAGTTAAATATACCCAATTCTTTGTGTTTAAACAAGTCAAATGTATTATTATTTGTGTGTTTTGAAGAAATATTTTGTTTTTACAAGACATTAGAATGCAGAAGAGTTTAGTTTTGGATTTACATATTTAAACAAAATGCACATTAGATGGTATTCGGTAAACAAGCATGTTTCAGAGGGTTATAGATATTTTAGGTGCGGAATCACCTTATTTTACTTTTTATTTGTAAATCGTCTGTTAGTATTTTGAATACGTTATTGGTATAGGGACTTATGGATAAACTCGTTGAATAACTAGAGATCAATTAGTGTTCTGCTGTAAGAGACCGCGTTTTGGTGATATTAAGCTTGAAATTTATCTAAGTCTGGGTAGGATTATTAATTCCGTTATATTTTACAAGCTTCTTTTAAGGCTCTAACTTTAGGTCTTAACTATAGAATTTATTTCTTAAGCTTTTGTTTTATAAATATTTAACACTTTTAGTTCTTATATTTTTCCATATATAAAAATCATAACAATCTAATCAGTTATGATATTTTTTAATGAACAGAAATTCCTTTCATTTTGACTTTATTTGATATTTTATAAAAATCAAGGTTTATTGGCCTTTCTATAATACCCTTTCAGTAATTTTTAATCCACAAGGTTTACATATTTTTTGAAGAATTTCATGAGATGCCTCAGTTTGAAAAATCGAAATAAGCGTTATCTTTTTGATAAGCAAACTGAAGGGATTTTTACTTCTGTGAAATAAGTTTTACAATTTTCAGATAGAATGGGACCATGGCAATCAGTAGCGGATCCAGGATTTGGCTGTGGGGGGGCTTGGAGTTTGTATAATGCAAAAATGTATGTAATAGGAAAATTCTGCAACATTTAATGATTGGAAATGGAGCATCTGGAATTAGTGAGTTTCAGCTGCTATTTTGAAAAGAAACTTTAACCAGTTTCTGCACAAAGACATATCGTATAAAAAAGTTGTAAGCATATGTTTATAGGAACTTTAAATAAGCAGGTACCTACATTCCTTTATTTAATTTAAATATTCTTTATAGGATTTAAAAATCCTCATCCTACAGTACTTTGTCTAATGCTATGTTTCCACCTAAGGTTTATCTCAGTTTAGATTAAATAAATCTTTTTGGTGTTTCCACCGCACAAAAAGATTTAAAAAAGATTAAATCCGACAACACTTTCAAAAATGCAAATGGCGCCTCAATTTTTCTTATGAAGTGCGAAAGAGACAGAATGTTTTATTCGTGTCAAACAATGAAGAACTGAATCGAGTCTCGAATGAATAGTTTAGCACCATGTTAAAATAGGTTAGTTCGATTTGTAAAACTATTTGTCCTAGGAAGATTTAATAAGATTAATGTCAAATATCCAAGATTAACGAAATATATTTGTATGGTAAATCTTCAAGATTTAAAGAAGATTTGAGGTAAATCTTATTAAATCTCAGAATAGCATTAGGTGAAAATGTAGCATAACTTTAGACAGCCGTCCACCTACAAAAAAGTTATGGATAAACTTTGTAGCTTACTGCTGTCCCAAAATTTTTTAACTTAGACAACGGAATTGGCTGTCCAAGATTTGATTAATTAGGCATTTTATTTATTTAAATAAAGCATATTTCCAACTAATGAGAAGTATTGAGAAACTATCTTACAATAAGTTACCGTCTAAGAAAATTTACTAACTAAGACTAAAAGAGTCACAATCTCACAATGCTAAGTTTTTTGTCTGTTTTTGACACTTACGTAAGATCCGTACGAAAGTTAAGTGGACAAATTTGAAACAAAAAGGCGTACACAAGGGGGGCAGCTAGATGCACCCCCCCCTAATCAATTTTTCTCCTTTTAAAAATATTTTAAAACTATTTTTTGAATGAGTTTGCCCTCTACAAGTACTTGAGAGTGCTAGGACGCCATATGGCCCTAGGCTCAATGATAGGAAAATCCCTATGCACACCTCCGCGTGGTAGAGGGCGGGTAACGCTAACGTGCAGGGGGACCGAATGGATGCCGGGATAAGCAGACAACCCAGCTATGCTGGTCAGGGCACAAACTTGTCCTCGGGATGGTTAAAAGCCCCCTTAAGGCGGATGAACTGCAGGTGGCGGTCAACGGCATGATAGTCTGGTGGCGGAGGAGCTTTTTTTGGTAAAAGGCCAACGGCAGCAGCAGGTAGCGTCTGTAACCCATATTGGGCGGCTACAAAAGGCGTCTGTTTTCCCATAGTGGGCGGCCTCGAGCAGTTATGTGTTTGACCATACAAAAGGCGGGTGTGCCTGTCAAATCTGAGCTTATGTATGTTATTAATCATATCTCGGAAAACACCATGGTGGAAGGATATATGCAAATACATGAATTATGACAACAAATGGAAATGAGTCCCCAAAAGGTAATCTTTTTATAGAAAATCCTTCTGTAGCTTCGGCTGCAGTAAACCGCACATCGGATTTGGGGGTGCGGCATCTTTCATGTACGAGCGTCAATCAAGACGCCATAATAATAAATGAATCGTTGACAAATAGAAGAAGTCTTTCAAGAAGCGCAAATGTTACTTTTGGCTATCACATACGTACGAAAATCGGAGCATGGAACGTTCGATCCTTGTACAGCGATGGTAGATACGAGCAGGTTGAGCGTGAAATGCTTCGCCTAGAGATCAGTATCCTAGGCATAAGCGAAACTAAGTGGAGAGGAAGAGCTGAATACAGATCAGATACTGGAAAGACGAGAATGCTGTATTCCGGCGAAGATGAAAGAGAGGGTGGCCAAAGACTGCATGGTGTCGGAATTATGTTGAACGAAGAAGCGAGGCGTAGTTTGATCTCATGGGCGCCCATTTCTGCGAGATTAATGACAGCAAGGTTTCGTTCAAAAATTCGTAACGTCACAATTATTCAGTGCTACGCCCCCACAAATGAAGCGACCGAGGAAGACAAAACCGCGTTCTACACTCATCTTAACTCGGTTTACAGTAGTGTTCCAAGAGCCGACATCATAGTCGTTATGGGAGACCTCAATGCCCAAGTCGGTTCAGACAATTACGGACTGGAACGCGTGATGGGAAGAAATGGCGTGGGGTCACGGAATGAAAATGGTGACTTGCTTGTCGACTTTTGTAACGCGAATCGTCTTGTGATAGGTGGGACTGTATTTAAGCATAAGACGTGCAACAAAATTACCTGGGTGCATCCGGATGGTCAAACCGAAAACCAAATTGATCATATCATGATTCTCAATTTTCGACTAGCGCTTGAGTCCAAATGGGCTGTCGCAGAAAAAAACCTTGAATAGAGATTTATTGGAAATTGTGTATACTTTTAATGGTACATTTTTTGCTTTTGTTTCAATGTTGCGTCACGAAATTTTGTTGGTAAACCTCAGATTCGGAGTCAGCATCCCCGAAAACATAAAGGAAGGACAAAATCATAGCTACCCCACAATTTGCTCGCAAAGTGCCTTTTTGAGCACAAATTAACTGGACTAAGAACCAGAAATTAATTTTTCTTTTTAAAGCTGCCAGTTTGTCTCTCGCAGAAAATACTGTAATTGATTTTTCCTGCAGAGCTGTATCAGTATCGTTGATCTTCTCGAAAATGTCTGCAATATAAGCTAATTTCGTAATCCATTGCTCATCATGCAATACATCAAAGAGGTTTGCAGTTGAAGACATATTTTTTTCCAGTTTGAACACATTCAACTCATCACGAAGTTGAAATAACCTGGATAAAGCTTTCCCTCTGGAAAGCCATCGGATGAAGTATGAAGAAGAAGCAATTCGTACTGACAGCCCATATCTTTACACACAAATTTAAACAATCACGATTGGAAAGGACGACTCTTTACAAAATTTACTATTTTCACAGCTGCACCGAGAATTTTTTTTTAAATCAGATGGCATTCTTTTTATAACAAGTGCATAACGATGGAAAATACATTGACCACTGGTACTTCTAGGAGCAAAGTTTTTAGTATTTGAAACAACCCCTTTAACCTTTCTCACCATTGCTGCTGCTCCGCCGCTGCATATATCAATACATTTTCCCCAATAAATGATTTGTTTACTCATGAAACAGTTTATGACCCTAAAGCTCACATTTCGATTAAAAAGTATAAGCTCCAAAAAAAATGTATTTATTTATTTATTTTATCACAGGTAACAATACAAATAAATTTATATCGTCCGGAAATTTTTTCTTATTTTTCTTTAATGGTTTGTATTTTACTCTTTATACTTCAAGAAATTTGTGGAACCCTGAAAACTCTCCCACGGAGCCCCAGGGTTCCGCGGAACACACTTTGGGAACCGCTGGTATAGAGTATAGATATAGATATAAACATCAAGCTAAAACCTACACTCTATTCTGCTATTCATCTGTTTGTGTTACATAGTAGGGGATAGATACAAATCTAACATTATGATCATCAATTTTTTAAAATTTGTTTAAACTATTTTGCTTTCAGCTTTTGCGTTAAGTTGGAAATAATTATGGCACAAAATTTAACTTTTAAAGCACTTAATTGCTAGGTTGGTAGGTATTTCCTTCTACAAGAAGCAAGACGCTTCTTTGTATTTATTATTTATTAATTAACTAATTTATTTTTGTATTTTATACATTTTAAGAATACTTTTTAAGAAAAAAAAATATATTTCTCTCTAAATCGAATTTTTCCAAAACTCCCTCTAACTCGAACTAATTTTGATATCACGTGAAAATTCGACTTAGAGGGAGCCAAAACATTTGCTTTGTTCCAAAGATTAACAAAAATGGCCAATAGTACTTATTTGTTACTAATTTTTGGGTTGCTTTAGGCAAAAGAGAGTGCACACCAGAGAACAGAATATTTTGTATTCCTGAAGAATACTGCCGAAAAAATTTCCTTGGGCAAAAATTCTTTGACAGGTTGACGTAGGCCAAATGTCAGTGACATACAAACCAAATCAAAAATTCATCAAAATTTGCCAGACCCACAATTTTTGCCAAAAAAACTCTGGAGCAAAACTATTATATATTTTCATCATGGAATATTGGGCAAGTGTTCTTAACAGTAGGAATCTCAAAGAAAATTTTGTTAAAGGGGAGGGCCGATTGCAAACGAAGCTTTGAAGAAGTTCACTACTATTTTAAATGCAAATACGGCAGTTGAAGAGGCCTTTTAAGTCCTTCAACGCATTTTTAAGAGACAGTCGTAGAAGCTTTTACCTGTGAACTTTAAAAAGCTGTTTCTAGTTTAATGACACTATAAGTGAACGTTAAGTTATGTTTATTTTCCCTTAATTTAATTACTGCCTTTATTTTGCCTTTTTCATGATTTCATTTTGCCTTTTTTAAATGTTTTGAGTTATTAATCTAAGAGCCAAGAAAAAATTTTGGGAGTGATGTATAACCAAAATCTGAAAGGGGGTAAAGGTTAATTTATCGAAATATAATGAGTGTCAAGTTAGCAAAGCAACTTTGACGAATCGAAAAATGGTTAGTTGGATAATTTGTTAGTTAGTCGTTAATTAGTTGTGACAATTTCGAATTCCAAAGTTGCTGTGCTAACTTGACACTCATCGAAATATCGAATACCATACTCTGGTAGGTTTTTTTTTCTCAGCCTTTGGGAGGGTTGAGGGTTGAAAATAGCTAGGTCCTCTACTTTTTTGTCAGAATTATAACCTCTTTAATTATTTGTAAAAAAATTGGATATGATGCTCATTTCATCCTCAGAACATAAACATCTCAATCTTAACGGTCCGGATTAATAGAACTCAAGATATAACCAAGATTTAAGATTTAATGCGAACCTTATAAATTATCACCTATTTTTTGGTGATTTTAAACAATGTAAAGTCTCCAAAAAAATGCCGATTAAGTTTACTTAAAAAGCTAGAATCACATCATCAAGATAAAAGTCTTTGGACTTATGAAAAATGACAGAGCATCATTTCCTGTTGGTTGATTTTAATTACATATATTTAATACAAAAAAAACTTGCAAAAATAAAACAACACTTTAGTTTCTGGAAAACACACTTTTTTTTATTGATGGCGATGCTAAGTTTTTGATGGCGAAGTTGACTTCCAATCTGACGTTTTCCCGATGGATGACTAGTTCATCATAGATGTTCACACGTTGATGCGTGTAGGTGCACACTGTGGATCTACACTTGATGTTCAACATTTCCTATTTTTTAAAAGTGAATTGAAGTTGTAATGACCCTAACCCAAAAATATGAAACCAAGCTGGTTATAACCCCCACCCCTTCCATAGGCCTAGAACAAAACTAGCCAGACTTTGGTATTCGATATCACTGTACTTGTACCTATATTAACCCTCATGCTTAGATTTTGGTATACATCCACTCCCATAATTTGAGGTTCTTTTACTATATTTTTTTAGAAGTTTATGCATGCAAAAATTATTTAAATTTTTAAATTAAAAAAATTTGTGTTCTATTGGAGTTACTGTTTTCATATTATAGTAGATCTCTCTAATCCAAGCAGATAGAAAAGAAAATTAGATTTTCTTCAACGGTTTTTTTCATTTGTATGAAAGGTATCAACTTAACATTTTTTTTGTATAAAAGTAGTAAAATATTTTTATCAAAGGGCATGGTAGTGCCCAGCCTAGTTCGCGGCACTACACCCTTTTTAGAGGAACAAACTCAGGTGATTTTCAACCCCCCCTGTAACTTCAGTACCAATAAAGTCAGAAACTTCAAATTCGCGGTATTTGCTGAACTGATCAGATCAAACACAGGTGGCTCACCAAATTTCAACTCCTTATCATTAGTAATTTCCGAGATATAAGACTTCAAAAATCGCAAAAACCGTAATTGACTGACTCACTGACTGACTGTCTCACTGACAGATCATCAAAATTATGGAGCACTTCTCGACATCGTAGAAACTTGAAATTTCGCACAACGGTAGGCCTTGTAGTGTGTACAAATGAAAAAATCGAAAATCTGCAATTTTCTATTCAGGAGGCATGGCATCATCTCACTTTCATAAAAATTCTTATAAATTATATGGACCCCTTCCGATTGTTGTAGAACGATTAAAATTGATAGGTCGGTAGGGATTAGAAAGAAAAAAAAATCGAAAAATTGGAAGTTTCAGTTCAGGGAGCGTGGCATTCACCCACAATTTTTATAAACAATATGAAGCACTTCCGATTGTTGTTGAACGATGAAAACTGGAAGGTAAGTAGGGCTTGAAGTACTTAAAAAGAAAAAAATCGAAAATTTGGAATTTTCCATTCAGGGGGCGTGCCATCCACCCACTTTATCAAAATTGCTATTATTTATATAGAGCACTTTTGGTTGTCGTTGAATTATGAAACTTTGTAGAGTGGTAGGGCTTAATTTTCACCTGGCAAAATAAATCTTTGCAAAAAGGACTGAAATCACAACAAAAGCATAAATGTTAAAAAAAGAGCCAAGTTCTTAGATGTACAAGAAACCTGTGCGTACAAAGTCAACAAAAAAAGTAATGAGATCTAAAATATATGCCAAGTTTTAAGTTCATGAAGTTAAATATCAAATATCTTAAGTGGAGTATCATCGAAACAACTCCAAATTATGACAGAAATTTGGTATTTAATGATTACTGATTAAAATTTGGTGGATTTACTTGGCAAGTTTTCATACATTTTAAATTTGTGATTAAGTAAGTATTTAAGAGAAAACTTGCCAAGTAAATCCACCAAATTTTAATCAGTAATCATTAAATACCAAATTTCTGCCATGATTTGAAATTGTTTCGATATTACTGTACTTAAGATATTTAATATTAAACTTCATGAACTTCAAACTTGGCATATATTTTAGATCTCATTACTTTTTTTGGCTGACTTTTTACGCAAAGGTTTCTTGTACATATAAGAATTTGGCTCTTTTTTTTAACATTTATGTTTTTGTTGTGATAAAATATGATCAAAAAAGTTAAACAAAAACTTTTGTGTGGAAGGTACCGTTATTTCTGCATAAATGTAAAATTTTGTCTGAAATTATTTTAGAAAGTATTAAGAAACTCTAAAGTATCGAGTTTCAAAAAAATCGATAATGTGTTTTTCAAAATATTTGATTTTCAAAAAACATTGAAACATTTTTTAAAAATCGAAAAATATTTTTTTTTTGAAAATTTGGTAACAAAAACAGTTTATATTTTTTAGAAACTTCTGTAGAAAAAGAATTATTGAAATAGTACCGTTTTGAAGAAAATCGAAAAGAAAAAAAATGGTTCTTAAGGAGGTACCATTAACAATCATTTTTTGAAAAATGTTTTCCTATCTAAAGGTAGTCTTTACTAAGAAAAATGTATTGATTTTTTTAAGAAAAGTTGTGGAGCCGTTTTTGAGAAAAATTAGATTTTGTAAAATTGCTAAAAAAAATTGTATGGCAGGTACCGTTATTTTTGGTTCTAGAATAAAAATGAAAAAAATATGAGAGCAAAAACTCCAAATACCATTATGTACAAGGTTTTGGAAAAATAGATCCAGCCATTATAGCTGTCTGTAGCCGAACAGACTAACAGGGAGACAGAATTTTAAGACGCACTTTTTTCGTCTTCCCTATAATCGTAATGAAAAGTCTGATCAAAATCTCGAGTTCAATTTTGTTAACGAATGCATATAGTACCTACATATGTATGTATCGTTATCAAAATATAAATATCAATTCTTACTGTTCTTAAGAAAATCGAAAATAAAAAAAAAATGTTTTTTTGGGAGGTACCTGTACCATCAAAGCCATTTTTTGGAAAATGGTTTTCCCCCAAAAGGAAGTAGTCCTTACTAAAAATAATTATTTAATTTTTTTAGGAAAAGTTGTGAAGCCATGTTTGAGAAAAACAAGATTTAGAAAAAATGCTAAGAAAATTGTATGGCAGGTTAACATTGAAAATTGAAAAAAAAAAAATATATGCTAGGCTCCACTATTGGCGGTCAAAAGTTGTCAATAATTGTACTGTAAGAAGTCCTGGAAATCGTTTCTGGCTATATTCAGCTTCCTTTTCGAAGAAATATGGGTCAGTAATTTTTTGTTAGAAATACATAGCAAGTTTTAAGTAAATTTATACTATTTTTAATTAAATAACATATACATAGGTATATGTGCCTCTAATTCTGTTATAATACAAGAATAATTTAATAAAAAAAGTATTTATAGTTTTTTATAGTTTTATCTGAATATAATTTAATTAAAAGTACAAAAAAAAGATTACAGATGAATTCGTTTCAATTTTTCTTTCATATCCTGTTAGGTATTTTAAAAACCCTGAGCACGAACATTTGAAATTGTAAGTGTCTGAATTTAAGCAAATTCACTTAGAGTAATAAAATTCACAGCATCTCCAAACTGCAATGCTGTGATCTTATAATAATTGGTAAACATCGATGCAAATTTGTGTTTTTAGACGGGAACGATATATTTAAATCCGATGAGCCTATAACTCTCGTACCCGTGAGAAACGCATTGTTTGAACTATTAATTGAAGTACTTTTTGTTATTTTCAATGTTTTTGAAGACATAAGAATATCTGGTTGTCAGTCTTCGATTTAAAAACAATACAAATATCTAATACTTAGGCCAAAACAGTTTTTATTAAACAAAATTAAAAATCCAAATATTTAAAAATCTTTCATCGGAATTATTATCTTGAAAAGTCACACAAAGTCTGCAATGGTTTTTGATTGATTTTCGATCAAAACTTCAAGGTAAGATTGGAGCCTAGTTTCATTGCTCAGCAATGCCAAAAAAACTAAACTTTTCTTCACGAAACAAAAATATGCGATTAGTCCCAAGAGTATTTATTTGGACAAATAAAAACTGCCCTATATTGTGTGTGTTGGTGTGTTGCCCTTGAATTTTCGAAGCGCCAGCTTGCTGACATCAAAACATCATTTAAAAAGATCAATTTCTGGGACTGGGTTGGGTGCAAAATCTCGCAAATCAAAACCTCGAACTCGAAATTTTGCATAACGAAATCACGCAATTACAAAATCTTGCTTTTCAAAATCTAGCAATTATGAAATCACGCAAACTAAAATCTTGCAAATCAAAATCTCTTGAAAACCTCACGCGAGATTTAACTTTTCGAGTTTTGATAACAAAAAATATTTTTTTGCAGTGAAATTAAATTTTACGTGAATTTTTTTAAATCCAGTGCCTAAGTACTTTTAGACCAACGCTCTTTTTATTTAATTGTTCCTGTCGATTTTTAATATTAATGTTGTCAAGAGAGCAAGAGAGAGAAATCAAAGAGATCGTACATGTAGTTATAAGTGTCATGTGTAAATTGCATTAACCGAATTCGGCCTTGATCTAAAAAATATTTTTAGTTCCACGATAAACGCGTAAAAGACATAGGATAAAATGATTATATTAAAGAGGTTGTTAACAGTAATAAAGGTGGTCAAAAATTCCTTACTGACGGGTAGTTATTACTTGGAAAGAAAAAAAATATGCCAAATACTCTTGGTAGCCCAGGAAAATTAGACTTTCACTTCGAAAAAATTGCGACAAAGCTGATTTTTGGTGGAGTGGCTTATAATGACGTCTTAAGCATTTCCTGAAAAGTACCCTAAATTTGGCCCGGGGCTAAGTTTTTTAGGGGGGGTGAAAGCGGTTGAAGTTCAGTTTTTTGAGAATTGCTCCTAAACTATCGGTTTCATTGAAAAAATGTGAAGGTAAAAATTAAAGCTGATGTTATTTTACACAAAAAATGTTATCATACTTTTTTTCGTAGAACCAATAGTTTCAGAGAAAAACGTTAGAGAACTTCATGGAGCAGAGAGTTAAGTCCAAAAAATTTATAAAATTTTTGCTTATCGCTGGGAAAATTTTGTTGTGTGATTTATGTTTAAGTACAACTCCTTATTGTAAAATCAAGTTTTTGGGGTGGTAGGGGAAAGGGAATGGCCGCCATCTTGAAAACAAGGTTGATTTTGTTTTTATTTAATAACTCGTTGAAATTGCGTTTTTCAAAAAAATTACCAAAAGACAGATTTTAGACGATTAAATTATCTAAAAAATGAGCCATTAAACAGCTCTGTATGTTTATTAATCTCAAAGTTACAGCGGATCAAAGGTCACCTATGTCTCATAGATGGTGGGGATTAAATGACGTTTTTAAAGGTTTTTCGCTTATTTGTGAGTTTTTTTGATGATGTCTAGAAAATATTTTGCACTGCTCTTGATTGTCTGTAAAATGAGTCTTCTATTCTGACCAAAAAAAATTCACAAATAAGCGAAAAACCTTAAAAAAACGTCATTTCATCCCCACCATGTATGAGGCATAGGTGACCTTTGATCCGCTGTAACTTTGAGATTAATAAACATATAGAGCTGTTTAATGGCTCATTTTTTAGATAATTTAATCGTCTAAAATCTGTCTTCTGGTCATTTTTTTGAAAAACGCAATTTCAACGAGTTATTAAAAAAAAACAAAATCAACCTTGTTTTCAGGATGGCGGCCATTCCCTTTCCCCTACCACCCCAAAAACTTGATTTTACAATAAGGAGTTGTACTTAAACATAAATCACAAAACAAAATTTTCCCAGCGATAAGCAAAAATTTTATAAATTTTTTGGACTTAACTCACTGCTCCATGAAGTTCTCTAACGTTTTTCTCTGAAACTATTGGTTCTACGAAAAAAAATATGTTAACATTTTTTGTGTAAAATAACATCAGCTTTAATTTTTATCTTCACATTTTTTCAATAAAACCGATAGTTTAGGAGCAATTCCCAAAAAACTGAACTTCAACCCCTTTCACCCCCCCTAAAAAAATTTAGCCCCGGGCCAAATTTAGGGTACTTTTCAGGAAATGCTTCAGACGTCATAATAAGCCACTCCACCAAAAATCAGCTTTGTCGCAATTTTTTCGAAGTTTGGCCATTTTTTTGTCTAATTTTCCTGGGCTATGGGTGTTTTCTCAAAGAATTATTTTTTGTAAAAGCCATGTGCGACTCGTTGATGCGAGATTTGAAATAGCTAAATTTTGGTTGAAATTTGCGAGATTTTGGGCTCGAAATGTAAATGCAAGATTGTAAGCAAGCAAGTAATTGTGAGATTTTTAAACCTAAGATTGTTGGTTTGCGAGATTTCGTTATTCGAGATTTAAAAAAAATGCGAGATTTCGTTATTCGAGATTTCGTACCACTCCCTGTTTAAAAATGAATTACGTTTTGTAGTCGTTATTGACAGTATTGCAGTAGGCGTTTTTGCATGATATTCAAGAATTCCACAAAAATAAAAAAGAAATCAATTATATTGGCAAATAAATTTTTTTTTCGTGTTTAACATTAGTATATGTCGTATTTGTATTATGTTGTGTAAATTGGCCACGGAATATTATCTCAATTTTGCATTCAAATATTTATGAAAATTAGAAAGAATGCGCCAGTTATAGCTATCATTGAAACTCATCATTGAAAATTTTAATGATTGATTTTAAGTCGTTTAAGAAGTAAAATCATTTATTATTTTGATAGACAAATTAAGGTTGAGATTTAGTTAATATTTCTAGCCAAAAAAATTATTTAAATAGGCTCAACTTTCCACATAAAAAGACTTTTCTTATTTCAATGATATTGAACTACCTTACCAATGATCATTGAAAAAATAAAAGTCAATTTTTGTGAAAAGTTGGGACTGTTTGAAATTTTTTTTGACTAGAAATATTAATTAAGTCTTGAGCTTTCATCGTCTTTCAAAATAATAATAGAATTTGCTTTCTAAACGCCTCAAAATCAATCATTAAAGTTTTCAATGATGAGTTTCAATGATAGCTATAACTGGCACCTAAGGCTAGGATTGCATTATGGCATTTCTGTGGCAGCGACTTAGCCTTGATTGCAGTTTAGTAGGATTTTTTGTGTGTCATGTGTGTTTATTCACATTTAAACTCATGTCTTCTTTTTTCACTGAATAATCGAGATATAGAAAATCAGAAGTCCTTAAATGTTATTTAAATGTACCAACAAATTTTGGATAAATAAAATCAGTGGTCTCGTTAGTGTGTCATGGTTTCTTTTGGCTATATCAACCTATAGTTTTAAAACCTTTGACGACCTAGGAATACAAGTAATATTTAATTTCAGATTTACTAGGTTTTGACAGAAAGGTGACGATATCTTCAACACTAATCCATGTTATAGCCTTAAACAACAATAGCGGATTCATGCAATCCAGTCGTTCATATTTACATAAGTATACTTATTCTTCCATAAAAGCTACCACCTTATAGTACTTACTGAAAGAAAATAATTAAATTTCTTTTCAGCAAATGTGAATCCTTAACTCTTGACGATATCCTACTACAATTGTTTCGGAAGTCAATGGAATTGAAATGTTTTCGTTATAAATAATTCACATGGATATAAATTAAGTCGAAAACGTCGTTGTCGTCCCTTCAATTCAATTTAACTCTCTCTAAGCAACTTCAAATCTCGTAAATATCCTCATGAATTCGTAATGGATTCTTTTTCAGAAATAATGTTTTCATACCCCCAAAACTTCCCTTGAAACTTGTTAAGTACCTTGTTTATCTTAACGTAATCCATTTCAAAAATTTGAAACACTCAAAATAAACCACACCCCTCTGGAGATAAAATGCATTTCACAGAATCCCTTATTCAATTTGTTAATGTCAATTCCAGTTGTGGTGAAAAAGAAAAAAAAAGCAATAAACAGAAAGAAGCATGATACTGAGTAACATTACTTATAAATGTGTGTAATATAGCTCTGATTGTCCACCCTAAACTTTCGCTTCCAGATCGTGTTCATTTGTTTCGTGATTTTCCTCCAAATTTGAGGGTAGTTTTTTTGAAATATAGCTTCTTGCATCAACCCTCATTCTGGGTTACTTTACACTTTGATTATGTTATTGTTTGCTGCTGTCTTTTGTGTTGAATGGCGGAGAGGATGCATATCGCAGGGATTTGTTCATCACATATCAATTCCCAGCGACGATGATGATGACGACGCTGACGATGGTGAATATTAAAACACCCTTCCTTGGGTGTATTTAGATTTAACTGATCTGATTTATACAAAACGCTCAATCCTCATGGGAAAAGGGTTTTTTGATTATTATTTTCTTTTCGTGGCTGATTCTGTGGTGATTACGTTATTAGTTGTCTTTTGTTTGCCATATCATATCATTCTGTATGCGCAATGTCGTTAAGGACCTTAAATAGAAGGGTTCGTTTTTATGGACTTTTGTTGGCACAACATAGATATATTACATTATATCTCTTATACCATTTTATAAATGCTTCGACAATGACTCTTTGTTTTCATTTTATATAATTTATTTCCCGTTACGGTTCTGGTTGTGTTTGTGCCACATTGTACTAAACCATTTGCCATTATGGCATGTCACGTATTTGTTCAGGGATCATCAACGCGCGCAATTCTATATCCGTGAATGTGAAGATAACGAATTCATTATTGCCTTAAAAGGACAACTATACCAAAATTGATGTTCACCCTTTCCGTTGGCAGAATAAATTTACAAAAATACAAATTGAAAGGAAATAATTTTTATTTGTGGTTGAAAAGCTGTAAACGATGCCATTAAATGCCTTTTATCTGGACATGACAGTTAAATGTAAAAGGCCGTTCTTTTTTGAAGTCGTATATGTGAAGTATTTAATGTGTCCTGATCGTGGACCAATTGGGTCATCAAGAATGCTTTTAAGAATTCAAATATTTTTTTTTTATTTGATTAAGTTAATTTACTTTTTATTTATTTCGTCAATTCTTTTTATTTGCTTCGTTTCATGTATACCTATCCAGAACACGTATGGTTTGAAATGACTTGTAATTGAAAATGGCTTATTTTTAAAACTATCTTAGCTCATATGTTATAATAATTTGTGCATAATTATTTGAATTGAGTACCTGACTGGTATAAGACAGACAACTTTAATTAAGTGCAAGTGAGTATTTTCATCATTCAGGTGCCCAAACGCCATAAATGAAAGCTTTGACACGTATAAATAACATAAATGAACTTTAAAGCAAACTTAAGGTACATAGTTTAAAAAAGGTTAAATGTTTGTATTGGTTCTGTAAGTACACCTTTTTTAGTATAAGTTTTCTTTTTTTAAGAAAAACGCAAATAAAATAAATTCAAGTTCGAGTATCAGCTCTTTCGTTTTGAATTGCTAACAACGTATGACCCCGCCCGAAGAATAATACCGCAATTTTCTTACAAAATTGGTAAGAGAAATTCAGCATAGTTAAATTAACAATATACTTAACTGCACATTTTTCTTAAAAAGCGAGTCAAACTAGGGTTGCCAACGCTTGGAAATATATTTATAATTTTTTATTTTATTTATATTTTTAAGTTTTGGAATTGGTTGCTAAAATTTTTAAATAAAGTCATCAACTAAAATAAAATACTTGGTTTTGTATACATATGTATGCCAAAACTTTAGAAAACAAAACATCTGTGTTGTTGTTGCCCGAATAATCTACGAATAAACGAGGGCAGGTGTATGACAAAGGTCTACATAGGTTTAGATCCAGATTTGTTTCTTAAACTTTCTAAATTTGGATATTCCTGAAAAAAATCCATCTTAAAAAAAATAATTTAAGCTACATACTCATTCCGAATTGAATAAAATGTATATAACTTCATTTTTAGAATTAAAATTTATTACTTAACTAATCAATATAAAATAACATTTCTAATTTACATTAAATTTCGATTATTGCCATATCTTATCAAAGTTAAAAATATTCAACTCCTTTTTTTTTAGTTCTCATCATTTCTAATCCAAATAATTTTTAAACGAAAACAAAAAACCAAAGATCAACTTTCAGATATCATAAATTTAAATAAAACAAAAAAAAAACACAAAAAATTAAGTGGCAAAAGTTATTTAGTTGTTTTACTGGATGTTATATCTTTTGGCTGGATCTTTCAATCCAATTTAAGGTAAAATGAAACCAGCTTAAATAAAACAACATGAAAGTGTGTCCAATCAATGAATTTTTTCCTCACTCATAAATAAGCTGAAAGAATATTAAAAAAAGAAAAACAAGAATCTTGATCAGTTTTACATAAAAATGTTCCTTTCTTAACATATATGTAGGTAGGGTATGTACCCCTACCCGTATACCTCTATCCAATCATATGTATGAGAAGATTTCATATATATTTATTGGTTACAACAAACAAAACTTAAGTAAAAGAAGAGATAAAAATTCTGGTTTTCTGAAAGAAACAAAAATGAAGAAGCCACAAATCAACTACATTTGTTAATTTGAATATGCCATGAAGAAGGAAATAACAGTCGCATATTTAATCAATAAAAATTACATTGAAAACAAAAATCATGAGAAAATTAAAGTTCTTACCTTAGGCGCCAGTTATTGATAATTTTATCTTTTAATTTTCGGAAAGTTAAACAAACAAAATTTATGACATGGTATCAAAATGAAGCTCAGGAGTTATATTTCTCTTTGTTAAGGAAATGTTTTATTTGCATTGCGCCACTTATAAAATTATTTTTAATTTTTCAGTATTAAAAGTAATGTGCAATAAACAGCTAACTTATATTTCAAAATAAGTGAAGATGGTAATTCTGATGAGCCCTGTTTGTTTCTCATCTTGTGTGCATTTCTTTCAATAATAAGTTTTGATCTCAATATTTGTTTTTTTTGAGGACTAACGAACTTTTTGATGAAAACTATTTTAACGAGTTGCTACTGTTAACAGTTGGTAATTTCCTGGTCTTTATATTTGTTTGTTTTTGTTTTTTTTTTATCACGGAAGCCAAACAGTTCTTTTCCATAAAGGTTTTGAGTTCCTTTAATTCAAAATTGTTTAATCAAGTTAAGTTTTCTAGATATTCTAAATCAAAAATACAAAAAAAAATTTTTTTCGTTTTTAATTCTTCTAATTAAAATGCCTTTTTTTGGAATATCTTGAAACCTCTCGTAAGTTAATTCATTGTTAGTTTTCGACTTTCATACACTCTTCACGAATATTCCATTATTGTCGAAAGCTCATAGATTTAAAATACGGATTTAATCGAGTAGGAAACAAATATTGGAATAATTCAAAACACGGCCGAGGCCAGGATCAAATGTATGGGTGAGCTAAGGGTTGTTGTGGGTGAGATCACATTTTTTTAAATGAAAATCATAGTGATTTCTATCAAAAATAATAAGTACCTCTGTGTATTTCCTGGTAAAAGGTAGACATTTTCTTATAGAGATTGCGTAGTGCTGGGTACTGAAAAGAGCGTTGAATCCTTTCTGAAAATTCTCAATTGAATTTTTTGACTAATAGCAATATAGCTGCTCTTCATATCATTCACAAACGTCAAAATCCCCAATTTTTGGAATCTTTATTGTGAAATTTTAGTATTTAAAGTTGATTTAGTATAAACAGCGACATTTTTTGAAAATAAAATTAAAAATTTAATTTCAAAATTTAGCAATTTAATTTAACAATGACAGCTCTTGTCCTGAGAAGAAGAAAAAATGCTTTTGGATTTGATTTCAGAATCGAAAATAAAATCGTACACTTACATGGGAAGATTGGTATTTTTCCATAAATTTTAAATTTTATTTCAAAGCAAACAAATATTTTTGCTCAAAACGAAAACTTGGAAAATCTTAAAATATCCCTGAATTTGTTTTGGGTGAGCTTAACATATTTTTGGGTGAGCTGAGTTCACCCTAGCGTAGGTCTGGCTACGCCCGTGATTCAAAAATAAAGTTAGATTTTTCATTCAGATACCATTATTAGTTTCTCGGAGAACAATTTTTACTTGCGATTATAGGTACTATAAGGCAAGTTTTGGATTCGTGCAAAAAAAAAATTTCGAGATAACAATCAAACATGACATTACGATGATAGAGAACACCAAAAAAGTGGGTGGCAAAATTCTGTCTGTCTGTCTGTCTGTCTGTTCGTCTACAGCCTAAACGGCTCGATCGATTTTCTTCAAACTTGGTACTTAGTGGTTTTTGGTGATTCTGCCGACACGTTTTTTTCATTTTTTTTTTAGAACCAAAAATAACGGTACCTGTCATACATTTTTTTTGGCAAATTTACATAATCGTATTTTTCTCAAAAACGGCTCGACAACTTTTCTTAAAAAAAATTCAATAAATTTATTTTACATAGTAAAGGCTTTCTTTGGGTGGAAAACCATTTTTCAAATATGGTTATTAATGGTACCTCCCAGGGAACCATTTTTTTAATTTTTGATTTTCTTCAAAATGGTATGACCGATTTCAATTATTTTTTTTATACAGAAGCTTCCTAAAAATGTTAATAGTTTTGTGTACCAACATTTTTGAAAAAATATTTTTTGGATTTTTAAAAAATATTTCAAATTTTTTTTTGGAAAATCAAATATTTTGAAAACGGCATCATAGATTTTTTTGAAACTCGATATTTAAGACTTTTTTAGTACTTTCTAAAATATTTTTAGAAAAAATTTCACATTTATCAAAAAATAACGGTACCTTCCATACAAAAGTGAAAAAAACGCAAAGGAAAATATATTTTTGCTTGAAAACGACTCCTACGATTTTGATTAAACTTTTTCATTTACTAAAATTAGTACGATCTACCATAAAAAATTATAAAATTTTACACATAGCAACTATTAGTAGTACCTGTCATTGAACGTGTTTTTTTATTTTGAGTTTTCTCGTTATCAGCTAAACGGATTTAAATGATTTTTTTATATAAAAATTTCAGATAAGATTAAATAATATTGCATATCAAAATTTTCAAAAAAAAAGTTTTTGGATTTTTAAAAAAAGTTTCAAATTTTTTTTTTGAAAATTCGATATCTTAAAAACGAGTTGACAATTTTTTTTCAAGTTTTGTTTTTATATACACATAAATATATAGTTTAAATCTGCATACCAACATTTGTTCTTAAAAATGTTTTAAGAATTTTATATATAAAATATTAATTTAAAAAAAAAACCGCTCCAACGTTTTTAAATTTTTTTTTTCCATACAATCATATTCAATCAAGAATTAAGATGGCATTCTTTTTTTTCACCTCAAACTATCAAAAGAGTTGTTTTAGCTAATTTAAGTGTCGTATTTCATGCTTCTCTACATTTTTCTCTCATAATTTCCATGTTTGTATATACAATTTTCTTAAACTCACAGTGTCTTGAACATAAGAGCAAGTACGTGCGACCCAGTCGTGCATTTTATTTGTTGTGTAATATAACCTCCAATATAGCGAATAGACAGTATTTGGGTGCTTTTATAATTAAGACTATATATCGGAAACCTGACGTGATGGAGAAAATTTGAAGTCGAATTGATATCCAGGTAATCAAAAACCTATGAAATAGGATTGCTTGGTTGCTCTGTTCAATTTTGTTGTATAATGCTATTGATTCTTTCAGAAACCTTAACAAATTTTAAAGAAAAAAATTACCTTGCAAATTAAATTCAAATTGAAAGTTTTTATGACCTTTAGTCCAAATGCGTTGCGCCCAGGTACAACATTTGGGCTCATCAGTTTGATGATGTTGTAACCTTCCAAGGCGCATTATTTCCAATTGATGGATACTGCGCCGAATCACACTAAATTAAATTTGTTTAAATTCAAACGCCTACAATTCTATGATAGTAAAGCCCGTGATTTGGCTGGTATAAGAATAAACAGAAAAAACGCAAATAATAGAAACAAATATAGAGTGTTTTCTATTATGTGCGTTTTTTTTCTTTTTATTACCAATTAAACATAACCTTAATAAACCAAAATATTGTTTCTTTAATGCTTTTAAATAGGGCTGGCCACGATACCAAGCTAAATAATATTTTTAAAAATATCGTTAAAATTCGGTATTGGTCTCGATCTAAATTTAGGTCTCGTGTCGGTATCGTTATTGGTCTCGTTTGGTTTCGGTTTCGTCCATTCGCATCTCGCTCTAGTCAATAAAGAGTAGATAGTGAGCACAAACAAATTGGGTCTCACATAATTCTGTCTGTCTGTTAGGCTACAGCTGAATCAATTTTCTTAATTTTTTTTGTTTTTTGGTCACTTCCTCCACACCTCTTTTCACTTTGTTTTTAGAACCAAAAATTACGGTATTTTCCATACAAATCTATAGCAATTTTACAAAATCTTATTTTTCCCAAAAATGGCTCCACAACTTTTCTTAAACAAAATTGTTAGTATTTTTGGTGAAGGCTACCTTTGAATAGAAAATATATTTTTTTAAATGGCTGGTAATGGTACAGCCTAAATCCGAAAGTCCCATTTTTTGATCTTAGCTTTATCATGAAAACAGAGCTATTGATTTAAATCAGTTTTTATACGGAAGCCTTCCAAAAGTTCAAATAGTAGATGAATGATAGAAGATAATTGTTCAAAAATTTGTTGGATTAAAAAAAAAATGAAAAAGTAATAAGCCGAAAGCTATAACCAGTCGTTAATTTGGGTAACTTGGAGCTAAACGGTTCTCTTTTACTTTTAGAATATTTTGAAAAATATTTTAAATTTATCCATTATTGCATGTTCAATAGTCTGGAAGGATTTTTCGACACCCGTGTTGGGGATGGGGTGTGGAAAATATGTAGATGTTTTACAATTTTTGAGACAGGGTTACAACCACATCAATCCATCATTTTCAAAGAACAGGTCACTTTCCCTAAGTCCATAGACTTTAATTTTGACGATATGATTAAAAGAACTTGATACCTATAAAACCATTTTATGCACCATATCCATGAATATTTGGAAATTTAAAAAAATCAAAAAAACAATAAGGCCGATATGAGTTCTATTACTCAGATCATAAAATAAAAATTTGTGGACGTAGGAAAAGTTCCAGAGCACAATTTCTCATTTAATTAAATAAATTGAAGTGGTTGTACCCCTGACACAAACATTTGAAAAGTGGCTATTTTCAACCCCTCGTCCCGAGCACGGGCGTCAAAAAAAAAATCCTGCCAAACTTTTTCAATCGATATCAAGATGCGTGAACCTACAAACCCTCATAATGTACATATATGTTTACTCATATTTTGGCTATACGTTCAACCACAGAATTTTCTACGGATGCTGCTCCATTTATAAGTATAAGAAAACCTCAAAATAATATCTTTAACGAAATATCAAAATTTATTGATTTTTTTTCAAACTTTATTGATTTATTTTTGTTCCTATATATAGGCCAGGAAAAATGGGTTCCGAGGTTGAAAAAATTAGTTCATGAAATATTAAAATTGGAATCGACGCAGAATTGCAACCTCTATAACATATCCAAAGTCCCCCAAAATCCCCGCATTGGCTTTTTGTGTAGATGCATTTGAAGAGGTGCAGACGTGGAGAACTTGGAGGTCTATCAAACTAAAATATTTCTTTTTGTACAACCTAACGCTGAATCTAATGAAACCAAATTCAAAATAATACAACCATCCAAAAAAAAGTTATAGTCCTTTTTACGTAATGATGACTTTTTTTCAGGTACAACAGGTAAAATATTATCGAAAACCCTTTGAAAATAAAGGGATGTTAATGAAACTTGGAACAAATGTTCCTTTTGTCATACGAACTGAGAATCAAGACAGTCCCCAAAAATATCCATGGTAAAAGGGTGTTTTTTTAAGGGGTATGGGTAAGTGTAGAATGTTTACCATAACACCCAAGGAAAAACTCTTACACCCATGACACTCGCCAAAAATATTGAATATGTCATGGCAACCAAGAATCCAAATAGTCCATACAAATATCTTTTGTCTAATAGTGTTTTTGTGGCGGTTACATTTTGACCTGTTCTACGCGAAAATACGATCTCAAAAATTGATTTTTGCTTGAAAAGTACCATAACTTTGTTAAGGGTGCTTGTATCATTTTGGTTTTGCTTTTATTAGATTCTGCGTTAAAAAATACCTTTAAATCATATACCATACTTAGTGTATATACCTCAATTACACCAAATCGGAATTTTGGCTCAAATCTTTCAACTTCTTCCCAGATTTTCCCTCTCTTTAATAAAAAATCCCCCAGAGCAAATATATTTATGTGGACTATATTGATTCTTGGTTGCCATGACAAATTTAATATTTTTGGTGAGTTTCATGAGTCTAAGAGTTTTTTGTGGGTGTTATGGTAAACATTCTTCACTTGCCCATCCCCCTTAAAAAAACACCCTTTCACCATGGATATTTTTTGGAACTGTCTTGATTCTTAGTTCGTATGACAAATGAAACATTCACTCCAAATTTCATGAACATACCTTTATTTTCAAAGGGTTTTCGATAATATTTTACCTGTTGTACCTGAAAAAAAGTCATCATTACGTAAAAAGGACTATAACGTTTTTTTGATGGTTGTATCATTTTGAATTTGGTTTCATTAGATTCAGCGTTAAAAACTACCCTTGAATTATGTATCATATGGTTAGGTTGTACAAAAAGAAATATTTAAGTTTGATAGACCTCCAAGTTCTCCACGTCTGCACCTCTTTAAATGCATCTACACAAAAAGCCAATGCGGGGATTTTGGGGGACTTTGGATATGTTAAAAAGGTTGCAATTCTGCGTCGATTTCAATTTTAATATTTCATTAATTAATTTGTTCAAGGTTCCCCATACGATTTTTGCTATTTTTCCTGGTCTAATAATATTAAGTTGTTTTGGTACCAAATATCTTTTTCTTTTTTCGTCTAATATGGTAAAAAAAAGTATCCTCTTGACGCTTCCAGAGTTCCATCTATCTCTGTATCCAAATTCGTCATAATTCATTCAGCAGTTTAGGCGTGAAAGCGTCAAAAACAAACAAACAAACTCACTTTCACATTTATAATATTAGTAGGATAGGATTAAAAAACTCTTAAGTATCGAGTTTCAAAAACATCGATCATGTCGTTTTCGAAATATTTGATTTTCAAAAAACAAACTTGAAACATTTTTTAAAAATTAAAAAAATAATATTTTTTCAAAAATTTTTGGTGCAAAATATTACTACTTATATTTTTTGAAAGCTTCTATATAAAAAAAATGTTGAAATCAGTCGAAAATTAAAAAAATGGTTCATTGGGATTAATAACCATTTTTTGAAAAATGGTTTCCCATCCAAAAGTAGATTTTACTGAAAGTTTTTTATTAGATTTTTTTTAAGAAAAGTTGTTAAGCCGTTTTTGAGAAAAAAACGATTATGCAAAATTGCAAAAAAGATTGTATGGCAGGTACCGTTATTTTTGCTCGCTGAAAACCACTATGTACCAAGTCTGAATCAAATCGATCGAGCCGTTTGGGCTGTAGACGAATAGACAGACCAACAGACAGACATACAGACAGATAGACAGACAGAACTGTGCCACCCACTTTTTTGGTGTTCTCTATCATCGTAATGTCAAATTTGATTGTTATCTCAAAAATTTTTTTTTCCATGAGTTCAATACCTACTTGCCTTATAGTCCTCTATTTGAATAATATTGAAAAGATATCAAAACTTAAAAAAAAAAATATATTTTGTAAATTAAAAAATTTTTTTTGGAAAATTTGTTATTTCAAAATCAGATCAGTATACCGTGGATTTCAGTACCGTGGCTTTTTTAATCCTTATTCAATTCTATTTAAATAATTTCTTGCAATAATATGTTCCTTCTACTGATTTGCCTGATAGGAATGGTAGCACTTCTTCGAACTTCATTTGTTCGAAGAAGTCAAAATTTTGTGCAGTAAAACTAAGCTAAACCAAGCACAATGAAAAGCTTTGCCATCCAAAAAAAAGAACGGAAAATAGAAATTTTAAGAGATCAACACATAACAGGCGATTAAGTATCTCAACAAAAATATTGTCAAAAAGCGAGAAAACAAACTTCAAATAAAAAAAATAAAAAGATTATTATTATCGACTACTTGAGTTTTAGTATAATTTCACTATATTTTAGTTATTTATAAGTTATAGCAAAATGCTTACAAACCAAAAATATTTTTCCTTAACTCTATGAACCTATGACCCTGCCTAAAAATGCATCAGTCAGATAATAAATCAGAACTTTATTTTGAAGAAGCCTTAAGGTGGTAAAAAAACATTAATCCATATCAGCTTATCAGTTAAGGAGTAAATGTAAGTAAATTCAATGGATGGTACTGGCTATTCAAATAAATTAAATAAATTATTAAAAATTGATATACCCATTTCGAGAAACTAAGATTTAGTAAAATTACTACCTAAACATTCTCCTAAAAATTGTTTCTAAATTGTTAGAGCCGTTTCCCGGAAAACGATAACAAGAATTGTTAGCTTGTCATAAAAAATAATAATACTTTTAATATTCAAAATATATTTTTCTGTCCATACCAAGCGACACCACTTAGGGTCTCGGTATATTTTCGGTCCACAAAATACGTTATTGGCTTGATCTCGTCTGGGTATTGTTAAGAGTGCTTTGAAGCTGGTGCCATTTTCAGTGTCGTTTCAATTTCCGAAACCAATTAAAGCAAACGAGACCGAGACTTTTTTGATATCATATCCAGTCTTACTTTTAAACAGAAATGTATCTTAAAAACATAACGTGATAGAGTTACTCTAACAGCCCTATTATTGACACGATTCAAAACTAGTTTCTATGTAAAACTAGTTCTATAGGGGTTTCGAGTTGCAGGTTTTGAACATATTGGTATTATTCAAACAAAAATTGACATCTAAAACTCGAAATCAGAGTTTAAGATGTCAATTTTTGTTTGAATAATCCAATATGTTCAAAACCTGCAACTCGAAACCCCTATAGAACTAGTTTTACATTGAAACTAGTTTTGAATCGTATCAATAATAGGGCTGTAAGTATCTATAGGTTTGAATTCAATATGTTAGAAATATTTTGAAAAATACTCGTACCTACAGTTTGGTCTTTGTAACTAAAACTTAGTTTATTTCTGAATGTAACAGCAACAGCAGTTTTTAAGTTGAATTGATGAAAAAATTTTGAGGGCTGACGAAAATCTAAATAGGCATTTGGTTTCTGGGCCGTGGTGCGTAGCCTTAGGACTAACCCGAATACGTTTATATGACTTTAGTCTTTGCCTAAAACACTTTGTCCGTGTAAGGTAAAATTTGAACATTGATGTTTTTTTTATTTCTATCTATATATATAAAAATGAATGTTTGTCTGTGTATGACCTATAGACTCAGGAACTACACGTCAGATTGAGCTAAAATGTATGGGTTATATTAAAAAAATGACTGGCAAGGTTTAAGAAGTTATTTGAAAAATTTTCAATGAGTGGCGCTGCACTTTTATCATAAAAAAGAAAAATTGATGTTTTTATGTGAAAAAATAAAGTTTATTTCAAAAACAAGCCCTGTATTTTCTGTCAGTAAATATAATAATTATTATGATGAGACTGAAAAAGGTTTATTTTTTTTAGTTTTAATTGTGAATTGCCGTTGGCGGTTAAATTGAACAAATGCATTTGCAAACATAAAAAAAGAAAGTGATATGGCTGGCTAGGACAAATTATTATACAAGAAGCTTGGGGTATTTTGTAAGCTCCATCTCCAATCCTTGAACAGTTTTTGACGGTCAGCGTGTGTCTTATACCAAAAAATGAAAAGGTAAAAAGAGAAAACATTTCAATGATGTAAAAATGGTTAAGGATGCTTTACTTGGTTAAACACCTATATGCCAAATAATGAAGAGTTTATCTATTTGCGATTGGTATATTGGCCTTCACAGGCCAACAATCAAGAACAGTTGATTATCAGTTTTGGAAACTGGGAATATATCGAGCAGATTGCCAACTTTAGCACATTGGCATGCGACACCTAAGGACGCATCATACATAGGAGTTAATTGTAGGTCAGATTGTACAAATGAAAAACCGGGACAAAATACATTTTCGTCTTGATTGTCCTATCTCATCTCAAAAGGTGAAATAAATACCGTTTTTAAACATTCTCTTTTTTTTAAGAAAAAAAATGCAAGTTTTCTTTTTTAATTTTTCTGTTAGGTACCAGTCAACTTAACTTGAAAATTTTCTTCTTCAATTTTGAGGCATTTAGAACGCAAAATAATTTATTATTTTGATGGAGAAATAAAGCTCAAGACTTAGTTAATATTTCTAACCAAACAAATTTCAAATAGGCCCAACTTCTTCCACATAAAAAGACTTTAAATATTTCAATGATCGTTGGTAAGGTAGTTTAACAACTTCAATGTCAAAAACATGTTAAGCAGAATGCCTTATTGCATTGTGTGCACTCTGTATTTACCTATTTTCTTTCAAGGCATCTATTTTACCATCTCTCCTGAATTTCTTATAGCAAAAAGCGCAACTTTTTCGCAAAATTTTAATAGAATTCAAGATAATTCAAGAATGCAAAAATTCAAAGAATGCGAAAGACTTTAAGAGAAATAAAAAATAAGAATGGAAAAGGCTTCAAGAGACTTCAAAAAAAGGCAAGAAATTCAAAGGAAGCAAAATAATTCAAAAGAATTCAAAAGAATGTACAAATGCAAAGAATACAAAAGACTTAAAAAATTATTTAAAAAATTCAAAGAATGCAAGACTTTAAATATGAATGCAAGAAATTCAATGGATGCAAAAGAATTCAATGCATGAAGTCTCAAAAGATTGCAATCAGTTGATTGTGACAAAAGATTGGAATCAAAAAAAGATTGCAATCTTTTTATCAACTATGTAATCAATTGTCGGTAAGTTTACAACACCCATAAATATTATAACACCAACAAATTGCTTCATCTCTTCAATGCCCACATCTTGCCATCGTCCTTATTGATTAAATGCAGAATGATGTTCTTAAGATGTGGGCGTTGGTATTGGTATGTTCAACCATTTCCATCACAATATTCGCTGTTAGCAAGTTTAAAATTTTTTTTATAAAATAATTTTTTCCATTTTCATTTGTAATGGCTTCAATTTGATGAATCCCAGAAATACCAGTAAAATTTGGAGTAGAAGGTTTTCCATATTCGATAGGAATAAAACAATTCCAAAATCCAATTGAAAACGATATTAATGTAACCAATCAAACAAATTATTATTGTAGGTAGTATTATTGATAATTTATTTAATATGTCCATGTAACTAAAATTTATATACCCGTGCGAAGCCGGGGCGGGCCAGCTAGTAACTTATAAAAACGGTCTTGTTTAATAAAAGTTCAAGTAGAATTGATAGCCAAATTATTTAAAGCAACAATAACTACAGCAAAATGTTTTCATATGACTTATATTTTTCGTTCCGAAAATTCAAATTTTAAACAGAAAAGATTCAGCACATAAATAATCCCACGCCTCTATCCCCCCCAGATCCCGCACGCGCTGGGGTCCATTTACACCGAATATGACAGCAATTTCGATTACAAGTCATATCGGTATACTTAATACATACAAATTATTTTAAATAGAAAATAAGGATAGATAGTTATTATGTTGAACTGATGCCAGAATAACACAATAACTTCTTTTAAATGCGATACGAATCCTGAGAGAAAAAAGGATGTGTCTGCTTAATGCAAGCAGTTACATAAAGTGACAAAAAAGTTAAAAATTCAAAAAATTAAGAAAGGAAAAAAGAATGAAAAAAATAAAAAAAAATTTAAATTTAAAATAGGACCATGCAAAAGCAGATCTCTAGTTAAAAGTTAAATTAAAAATAGTAAAAAATTGAAATGGAATAGCATGCTAAGGCATTTGTTAAGTTCGTTGGGTTTGTAGTTTCAGTTTCTCTATGTAATAGTTAGCTAAATTTTTCAGGCTTTACTAAATAGTTTCAACTAAATTATAGGAGCAACAATAAGGAAGTTTTTTCTGTGTGATCTTGCTATGATTATAGTCAAAAATATTTGAATAAGAATTTACTTCCCTCAACATTCTAGTAACTGGTTCATTCCTGCCATAATCAGTTCTGTGAGGTGCTTGATGGAATTGGGATACTGATCTTACAGAATGTGAGTTGGTGTTAATACTCATTGTCTCAAGGAGGGCAGAAGAATCAGTAACACCAGACAAAATTTGATGGACAAAAATTACGTCAGCTACTTCACGACGCTTTTGGAGGGATTGTAAGTTAATAAGCCGCAACCGATCATGATAGGGGGGCAAGTTGTAGCTGTCAACTCAAGGGAGTCCTCTAAGAGCAAAGCGGAGGAATCTACGCTGAATTGCCTAATCTATTGATGTGTACAATGTGGTAAGGGTACCATAATTGACTAGCATATTCAAGTAAAGGTCGTACAAAGGTTGTGTAAAGAGATTTCGTTACGTAGGGATCTGAAAACTCCTTAGACCAACGCTTGACAAAACCAAGAGCAGAGTTAGCTCTAGTTACTATGATGTCATAATGGGATCTGAAATTGAGCTCATTATCACAAATAACACCTAAGTCCCGAATTGTTGTTAGTCTGGAAACAAGATCTACATTAATATAGTAGTCCCGTGGTGGTGGGCGAGAACGTTTGCGGGAATATGTGATGGCTTGGCATTTACCGACATTAAGTTCTAAATTATTTTTTTGACACCAAATAAAAAAATTATTCAGGTCGTTCTGAAGAGGTATAGCATCGTTAGGTGAAGAGATTACCCTAAAGATTTCATGTCATCCGCGTAAGTAGAAAGTTCCGAATGCTTAATCACAGATTCCACATCATTAATCGTTAGAGTAAAAATTATTGGGCCCAGATGACTACCTTGAGGGACTCCTGATTTTGCAATTAAAGGATCTGATACAGAAGATCTAAACAAGACCTGATATTTACGATCTGATAAGTACGATTCCATCCATTGAATGAAGCTAGGAGGAAATCCAAGAGCCTTTAATTTAAACGATATAATTTTGTGTGAGATTTTATCAAATGCCTTGCTAAAGTCTGTGGCAATGACGTCAACTTCATTTTTGTTTTCCATTGCGTTCAAAGTAAAAGAAACAAACTCTATCAAGTTAGTGGTCGTAGATTTACCTTTAAGGAACCCGTGCTGTTTAGTCAAAAAAATTGACTTGCAATGAAAGTATACACTGTCAAAGACAATGCTTTCGAAAAGTTTAGGAATGCAAGATAATTTGGCGATTGGCCTATAGTTTGCAATATCTGCTTTTTTTGTGAATAAGAATGATAAAAGAATTCTTCCACAACGACGGAAAAATGCCAAAAGAAATAGATTTTTGGAAAAGAGCTGCCAGAGGCTGAGTCAGAGTTGCTGCACATTTCTTTAAAACAATCGCTGGCAAACCGTCAGGACCTGATGAGAAATCATCCTTGAGATTGTTTATCTTGTGGACCACATCATCAGCATTAATGTTAATTGATACTAAAGATGTTTGATTACAATTATTCATATGGTTAAAGTAACTTAAATCTGGCTCAAAATCACTTTCAGAAAAGGCAAGACCGAAAAAATTAGCAAATAAATTAGTTATAATCTTAGAATCATTTGAAGAATGATTTAAATAAAATTACTTGTTTTATTTATTTAAAAGTACAACGGACTTAATACTACATTGAAAATGCCGAGGGAAACACCGTTGGAAATATAATTAAAAATCCACCACCCAAATCACAGATGCGACAGCTGATAAAATTCCCACAGCACCACCCATATTCCAACCCGAACCCGATCCCTCGAACCCATCCAACAGCATAATCATAATCACATCGCGAACAGCAAGCACAAACCATGCACCAGCCTCTCTTTTCCCTGAAAAGTTAATGAATTTTTAATGAACTCATAAGCGTTCGTTAAACAACAATGACACTCGTTAAGTTTATCTAAACAAACATTGAATCGGAAGCCATGCATGGCCATGGATGAAGCGAGTGGCACGAAACAGGTCCCACTGCGAGCACTTGGTTGGGCTGAGCTCTGATGACGGCAATAATGTTACCATGTGTACACAATGTGATTACAACTTTGGCGAACCATTGTTTCGCGAGGTAGCTATAGCTGGAGTTAGTCTAGAATCTAGGTACCTCGCTCGTGGTATCGAGAGAGCTTCCACTATACTCATACCTAATAGCATCACAGTAGATTGTTTTATTTTTTTGTGTGTTTTTTTTCTATTTCGTTAGTGTGGAAAAACATGCCTCATCATTTGATTGTATCAATTGCGGACAAACAAATAAATTATCATTTACCTGTCCAATTGTGCATCATACAACATATCTCTGGTTGCCTCTTTGCTGCTGCTTCAACACAAAACGTTCCAATAAATAGCATCTCGATAAGGTCTGCGCCAGTGTCAGGCATTAGAATATCACAGACCCCATAACTATGAGCCACAGAGCTCTGCAGAACGATCATAAATAAAATCGACCAAAAGACGAATACGTGTGCAATTCGCGATGATAGCTAAGCAGCTATATTGCTATGGTTAGAGCGTCTAACCATGCGGCAGATTTATTGCTACCAAGAAGTGGAATTGTAGCAAAACTATATAGCTGGATATATCTGGGTATCATGGCATGCCCAGTAGTAGTTGCAATCAGGCGCACTCCATTTTCGCAGGTGAGAGAGCATCATCATTATACAAAAGCGAAGACAAACATAGAAACTGGGTGCATTTTTAAACAGCGATGTGGTTCCGAGGCCTTTATACACGCTCGGATGGGTTTTTGCGAAAATTTGTTTGTTCTAATTTCAGCGCTTGCTTATGTTGGAGCAGTTAGCAAATTATCACCTCTTTGCCTATGTAGACTTCCGAAAAGAAGTGGGTAAATCTGAATCGAATAATTACAGTTGCAAGTGGGTAATCGCTGAAATTATCTGATTGCTAAGAATAGGTTCTTTATTTATTTTTTCGTTGTCAACTCTGATTGTTAGTTCAGATGGGAGAAAGTTTTCAGTTTACTATTTGGTCCAGTTAAGGAATGCACAGGAGAGATCTGAGAGATGCCATGTGAGTGGGCTTAGTCTCGATGAATGCTAACTCCCTATTCACACCTCCCCTTGGTAGAGGATGGGTAATGCTAGTGAAATGAGATCGATGGGCTGCCAGTATAAGCAAATAAGCCAGCATTGCTGGTTAGGGAACGATCTTGTCCTTGGGTTGAAAAAGCTCCCTTAAGGCGGAGGAACTGCTGGTAATAGTCAACGGCATGATATTCTGGTAGCAGCGGAGCCTATATTGAAAGGCCAATGGTAACAGCAAAAAAGCGTCTGTATCCCATATTGGGTGGCTACAAAATGCGTCTGTTTTTCATAGTTGGTTGGCCTAACTTTAGCATGTTTTCGACCATCCAAATGGCTGGGTCTGCCTGTCGAATTCACGACTTAAAAAGTTTTAATCTTATCTTGGAAAACATTACCAGTGGTCGAGTGAAGGAAGTTCATAAATCAGAAATGACAACGAACGTTATTCACTCCCCAAGGAGTAGCGAAAACCTGATGAATCCTCCTGTGATTGTAACAACTGCAGTAAACTGTTTGGGCTTGTGGCATCTATCATGTAACAGTGGAAATCAACACGCTTAAAATATAATAAGGAATCTGCAGCAGGTTTAAGAAATCTTCCTAATTCATGGAAGGGTACTTTCGGCTTCACGACAAGTACAAAGATTGGAGCATAGAAAGTTCGTTTTGAGTACAAAATGAAAATTGGTGTGGGTATAATGCTAACCATAAGGAAGCTGGCAATAGTCTTATATCCTCGAACCCACTCTCGTCAAGGCTTATGATGGCATGGTTTAGCTCCAAAGTTCGCAGGATAAATGCTCCTTCAAATGATACAGAATATATGACAACAAAGATGTATTCTACACTCATCTAAGCACGGTGGACAGCAGCATTCCTCAAAGTGACATCATCATCATCATGGGTGACTTAAATTCCAAAATCGGCCTCGATATCGTTGGTCTTGAACGCATTTTGGGTAAACATTGCTTCTGTCAGAGAAACGAAAATGGTGCAATGCTTGTTGAGTTTACAGCTTTTGGTTGGTGGATCCTTATTTCCGCACAAGACTTTGTCACTAAGTCACCTGGAATCAACCGGATGGGTCGAACTTCATAACACATCAACGATAGAGGAAATCACTTTTTTGATGTTCGGAATGTTTGTAAGGCTGATGTTGGCAGTGACCATTACCCAGTATAAGTGATGCTGCTGCTCCAAACAGTGGCTATCTGGCGAAACTCAGAGGTAATAACAAGGAGGCCAAGATTCCTAACAAGCGCTGTAACTTATCCAAACATATGTCGCAACTACACCGTTAAACTTATGTTTTTGTTTTTATGAAAATCGGCTCCGCAGCTGTTCCGAAGCAGGCACGATCTTAAGATCCCTACCCTAGATATTACAAGACAAGTGGGATAAAATAACACAACGACGACCATTAAGAGTGAGAATTACTGCTGAAAATGTTACCCATCGGAAATTAACTCTGCAGAACGAGTATAGAGTAGACCAAGGAAATTGTTGGATAACGTAACACCACAGTCCGTCCTGTGTTGGACATAAAATGACAACTTTTTGGTGACAATATGGAAAATCAGATAAGAAGATGGATGGAGCAATTCTGTGAACTGCTCAACGACGATAAAAATGTGAATAAAAATCCTCAAACGGTCCAAATGTGCAGATCTTTTAGGGATGTTTACAATTGCCTAATAAGCTTGCGATCCGTCTCCTTAAAATAAACAAAGTAGTTGGACTTGATGGCTTACCAGCCAAGTTCTTCAAGGTGGATCCTGAAAAAAAGGGTTCTACCTTGCTTCCACTAGTTCAAGATGTTTGGGTGAACTATCCATAAGATTGGAAATGTGGCATTATTGTAAAGAAATAAATGGCCACTGTTGTTCTTAAGTTGATAAGAGAAAGGATAGAGTCATCTCTCAACAGGCACCAAGCTGGATTTAGCAGTAGCCGATCCTATGTCGATCATATTAATAGCCTGCAAATTCTTGAACGATCAGCTGAGTATCAGTCTCGCACATAAATGTACTTCATATGTTTATCGATTTTGAGAAGGCAGGGTTAATCCCGAATGTATCTGGCGATCACTTATCATGGAGGTAACCCTAAAAAAAAAGTTGATATTATTAAGGAGTGTATGTTTCATGTCAAAGATTGTGGATGGTGGGTTGATTGGACCAAATATGGCAATTGCTGCAAGTGAACGGGGAACTGGCTAGCTTAAGAACTAACACAAAAAAAAACAAAAATGCTGCAAAGCGGTCGCAACACATAACAGCATATTATTCTGAAGCAGGTATCTACATATTAAAAAGGCTACACAATTCAACTATCTATAGGCAGTATCGTATCAACTGATAGTGGAACAGACTTTGATGATTTAAATAGGATTAGCAAAGCTTGTAGTGAATTTGGAGTGCATCCGGTGTGCAACTTCAGCATAATAATGCTACGCACTAAGTTGAACCCCTTCGGGTTCAACCTAAAATCCATCCTCCTGAACGCCTGTGAAACCTGGGATTGCTCCGCTGATATCTCGAGCAAATTTCATGCTTTTGTCAACCGTTGTCTTCGAAATACTCGTTGGCCACAAACCATAAGTAATGTTGAGCTGTGGAATCGAACTCATCAAAGAAGAGTGGATTTTGATATCAGGCAATGAAAATGGCAATACTTTGAGGAAACCAAACGACAATAACGGTGGTGGTTGGATGTTGTAGGAACTGGGGGCCTCGAGCTGTATCTTTTCCTACACATCAAGTGCTAACAATACCTCCACGTTTGGTAGCCGCCGGATACTGGTCTTGGCTTTATGCCTTGACTTGCTAAACTTGTAAGTGCGAATGTTGACCAAGGAAAGAATTGCAACATTAAACCCATGGCCCTACAGATTGGAGGTTAGTGCGTTAGGCTAACGACCCGACCACAGTAAAAAAGCCAATTGTTATGAGAGAGACGCGAGAAGCCTCGGATAACGACCCCCCTCAAATGGCAACCAGACCCGGAATGAAAATGGACTATGACCTACGAGTATGCACCTGGAATGTAAGGACACTCTATACACCAGGTGCTACTCAAAAACTTGAATCTGTCCTCTCGCGGTACAAGGCAGATATTACCGCGATCCAGGAGATACGATGGATAGGATCAGGTATAACGAAAAGAAAAGATTGCGACATTTATTACAGCTGCCATCAAAGACTGCACATGTTAGGATGCGGATTCGTCGTGGGAAATAGACTCAGATCGAAAGTCATCGATTTTAAGCCGATTAGCGATCGCCTGGCTGTGATCCGCATCAAAGCTACCTTCCAAAACATCCGCCTAATATGTGCACACGCCCCTACCGATGAAGCTGGGGAGTCTAACAAGGAGGAGTTTTACGACCTCCTGGACGGAGCCTACGGAGCCTGTCCGGAGTACGATGTCAAATTCGTGCTCGGAGACTTCAATGCTAAAGTCGGAAAGGAAAACATCTTTGGCGGATTAGTTGGAAAGCACAGCCTCCACGAAACGACAACAGACAACGGCTTCCGACTAATCGACTTTGCTGCAGCTCGTAATACGGTGATAAGTAGCACTAGGTTCCCCAGGCGAAGGATACACACAGCAACCTGGCAACCGGGAAACTCTCTGCCGTAAGCCCAGCCACAAGCCTCAACAACCAGTGGAACCAATATCGCGACATCATTAAGGAGACAGCCGAGACCACCATAGGCTATCAACCACCCAGAAAAAAGAACCCGTGGTATGACGATGAATGCGCGGTATTGAAGCAGGAGACGGAAAATGCACGAATGCAAATGCTGCAACGGAAAACAAGAGCAGCAAGAGAGGAGTACCGTGAAAAGAGAAGGAAAGAGAAAAAAACCCTGCGTAGAAAGAAAAGAGCATCCGCAGCCTCTCAGCTCAAGTATCTCGAAGAGTCTAGCACCGCCACCAACACCCGTCGGTTCTTCAAAACAGCCAAGCAACTGGCATCTGGTTATAGGATTGGCACGCAAGCTCTTCGAAACAGCGAAGGGAACCTAGTCACCGAAGCACAGGGAATTGTAGACGTGTTTAAGCAGCATTTCCAGCAGCTGCTTAGTGGGCATTATGTAGAGGAGGCAATAGAGGAACAAAGAAGCATTAGACCAGTCAATGAAGATCCAGTCCCAGCACCCAGTACTGAAGAGGTTAAGAAAGCCATCCACAAGCTTAAGAACAACAAATCCGCCGGCTCGGATGGCCTACCAGCGGAACTCTTCAAGTATGGAGGAGATGTTCTGGTAGGGTGCATGCACCAGCTCATCAACCAAGTTTGGGAGGAGGAAAGTATGCCCGACGACTGGTCAAATAGCTCCATATGCCCAATCTACAAAAAAGGCGATCCTATGTCCTGCAAGAACTACAGAGGCATATATCCCTGCTTAATGTTGCCTTCAAGATCCTATCCAACGTACTATGTGAGCGTCTAAAACCTTTCTGCAACACTATGATCGGCACGTACCAGTGTGGCCTCAGGCCAGCCAGATCAACGATAGACCAAATCTTCACATTGAGGCAAATCCTGGAAAAGACCAACGAATTTCAATTCGAGACCCACCACCTATTCATCGACTTTAAAGCCGTATATGATAGCATAAGTCGCCAAGAGCTTCTATTGGCGATGTCGGAACTCGGGATCCCGAAAAAACTGATCCAGCTATGCCGCATGACGTTACAAAATACGCAGTGCAACGTGCAAATGGGTAACAGCTCATCCGAGTTATTCCAGACGTGTACAGGGTTCAGACAAGGAGATGCGCTATCATGTGATTTCTTCAACTTAGTCCTGGAGCAGATAGTGCGCAAGAGTGGTGTTAACATGGAAGGCACTATCTTCAACAGGTGTTCTCAACTGCTTGGCTATGCAGACGACATCAACATCATCGGCCGCTCCAAAAGAGCTGTACTTGAAGCATTCACAGCTATTGATGAACAGGCGAAACGCGTTGGTCTTGAAGTGAATGAGGACAAAACAAAGTATATGCTATCAACAAACAAAGCCTCATCTGTCCATCGCCTAGGACAAAACGTCACTGTTGGTAGCAGTAATTTCGAGGTAGTCAAGGAGTTCAACTACCTCGGAACAAACATCAATTCCACGAACGACACCTTAGTGGAAATCCGACGAAGAATTACCCTAGCGAACCGCTGCTACTTCGGTTTGGCCAAAGAAATGGGTTCAAAACTCCTTTCCCGAAAGACAAAGTGCACGCTATACAAAACGCTAATTTTACCAGTTCTACTCTACGGCGCCGAGTGCTGGACGATAAGTAAAAAAGGGGAATTGATACTGGGCACTTTTGAGAGAAAAATTCTTCGGCGGATATTTGGTCCTATATGCGAAGATGGCGATTGGAGGAGAAGATTGAACTGTACGAGCTGTACCAAGATGTGGATGTAGTCCAAAGAGCTAAAACACGTCGACTACACTGGCTCGGCCACATCGAGCGAATGGACAACAACGCTCCAGCCAAGAAAATCTTTGAATCCCAGCCCCCAGATTCGAGACGACCAGGAAGACCGAACCTCCGCTATAGGGACCAGGCGGTCACAGACGCAAGAACGCTTGGTCTCGACGACTGGAGGGAGCGTGCGAGGGACCGCAACCGATGGAAGACCGCAATATCTCAGGCAGAGACCCTTCATGGATCGGGAGCCGGATAAGTAAGTAAGTAAGTATTCTTTTCAGGCAGCTTACATCGAACTAGAACCGAAAGAAGTTTACCAATTTACTTCAAATTTAGAATAGTTATGAACATAATATATTCTTTGCAAAATTTAAGTTTCAAATTTGAAGGAAATTAGTGCACCCGTTTAAGCTCCAGCTCGATGTAGAGTGGACGTAAAAACACAAGTTTTAAAATGGAGTCATCATGTTTCTACCAAACACCACATATATATAAAGGAAAATTTTCTACATATTCAGACTTTTGTGTATATTTTTTGCGTCTTAAGTGAATTCTTTCCTTATTGAGTTTATATATAAGAAAAAAAGAAATAAAAATAATTAGAGTTTTATGTATTTTCTAGCTCACTTTTACACTTGACCAAACAGAGCAGCTGTGGTCCCATTCTGCCACAAACTTAATGTCCTTAAGTTTTTATATTTTTTTTGTGTTGTTATCCATTATTTCTCATATCATCTGTGCATACATGACGACACACAAAATATAGATAACTATCAGAACGAGCCATCTATCTATTTCTATGTACAACATAATGCCACATAAAAATAGATTTTTCCTGTGATACAACCCAAATCAAACAGAAATAAAGGAAATTACTTCTGAATCAGCGAACACAATCACCAACAAAAAAAGAAAATCTAATAATAAATCCAAATTGCTTCCTTAATAAATCTCTGGATGAGCAGATGTTGCGTGAGTTATGTAATGAAGCAAATTACATAAAATTATCCAAAAAGGACATCAAAAAATGTCCATCATCTGAGTGTGTATAGGAATAGGACCCAACAGCAACTAGAATGTCTCCAGTGGATTAAATGAGTTGGCTCACCTTTTTTTTCTTAACTTTTGTCACCACAATCTGATTTAAAAATCTATTGTTGAAATCCTCAGTCTATTGAAAAATAGGATATCCTTGTTTGCACCACACACACAAACCACAGTCATCATCAATGCCATGGCAGCAGGAGTTCATCCTTCTGCAGCAGCTTCTTCTGCAGGCATGTTGCATTATTATTATGTGGTACATTCCGTTACATTGTCATCATTTCTATGGACAATGCACTATTGCAGTTGGCCTCTTTTTGTTGCCAAAACAAAGTCGAATGTGAAAAGGCCGATTAGTGTACGCACCGCAGGACACGTGTATAATAAGTCTCTCATATGGTTTGTAGAACAACAAATAAAGGACCCACACAAGTCAAAAAAGGAGCAAAAAATTATTAAATAGTTTGACATTTATGCCTATACTTGTTTTCCTTGGTTAGAGAAAGCCTTCAAATCGGTAAAGCCTCAAAGCCGAAAATTGGTTTAGCCGTCTCGAGTGATGTTGTCTCTCTAACACAAACGATTAAATGCACGCAGGATGTTATGCTTTTTACCTTGAAGTTTGAAGTGAACAAAATATCCTTCTTTCACCTTTGTTTTGTTGGGATTTCGTTTTAATATATTTTTGGGTAAAATATTATTTTGCCAAAAATATGTTTGCAAATTTTGCCAAATGACAGTCTAATATTTTAGCAAGTAATCATTGTGCCACAACGAGAGAAATATGTTTTGAGTAAATACGGTTAGTCACGCAAAGTTGGGATATTCAAAAAAATAATAAGGAAAAGGGAAAGGTATAAGGCACCGTGTGTATGCATAGAAGAAGGCTTTTTTGGTTACATAAGAGGTATTCATAAGGCAATTTTCCAGGAAGACAAATTATCTTAGATATGGTCGTTTGTTATAAAAATATTATTTTTGTCTTTTTTTTAGATTCGATGTGAAAAGTGGTAATAGAAAATTACAGGTGTCGTTTTGGTCGGAAATTACTTACTCCAACTTCTGTGTCTGTTATGTGTGGTTTTGTTTGTTTGCTTAAGTAGGACACAACGTTATTCGTTTTAAGTGTCGTTACTTTGACAAATTACAACCATATTTGGAAAAAGAAATAATGGTCGTGTTAGACATATGGTGTGACAAAAATAAATGAAAGATGTTCTTGACAACAAAAAACTGCAAAACTGAATTATTTCTGATTCACCATTATAAAATTTGATATATCCAAGGATGTATGCATGTACATATAGTATGTTATTAGTGTGTTTTTGTTATGCCATTGTATATAGAATGGTTATGTGTCAAATGCTTTGTTAATTGTAAAGCTTTTTCTTTGAATTTAATGGCAATTCCGAAAAGTATCTGGATCTAGGGGTTTTTACTCAGACTATCCGATTAGGAACAAGCGTGTATCAGAAATCCACACTTTTCAAAAATCAGACATCATATCAAACTCAATCTATTCTAAGGAAGATCTAACACAAAATGTTGTTTTTTTTATTTCGAAATTGAAAAAAAGAAAACTCTCCAAAAACATCACTAAACAATGGAATTCTTTAAGAGTATCTATAGATTGTACGAGTAAGAAGAGTGAAAAAGACTGCTTGAATTGACCAACGGAAAAAAACAAGTTTTGAAGATTTCTCTTCTGCAGCAGTTTTGATTGGATTAATTAATAATAATGAAAAATATTTATGATATTTTTTGAAAACATTTTGACCTATATTAGTTCTTAGTTTATTTTTTGGAAAGGTTGGCCTCGATACTAGAAAAGTATCGGTATCGTTTGATATAGGTATTGGAAACCGAAACGATGCCTAGACGATATCAGCAAAAAAAGCACCCGAAAACGATACCGAGCCGATACCATATACTCTTGGACCGAAAATAATCGAGAACTTCGGTGGTATCATTTTGTATTGGCAGATAAAATGGATTTCTGGATATAATATCAACTAGGCTTCGTACTAAAACTGCTGATATATTTATGAACTCCCAATCTTTTTCGCATGACATCTATGTTTTGACAGAAACCTGGCTCAATTCAAGTTTCTTGGACACCGAACTTTTTCATCAAGAGTTCTTAGTTTATAGAAGAGATCGTCATGTTGACAAACCAAAAGAATTGGGAGGTGGTGTTTTGATCGCAGTTCGAAATAAATTTATATCTTCTTTTCCTTTCAACTTATCAATCGAATTAATCTATATAAAGTTAACTGTACATTTTAAAATAGATTTAAAGAAACACTTGTGTGCCCTGATGATGTCCTAACTAAGACGAAACGCGTTGGCAATATTCAGCAATAAAATAATTTAATTTGTGGAAAATAAAACAAGTGTTTCTTTAAATCTATTTTAAAATGTCCAAGATTAGTTTCCACCAAGTGTTAAACCCTCAATCTATTGATTATATTAACTGTACAGTCGAAATTTATTTATATATTAAATGCATACATTCCTCCAAAAAGCTCGCACTCAGTTTATGTCGAACTGTCTAAAGCTCTAGATTTTATTATTGACTTGTCTTGCTCCAACAGCAACATTTTACTTCTTGGAGATTTTAATCTACCGTCTATAGAGTGGGTGCTTTCTGAAGATGAATGTTTTCATGAAGCATCTTTAACTTCTTCACAGGCTGAGCTTCAGCTTTTGGAAAGAATTATTGCAACTGACTTACAGCAAGTAAGCTGTATTAAAAATTCAAAAAATCGAATTCTCGATTTAGTTTTTTCATCCGACGCTATTAGTACTCTTGTTCTAGAACAGCTATACTCAACCTGCGGCCCGCGGGCCGCATGTGGCCCGTCGAGATTTTTAAGTGGCCCACTTGGCATACTGGCAAAAATATGCGATTTCATAGAAATCCATTAATCAATTTGGAAATAACACCATATTTTGGATGATATATCCTGATTTCGTCGCTTTCTTTTAAAAAATGAAACAGTGCCCGAAATAATAAATCAATTGGGAAATAAAGCCAAAAATAGGAAACATTTCCAAACAAAGAGTGTTGTCAGTGAAAGACATCAAATTTGAAAGACAAGTGGGAATAGCTCCAGCGACAAACGAAACGTCACTTTGTCTCTTTGTCTGACAGCGTTTTCGTTTGGTCCCTCCGTAGCGTCCGGAAGCATTTCAAATGCTTCTGAAAAAGTTCATTTGGCACTGATGACAGTTCTTCTTGTGAAAACAAAAGAGCAATGATTCTGGATTTGAAGAAAGAATCAAAACCAGAAGCACGCATACATTCGCACAATTGAAATATGCAAATTGTCAAATGTTATTTGTTATTTAATTTTGGAATTGCCGTTGTGCATTTTCATTATACTAAAATTTTGAGTTAAAATGAAACAACTATAAAAAATGGAATTCATTCTCTCCGCATTATCGCCATATTCAAACCTTGCTGAATTTTTGCTTAGGTATGGAGTTTACTAAAAATAAAAACCCAAGGTAGGGATATTCGTTGCTGTTATTGGGGATTATCAATATTCAGAGAACAGCTGTGTGAACGTTTTATCACCCAAATGCAACAACCAAGTGCACAAATATACCTACAACCAAACCCTAACTTCATAATCAATAAAAGTGTTGCAACTTGTTCGTTTGGCAGTCTGGAATCTGGATCGGAGAGCTCCGGAGGGCTCTTATGGATTACCAAACGAAAACGCTATAACAAAGCAAATATTTTACTAACGTGTGAAGGACACTGATTTTGCAGCTGACTAAACTCAAGTCGCAAAAAATTTTAAGAAGTTGACCTGTTTTTCTCTGAAAAGAAAAGACAGAAACTGTGAAACGAGTGACCACAACATAAATTTTCCTCCTTCTACTTCAGGTAATAGATATTCAATCCTACAAATAACGTGTTAATAAATAAACGCATTAGGTCAACATTCAGGAATAAGCCAGATCTTGGAAAAATGATTCCAAATTTCAGAAATCAAATTAATTTGTATATTAAGATGAATAATTCATTCAATCTAAATTACTTAACACCTAAGTGAAAAAATAATTCATGTTTAGGCCCGTGGCAACATAGCTAAAACTTCTTTGTGGCCCTTATGAAAAAAGGTTGAGTATGGCTGTTCTAGAATCTAGTTCTGGAATCACTAACATAGATTGTTATCATCCTCCTTTGGATATAGTTCTTGACTTGAGCAGTCATATTATGAAAAATAGCAATGCTTATGACCGCTCTTATACTTTTGACTTCAAAAAGGCAAACTTTCAGTTTCTCTCAGAAGAGTTGGCTAGATCTGGTATTGATAGTATATCAGTATCTAGTAATATTGACGAAGCAGTTACTAGTTTTAATACCATACTTAAGAATTGCATAAATAATACTATCCCTTTAAAAATATTAAAAAATGCGAGCTTTTGCCCCTCATGGCTTACGAGAGAATTAAGGTCACTCCGGAATAGAAGAAATAGAGCATGGAAAATATATTTTAAAACTCTTTCTTCCGTTGACCACAACTTTTACATTGCCCTTTTCGAAGAATTTAAGTCTCTTTCCAAGTCTCTATACACTAATCATGTATACGAAATGGGAAGATCTCTTAAAGAAGACCCTAAGGCATTTTGGAAGTTTGTAAATTCGAAGAAAAACTCAGATGGTTACCCCACAAATTTCATTTATGAAAATTGTGTGTTAAAAGAAACTATTGATATTTGCAACGCCTTTGCGAAAAATTTTCGTAACTCTTTTGTAAACACGCCTCTCGATATTGATGAAGATAATTTCCGAAATTTACATTCCTATGCACAAACGAATTGCACCAATTTCGCTGTGCAACAGAGTACTGTTTTAGAACTTCTGTCATCATTAAATTGTTAGGATGGTTTTTTTATTATAAAATATTAATTTAAACAAATCTTTTCCTCTTGAATTATTATTATTGAATGAATTTTAATTATAAATAAATGACAAAAAAATAATAAATACTAAAGTATTTAACAAAGTAAAAAGTAAAATATACAGTATAATTGAAACAAGTACTCTTACAAAATGATGATTACTCATCTGGACCAGATGGAATTCCTCCAATATTATTGAAAAAGTGTAGACATATTCTGGTCGAGCCTCTTCAATTCTTGTTCATGGAAATTTCCTTGTTTATCGAAAACCTCATTCCTAACTCCAATTTTTAAAAAGGGTGATAAAACTGATATTTCGAATTATAGGCCTATATCCAAACTGTCATGTATACCAAAGCTCTTTGAACAAGTTATATGTGAGACTTTAACATTCCATACCAAGAATTTAATATGTAATCAACAGCGTGGGTTTGTGAGAAGAAAATCAAGAGTAACAAACCTACTTACATTTTTGCATAAATGTTCTAATGCGTTAGAAAATGACAGTGAAGTGGATTGCATATACAATACACTGATTTCTCTAAGGCGTTCGCCCAACTAAGTCACAACATTATTATCTTCAAACTAAAAGCTTTTGGTTTTCCAACTTTTTTATCACATGGATAAAATCATATCTTGAAAATAGATCGTAAAATTTAGAAAACTGCCTTTCAAATTCATTCATTGCTCACTCCGGTGTGCCCCAGGGAAGTCATCTTGGTCCATTTCTATTTATCCTGGCTATAAATGATGTTGTTTCATGTATACGCTCTAGTGACATTCTTATATTTGCTGATGATATGAAGATATTTAAGTCAATAAAAGCTGACAGTGACCACGTTCTTCTGCAAGCCGATATTGACAGTTTCAATATTTGGTGTGGTAAGAATGGTCTTTCTCTTAGCCCTGTTAAATGCCAAGCAATTACTTTTTCCAGGAAGCAACTTGCAAGTGCTTTTGATTATTCCATTTCGCAGCAAAAACTCTGTCGAGTTTCAAGGACTTGGGTGTTAATTTTAGCTCAAATTTAGAATTAACTGAACACATTTATTGCATAGTTAATAAAGCAAGCTCTAGGCTTGGATTTATAAAACGTTGGGCTAAGGAATTTAGTGATCCTTATGTTACCCTTTCTTTATACAATTGTTATGTACGACCCCATCTAGAGTACGCCTCGCAAATATGGTATCCCTTTTATGAAATTCATAAAAATCGTATTGAATCAATACAGCATAAATTCATTCGCTTTGCTCTAAAGGGTCTTCCTTGGGATGATTCGTACAACCTTCCACCATATGAACATCGGATCCAGCTACTGCAGGTCCAAACCTTATATCAAAGGCGTGTTAATAATGATTTACTATGTCTTCACCAAATTATAAATGGCCAAATTGATGCTCCTGAATTGTTAGCCTGTATTGGCATAAATTACCGAGGAGGATCTCACCACTTGCGAAGATTTGAACTTTTACACGTTAATTTCCATAGAACTAACTACGGTATACATGAGCCTCTTAACCGTATGTGCATGATTTTTAATTTAAACGGCTCCTCTGTTGATTTTAACATAAGTAAGATGGCATTAAAGAAAGTATTTCGAACCAGTGCTCCACGGTCGTGATTGTTTTTACTTCTTGAAACTATGACTTAAATATTTTGTATATTGTTTAATTATGTATGCATATAGATTTTTTGTTTAATTTTGTTTATTTATTAGTATATTATTATGCATGTGTTAGATTGCCTTTTTTACTAACCACTAACACATGCACTTATGATGAGCCTCTGATTGTAGGTTGCAGCTTGCTCTAAGCTCACTACAACTCAGAATCTGAAGTGTACAAAAAAAAAAAAAATATATACATTTATTACAAACATATAATTCGGGAACAGGTCAAAATTCTGGTTTCAAAATTCTGCTTTTCAAAATTCTGTTTTCTTCAAAATATGCTGCTTTTCAAAATTCAGTTTTTTTTTTTTAATTCTGCCTGACGTCATTCTGCTTTCCAAAATTCTATGGAAAATTTTTTTCAAAACGTTAAGAGCCGTTTTTGAAATAAATTAGCTTAGCACCATTCTTGTAAGCCACTAGGCTCTAGTTCTCTACGAGTTGTTGCGTCACCAAATGTATATTTATTTAAAATATTCTTAACAGTTTTACGGAAGGAACTGTTATGTTTGGAGTTAAGAAAAATCAATTTTCCTTCTAGCCAAACCTTAATACCCAAGAAGAAGTCACTTCAGCGGTTTAAGAGAAAGATTGAGGTACAGAAAGACAGATGTACACTATTGCGGGTCTGAATTAAAAAGCGATTTTTTTGAAGATCAGCGTCTTCTTTTATGTTTTCTTTCTCATACCCAGAATTTTTGGGCTTATGATTTTTTTTGTTAAATAACTGCCGACGCTCACCAGCGAATGTAGTTAAAATAAAACAGTCCCTTCGAGCTGTAAATATGTTTTTGTTCTTATTTATTCTTTTATGCAACAATTTGAAGTCCAAAAAGTCGGAGGTAATCACATAGACAACAAAAAATGTCAGCATTTTAAATATTATCTTAAGTAGTACCTCGTGGCATGATGGTTAGTGCGTAGGACTGTCATGCTGAAGGTGTGGGTTCGATTCCCAGCCGTGCCACCTAAAAACAGAAATGTTTTATCCGAGGTACTGCCTCTTGCGAGGAACTGACAAATCCTCCAAGAGTATACCTGTTATGAAAAAGTGCTTCTCATTTAGCCGTTCGGACTCGGCAAAAAAACTGTAGGTCCCCTCCATTCCTGCCAACAAACACGCACACAGGAATGGTTGTGAGTTGTAAGTCACTAGGCCCTGGTTCTCCACGAGCTGTTGCGCCACCCAATTTATTTATTTATTATTTAGCCCTGATTTACGCACTTTAAGAATACTGATGTTAATTGTTAATATCTTCAATGGTAATGATAGAGAAAACTGCAAAACAACTATAAGGGATTCATATAAATACAAACAATTCTATAGATTTTGGATTCCTGGGCACTTTACATCCTTGAACCAAGAGCGTATTTTGAAAAAGACAGATTTAAATGTCGGTTCAGTCCTGTCTTGTTGTATCCTTCCTTAGACCCACCATCCTTTAAAACATTAAAAACTTAAAGCACCAAACCAAAAAAGGAAATAAAATTAAGCCAATCTCCACATCTATACCTTAAAGGACCCCTGTCAATCATCAATCTCCTTAACAAAATGTTATGCAGCCATTTTCAAAGTCTCCTCTTTCAGGTTGAAGGTATACACAGAGTGTTGAAACAATTCGCTGCATTATTAAAACTCCATTAACTAGTCAAGTCAATTCAAAAGAATATAATGCATTCATCATACAAAAATGAAGAAGAAAGAATACGGAATAACTTATTCCTGGAATTTTACTTTTTTCGTTACAAAAAAAAACAACAACAACATTAAATAAAAAACTAATTCCCCGAAACAAAGATATTAATGAAACCATAATAAATAAAGTGAAGACCCTAATTAAATGAAAATAAATGAAATATTCTGATCCATTAATTTCGGAACCCTCTTGTTGGACAAGAACCAACACAAATACACACACTCTTTTTCAGGCCCAAACAGACAGCCAGACAAATACAGTGGTCATTCGTTGGAAGGAAAAACGCCATAGCTAACATTTTAATTTACGATTGCGCGTCCAACTGTTACTAAAGATCTTTTGAATAATAATTTGCTCGTTTGCCCAAAAATGCATCCGAACCAAAAAAAAAAAAGAAGATATACACAACTCACAAAACCCTCCCCTCTGTCCAAGTAAATATATGTATAAAGCCTCGGAGAAGAAGAAAAAAAGGAAAACTAATGGATTCCTAACGTATCAATGCATCTCAGAAGAGCTCAGACCATCAGGGAAGCTATAACATTCCACAAATTGAGTTCGAGTCCGAGTCTGATGGTCTGCCATTAAACAGCGGCGGTTCGCCATCATCTTCTATAGAACGATGCACATCTCTTTATATGTATTCGAAGTCCAAGGCCTTTTTAGGTATAATCAACGGACAAAATAAACCCCAGGTCTGCATAGCATAGGAATCAGTAAATATGGCTCAGCGAGGGCTCGGCCATCATTAAAATCCGCTTTACACTGATTAGTTGAGGGTCAATTTCTTCTTTTTTTTTGGTGGCTTAGTATCTTTTCTACGCCTTTCATTTTGAATCTTCCTCCTTCAAAAAAATATATATGTACCTCCATATGTGTGTCTATAAGGAACCTGAATTTAAAGCTGTTGGTACCTACCTAAGCTATTACGACCGAACATCACTATCTATATCTTCTTCTCCGGGGCAGAAGATTTGGCTCCCAATTTAAAATTCCCTCGAAAACGTTGATGATGATGATGACGAGAATAAGCGGGTTTGAAGGCGGGCAACAGCAGGCGATGGCGTTGAATTAAAAATGGGTTCTTGCGAAGGCTGTTTTTAAATTCAACAACAAATCTGCCTTCTATATACAAAGGTAGTGGACGTGCGATGATCGAAACAAAAAGCAAGTTGCTCCTGGATTCGATGGGTTAAGGTGACCATAAACATAAATCAATTCAATATTTAGAATTCGAGCAAAAATAACTTTTTAAGAGGGTAAACCCTTTAATTCTCAGCGATCTTTAAAATATTATCGCTTAATATTTTGAAAACGGGCGGAGTAAGTGTTTATGAAATCTTTTTTGTAGTGGAAAAGAGGTGTTCTTTCTCACTGGTAAAACCACTGCGTTAGCTTTTCTTGCTTCTGGCCTCTTTGCGAGTAGATGGCAGAAGGTCTAGTAATCTGATGGCCTATCTCACCAACCAAAAGGGGCACTAGATAGTTATTGATTTTGGTATCGTTGGGCAACAAGTTCTTTTATCAAAAATTATTGCGTTTGGTTTCGATGGTTCTTAACTTCGATATGTATAAGAAATAATTTCCAAGTTCAAGTTTGGCATCTGTACAATAAACGCTGGTGTGCCACAGGGCGCTGTTTTATCTCCTTTGGATTTTACTGTTTTTATAAAAGATCTTTAAGTTAAGGTTTCTTATCCACTTATTGTTTTCGACATTTCGAATTTTCGAATTTGTCGTATTCGTTCTCACACTCACCTACTCATTCTTTCGATCCGGATGTGGAATTTTAAGGAAAGGTGATGAAAAACTCATCAAATTCTGATCCTGAATTCATTGTACAAGGAAGAATAACTATTCATACTTACTTACTTTACTTTTGATGGCGCTCACTGCCCAGAACGAACTACGGCCCAAACCAACAAACCTCTCCAGCCATCTCTGTCCCTAGCAAGCTGCCTTCAGTTACGCACAGCAAGTTCGTTGAGGTTGTTTTTCACTTGTGCGCCCCCACTTGTTGGGGGTCTTCCTCTGCTTCGTACACCATCATGGTTGTTTTAGAAGATTCGTTGGGCTAGTGCGTTGATGTCCATACGATCCACGTGGCCTAGCCATCTCAGCCACTTTTTTTCAGCTTTTTGACCCGGTCGACGTGCCTCTAAAGTCGTTGTTAGATTATCTTCTTCATACTCCATCGATACAGACTGGACCAAAGATCACCCGAAGAATTTTCCTTTCAAAGCACCCAAACAGATTCTTGTCAGTTTTTGACTCGGTCCGTGCTTCTGCCCCATACAGCAGGACCGGTATGATTGGGGTCTTATTGTATAAGTTCTCCTTGATTCGTTGAGAGAGGGCTTTACTACTCAAATGCCTTCTTAGCCCGAAGAAACAGCGGTTGGCAGAGTAATTTTTCGTTTGATCACTGATGTCATTTTGCGATGTATTACCCAGACAAAGTCCTTGACGATTTTGAAGTTGTACCTATCCGTTGTGACAGTTTGTCCGAATTGACGATGTTGAGATTCCTTTCTGGAGGATAGCATATACCTTGTCTCGTCCTCATTAACAGCCAATCCCATTTCGCCGCCTTCGATTCAATACTTCCAAACGCACCGGTAACAGCTCGCTTCGTTTTCCCAACCATGTCAATATTATCTGCATAAGCAAGTAGTTGAACGGTTTCATTATTATGCCTCTGTGGTTGACTTCCGAGTTGCTTCAAGTATGATGTTAAAGAGGTTGCATGAAAACGCATCGTTTTGCCTCAAACCTTTCTCGACATCAAAGGGTTCGGTGGTGTTCTTGCTGACTTTAACGGAGTAGCGAGATTTCTCCACCTTCATTCTGCACAAGCAGACGAGTTCGGCAGGGATGCCGAGATACAACATGGCTCTATATAGCACGTCTACTCTATCATATACGACTTTTAAATCGATAAAGAGATGGTATGTATCGATTTGAGACTCTGTTTTTTTTACCAAAATCTGTTGATCGACGGTTGATTTGTCGGGACTTAAGCCACACTCATATAGGGGCACACAGATCGTTGACAAATGGTTTGAAGCGATCCCACAGTACAGATGGTATAGGATTTTGCATGTGACGTTGAGGAGGTTAGGTTAGGTTAATGGGCTAAGAGTCTTGGTCTTGTTACCTTCCCACTTAGATCAATGTAGATCCCTTGTGGTACCCTAGGGATTGTGAACCCCATGAAATGAAACCTATGATAAATCCTATGTCAATTCAAGCCCGTTAAGGGTGTTGATGAGTTTCAACAGGCAATAGCCTGAAAAGTCGGTGGGTATTTCTTAGTTGTTGATGGAATGCCTGTCGTCACATAATCACCTGGCTGAGGAGTGAAAAATACCTTATTCTTTTACCCCAATTTGAGAAATCATCTCTCCATCAGGCCCGTAGGAGCAGTGGCTCCATGCAACGTCTGGTAGATGAGAGTGATAGGTCAGTGTAGTGGTTGGGGTATGTATCTGTTCGTTTGGTCAGGATTGCTGAATGAGTCGAAGGGGCTTGCCCTAGAGGATTTTACCAATCTTAGGGAGAGGTTATGCTCCCTCAACTCACTGACTCTCGTGTTCAATCGCAGAGCCAATAGTAGCTGGTGTATAGACGAGGTGCACATTCTCCGTTTGCTTCCACCTATACAAGAAACACGTGCGTCGTTCAGTTGTTGAGGAGACTTATACCTCTGTAGTTGGCACAAGTCAGGGTATCTCATTTTTTAAAGATTGGGCACACTATACCGAGGTACCATTCATCGGGCATACTTTCATCCGACTAAATTTTGGAGATAAGCTGGTGTAGGTTAGGTATACTCCCTACCAAGTCATCTCCCCCTGCTTTGAATAGCCTGGCTGGCAGGCCATCTGTATCTATGCCATGCTTTAAGCTTGGATTGGCTATCGCTAACCTAACTTCATTTTTTCCCCCTGAGAAGTCACCGTTCCTCCCTTCGTTATTGCCCGTAGAGCTCCCGGGCTGTTCTGTCAGCAGCTCTGGTTCTAGGTTGCAGCTTCATTCTTTGCTGCATGCTCAACTGGCATTCTTCTTTGAACCAGGGGTTTCGATGTGGTCGCCTAGTAAAACCCAGCACATCAGTAGCGGCACTTCTGATGGCTTGTTGGCAGTGTTTCCACTGGTACTCTCCAAATGGTTCTGGTGGCGAAGCAGCTGAAAGGTTAAAATAAACTTGGACAGCAAAGGTCCTGGCGATCTCTTGTGATTTTAACTTCTCGATATCAAATCTTTTTACAGCATACGTAATTGAGCCACAACCAAGAAATAATCCGAGACAATGTTGGCCTCTCGGAACGTTTGGACATCAGGATACTTGAAGCGTGCCTGGTGTCAATCGCAACATGATCAATCTGGTTGATGGTTCGTGTTCGTTGATCCGGAGACTGCCAGGTCCCTTTCTGTTTATTAAGGTGTATAGGAATCGAGTAATAGAAATTACGACATTACGTCCCACCGCAAAGTGTTACCAAAAATGCCCTCCTTTCCAATTTTGGCATTGAAGTCACCAAGAATGATCTTGACGTTGTACTTGGGTCATCTATCATACATATTCTCTAGTTGATCTTTGAAGCTTTCTTTGGGTTGAGTCATCTTTGTTTTCCGTTGGGGCGTGGACTCAGACCAACGTGATGGTTTTGAATATTGCTGGATGTGCATTATGGCCAGGTGCTCGCTTACACTTCTGAAGCCCAAGACTTCTGCCTTAGTTTTTCCGCCCTTGCCACAAAGCCACAACCAAAGAGCTACTGACCCTGATCCTTGCAGCACTTGTTGAAGTAGATGTCAAACGACTTCATCCTTCGTATGCACTTCCTGGATAGTTGTAACTGTAACAACAGCCTTAAGCCTATCCAGGGTCTCCACTAATCATCCGTCCATCTCCCCTACCACTACAATCCTCAATAGACTCGTACGCCTGCTTCGCATGCTATCTTTTTCCTCCTGAGAAGTCGCCGTTTCTCCCTTCGTTTTTGCCCGAAGAGCTCCCGGGCGGTTCTCTCGGGCTCTCGGCAGCCCTTGCTGGAACTGAAGACGGCATCGCTTATTCTCGTGAATTCATTTGCTACAATCCAATCGTTGGAGTGTCTTGGTGGGAAAACTCTTTCGCTGCAGAGTAATCATGTCGACTATGGAGGCCCTTCTGCAGAAACTAGTTCTGCAATCACATAGCTCCAGGTTTAATCGTAGTAGTTGCCGTCAACTCCACCGCCGCACTGTGTCAAGGTTTTTATATCTCAATATTTACAACTCATTGCCATCAAAAGCGTTAAAAATAGAAATTCATAGCTTTCTCTTCTTAAATCTACCTAAGCTATCCAAAGTCTCTGTCTTTTTAGTGGACAGACGTTGATGTGGGACTCGCTATTGTCATAACACGTTATCCCAACAATATGTTACATTAATTCAACGTTCATAAGCGGTTGAATTTCTTAAAGCCAAATATTCAAAAATCACTTTAATCTTTAGTCCAGTTCCATTCAAAATAGACAAACAAAAATGTGAAAACCTAGCCAAAACTCCGTTAAGGCTGAAAATTGGTAAAGACTTCCCTTTTTTGTGACCAAATCAGCTGCATAAAATTTGTTTTCACGATCGAATCAAAAATTCTAAGATCTGTTAAATATGGTTCGTTCCCGAATTCATTATGTGAGAACTATTGAAGATCCATTTATGAACCATTTAAACAAGAAAGAAAAAATGTAGTTTGGAGTATCGAAGGACAAAGTTTCGAAAAGAAAAAGTTCAGAAATCCCCAGAACTGTCAGTGTACCTACCTTGCAGGATTTCAATTTAATTGGCACAGTTGATTGCTAAAACAGAATAAAAAAGGAAAAAAATAAAATTTCAAAACAGGGTGTTTCAAAAATATATCAATGTTTTGCAACTTCTTTGTTCCTTGAGCGATTTAAACGATTTTTCACCTCCTTCTGGGAGCAGTGATAAGACTGTAAAATATATGAGTTTTAGAGGTTTTTTTAAGGTATCGACATCGTAGCCATCTTTCAATAGAATTTGACATTTAATTGCTTGACAGATAGGGGACAAACTATACTTTATTTGACAATTCACCAGCTTTATTTTCTCCACTTCAACAAAAATTATTTCAATAAAATTAATAGCTCCACAACCGAAGTGAATGGATACTAGAAGAAGAATGATTTGTTTTAAGGATTTTTTCAGATCCTTATCTTGCAAGAACTAAATCCTACCCGAATTTCACTTTCCGCCCCACTGGCACACCCAATTTTCATCTCAAAAACGGCCTTTTTCATTCTATATCTTGGAAAGGATTAAAATGATTGGGATGATATTTCCAGTGTTTATTGTAATGAGAAAGAAAAAAATCCAAAAATAATTTCAGTAAAATCTGCCACTGCCACGCCCATTTATATTAGATATTTAATGGTTCCTGAGAAATGGCTCCAAAGATTTAGAGGTAATTTTCAAAATTAGTCTGCACTAAAAAGTACACAAATTTGAGAGTAATTTTAATAAAATCCGCCTCCAGAGTTCTCTAATTTTGTTTTTGATTTCTAAAAGAGGGATTAAGATGAAATTTTCAAAGATAGAAACAAATCTGGAAATAATTTTATTAAAAACCACCCACCGAAACGCCCACTGTTATTAATACTTGATCTCTCTGAAAAAGCTCTTATGCTTTGGATGAAATTTTTACAGTTTATTCACATGAAGAAGAAAATAATTTAAATATTTATTTTTGGAAATGATTTTCAATGCCACGCCCACTTTTCCTATTTATTATTTTTTTTTTTTAGAAATGGCTTCAATAATGATTTCGCTGAAATTTTCAGTGCTCATTATTTAGAGTTATTATGAGCAAAAGAAGCTAAAAAGTGGTTTAAGTTAATACCACCCACTACCACGCCCACTTTTATTATTTTAAGGTTTGTCGGAAAAAGCTCTAATGATAAAATGAAATTTTTAGAGTGTGTTAAAATTATAAAAATAAATTGGGTGGCGCAACAGCTAATAGAGAACCAGGGCCTAGTGACTTACAACTTTCAACCAAGGCCTAGTGACTTACAACTTTTAACCATTTCTGTGTGGAATGTGGTTAAAATAAAAAAAAAAATTTACCAACTGCCACGCCCACTTTATTATTTCATAATTGCTCCATTTACAAATCAAATCATATTTCAAATAGTGTACCTAGTACAAATATATACCTAAAAAAAAAACAAATTTTGCCGAGCGTTCGCCCAGGAACTTAAAGTATTCAAAGACAAATCTTTTAAATGAATTTCTGTTCTATAAAACACCGAACGAATGGTCACCGTAGGTGGGTAAGGTACTTTTCTACCTATACCTACCTCTAACACAAACCTAAGAGACAGAATGCAATAATTTAACGATTTTATTTTGGACTTTTCAAGCTGTTCTCATCGCAATTTGCTCACCAACAAACAAAAAATCGAACAAAATAAATAAAAAAAAATCGAAAAAAGTAAAAATCCAAACTGAAGATATAATATTTATGAGGAAGAGATACTTTTTTTTGCCGCGGGATACCGGCCAATAACATCATTATAAAACCACAGCCATTCTTGTTTCGTTTTTTTATTATGATTTCGTTGCTGTTAATTAAACCTATACGATTTTTTTTGTTGTTGTTTTATATTTTATACTTGAAACCCCCATTTATTTGTATTTAACGAATTCAAATGGAATAAGTTGTGTCCATATTAAGCTCTTAATTTGTGACTCAAAATGCGCGCTGATGTCGCGGCAAAATTAATTATGGACTTTTAGCCAATAAAGTCTCAGATCAGTCTCAGCGTCGTCGTCGTTGTGGTTGTCGCCGTCTTCGTTGTCATTTTTTCAATTGGATTTTTTTGTATTGAACTTTCAGATTACAATCATACAAATATTTCAGATTTTTTTTTTTGAATGTTATATTTTTCGGCTTCTTTTTTTTTTAAGTATTAAAATTAGCATGCGATTATGGCTTTTAGATTTACTAATAATAATTTATGACCGTAAAAACAATAAAATGGTTATTTTATATAACAGGAAATTTGCTAATTTGAATTTTTTAAAAAGTTTTTGTTGTTGTTTATTCAAAATTATTCGATATATTTTAATTGAATTCTTAAAATTTAAGTTAAACCATAATAAAGTAATAATTCGTACAACAAAAAATAATAAACAAACAGCTATAGATAATTAAGTTGATAAAATCAAGCAGCACACAAAAAAATGTGTGGAATAAAGTTGTATTGTTTTAATTGGGTAGCATTTTATGTGGTTTTAGTATTATATTAGGAGCCGTCAAAGATTTAAAATTAAAATCGTATATTAACGATTGGAACTTGAAAAAAAAAACATTTTAATCAGTTATAATCTGTTACAATTTATTAGTACAATTTTCTCACGGTCAAAATTTTTAAAATTTCTTATACACAATACCTATATTCAGATGATTCGCTAACTTTCAATTGTTCTTAATATATTAATAACTTTTAAACAGTCTAAGTTATCTTAAGAACTAATAATTAGATGTGGATGACCCTAAACAGCGGAATGGTTTGAAAAATATGTTAAAACCTGTGCCCACGTTCTGTAACTTTCGTAATTTTTTTTTTTTTTTTTTTCCGTGGGTAGGTGCAAAACCTGCATCAGGCTCTATGAGGACCGGAAAACGCGTGCTCATAGAAGTGTGAGATTCTTACTACACTAAAACCACCTCCACTTCCCGATTGCAACTAAGTTGAAACTTATCTAGCAATTTATTTTTAACGAAGTTAAGTAACGTGTTGCAGCAGTAGCGTAGCTACCGCGGTATCAGCCGTATCAATGATACGGGGCCCCCAAGATATAGGGGCCCCGAGCTTCAGAGTACTTGACGTGTGTAAGAAATTTTTCATTGAGATGCATTCGATACACAATTTTAATAGATTCGGTCGTTGAAGTTTACCTAGAGTTGACCCAGATTTTCTTGACAGCCACAAGAGTTGCCAAAAAAAAACTGTGTTTTTCAATTTTTAAAAACACCAAAGGGTCCTCAATTGTTAAATAAGCAATAATCAACATTTTCTATAAAAATGAATAGAAACGAACCACAGCTTCCATTTTCTATTTCTATTATGTTATTATCAAAGTAAATAGTGTATTCCTTGAATATCTCTTAAAAAAATGAGAATTTCCTGCAGCACGTGAGTCCACAAAAAAATGCTTGGAGCTCCTGCCACTTTAAAAATTTATTTTTACCTCAGCTCCCCCCAGCAAGAAACCTAGATCTACTTCAGGGCAGGCTAAGGGCGACCCTAGGTGCCAAAAGACACAAAATTTGCTGGTCAGGGTGAGTTCAGGGTTTTAAAAAGCCTTGGAGTGACTCAACGAACAATTCTAATTTACATATTATTCAAAATTTACCTATTACCAATTTTGTTAACATGTTTCTTTTCGATACTTTTCCTTCCTGTGTAGTTATCTCTATCCTACCAACAAACGGAACCACAACTGCAACTTGCAACCACTCTTTTCTTATCAGGCCACGTACCAGTAGCCCAGGAAAATCAGACGAAAAAATGGTAAAATTAGGAAATAATTCTTATAAAACTGAATTTCGATGGAGAGCTCTGTTTTACTTTACCTTCGATGGACAACATTTTTTGTTTTATTTGTACTCGGGCTCATCTCCTTATTATGAAATAAAAATTTTGGGTGGAACAGGTAAGGAGAAGGCCATTTTCTTAAAAAACGGTTGTGAGCTGTGAATTTGTTTTCTTATAACTCATTCGAATTTCACTTAACAGCGAATAATTGAGGAACCAGAAACTTTCAGGCGGTCTCAATATCTAAATAATGAGCTATTAACGAAACCTAAAAGTTATAGCGTTTCAAAATTTGACTTTTGTTTTTGACCGTAAAGTGACAAACAAATATTTTTGGAAATACATACCTAGAAAACTCTTATTTTTTTCACAAATCTAGCTGGCCTAAATTTAAGCTCATAGAAATTTACACAAAGAAGATTATTACAACAGATTTTGGAAAAAATGTGCACAAACGTAACAAAATTATTATTGATATCTTTTCAACACTTTCTTTCTTTCATATAATTTCATGAGCTAAGATTTAAATCTTTTGAACAAATTAAGGGTTTTCGAGATACATATTTATAAAAATAGTTTTTTTGTCCCCTTTACTGTACAAAATCAAATATCAAATTGAACTTACCTAATATGCTGATGCAAGTAAAAAAGTTTATACCTAGGGGGCCCCTCAAAAATATTTGATACGGGGCTTCCAAAGTGCTCGCTACGCCACTGTGTTGCAGGTAACTTTCCGGTGAAAGTTTCTGCTTATTCCGCGATTTTAAAGCGGTTTTGTGTTCACAGCACCAAGTCGGAAGGTTTTGTTCTTTGCAGACGGCGTACTAAATTTGACTCGTCAAGAATGTCAATAATCGTTGGATTAGCGTGATCTAATAGCCGATTTCTATGTTTTCGCGCGAAACTCTTAATTTCGTCTCGAACCGTAGGAATCCCGAGATCCCTGTGAAGATCTTCGTTTCTTATATACCATGGTGCATTTACAAATGACCTAAGCAATTTATTTTCAAACGTTTGTAAGTTATTTAAATTAGTATCGCAGGTACAACCCCAGAGTTGTATACCATAAGTCCAGACAGGTTTAAGTACCTGCCTGTACTTAATTACTTTACATTACTTTCGTAATGATAAATTTAGTTGAGACATGTTGATAAAACTCGTCTCAGTTTTTCACTATTTCTTGACGAGTTTTATTGATTCGAGTCTTACAGAATGTGGACACTGGTTATTAAAAATCTATACATTTTTTAAGAAGAAAATCAAGTTTGTCCTTATGAGTTAGGTAAAGCTCATATTAACTGGCTGATCAAATCTTTTGATGAAATTAAATTAGTAGGTACGTTGTGTCTGAGAATACTAAAAATAGGGCTGCTGTATATCACCCGCCATTTTTAAAAACGTCTTTAAGCCAATATCTCAACAGTACAAACAAATTATTGTTTTGTGGGAAATTTTATTACATATCTGTTTTTTTTTAAATACCAACCGTATTTTTGTCTAGAGTATTAATACTTTCAAATTAATATTGCCTTGAAAGTATGCATGCTGTTTTAAGTTCTTATCTTATATCTCCTTAACGATTGCTGTCGTGAAAAGAATCCAGCAGGTACAAAGTTGAAGATGATGTAATTTTACAAAAGTTTTGTTCATGCATTTTTTTCTTCTACGACGCTGACACGTATTTTCCGCAAGCAGTGCTGGATTTAGGAGAGGGCAACCGGGGCTACAGCAATATAACAAAATAGGGGCCAATAGCTGCAATAAAAAAAAAAATAATAACCAAATGGAAGTCTTAAGAAAAAGAACATAAAAAAGGGTTATGGAGAGGTTATAATTAATTAATGATTATAATGTGTTTGTTTAGTGCTTGAATGTATTCAGTTATTTATGGGACTGGAATATTATAATTAAAAGGTAATAATAATAACAACATTCGTTAATTCAAATTTGACATAATTTGATTCAATTCACTCCTGCTTTTATCTCTTATTTTTTGAGTGTATGCACGTTACTGGACAGTTTTTAATACATAGCTCGCAGCTTCGCTACTTTTCTCATTTTCCATGTGCACTATTCTTAACCACCATAGCCCGTTGTAGTGTGTCTGCTAATGTTTCCTATTGCTCGACCTTCTACTCAACGACTACTTATTTTTTTATGGCTTTTTCAGGGGCAGCTTTTCTTAAGTCTTTTTCTAAAACTGATTATCAGAATCAAGAGCAAGCAGAATTTTGTGGTCTCAAAAATGACATTGATCTTTGACCTGAAAGCGCACATAGGAGTTTTTGTATGCAAAAACTGGAAAATTATTTTTTGTCATGATTGCAATATGTATTTTGCTCTTAAACCATGTTATAAATACTATTTTTAATAATTTTACCCTCTTTCAGTACAAACGAAAGATTCCGTGATATGTGATCCGAGGAGCTTATCTAGGGAGGAGTGAAAACCAATTTCGGCTAACACGATTATCCTCGGAGTTGCATTCATATTTTTTTTTTCGATGCACTATTCCTTGCATCAAAGGCCCCAGTTGTGGACTGCAAGACTTTGATTTTTGAATAGCCTTTAATGAAGCTTTCGACGCTTATACTTCTTTTTTTGCTATCACTCACACCCAAAATCTGTCTGGAAAAAATTCCCCTTTCAATTTTGACATTTGAAAAATCAAATTTTGGCCGAGTTTTGTAGGCATATACTCATATGTGCAGCGTAATAAATGAAATGATGAAAAAGGTTCCACAGAACTTTTCAATTGCGATGCAGTATCGCGAAAAAGTTTCAACTATTCTAACTTGCTTACACGCCACAGTAAAAATCAAGAGACTTTCATTTCTGGCTTTGCTCTTCTCCAACTAGGGGGAACATATATTATACATCAAACTCTGTGAGAAGGCATGCAGCTGATCATCCACGAATATTAATTTCACAGACTCATTCGAAATCAGTTAAGAGTAGTGTAACAGAAAAAAGTCACACGTCGATCAAGTGCTATCGAGACAAAAGGCACACAAAATCCTCAGAATAATAGTTAGTACCTACTATCAAATTCACTGCTGAATGCAGATTAGCCTTTTGACGTGACAGTGAAATAAGGCGCCAGTTAAAGCTTTCATTGAAACTCATCATTGAAATTTTTAGTGATTGGTTCTGAGACGATTAAAAGGCGAAATCAGCGATTAAATTGATGCCAAAACTGAGCTCCTGTCTTGAATCTTTTTTCTTGTCAAACAAAAATTTTCATTTTGATTGAACTCCCTTATACCAATGATCATTGAAATATTCAGACTTTTTATGTGGAAGGATGGACATATTTGAATTTTTTTGGCTAAGAATACAATTAAGTCTTGAGCTTCAATCCCTTATCAAAATATTAACTGATTTTATTTCTTAACACCTCAAAATCTAAGAAAAAAATTTTTAATCATTGTCAATTATTGCTATTACTGGATTCTAATTGGTTCACCGAGAAATGATATTTTCTAGAAATAAACTATTAAAACACTCGACTGAAAAAATTGTAAATTTTATTTGGTAAATAATGAGGGGGCAGGGGGCCTCCACATTGTTGCTACCCCAGGGCCTCTAGACCTCTAAATGCGGCCCTGCATGCCACAATAAAAATCAAGAGACGTCAATACTGGCTTTGCTTTTCTCCAACTACGGGGAAAATATATTGTTAAGCGTTAGTTAGGGTCCACACAAAATATCAAACTAAACTTAATGAGAGGGCATTCATCTGATCGTCTTTACGAATATGAATTTCAAAGACTCATTTGAAATCAGGAATGAGTTTTGTGCAATAGGGAAAAGTTACAGGACAAATCCATCAAGAGATAACGAGCCAAGAGGCATACAAAATCCTCAGAATTATAGTTAGTACCTACTATCAAACACATTGCTGAATACGGATTAGCCTTTCTAGGTGACAGTAAACTAAGGCGCTGTTATAGCCATCATTGAAACTCATAATTGAAATTTGTTATGATTGATTCTGAGACGATAAAAAGGTGAAATCAGTGGTTATTTCGATGCCAAAACAAAGCTCGTGCCTAAATTATTTTGTCTAGTAAACAAAATGTTCATTGTGGCCCAGCCTTCAATAGCTGTATTTTATTTTCCCCCACATCTGATCTGGATTGGATTTGCATACGAAAATACATGTATTATAAAAACAAAACGAAATCCAACTTTGATTTTGGATTTCGATTTGCAAATCCATTCTGACCATACACCCTTAGCATTTTCTTGCAAAAATTAGTTTTTTTCTCTGACATGTAGATGGCTTTTTTTGTGTTGAAAATAGGGAGAAAATAGAGAATAGAGTAAAGAAAAAATACAGACGCAAAAGGATTTAACAGAGGTATATATATAACACAATACACAAACACTCTCGTCGCACTGGGATACTGTTTGTTTTATTATGAAAATCTCATCCGGATCAGATTTGAGGGATAATAAAATGCAGGTATTATTTCACGGATTGAAATATTCAGACTTTTTATGTGAAACGATGGACATATTTGCAATTTTTTTTTTGCTAGAAATATTAATTTAATCTTTATCAAAATAGCATGATTTTTTCCCTAAACACCTAAAAATCGAAGAACAAAATTTTCATTGATCATTTTCAATGATAGCTTTAAATGGGGCCTAATTGGTTCACCGAGTAATGGAAATTTTCTAGGAATAAATTAATAAAACTCTCGACTGAATTTTTTTTTCTTTTAATTTGGAAAATAATGAGGGGCCAGGGGCCCCCACTCCTTTGTTGCCCCAGGGCCTCCACGGCCCTGTCCGCAAGTTATATTTCTCTAAAAATGTAGTTTTCACGCTGAAGGTTTACTAATTTCTCGACCAATGGCCGTGTTATTTTTGAATTTTGTCTTCTATAGACCCAAACCACAATAGTCTTTTTTCGCAAATACGCAAATCTTCTTCTTGTCTTGGCTGGCAAAAATCTAAGCTCGTCTCAGTCAACATTTCGTCTTCATATATGCACATCTTTGACTTGAAAAGTCTTCGTTGTCAATAAGAAGCCTATTATCTAGTACCTATATAAAGATTAAGTTCCACAATAAAGACCAGCTTCTCTGAAACCACATATAGCTCCCATTCTTACTAAAATTTACATGAAATAAGCAAGAAGGTTTTAATAGTTGAGTCTTATTCTCGAAATGTCTGAGTCCAACTTTATTTTCTCACGTTCAAAAATTCTCCAGGTCATGTTTGAACTTGGTGGTAGAGGTTCAAGCACTATGAACACGCACTGTTGATTGTGACGGATGCAGTGCTGCAAAGTTAGCTTTCGTTCTTGTTTATGAATGATTGATCTCCATCAAAACCAGGACCAGATCCAGAGTAGAATATTAAGTAAGGTAAGAAATAGTTTACCTTAGTCAATGATACCCATATATTTTTGATTTTTATTTATCTTTTTGCAAACCGGAAATGGCGGTCCACGATGCTAGCTTTCATTCTTTGCAAAATTGTTTTTTTGGCTGTAAAAGTTACAAATATTTAAATTTGTTGTCGTTATCTTTTCGGCAAGTGGAAAAGCACAAACTGAGCAAAAAACACAGTTTTCATTTTAAATAAATTTGAAGACTTAAAAAAAAATCTGTAAAATTAGCATAGCTGCTATTTTTACTTCCGATTTGTATAGGTTCCTACTATATGGCAAGTTATGCTATGCATTCGTAAAAAAATAGAACTCGAGATTTTGATCAAACTTGTTATTACGATGATAAAGAAGACAAAAAATTTGGATAGATCCCGTCACATATTTGTTCATTTTTGTATAACCAAAAATAACGGTATCTGCCATAAATTCTTTTTAGGAATTTTACAAAATCGTATTTTTCTCAAAAAGTGCTCCACAACTTTTCTTTAAAAAAAAAAATCAATAAACTAACTTTGAGTAAAGGCTACCTTCAGATGGGAAACTATTTGACAGAACGTTCCAAAAAAAATGAAAAGGAATAGAGGATTCATTTATATGTTTTTCAGGCCAAGTTCTTACGAAATCATCGTGAGAGATTGATGAAACCGCTGCTCCCGTGTCTAGCTCCAAATTTGTCAAAACACCATCTAATTTAACCTCCAACATAATTTTGTTCGGTTTTTTCCAACTCCAGGTCGAAAAACGTCAGCGAACTTGGTCTTCAACTCACGCATCACCTCTTCCTTCAGCTTAGGTGTGATTTTTTTCTCCACTTGGTGTATTTCTGGCAGCATAACTTGAAAAATTTTGAGCCACTCTCTGCCAAAAATTGCGTCAACCCTCCCGGGCATTACGTAAATATTCGCATTGGATACTTCTCCCCCATATTCGACCTGCATGGTGGCGTATCCCAGTGGATTTATCACCTCACCTGTATACGTCTGAAAAGGAATAGAGGATTCATTTATATGTTTTTCAGGCCAAGTTCTTACGAAATCATCGTGAGAAATTGATGAAACCGCTGCTCCCGTGTCTAGCTCCAAATTTGTCAAAACACCATCTAATTTAATTCAGCAGAAGCTGAAAGGCATTAAAGGAGTTTGTGTTTTTCTTGATGACATCAAGATCCAAGGGAGAGATTTTGATCAACATATAGCTCGCTTAGAGGAAGTACTAGGTCGACTTAACAAAGTGGGGTTGCGGGTAAATTTCAATAAATGTAAATTTTTCGAAAATTCCATAACTTACTTAGGTCATGTGATTTCGTCGAGAGGACTGGAGAAGACCAAGGACAAGGTTCAGGCAATCATGGATGCGCCCGCACCGAAGAATATTACCGAGGTCCGAAGCTGGCTAGGGTTGGTAAATTATTATGGGAGGTTTCTGAAAAATCTTTCGGCCAAACTGCACCCACTCTACCATCTTTTACAAAAGGACATTGTGTTTAGCTGGACCAAAGAATGCGAGGATGCATTTAATCTTATAAAAGACGAGGTGACTTCCGAAGTGGTACTTGTTGCGTACGATCCAGCTCTGCCGTTGTCTTTGGCCACGGATGCAAGTCCATACGGACTAGGAGCGGTGCTATCACACAAATTTCCTGATGGGCAAGAACATCCGATCGCGTATGCTTCTCGGTCTTTGTCAAAGTCTGAGATGAATTATAGTCAAATAGACAAAGAAGCTACCGCGATTTTTTGGGCTCTGAAAAGATTTTTTCAATACTGCTACGGACGTAAGTTTACGTTAATCACTGACCATAAACCTTTGGTTGCTATTTTCAGCCCAGATAAAAATCTGCCAAGCATGGTTGCCACTCGAATGCTGCATTACGCTCAATTCCTTCAAGGGTTCAGCTACAACATTGTGTACCGGTCGACGGATGAGCATTCCAATGCAGACGCGCTTTCAAGGTTGCCGTTAACCTATAAAGATTCCGATGACATAGATGACATCACATACTACCAAATGCAACAATTTGAAACGGTTCCGGTTACGCAAAAGGAAATTGCCAAGGAAACAACAAAAGATGATGTGTTGAAAGTGGTACATTTTTCATTATTGGCAGGAAAGAAGCTCCAGCATCCGGATTTTCGAGGTAAAGATGAACAATTTTCATTGTCAAATGGTATTATTCTTAGAAATAGCCGAGTGGTGATACCTTCAAGTTTGAGGAAGCTCATCTTAGCCGAATTGCACGTGGCCCACGTAGGTATTGTGAAGATGAAGGCACTTGCAAGGAGCTACGTTTGGTGGCCGCGCATTGATTCAGATATAGAAAATTTGGCTCGCGAATGTTTTGCATGTAGAAGTGTTATGAAGCAGTCCACAAGAAAGGTGCAACACCCATGGGAGTACCCAACTAGTGCATGGCAGAGAGTACACATAGACTTCGCGGGACCATTTATGGACAAGTATTTCTTGATCGTAGTGGATGCTCATTCGAAGTGGCCGGAGATTATCCCAATGACGTGTATGACAGCATCGAAAACAATAGTCGTGTTACGTGAAATATTTGCTCGTTTTGGATTACCAGTCACATTAGTCAGCGACAACGGTTCTACATTTACTTCGGGGGAGTTCAAGGAATTCACCAGAGCAAATGGAATCATCCACAAGTTCTCTGCACCATACCACCCTGCCACTAACGGACAGGCAGAAAGATTCGTACAGAGTATGAAAATGACACTTCGCAAGATGGTAAAGGACTCTGGAGATTTAAATTTGAAGCTTTCCAACTATCTGATGCAATACAGGAAAACCCCAAATTCTACAACCGGAATAGCACCATGTGTTTTATTCCTGCAGCGAGATATTCGTGTACGACTGGATTTGGTTCGTTCTGGAGATACTGTTTACTAAAACTTAAAATATGTTCGGTCTTTAAGAAATGTTTTTTTGAAAATCAAATGATTTTAAAACAGCATGATTGATTTTTTGAAACTCAATATTTAAGAGTTTTTTAATACTCTCTTAAATATTTTAAGAAAAAAATTTACTTAATTAGTTAAAAAATCGTTCAGGAAAATATTTGTTCTCAAAAGATTTTGATGTGAGATTTTTCTCCATATTTAACTTTTCCGTATGCTAAAATTAGAGATCTACTAACACTAAAACTTACACTTGGCAACTGTTAGTTAAAGTTTCCAATTATTTTTTTGAAATTTTATTTCTATATCCACTTAAATAAATAATATGTACTCAAGATTTGCATATCAACATTGTTCGTTTCGCACAATGAATTTTTTCCGAAAAAAAGTTACAAATAGGTAAGCGATTTTTTACCTATTTGGCTTATGGCAGCAAAAACTGGGAACAAGTCAGAAAAGCTTTCATTTTAAAGAAATGTCAAAATTTCAAAAAAATTTCAATCATCTCTCTAAATTTTCGATAATAAAGCATAATTTTAATTATTGAAATGGCGGTGCTCACTTGCTAAGTTGCAAATATCCTGATTTTTTGTATCTCCTTACAATAAGGCTGATTGTGTGAAGCTAGCCCCCTTTTTTTAATTTGTTTTCTTTTTTTTAAGTATTTCCAGATTATTCCCGATTTTTTTGGCATTGTTCTAATTTTTTTTTGAGAAAATATTAAAAAATGGGGCTTTTAGACCCAAAAAAAAACCGTTTGTGACTCCCCCCCTTATTTCGAAAATCAAAATTTTGAAAGTTGTTCCAGATTGTTCTTATTGTTCTGAACATTTTTTTCAGTTTTTGGACCTCTGTTCAAAATTTCAAAAGTTAGGAATAAAATGCAGACAAAATGAAGGCCCCCTTTTCGAAATTCTTACTTTTTAAATTCCTTTTTGAGTTAAGAAATGTGTTCTTAACATTTTTCCAAAAAATCGAAGTTGAAGAGTCTATATCTAAAAAGATATAGCCTTTCAAACTTTTTTTCAAAAATTCAAATTAGGGCTCTCCTAATTTTTTTTTAATATTGGTTTTTTTAATATTTGATAATATATCTACTTATGTTGAGAAATTATGGTGACCTTTCATTAAATATATCAGCCTGCAAACAAGCTTTAAGAAATCATCTTCGAGTTTTTTGAATTTTTTAAAAACTCCATTAGTCCTTCTTTTAAAAAATTCAAAAATCCAAAAGTTGTTCCAAGTAAATGTTTTTTTTCTCTACCATATAATATATCAATGCCATATATTCACTATTCATGCAAACCTATGCAATAATTGTACGCCACGGATCCCCCTCAAAAGTAAAAAAAAAAATAGATTGGCAATTATTCTTCTTCCTGCTATTACATATTATAAAAGGGGTTTAAAATCCTGGTGTCTTAAAAAATATTTTAAATGTTAAAATTTTCAAAAACACCCCCCCCCCTCCTTTTGAAAATCAAATTTTTAAAAATCTCTTTAGTTCCAAAATTGTATTTTAAAATATAAGCAAACAAAGAATTAACAGCTTATAAGAACACTTTTTACGATATTAAAAAATGATAATCCTTATCCTCCGACCCCATTTTCAAAATCAATGGATAGAAAAAATTCAATATTTTGTAAAGGATATATTCATTGTGCCAGTGTCAAATGAAAAAAAGATACCAAAGAAAAATGGAAACACCCTCCCCCCTTCAAGCTTTTTTTCAAAATCAAAAATCAAGCTATACCTACTCCATAAGCAGATAATAAGAATATCATACCAAAATAAGCATTTAATTCGTTTAGATGCGTACTTTGGCAAATTTAAACCCTCAAATAATTCTTACGATATAAAATAAAAACTTCTTTTCTGAACCATTTTTTTTAAATACAAAATTTAAAACCATATTACAGGTTGTTCTAGGAGCCTCTTGTAAACTGTTCCAAATTTTCGTTTCTTAAAATTGATTTTTTACTATTAAAACATTCAAAAAATTCTCCCCCTCCATTCCCAAAATCGAAAATATAAAACAGTTTCAAATTGTAGAATGGTTCAAATTAAATTGTTCCAAGGATTCATTCAAAAACATTGAAAATTGTAGATTTTAAGCCGAAAAAACACTTTAAATTAAAAATACAAATAATTCTTTTTCTGACCCCTCCTTGAAGTCCAAAATTCAAAATCTTGTTCTAGTGCTCTTATAAATTTTTTTTTAAGAAACGAAAGCTCGGAGCAATTTAGCGGAGCCCTAGAACAACCTGGAACAAGTTTTTGAATTTAGATTTCTTAAAAGCAGGGCCAAAACAGTTATTTTTGAATTTTGCCAAACTTTTGAAATTTTGATTAGAGGGGCCCAAAAGCTTGGAACAATGTTTTAGAACATCTAGAACAATCTGCAATAACTTTCAAAATTTCGATTTTCGAAAAAATGGGGCTAGGTCAAAAATGGTTTTTTGGGTTTAAAACCCCCATTTTTTTAATATTTTTCATATTCATATTCATTTTAATATTTTGCGCAAAAAATCGGGAACAATTTGAAACAACTAAAAAATAAACGAATTAAAAAAAAGTGGGGGGGGGGGCTAACTTCACACACAAATGGCTTCATAAGTTTCAAGTAAACTTTGCAAATTTGTGATTGTTTTAAAAATATTTACGGCAAAAGGCAGTAATGCAACACCACCCACATTTTTGAAAATTAAAAATAGTGGTGCTAACTTTACACCTCGCAGGATTGTTTTTTGATCACAAAATAGCGTAACTGAATATTTTAAGAACCTTTATTCGTGAAACTATAGGAAAACTGGGAATTATTTCTTAAAAAAAATAAACAAAACAAAATCAAACAAAAAATATTACTCTGCGTCCATTATGAGCTGAGAAAATCACATTTACGTTTTTCAAAGTCCTTTTTTCAAAATGGTGGACTATATACTGTTTTTCTTCGAACTTTGTGGATTTTGGGTCTGAACAGGTACGTTTCTTAATTAAAGATTTGCTTACTCTTGCGATATCCGATATATGTAGGTACTACAGGGATAGTTTAGGATAGGTACGTGCAAACAAAAATTTCGAGATAACAATCAAACATAACATTACGATGATAGAGAACACGAAAAAAGTGGGTGGCACAATTCTGTCTGTCTGTTTGTATCTGCATCTACAGCCTACACCAATTATGCGATTTTGTTCAAATTTTGAATTTAAATTTTTTTGTAACTCTCCAGAGGGGAAATTTAAATTTTTTTTAGCTCCAAAAATAACGGTAATTGTCATACAACCATTAAGGAGAAGTTAATTCATCTCGAAAACGGCTCCAACGATTTTGATAAAAAAAAATCAGTGTATTATTGTGGATATGGTTAACATTTACTAACGGTACCTGCCATATAACGGTTTTTTGATTTTCGGTTTTCTCACTAACCACTCATCCGATTTCCATAAAATTTGTTGCACAGAAGCTTTCTTAGAATATAAATAATACTGCAATACCAAAATCTTGGATTTTTAAAAAAAGATTCAAAATTGTTTTTTGAAAGTTCAATAGGTATTTCAAAAACGTGTCGAAGAATTATTTTGAAATTTCAGTTTCAAATATATGTAGGTATATTAAGTTATATTTACTCCAAATTGGCATACCCAAAATTTTTTTTTGAAAAATAATACAAAAATTGTATATATTTATAATTAATTTAATTTTCAAACAAACGGCGCCAACGATTTAAAAATTTTAAATATCTTTTCAAGTAATCAAATGACATCCTTTTGTTTAGCTCTAAGTTATTTATCAGGCTGCTTATACAATTAAAAAAACGATTTAAATGTTTTTTTTTATACTTTTTTTATAATAGCTTGAATATACATTAAAGTTTAAGGTCCCACACAACTTGAACATAAGAGCAAGTACGTGCTATCCAGTCGTGTATTTTATTTCTAAATTACAAAACTCGAAACTACTGAATCAATGACACATAATCTTCTTAGGTGTAGTGTTTCAGTGTGATATCATACTAGTCTCAGGGTTAAACCCGAGTTAGGTTATTCCAGAAACATGCTTGTATGTCAATTTAAATCCTTAGTTAACTCCGATATCACCTACTTTGTTGATATATTTTTGACAACAGAAAGATAAAGTTAATTTTCAACTGAAAAATGATTCTGAGTGTGCTCAGACCAACTGACCAACTGATGGCATACTTTTTTGTGACTATCCCATATATGAATTACCTAGATCCCAGAGCCTTAATCGACTGACTGAGTACAAAATTGTTGCCCAGAACCTTCTTACCTCCATTTATGATTTATATCATTGGAAAAATGTTTCCGTTAAGAATAATTATTTCATCAATTTATTGCATAATGTATATTTTCCAAGCAATAATCATTTATGTGGCATTAGGTTAATCCACGGATTCATTCAGAAGGTACCTACCAATATGTTGGCAGATAAATTAGCATTTCACGATTTTCCATCATCCATTCGACATACACCTTCATTAGTGATTCCTTTGGTTGATTTCCTTCCCATCATTTCATAATTCCTTAGTAAATAATAGTTTTGCAATGGGATATTACATTGTATTAACAGTATACATGCGTCAATTGCTCACAAAATATTTCCTTATTTTTCCCAAGAAGGAAAAAGATACGAGGAAGAAAAACAACAACTTTGTTTGTGAATTATCTCAACCGAACATTGTGCCATTCATCGTTGTGTATTGTCGAACAATAACAATTTTCACATAATCTACTGCAACATAATAAATCCCATCTATCGAAGAAAAATCCTTATGATAGCATTAATTCTATCCGCAATGCATCATAATCCTCTCCAGAGTTGCCCTCCAGGCACTTAATGCAACAATTTTTTTTTTTTAATTAATTTTTTAATGAGTTTATTTATGTTTTAAAATGGATGGTGTTTTAGGATTTGGTTATTAATTTGTTCAGCCTTTATAGAAAGCTGTAAAGGATCTTCTTGAAAAATGAACAAATAAGCTAGAAATATTTTCTTAACTTAGTATAGCTTCTTTCCTTTTAGTCGGTTAAATTAAATTGGAAAATTGATGAGATCAAAACAGTTGTAGATAGAAAATGCCTTGAGTCTGTGTCGAGACGAAATCCATTCCAAAATTTGGCCAACTAATATTATCCGCTGGAATTCACCTGTCACAGGCCATATTAAACCAGCTTTTAATAAAAGTTAGCAAGTGTTTAAGTGCTAAATCACTGTTTTGTTTGTCGTTTATCAAAATTGTAGTAAATGCTCATAATTCTGTTAGAACTTACAAATTTTAAACGAAAACGTCATAGAACTAATAAAAAAAAGTTAAAATAAATATTTGTCTGCACTTTTAGACAAAATAAACTTCAGCGGTAACCCTGTTCCTGAGCTCTGTTGCACAAAATATACAAACATCTTGTAGTAGGTAATCATTTTTCTCGATATAGCTGCAAGAAATAACTCTTCCCCTTTCCTCCGTATCCAACTCCTCACTATATGAGTCTTGCAACTTGTTCCTCAGTTTATACTCGCTGTGTACCTACTCTGTAATTTCCTTTTAACCAACAAATTGCTGCAAAGCATTTTAGCACTGCAATTTCGCGAAACGATCGCGCGTTTTTATCGCTTAATTTTTCTTTTTCGCATGTTGCATTTGTTGCAGCAGCAGTGAATTCTCCTGTTGCAGTCTTGCTTATAGCTCCGCGTCCCTCTTCTTGGGCAAAGAAACCGCTTTGGAGTGACCGATCTGCGGCCGCATTAACATTTCATAATGGCAAATTAAAACATAAATCGTGCGCGCCATGATGCTTTATAATGGCCATTATGTACTTAAGTCGTCGTTTTGTGGAGCAATGTATAGGAAGGTACAGAGTAGTAAGTATTAGGGCCAGTTGGTGGACTTCGGACATGGACGGATGGACGAAGCGGAAAGGGTTTTGTTGCAGCTAGTTTGTTGTTTAGTTGTTGTTTCTTGAGATGCGAGTACGAGTATCGACTCTTTGACTCTGCGTGGCATTGTGATGATTACCCAATGCAATGATTTAATAATCATCTCCCGTGGTGGAATGGGAAATGGGGCGGTATCCTTTGTGCCAGCCGGACAGCGGTGCTTATTAAATAATTTACTTAAGTACGTTTATTAAGTGTTTCATTTTGTTATTGTTGGTTAGCTGCAGTTGGTATAAGGTTTCTTATTGTTGCTCATGTTCAGGCAAAGAAGTGTCTTTTTTTTAATCAAATTTTTCTCTTTTTTTTCAACTTTAAGGCATGAAAAAGGCACAAAAGCGAATCAAATTTGTGTAAATCGAAATTATGTACCACAAATGGGTGGAAGATCACATTACAGCCTGCAGGTGTCCAAAGGTGATATTATAAACCAACCTATACTTTTTTGTTGTCTTAAAAATAATATGGCTGGCTATATGCCACAGGAGACAGGAAGATTAATAGGTACCCGCATGGAAAATAATATCCACTAAAAGCTTAACTAGCACTTAAGGTGAAAATCAAGAATACATGTTAATTTTTATTAAATGGATACGAATTTTTTTAAATAAATTTCTCAGGCCCTGGTTACTCTGAGTTTAATCAGCAGGGTCATTATTTCATTATTTTTATAATATTAATTGTAGGTTCAACAATTTTATGTTTATACAAAAATTTTCGTTAAAAAGACAAAAGGTTTTAGTTCATTATTTGGAACTCATAAAGGTCTTAAATTGTTTAGACGCGTTTAACGCTTATGTTCTTTTTTCCTCTGCGTAAACATTCACATAAGTACTTATGTTCGTACTACTTAAATATTTATGATTCGTATCAGCAAATGGGCCTCAGATTAATTTAACAGATTAACAGAAACTCAAAGTTTTACTTAATTTTATTTTTCTGACTGAAAAAAGATATTTTTTTTTTAATTCTGTTGGTTTTCTTCCGGACTGACGATAAGTCAGAAAAATCTTTTTCAGTTGATTTAGTGTGAAATAAAAAAAAATGACATTGGTATGGTACGAGCTTTAAATTTACCGTAAAACATATTTCAGATGATTTGGCACTGAAAAACTGGTTCTGGATTTTAACTATAAATATGGACAGTGCACCCTACTCTGTTGTTTTCACTTTTCAGAGGCTTTAACTTCAGGTTTGATCCATTGCAACTTTTTTTCTGTGGTTATCTGCTTATCTGTGCAATAAGTTGAAAGAACTTAAATCAAATTAAGTGAAAGTCGTTTTTTGTATTGTTTGCTTGGAAAAAGCACAATTTGTTCAACTATTTTTTTAGTCCAGGTCTCATTTCTCTATGCAAAATGTAAAACATTTAATTTAATAAAAACATAATATAGCTTAAGTTTTCTTGGACAAAAATTGCTTTTGTACAACAGCTTATGTTCACATTGCCCAAAAATCTTTTAAATCTTATAAAAAAAGCATTTTTTAAAGAAGCTTAAGTCATGACATAAGCTTTTATGACGCTTTAATTAATTTCACATTCCAATTTTTTAGAAAAAGCTTAAGTTGATTTAAGCCTCAAAAATGTAACCAAAGGAATAGGTAGTTGAAACTTCTTACGTCACCTAAGCTACTACATTTATGTATATTCATTTGAATAGCATTTTTTTTAAAATAGCTGAAATCTCTTCAAAAGATTTTTAGCAGTTCGGTTATAAGGCTTTTAATAAAAACAAAGATTGGATAATCTGGGTATTGCCATACTCTGAAAAAAAATTCCAATAACCCGGCTCCAGCATTTTTTTTTAATAAATAAAATGGTAATTTTTTTAAATATGCAAAACTTGTTTTGCTCGTACTGAATAAAGACAAAACAAAAAATGATTAATAAAACACTTGTTATTTCCACAGTTTAAACTGTGGAAATAACAAGTGTTTTATTAATCATTTTTTTTTAATGTTCAGAACAATAAACTTCCACCAAGTGGCATATCATCGCTCTGTTGAGCACATAAAGACAAAAATTGACTCAAGCTGATTTAACTTATTACCACAGATTTTTGTATTAAATGCCCTAAACCAAATTATCATCATTCAGCATTTCTACTTTCCTCAATTTAGAGTTTCAATCATCATCATCGTGTCCTGTAACCCCGGCTGGGGCATAGGGCGTCAACAAAACGTCTCCATCCTTCACAGTCTGCTGCAAGGTGCTTTAGCTGTGGCCACGTCTTTTTTGGGATTCTGCTTCCGCTAAGACAGTTGATTTCCATGTTGTTCTTGGTCTTCCAACCCGCCGTACACCCTGAGGATTCCATTCAAAGGACTGCTTTGCAATTTCATCGTTTGGTTTCCTCAGTGTGTGACCAATCCAACGCCATTTACGCTTTCTTATGTCGACGTCCAGCCGCTCTTGTCTTGTCCTGCGCCACAATTCCTCATTTGATATTATTTGTGGCCAGCGAATCTTTAGGATGTGGCGAAGACAGCGATAGTAGACGCGTGACTTTCCAGGTTTCACAAGCATATAACAGCACGGATTTGACATTGGATTCGAAGAATCTCAACTTAGTGCGTAAGGAGATTTGACTGGATTTCCAAATTGGGGACAGGGTACCGAAGGCAGCACGAGCTTTATTCATTCTACTTTTAACGTCCAGATCCGTACCACCGTTTGCAGAAACAATACTGCCAAGGTAGTTGAACTGTTCCACTACTTCAACTGGCGTCTCCTGTAAAATAATACGCTGCTGTGTGGAGCGGCCTGTGAGCATTATTTTTGTCTTTTTGCTGTTAATTCTTAGACCACTCGACTCTCCCTTCACTTGCAGTGTTTGGCACATCCCGTTCAGCCCACTGATGTTATTTGCCAGTAGACATATGTCATTGGCATAGTCTAAATGACTGAACCTTTCGAACGGTCTCCATTGAATGCCCTGTCGCTCAGCTATACCAACACTGGCCGTCAATACGTCGTCCATCGCCAGCAGGAAGAGAATTGGCGATAGAACATCCCCTTGTCTCACACCCTGTTGCACTACGAAGGAGTCGGATAGCTGCCCATTGTGCAAAACAAAACACCTCGCGTTGTTGTAGGACTCTTTAATAATGGCAACAATTTTTGGTGGAATTCCTCTACCAAGCAACGATCTCCATATACATTCTCGGTTAACTCGATCAAAGGCCTTTTCAAAATCCACGAACATGAGGTAAAGCGGTGATTGATATTCCATCGACTGCTCGAGGACGATACGCAGGGTGTTGATATGGTCGACACACGATCGACCACTGCGGAAGCCAGCTTGATGCCTCTTGAGTGTAGACTCGATTCTATCCTTTATTCGCTCGAGTATGATTGTTGCCATTAGTTTTGGGAAAACGGACAAAACGGTGATACCACGCCAATTGTTGCAATTCTTTAAGTCACCTTTCTTTGGCAGCTTAACAATCACACCATCCTTCCAGTCCCTGGGATAGCTTTCGTTTTCCCAAATGTTTTGTATCAGCGGATGTAAAATACTAGCCGCTGCTACGGGATCGGCTTTCAGGAATTCAGCTGGTATTCCGTCCAGTCCAGCTGCCTTGTTGTTTTTGAGGAGATTTATTGATGTAAGGATTTCCGATTCTGACGGGGGTTCGATGTCAATACCCCTATAGGACCTGCGCATCTCGTTTAGTTGGGGCACTTCAGCACTCTGCTCAACTGAATCCTCATTAAGCAGGGCACAAAAATGGTTCTTCCATCTACGAAGCTGATCCTCAATTGATACCAAAAGTCATCCACATCCATTACAGGATGATTCGTGTTGCTTTTTTTCCCGATCACGTCTTTGGCTATTTGGTACAATTCCCGGATATCTCCTCTTCTGGCAGCGATTTCCGCATTATCTGCGAGCCCATCTAACCTCACCCTCTTGTCACGTTTCACACAACGATAGACCATCTTATGTGCAATGCGGTACTCTCTTCGCAAGTCAGCCTTTCGTTGAATATCAGCTTCGGCATTTTTTGGATTTTCAACGATTTTCTAAGTTCGATCTTATCCCAGGTGTCTTGGGATATCCAAGAGTCTCTAACTCTCGTTCGCTTGGGTACAGTTTCGGAGCCAGCCTCCATAAAAACACTGTTAATTTCACCCCACATCTCATCAATTGTTGAATGCTCGATTCCGTTTAATGACGAGGCTCTGTCGTTAAGGGTGGTGACATAGTTTTGACATATGTTGGGGTCATTTAAAGCATTAGTAATTAATTTTGTGCTCCTTGCTGCATCCTGCGCTGGTTTTTGTACGGCAGCGGTTCGTAGTTTGAGACTCATTACCATACCAAATGTTGGTCGCTTCCCACATCGGCATTCATTGGCATTTCTATAGAGTTTCTTTATTAAGACTTGCTAATTCTGAGGTTTAAAATATGTGGCTACCTAAGGTAGGTTGGTTCATGTCGAACCTCTTTTAGTTTTTTTAAGAACTTCGTCTTTAATGTCACAATAAGTTTTATCAGTATAAGTATACATCGGTCGCATATCAGCTTGCTGAAGCTTTATTTATAATTTTTCCGAGTAATGGTTTATTTTTGGAGTGTTTTGAGTTAATCCCCTTTTTTAATTTGCGAATCGTCCCAATAGCTTTTGAAAAATATGTAAAAATCTGTTTTTGAACTTTAGTACCACTTGACGAGAAATTTTCAAAGAAACTGTCTTAAAAAGAAAAATTGTATACAAAAAATTATCACAACATGTTCTGCTACAACCAAAAATCCATTCCATTCAATCTAAATTTTGAAAAATTATTTTTTATGCAATAGTCGACTCCCTCTTCATCGAATTTTCAGGGGGTATCAAAATAACTGAGAGTTAGAGAGAGGGTTGTGAAAATTCGAGTTATAGAAAAAATTGTGTGGAAATTTGAAGGGAATACAAAAACATGGTAACAAAATTCGACTTAGAAGGAGTCGATTGTAGTTTTTGTTCTCAAAATTTTACTTTGAGAACAATTGAATCATTTTATTCAGAAAAAAATAGGTCAATGAGCGTCAACTTTTCAGGAGCAACAAAAACCATTTTGTATGAAAAAACTCCACAATACTGTAAATTTTTAGCATACCAAATTATAAAGCCGCTAAAATGCTTGCTGTTTTTGGAATTTGGCCCAGTGAAAACAAATTAACCCAGGCTACAAATGAAATATTTATAATGAAATATTGATGAAAAAAGCCCAAAAAGTCAAAAATAAACAAAGCAAGATGAAGGTATATGAAAAAACCTTGAATTAAATTATTTCTAAGCTTTGGGTGATTTTTCATTGTTTGAGGCTTTTTTTTCATTTTAAGAATTTCTTATAGTGAAAAATAGCATCAGTTTAAAACGGCTCCATAACTTTTCTAACAAAAAGGTACCTCCTAATTTTTTTTTTTATTTTCGATTTTTCTTGAAAACTGGTCAACTGATTTCAGTTGTGAGTATAATTGGGGATAGTGTGTAGATTCCAAAATTTTCGTCAAACTCGCAGTATTTGCTAAGCTGATTAAACAGCAGCAAACAAGCAGCTTACCAAATTTCAACTCCTTAGCATTAGTAACTCCGGAGATATTGGACTTAAAAAATCGATAAGACACCTTAACTGAATGACTCACTGACAGATCATCAAAATTATGGAGCACTCACTTCCAGACACCGTTCAACAGTAGCGTAGCTTGATGGGCGAGGGCCCTGGGGCAGAAAATAAAATGGGGCCCCTTAACAGAAATTGGTTTTAGATGATAGGTATGTAATGATATAGGAGTATTTTTACAATCAAGGATTTGAAGAAAATTATTAAATAATGTCCTTTGGTTTTAGTGGAGCGAATGCATTAAGTTCACATATAAAAATTCACAGAATTCTATTTATGTAGGGGAATTTGTTTAAATTCAGACACCTAGAAAACAAATACAAGTGCTCAGGCATTATTTAATAATTTTCTTCAAATTCTTAATTATAGAAAGCCTGAACACTGGCATTTGTTTTCTAGGTATCTGAATTAAAACAAATTCCCCTGAAATATACCTACATGCAATACACAGAAAGAAACGACAAAAACAAACACGAATAAAACTCAAAAGTCATTTTTCTACACGTATGTAATTAATAATAATCACCCCTATAACGGAATCACATGAATGAGCTGCGGCGAGGGAATCAGACTCAATTCTGACATTTTTACTATGAGCGAAATGTCAGAATTGAGTCTGACTTTTGTAATCAGGGTGAATATAAATAGGCGTGTTCAGGAAAATGAGATCTCAGAGCCCTCAGTCATCTCAGTCTCGTGAATAGGATTCCTCAGAAATTTTGCTGTCAAACAACTGAAGAAAGAAAATATTGGATTCGCTTGCTCAGTTTTTTACACTGAACCGTTTGAGATCTCATTTTCCTGAACGCGCCTAATGAAATGTATTCTGTCCGAAAAAAGAGTGAAACCTTTTCCAAATAATCTGCTAGAATAATCAATCTCGGGCGTATAACAGAGTTCCAGAAGCAAAGTCAAAACGGCACTGTTCGTTTATGATCCCAGTAGTCAGTTTTTATGGATTTTTTAGTTTTGAATCGCATGAAAAGATCTGTAAAAATGATATCACGAAATACTCCCATTTCTTCTAGTTGAACTTCTCACCAAATGGCAACTCATATATACTTCTGAGTTTATTCATTCACAAGTCGAAATCTTTACAAGAGGCAGACATTTGAGAACAATATTAAAAATAAAACACATACATACCTACTGAAAACTAAATTTTTGTTGTCAAAACTGAAAATCCTTGTCGTTTTAATTTGAAATGTATGTATGAACCGCGATGGATCGATTTTTAATGAAATTCAAGTATTAGGGCGAAAACTCATAGCAGTTAAGCGTCTTCTAGATAAAGGCTTTAACAACAACTTGGACCGGCAGATAGTATACCCATGGTTTTATCTGTTGGATATTATTGTCCGAGATATTTGAAGCCAAAATTTGAAACTTATCTGGCAAACAATTTTCGGATAGGCTATCCCAGTCTTTATCCACAAGTCTTGAAACTGACCCATAATATTCAAAACAAACTGAGCCAAAACTATCTTAAAGATAAGACGATCTTTTATTTTGGCTTTAAAAAAATGTTTCTGTCAGTTTCTGGGGCCCCCAAACCTTTGGGGCCCTGGGGCGCCGCTCCAGTTTGCCCCTAGGTAGCTACGCCACTGCCGTTCAACCTTGTAATTTTACACAACAATAGATCTTGTGGAGTGGTACCTGCAAAGGAATAAACTAAAATCTGGATTTTTCGATTGAGGGGCGTGGCATCCACCGACTCTTCTAAAGATGGAGCATTTCCGATTGATGTAGAACGATGAAAATTGATAGAAATTAAAAATTGAAATTTTTCAATCAGGGGGGCGTAGCATCCACCCACTTCCTTAGAATTGCTATTAGTAATATGTAGGGCACTTTCGGTTGTCATAGGATTATGAGAGTTTGTAGTTCGGTGGATTTGTAGTAGGTATGTAAAGGGTGTTTTTTTTAGACGTTTGGTTTTCAAGAAGAAATAAAACGCATATAATTTAATGTTATGGCCAAGAATTTAGCTTTATTATAAAGATAAGGGTTTATTTTAGGTAGAGGTGTACAGCGTAAAAGGTGGCGCACGCAAGTGGAAGAGTGCGAAACTGGAAACAGCTATTTAGAAACCGAGCCGGCTGGAAGAAGCTTGTTGGTTGAGGCCCTGGTCCACCCCGGACTGTAGCACCACCTTAAGTAAGTAAGTACGTAAGTATAAAGATAAGGGATTACCATTATGTTTTAAAAATGATTTCGCGGCCGCCGCGGCTGGTTCGAATAAATTGCAGCCGAGAGGACCAATTTTCGACCACGAATTTTCGACGCGATGGCAGATGGACTCATTCGGGTCTTCTTCGATATTCTGCTCCACAGCAGCAATAGCGTCGCATTATAGGGCGGCGTCTCTGAGGATGCACATTATCCACTAGATTAAACGTGGTGCGAAACCGCATGGTTGCTCAAATTACCGACTCTGCTGGGTGATTATGTCGACCGAATATTGGATGCAGCGTGTGATGCACGCACCGAACCATTATTTTGGTAATAAATTTGCACGATTTGCAAACGTTGTTCAGGAGTAGGTCTATTCATTATGAAATGGCAAACCAAACTAAGCATAAATCAAGAAACAACTGTCAAAAAGACCAACTCCGAAAAAAAATATTGCCAGATTGAAAACCACACGTTTAATAAAACACCCTTTTTGTACCAACTTACAAAGAAATAAAATGCAAATGGGTGACATGTTTTTGTTATTTATGATCAAAAGTTTGGGGTTTAAGAAAATTGTATTTAAAGACATTAAAGTATAAGAGAAAAGCATGAAATACGATAGGTATTGAGACATGCTAAAAAAAGCGGTTTTTAAGAAAATATATTTTTATATATGTACATTAGGGTGGTCGTTAAAAAAAAGGTCATCCCATATGGGCCCAAATCGGCCCTAAAAGAAGAAAAAAAAATTCCCAAATTTTTTTCAGATTTTTATTTTCATCCCCTATCCCCTTTTTTTTGCATTAGAAAATTCACGTAAGATCTGCCAAAAAAATTCAGAGCATGTAGGTGGGAACTAGACAAGAAAAAAATCCTATTGGAGGGGGGTAATATCTCCCCCCACTTGAACGGGAGGGGCAATTTAATAAAATAATTGCATAAAATAGAAACAAAATTAATTAAAAAAAAACGGCAACACTTGCAGTAATGATTTGTAGCTTTTTGGAAAGCCAGATGTCCATTCTTACGGCTTGTTTTTAAATGAAGTTTTTTTGATGAACAGTTTTGGCAAAAAATTATTTCAAACTCAACATATTGAAGAGAAATTATTATTTTTTTTTTAATTATAGGTTTGAAAAAAGATTTTGCTGAAATTGTTTATTCAATGAAGTTTATTTAATAAATCAACTATTAAAATGGACTTCTGGCTTTCCAAAAAGCTACAAAACATTAGTGCAAGTGTTGCCGTTGTTTTTTTTATTATTTTTGGTTCTATTTTATGCAATTATTTTATTAAATTGCCCCTCTCGTTCAAGCGGTGGGAGATATAACCCTCCTCCAGTAGGATTTTTTTCCGCTCGTTCGTGGAGGATTATAAGTACCTATTCATTGGTTGCTGGTTAAAATTTGGAGGATTTACTTGGCAAATTTTCTCTTAATTATTTACTCACAATTAAAAATGAATGAAAACTTGACCAGAAAACCCACCAAATTTTAGTCAAAAATCATAAAAAATTCAATTTCTGTAATAATTTTGAGTTTTTGTTTCAATATTTCTCTACTTGATAATAATATTCATGAACTAAGAACTTGGCCTATATTTTAGATTTCATTACTTTTTATGGATGATTTTTTACGTACAGGTTTTTTGTACAAAAATACCTAAGAACTTGACTCTTTCTTTCAAGATTTATGTATTGGTCGTGATTAATATTTCAGCAAGAATTCAGATGGCATTCCAATTTTTTACTTCGAACTATTAAAGGAGTGGATTTTAGTTTAAATATCGAATTTTATATGAATTAAAGCATTATTCCCTAAGCCTTTAACATAAAAGCAAAGTTATGCATTTTTTTAAACAAAGTTTTGGATAATGGTAAATAAAACAAAGTTTAAAGTTGACCGGCTTATCGTTTAGGTACCCCTTGATGTTAGTGCATTGTCACCAGGCCCTGGTCTCAACCAGTGGCGTCTTTAGGCATGGGCCCGGTGGGCCAGGGGGCCCCCTGTTCCACACCAGTATACCAACCAATGGTCATTTTTGAAAGTATGCGAAATTGAGATTGGATTTATCTGGCTCTAGTAAAATAATTGAAAGAGTAATATTTTCTCATCCTTATCATAAAAGATTCTTAATACCTACTCTTAAAACTTTTTAACAGTTTTCCCAAACAAAAATATTTTAATTGATATCTTTCTTCGTCACCTTTTTGTTTAAAATTAATGATTGTCCTTAAGTGGGCTCAAGGTCAATTTTTTATTGTTTATTTATTTTATGTTAAAAAAATAAACAGTAAAAAATTGACCTTGAGCCCACTTAAGGACAATCATTAAAAATATTTTATGTTATTTATACCAACAAATAAAAATAAAATGAAATCCAATAGAAGTTCAACTTTTAAATAAAATTATTACAATTGAATAAAAACTACGTCTTTCGAAACGAAAATGTCCACACAAAACAAGTTGTATTGAATCTTGGATTTGGAGGAATAGGAGTGTTAAACGATGTGCCTTTATTATGATTTTTGTTTACTTTGACATTTAATAAAATTCTCCAAATATATTTGTGCACAGTCTTTTATTTTACGTATTTGCTATTTTTGTATTGATCAAATTGTGGGGTGGTTTCAATTTTGTTCCTATATGTTTTCGGTGATGCTAAATCCGAGTTTTTCACTTATGACCCGAAAACTATTAAATATCTAAAAACAATTGAAAGCATACACAGTTTCCAAAAAAATCCGTTTAAGATTTGTTTCCACGACAACCTGTTTGGACTCAAGTCTGAATTGAAAATGGACGTATTTTAAGTGTTCCAAAAATTCATTCGGAAACACTATATTTAATAACTCTGTATGACAAAATTTTATTTTGAAAATGATTCAAAATATACTTTTATGATGTTATTTGATGTTCTGAATTCGAATCTGGCCTCGGACTTGCACTAGCATTTCACGTTTTTGAGATATTCAAATCTAAAATTTTGAAAAGGAAGTATTTTTTTGAAGATTTTGGGTTATATTATTTCTCTATGTAGTTTCTTTTTTAATAAATTTCTATGGTCATTCTGAAGTATAAAAATTTCCCTTCAAAACTCTAATTCAATCTTTCAAATAACTTCTTTCGTCTTTAATAAATTATTATTTAGTTATTACCCTTCGTCTTAAACTACCTAATAGGGTTTTGTGGGGGCAGCAAAAATACGCCAATATTCAAATAGGGGTTGAGCCCCAGTGCGCATTTTTGCATAATTTTTTTGTGTTTCTTTCCATGTTGGGTCACGAAATTTTAGTCGCAAACCTCAGATTCAAAAACATAATGAGGACAAAAATCGAAACTACCCAGCAATTCACATGGATGGATGATCTGATTGACATCTATTAAAAGATTGTCCCTTACAATAAGTTCGTTCGTTGAAATTTACCCAGAGTTGACCCAGGTTTTATTGATAACCTGGGGAGTTGTCAAAAAAACCTGGGTTTTTCAATTCTCAATAAAACACTTTCAATTGTAATATTGACACTAGCAAAAAATAAAAGAATTTTGGAAATCTGATAATTAAAACTTAAATTTTTGCTGCAAATTGAATAAAAACAAATCAAAGTTTCTATGTATTTTCTATTTCTTTTTGTTATTATTTGTGTACGGAAGTACACGAATAGAACTCATTATTTATCTGATAAAGACGTGTCCTTACTCTTCAATACGTTCCACAATATGATGTCAACTTTCAATGTCAAAATGAATGTCAAATTAAGGTCAAATGTCACTAAAAATTAATGTTCTAAATATACAAATCGACTATACATCAACACAATACAATAAAATTAATTACAATTCAATTATTCAAGGAAGTGGTTTTGCATTTTTATTTTCGCCATTTTTTTAAATATTATTTTTGTTTATTTTAAAAGTAAAAATTCAAGTCGTTAACAATTTGAGTAAGATGTGTCTATTCTTTTATTTTCCATTTCAAAAATAAACAATCAACAGCAGCACGGCGTGAATCCCCAACAAAACAAATTATTCACAACTCATGTCATTTTGACAGTTTATTAGTTACCTCAACTCGCCCCAATAAAAAACCTAGATAAAAAAAAAACCTAATGATAATGGCTTAAGCTTTCATGCAGTTTTCAGTGTTTGTTTAATTTTGTTTGCAATGCTCCCTTTGCCCCCCCCCTCGTAGTTACGCCACTGCTACGACTGTAGGGTTAATATGCGTAGGTTCTTCTATGAATATTGAATTTCAAACAAGCGAGCCATGAAACAATGCGAATGATACATTTCTTGCTCGTCGCTTGTAAATTTGTCTTATCACTTTTTTAAATTTGCCTCCAATTGAAAAAAGCCAAAATAAAAGAAATGAAAAGAAAATTAGCTTTAAACACAAAACCTCGTGACATTTCTGTATATTGTTCTAAAGAGCACCACGGCAGAAGTCAGAATCAATTTTATTTGCAAAAATGGGAACGTAATTTTTCCATTGCTGATTTTCAGACATCGTTTGACAATCGACACCAAAAGAGTCAATTAATATTTCTGCTTTGAAAGCCGCACTATGATGAACAAAAATATAAAACCACGTTTCTATCATTGAAGAAAGAAGTATTGAATGTCACGTGACAAATGCAGTTTACATTCAATTAATTAAATTCGATTATAAAATGTTCAAAATTAGCCTTAAAGTGGAAAATAGTTTGTGTTCAAGACAAAAATGCGAAATATTTTAATAATAATAGTGAAATTTTACTAAAATGTATGATAAAGCTTATTATCTGGAAAAAATTTTCAGTAAAACTTTTTCAAGGGGCCCCCGAATCCTTAATGGCCCAGGGCCCCCAAATGTCCAAAGACGCCCCTGGTCTCAACGAGTTCACAAGCAACCGATATTTTTTTTTATAAATATTACAAATAATTTTCTCCAATGAGACAATATTAAACCTACACTAGCTAAACTATTTCCTGACCTAGTATTATTTTTTCAAATATTATTTCCTTTTTTTAATTTAACCATTTGCTTCTTGCTTTTGGATTTTTCTTTTTTGACATCCGTGACTAGTGCAATCTTTGATCCAATCTTTCCACCTTAAAAAATTTCTATTGAAGAAACATCAAAGTTAAAAAACATAAAATCGAACCCAACTTAGCTACATCTAATCAATAAAAAAGAGTTACGAGCATTTCACATAATCGTAAAATTCTAATTCTTTCAACACCATTTGATGCATAGCATATACCTAGCCACGTACGTAGCATGTACGTTCTTATACTACCGTCTGAGCCAGTCAGAGTCAGCCAATTGTTAAGACACTCTTCAACTTCTAACAAACCATTTAAACTACTTCAATCGCCCGGCCGTTTGCTTGGAGGCTGCCTCGCTTTATTTGAAGACCGAGTCGTGCAATGAAATTGAATAGGACATTGGAACTCTATTAAGATTTCGGAGCTGATTTGACTGTCACACACTGCCGCAGCAGCTGTAGTCGTCCGCCACCGCTTTAGCCGACAACAATGACAACGACGATGAGTGGAGTCCAAAATAATGGCTTCGCCTGCTCTCTAAACCAAAGCTCCATAGAACAAACCCCTCATCTATGCTGATAATAATATGGAGTGGAGGCAATGGCAGAGGTAGCAAGTGGCTGATGGTCCCTGGTTGCCTGCTTCATTATGGTTGCTCAGGCTCAGATTACTGCTCTGCGATAGGCAAATCAATTGGAATCGTGTAAGAGACACTTTAGAGTGGAACATTTAAAATATTTCTAATTTGTTGCAACTTGACACTGCTTCTGCTCTGGGTCCGGGACAGAAACAGAACACAGGAGCATCGAAAAGGACAGCAAGACCCCGCCAGATCCCAGAGCACTCAGACGGACGACAATGCGATTCAATGATAGTGCTTGCTTAAAGTGAGGTGAAATTTATACAGTTGTGGTCTGGTCTAGGTCTATAGTGATTCAATCGATGAATACATTGACATTCATTGATAATGTCACGTTTGAGCCGATCCAACGACAGGGCGATGTTTTTCGTCCGCTTGTGGAGCATGTGAACTGAACTTGTCGGTATCTGCTATTGGGCGGGCGGGATGTGACGTTATAGAGTAGATATAAGAAGTTGTCTTCTCTATCTCTCTATGGATGGAGAAACCAAGCCATATTTGGAAGTGTAAAAGTTTAATTTAGGACAAGTGAACGTTCAGCTAATGAGGGCCATTAGGGGTCACAGGATGTTTCTTATGCCTCGAAATCGACACACATAGCAAAAGGTGGGAATTAGTTTCTCATTCTTTGGGATGAATAACTTTCAGCTGGGGCTTTCTGGAGACAATGTTACTTTATCAGTGCCAGCGTTTGAAGAAAAAAAAAATTAATTTGAATCTTAGACCGAATTTGAGGGACTTTTTTTAATTTTTCTTTGAGCTGTATTTTAATTGAATTTTAATGATGAAGATAAAAAGAGTCTTTGCTGGATATGAAAATTTTCCATGAAATATTTTAAGCTTTTCCATATGGGTTAGGCAGTCACCACCCCTTATCCTGTTGTGATCCAACCTACACATCAGGGATTATTAAGCAAAATCATGTCTGCTTACTAAGAAACCAGCAAAAAATCCTTTGGTTTTTATAAGACGTATCAACAAAAATGAAATATTTTCTGATTCATTCCACAAATTTTTTGATACCCTACCAAGTGTGCCGTGCAAAAATAAATCATCACTCATGTAGCCTAGTTTACAGTTCCCATGCGAAAAAAATCTATGCAAATATTTTTGCATCTCAAATATTGTTGAAGGAAAATACAAAATTATGTTTTTGCATGATTGGCTTACAGTTTCATGCAATAAACAATCTTTGCTGTCATGGAATGTCATGCAAAAAAAAATGACCAGCAATTGTTTTGCCTGTGAAAAAAAATGTGGTGAATAAAATATTTTTGTGTTGGATGGTCGGCTCAGGTAAATAAAAAAAATATATTAACCTCTAGGCATTATTTGTATGCAAATGGTGTTTGCATTCAAAAATAATAGTTTTCCACTATACGGTTATGGTTTAAAGCAGCCATACTCAACCTTTCTTTCTTAAGGGCCAAAAAGACGTTTAAGCTTTGGTACTTCGGGCCGCAACATGAATTACTTTATGTACTACTGGTTAATTCATTTTAATACAAAAATTAATTTGATTTTTGAAAATTGAACACTTTTTCAAAACCTGGCTTATTCCAATATGCAAAATTAATTCTTCCATATGTTTTCTTTCTGTACACATTTTGTATGAACGAAAACGATGATTCCCAAACGTATGTAGATCCAAGTGATGTTTATAGGATTCGGGTATTTCCTTGAACGGATTAATATATTTGGGGGCGGTGCTCCAAAATTCCATGTATGTATATCCCAAGTATAAGTGAATGTCTGTATTTTTGTATCAGCGATTGATTTCCATTGTTCACTCCAGGGTTGACTTTCTGACTTTTTCCTGTCAGGAACATTTTCATCATCTGAAGAAGACGAAAGAAACTATATGTTGTGGTCACTCGTTTCACAGTCTTATTTTTTTTAATTTTAGACTTCATTTTTGAGAGCAAAACCGTTCAAAGACGGTGTTCACATTGGACTGAAGAAATGGACTTTTTTACTTTTCAGTATTCACATCTCGCTCCCACTCCCTCAGTGAAGTGATATGTAAATACTGAAACGTGTAAACACGGCCAAACGTCTCAAAATCACTTTCAATTTGAGTTTAATTAGCTGTCAAATAAAAGCCCAATTTTATTATCCTCATGATCTGATCCGGAATAGATCATGATAAATAAAACAGACAAGATCTTTGTTATATACCCGTCTCTGTTTGCATTATATTTGTTTATTTTTCAAGTGTTTGTTGTCTCTTTTCTTGGCACATTTGAGACACATTCACGATAGTAATTTTCGGATCATTGAAATATATCCAGATGAAAAGCAGGATCACATGTTAGAAATTGATCCGGATCAGATCATGTGGATAATAAAATGCGGCTAATATGTTAGCAAAATATTTTCTTGGTGTGTCATTCTCGAAAACGAAAAGACAAAGTGACATTTCATTTGTCAATTGGGCTACTTCCACTTGCTTTCAAATTTGATGTCATTCCTTGACAAACAGTCTTTATTTGAAAATGTTTCCTGTTTTGGGATTTATTTCCCATTTATTATTTTGGGCATTGTTTCTTTACATTAAAAAAATGAAACAAGGAAATATCATCACAAATGTTCAGTCTTTTTTTGGGCGTTATTTCCCAATATTAGGCGTGTTTAGTTTGCCTCCTTAATGTGAACATTAAGATACATTCCACATTCAGCCGTAGAGTTACTGAAGTTCAAGTGTGAAGTTAATTTGTTGTTGATGCTTTTGAAAATTTGCCTTAATATGAAGTATTTCTTAGTGTTCACATTAAGGAGGTCAACAAAACACGCATGTAGGCACTTTTTCCAAACGCCTTTTAATTTGTATTGATGGTATTCAGTTTTTCTATGACATCGCATATTTATTATTTTTAGAATGCCAGGTGGGCCACTTATGAAAGCTCGGCGGGCCACATGCGGCCCGCGGGCCGCAGGTTGAGTATAGCTGGTTTAAAGGGTAAGCTAATGACTCAATGGGTAGTACCCTGTGGCAAAATGGTTATTGCATTGGACTGTCATGCCGAAGGTCTGGATTCGATTCCCAGCTGCTGCCACCTTAAAACAGAAATGTTTTTTACGGGGTACAAGTCCTCCAAGAGCTTACTTATCATGAATAAGTGCTTCTAATCTAGTCGTTCGGACTCGGCAAAAAATTGTATGTTCCCCCAATTCCTGCCTGCCAACAACACGCACACAGGAACAATTGAGAGTTGTAAGTCACTAAGCCCTGGTTCTTCACGAGCTGTTGCGCCACCAAAATTTTTTTCTTAATTTATAATGTTTCAATGGAAAATTTGTAAAAAACCTACAAAAGAGGTGCCAACAATCTCGTGTGACCTTTTTGACCTTGGAAAATTTTAAGCCTTGATTACAAGTTATCTCAGGCTGACCAATTTCTAGGACTAGTTAACCTTTTCTGACCAATTATAAGGCACTTTCTTTTTTCAAATTTCTCATATATGAGGTGTTAAAGGTTCAGAGCCCTTCGGTGGCCATATTACTCACTTCATAATTTTAATTTTTATTTTTACAAAAAAATTGCAAATTTAATTTTTGGAAGTATTATATTTTGTTTCAAACAGGATGAAGCTGCTGCCAGCAAATAAAAACTTCGAGTTCTCAACAAGGCAACCTTATTTCACTCCTATTGTACCTTTATGAAGTTAATTATCAGAGTATTAAAGAGAGGTTCACATAAAATAATAAAACAAATAAAACTTGTTCCTAGGGCCAGGAATCTAACCTGAGTCCCTTTGCACCAATATCCTTGCTCACTAACCGCTCCGTAATACAAGCAATATAGAAACGAATTAACACAAACTAACATAAAGATTGTATAATAATCTTATAGGATGTCTACTGGCGCTAAGGCTCCTTGGTCAATTTATAAGAGAAAAAAAAGAGAGATCAAAGAAACATTGGTAGGTACATCGCTTCTATGACGCTGATATAACTTGCACCAGAAAATGTTAGTCAAAAACCCTTTTAGTGCACGCTCATTATAAAAAAAAGACTCTCTTTGCTGGAGCATTACTGTCCCTTTGCTTGGGGTGACCAAGCCATTATGGTTACGTGATTTAATTTTTTGGACTATATCCACATCTTGCTACAGCTCATAGAGCTCGTGGTTGTATCTTCTCCTCCATTTGTCCTCCTCGCACACAGGACCAAATATACTTCGAAGAATTTTTTTCCAAGGAGATAAGTATCAGTTCTAACTACCTGCTTATTGCCCAACACTCGGCGCAATATAGCAGGGCTGGCAGTATAAGAGTTTTATAGAGCAGGCTTCCAGCTGAATTACTGGCAATTAGGGAGGCATGCAAGATAATTTTACTACATTAACCCAAACCAAAATCGTAATACAGCTATCCTTACAGACAGTCAGGCAGCTGTTAAAGCCATTGATTCAGCTACATCATCCTCTAGAAATGAACGGGCAGATGAACTAGCCAGGCAGGTCTCAGTCCTTCACATCACACTCGCGGAAAGAGTCAACATTCCCTTGGAATTGTGACGGGCAATATATTGTCAATTTTCCTTATTGAATCCAATCGAAGGTGGAACAGCATAACCAAATGTAAAATATACAGAGGGATCTGAACCGCCTATAAAAAAATCCCGAACAATTTAACTGATATGTAGACGCAGGCAAGACATAACTAGGGTCGTAAAAATCTCTACTGGACACTAGCCAGTGGCAGAACATGGGGCGAGGTTGGGTATTCCTTTCAATACTCACTACTGTTGCAGCTGCGGAGACCAGCAAGAAAAAGAAACAGTTCTTCATTTTCTCTGTAAATGTCCTGTTCTTCCAAGAATGAGATCACAATAGTTTGGAATGGCATTTTTTGATGACCTAAACGAACTTTCCGAAATGAAAACCAAACATTTGATTTCTTTTCTAAACGCGACGAAATGGATTTAAGACGAAAACTGGTTACTTTTGAATCATGTTCCCCTCCAGACCCAAAGACCGTAAAAAATCATAATCCAGGTCTCTGCGGGGTTCTTGATGCTCAATGACAATGATGATCATACGGCTGGATCGATCGCGCTTCGGTGCTATTTTGCTATCTGCCGGGTTTTGGCAGAAACGACCTCCAGTCGTTTTTACCCCACAGCCGTTCTATTTCAAACCAAGGAACACTATCTGTTTTCTTTGGAGGATGCTGATTTTCAGTGGAAACTTCTTGTCATGCGGAGTAAGGGGGTGGAGACCCATCATAAAATCTCGCATCCAATCATATGCCCACAAACCCTCACATAGGTATCAAATGAGTTATGGTATCAGGCGCAATCCAGTGCTTATTTGGCACATAGCGAGGGTTACGCTCATGCCACCATTTCTACCTACCTATCTAAAGAGCAGGCACTTCGTCCAATATCTGTGAGATTTGTCGGACCTCTACAAAGATGCCGTTCGTGGGAGGTGAACTCCACAACTACTTTGAAATTGTTGCTATGAACAGTGAAGTTTTGTCCTTACTGGTTGACAGATCTTTCATTGTTTTTTGATGGCATATATTCGGTCTTGTCCTCGATAGCTTCAAGACCAACAAGTTTCGCCAGTTCTTCAATTGCAGTGAAAGCCCGCAAAGCTGCCAATAATGTTGATATCATTGGCATACCCCAGAATGTGGACAGTTCTGTTGAAAATAAAGCCTTCAGTGTTAACGTCGCCGTTCGCACTATTTTCTCCAGAATGAGATTGAAGAAATCACATGACAGCACATGTCCTTGCTGAAACCCTGGAATAGTTAAGAAGAGTTTTTCCTCAGCTGCATTTTGTATTTTCAAATGTCATGCCACACAGCTGGATCAGTTTTCCTGGGATTCAGCCATCACCATATATAGCTCCTAACGATGAATGCTATCATATGCGGCTGTGAAGTCGATGGATACATGCTGTATCTCGACTTGAAATTCGTTGGACTTTTCCAGGATTTGACTGAGAGTGAATATTTGGAGTATTTGGTCTATGGTCGATCTGCCTGGCTCGAAGCCACACTGGTACAAGCCGGTTAAAGTGTTACAGATCTGCTTAAGACACTCATACAAAGTACTTTGGGTAGGATCCTGCATGTGGCGTTTATCAGGGATATATGTCTCGATAGCTCTTGCAGATGGGACATATGAAGCTGAGACCAGTCATTGGGCATGTGCATGCTTCATTCCACCCAAACTTGGTTGATTAGTTGATGCATTCACCCTTTCAACACATCATCGCCTCCGTGCTTGAAGAAGTCCGCTGGTATAATGTTGTTATGATGCTTTTCTGTTAAATAAATCCTACACAACAAAATCCTCTTATAATGGTGTAACAAGACTTTTGAGAGCATAGGCGTGTGAAATTTGGAGTAAGTCGACGCAAAATGCCATGATAACACATAACGTAAAAAACAATACCTACAGCAAAGGAATCTTACCTTGTAAAATTCGGAGAGAAAATATCTAGCTATAAAGGTCCTTAAGAAGATTTACGTGCTTTTTATTTCCATTAATCTTAATTTTTACCAGAACATAAGTTAAAAAACAATACTCAGCCTGGGAAAACTGAAGATTCACTATAAAGATCTCTTCGAACTTACAAGGAAAACCACAAGCTATGGTTAAGCATGATTATGCATTTTTGGATGCTATAAACTACAAGTTCCAACGTTCATATTTTTCAGAAAAACTTAGCAATGACTCTATTTTTCGAGATTTATTGTCTTCTATTTGACTTTAATTGCACAACTGCCACCTTTCAGACTTCAAACATTTTATTTATATGGTATTTCCTTTAGGGCGAGGGTCTCCCAAGACCCAAAGCAAAAACTCTTACTTTCAGCAAGAGGTCCACACTCCACATAAATTAATGGTTTTGTACAAATATAAACGAAAAAGTAGAACAATATCATTTTCCAAGAAATAGAAGATAACTTTGTTCTAAAATTTATATCTTCATCCACAATCATAAATCCAAACAATTCCAAGATCTCCATCCGAACTTAATCAGCCCGCGAAACTTGTGAGGAAAGAACGCGGCAATAATTAAGCCCGCGACCACCGACGAAATGTGCGGTGACGGTGACATTGTTGGTAAAATAATATTTCGTTGTAACTTTCGGCAAAGGTGGCAATGGGACTCAAATTACTTCTAAGCCATTCATCGCCATCCATCATGGCCAATGAATCTAGATCTCTTAGTCTGAATCATGACCAGGACCAGTGACCAGAACTCAGAACACGAAATTCGTATCCAACAAAGACATTTATATTGGGGCGTCCGAGGAACGAAAAGTATAAATTCAAGGCGAGATAAATAAAAATAAACAAGTTGACCGTTTAGGTTGGCAAGAGTCGAGTCCCCCCGCGAGCGGTGCAATGTTCTTAACAATTTAATTTATTCGCAAATATTCAACTGCAGAAGTTGTTGTGTTTCGTTCGGGAATTTAGTGGTTTCCTGTAAAGTTTGTGCACGCAAGGAGACAACACACAACACAAAAAAAAGACAACTTTGTCGAGTCATTCCGATTGCATCCTGCAGCAGGAGTTGAATCGAGTCAAGTTGGATTCAAGAGGCCTCAATTTCCTTTCCCCTTCCCTGATGTTGATGGCAAATGTGAAAATTAAAACATACGTGGTCGTTTATCGCGACATAATTGCAGCGCTGAATATCAGTGTTGGTGATCTATCAAAGTGTCCGTACATTTGCTGCTGTTAATTTAATATTTTGTCCCCTTTACTTCTCCTGAAGAGTTGAGCTGCGCAGAACGAATCGCATGAAACGCATCCGGGCTCTTCGAAGTCGAAGAGGGTCGTTTGGAGGAATCGTATTGAATTACTGACTTTTATGGGGAATGATCACGCTGTTGATGACGATGAGGGTATTAAAAGTGTTGAAAGAACAGCGAGGATGAGAGTTTTGTAAGTTCGATTTTAATTGCAAGTTATAGGTGGATGAATAGAAACATTTCAGATAAATTATTGGATTTAATTCAAGACTCTTTATAAGTTTCTTAAGTTTTGTTCAGCAAAAGGTTGTGTATTCATAGCATTTAAAAATATGAGACTGAAAGCGTGGAGACTTTCTCTTCTTTTGAGATCGATTGAAAACCCTAATTATTTATAGAAATAAAATAAGAGTTTACTGATGACCATCGATTTATTTTCAGGAGTAAATCTTAGGCTTTAGCAATAATGATCAGAGTACAATAAAATTAAAAGATCTTAGAGAAAAATAGATAAGTAAGTAAATTCTTGGCGTCTCCCAAGAGTTCTATGAGGTTTGAGATAAAGGCAGGGGCGGACTGGGCCACCGGGCAACCGGGATTTTGCCCGGTGGGCCCCCAGAAAGCAAAAAGTGGATAAAAGTTCTTGCATTCCTTTTCTGTTTTTTTCAGTAAAACTTTCTAAGAAAATTGGACTCACACTAGATTAAGAGTTTTGTTGATCAAAATAAGTATTTAGAGGCCTCCAGAACTCTGTTGGTGGCCTCTACAGATCTTTGGAGGCCCCCAGAACGTGGTTGGTGACCTTTATGGATCTCTTGAGGCCTCCTGAAATCTGTTGGTGGCCTCTACAGATCATTGGAGGCCCCTACAACTCCGTTGGTGGCCTCTACCGATCTTTGGAGGCTCCCAGAACTCCATTGGTGGCATCGACGGATCTTTGGAGGCCTCCAGAACTACATATATTGGTGACCTCTGCGGATCTTTGGAGGCCCCCAGACCTTGGTTCATAGCCTCAACGGATCTCTGGAGTCCTCCAGAACTCTGTTGGTGGCCTCTACAGATCTTTGGAGGCCCCCACAACTCCGTTGGTGGCCTCTACCGATCTTTGGAGGCCCCAGAACTCCATTGGTGGCCTCTACGGATCTTTGGAGGCCCCCAGATGTTGGTTCATAGCCTCAACGAATCTCTTGAGGCCTCCAGAACTCTTTCGGGTGGCCTCTTAAGATCTTTGGAGGCCCCCACAACTCCGTTGGTGGCCTCTACCGATCTTTGAAGGCCCCCTGAACCCCATTGGTGGCATCTGCGGATCTTTGGAGGCCCCCAGATCTTGTTTGGTGGCCTCTACGGATCTCTGGAGGCCTCCAGATCTCAGTCGGTGGCCTCTACGGATCTCTGGAGACTCCAAGAACTCGGTTGGTGATCTCCTCGGATCCCTGGAGGCCTCAAGAACTCGGTTGGGGAACTCTATGCATCTTCGGATTCCTCCAAAACTCGTTTGGTGGCTTCTACGGATCTTAAATTATTCAAAAGTTGATAGAAGTATTTTACAATTTCAAAAAACTAAATATGCAAAGTAAAAATAAATAAAAATGACTCTCAATGATGAGTACTTTAAAATGTCTGAAAGTTAGGTGTATAACCTGGATTCAAAAGATGAGAATGAATAGCGGTATTTTATCTGATCCGGATCAGATCATGATAAATAAAACAAACAGGATCATAGTGACAGGAGCGTTATATGTAGGTATACCCATCCCTTTTTGCCGTTTACGTTTGTTTATTTTTCATGCTGATGCCTCTTTTCTTTGCGCTACTGAGATAATTCACAATAGCAATTTTTGGATCATTGAAATAGATCTAGATAAAAAGCAGGAGCCCATGTTGTTTTTGCAATTACGTGTTAAGAACTGATCCAGATCAGATCATGTGGGTAATAAAACGCGGGTAATAATGAGACAGATGACGAAAGTCAAGAAACAGAGAGAAACAGGAAAAAACAAGAACACTATGGAGATTGCGCAAAATGCTGCTTCAATGTCTTGCGACGATATTATTTTGAATCAAGTTTTTTTTAGTGGAAAGTTTATGAGAAATTAAATTTTAAAGTAAATTTTTTTTTGAAAAACTTGATTGTTGATTGTTATTTCAAAAACTTTTTTAGCACCACTTTTCATTTTTATATTCTTTTTCTTAGTTTTTGAGAAAATAAAAAAAGATAACAGAAGGTACTTCTTTCCATATCTTGTTTGTTTTGTTAAGTTTATAATAGGCAAAGAAATATGATATATTATTAAATCTTTTTTTGGGAAAAGGAAACTTTCATTTTTTTTTTAATTTCTCAAAACCTAAGAAAAAATAATACTACCTACTTTTGTCAGTTCACGATTCACGAGATATTTGATAAAACGTGATTTCCAAAATGGCAGCTGATGCTCGCCAACTTGGATTAACATTCGGAGGGCACCCCTGAACATTTTCGAACAGAAATCAATTAAGTAGTTGATTGCATTATGATGATAATTTAATGAGCACCGCGTTTCGGTTTCAATGAGGTAAAACAACACCTCGATTCCGCAAATTAAGCCCGATGATGGTTCATTGAAACCGAAACGCGTCACTCATTAAATTAAAAATGTATGTTCTGATACAATTAAAATTGTTTTTTAAATAATTTTATTTTTTATTGCTTAACATATTAATATAAATACACAGCATGGAGACCACACCACAAAGAAAAAACAAGGTTATCACTGATTCTGTTTAATCCATAGTTATGAATCTTTGATCATTATTGAGCGTTTGTTCAGTCAATTTTCAGTTTGATCATGGTTTTTACAATAATCACCTTCTCATTTTCAGTATATCTGTCAAATCAATAGTTAGACGTAATCTGTCACTCACCATAAACAAAAATCAACTTTGTTGTGAGCCTTATGCTACATTTCCTCCTAACACTAATCTGAGATTTAATAAGATTTACCTCAAATCTTCTTTTAATCTCGAAGATTTACCATACAAATATATTTCGTAAATCTTGAAGATTAGAAATTAATCTTGTTGAATCTTCCCAGGACAAATACTTTTACAAATCAAACTAACCTATTCTTGTGTGGCGCTGAAGGATTCATTCATGGCTGAATTCAGTTCTTCGCAAAGGAAACATTCTATCTCACTTCCTCTTCATAAGAAAAATTGAAACACCATTTGCATTTTTAAATCTGCTGTCAAAGTAAATTTTTTTTTAAATCTTTTTGTGCGGTGAAACACCAAATAGATAAATGTACTTGCCCTAAGATTGGGATTGTTCAATAATTGAAAATTAGCAAATGGATTAATAAAATATTTGTTTGTACTTTTTTATAAATCACAGCTACTGTTAGGAGAAATAGTTCTAAAAGTACCTTATTTAATTTAAATTTCTGAAACTGCCAAGATGGTGATCAAAAGCACAGCGATTTCTTTTCATTCAATATGAAACATTTAAATTAGAAAAATCGTGCTACAGTGAAAAATTATGAAATTAAAGCAAAATAATTTATTTGATTCACTAGAGAAAAAAAAATGAAGAAAATTCGACTCTTCAATTTATTTTTTGAATGTATTTAATGATTGCAAAATAGCTGTAGCCTAAAAAAATAATTTCTAAGAAATTTTAAAAAATTAGAAATATCTATGAATGCTTTTTGTTTCATATCTCCCTTAATTCCGACAGTTTGTTTGACCAGCGTTATTTTGTTTTGACTAAACTGAAGTCACACGACCTTACGACCTTAAGTGGTCGTAAAACTAGTGTTATATTACTGAGACCTACAAGAACATCTTTGCAATTTTGTATGCTTGCTTGAATTAAAACTCAAATTAATTGATCTGTTAGGTGGCGCAGCCATAAACTAAAAATAGCTGTTTCCTTATACCTTATAAATATATCGCTGGCCGAGAACTATAAGGTTGCATGTAAAAAAAATTGTTTCCGATATAATCGCCTTCAAATTTTAGAGGGCTGGTTTTTGCATTAAACAGTTAGATATCAGTAAAGTATTGATGCAATATGATATAGAACCATCAAAAAGTCATAAAATCATTAAAAAATTGTTAATTTAATCACTTTAGATGATTTTACAAGCATTTTAAAAAACGACATAGAACTTTGTTGAGAAAAGGTTGATTAAAAATTCCGAAAAAGGTTCTATGTACAACATAGAACCTTTTAGTACTGAATAGATTATATGGGAGATGTTTTTGTATGGAGAAAAAAGCATTTATCCTAAGAAAAGACCTAAATTGCGTTTGATTGATGTTTTTATATTAAAACAATACAGAAAAATCAATAAAAATATATTTTTCTCAAGTACAATAGTCCACAAATCACTGACAAAATGCACATAAAATCATTGACAGAAAGTTCATGTTTCATTGTAAAAAAAACGTAGGCCTTTTTGCTTTAATCAAAAAGTATTTTGAATTCAAAAAGGTTCTATGTGATTTAATTTTGAGCAAGAAAGTTCTATGTAACCTAAACGCGTTTGTTTTTTGTGTGACAAAAAGAACGTTAAAGGTTCTATGTTGAACATAGAACCCTATAGTACTGAATAATAGTGCAAATTCAATGAAAGTTCTATGTTCTTTTTGGTTGTAGTGTTGCCAGCAATTTTTTTTTATTTATCTTTTTTGTTCTATCTGAAAGCCGCTAAAATTACGAAAATGTTGGTATATAAAACTCATTTTCGGCATTTTGGTCGACAAGCAACCTTATAGTTCTCAGCCAGCGATATCAATCAATATGGTAGTTAAAAAAAAATTAATAAATATAAAAAAGTGACTTTCGAGAGATGTCTGCAATATCAACTTTTTTTTACCCATTTTGAGAGTTATTGTATTCTGTGGCCCTTTTTCTAAAAGTCCCGGTAGGCCCTTTGACCCCCAGTCCGCCCCTGGATAAAGGCAAAGTTTCGAAGGATAATGACGAGGAAAAGTTTCAAAAGATAAAGGTTCGAAAGAAAAGGTTTCGAAAAAAAGTTAAGAAAAGATAAAATTCCAAAAAGTCATAGTTTCGCAACATAAAGTTCAGAAGGACCAAGTTGCTAAAAATCAGTTTTGAAATCCACGGAACTTCGTTGTTGCTTGAATAATAACAACGAAATTGAAGCATTTAATAGCTGATAATTAAAAAAAAAATATATATTTTTATAAGTGTGTTTACGTTTTTTTTTGTAATATTTACGGCACAAGGCAGCACAAGTTGAGCAGAATACAGCACAACTTTTTGTTTCAATTATCAAAAATGATGGTGTTAACTTCACGCACATCACAGCACTAGCTGAGTGCGGGAGAATCACGTCCTATCCTAATAGACCTACCCAACCCCAACCACCCAGCACTCCGATTGTGCTACCACCATGCGTCGCAACACTTCTTTAAAGTTAACATGTTGTGTTCTATTAGCGCACTGAAACTGAACCCATCTGTCACGCCAAAAAAAGAGGTTGGCCATTTACTTATATATTTTTTAAACCGTCCGTTTTGATGGGAAATTATTAAACTTTATAAATAATAAGCAAAATTGTTAAATTCGGCTCAGTTACTAGTCCAGGCAATCTAAGCTAAAAATACCCTAAACATGGGCAAAATTGCAACAGAAGCTTTTTTGATGGACTTTTGTTCAGTATCCAGTACTGAACTGAACAACATATCCAAAATAGTACAAAATCCATCCATGGGAAAACGGATTTCAAAATGGCCGATTGATCTGGGTGCTGTTTTAGGTTGTTATTTCTACTACCCAGTTTTTTTTACTGTTTTTCTGTGCAGAAATCAGTTGCTTATCCGAGGAGAGGGCCATATGAAACCTACCAGTCATGATATTCCCAGTCAACACCCTCCCCTAGTCATAACATCTCCCCCATATCTGGCCCCCAGAGGAAATAATGGATACTTCGACTATTCACTTTAAGTCTAAGAAACTGAGGAAAAAAGACACCCCCCATTTACAACCCCCCCCCCCCTCTTTCAAAACCCCCTTCCAGTAAAAACCCCTCCAGCCATGTTCTCCTCTCAACAATGATCTCATTAGAGAGAAAATTATTGACACGACAAAATATTTTTTTATAGTCAACAAATACTGAAGAAAAATACCACAGTCATGACGAAGTCAACCAGCCCCTCCCCCCACCAGTTATGAGCTCCCAAGCGTTTCTTTAAAGTGCAGGGTTTTATTTCAATTATACGTGGAAGTCTACAGTAAAGCTACATTTCCACCTAGCGCTAATCTGAGATTTAATGAGATTAACCTTAAATCTCCTTTAAATCTCGTAGATTTACCATACAAATGTATTTCGTAAATCTTGAAGATTAGAAATTAATCTTGTTAAATCTTTTTAGGACAAAAAGTTTTACAAATCGAACTAACCTATTTTTACATGGTGCTGAACGATTCATTCGAGACTCGCGTTCAGTTCTTCATTGTTTCACACGAATCAAACATTCTGTCTCATTTGCACTTCATAAGAAAAATTGGAACGCCATTTGTATTTTTGAAGGTGCTGTCAAATTTAATCTTTTTTAAATCTTTTTGTGCGGTGGAAACACCAAAAAGATTTATTAAATCTAATCTGAGATAAACCTTTGGTGGAAACATAGCATAAAGGACGTATATCAAGAATGACGCGACGCACCGCACGGTACAAAAAGACAAGTAGAGATATTGAATTTGAGCCTATAAAGTCCTGGAGGCAGCCGCGTGAGCCCATTTCATGATAGCTACCTATTGAAAAACAGAATAGTAACCGATAGCATTAGTGTTATCATTTACAAAAACCGTCTGTTGGCAGACTTGTTTAGGTTGCTTCGTTGCTTTTTATAAAAAAAAAAACTGAGTAAAATCATATCCAAAATGTAGCTTAAAAAGTGACCTTTACCACTTTCATTTAATTTTTAATAGATTTCAAATTTTGAACAGAAAGTGTAAGCAAAACTATTTTTTTAAAAAAGCTATTTTGACTCAAGACAACCAGCAAAGCTGTTCAAACATAAATATCGTATAGAAGACAGTCCTAGCTTTAATTTGGTACCCCAATAATACTTATGCAACCTTTTAAGTGGGTTTTTTTACCAGAGCTAAATGAAAAAGCTTGCCCAATCCATGGTTCTTTAAATTTTTGGACAAAAACTACCGGTTGGTTTCCTGTTTTTCAAAAGCTACGATGAGATATGTACCTAAGCTTACAGTCGCATCCCGGCAGTGGCGTAGCGAGAGTTCGAGACGTGGGGGGGTGACTTCCATTAAAATGCCTACTTATTTTAGGAATTTGCCGACTTATTTTAAAAATTTGCTGACTGTATAGATTTAGCATTTTTCGGGTGAAACTCAAAATAAGGGAAAAGAAAAAAGGAATTTTTTCCGAGTGGAATGACATTCGGGCGAATCTCCTGATAGGGCTGATTGATTTTAGCTCAAATCTTCACTTCGCCACATACACTTTTGAGATTTCGAAATGCGAGATTTTTCAATGAAACCGCCTTCAGCTGATTTAAGAGATTTAAAAAACTTAGGAGCAATGATTTTCCATGAAACAATTTTAAAATCGTGGGAACTATTATTTGGTAGAAAAATAAGATATCAATTATTTTTGGAATTATGTATTTATTTATAATAAATATAATTAATAACAATGGAATAAATAAATTAATATTATTATTGCAACGATTAATCTAAATAAGAAATAATTTTTAACAAAGAATTAAATTCATGAACATTTATATTATTATTGCAGCAATTTTTTTTTGCTTAGGTATAGGTATTAAAATACATTAATTTATTAATATTTCAGCAGTTTATTTGTTTAAAATAAACAATTTTTAAAAATATAGCTAATTATTTATAATAAATTATTTTAAATAATAAAATTTATTAATTTATATTAATTATTATTTTATTGCAGCAACTTAATAAGTTGTAATGAAAATTTAGTATTTAAATTTAACATTGTACTATCGAGATTTTAATTCGGCGATGTTTTAATAAGGACCATTCTTCAACGACCTCATTAAGAATAATTTCATCCACTATATAAAGCAGCATCAAATTATTCAAACGATCATCACCCATTGTCGTGCGCAAATAGTTTAAGACTAATTTTAAATTTTAATCAGTGGCGATTCCTCTCAGTTGGCTAGGTTGGCTGCGCCAACCCTAAAATTTCGTCTTTAATACACGTACTACAAACAATTTGTTTGTATTAAAACTTGAGAATAAAATATCCTTTTATGTTCATAAAAAAACAACACCCCAATCCGTTTAAATCATTATAAAACCAGCAAAACCTATTTAAATCGAGCCATTCACTGCAACCCCTACGTGCTATATTAATCCCATACAAAGTAGGAATCTCTTTATTTTTCTTTCAATGGCCGTGTTGGCTACACAAATTTGCGCCAACAAATCTCATACAAACTACATATTATTCCCGATGTGCTGTGTCACTCTATCTTTAAGAACAGACCCACAAAAATACCCACACAGGTTGGCTCTATTGAAAGAGCCAACGCCTGGGTAGAAAAATGTGAGTTGATTGCCGACCAGTACCCACCAGTGGAGAACCTAGTTATCTGAAGCAAATATTTTAGTTCGAATTTTATATGGTTAACTTGAAAAAATCATAACTCCCGTTCTACTCATCCGATCTTCAAGGTTAAGGTCTTTAAATAAAGCCAAAATGACACGCTACATTGGGTGAAAAAATCATTAAAAAGGGGTAAAAAATTTCATACTAAAGGGGTGATTAAACTTTCCTTCAATTCGATTTGCAGCATTCTAAATTCAAAAGTTGACGAAAAATTTCACAATTTAAAAAAACAAAAAATGCTTATTTTTTGCTTATTTTCTCTTCTTAAATTACGTTATACAATGTTTCACCATCAAACCTACATGAGCGGTGCTAAGATTTTTTTAAATGATTTTTTACAAATAAAGTGCATTTTAATTAAAAAACTGATCGACATAGCTTCACTAATATTATGATTACTCAAACAAATCTGCATGAATCTTTATAATTAAGGTTTTAAAATACTGTCAGTAAGATAATCGTTAGATTTATAAAAATAATTATTATTTTTTACCTGGTAACTATGAAAAAAATGTAAAAACAATTTGAAGTAATGTTTTCTTACTGGCATTAATATCTAAAAATTTCATATAAATATTGAACATAGAAAAAAAATTTTAATCAAGTATTTAAATTTAGTATAAAGACTAAATATATGTAGGTAATCACAAAGTTGTATATCCAACACCAGAGCAGGAAATAAATATTATTTAAATTTAATACATTTAAAACATGCTTTGTTGTACATTGTTCCGGCCTCACTAAAACGTTAATAACTTTTTTAATTACCAACGGATTATAATTAATCAGATTTTTTTCGATTAACAATTAAAAATAATTTTATTTTAATGTATCATACATCATTGTAAACCACGGAAAAGCTAAGAAAAAATGTACACAAAAAAAAAATACCTTTAATTTTTGCATATGAAAATAATTGAAAGAATTCAGTATAAATGTAACTTATCAACATTGGTAATTATTTTAATATTCCAAAATGAGGTGTCAAATAATGGATTATAATAATTTAAATTGTTTTCAGCCAAACAGAACTATAAGAAACTTCAAAATTTTAGGGGGAAACAAACTTAGGGTATCTATATAAATATATGGTTTTCGAGCACATTTACCTGAAAAATACATAACTTGAATATTAAGGAACTAAAATACACCTTATTTATGATTCAGTATTTGTCTCAAGAAATCAGAAATATCTAAATTATAAAGCTCAATTGGAAGTAAAATATCAAAAACGTGTTTTTAAAAAAGTCTCACATTAAAAACTACTAAATTAATCCCCCTTTTGGCAAACTATATGGCTTATATTTATCAACCAAGTCCACAAAATGGATTTAATTTTTCAAAATTCTTTTTCACCAATCCTAATAAAAAATTTGATATATGAAACATTGCTGTACGTTGCTCAAAAGCTTGAGTATTGATTTTCAATTTATTAATTTTGATAATTTCCAAGGTAGCCGTAGAAACCAAATAAAATCAAAAATTGTCGATCCAACTGCATTAAACTTGCTATTAGTCGAGAAATACTGCTTTGATTTTTAAAAATAAGGTGTCTATTGGCATTTTTCTATTTTAGCTCAGAGCAGATCAGATCAGATTCAAAACACAAAAATAATTGAATCAGAGGGCTCAGATAATAAAATTTTCAATTTTTGAATCTGATCTGATCTGCTCTGAGTTAAAAAAGAAAAGCCTCATAAGAGAGATTAATCCTCAATTTTTTAGAGCGTTACAGTTTACAGGTAAAATTTAAGTAGCTGAGAGTTTTCGAAAAGCTTAAAAGCATGTTTTTTTACTATATTTACAATAATTTCATCCTTATTTTTCAAAGTGTTTAAATATACATATGTAATAATTTGGGCTAATGTGTCAATAGAGAAAGAAATGTTGTCGAAGATAAGAAAAAGTGAACATTTTTAGGAACCGGTTCTCGAAATTTTTTTGAAAATAGAGTGACGACTGGATTTTATGTATATAGTAGGTAGAGATAAATGAGTTGAATTAAAACTCATTATAGAGGAAAAAAATTAAAAATGTTTGCTTTTATTACATTCAGCTTTGATCAAAGGATTATTCGTAGCCAACCCAGAACTCAAGACCAGAAATCGCCACTGATTTTAATTTAAATGATCGTTCACAAGAAGCTGATGTCACAGGAGCAGTTAAAATGAAGCAAATGAGTTTGTGCGCTAGGGTAATTACCATTTTCAACTTGAATACAACTTTGGTACTGTCTTCGAAATTTATACAATTTGTGGATGAATCAAGAAGAATTTGCAACTCAGAAAGCAAACACTCTGGATTTTCTTTAAAAAATAGGGGCTCCAATTTCATTATGGATTCTATTGATTCTATTGTGACATTGCCTCTGTCGACTGGTATTTCAAAAATCTTTTGAAAAGGTTCGAAAGATGAAAAATTATCTTTTAAATTATATTTAAATTAACTTGCAAAACCGTTCTAAATTCTTTTCGATAAAATGTTTGGAAATCGAAGTCGAAAGCTGTTTCTGGATTTTCATCGATTCTTCTTGGTACACGGCGCACAGTGGGATGAGAAGTGATTCTAGCGCGCCAAAAGTGGTATAAAAAATGGTCTCCAAAATGCGTAATTTTTTCAGGGAATGTTGTCAATACCTGGGCGTAAAAAAATCGAGAGCCAATTTTTGTAAAACTTCATGCACTTTGTTTTTATTCCTCGTTTCTTAGAAGGTTATGAATAATCTTAATTATGAAGTCAAATTACTGCTTTTATAAAATGTCGATATTGATCCTATTTAAGGATGGATATCTGCTAGATTATTTTTTTTTTGTTTACCAATAGTGTCATTTTTATAAACAATCAATTCCAATAAAATTAATTCACTGGTTGTTTGTTATTTAAATCATTTAATTTAAACAATTTTTATATCATTGTTTTTTGTTTGTATAGTCTGCCAAAAATCCGGAACGTCATGGAACGTCTTACCTATACTTCCATTAGCTAGTCCAATATGTATACTTACATTCCTATAAAATTCGCTACCAACTACCACCAACTAACAATTTTATTTAACTTTTAATGAGAGATAACGTTAGCCACGAAAGTCAAACTGCTCTCTCTGGTGACTCAAGGTCGGTAATGTATTCCGTTATAATAAGTTGTCGCGAGTGTTTTCTGCGTTTTTTGGGTTGTTTTAAACACTCAAATTTGCTTAAAAATAATACATATTAATTAAATAATTAAATTTTATCCACCGGATTATCGATTATTAAAAAAAAAAAACTATAAATCCTGTCAAAGTGTGAACAAATACGTGCAGAAAAGTTCCATGTAGGTTACAAATAATAAACAGATAAGTGTTGCCATTTAAAGGTTGAAATTGAGAAAATAATAAAGAGCTGTCATATTATGTGCGGCATATTTAGGAGGATATCCATAGAAATGGCTTCAATTTTGAAAAAGTCAATATTATTTGAAAAATTAAGGGAAAAATATCGTTATCAAAAGTTGCTGACTCCTATAAATAACGAAAATCGGCAATAATTGTATGATGTGATCCAAGAATATTTGGAGCCACCAGAGGCTGCATGGAGCTTTGATTATGTTAAAAAAACTTAAAAATGCTTTGCAAAACTTCTGCAAAACTTTATCCCAGAAATGGAAAACTGCGAAGTTTTCCTATAGGTATTTTTATAAAAAAAACTCAGATTGGTTGGAAACAAGTTTTCAAGTACCTCAATGCGAAAGGCAACAACGAAAAACAACAGGGAATATAATAAAGGAAGTTCGTAATTTATTATTCCTCCAAAATGACGAAAATTAATCTGAACATGATTCCGAAACGAGTAGTAATGGTGACTCGGAACAAAAAATTTAAGCAAATAAAAATTTTTAGTTTTTCCTTTTAATTTTAAGTTTGAAAACTATTTTTTTCAAAAAGTATTTACAAAACCAAATACATATGTTTATAGTCAAACAGAGAATCGATTTTCGACTTTAAAAACAGCAATAGCATGACATTCAAACTGTTGCTGTTGTTTTTTAATATTTGTTTGTCTATTTCTAGTAATTTTTTTTAGAAAATTGCCCCTCCCACCAAAAAAAGGAAACAGACCCCCCACCTCATACAATTTTTTTAGAACCGCCTAAGAATCATTTCTCAAATAATCCTGCATTAAGGGACACCCTTTTTTTCGAACACTGATAGAACTTTCTTTTTGCCACTTTCTTGTCCCTAATTTTTGACACCACCCTGGAAAAATATTAAAAACAGCTGCAACAACCTCAAAACTATAAAAGCTTATCAAAATTAGGTCTTTATTCCATATAATTACCCCAAGAATACTTTTGGCGCACTAGAATCGCTTCTCATCCCACTGTGCGGCGTGTTCTATGATGTTTCAGAAAATCATTCTCTGAATTTATTTTTAATTTCTCAGCGAATGAAGATGAACTTTTTATTAATGCATCGATTTGGTCGTCATCGTCATTCATTTGTTGAAATGATATTTATGTGCTTCGAATCAACAATACACCATCAATGACATTCAACTCTTCAGCTTCTGTCAATTTTTTTACTTTAAACATGACGTTTTTACAAAAATATAACGAGCTTATAAAATCAAAATCCAAGATTGTTTTCAGCAGACCGGAAACCGTTACCGTTGTACTTTCCGGACATGATTTTGGCAAAGTCATAAGATTGAAAAGCAATGTTTTAATGGAAATTCCTACTGACTGAAGGGTCACTATTATTTTTTGGGCAAATTCTTCTCCCGTTTTTTTCGTAAGGACGACGTCCATTTTCAGAAGACGTTCAATAGGAATAAGTCTCTCGTTTGCTTTCACTACGTATCGAACATTAATAGCAAGTCGTCTTGATGTGATGAGTCTGGAGTTGTGTCAACCCTTGCAGAAAAAATGCCAGCTTTATTGATTTCATTTACAATGGATTTTCGAGTTACAGTTCCCAAGAGATCAATGAATTAGTCGGCATATTTGCGAAATTCGCAATCAGCAAAAATGCTCGTTTTATTAATTTTTTTTCAAATTAAAAATCGTTGATTTGCCGACTCTTGAATTAGTCGGCATATTAGCGAAATTCACAATCGGCAAAAATACTCGTTTTATTAGATTTTTTTTTCAAATTAAGCTTCGTTGATTTGCTGACTCTTGAATTAGTCGGCATAGTTGCGAAATTCGTAATCGGCAAAAATGCTCTTTTTATTAGATTTTTTTTTGCCGACTCTTGAATTAGTCGGCATATTTGCAAAATCCGCAATCAGTAAAAATGCTCGTTTCATTATTTTTTTTTAAATGAAGCTTCGTTGATATGCCGACTTTTGAATTAGTCGGCGAATTTCCGACATCCGCAATCGGCAAAAATGCTTAGGCTCGTTTTATTCATAATTGTTTGCAAATGAAGCTTCGTTGATTTGCCGACTCTTTAATTATTCGGCATATTTCCAAAATCTGCAATCGGCAAAAATCTCGATTTGCATATAGGTACATTTAAAAAATTAAAAACCTAAATATAATGAAAATACAATACTTTTTTTTTACTTTTTCCGAAAAATATTGTAAAATTTCTGGTTTTATTTTTTTTTTTGAATTGCTTGAATTATTAAATCTAGCATCCTGAATTTGCCGACTCTTGAAAAGCGTGGGGGGTGGTACACCCCCCACACCCCCCACTCGCTACGCCCCTGCGATCCCGGACTTGAAGTTAGTCAGCAAATAGAACAGTTGTAAGCCTATCGAAATAACAAGCAACCTTTAATTATTGCCTTGTTTGGTTAAAGAAACAAGGATGTTCTGTAAGTAACGCAAATTGTTTGTGCCGCAACTCATCTTCAGAACGTATTCATTAGGGTGTATCACTTTGGTATGAATGAATAAGAATATGTGAAAAAATTTTGAAATTAGATGGTGTTTTGGCTCGCTAAACAACAAGGTTTACTTTCGAAAACTGTGTTTTTAGTACTTTTTCTGTCTATTGCTTGATTATGGTTAAAGTTAAGCTGAGCTGATTTAACTAATAATCAAATAATTTTGCCCAAAGTATACAAACAATTAAAAAGAAAAAAAAGTAAGGCGATACAAATTACAATTAAAAATTCGAAATCACTCAAAACTGTATTTTTATACAATTTTCAAGTGCGACAGATATTAATAATTTTTTCTTAAATCAATTTCTACCTATCCAAAAAAAAACGTTATGGGCTAATTTTATGACACTGAAAAAGAAAATGAAAGTAAAATTTTTTTGTAAAGGAACGATTTCGAAATAACCATATCAAAAAAAGCATATGGTTCGCCATAAAATGCGGTTTTGCACTTTTTTTGCAATGTTTTTTTTTTTAAATTTAGCTAACTAAAATTTTTTTTAATTTTTTTTCAAAAATCCATTTTGATGGTAAGTTTTATTCTCTACAAAAAAGGTTTTCAGAATTATCTCGAAATTTTGCTCCGCTTTCGAGTTATATGCAAAAAACCAAAAAGGGTGCTTTTGCACCCCCTCTCTCCAAAATGCACCCTCTCATTTAATAGCTCTACGCGGTTTTCTCACTTCAATAACCCCTTTGAAGATTGTTACAATAAAATTTTATGAACGTCTTAGTTCCTTATTGCCCTGTTTCTTAGGACATAATCAATAGCCTAAAACAAACGTTTTTGGTGTTCTTTTCAAGCTTTTTTAGCGAGCCAAAGCCAATAACTTATAAACGGAAATTTCAAATGAGGAACTTAATTTTAATATATAAAGCAGCTTTTTGGAGGTATTAGATGTGGAAATTCCAGAGTTGAAATAAATGACCACGCCCTAGTGTTCATACCTGTGATAGAAGACGACATTGATCTGAGATCTGCTGATTTTGCTTTTTTATTATGCAAAGGACAATGAGATCAAACTAAATCATCGTAGTTAAATGTGGACCAACTCAAAATTCAGTGTATAATATCCTTAAAATGCAATCTCTAATAGGTCATGAAAGCTGCAACTTGCTTCCACAGGCCGCGATATCACAACCAGAATCTTTTCAGGTGGAGAATGGGGATTGTATGCGTATGCACAAAATAACTTCAATTATATGTGTTCTCAATATTACCTAATACAACTCTAACTTTTTCAAGAGTTATTTCTGAAAACTGTTACTGTTTTTTTTTTTTAATTTATAAATTTATTATAAATTAATACATTAACCAAAAATACCGCCAATCAAATATTCTCAAATTAAAAATAAAATCAATAAATTATTTTTATAAAACAATTTTACGTGGGGCAACTATCAACAATACCTCACATAGGAACTTATTTTGAATATAAAATTTTCTCACAATTGGCTGAACGGATTTAAATAAAACAGTTTTTAAAAACTTCCGAGGAGCTGAATTAATATTGCATACCTATCAAAATTTTCAAAAAAGGATGTTTTGAATAATACATTTTTTTTTACTTTTTTTTGAAAATTCGATATCTCAGAGTTGTGTTGGTGTCTAAAAATAAAAACTCCATCGTTTAATGAGCTTTTTCTTAATAATCACGAAAAAGTAATTTTTAAACAACAAACACTTACTTTAACTAACAATAAGCTCCAACAGTGGAGCCGAGAAATTCACAAAAGACCAAAATATGCCGAAAAACACATTTATACCAATAACTATGGTCAAAAAAGTTGTTAGGTGGTGCAAATTTGATTTTAAGCCCTTCACATAAGCCCCTATCGATCCATGAAAAAAAAAACAGACCATGCTTCTGCGCGCAAGGTCATATTATGACGCTTTGACTGGGCTACTGAGCCCTTTTAAAATCAAATGGAGACAAAAACGAGCTTTAAGTTTACAAAGCATTTAAAATCTTCTTAAATCTAAAAGCATTTGCTGGAACCAAAAAACATCATTTTTTTGACTGGGCTACTGAGCCAGAGCAAAAAAAGTAGGTTCATAAAGCAATTTATTACTTTTAATTGTTCAGGGGTATCTCCCGAATGAAAATCCAAGTCAGTGGGACTGGGGGTGCGAGCGTCAGCTGCCGTGCATCGTATGGCAAAAATAGTAAATTTTTTTGAAATCTAATATTCCATTCTTTTATTTGCGTTTTTAAATCAATTTTTTTTCGCAAGAAGTTTGTATGAAATTAAATTTTAAAGTCAATATTTATGAAAAAAATTTTGGAATTGAATGTTTTCCAAAATAATGTATGAATATTGATTTTAAAAATTATTTTCTCAAAAAATTTTCAGGAAAACTTGATTTAAAAGCACAAATCAAGAAGTGAAATATAAGCTTTCAAAAAAATTATTATTTTTGCCATCCATAGTTCACGCGAGATATTTGATAAAACGCGTTTTCCAACATGGCGACTGACGCTCTTGGCCCATGGTCCCGCCAACTTGGATTTACATTCGGGGGACAGCCCTGAACATACGAGTTACGAGTCATCAAGAAAATCTGTTAAGTAATTACATATTTGCAGAAAAAAAGTAACCGGCTCTTTGCCTATAATCCCTTGGGAGCATGACACAGCAATTTAGACTAATTTCTCTAAATTTGTTTACAAATCTTAATTGAAATCACTTTCATCTGTAAGTACCTATACATTTAAGCACATATTTTTAGACATTTCAAACATAAATTTGACTTAGTTACTGACCTAGATGCTGACTTCAGGAAAAAGTAGAATTCATCAGAGATTCCTCAAGGCCGCAAACGACAGATGGTCATAAATTGACACGTGTCGGGTATCTAGAATTCTATGGCCAGATATTTCTAAAGAAAAAACAAAGTATTTACTTAAGCTAACCAGACCTCAAGTGTCTCTTGGTTGGAATCGTAGCGGGTTTCAACTCTATGGGAACGCACATGACCAGAATGGGCATCAGCTCATCTGACCTTTGTAGAGGGTGTCAGGACGAAGAGGTGGAGGAGGGCTCATCTCACTTCCTCTGTGAATGCCCCAGCCTAGCCAGAACTAGAAAATCAGCCCTCGGAGAATACTTTTTCGACGATCTGGGCGACGTCTCATCTTTGCCACTAAAAAGCATTCTAAAATTCATTCAGAATTCAGGATGGTTTAAGGAGGCTCCCCATTCCTAAAACTTCACATGCTCCCTCCCCTTACCCTTCCTTTACCTACATCTCACATATCCTGGGGAGCGCAATGGATCCATTGAGATCCGAGTGAGGTGATTTGGTACACCACATTGCCACCCCTTCTAACCTAACCTTACCTATAGTTGCTGACTTGGACAATGTATTATTTTAAATTATGAAATTTTGGACCATGTTCTGACCTAAATTGTGAAGGTTCAATTCTTCAGAAAATAAAAGTTGGCAGTATCATTTAATTCAGTGTTCCCATATCATTATGAAAACCAAATTTCATATTTATCAAGAATTTAGGTGGGAAATTATTTTTGTCAAAGCAAGGTGGTGCAAAATAATAACGGGTTCTTGTAGAGTATATTTCATCTTTGGAAGGGCTATCTTCCCGGCTTCCCGGTTGTAAAGAGGATGGGAAATTATTAAAAAAAAAAAGATAATCGAATGAAAAAAGTTCAAAAATGGCAACACTTTCAACTATGTACTTTGTATAACTGTTTAAAAATCTTTTATAAAATTTTACAATCAAGTTGTTTTTGTCATTAATTTATTGAACAAAAAAAATAAGATATTTTTACCAACAAAATAAAACAAATATTTTTATTCTACGTCTAATAGCTACGCTTTTTTTTTAAATGGCGAACAAAGCATACTTATACTTTTTTTTTTGTTCGGACTTGTGGATTTAGACTCTCCAAGAAGTAGGTTATACTCTTTTATAAAAGATAAACAAAATTCGATCAGAATTTTGTTTGTTGTTGTATAAAGCATAGTTTACAGTTCCGATGCGAAAAAAAATCAAAATTATCAAAACGATTTTCCAGCTACTCTGCGCACCAAGTTGAATAATATTCAAGGCGAAAAACGTTTGCTTTGGCTTAAACCACCCATTGAGTCATTAATTTACCCTTAATTGACAAACTATATTCCTTAAAATGGAAAATAATTATGTTTGGATGCGAAAACCATTTGCATGCAAAAAATGCCTTGAGGTGAATATTTTTTTTTTTTCGGAAGTGTATAAACCGACCATCAACAAAAAAAATATTTTATTCACCACAATTTTTTTCGCATGCAAATCAATTGCCGGTCCATTGTTTTGCATGGCATTCCATGACAGCATAGTTTTTTTTTTGCATGAAACTGTAAACCAATCATGCAAACAATTAATTTTACATTTCACCTCAATTATTTTTGACATGCGAGAATATTTGCATAGATTTTTTTTGCGCTCGGGAACTGTAAACTAGGCTTAACGCAAAAAAGGTTTCTGGGTCCAGTCCTGTGCCTTCTATATACACTCCTCGTCAACTGAATACGCACAAACATTTTTGAATATATTTTATCCATTTTTTCCAAACAGTGATGGTTATTATGCCATCTGTTGATGGTAAAAATTTTCGTAACATATAAATAACAGAATTTCAAAGTTTTATCCAAAAACAACCGTGAGTTTTTCCTTCAACCACTTCCAAAGTGTAACTTATGCAAAGTAGAAGTTTTTTTTGAGTCAACTGAATAGGTACAAAAACTAAAATTGGTATTGGAATGGAATGAAACAAGTTTTTGTTTAAGTTTAGTAGTGGGTACTTCCACCTTTATTTTTAATTACTTCGTAAATTCGATCCGGCATGGAATCGTATAGCTTTTTAATGTAATTTAACGAAATTTCGCTCCACGCTAATTTGATTGCAGAAATTAAGGTTTCTTTGTCTTCGAACTGACGACCACCCTCATAAACTTTGCGTACTAACCATCCCCAGACATTTTCTATGATGTTTAGATCAGGTGAGTACGGCGGCCATTGAAGCAACTGCACTTGTTGCTCCTCTATCCATGTTTTTATTATGCGTGCTGAGTGAATAGGCGCATTATCATGTTGGTAGGTCCAGTTTATGGGTCCAAAGATGTTAGAAAATTTAGGAAAATTTCTTTCCAAAATTACTTTATACCCAGCTGCTGTCATTCTTGATGTTCAACCTCGAGCTCAACTGTTCCATAATAACTGACTGCTCCCCATATCATGACACCTCCTTCACGACTATGATGGCGCTTTAAAAATCTTTTCTCTTTTCTTAAGTCGTGAAAATAGAAGTTGAACCCATCAGGGCCATCGAAATTAAACTTTTTTTCATCTGAAAAAACCACGTGATACCATTCTTTTTTCCAACTCATGTGAAGTCTTGAAAAATCTAATCGCAACATTTTCCGTCTCTCGTCAAGTGGTGGTTTTTTCTTAAGTTTCATTCGTTTAAGATGGCTTGAGTTGTTGATTACTCTTAATACTGTTGAGCAACTTGCGTTTAAGCCGACTTTTTGTTTTATTTTTGCCACAGAATCAGAAGAATTTGATGCATATCTTAAAATTCTTCGTCTCTCAGCTGCTGTTGTTGCTGTTTTCTTACCTCCCTTCATGTTTTTGCCGTATGCATCTTTATTTTTCAAGTAAGAATAAACTACATTAAAACTTCGGCCAACTTTATCAGCTATTGCACGTCCAGTTAGGCCTTGGTCTCTAAGTAAATCGATTTTAGCTTTTTCAACACTGTTAAGACACGTAGATCTACCCATTTTTCTTAAAATTTGAAATCAAGAATTAAATTTTACTGAAAACACTAAAATCGTTAATTTAAACTGTCAAGCACTCCAAAAAACTTATAAACAACGAAGAAAATGGCGTTGTACCTATTCAGTTGACTAAAAAAAAAACTCCTACTTTGCATATAAAACACTTTGCAAGTGGTTGAAGAAAAACTCACGGTTGTTTTTGGATAATTCTTTCGGAATTATCTGCTTAACATCTTAAGGGAATAGTTAGCATCAACAGATGGCATAATAACCATCACTGTTTGGAAAAAATGGATAAAGTATATTAAAAAATGTTTGTGCGTATTCAGTTGACGAGGAGTGTATATTCTGGCAATGTGCGTATACTTACCTCGAGGTACTTTCGGTGCATGGGGAAAAAAGAAAGAAACCTACTGAACAATAGCAAGCTTGGTTGTGTTAATAAAAATGCTAGTCGCTGTTGCAATTGATAAACAACGAAACCTGCATTGGGATAGAGCTAACCATGTGGCTTCAGTGGCGTGGTGTGTAGTGCATCGGCCACTGAATCACAAGGTGCATGGTTCGCTCCCATATGACGGCAAAGAGTTTTTCAATTAATACGAGCATAACCAGACTAAGCACCACTAAAGGAGTCTGATGATCGAGGTGGCTCTCGTAAAATAGCTATTAATCCAGCCTATATACTTGGTGGTAACACACACAAGTTGTTGTTGTTCATTCAAAATTATTCAATATAAACTTTCAGTTTCATTAACTAAATAAAGTTCGGAAACTTTTTAAGAAAAATTTCAAACAGTTCTCAATAAATCCACTACCTACCTACATATGCGTGCTAATGAGACAAAATTATAAAAAAAAAACGTTTTGAACATTAAACTTCCTAACTTAGAAATAATGAAAACGGAAAGACTTTGTTCAAATAAGTAGAACTAAATTGATTCTATCAAAATCCATATTCAATCCACTTTTTGGCAACTGAAAAAATCAGGATCACCAAATTTTTTTTATAAATTTCCCGAGATAAACTGATTTCAATTTGAAATACAATTTTTTTTGCATAGAAACATTAAACTATACTTAATAAAGTCAACAATTGTCCACATTAAAATGACAACTCAAACCACTTTCATTGAGTTATACCTACAATTTTCCTCCCGATTTGATGCCTATGCTAAGGGTTACGTACAATATTCCACTCTTATACCTTCTAAAAGCTGATTACACAAAATGTCTGTATTTGTGGTAACTGCGGGTAACCATAATACGCTTCAGCATCATCATCAGGTATAAAACACACTTAGGACCCAATCGAGAAACCACAAATTGAGAGCAGCGAATGCATCAGGAAAGGGGCCGTTCCAAAGTTCCTTAAGCCTTAAGCAGCATAAAACTAAAAAAATAAAAGAAATAAAAAAATCAGCCAGACGACAGCGTACAAAATCGATTCTGGCAAAAATAAATAATTTATACGTGCCGCAACCTTTTCAAAAAAAAAAAAAAAAACCAAACCTTAAAACGGAACACATATAGAAGAGCCCTGCTTAATTCAGAGCCCAAGAAACCAGCAAAACCGCCATGAAAATAAAATGTATCTGTCCCAGCTCAGACTGAAATCTTGATTAAGGAACCACACAAGCCATGGGCATCATGGATGGATGGATACAACCACTGGCACTGGAAAAACACGGCCTCTCTGTCTCAGATCGACTCCCGCACCATATAAAGGTGAGACCATGAAATCGGGCCGAGGTGCAAAAACAACGACCGCAACCACAAAAAATAGGTTAAAAAAAAAAACAGAAATAAAACACAAAACTACATAAAACCCTCTGAAAGACACAGTGTCCATGTTCCAAGAGGTACGAGTATATATCGTATACCACATTGAAAGTGGAGTGGACCCTTCGCACGGTAACAACCGAGGTCCGACCTAAATCAAGCAATCAGAAAGGTATTCGTGGCTAACCCTTGAGGAGCATGGTGGACGAGACGTTGCGTTGGTTGTGTTGTTGGACATTCGACTGGAAACGCGCAAAACGCAACCCAAGACGCGTAGATATTAAGCCGCAGCAGCCCAGCAGCCATATTCCTTCTGATTGCGATGCCTGATGAGTCCATTCCAGCTTCGAATTCGCAGAACCAATGGTCTGTGATAGTTAGTGTCCGGGCCCAGCTATACTCGTACTCGTACAGCATATCCACTCACATGGTGTTCTCTCTCCAATGATGCGCAGATGGAATAATTTCCGTGCCCCAAACTCCTGGGGTATTCAACGAAATGGGATTCTGCGTCGTCGTCGTCGCGTCGAATTGTGTGTTGTGCGCATGCAGTCTTCCTGTACTGTTCCTCCTCCCATTCAATCCCCCCAACCACCTCCTCCTCCCACAAAATCAAAGGGATTCGAATTCGATTTATCGGAAATCACGATCAGACTTTGATTTAGGTGCCTGAATTTGGGCATACAAGGATTTTTCGTTTGTGGTAATAATAAAGTAATTTCTGCTTTGATCTTGCAGTTGGGATTATTTGGAATTCGCCAAGATTAATGGCCCACCGGCCATATTGTGAATTGGAGAACGACAAAAAAAAGAAAAAATAAAAAAACTCTTGAAATCGTTAGCAAATATTTACTGAAGTATTTTTCCAATGAAACGAAAAATCAAAACCAAAAAAAAAAGTACTAGACCAAACTGAGAGAGAATCGTGTCTTTAAGGCCAGTGAATTTCATATACAGCTTTTCTTAAATGGTAGATTTTAAGCAATTTATTTTTGTAAAATAATAAAACTTAGCAAGAATTTTTCTTTGTGCTTCTGGTTATTTTCCATTTTTTTAATTTTAACTTATTAATATTTCGCCGCTATTTTGAATCAATAATTATACAGTATATATAAATTAACAATTAAATAATAATTAAAAGAAGCTGAGGTTATATGGAAAAGATTTCTGCTTATAGCAAGGCTCGATCAAGTTACTTCGAATAAGGAAGACAACAAAAAAAAGATATAGGGATATAACTCCGCGAGTAGGTACTAATTATGAAGACAAAATTTTAACAAGAGGATCTTGACGTTAATATTGGTGTGCCACAAGGTTCACTTTTTGGTCCCACCCTGTTAATTTACATAAAGGTTATTTGATCTTTAATAAAATTTCCCAGCTTCCAAGACCAATGGGGAAAACAAAGATGATTTTCTTTACATTGCAAACATATAACGTTAATCTTTTTGATTATAATTGTGTGTTGGGCGTTTCTATAATTTTATGCTTAAAATGCCATCTGCACTCTTGGTCAAATACCTATAAGCAAATTTTAAAAAAAAAATCGTTTAAATGGCTTTTTAATTAACTATTTTTAATTTTTGAAATTCTTCAAACGTTTAGAAAAAAATTATAAAATCTCAAATATTTTCGAATCAAAATGAAAGAATGAGAAAAAAAAAAACGCTAATAATAGAGAGTGTGTTGTTATTGACTTTTGTGAAATTGATGACAAATTAAAAAAAAAAAATATAAAAACTAATCAGCAGACAAGGAATTGATATTAAAAATAATCCATATTTCTATTTATTTTTGTTTTTTTTTTGTGCATAAAATTCTATACATAAATAGTACTTACATATTATTATAAAACAAAAATTAAAAAAATTCAAATTGTTTTTGAAACTTTTTTTAAAAATTCAAAAAATATTTTTTCTTTAGGACTCTGGAGACGCTCGAACATGGTGCGCTTGAACATGGTTTGAGTACTATGCTCAAGTTAATTTTACTTGTCTGCTTGATGTTCAAGGGCGGGGCTACATGCCTGTCGCACCAGATTCGATTGTTTGCCGACCGGTTTCGCATTTTATGGGAACATTCGGTTCAATTTTTGAATTTCAATTATAAATTATTTTTTTTATTTTTAAGAAGAAAAATGTCAAATATCCTGAATAAAAAACAAATCAAAATGTGACCGTGAACTATAGGAATGACATATAAGTCGAAAAATCATGAAGTTAGATTAGTTTGGTCTCAGCTTGATTTCAATGTCTGCGGAGTTTGGTCGAACTATTTTCATTGGCACAATGTTCGGGCGTCTCCAGAGCCCTTTAGATTATTTTGTATGGAAGTAATTTTTTTAAAGTGCTAGTGCGTCAAGTTAGGGCTTTTATTTTAAAAACATAAAATCGTTAACAAATCAAATATGCCAAAACTGGCCCAGATACCTATGTTTTTTTCTTGTTAGCACGGCAGAATACGATGATTAAAATTAATTTAACAAGGTTACACTCGAAGCTTGTAATTTGTTGCCGCAAAGAGCTTCGGGTTCTTGGCATGCAGCATAACATTAGACACTGCTGGGTTCCTGGTCACAGTGATGTACATTGTACTGGAAAACGAAAGAACTGATGAGCTGGCAAGAACGGGATCGTCGCTTGATCCAAGTCCAGCTGAGCCACATATGAAAATACCAACCTGTAGCATCAAACAGGATATTGGTAAAAAAATATTAGAAAAAACCAATGACAGATGGCATCTGCTAGAAAAACTCTGGCACAACTAGAGAGTTATGACCAAGTTTCAATAAACAGAGGATAGACAAAATTATGCAACTGAACAAGGAACATCTTCGTTCCTTTGTCAGCATAATCACCGGACACAACCTACTGAGATACCACAAAAAAAAATGGGGCTCAGTACCGATGACCATTGCAGAGGGTGCAGCGATGATGAAGTACATGCCTCACACTCCTTTTGTCACTGTCCAACAGTATGTCATTTAAAAAGAAACACCTAGAAAGTCATTTATATGACGACTTAGAGGAACTTTTCTAGAACTTCGGCTTATAGCCTTCTGAACCTCATCAATGCCTCTTAATGGCTTGGTATCACAACAGATCTGCATAGATCTTAGTGTGACAACAAGATGAAAACTGTGAGCTTTTCTACCTAACCTAACCTAACCTAACCAACAAGGTTGTATCCATGAGCCTTGGTACTTTGGCCATTTATGAACGACCCCTTCGTAATTTACCTCAGTATTCCTATACCTATGGGTAAGGTTCAGATAAGAAAAAACTTATTGGAAGGGGTCTTGTTTGTTCCTCCCGTTTAGGCGATAGGGGAAATTTTCTTAAAAGTTGAGTCAAAGGATTAAAAACAGCAGAAAAACGCACTATGTCACGCTATAGCTTATTTTAAGTAAAAATCGATTCTCTAATAAGCTTGTTAAATAAATTTTCTATTTTTAATAGCTCTTTTGAAAGAATAATTGAAATTTGAAATTTTGTTCAAATAAATTGTTTTAAAATTTTGCGTTGGTACAGTTTTGGTTTTTAGCATTCAATACTTATATTAATTTTTAATGTTGTAGTTTTTGAAAAAAAAAAAAAAAATAAATAAATTAAAATAGCAAGGAAGCTGGGTTGCGAGTTTATGAATTAAAAAATCTGTAAACCATAAGCTCTCCTGTGACTTGTGAATTAAAGAAGATTTAATTCGCAAGCTTTTTTTGATTTATGAATTAAAAAATATTCAATTCATGAGCTATTTGTGAATTGTGAATTGAAAAATATTGAATTCATAAACTCTTTGGGATTTGTGAATTGAAAAATATTTAATTTATAAGCTGTTTGGGATTTGTGAATAATTGAAAAGTATTCAATTCATAAGCTCTTTGGGATTTTTGAATTGAATAATATTTAATTCATAAGCTCTTGTGGATTTAAGAATTGTGGATTTAGGTATTCAATTCATAAGCCCTTTTGGATGGAAATTTTTGGATTATTATTTCTTTTGGATTATTATTTCTTTTCAGCACCGGCGCGGCGGCGGCGCCGACCGTACGAATCGTATTGTCCCCTGAGGAATTATTAGCTAGATTGGCAATTTTGTGTTACCGATTGTTTGCATTTTTTGTTCCCACATACAATCTAAATATACGAAAATATAGGAAATTAAGTGCTCTTTAAAAAAGTATAATATAAATTTTCCTGTCAGATGAACAGGAGGCGAGATAAAAGCTTAAAACCGTTTTATTCTAACAAAAATCGACAGTTTTTCCACAATAACTTTTCATTGGAAAGTGATGACAAAAATAATTGAAGCGTAAGTTTTTTTCAATCGTTTAGCCTACAAAATCAAACAAAAATTTTTACTCTACGTCCAATAGGAGCCGAGAAATCGCATTAACCGATTTTCAAAGCCTTTTTAAAAATGGCGGACAACGCAACATCCCTCACCAGCCAGACTGCCCTCATGCGAATTCAAGTTTAATAGCCTATTGAATAGACCTTTTTAAAAGGAACAATTACGTGCAAGGGTTTTTATTATTGAATATGTTTGTTTGGCCCATAAGCATGCTTAAAACCGAAAATGCTACTAAATTCACCCATACACTTCTGAGAGAATGGTCACACTGGACATTTTTCGGTATTTTTGGTATAGCTCGAAAACTAAGCCAAATTTGACAATTTTACATATAAAACTTTTTGTTCAAAATTTTCTATCGAAATGGATAGTTTGGAAAATTTCTTTAAAAAATTTAAGCATCAGGAAAGGTAAACAAAAACCAACATAAAAAAAAATCGAAAAATCAAAGATTTTTTGATTTTTTTTCTAAACTGCGCATAACTTTTTTCGGAGCAAATATACGTTCAAAACATATGCATAAACAAAGTAAACTACAATCTTACGGCTTAATATGACATGTTAAAAAAGCCATATTATTTGAAAATTTACAGAGATATAGCCATTCAATCTTTACCATTTCTTATCATTTTTCGCAGTTTTTGCCAGAAAGCCTATTTTTTGGTACTTTATGAAAAATTTAACGTTCTTAGCACCTAGTACCAAATCTTATGTCAATCGGACTAGCCGTTCGATCTGTAGGTCTGAAAGCATTTAAAAACGGCCAAAAAACGAAATTGCGAACTTACATAGGTTTTTAAAATTTCTCTATAGTTGTAATGTCATATTATATCAAAATTTTGATTTCGAAAATTTTTACGAATGTGAAATTTGCCATATTGTACTGAAATAGGGACTTTTGGGCCAAAACTGCGAAAAATTATAAAAAATGATAAGGTTTGAATGGGAATATCTATGTCAATTTTGAACAAATATTAATTTCTGAACATGCCATATTGAAGCCTTTAGTCTCTACTTTATTTTGTCCATGCATGTCTTGACCCTATCTATACTTCAAAAAAAAGTTATGCACTATTTATTAAAAAATTGAGATATCCTTGATTTTTTCATTTGTTTTTTAGGTTGGTTTTTGTTGAGCCGTTGAGCCCAGCCGTGCCACCTAAAAACAGAAATGTTTTATTCGAGGTACTGCCTCTTGCGAGGAACTGACAAATCCTCCAAGAGTATACTTGTCATGAAAAAGTGCTTCTCATTTAGCCGTTCGGACTCGGCAAAAAACTGTAGGTCCCCTCCATTCCTGCCCAACAAACACGCACACAGGAATGGTTGTGAGTTGTAAGTCACTAGGCCCTGGTTCTCCTCGAGCTGTTGCGCCACCCAATTTATATTTATTTATATTTTATTTGTTGACTTTTCCTGCTAAAATGTTTTAAAGAAATTTTTTGAACTATCCATTCCAATAGAAAATTTAATTTTGAACAAAAAGTATTATATGTAAAATTTTCAAATCGGCTTAATTTTCAAGTTACACCAAAAATATTGAAAAACGGCCAGTGTGACCATTCTCTCAGAAACGCATGGGTGAATTTAGTAGCATTTTCGGTTTTAAGCATGCTTATGGGCCAAACAAACATATTCAATAATAAAAACCCTTGCACGTAATTGTTCCTTTATACCCCTCATTTTCCGGTCTATTCAATAGGCTATAATATATTATTATTAAACCAAAAATCTCCATCCAAATGGGCTTATGAATTGAATACCTAAATCCACAATTCTTAGATCCACAAGAGCTTATGAATTAAATATTAATCAATTCATAAATCCCAAAGAGCTGATGAATTGAATATTTTTCAACTCAGAAATCAGAAATAGCTTCTGAATTAAAAATTTCTCAATTCACAAGTCGATTACTGATTTGTGAATTAAAGGAGGGCTTAAGCTAACAGTTAGCTTAAGCTTTTGCAACCCTGCTAGGAAGTAACTTTACTACTTTCAAGATGGAAATTTGTTGTTTATTTAAACAACAAGTCAAAGTCCTGGGTCGGGTGTCAAATTACAGGAAAATTAGTTTGAGTTAACTATAAAAGCTTCAAATGTTTTAAAATTTCAAAATTGTTTCAAATCACGTTAATATTTCCAGAAACTTTTTGTTTTTGGGAAAAACTAGTAATTTTCTCCGCTTATTTTAATATTTGTGGGACTCTGAATCCTTAATGGGTTGGGTACGATATCCCGCTTTTAAATATATTGTTTTATTTATAATCCCGATTTATAATCCCGATTCTTGTAATCCTGTTTATTTTAATTCCAGTTTCTTACTACCCCGCTTTTGCCATCAAAACTAGTATTTTTAAAAATCACGTGATCACCTACCTTTTTTTGGAAAGAGTTAAAATAACGCTGATAACTTATTTCATTTATTACAGTTTTTATTATTATTTTATTTTGCGAATATAAACAAAGCAAAAATCGAAGACACTCAAATTTTGTTAAGGCCCCTTTGCTAAAAACAAAATATAAAAATTTCGTTTCTTAAATATTTGAGTAAATGGGCCTTAGCCTTTAAGTCGAGTTATTCGTTGGTTTTGCTAGATATTATACATTTAAAAAATAATATAAAATGAAAAAGAAATGACCAATATTAAATCATGCAGATTAAATTTTGAGTTCGAAAAAACGGGCTTATCGGGAAAAGACGGGATTATAATAAATCGGGATGTTGAATAAACGGAATTTTAGATGACAGGATTTGGAAAAACAGTATTTTAGTAGAAGGGATTTAAAAACTTTTTTCGGTATTTTTGAAAGACGGGATCTTAAAAAGCGGGATTCCGATACGCTCCCTGCTTAGTAAATAAGAAGTTTCTGGAAATATAAACGTATTGAGAGTGATTTTCTTTAAGACTCGCGAAAATTTTAAAATAGTATACTGAAATGTGGTAGCTATTTTTGAGAAGGAATAGAAGGCCTAGTGTTTTTGCACTTTTTTAATGATTTTTTTTTATTCCAAACATTTCGGGAGGGGTTTGAACCCCCAAATACAATTAATTTAAACATTTATATGAAATAAAAACAAACATTAAATTGAGTTTTCAAATTTTTTTCTTAATAAAAACAAAACTTTTATTTATTGAGCTTTACACTTGAATGCATTTCGAGCAGTTTACCGCCCATCATCAGCAACACGACTAATTATAAATTGGTTGCATATTTTAACGTTAACAAAAAAGTGTATAACTTAATATATATATCTCCATCTATATCATCTTTGTCATCATCTTTGTTATCATCTTCACCATCGTCATCGTCATCATCACCAGCGAAGGAGTGCATCGGCGATCATTCTCGCACAAGTAGGGTGCAAAGTGCAACATAACACCGTATTTGGGGATTGTGATATCAATGCAAGCAGAATAGCTCAGACTGTATGTTACCTTTGTCCAAGTTCAAACTGGTGTTGTCTTTGTATATATACATACTTTCATATGCGTCTAATTTTCTTTCGTCTTTAACGCACTTTACAAGTTTGACTTCACTTGAAGACAAAGGCAAATGCTGCTGTTCAAGAACATGTGAAGCGAATGCAGATTTCTTGGGCTCGTTGTTTAAGACATACTGTTTGTGCTCACCGTATCTCTTTCTAATTGATCGTTTGGTTTGACCATAATATTTGCGATTGCAAGCTCCACAAGAGATTTGATAAATCCCTGCTTTGTCCAAAGATTCGGTTTTGTCTTTTGGTGTTATAAGATGGTTTTTCAATTTGAAAGGGTTGGTATGCACAATTTGCATGTTATGCCGGTGAAAGGCTGTTTTTAATCCATTTGTTATATTTGGAGCGAAAGTAATAGAAACGCGTTTCAAATTTTCGTTTCTATCGATGTTTCTGTTTTGTTGAAACAGTGTTGATTGGTTTGAGTTTTTTAGTTCCAAATACAACTTTGAACAAAATTCAAAGCATGTGATTTTGTACGGTAGGTGCTGGGAAATTTAAAATAAATAAATAAATTGGGTGGCGCAACAGCTCGTGGATAACCAGGGCCTAGTGACTTACAACTCTTAACCATTCCTGTGTACGTGTTGTTGACAGAAATGGAGGGGACCTACAGTTTTTTGCCGAGTCCGAACGGCTATGTGAGAAGCACTTTTTCATGACAAGTAATACTCTTGGAGGATTTGTCAGTTCCTCGCAAGAGGCAGTACCTCGGATAAAACATTTCTGTTTTTAGGTGGCACGGCTGGGAATCAAACCCACACCTTTGGCATGACAGTCCTACGCACTAACCATCATGCCACGAGGTGCTGGGAAATAGCTTCCAAGGAAGAAGCGGCTAAATCGATTTGGAAACAATGCCTAAAAAAACACTGAACAAATTATTGTTGTAGTTTTTTTTTTCTCATTTTGAGTGATATTTTGCTCTCGTTAATAAAATGCAACAATTCCCAAAATAATAATATTTAATAGTCAAATGGCAAATTAAGCTCAAAACAGAAAAAATTCGTAAAAACCAATTGCAATATAAGGAAATATCATCGAAATTCGTTAGGGGCGGTTGCATAAAATTTTTTATCAAATGGGCCACGCTGCTTTGGAGGAGCTTGCAGCGCAAATGCGTTTACGCCCGTGGACAGTGTCCAGAATCGAAAAGAGGAGCGCTGCGCTTGACGGCCTGCGACGGGGGAACGTGGCGGCAGCATGGTGTGACGATCTGCTGCAGGACCCGAACCAGCTTTTTTGCCGCCCTGGGTAAAAATAATATAAGCCGCCCTTTGCAATCAAAGTTGGGTAGCCGAAAATCCAATTTCATTACAAGTAAATTACAGGGTAATTGCAATTTAATTGAATTACTTCCCACTTACTGAACAATTGTATTTAAAATTTTTAATTTCAGTTAAACACTCCTTGTAATTTAAATGCAATAACTTTTTCGCAACTACACGAAAGTAATTACATTGTAATTGGAAAATTTAACGTATTTTATTGAATTCGTTGAAAATAAAATTTAAAATTTTGGTATTTTATTTTCCAGCTTCATGAGCAGTAGGAAGAGTTTGTCAATGAATAGTTTACTGAAAAGCCTTATTTTTTTAAGAGCTATACCTCGGTCAGTTATAAAATTATTTTTAACTAGCCGCCAACCGCCTTTAATCTTCAATTTGGCCGTTCCCAATTTTTGCGCCGGTGCTGCTTTCTGTTCTCTGTCCCCAATTTGGAAATCCAGTCAAATCTCCTTACGCACTCAGTTGAGATTCTTTGAATCCAATGTCAAATCCGTACTATTATATGCTTGCAAAACCTGGAAAGTCACGGCTAACATCTCGAGGAAATAACAAGCTTTGGGAGTCGTTATCTACACCATATCAGCTGGCTAGAAATTTTATCTAACTAGGATTTATGGTGCCGAACTAGTCAAGAGAGAAAATGGCGATGGATCAGTCTGAAGAAACCAAACGATGATATTGCGAAGCAGTCCTTTGAATTTAATCATCAGGGTGTACGGCGGCGGGTTGGAAGACCAAGAACAACACGGAAATCAACTATTCTAGCAGAAGCAGAGTCCTACTGAAAGATGTGGCCACAGTTAAAATACCTTGCTGTAGACCGTTAAGGATGGCGAAGTTGTGTCGACGCCCTATGCCCCAACCGGGATGACTGGACACGATGATGATGATACATTTATTTTCTGTCATGGTTACGGCAATAAGAGACATAGATTATAATATTGCTATTATGATAGCACTACCTTAGCAAGAGTAAAGTAAGGCATTTCTTTGGGCGCAAATCATCCCATAAGAAGAATAAAACTCTGTTAACTAGACAGAGTACAAGTCCATCAAAGAAACTTATGCTCTTGTTACAGGAAGAAAAGTTCTTCTACTAACTAGGCCATTTAAATGCTTCTAAGAATTTCATAATAGTCTAAAATAATGCTCCAAGAGCTTATAATCCTACACTTGAACTCTTTAGACTCCCTTTAATCAGTCTGGTAAAGCTCTTAGTCTCTAAACGCCTTTTATAAAAACTTGTTTAAGCTAGGGTATAAAATTACTCCGACTATACAATGCCTCCAATCCTGGAAAGCTTATTTAAAAAAAAAAATGTTCACGGAATAGAGGCGGAGTTCTAAGCTTAAACTGGTTCATATGAGGCTGTTAGAAAAAAATGCTATGAGAGATATCTACCCTGTCATCAGTTAGAAGCGATTTCAAAAGTTTCTTAATCTCTCAAATGTTTTAAATTTTTATCGCTAATTCTTTAATTTTCAAATTTTAAACATCTTTATGTGAAATTCATGTGATTTGACTTGAATTAAATTGTTTATAATCAGCTTTTAACCTTCTTATACAAATCTTCCTCTAAATAAGGAACAGGTACAGGTACCTAACTTTCTTTTAATCAAATTTCTGCATACTAATTTTGGCCTGCTTTCGTTTAAATGTCGCCTTAAGCTTCCTTAATACTGTGAGAAAAGTTTTCTTTAGCAATTATGTGATTATATGAATGTGTACATAAAATTTCTCCTTCCATTCCCACATATCCGTAATTTTATTTACCTACCTCTCTCATCCTGATCATGACTTTAAATAGCATTATTAAAAGTTCCTCTTAAACCATATATAACTGCTTACTGTGCTACATGTATCTCTCCAAATTCAACAAGATGTTCCTCCATAACTGCAAAGTAATAACAGAAGAAAAAAAAACACACACAAACCACACACGAGTTGAAATAACCTCATTATCAGGCATCAGAAAACTTGCAAATAGGGTGACAAAAGCATCAGCATCCTCTTTCCATCATCATCAGCATTGTCTTCAGCTCCCAATCGACACATTCCTTACGAGAAAATCGATTTCTCGAAGAAAGGAAGACAAAATAACAAAAGGACATGCTCAATGCTCAGGCCTTCACGGAAACAGCACAACATACAACCAGTGGTGCCAGATCGAGGGATTTATCCCTTTTTGTGGGACTTTCTCACATAAAATAAGCTAAAAGGGTTAAAGGGATCTTTCAAACTTCATAGTGCAAAAAAATGGGATTTTACTATTTGTTCACTTTTTGTTCTAAATTTTTTAGTTTCATTAAGAATAAAAAAATTTGTCAACCTACGATCAAACAAAATTTGTTCATGTTTAGAAAAAAAATCATTCTAAATTATCTGAATGCGTTCACTTTCTTTTTTTATTACCCTAAACTGTTTCATAAACTGACAAATCGGTGGTGAAAATCTCAACTCACCATACTGATGAGATGAAATTTCGAATACGATAGCATTTAATGTTGCAAGAAGTAGAAAATTTTCTATTTCAGAAATTTTAAAGAGAGTTGACCGCAAAAAGTCAAACGAAGCAAGCGAAGAATTTAAGAACGTTGCTATACTTCTCAGCGAAAATAAAAAGACGTCGCTCCAAAAATTGCATCTTGATGAAATGTGGTTCGAGATTTGTCAGATGAGAAATTTTGATGACATAATTATTGTTTCCTAGTTTAGGTAAGTTAGTTAAAATAGCAGTGATTTTTCCCCACTCGAACGCGCAGGCTGAAAGAATATTTTCGATTATAACCGATGTTAAATCGAAAAAAAGGAATCGGTTGGGAAAAGAAATGATAAATTCAATTTGTTTGTTGAGGTCCTCTTTTCAATCAAAAGGTATTACTTGCTTCAATTTAGTTGTGAAGCAAGAGCATTTCTCCCTACACAATTCGAAAAATTTATATAATAAATTAGATGAATTCACGAGTATGTGGAATATTTAAAAAATAAAAAAAATATATATTTTGAAAACATTGGAAGGCATGCAAAAAGCTTTACTTCAGTCTTAAATCTCTTTGCTGTTTCATTTTTGTGTGAAATATCGAGAATAATGAGACTTGAGACCGAGATAAAGTTTTTCGCAGTAGTTTTCAAAAAATTTTATGTTGAATATTATTTTCATTTAAATGCCAAATGCAATTTTATGTTCCTTTTTTTAACCTTTTAAAAATGTATAGGATGTACATACAAACATTTCTTTTTTTGTATTATATGCAAACCTATCGTAATATTAATTTCTATTTATTTGTATATCTAGTTGAATAATCAATTTAATTTGTATTTGTTCGTAATAAAAAGAATGAATTTAATGAAATAAATGATTTTTTAATTTTTATTTCGTGGGATACATGTGGGTTTTTTAAATTTTGGCAAGGGATAAAAGGGATTTGTTGGGTATTACCATGGGATAACCTGCCTCTAAAGTCTGGCATCACTGCATACAACATCAACTCAAGAAACAACATCCCCTGTAATTGGACAATCTTCGTTTTTATGTTTCTGTGTAAAGTGGTTCTTCCTTTGTACAGACTCCGCCCATATGGATTCAAAAAGGTATAGAGCCTTCTTATAGTACCTACACAGGGCCCGGAGACGGAGACAGAAACCATGGAATGGATGCGCATTCCCAAGCAGATGTTCTGTGGCCATTGACAAGGTAATATCTCCGATCAGACACCTGGGCAATCATGATGATGATGATGATGCTGGCAAAAGGGATGTTCCCATCTTCCTTGAATGTATCTTTTTTTTTTGTGGTTTTTATCGGTGCAGATATACATGGAACCAGTTTGGGCATTGTTTCCCCACTTTGAGTGGCTTCTTTTGTATCGTTGTAGTGGTTTTATGTACAAATGAACTGGATTAGGCATTATTGAGGCGAAGTGGTGCGCCAGCGCTGGGCTCCTCCATTGTCGCAGAAGAAGGATGGCAAGTCGTTGGGGAATGTAGCAAGTATCCGCATCGACACCGTAGCTTAACCAACGAAGCATATGGTTGGTATATCTGGGAAGATGGATCTTCTTGCGGCGGGTAATTCCATCGGTGTTGCTCCTAATGAAGTAGGTACATTCTCTGGCAATCAGGCCGTCACTATAGGCAAGCAATGTTGTATACCAACTTTTTGTATCCCATCGTTGGATTTCAAATACAAAATGCATGAAATTTTCACTTTTCCAATTCGATTTTCCGTTTCATTGCACCGCAACTAACTGATGCAGCTAATGCGGCTTTGTTATGCTTTTAATGACGGAACGGTGCAATTTGTCACTATTTTTGTTGCACTACTTATTTCTGCTGCTGCTGCTGCTTCTGATGGAATTCCTTGTCATCACGTTTCGTGTGAACTTTTTTGATTGGATTTTTAATCATCTAAAGTGGTTTTGGAAAAGTTTAAAATTTAAAATGCTGAACTAAATAATTTATTAAAGAATAATTAGGTAGGTATATATGGGGACATGAAACGGCATTTTTAAGAGCTATGAAATGGTATCAATGAATTCTACAAAATGTGTCAGGATTAATAATTATTTTGTTGATTTTAATTATTTTTGAAAAATAAAATGGCAGAGCGGTGTTGAAGTTGATGAAGAATTTGAATGTGAAAAGTTTATGAAATGGTTAAGATATTCAAACACGCATACATTTTACCTACCCGTGAGGTTGTTATATTTAGCGATATGAATTTCAAACCAATCGCTAATCAAACCTTTCCTACTGAGAACAGCAAATTAGTCCGATTTACGCCGACGGCTCGCTTTTCCCGTTCCCGAAAGGCTATTGGAAAGTGTTTTGTAAAATTTGGAAGAATCTTAAAAGAAAAATTAACTGCAATATTGGCTTAAGGAAATCGCCTTGATTGATAGGTACAGAGGAAATACCGATGCACACTGGTTTTGTAGTTCTGAATATCAAAATGGAAGGAAAATACAGAGTCAGGTAAAGCATTCCACATTCAGCTAGTGCGACTAAGAAAAAAATCTCTACAGTACGTCCGAAATTGAGCTCTAGGCTAAACTGACTGAAGAACAAGAAAGTGAATATGGAAACGAATATGAGCTGAAGGTACTGTCGTCTGCAAAACAATTTAATGAATTGGAATTATTCAGAAAAAAGATCATTTATGAAAATAAGGAAGAGAGTCGGAGACAAAACGGAGCCCTGAATCTTACTAATATTATAAATGTGAAAGTGAGTTTGTTTGTTTGTTTGTTACGCTTTCACGCCTAAACCACTGAATCAATTACCATGAATTTTGATATAGAGATAGATGGGACTCTGGAAGCGTCAATAGGATACTTTTTTTTTACCATATAAGACAAAAAAAGAAAAAAAAATTGGTACCAAAACAACTTAATTTTATATGAAACAAAAATAAATCTCTTGGAGGATTTGTCAGTTCCAAGAGGCAAGAGGCAGTACCTCGGATAAAACATTTCTGTTTTAAGGTGGCAGTGGCACAGCTACAAATCGAACCCATACCTTCGACATGCCGACAGTCCAACGCACTAAGCATTATGCCATGAGGTACTACCCCTTTGCATAAGTACCCTTATTTTAAAAACGGGAAAGTGGTTACTTAGAAGAAAGCCATAGAGGATGGGTGTAAGGCTAGACATGTTTTGAGACTCAGCTAAATAGCTAGAGTGAAATGGGGTAAAAACAAAGAGTATCCGAAAGGAATTTATGTTTGTGTTGTAAAATCATTTTTGTAAGATGGGATTTGCTGCTATTATTTTTCAACTTAATTTAAAAGGTGAAATTGGGTAAAAACACACTTAGAGCAAATCGTTTACCAGCTCTCGGTATATTATATTTAGCTCACTGTTTTCGTAAGACAATTTAAACTCTCACTGAATCTTTTTTCTAGAGTAGTAGCTTTTTTGTTACGTAGTAAATTATATCCTTAAGAGTCAGCTGGTAATGCAAAAAGTCATTGAACCACTGTTATATGCTTAAAGTCTTTGGTTTTATCGGAATACATTTTTTAAGCCACAATTTCTGGATGTTTCATCTTCAAAATCTATAAGAGAATCTTCGAAACAGCATAAAAACAATTTTTTTGTTTTCCTTATAATAAAAACAATTATCTCTGAACAAAAACTTCACTACGAACTCTCATGACAATAATTAAAATCCTTTACTTTCTTTCAAATTTTGAATTTAGGGCTCTTTATAATTAGAGGGAAAATTGCATTTTTATTTTAGCTCAAAAAATAACGATGTACTTGCCATTATTCTAAGAACAACTATAACGATTTTGATATAAAAATAAGTGTATTATTGTAGGAAAGAAACTGTTATTAACGGTACCTTCCACATAGCGCTTTTTTTTCAATTTCGATTTTCTCATTAACGGCTTAACCAATTTCAATAAAAATTCTTATGAAAACGATTCTTTAAAATGTCAATTATATTGCATATCAAAATTTAAAAAAAAATAGATTTTGAATTTTTTAAAAACTATTATTTTTTTTGAAAATTCAATATTTCAAAAACGGGTTGACGAATTTTTTTGAAACTTGGTTATATGTATATGCAATTAATAAATATCCAAAATTGACATAGCAAAATATTTTTTTTTTTAAATTACAAAATTTTAATATATGGGTCAGTATTTCAAAATATTAATATTTCAGTCTCCTTCATTTTTGAACCGAAGTTCAAAATTTTATTATAAGTTTGTTAATTGGATGGCTTGAAACAAACGGGTTCTAATATTCGCTCTAGAAAAAATAAAGTTAAAACAAATATCATATCCGCTATCTTCATTTAAACACCCAAAATGTCATTCCCCTGACGTGTCCCCAGGCCTACTTACCACACTGTCTGAATTTTAGCAACGAAACTAAAAACGATACAAAAAATCTAATGATGCAGTCTTTTTAATAATATATGCACCCTTACTAAAATATAGTTAAATAATTTTTAGTTGCTTTATTTTTTTAAATAGGAGCTATTAAGTAAGTGTCCCCCATAAATTGATCATTTCTATCTCACCAATGGAAATTTAAAAAAAATATATATAGGCTCAAAATAGAAAACTGATTTTTTTGTTGCTTAACGGTACAGAATTGCTCTTTATGAAAATTGAAGTAAGGGTTTCAAAAAAACTTAGTTGTCTTTTTCATTTCAAGTCAAGGCAATGATTTTGTTTTTCGTCAAGCGAAATTGTCATTCCTCTAACGCGTGTTTTTTACTAAACCGTGTGGTATAAAAATTAAAAAGTTTTACTCGTCTGTGTCTTTTACAAGGGTCTACGTGAAAAATAATATAAAACATCTAATTTTCTAATAACCTCCATTTAATTCTCATAAAACACCCTTCGGAGTCATTCCCCTAACATAATTTTTTTTGTCATTCCCCTGACTTTCAAGTTTTCATTATAATGATTAAGTCTCGCAAATATCTTGAATCATGAAAGCAAGTTCGTGCAACATAGTCGTGGATGCTGTTTTTCATGTTAGTATTTGTTCTTCTTTTTCTTTACACTCCTGAAACCATTCGCAAACTTAAATATCCATCTAATCAACGGAGAAAATATAAATTTTTGTCATTCCCCTGATACAAGTATCATTTCCCTGACTTAAAAAACCGTTAGATTTGATCAAATGTTATGACTCCTTGTTTTAAAGTGGTTATTATAGAGTTATTAAGAGACATAACTGTTCGTCTACCAAAATAGGTTCTTTTGAGCGAGGGTCCACTTTGGAGTGAAAAATATTAATGTTTTGAAATATTGACCCATATACAAAATTTGTTCTTGAATATATGTATTCATATTTTCCAAGTTATAAAATGGCAAACTTGTACTTGAGCTCTAAGTTATTTGATGGGTTGATTATACAATTAAAAGAACAATTTAAATGCTTTACTTTTTCTAGAATAACATACTTCCATATTTTAAAAGTTCTTAAGTTCCAAGCAACTAGAACATAAGAGTAAGTAGGTAGGTACCTACGTGCAATTCAGTCGTGCATTGTATTTCTTTTCTGGGTCCAACTCAAACGCTGCTGCTTTTTGGCATCATCATGCAAGAGTCTTGAGGGATAGGGTGTATTTGGTTTCTCGGAAACAGGTCTAACGATTTGAATGAAATTTTCGGAGTTTGTTCTTAAGAATAAGAAACAAATAAAAATTGTTTATTATAATATCCGTAACTTTGCTGATTCCTTGGTTTCTCGGAAACAGGCCTATTTCCTCAATTTCTTAGAAAATACTCAAATGATTTCAATGATTTTTTCAGAGTTAATTTTATGAGAAAGAAAAAAAGATCAGAAAATGATTTAAGTAAAATCGGCCCATTGCCACGCCCAATTTTATTGATCTTCTTCAAAATTTTTTCGAATAATTATCCTTTGGGAAGTTCAAAGTTCTTAGAAAGTCAAATATTTGTATACATATGCACTTCTGAAAAAAAATTAGAGCAACGCTAGCAGTACCTAACAAAAATAAATCACTTTGATACTTTTTCGATGTTTCGCTAAGTTATTTGGTTCAATGCTTCAAGCAAAGCACTTTTTAGCTCTTCTTAAGTTGATGGCCTCAAATTCGTCTCCTTTATTTGCCTACCAAGCATATCCCAAACATAAATCAGAATGGGAGAGCAAGACAGTATAGGTTGTTCAAGTGGGCCTCTCCAAAATATTCGCAGAAAGTATGTTTACAGGGGGGACGTGGGGACAATCTACAACAAATCTTGAGGAAATGGCATAACAAATTGTTTCAAAATATTCCGTACCGCTCTGTTGTCAAAAATCCATTTTCAAACACTCCGTGCTGGCTCCCAAACAGAAGGGTTTACGTGGAACAACATGGTTGGACAACATTGCTTGATGGAAACGGAACAAGTTTTCAAAATATGTATTTTGAAAACCAAGAATGTTGGGCAACATGGTTGATTTTGCGTTCAAATGATAAAACATCGATAGTTGTCAAACAATGTTGGACAACATGTTGCTCCATGTAAGCCCCCCTGTTTAGGAGCCAGCACGGAGTGTTTGAAAAGTACAACTCCAACCCATTATTTAACCTCCAACTTAAGCAACTCATGGAACGATGTTGCAATGCGCATATTGCTCATCTGATCAACTAAACACTTTTCTTCGCTTGTCGTTTGCCTATAAGGCAAAATCTGTACTCATCAGTGAAGAGTACTTCGTTTCCAATAGTTCTCAGACCACTTTCCATATATTAAAAATGTACATACTACTAAAACTAAAAACATATTTCTTTTATTTCTCTTCTTCATTAAAAATTGTTAAAAGTCAAATTTTGTATATACGAGTACAATTATTTTAAAGCTTTTATATTATTTAGAAATCAACTGAGTAAACATAATGTAAAAATAAGTTGGCATCTGGCAGACGGTTTCAAACCAAGGCCAAAATTTTATTTATTATTATTTTTGAAAATTGTAAATTTTATATATGAATTGAAAATAAAACTAACTAACTAACTAACTATATTAATTTGTGCAAGGGAAGCAGGTAAAATAAATACAAAATAAATTGGGTGGCGCAACAACTCGTGGAGAACCAGGGCCTAGTGACTTACAACTCTCAACCATTCCTGTGTGCGTGTTGTTGGCAGGAATGGAGGTGTCCTACAGTTATTTGCCGAGTCCAAACGGCTAAATGAGAAGTTTAAACTTGGAGTATTTGTCAGGTTCTCGAAAGAGGCAGTACCTCGGATAAAACATTTCTGTTTTTAGGTGGCACGGCTGGGAATCGAACCCACACCTTCGGCATGACAGTCCATCATGCCACGAGGTACTACAAAGAGAGCAGGTACTACTCTTAAACGTCTGGTGAGAAGGAGAGCCTTTACTGGTATGGACAATCTCAATCCAGAGTCACTGATTCATCTTCTTATAGTATTGTAGGATACTCGAACATTTGGCACTTCCAGAAGTCTTTTCTTCTTCCTAGCCTTGACTGACATCCCACGTCCAGACATATTTCTGGGGGATAGGAAATCAGTCATCTCATTGCTTCATGACGTTTTTCTAATTATCGTTTCAAGTTTCGAAAAATAATGGATTTTGGTACATTAAGCGTTAAGGCAAATTCACGGTACGAATTTCTATTGTTGATCAAAAACATGGTATTGGCTATCTGAACTTCCCTTAAATTTTTAATTTTTACTTAAATAACTTAATCCTAGCGCAGTCACCAAAGCACGTCAGAGCAGAGTAGATATCAAGTTACATTTCCAGTAGCTGTAAAATAGCCATCATGTTGAGAAAACGATAGGGCAAGGAGAAAAACCACTCCTAGTCAATGAAGAACTAGTTCAGCCAACCACAGTCCACAACCATGATAGAAAAGCTAAGTTCACCTTGATAACAACAAGGACACTGATGCTAATGACTTCCCATTCCCAGAAGGACTTTTCGGATGCAAGCATCAACTATCAATCAAGTAAGCGGGAAGGTAGGAGAGAAGGAGCTCCTCTGTATCGCAAGAACTATCAACGCATATTACATGTAAGATACTCTCCAACGTACTATGTGACCTTCAAAGAAGGGCATTTTGCAGCACTTTACTTGGTCTAAATGAAATGAAAATATGACAACTAGATCCCGTAGGGATTCCCAAAAATATGTTTTTCATTGTTTTAGAACAAAAAACAATTCTCTTAAGTACTTTTTACAAAATGTAGAATTGAAGACCTTACCATTACCATTATGTCTACATTATTTAAGCTTGATATATCGCATTAATTGTACACCCACATGACCAAATTGTCCAGAGTCAATGCAATTAAAAACTGAAAATGTCTTGTCTCGAAAAAAATGTCCTAAAGAAATAGTTCTCACAAAAAAACGAGAGACTTCAACAAATGCTTAAATACACGCATGCTCTCGCTTAGTAATGTAACGAATTGATTGGAACATACTCCCAATAGGACAACATGTCAACCGAAAGTAGCAAATCCAAAAAATTAAACTAATATAAAACTCTAATTACTAACAAGCCACCACCATACACCTACCATAGTCATAGAGTTCCGGCCATCATCCGCATACAAACTGGCCATGTTCATTTAATTAAGTGAGGACAGCGAGCGAACTTATAGTGCAAATGTGGAATCGGATAACCAGGGAAGCTGCCACCATTCTGACAATGAGTCTTGCACAGTATAACCCTCTACCTTCTCGCCTGATGGCATATGTGCGCTCTACAGAGGCATGCAAATGAAAATGTGTGGTAAATGGCGTATACATGGCCTCTGAAGGCAAGAGAAGCAACCTAACTAACCTGGTAGCATGTTCCATGGTGTGTTCTTTGCCACCATCCAGCAACACATCGTGGGCACCCATCAGCAGCGTAAAACTGTGCGTATCGTTTCCAGATCCCCAGACTGCACCGAAAATTGAATTTTGAAATTTACACGAATCCCCTTTTTAAGAGGTTTCCCCTTGTTCCTTGTTGTTGGTTTGGTTGTTGGTGCTTCGCTTTTGGAAATGACATTTTCCATGTAAAGAGAGGAACAACTGCCACACCAGAGACCTATGCTATGCAGACACCATCAGAGATACAATTGGTCGGGTACACCACATATAGCATAGTAGCATAGCACATGCAAATTATATAAACAGGCCAAGTTAGAGAGGCGTCCGAATCCGCGAAGAAGTGTCACGTTTGGTGCGAAGTTGCAATGTGTTTCAGCTTGAGCATCGCGTTCTAGAACGTTTATTTGATTACCGTGAACAATGAGACGAGACGGACGCGGCAGCGAAATGTTCCCACGAAAGAACACGAAGTGGCAGTAGTCGGTTCGATTTCACCCAGCACCATCACCATCACACCACGTTATATCTGTTAGGTCCAATTTGCTGGCCAAACAGCGAGTTAATAATTCAAAAAAAAAAAACAAAGATTATTGCATTGGCACGCGATGAGCTTGGTCAATTTTTATATGTTTTTCAGGTAGGCACTCCTGGTTGGACGTGAAGTGAAGTGGAAGAGCGCAGGTCAATTTTCAATGGAAAATTGAAAAAAAAAATCCTTCCATCCTCAAATTTCCCTTTAGCGAGCGATTCTAATTTGCATAGAAGAATGGATGATTGCCTGACCTTTTATGGAGGTTTGTTGGGGTTAAAGGAAAAAGCCGCTTGGACTATTTGTTTGCCATAAACTTCAATCAACATTTCAAAGCAATTATAGAAATTCAATGAAAACGTAAGTTATGGAATTCAAGGAAAATAACAATTCGAAAGGTCGTGCCTTTTGAATTCGAACTTCGTTTGGGATTTGAATTTTTGTAGGATCTAACTTAATGAAACTGCAAGTACAAAAGGTACCCATTTAGTTGTCTTTATACAAAAAAAACAGTTTTTATGATTATATTTCAAGAACTTTTTATCAATTTCTTACTAAATTTATGGGTTTCCTATTAAGGCCTTATTTGTTTGAATTTCCCCACTCTCCATTAAATTTAAAGGCGGAAAATTACAAATTGTCCATGAAATTTTATAAATTTCCCATTTTCAATGGCGACTTTAATATTTAATGATGGATTAATAAATTGGGGTTAAGTAACATTTCAAAAAGAGTCATATACGAGAAATACCCAATTTTAAACCATTAATAGTGACTATATGTAAATGCAACTTTACTCCCATAATTATCTCTTTTTCTTTTGATCAATATTTCCATTCTTTTCTATGTTAACTTTTATTGTAACTCAGCAGTTATTTAACAGGTACTTCTCTGTTTGCACAACATAAAATTTGTTCACTCGTAAATCATAAGTGTATTGTGTTTTCATTTTAATCAGCAAATTTTCTAAGCAAAGGCTTAACTTTTTTGTGACTCAGTTATTACAACAAACTCAACTAACGCAACTGTCTGAATTTGTATTGGTTGCTTTTGCCGAGGGCGTATTCCGTTCTATATATACATTAGGGTGGTCGTTATAATGGGTTTTTTTATTTTTAATATTTGGATGAGCCTAAATCAGCTCTAAATGAAGAAAAACAAATTCCCTAATTTTTTCAGATTTTTAATTTTCATCCCATATAGTCGCTGCAGGGGTAAATTAATTTTTTTGGAAATTCGCGTAACATCTGCCGAGAAATAGACAAGAAAAAAATCCTACCGCAGGGGGTAATACCTCTCACCGCTTGGGTGGGATTGCATAAAATAGAAAAAATTTAATTAAAAACAACGGCAACACTTACAGTAATGTTTGGTAGCTTTTTGGAAAGCCAGAAGTCTATTTTAATAGTTAATTAATAAATAAAGTATTTTGAAAAAACAATTTCAGCAAAATCTGTTTTCAAACCTATAATTAAAAAAAAAATAATAATTTGTCTTCAAAATGTTGAGTTTCAAACAATTTTTTGCAAAAACTGTTCATCAAAATAATTTAAAAGAAGAAAATAAAAAAGAAGCCGTAAGAATGGACTTTTGGCTTTCCAAAAAGCTAGAAAACATTACTGTAAGTATTGCCGTTGTTTTTTAATTAATTTTTTTCTATTTTATGTAAATATTTAATTAAATTTCCCCTCCCGTCCAAGCGGGGGGAGATATTACCACCCTCCTATAAGATTTTTTCTTGTTTATCTCTCACCTACATGCTCTGAACTTTTTTGGCAGATCTTACGCGAATTTTCTAGTTTGCAAAAAATAAGGGGACATTTAATTTACCCCCACAGCGACTATAGGGGGTGAAAATAAAAATCTGAAACAATTAGGGAATTTATTTTTCTTCATTTAGAGCCGGTTTAGGCCCATCCGGAATGACTTTTTTTTTAACGACCACCCTAATATACATACTTCCCTTTTTAGCGAAAATATTGTAAGACCAAGAACAGACTACTCTCTCATTAAAAAATAGGTCCCAAATTTCTTACAATCGTGTGAACTTACAATTTTGTCAGACATTATTATTAAACTTGAGAAGGTATATACACATTTTTACTTGCGATTATAGGTACTATAAGGCAAGTTTTGGATTCGTGCAAAAAAAAAAATTTGAGATAACAATCAAACATGATATAACGATGATAGAGAACACCAAAAAAGTGGGTGGCAAAATTCAGTCTGTCTGTCTGTCTGTCTGTTCGTCTACAGCCTAAACGACTCGATCGATTTTCATTAAACTTGGTACTTAGTGGTTTTTGGTGATTCTGCCGACACGTTTTTTTCATTTTTTTTTAGAACCAAAAATAACGGTACCTATCATACATTTTTTTTTGGCAAATTTACATAATCGTATTTTTCTCAAAAACGGCTTGACAACTTTTCTTAAAAAAAATTCAATAAATTTATTTTAGTAAAGGCTTTCTTTGGGTGGAAAACCATTTTCAAAAATGGTTATTAATGGTATCTCCCAAGGAACCATTTTTTTAATTTTTGATTTTCTTCAAAATGGTATGACCGATTTCAATTATTTTTTTTATACAGAAGCTTCCAAAAAATGTTAATAGTTTTGTGTACCAACATTTTTGAAAAAATATTTTTTGGATTTTTAAAAAATATTTCAAATTTTTTTTTGGAAAATCAAATATTTCAAAAACGGCATCATAGATTTTTTTGAAACTCGATATTTAAGACTTTTTTAGTACTTTCTAAAATATTTTTAGAAAAAATTTTACATTTATGAAAAAATAACGGTACCTTCCATACAAAAGTGAAAAAACCGCAAAGGAAAATATTTTTTTGCTTGAAAACGACTTCTACGATTTTGATTAAACTTTTTTAATATACTAAAATTAGTACGATCTACCATCAAAAATTATAAACTTTTACACATAGCAACTATTAGTAGTACATTTCATAGAACGTATTTTTTTATTTTGAGTTTTCTCGCTATCAGCTTAACGGATTTAAATGAATTTTTATATATACAAATTTCAGATAAAATTAAATAATATTGCATATCAAAATTTTCAAAAATAAAGTTTTTGGATTTTTAAAAAAAGTTTCAAATTTTTTTTTTTGAAAATTCGATATATCAAAAACGGGTTGACAATTTTTTTTCAAATTTTTTTTTTATATACACATAAATATATAGCTTAAATCTGCATACCAAAATTTTTTCTTAAAAATGTTTTAAGAATTTTATATATAAAAAATTAATTTAAAAAAAACCGCTCCAACGATTTTAAAATTTTTCTTCCCATACAATCATATTCCATCATGAATTAAGATGGCACTCTTTTTTTTTAACCTCAAACTGTCAAAAGAGTTGTTAGCTAATTTAAGTGCCGTATTTCATGCTTCTCTACATTTTTCTCTCATAATTTCCATGTTTGTATATACAATTTTCTTAAACTCGCATTGTCTTGAACATAAGTGCAAGTACGTGCGACCCAGTCTTGCATTTTATTTGTTATTGTCAGTCAATCAGGATATTGTTAAACTCCGTCGGCTAGACTATAAGCACTGAGCCGAAGGCTAAAGAACATTCTGTAAATGCACTTTTGACGCTAATGACGTTTTCGAAAACGGCCCAAGTCAAATGATAAGAAATGGTTAAGCTTGAAAGCGTATATTTTTGCCAGTTTTGTATAAAAAAGACTTTTTGAACATGTTATATTTATAAAAAAAACTTGAGCCAATGCTTTTTTGTTTGATTATGTCTTTTGCCAATCATTGCTCCTAAGAAGTTACGAGTATGCGCGCAATTGAGCAAAAATTAGAAATCATTAATTTTTCGATTTTTTGTTGTTGATTTCTAGTTAAAGTTAAAAGTTAAAGTTAAAGTTTTTATAAAAAAATTTAAACTATAGACACCTTTAGATATAAAATTTAATTTTATACAAAAATTTTCATTAGTTAAAATGTCAAATTGATGTGACCAGTTTTTCATAAGCCCAAGCGGGTGAGATAAGTGGCATTTTCGATTTTAAGCATGTTTATGGCCGAAACAAACATATTAAATAATACAAATCTTTGAATGCTATACTTATTTATATATACTCACACGCCTCAAAATAAGTTGTCTTACAAAAAATCAGAAGTATTCAAATAACTGTTCAGGTTTTGAAAGACATGCCTCCATCAATAGCCTTCCAAAAACAAAACAAAAATTGAAATAGGTGTACCCGTTAATGGAAAAATCAAAAACAAAAAGTTGTATGTCACAGGTACCGTTAATAAACAGTTTTTGATAAAAAGAATATTTATCAAAAGTACCTAGACTATGCCTGCAAATTCTTATAGTTCACTGATTTTTTTTTATGAAAATTGTTGGAGCGGTTTTTGAGATACATAAGGCTTTAAATAACGATTGTATAGAAGTACCATTATTTTTTGAGCTAAACAAAAAAAATTAATTTTTCCTCTAGGGAATCCCCAAAAAACCTTAACTTTAAAATATGGAGAAGATGGCATCATTGGTTTTGGCTATAGATCGAGTATAGACAGACAAACAGAATTGTACCACGATTTTTTCGTGTTTTTTTTTTATCGCAATGTCATGTTTGATTGTTATCTCGATATTTTTTCTTTGGCACGAATCCAAAACTTGCCCTATAGTACCCACTTACATGTACCTATGTCGTAAGTAAAAAAGTATGTCCCACAATTATTTCTGTCTGGCTCTTACAGTCTAAACGACTCGATCGATTTTCTTTAAATTTGGTACATAATGGTTTGTGGTCATTCCCCCGACACATTTTTTTAAATTTTGCTTACAACCAAAAATAACGGTTGGCAGGGGCAGACGCAGATTAAAAAAAAACGAAAAAACTTAAGTTCTTCTATTTCCTCCTAAAAATACGTACATACCATATGGGTGGTTCTCAGCAAACTGATACTTTCATGTCCCATGGCGATTTTAGGTTTTTACTAAGTAATTTCTCCACTTTTAACAACTGTATTAGCTAGTACATGATGTGTTCGATACATGGCAAGTGCAATTCCGAAAAAATCACAAGTGCATATATTTAAAAAAAAAAAACTATTTTATACCCCAAATGTCACTACCGTGGCATGTCCCAACCCTGAGGTTACCAAATATTTCGTTAAAACTCGACTTAAATTAAAAAACAAAAATTGATTTGAGTTATGTTTACTTAAGATATATAACTGCAGCTTTAAAATTCTAGATTATAAGTTATAACTCATTTAAAGAATTAGCAATTTGATTTCAAAATCTGTCCCAAAGCTTTGAAGAAAATAATTTGCTTTTATTTGCGTGTTCGTACAGCTCTGTTATAAGGTGGATTGTTAAAGGCCGTTTTCGAAAACGTCATCTGCGTCAAAAATGCATTTGCAGAATGTTCTTTAACGCAAACTGCTAAAGTCACATGTTCGAAAACATCATCTGCGGTGCAGCTGCTCAGTAAAAAAATCGAGTTGACGATACAAAAATTGAGAAACCAGAGAGCGTAGTCGTAAATATAAAATGCGTTCGCGAGTTAATTGAAAGCGTTGATAAAACCGATTTTGTGCAAGATAGGACGATTGCATATGACGATTGCAATCTGCGTCAAAAAATGACGATCATTTGACGATCAAATTGACTTTGATTTGACGTTTTCGAAAACGGCCATATACATGCATCGATTCAGATCAGCATACGCCACCGTATATTTACACGATGAACAAACGACTCTGTCCAAATTGGTTTGTAGTTTATCGAGCAACAAAGATTTGACGTTTGGCGTGGAAAAATGGTCACTACCGTGGTATGAGTTATTTCGAACACCATACACATTTATTCATGGATCGAACCTTTTTTGAATAGAGTTTGCAAAACTTATCTTGAATCTGTTCGGGAATATTTTGACTATAACGTTTTTTTTTGCAAACCCGATTTAAGTATGAATATGTCACTACCGTGGCAAGCAAAAACGTGTCACTATCGTGGCATTTCATCATTTTTACATGTAAAATCTGGTGTAAAAAAAATTTACAGTTGTTGTGTGACCACTTTCAGCATTTACTTTAGTTATTATAACAATCATTATGGCATCAAAAAAGTTTTAGAAATCAAACATTTTTTTCGGAAATTTTGCACTCACAAAAGTATCAGTTTGCTGAGAATCGCCTATATATCTTTATAGTTTCAAATTTTCGCGAATTTTTAAGAAAATCACTCTCAATAGGTATCTATATGTTTTTATTTCCAGAAACTATTTATTTATTATGGAGTCAGCATCCCAAAAGTATGAAAACAAGCAAAGAAAATCAATTTCTCCTTACGCGTTTCTGGAAAATTAACGTCATTTGAAGCATTTTGTTTTGATATTCACAAAAATTTTAAACTTTTAAAATGTATAAAAAACTATTTTTCTGTATTAAGACATTCAGGGGCCTATTTCATCAACTTCAAATTCCCTACAAGCACAATTTTGTGTTTTGTAGTTCACAAACTCAAATTTATTAGAGGGCAATCGGTTTCACCAAGTACAAATAACTGTTTTACCAAAAAATATGTGATTATTAGAAAAAAAATTACAAAGAGCTTTTGAAAGCAACAAGTTTCCTAAGCTACTGTTTCAATATTTCTCTGCCGTATATAAACCCTCTTAACCCTGCAGTCGTCGTGCCTAAAAAATGTTCGCCATTTTGATTAATGTAATCCATCCAATCCATTTTAAAATGAGAATATTTTAAAGTTAGTATATCGGTCGGCCGTATTTTTGGTAATAAAAGCGATGACTGCACATACGAAAATTTGTTAATAATTTATCTTTGGTGAAACAAAAACATTCAAGAAACTTTAAAGTAGGAAATGGATTTTTCAAAACATTTCACTTGTATATAACAAGTTTAGATCTATAAAAACAAAAACTGGTGAAATGAAATTTATGGATTTTTGCACAAATTTTGTGAAAAAACACTTCTATTTTGAATTTTTTACGTTGGTGAAATAGGGCCCAGGACTTTGATTTCTTTTTTAAATTCCTACAACCTACAACCACAAACAACCAATTTCCACCCTAAAAGTATTAAATTTAGTAGTAGCAGAATTTTTCAAAAACTACAACACTTCAGCATAAGTTTTATTTATTGTATATAGTTAAAAAGTAACAAAAGTATTGAATACCAAAACTTTAATTGTACCTACTAATAACTTATAGTCCAGTATATTTAGTCATAGCTCCTAAGGGAATTTAACAAAACGTTGGGGAAGACAGTTTTTTCTTGTCATCGTTAGAGTACTTTATAGGAAGCTTAAATCCAGGTTTTCGACCATCAAAACTTTGCAGGTTTTCCGCCTTCTTGGTTTAAAGAGTGAACACGGTTTTGGCTATTTTCCAAACGGGGGATGGTAGAAAGATGTTTTTTTCTGTATTGAAAAATAAAGGAATGGAGATATGAACGTGTAAAAGTCAAAAACGGGGAAGTAGATGGCAAAGAAATAATTTGCAATAAATCAGGACGATACTTGTTGTTAAAAATTTTTATATTTTTAGAAAGGTAAGAAAAATTATTTTACCCATGTTTGAGGAATTTAGTGTTAGTTTTCGGGACCAAATTTGTTTAAAAATCGCAATTTTTTTAGATCAATTTTTTCAAATTTGATTTTTAGAAATGACGTAGACTATATCAATCTCTATTTTGGATGAATCGATTCATTACATAATATTGCGCGCATAGAAGTCACATTTTTTTTTTTAGATAGCAGTTTATAAGAGTAAAATGCGGGCATGTATTAATTTCGTTTTTTAAATATATAAATGTCATTTTGCATATCAGATACGTGATAAATACTTGTTCTGCAAGCTTCCACCATATTGAGTGAAACAGTAAATTCTGTTTTTGCAACTAACAACTGAGCCTTGCTATTGATTCAAAACAAGAAAATTAGGAAGGTACCATTTTACTTGCAATATTTTTAAGTGTGATGCTGCCTTTCATGTGCTACAATAAGTACACAATTGTTTGGACTAAAAAAATATTAAAATAAAAACTGTGAGTTAACGATTTTTAAAGAACTTTTAGTAGAAAATTTAAACGTAATTGAAAAAAAAAAATTATGAACTCCATCTTTTGCTTATGATTAACTAGATATAGATTTTTAAAACACACAAAACATGAAAAAACATCATATAACTTTGTAGAATTTATTTTTCTTGTGAGGAATGCATTTCTATTTTTTCGATAAAATAAAAAATACGGATTTTATTTGTGAAAAACGAGTTCACTCCTTAATTGAGGATAGCGCGGCAACCCTGTTATGGATTGATGGTCGAAAACTTTGATTTAAGCTTTCTTTATAGTATACTTCGACGAACTCAAAAATAAAAATGTTTTCCCCGTTTCTATATTGAGAAAAACCCACTCACATTTTTAAAACACTTAATTATGATGATGTGCGGATACCTTTCAGGCAGTACAGTTGGTAAGCAATTGCTTAGAAACAGAAAATGTTAAGGACAAAGCTGTAGGATATAGTGATTACTAGAACTTTAGCAAGAAATTTTTGTGTAACATGGTTATATCCATAGATATTTTTGTTTTTTTTTTTTTTTTTCAAAACCCCCCTCAAAATGTTTTTTTTTTTTTTAATGCGTCCGCCCCTGATGGTTGGTATGCTTACAATAGATACACATTTTTCTAATCAATTTAAAAAATCTTGTTTTTCTCAAGAAAAGCTCCACAGATTTTTCTTCAAAAAATACAATAAATAATTTTTGTATGCAGAAAAAAACACTTTGTATTGTGAACCATTTTGTATTGTGGGGATCCCATCGCAAGCCCCTCGTCTTGGGTATAGTATTCGGTATTAAATATGAAGTAGTTTGGTGTGAGTGTTATTTGTATAAGTGTTATGATTTCGTCTATTTGTTGATTGTTTATTTTAACTATGGATGTTAGGTTTTCCATTAATATTTGGATTGATTCATTTATTGATATGTTTGTGTATACATATTAGTTACATCAAACGAAACTAGTTTGTATTGTGGGAGTATGTTAATTGTTTTTGTTTTTTTGTATAAACTGTGTGTAGGTAGTTTCTTATTTTCAAATAAATATTTTTTAATTTTTAATAAATATTTAAAAAAACTTTTTTTGTTTTGAAACTGCATATTTCGAAAACGGCACGGTCGATTTCTTTGAAATTTTGTACTTACTTAAATGTTTTTAAAGTTCTTAAATGCCAATGTATAGGTGGGTAAAAATATTTAATTTTTATCTTAAAAAGACGGTTATAACACAAATAATTATATAATTATATAATTATTTGTGGTTATAAGTTATGTTAAGAAATCGTTGAGCAAGGAATCTCATTTTCTTCAGACTGTTACTACAATTTGGATATACTATTTGTTTTGTGTGTCATTAGCAGATTTACACTAAATTTGTATACAAAACTTCCATCAAGAAGTTCTAATAATAAACCTACATACACTATCTAAAAAATATATTTTTGACTTTAAAAAAATTATTTTTTTTTTGAAAATTCGATATCTCAAAATCGGAATGATAATTTTTTTTCATTAAATTTTTGTGTCCATAGAAATAAATATGTCCTTAAACTTGGCATAGAAGTTCTAAAAAATTTCGTTAAAATGTTATTTACGTATTAGTCCGGGAGCCGACCATAAGATTACCTCAATGGCGTAGCTAAGGGGGGGGGCGAAGGGGGCGGTCGCCCCGGGCACCAGAAGTTACGGGCGGCAAATGGGAAAATCATCTTCGTTGTTCATGGGATGTTGTAAACCAATTACAAAAGTTTTTTTTGGTGAAAATTTTATTAAATTTTTATAAGAAAACATACAATTTTTATAGTATTCAAATATGTAGGCGCGACAAAATTATCCTCGTTATTCGAAATAAACACGAGTTTAATTTTAATTCAATCAATGTTTATTAAATTGAAATCAATAGGGGCACAAAATCATCATCGTTGTTTATTAAAGAAGTTGGAAATAAACAAAAAAGTATTATTTTTTTAAGTTAAAAATCCTTTAACATTTGTAGGTATAAGAACTTACAATTTGTCATTGTGTTCCATAACTAGGGGCGGCAGAATCATGACCGTTGCTCATTATAGATGTTGGTAATAAACACAAAAGTTTATTTTTTTAAATTAACAATTGTTTCAAATTTTGAAACAAAATGATGGCTTTCGTATAATGACCATTCTCTTTTGTAGCTTTACATATATGTGTTTGTTAATTTTCTCAATTTAGAGTTCAGAGGGGTTGACCTTTCTCAGAAAATTGTTCGCGTAAGATTTGAAAAAAAAAGATGTACATTGAATATTTTCACAGATTATTTGTTTTTGTTCTTTGAAAAATAAAAAATAAATAATATTAAAACAAAACTGATAAATGAATAAAAATAAATAAAACATTACATTCGTTTTTTCAAACATAAAACCAGCAAAAAAAAGGTCTACATCATACATATGGATGCATTCAACACAAAGAATTTAAAAAAATTTGAGTTTTTTTGCGAATGCTTGAAGATTGATTTTTTTTTCGTAAAATGAAGTGCAGTATGGAGTTGTAGATTTTGCAGCAGATTTATTTTGAAAAAAAAAAAAAATGCATTACATCAACAATCTACTGCAATTTCAGTGAAGTAACAAATCTGTAGTCAGACATTCAATAGTGACTTAGCCGTGGCTTTGACCCTTTCATGGTTCATGATAATTAGATCTGAGAAATATGACCAGTATGCAATCTCTTAGTTTTGCTGTCGAGTATACTGATGAAACAATAGACGTGTCTCACCAAGTAAAATCTCACCGGAGCGCTCAATATCAAGTTGACGTAAGCGGAATGTTTTGGTGGAACAAGATTATCTGTTCAATCGTACTGAAATTATGGAAATAAAATTTTAACTTTGCTTTAAATATTTATATGTTAAAGCATAAAACTTTATGAAATGAATGAAAATTAGTACTAAGATCAATTTTTTTTCTGTTTATCAACATTCAACCTCTATTTTGGGCAAAATCGAAATTGATACAAAAATATCAATTTCGTATTTGCACATCACCGAAAAATTGCAATTTGGCTGTCAAGTGAACAGTTTTAGCTGAGAAAGAACATTGAGAAATAAATCCAAAAAATGTTCATCTCATTAATCTCTGAAGAAAATATCAGTGCTCAGAAGAGGTTTTTTGACCCACTTTAAAAATCTCCGAGCTATCAGAGATTTTATTTGGTGAGACACGCCTAATGAAAAATTATGAACTTCACTATTTTTGGACGAAAGCAAACATTAAAAAAATTTCAAGTTGCATGTGACTATATTATATCCGGTGGCGGTCGTCAAGAACCAGGTAACTCAAACACTAGAAAATATTAGAAGGTCGGGGTCTATGATTAATATCAATCTATAACTAATGTAAAAACAAATGTTCATCATGTATTGTCAAATATTTAAGCAAAGTATTAGATGAGGGTAAAATTTTGTTAAATATTGTTAAATATTTATTAAAATATAAAAAAAAAACTCACTTCAGGTATCTCTTGCCTTACCTGGTTATTCACGACCGCCATTGATATACAGTCGGTTTAAAGTTAAATCTCAGTAGGTCAGAAACAAAAGAAATCATTCAGCAGATATTGCGGCAAAGTGGCGTGTATCAATAATTCGCAGAATGTATTGCCTTGCAATAATAAAAAAAAATGTTTTAATCAAAATTTTGTCTGCAACTTTAGGACCGATGAAGGTACCTATCACAAAATTTTTTTTTAGTAAGTATTGTTAGACCGAAGGGGCGGCAAATTATTGCTTTGCCCCGGGCGGAAAATATCGTAGCTACGCCACTGGATTACCTATCTCATCGTGGCAAACATTTACAAAACTGCTGGTCGGACAAGCTTTATCTGGTCGCAATTGTTACAAAATGCACTTTTCATTTTCATTTCGTTGCATTTTCCGCTAAATGTTCCTAGAATACAAGCAACTTATATAAATGGGGTATCAAATGAAAGCTAAGACTGTCCTCTACAAGATACCATTGGTCGGACAGACTTTTTTTGGCTTTTGCGACGAGTCCGACCATTAAAAAAAAAATGGTCCTTATTTTAACACTGCGTTTTATATCAGGGAAAACTGAGTTAAATCATATCAAATGGTTAGGAGAGAAGCCTTAACCACTTTTTTTTCATTTTCATCCAAGGATGCACAAAATCCCTAATTTTAGAAAAGTTGTCTAATGGACTATTTTTCCTAAGTTTTTTAAATGTTGAACAAACAATTTTAATAGTTTAAAAAACTAAAAAACGTGGATAAACGCCGCACCGACTATTCCCACTTTACATCGAGTAAGAACCTTGAACGATTTTCTTCAAATTTGAAATTATTATGAAGATGTTCTTTAACAAACCATTTTCCAATTTTGAAGAAAGCCAGTTTATCGGCCTAGGCTCTACCTTGATGTGGACGTAGGGACGCGAATTGTTCTTATCAAACAACACAGGTATATTAAAGTGACCCATTGCACAAGGCATATTAAATGACCCATTGCACAATGTACAGGGCTTGGCTCATGTTTAAATCCCAGTGTCGGAAAATGTTATCAAGAACTTGAAAGTATTTAATGTAGTATTATCCATGTAACAGTGTCAAATTTAATTTAAAACACTACAGAGTCCAAACGCAAAAAATTCCAAAGGCCAGAAAAGACTTTCTTAAACACAGGTCTATCCATAAATTTAATTGTTGAACAAGTAGGTACCTTCGCTTTACCAAATTTCCAAGCTATTCAGGTTATATTTTTAAAAACCAGATAATACTCCTGATCTTCTTATTTCATGTTAAAAATATCAATTTAATCCCAAGATATTTTCGATGTCCTTTTTTTTCGCTTAACAAAAATGTCTGCCAAAATTTTCAACACAAACTAATTGCGACTCCCTGTTTAAAAAATGTAATGCAATCAATGAAGCTTTAACGCTGAGCCTAATAATCCCTTTGAAGACGGATTGCATTACATGGATTTTTGTGGATGTTGTGTTGTTATACTGAAAGACGCGCTCACAAGTAATTCGTGTGCTTTTTATTTCCAACTGTCCAGGCCGGTCAAAACCTCTCAAAGATATCACAAAAAGTATAACCTTTTACAAAGGACTCTTCCAGATAGGTTAAGTTACTCCCATCAGAGATATACAGATGCGGCTGCGTTAACTTTCTCAAAAGAATCCCTTGTTTAGTTGTTGTTGTTGTTGCTGCTTCAATATGTTTAGGTATATACGGCTGGCTCATTTTGCTTTTCCACGCACCGCGTCATTAATCATGCATGAAACTGCTGTTTCCTCCCCCTCGAAATGAAACGAGAAACAAATCCAATCCGTATCCGAGAGATATACCCAACAACTCCCTCTGAGTACCTATAACCAAGAGAAAGATGCAAGTGGCCAAATGCAGCAGTGATTAATTTCAATAAATTGCTACAAGAAATGCATCTATTTACCGTGCAGAGTACATCTCTCCCAGAATCAGTTCCAGCTCTGACTTGGTTTGGTCCATGCAGCTCCAGCCAGACAATGCGACGGAACGATTGTTTACCCGGTGTACCAATTCACCTTGAAGTGCAGCTCCGGATGACATATACACAGCGCCCTCGTAGACCGATGGGCAGAACTGTATTACGCACCACCGACCAGAGCCGTGCTCCACTCCATACTACTATCGCCGATCTGAGATAACTCCCAGATCAAGAGCCCTAAACGATGACGATGATGATGATGACGACCACGACGCGACGGACGCGGACGGTTCGGTTCACATTCGACTGTTTGCGGCTCTTACTGCGCCTGCGCCTTAACCCCACTGCCACGGGATGCAAAGATGTTTGGCGAATGTTGCCCTTCACACTGCTGCGCCTTTGCTGCTGTTGCTGCTGATGCTGGTGATGCTACATCCCTTTTGCTGTGCTGATTTGATTTCGTGATGGCCTGGGCTCTTTTGAACATTTGCCGAACGTGCTGGACCACCCAAGAAGATTGAGCTCCAGCAGCCTGTATGGCTGGCATTGGTAAAGTGGCCCCAAGGAGCGACGGACGCCAGCGGGGAGGGCATAATAAATGGGAATACAGTCACAATTAGGAGGTGGAAGCCAGGCTCTTCGCTCGTGGGATGAGGATAGAGTTGCTCTTAGGCTGAAAATGGTAAAAGGGGAACTCAAAGAAGTTGTGTGCCGTTTAAGGGATCCCCTCTGCGCCTGCCCTTGTGCCGCCACATTTAACGTTCACACAAATGGAAATGAGTGTCTTGAGGGATTCTCCGCGCACTCACTCACGTTGAATGATGTCCGAATTTATGATGCGTATGCTGCACCAGGATTGCGCATTTCTGTGACTCTGGAATTTATTTTAATTAGGTTGTGCTGTTTGGCTTGACTTGGCTTTTGGCATTGGCATTGGCATGGCATGGAGCGAGGAGCAGAAGGTCGTCCGTTCGCCGTTTGCAGTTTTCGTTGTTGGTTGTTGTTAGTATAGTTAGTCGTGGGGGAATCTGGGCGCATTCTCGGTATTGACGACCGATGTCGCTCGTTTAGGACTCTTTAGTTAAAGTTCCATGAAGGAACAAGCATCAGCAGTATACCTATATACTGCGCAGGATGGATTCTTCGAATTTCGCTGAAATTGGAGTTAATTAAAATACAAGGAAGGTGGGAAATTCTGTAGACAATGGTATCCAAAGTGGGATTCTCGATTTTCCTTAAGTGCACAACATAATACTTTTCGTACTTACAGGTAAAAAAAACTGTGAGACAAAAATATTTCAAAGCTTGATGTGGAAACTTAAATGTGTGCATCATAAGGGCTGAGTGTATAAGTTAGCTAGTGTAATTATGCTAGAAAATTTCATGGAAACGTATCTAGTATAATTGTGGAAAACTATCAAATTGTTAAATGTTTTGATTCAATTTTCATAAACACACGATTTGCTAGCACTGTATTTTTGTTTTGGTTAAAAATTCCAGTTACGTTTTTATGTTAACTCCATGTCGTCATCTTGTTAAAAAAAATTGAAGAAAATAGGTTCAGTAAAGTCAATTTGTTCATAAAAAGGGCTCTTAGCGTGCTAATTGTGGGGTAGTTTTCATTTGAAAAAAAAAAAAATTAAAAAATGCGTTTTTGATGCAAATTCGGGTTGAATTTTTCGAATTAATGTTTATGGTAATTCTGAAGTTTGAACATTTTACGTCGAAATTCTTTTTGAATCTTCCGAATCATACGTCTTTAAGAAAATCTTTCATTAGTTACTAGCCTTCGTCTTAAACTACCTTATTCGAAAATATGCAATCCAATCAAGTAGTGGTCAAAAGGGCCCTAAATAGCGATAAAATGGTTGCGTTTTTATGTTTTCGAGGGTGCTGAATCCGAATATGTGGTTTTCGATAAAAATTTCGTGATGCAAAATGCTAAATTGGTAAAAAAAATGCATGTTTATGAGTTTTTAGCATATAACTCGAAATCTAATGGTTTCTCAAAAATAACTTACAAGTTCATTGAAAGTAGGGGAGACCAGGGACAAAAGTAACACGTTATGATAATAACAGGGCCATTGACGGACTGAATTTATGTGTTGGGCCATTTTCTTGTATGCAGTTTTGAAAAGAACTTAACTTTTCTTCCTAGGCAATTTTTGTCGATCGGTCGTGAGATGAGCACATGCCACAATGAAAAAGAAAAAGTCCATCATTTGAAATTTATTCGGCCGCCGGTTTTTTAAGTAAATAAATGTTTCATCATCATCGTGTCCTGTAACCCCGGCTGGGGCATAGGGCGTCAACAAAACGTCTCCATCCTTCACGGTCTGCTGCAAGGTACTTTACCTGTGGCCACGTCTTTCTCTGGGATGCTGCTTCCGCTAAGACAGTTGATTTCCATGTTGTTCTTGGTCTTCCAACCCGCCGTGCACCCTGAGGATTCCATTCAAAGGACTGCTTTGCAATTTCATCGTTTGGTTTCCTCAGTGTGTGACCAATCCAACGCCATTTACGCTTTCTTATGTCGACGTCCAGCTGCTCTTGACTTGTCCTGCGCCACAATTCCTCATTTGATATTATTTGTGGCCAGCGAATCTTTAGGATGTGGCGAAGACAGCGATTCACAAAAGCCTGCAATTTCTTCGAAATGATAGACGTGACTTTCCAGGTTTCACAAGCATATAACAGCAAGGATTTGATATTGGATTCGAAGAATCTCAACTTAGTGCGTAAGGAGATTTGACTTGATTTCCAGATTGGGGACAGAGTACCGAAGGCAGCACGAGTTTTATTTATTCTACTTTTAACGTCCAGATCCGTACCACCGTTTGCAGAAACAATACTGCCAAGGTAGTTGAACTGTTCGACTACTTCAACTGGCGTCTCCTGTAGAATAATACGCTGCTGTGTGGAGCGGCCTGTGAGCATTATTTTTGTCTTTTTGCTGTTTATTCTTAGACCACTCGACTCTCCCTTCACTTGCAGTGTTTGGCACATCCCGTTCAGCCCACTGATGTTATTTGCCAGTAGACATATGTCATCGGCATAGTCTAAATGACTGAGCCTTTCGAACGGTCTCCATTGAATGCCCTGTCGCTCAGCTGTACCTACACTGGCCGTCAATACGTCGTCCATCGCCAGCAGGAAGATAATTGGCGATAGAACATCCCCTTGTCTCACACCCTGTTGCACTACGAAGGAGATGGAGACTGAAGAATTTCTTAATGTGCTTTTTCCATAAACCTACATGTTCATAATTAAAAAAAAGATCTGAGTGAATTAAATAGTTTTTCTCGAAAAATTAAGGCATTTGGACAAAACGTAACTCTAAGCCATGTGGACGAACGAAACACGTTACCTTCGTCCACAAGAAGTTTTGACCTCTCCCCCTCTTTAAATGCGTCTAAACGAAAAGCCAATGCGGTCATTTTTGAAAAATGGAAATCGATATTGAGTTTCAAAATCGAAACAAAGCTTAGAAAACAGATTTTGCATTGGACAGATCAAGTGAACAAACCGAAAAGAACGAGAAAGTCATGTCACTTCTTCAAATGACGATAAAAAAAATTGTTCATGCTTGGTAGAGTGGTGTATGCAGAAGTTGTAGAGGTTTGATTTGGACATAAGGGACGAAAGTAACAAGGAAAGAGTCTAGGGAAAATTATCACAGCTATGAGAATTCATCATTCTAATGATACTTTGCTTCATCAGTTTCTAGATAAACAGATGGAATTTTTCGTTTTTTTGTTATTCCAACAAACCCAAAAGCAGGAACCCCTAAAAGTGAAACATGTTATTTTTGTCCCGGGTCTCCCCTACATACAATTGGTTCAAGGTTTTTTCTACAACAATCCATTTCTAATTCTCTCTAAAAAACCATATTTGAAATTTATGAATTTATAGCAAATTTTCCACATATGTAGTTGAAGACTAAGGCTAACAACTTATGATTTTCTCAAAGATATGAATGAATGGAAGATTTAAAAAGAATTTCGAAGTAAAATGTTCATTTCAGAATGACCATAAACATTAATTCGAAAAAAATACCTCGAGAAATAATATAACCCCAAATTTGCATCAAAACCACATTTTTTTTTATTTTTAGATTCGAATATCTCAAAATCGTGACGTGCTAGAGCAATTCCAAGGCCAAATTCGAACAAGATTTTTCGATTTTCTTGTTGTTTGAAAAATTGTAAATTTCAAAGTGAAAAGTGGTTCGTGAAATTGTGACTCGGTTCAATGTCAAAGTTGTTGTTATTTCTAATTGTAACTTTGGTTTTTTTTTGTCAATGCTCAGCAAAGGCTATGCTCATGGAGCATATTTTTAACATAAGGATTCGAAGCCCGTTTTTGAAAAGCTTCAATTTGTGATCTTTTACCACGTGTCGATATTAGGAAAAGAGTCTCTACGGACTATATCGACATTTTCCTTATAATATTTTTGAAACTTGTGTTTTCATTCGTTCATGTTAATTCAAGCCCTATAAGAGTGTTGATGACTTTCAACAGGCTATATTCTGAAAATTTGGTGGGTATTTCTAAGTCATTGAATGTCTGTCATCACGTATGTAATCACCTGGCTGGGAAGACCCCCACTTGAGAAATCATACCTTCATCAGGCCCGTGGGAGCAGTGGCTTCTTCCGGCGTATGGACATATGTCCCATCCTACAGAGACATAAGTCCTGAATTTTTTAGTCGAAAATGGGACATGAGTCCCCAATGAAACCTATAAGTATAGGATAAATTCAAAGATTATCTAAATCCAGATGCTTAAAATGTTAAAGAGACTTTGCATTCACCCAACCTCGCACCCACCACAAATCCAATAGTGTGCCCAAGCAGGGGGGTTGCAGGGAGCCAGCATACCTCCCCATGCATACCTTACTGTTTATTCGCCGAACTGCTGGGTGCCGGTAATGTATTTATGTAAGGCAAGGCAAGTGTAAATAAGATCAGTGCTAGCACCCAGCATTAAGGCGAATAAACAGTGAGTGAGCAACCCCCTACTTGGGCACACTATAGGACTTGGGGTGGGTGCAAGGTGGGTGTATGCAAAGTTTCTTTAGCATTTAAGGCCTGTTACTGTACTTTGCATTGGTGTAGGTACTACCGAAAAAAATAAATCGAGAGAACAATATCGGTTCTACCATTTCGTCAGCTGTGGGCTCTTTAAATTGTCGCAATAGGTACATATGCAAAAATAAAAAAAAATTATACGTGGAACATAATTCCCGAAATGTTTTTTTATGGACTTTTGTCTCAGTAGGGTGGGACATAGGTCCCGAATCGAATTAGGGACTAATGTCCCAGTAAAGTTAAAATATGTCGCATGAGCTGTTCCTTTCCTCTGTGTTCTCCGGCAACATCGCGGAGATAAGCAAGTTTGCTAAGACAATGAAAATTGACTTCACTTTGAAGAACTTAAACACCACAAAAACGATCATCAACGTGGCAACCAAGGATGGATTCGGCACACTAAGGGAATACCTGAAATCCAAAAAGATTGAGAATCATACGTACACCATCCGTGAGGACAGGAAGATTCTTCTTCTTCTTAAAGGAATTCACCATACCTATTCAGCTATAGAAGTCAAGGATGAACTTCAGATCGAAGGAGTAGCTGCCATCAACGTCACACTCTTCAGGTCAAGGAAGTCCAAGAACAAAAGTTACAACTCTTTCGTGGTGGAAGTCAGTAAATCGTGTGATGTTGCCGATATATACACAAAACAACTGATCCTCAATCAGAAGGTCCACTGGGAACGCCTCAAAAACACGGATATTGTTCAGTGTAAGAACTGCCAACGATTTGGTCACGTGGCAACCAACTGCGGCATGAAGTATGTCTGTGTTAAGTGCAACGAAGACCACAACCCAGGGGAGTGTAAGCGGAAGGAAAAGGACCGAGGAGTATACTGCGCTAACTGCAAAGAGTTTGGTCATCCGGCAAACTACCTTGGGTGCAAGGTTCTGCTGGCGAAGAAGGAAGAAAAGAAAAAGGCGGAGTCCCAAAAGAAGGCTCAACAAGACTTCAAGGCGAAATCAGTCTGCACATTGACTCGCCCCTCAGTAAGCTTTGCAGCTATGGCCAGGATGGGAAATGCAGCCAATAAGCCTCAACCTCAACAATATCAGAAGCCAATTCCAAAACCCCAGCAGCCAACAGCAGTCCTTCCACCATGGAAACAAAAACCTAGGACTAACGGACCAGCAACCCCTAAGCTTAACCTGGATGAGGAAATGAAGGAACACTTCGGAACCGATCTGGCATCAGCAATTAAGAAAGCTCGATCCGCAGTGCCAAGCAATTACGCTTCCCTGTGTAAGGAAAAGAAGTCAGTGGCTTTGGCCACCTTTATCTTTGACTTATGCAGCGCATAATGCGCATAAACCGGTTAAAGATAATCGCATACAATGTTAATTCATTGTATAGCGTTTTGAAAAGGACGACATTCAACCTCTTTCTGAAGAAGCACTCACCGGACATAGCCCTTATTAGTGAAACCAACGTCACCAAGCGAAACAACATAGATTTCAAAGGATACAACACCTTCCGAACAGACAAGGATACAGGCAAGAGAGGCACAGCACTCTTCGTAAAGAAGAACATAAAAGCCTCTCAAGTCGTGATCCCTTGTCTTAGATCGTTTGAAGCCACGGCCGTCATCATAGAAGTCGAAGTTGGAGCAACATTAATTATTTTCAGCATATACAACAAATGCAGTGCTAGACAAACTGATATTAATCACGATCTTTTTATTTTCAGCAACCTAGCCGCCCAGCACACCTATGGATTGATCGGAGGAGACTTCAATGCCCGACACCCACGATGGTACGACACAACTACATCTGACGCTGGAAACTTCCTGGTGAACTGGTTGGATGAAAATTTTGAGCATCATTCATTCCAGGTGGTCTCTCAACCAAAGCCAACGTTCCCAAGAACACCATCCTGGTTGGACTTCTACCTGGTTTCCTCGAACTTCATCAACATCATTCCCGAGTTGCGGAATTACTCATGCTGGACCCTTACAGGAGATGCGGACCACGAGCCAGTGGAACTTCACATCAAACTGGGCCAGCCTATTCTGACAATAGATGCCCAAAATGAGAAATACATAAACTACAACCAACTGGATGTCGACCGATTCCAAAGAAAAATCGAGGAAACCATAGTGATGCCGGATTCCAACAGAAACCTTTCCAACAATGAAATAGAGGAGGCCATTGAAGCAATGGAGCTCACCATAAACAACGCCCTGGATGAGCAGAAGAGATGGAAGACCTCAAGGGACAGATACCAGCATCTTCCAGAAGGAATTGTTCGACTATATGATCATCGACAGCGATTGCGGAAGCGCCTACAAAGGATTCAACAAAGGGATTGGAACACGGCCAACGGAAACTACCAAATGGTGAAGAGTGAACTTCAATGTACGCAAATTATGTTGAGAAACGCTCTTCAACATTTTAAAAACAACCAGTTCCAAAATAGGCTACAATCCATCAAACCTGGACCCGATGCATTCAAGGAAATAAACAAGATCATCGGCAAAAGACAGCAAATACCAGAAAAAATCAGCACCAGGCATGGGGAAGTCACGACGACTCAGGATAAAGCGGAAGCATTTGCCGAATATTTTGAAGGAAATTTCGTGCCAAACCCATCCAGCGATCCTTCACTCTCAGAGGAAGTTGAGTCAACAATTGAGCAGCTGCAGCAGACAGACGCTGGAATTATCTTTTTTAACAATGAAAATCCTGCTAGTGATCCTGAGCTGACTGGAGGCTTCACCAACCCTGAAGAAGTAGCTGAGCTAATCAAAAGTGGACGACCTAAGAAATCATCCGGACCAGATATGATTTCCAGCTACATCATAAAGAAATTTCCCCAAGTTATGGTGCTGTTTCTCACGATCCTATTCAACAACTGCGTCAACAATTGTTACTTTCCGAAGCGATGGAAGACAGCAAAAATAGTACCGATACCGAAGAAAGCCGACAGAGGAACCGTTTCTGGATATCGTCCCATATCTCTTCTTAACAACACCAGCAAAATCCTTGAAGGACTTATTCTTCGGAGATTGAATGCGTTCTGCACCACTAATAGCGTCGTTCCGGACATGCAGTTTGGATTTCGGGAGAGGCACTCTACCTTACATCCGCTCTTGCGATTTCATAACGACGTTGTTAGCACCCTCAATAACTGTCAGGTTGTTGTTGGATGCTTCTTGGATATAGAGAAAGCATTTGACAGCATCTGGATACAGGGGCTAATTCATAAGCTAACCACTTTTAATTTTCCAGGTACACTAATAAAAATAATTTTCAGTTTTCTCAATTCCAGATCGTTTTTCGTCCAGATTGAAAACAGCCAGTCAACAACCAAAAACATCAGGGCAGGAGTTGCTCAAGGATCAAAGCTGGGACCGTACCTCTACAACATCTTCACATCGGACCAACCTCAACCCAACAATGCTATGAATTTGCTCTATGCGGACGATTCACTAACATACGCGAAATCTTTTTCACCAATAATTGCAGCCCAAAGAGTAGAAGAGCACGTGAGAAGGCTGTGGGAGTTCTACACAACATGGGGCATCAAAGTCAATTCAGTCAAATCTGAGTTGGCTTGTTTCAGAAGACCAGCGGGACAGCGAAATACACCGTCAGCTAAAAGCTGCCGCAGCATCATCATCAATCTGCCTGACGGATCGCAACTGACAACCAAACCATCGGTGAAATATCTGGGTGTAAACTTTGAGGAGAGGTTACGCTTTAATCCGCATGTAACAGCTGTTCTGAAGAAAGCAAACTACGCTTTCCACCGTATCCACCCCCTATTACGGAAAAGGAATGGACTCAGCCAAAGGACGAAGTTGCTTCTCTATAAACAACTTCTCAGACCAATCATCACATACTGCTTTCCTGTCTGGTTTACTGTTTCCAAAACCAGCATGAAGAAACTGGGAGTGTTCGAGAGGAAGATCCTTCGGATCTGCACGGGACTCCACTTCGACCAACGGCGGCGAAAACATTTCAGCAACAAGCGACTCTACGAGGCATCCGGAATAGCACCCCTTGACAAATACATGATCAGTGCTGCCAAAAGACTGACGAACAACCTAAGCAATCATCCAAACCCTCTGGTGAGAACCATCATAAGTGAAGAGAGACACCCCGAGCCACGATACCTTGATGTGACAGCACTACTGGACAACGGAATCATTCCTATCAACGACGACGAGGCAATTCAATTTTACGAAGATACAGCGTCAAATTATCACCGTGGCTAGAAGCCACAGAAACCCCACATCCTTCCAAAAGACAACCGGATTTGAACAACCCGAGATGAATCATCCTCATAGTATTAAATAGTATAATCATCAATCACAATCTTTTAAATAATTTTTATAAAAATAAAACAATGTATAAAATTAGGCCCCTTATGTGCCAAAACAAATTAAAATGTCAATGTAATAATAATATAAGAATAGAATTAAGAACCAATTGTAAATATTAATTTCCGTTCAATAAAAACTAATGTAATGTAAATGTTCCTTTCCTCAAGAGGATTTTACCAATCTTAGGTAGAGGTGGCCCCATCATCTCACTGACGAGCATGTTCTCCGCAAAGGCGATAGTAGCTTGTGTATAGGTGAGGTGTCCATCCTCCGTTCACTGTCGCTCCTACAAGAAATACGTGCAACGTTCGTTCGTTCTATCATTATCGTCCTGAATCCTTTTTATATGTTTGACGGTTGGAGAAGTTACCAACCTCGTGGTCAGGTGGTTGATAGAGCTTAAGAACTTCAAGCCATTGGGTAACGTTAATCAATTTCAACTGGTTTTTGCTTGGAACTTCAGAGGATTCTTCCAAGTCATTGAAGAAGTGTCTCCCTAGTAGCCTGTTTCTCAGATGGTATAGCGCAGAGCAGTGACACAGTTAGTGAGGCGTATCCTCGCGACGTGTGTGAAGTTGGCATAACATTTTTGAGCTAGACCAATGGGACCATGGCAGGAATTTGCAGTTTTTTTGCATTTTTATGCATTTCTATTCCGGACTTTTCAGTTCACCAAATAGTGGGTGTAACCAACTACTGCTAACTTCACAGTGAAGTTAGCATAAAATTCCTTTTCTCAGCAACGGTGATACTTAGAAATTTGCAGTTAGGCTCCAAGTTTGCAGTTTAATTTGCAGTTCAAGAAAAATTAAAGTCCAAATTTTGAACTCCAAATTTGAAAAAAAAAAATCGAATTAATTCATTTTTCACTTTTAACGTCGCTGTGAAGTTTGCAGTACATACCCTTTTCTCAGCAACTGAGCTTCCTAGAAAATTGCAGTTAGTGTCCAAATTTGCAATTTTTCATGCAATTCAAGAAAAAATTTCAAATTTTAAGTCCAAATTTGACAAAAAAAAAATAAAAAATCCAAAAATTCACTTTGCACTGTTAACTTCAGGATATGTACTGCTAACTTCACAGTGACGTTAACAGTGAAAATGAATTTATTCGATTTTTTTTCCTCAAATTTGGACTTGAAATGAGGCAAAGGGAGGTATTGGGAAATAGTAGGAAGGAATTAGTAAAGGGGTTTGAAGAGAGAAGAAAAAAAAGAAAAGCATGAACGGGATGAGGACATAGTAGGAGGGGGAGAGGTAGGGGTAGAATGTCCGCTACGGAGGCGATGGCATGCTCGTTTCGCTCAGCTCAGCTCGCCGGATGTAGGGGGGGCTCTTGCCCCCGTAGCTAGACCTCGCCTATTCCAAAAAAAAAATATAAACATGCCAACTAACACTTCACCACCACGACTCACACCTTGGGAGCGCTGCTGGTGTCGATGCAACGCGGCCGTGTCCCTCCCCACCTGGGATTCGAATGGCCTTGAAATGTGAATCCCCCTAACCTGGAATAAGGATTGATTTCTCTTGCTATCGAACCATACTTACTTCACCGAAGGGGCCTTTGGCCGCCGTACCGCACCCCCTGAAAATCAATCTACGATGCCATTAAGCTTTTTTTGAAGCTCAATAAAAAATCTATGAATTTCATCATCATTGACGCGATTTACAAAATCTTTATTTACTCAATGAACCTACTGTATACCTTATAAAAAGAAAAAAAAAATCAACCATTATCATAACGTGACTTACTCTAACCTTATGACCTAATAAATAACTAATATTATAGAACGAACATTTATGTAGTGTTTGAAATTTAAAAGTAAGGTAAAATTCGTTTTAATAATTTAAAAACAAGATTACTAACAGAAAAAAAAACGAAATTGCTTAACCCAAAATGAAAACTAACAAACGTAATAAACTCTCCCTTAATCGGCGAAATAGTTACGTTTACTTATGGCTTAAAGTGAATCCTTTCGACCAAAAAAAAAAAAGGGAAGACTTCCGCTTTTCAAAATATCCGCCTGTAATAGGACTAAGCTTCTGAATTCCCAGTCCTCGTTTCTTTTGCCGAAGTCCTTTTTGATCGGCTTAACCGTACTCTACCTCCCTTTTCCCTACCTACGGAGAGCTCTTCGTGGGTATCTCAAGGGGTTTTGCAAAATTTTGCCGCTCAACCACTGGGCCTTTGAGAAGCCTATATCCGAAAGAGGCTAACGGAACTGAATCACTAACTACACTAAACTCACTTTTCACCCAAAAGAAAAAAAACAAGATCGCCGGGTTACTAAAAGGTAATAAAAACAAGAAGTAAAATCCTGAACGTACATATGTTGAATTTTAAATCAAACGAAAGTTAACTATATATATATATACACATAAAAATATCAGATACAAAAAAAAACTATCGCGCCAATTTTTCTTAAAACTAAATCCGGAACAAGGGGCCTCCTCTGGACCAACTCTCGTGGCCTATTTCAGCGGCGTGGACTCGCTAAGGTGACCTATATGCCACTCCAAAATAGCTTGGTTTTGCGGAATGGATGTAGTATGTTTGATCGATAAATGTATCGTTAAATTTTAAATCTTAAAATTTTACTTTTTTGTTACGGTGAGGGCGAATTCGCTGGATTTTACTAAACTAGCATGTGCACCCTTAAAACTAACGGCGAGTACCCTTATGCCTTGGGTTTTTCTTTTTGTTTTTTTTTTCGAAATTTTGATGCAAGAACTACAATATTCTTAAAGGTATCGTTACTTGTCGCCCGGGTTTTCCACGGACTTTCAATCCTTTTCTTTTTATAGAACCTTTTGAGGTGCTCCTTAGACGGTCATCTGGCTCGTCTGGATTATTTAGGTGGTTAGTCGCACGTAGCACAGTGCTCGCTAAAATCATGTGAATCGACGAGCGGTCACGACCTTTTGCGTTCGTCGCCAACCGCCAATATTCGCCCTCACTATATAAAAAAAAAATAATATTCACTATACAACTGTATACCTACTATCCACAACTCTTTGTTTCGCACTCACCCAAACAACTTAGTTAAAAAAATTTAAATTTTCTGTTCCAACAGGATGAATAGTTTTGTTATCCTCGGATTATTACACCAAAACACTGCCTTTCGTCTAGGAATATATATAGTTTTTGTTTTCTTTTTTCGTATAACAATCCACTATTTAAATTTTCACTTGGTTCAAACTTAACTTCCAGCCTTGACGTCGATTCTACAAAGGTTCGATTGGCAATGACCAAGAAGATGATGATATCGTTACAAAAGGTGATACTGTATCATCTTTTGCAACCGTTGCACATCTTCTTTGTCATTGCCTGAAATCCACCTGATTGGGGGAATTCCTTAATGAAGTTCAATAACCTAGGTGATACTGATAATCGTTAATCTCTGTATTTGTGCCTTTTTAAATAGAGTCACAACTACTATAATAACTTTTCTATAAAAGCTCGAATTTGAAAACCAAACATCACGTACCTAAACCCATTTCCTGCCATAAAACCTATTGTGACTTCACCTTATCTTTTCCCCTAAAATCTATCCTAACTAAAAAAAACTATCTACTCCTCTCTTTCTAAATTATCTTCTTTTCCTATTCCTGAAAACCTGCGACAAAAACAGACACAATCTACCTATTTCCTTTCCTTTTTTTTTCTAGAGCGCTTCCGCTTTATCTTTAATTACATGCTTAAGCCCTCTATATGCCTGTTTCTCTTGCTCCACTTCCTTGCCTAACCTTTGACTAAAGCTCCAACCATACTTTTGTCCCTTTCCTATTTCCCTATACCTGTCCCAGTCATAGTTATTATTTTCCATTTTCGATCGCGTCCTCATCGTGCCAAACGTCGGGCTAAATACTATCCGTCGTTAAATTAAGTATAATTTTTTCTTTTCGCGTGTGTGAATTTATAACTATTTTGCGATTGCTCCCCGAATCCATTACCCATTTGAGCAGTGGATTACCCTCGTCTCAACTCTCATTCGGGCTCCCAGTGCTTCAGCTTTCGACGGCGTTGCTGCCCACGCAACCTCCTGGTAAGAAGACCCCTACCAGCCGGGCCCATCGCCCTAAAAGGAGGTATTCAAAACCCCGTGGAATACTCTTCAGCTTATGAACGAGGTAAGTATCTGGTCGACACCAGTATCAGGTCAGGCGCATCAGTTGGTGGATGAAATCCTGTATCTAACCGGATGTGCCTGGTCTTTACGTCAAAAGAATTGCCTCTACAGCTCTCACTTTCTTTTTACTTTATTTTTTTTTTTCCAGAACCCTTCGATGCCCATTTGCCACTTCTTCATTAAGGATCTCTAGAGCTGCTTGGAGCACCTAACGACCCTCCGACCTACAATCAATTAATTTTGGTTGTTGTGGAGGCCGGGGAGTATCGGCTTCTTACAAGTGAACAATACTGCCCTTGAAATTACCACTTGTGGTACCTACTTCTATGTAGGTCCTGAAGGGTGGGTTGGTATGTTTATGTTTTTTAATAAAATAAAATAAAATTTCGCAAAATGTATTTCCTTATTTATTTATTTAAGGCTAAACCTAAGCAGTGAGTGGGTATCCACAACAGACTTTAATTTTTCTCGAACTGCAAATTAAACTGTAAATTTGGAGCCTAACTGCAAATTTCTAAGTATCACCGTTGCTGAGAAAAGGACTTTAATGCTAACTTCACAGTGAGGTTAGCAGTACAGTATGAAATTTTGTTTATATAAGGATTTAAAAATTTGGTTTTTTCCTTTTCTTGAACTGCAAGTTCAGAGCCTCATTTCAGATTCCTAGCTAACCTGGTTGCTGAGAAAAGAACAGGCTATGTTTACTTCACAGTGAAGTTAGCAGTACACTCGGTTACACCCACTATTTGGTGAACTGCAAAATCCGGAATAGAAATGCATACAAAATGCAAAAAAAACTGCAAATTCCTGCCATGGTCCCATTGGTCTAGCTCAAAAATGTTATGCCAACTTCACACACGTGTATCCTCGTGTATCTCTAAGTCACCACATCCCCTGCATGAGTCGTCTAAACTGAGTTTCATCTTTTACTTGTAGTTGGATGATGCTGTCGGTTTTTTGTTTGTTGAAACTAGGCCATCATTTTCTGGTTATAGCACAGGTATCGAGCGAGTTCCATCGCTTGTTTGTCATAGCTAGAGCTTTGCTCTCGATTAACTGTTTAAGCTAACAGGGTGTGACCTGAACTGTTGTTTCATCATAGGATCAAGAATTTATCCTATTCTTGCCATCTCGTCAGCGTTTTTGTTACCTGGGGCACCACTCTGACCAGGAACCCAGCAGTGCCAATAACCCTTAGCTCTTCGCGACATCAAGTTACAAGCTTCGATTTGAATTCAATGGCAGAAATCACTTTTATTGCCGATGGCCTATCCATGAAAAAGGTGATATCAGCTTGTGGTATTATTGCCATCATTGAGACTTGTCTAGCAGTTTTTATCACTGTCAGGACCTCAGCTTGGAGGACACTGCTGTAATCAGGAAATCTGAATGACCTGGATAATCCGAGGGTTTCTGAATAGCACCACCTGCACCAACACCTGTATACATCTGGGAACCGTGTTGTGAAAGCGAGGTGTGTCTGTTCCTTAGGTATTTTATTTGTTTGCAAATATTTCCTTGAAACTCTTTTGGCTGTAAGCTGTTGACATTAGCGTCTACCATACTATGAGTAAGATTGACTCTAGGGAGTGGGAGTTAAAATCCCTTGAACCCAAGTAACGGTCTGCGCAGAGACTTAACTTGGGTGCTGGCCAAAAAGCTTAACATACATTTTGAGTTTGACAGTACAGTAATTTTTCACAGGAAAAGTACTTTATAAAAGAAAAAATGTCGTGTCTGCTAACTTTTAATGAACTTAGCAAGACAGTTTTCTCAAAACTAAAGATGGAAGATACGAAAAAAGTTGGTTGTTGAAAACTAATTAGATAATTGGGAATTACATAGTTACACAAAAAAATTGTATTGCTCTGTTCATATGAAGTTAGCCAGAGGACACCCGTTTCTTTTTCTTTTTTGCAAAACAAAAACGCAATTTATTTTTTTGCGTTACTAATTTACAAATAATTAGCAACTAATGTGATACTTTTTAGTTTGAATTTCCAAAAGTCTCCCGCTAACTTCATACACATATCAATTGCAGTTATATATAAAGATGGGGACTGTTTCGAAACAATCCATTATTACCATATTCAGAACAGAGATTACCAATAGCAGCATAACTATCAAAGATGTCACCTGTTCGCAAAGTTCTCTACATTTAACCCGTTTATTTATGACTGATTGGATTTTTGGAAGTTCTTCAGATTATAATCTTTTCAGATGTCATAGCTCATGGACACCCTACCCCTAAGTTACCCCGCAACAAAAATTTCCAAACACGCAAATTCAAAATTGTTTGGTTTTGATTATAATATTGACCTTATGATCCCAGTGGCAATTAGTTTTTCATTGAACTTTAGCTTTGATTTGCGGCTTTCTGTGCATTCCTGATATGTTCCACGATAAGGCTATTTTTCTTTAATACCTCTTTGGCATTAAAACAATATGGATCTATTGACATGTTGGTGATTTGTGACTCCATCACATCTCCGAACCCATTTCTAAATTAAAAATACCACACCTAAAACAAATCGCTGCGAATTATCGTCACCGCGTCCATGTCGTCTTACCTATTCTTGTGGTGTTCTTTTTTTCTGTTGTATAGATGCTGGTTAGGAGCGCCCAATCAACACATCTGAGAACTGAGAGAATCTTTGAAAGCCATAAAAGCCATAGAACATCCATAGATGCATCAACGAGAATCAGATCCGATGATGTTTGTGGTTTGTCCGTATAGATATTGCAATATGTATCTTGGCAATCTTCGTTCCTATCTCTGCGGATGGAATTTCCATCTCATCATCCAAGGCCAAAACCGATGAGAACATCTCGTTCCTTCGCCATGCCACGTCGACGTCAGTGGGCTGCCTACCTTGACGTTTGACAATATCATCGGTTGATTGCAAGGCGCTCCATGTTGCAAGTACTTAACTCCAATTGGTTCCCCATATCCCCATGCCGCAGGCGATTCAATGGAACGGAGTAGTGTGGCGCATCAGCAACCATGAGGTTGTTGCACCATATCCCTGCTTCATATCGTATAGAGGCTAGCTTGAGTTTTTTCTATGAATTCCGATCCCGGGGCCGAGACCGAGGCTGACTGGAAATAAAGTCGGTTGCCTGTAATAATTTATCCTTTCAGTCGTCGTCAGTTGGATCGTCTGATTGACGTCTCCTTTTATGATTTCATGTTAGCATGGTTAAGACGCGGTGCGGCATGCACTCGAGAAAATTACACATCCAGAAAAAAACAGCAAAACCCTCGTGGAAATGAAAATGGAAATGGAAACGGAAAGCCTCCGCGAAGAGGAGTCTCATTGCCTGTCAGTCAGTTTTTCAGTCGAAGTCAGTCATAGCTAGGAATATAGATATTCGAGCAGATGGGAGCTCTGCGCTCTATGCGTGTGTGCATGTGCAAGATTCGCCTTTTCGATTGATAGTAATCGATAACGAAAACCAATGTAGGTGAGTTTATACTTAAAGCGCTCTACATTATCGACCGTATACCTTGTTAGATACCAATATAGCTACTATAAGACCCACTCTTATATGAAGTTGTGTGCATTTGAGTTAAGTGAATTCAAGTAATTGAGTTGTTTTTGTGAGCTTATATAGCAAGCGATATTGATTCGATATCTATTTCGATACACTTACTTAGGGAATGTGAGTATAAAACGGGGTCTCCACGATGTATAGGAACAACACTTAAATTTATTATAATATTTCGATAAAAACTGGCTGTAATTCAATTCCACTATTTTGTCTATACACAAATTTTAATATTAAAATTGGCCTTTAAGATTGATGTCGTGCAGATAATATTATGGTTTATGGATTTTAAATTGATTCGATTTGCATGTATGAGGTATAATTCTGGCGAAGGTAATTGATTGAAAAATATTGACATTAATGGGCTATTATTATATTTGGAATTTGAAAACTGACCCACTTGGAATTTATTGAATAAAGTTAAGTGATATAGTGGGAGATTTTTTTTTAAGCTCTTTAGAACCTATAAGGTTCGAGAGAAAATTAAATAAATATATATGGAAAATCGTAAATCGAAATTGTGTTATTGTAAGATTCTCAACTTTTAATAACACAGCTTCTGTTAAAAAACGAAATTCATTGATTGATAAATGTCAAACTATTTAACACTTAAGTTCATCTCTCGTCTTGTGAATATTTATGCTCAGGAAATGAAGATATTTTCTCCTTAAAATATATTTTGCAAAGAGAGACAATTTCCAACTTTTCAAAAGAATAATTTCCTCTGTGCTAAATTTAAAGAAAATGAAAAACTGTCAAACGACGTTTGCATGCATTTCCGTTTAATAATTTGAACAACTGACAACATATAAAGTGCTGCCACCCAGTAGCTCAGCAATAGGGTGGGTTTAACAACCAAAATGATTTTATTAATCGGATGCGATAAATAAAATTAAATAAAAAACAATTTGATAAAATGAAAAGTAAAAGTAGGTACAGGGTGTAGTTACTTTTCTTAAAGTGGGCGCCAGGAACTCTTTTGTAAATTAAGAATTAGAGAATTTCAAAACAATTTTTTTTTTTTAACGAAGAGATAAAAATAGGAACAACAAAAGGAACCAAATAAAACACAAGAATTATATGCGCAGATGGGGACTTAAAATATTTTTTTATTTTATTTGGGAAACCTTTGGACCGGGGGGCCTAGGGATTAAAACCCAAAATTTTTTTCAATTTAAAGATATAGAATTACATCAATTTCAAAGGGGCTCACGGTGAAAATGTAAAGCCGAAAGAAAATGCAATAAAAATGAAAATGGGCCGTTAACGAGGCAATTACCGTGTCCCACAAAACCGCGATAAAATTCCAATTGAACAACCGAAATCAATTCTATCGAATTTGACACGAACAATTATTAAAAATAATACTATACTTAGCTTTTTTTATGTCTGCGAATCTCCTATCCGCCTTTTTCCTTTCTATCAGCTCGAATTTTCCTCAAAACTGCTTCGCACCTCGAAACACTAATTTTTTCCTTCATATTTCCTCGACAAATTTTGTTTCTAAATAACTTCTTCTCAATTCCAATTTCTTCCAAATTTTTTTGAATTTCAAAATAAGCACTTCTTGCTTGTAAAGTTCTCCAAAGAGTGAACTTTCCATGCTTATCATATTCTCTACCTCGGCCATTCCAGTCTCTCACACATTCATACGACAAGCCAGTTTTTGAGATCTTCAGTCATGGGATCACGGCTTCTTGGAAATCTACGTGCTCTTCTCGAAAACCTCCGTTCCTCCGCTGTCGAGTTTACTCACACACACACACACACACCTTCAATGATTCAGCAAGTTGTTAGATGTCTTTTCAAAACTTGGCGGATCCAAATGGCTGAGTTCAGAATCTTTTCAACTAACCTTTCGAGAAAATTTAAGAGAATTAAAATCGAGGAAAAGTTTCTTCTAGGCATTCTCCTAGTTACTCTTAAACAATATTGAGTGATTCGAAGCGCGAAGCAATCTCGTTAAAACAAATACCTCGAGCAGTGCGTTCGAACCTTACTCTAATTAGAGCAAATTTACTCCAATTTTGAGGAAGAACACCAATCTACTTCACCATTCCGCTTTTTGGAGATCGCTACTCCTTTTTTTCTACACTACAAATTCTTCGGCCAAACCACATGAAATTAAATGGCTAGACTGTGTTGTTCAATCTTCCTACCAACGCTGGACTCTGAAATCTAAATGTTTGCATCTGAAAGTTTATGCTGAACGAAATCATTTCTTTTTCTTTGTTGGTCGGAGTCCGCCTGACTCCGTTTCTTCTTCAGCTCATCCGCTGGCACTTCAACAATAGACCGCCCGTCTTTTTGATATTTAGGCGCCAGTTATAGCTATCATTGAAACCCATCATTGAAAATTTTAATGATGGATTTTGAGACGTTTAAAAAGTAAAATCATTTATTATTTTGATGGCAAATAAAGATTAAGACTTAATTATTATTTCTAGCCAAAAAAAAATGCTAAATAGGCCCAACTTTCCAAATAAAAAGACTTTTCTTATTTCAATGACTGAACTACCTTACCAATGATCATTGAAAAATCAAAAGTCAATTTTTGTGGAAAGTTGGGCCTATTTTAGATTTTTTTTTTCTAGAAATATTTTTGAAGTCTGGAGCTTTGATCGTCCATCAAAATAATGAATGATTTTGCTTTCTAAACGTCTCAAAATCAATCATTAAAGTTTTCAATGATGAGTTTCAATGATAGCTATAACTGGCACCTTATAGTAGAATTTTGGAACCAACTGTTCCACTCAATTTGGTTTTGTTACTTTTCCAAAATACTTTAAGAGAAGGCCTCTGGCTGATGGACGCCATATATCTACTGATTCTACAAGCATTTTGGAGTCGCAATGGAAAAAGGAAAGGCTAAAATAGGTTAGTAATAAAGAAAAGGCAGGTGAAACATGTTGTGGTAAATCGTCCCGTAACAATATTACTTAATCAATATTTCTTATGATAGAGGAGAGCAAAGTTTCCAAAAGTGAAGTTTTTGTAGGTCTTCACTTTAAAAAAAATATTTTAGGCCAATTTTAAATCTTAAACTTGTATGTACCTCAAATGTATGTTCTTACGACAGCTCTATCAAACACTGCATCCTATTTCAATATTCGTATGGAATTTTAAGTACTAAATTTCTTTTAGAATAGCTATTGATGCAATATCACAGCACAAATGGCAAAAACAGCTTCTCTCTCTCCTACGATTGTTTGTAGTTTCGGCTTAACCTACAATTTACCTACAATTTTTTATACATATTTAAAATCTTAATAATAATGTAATTTTCGATTGGATTTTGGAATTGTTCTATTGCTATCGAATATGGAAGACCTTCTACTCAAAATTTACCATATTCGAAAATGGAAATGGAATGGACTTTACTTACTGCATAAAATTCACTAAAAATAATTGGAGCTAGATAAAACGACTTAAGACATCTTAAAGCTAAGTACTTTAAACTACCTACTTAAGCTAGGATTAGACGGTCAGCGCAAATGCTCAACGCGTTGACTCTGACGTCAAAGTGTCGTCGAACTCTGTACCAAAATTGCTTTGTCTTGTGATCGTCAATGCAGAATTATTATCCATGCGTTGACGGCTGCGTTGGCACTTTCGTTCACACTCTCGTTGACACAAATTTAGGGGTCAATGCGTTGATTATTTTTGTTGGCCGTGTAATCATCTATATCAAATCAACGCAGTTAAGACACGTTGACACACTGCTCACCAACGCCATGAATGTTTCCGTTGACACAGCAGAATTAGCTGCCATGTCAATGTAGCCTGCGTTGATGGTGTTGATGGCTCGACAGTTGGGGGACGCGTGCTTTATTTTAACGGCAAATCACCTTTTTTTTGGAGCAAATCAAAAACTTTGAAAAATTCAGATTTCTTAGAGGATCGTCACCGTTAAACGTGATTCATTTTTGTATGTGTCAATTCCGCGTCAACGTTGAGAGTATTTGGATGTGGTGAGGTAGTGTAATCGTCAGCGTTTTACGTATCAGAATTTTGGAACCAAAGGGTACAAATCGCGTTGACACAGATAGCATGTCAACGGGTTTTGGGACAATATTGACGAAGTATAGCGTTATTCGTGTGATTGTCTTTGTTTCATGCATTAATTCACAGATTTGTTTGTATCAAAATCGGTAGAATCGTTTTTTGAGATAAATAAGATTCTATTTAACGGAAAGTAGGTACCTAACCTACTTTAATTTTTGCAGCTGGAAAAAATTTCAATTTAACTTCTAGGATATAAGGACAAAAAACAAAGTTCAAAATTTGAAGAAAATCGTTTCAGTGGCTTACTCTAGGTATGTGTACCTACTATGTACAGACGAAGTTTCGTTGACATACAATTTAAACGATATACATGCATATATGTATATTAAAAATAGTTTCTTTTAACATTGGTTATGGCATCTGATGGCGTTTCAGCAACTTTTTATGAATTCAAAATATTAAAGATTGCCAAAAAAGTGGAGGCTTCACCCTTTGACATAAAAAAGTATTCTCTCGAAAAATGGTTACACTGACATTTTACTCGAAGGTGTTTCTGCTAACTATCAACCGTTATTTTGTGAACACGCGTCTGGCGCATGGAGGCATTTCCGCAACTTCTTTCATGTTCAAAATATTAAAAATTACCAACAAATCGGAAGTCTCTCCGACATAAAGAAAGTATTGACCCGAAAAGTGGCGACACAGAAATTTTACTCAATAGTGCGTCTACTCAACATACAACATCTATCTTTTGAGACATCGAACGTAATTTTTCCAACACGCATTTGACATTTGGAAGGTTTATCCGTAACTATTGCATATTCAGAATATTTTCTAGCATTACAGAAGTCAGATCATAAATTATACTTACGATGATCACTGATTCACTGAGTGACTCTGCAACGCTGGAAAATATTTAGTAGACGCACCTTCAGCTAAAATCTCAGTGTTGCCACTTTTCGGGAGAGTAATATTTTAAATATAAAATATTATAAATATTTTTGATAGTTTAAAATATTTTGAACATGAAAAAAGTTGCGGAAAATATCAATGTTGCAACTTTTCGGAAATATACTTTTCTTAATGTCAAATTGTAGGACATTCACATGCCAAGCGCGTCTTGGGAATATAAGGCAGATTTTATAAAAGGAAAGATGTGTAGATGCACCCAAAAGGGTCAAATGTCAGCGTTGACACTTTTCGGGAACATTCTTTTTTATATTAAAGGGTGAAACCTCCATTTTTTTTGGCAATTTTTGATATTTTTAACTCATAAAAGGTTGCGGAAACGCCCCCAGATGTCAAATGCGTGTTCGGCAAATAAGGGTTGATGCTTAAGAAGACAGGTATGTTGAGTAAACATATACCTTTGACTAAAAATTCAGTTTTGCCAATTTTTGGGAATACACTTTTTCTGATTTAAAAGATTTAGTGAAAGAGAAAAGAAAAGCACGCAAGAAATGGCAGCAAACCCGTGCTCCTCAACACAAAGCTAATTTAAATCGATTGTGTAATTTGCTTAAAACGAGAATATCAGATTTCAAAAACGGTGAAGTTGAAAATTACCTCGAAAATCTGACAGCAGGAAAAGATTCTAACTACTCACTTTGGAAAGCTATAAAAGTAACAAAAAGACCAAAGCTTCCAGCGCCTCCTATTAAGAAAGACCAAAATGAATGGGCCAAAAGTGACAAAGAAAAATCTATGGTATTCGCCGATTACCTGGAGGAAACATTTAAGCCTTTCGATGGACAAGCAATCAACGAACATTTTAATATGAATTTTACATCAAATGACAGCTACATAATAAGAAATGCTACACTTGGCGAGTTAAAAAGAGAAATAAAGAAGCTTAAGTCCAATAAAGCTCCAGGTTATGACTTAATCACGGCAGAAATTCTAAAAATGCTTCCTCGTAAAGGTTTGATCAACCTTTCTTTATATAATAAATGCCGCCCTTAGGTTAGAATATGTTCCGAGCCAATGGAAAGTTGCGGAAGTAATAATGGTTTTGAAACCTGGCAAACCATCTCATGAAAGAAGTCTTACAGACCGATTTCGCTTCTTCCTATAATATCAAAAGTTTTTGAAAGAATACTACTCCTTCGCCTGCAGCCGATAATAGAAGAAAAACAATTAATACCTGAACATCAGTTCGGATTTAGAAGAAAGCATTCGACCATTGATCAAGTGCATAGGATAACCGACGTAATTGAGAGAGCTCTTGAAGAAAAGAAAATCTGTTCGACGGTCTTTTTGGATGTGTCACAAGCGTTTGACAAGGTGTGGCACGAAGGCCTCAAATTCAAATTAAGACAATTAAGAAGGACTTTATAAAATTCTAAGCGAATATCTAGAAAACAGACTTTTTGTGTAAGACAAGGAAATGAATATTCTAATTTCAAAGAAATAGTGGCTGGGGTACCACAAGGTAGTGTTTTAGGTCCAGTTCTGTACCTTCTATTTACACGTGATATACCTCAAACAGAAGACACTATCGTAGCAACGTTTGCTGATGATACTGCAATACTAGCAGTAGGCAAAACGATTAACGAAGCTACGATTAAATTACAAAATGCTCTTAATAATGTTAATGAGTGGACAAAAACATGGCGCATAGCGCTCAATGAACAAAAGTGAGTCCACGTGGACCTTACGTATAAAAAAATAAATAGATTGCCCGTCTTTCTTAATACCGGTCGTGTACCATTTGCGAATGAGGCAAAATATCTGGGAATGACTCTAGACGCTAAATTAAAATGGAAGCCGCACGTAAAAAAGAAATGCGAAGAATTAAAAAGTAAATTAAAAGATATGAACTGGGCTACTCGGTGAATATTCTAAGCTTAGTATTGATAATAAGTTGACTTTATACAGGCAGGTACTTAAACCTGTCTGGACTTACGGTATACAACTCTGGGGTTGTACCTGCGATACAAATTTAAATATCTTACAAACGTTTGAAAATAAATTGCTTTGGTCAATTGTAAATGCACCATGGTATATAAGAAACGAAGACCTTCACAGGGATCTCGGGATTCCTACGGTTCGAGACGAAATTAAGAGTTTCGCGCGAAAACATAGAAATCGGCTATTAGATCACGCTAATCCAACGATTATTGACATTCTTGACGAGTCGAATTTAGTACGCCGTCTGCAAAGAACAAAACCTTCCGACTTGGTGCGGTGAACACAAAACCGCTTTAAAATCGCGGAATAAGCAGAAACTTTCACCGGAAAGTTACCTGCAACACGTTACTTAACTTCGTTAAAAATAAATTGCTAGATAAGTTTCAACTTAGTTGCAATCGGGAAGTGGAGGTGGTTTTAGTGTAGTAAGAATCTCACACTTCTATGAGCACGCGTTTTCCGGTCCTCATAGAGCCTGATGCAGGTTTTGCACCTACCTACGGAAAAAAAAAACTTTTTCTGATACCCTTTGCTTCCTTGGTAATTTTTATTTATTTTGAACACGAAAAAAGTTGCTGAAATGCCTCCATAACTATGCCAAACAATATTAAAAGAAATTATTATTTTTTAACACTTATTTGGATTATATTGGATGTTAAAGCGTTTTAATATTCATTAATTTTCAACGGGTGCCTTAGGCGGTTTAAAAAACTAATAGTAAATATATAATGTATAACAATAATAATAGATAAAATTTGTATAAAAAAAAGATTTCCTATTTTCTATCAGCAGTAGCTATTAATAAAAAACTGGTATCCGCTCCCTAACACACGTATTAACTGGCACACGGATAGAACACTTCCGCTTGATAACTTTTCTTATTAAAAAAGATATGATATCTTTCCAGTATTTATCACTTCACCAAATTCACCACTTCATCAAATTATGGTGATTTTCTAATGCATGTGTAACATGCATGCACTGCCTTACGAAGTGTATATGGGTGGTAGTAAACGGTGCTATCATACGCGTGCGTGTATGTGTTAAGAAGTTATCCGTTCATTATACGTGGAATCTGGCTAGTTAAAGTTATCCGTACGTTAACACACGTCACAGACTATTACGCATTTGTTAATAAGAACTACTAGTTAACAGATGTATTAACGCTAGCACGTTGTTACCCGCCGTTTATTAATATGGGGGTATAAGTAAAGTTCTTATTACAACTTTCCCCACCTTTTGTTACAAATAACCCCTATGAGTATTGTGAGGTTGAAACATGGTTTTTAAACTTTAAAAAACTTGAGTGACTAATCTTGAAAGTCGTCGGGGAGTGTCGCTGTCAGCTTTTGCAAAAATTATTACTTTTGCCCCACTTACCCCTACATGGTATTTTCTTAGTAACGAAATAATGTCAAAGTAAAAAACGTACTTAGAAAAAACGTAATTATCGTGTTTTGATAATAAATTGCTGGAGTGCCGCTGTCTACATAAGACAAGGTCTGAGCGGAAAGAAATTTTTGATTGAATAAAGTTTTTTTTTATAAGTCGGTCGTTGTTTGGTAAAGCATTGTTTGGTCTCTGGTGGTGACAGTGTTCATTGGGTATTGAAAATCTTTTTTATGCCAGTTTTTTAAACCATTAGGATTTACCATCATGCTTCATTAATAGACAAAATTTGAAATTTCTTCATTTTACTATATTTACATTCCGTCATAGTTGATTTTTCAATTTTTTCAACTCACGATCATTTTCAAAAACAGAAAGCTAGTGCATTTATTTAGCCATAGAAGAAATTATGCCTCAGCTCCTGAAAATTAAAATTTATACAAACCAATCTAATTCACCTTTAATGCAAGCCCCTTAAACAAAATTAAACATTATTTGAAATTTTCATTTAAAATAATTTTCCATTGTGCAACTAACCACAAAAAAATATAATTTTAATTTAAAAGTCTAAATAGCAATAGCAGTAATAAACTTTAACTCATTTTGAATTGGTATTATAGCTCAACAATGAAAAAAAAATTCCATCTCACCCCATAATTCAATTAGCTGCCAGTCGTTATAAAGCAATAACTTTGCACGATTCGTTAACTCGATAATTTGTCTATTTGCAATGTTCATAAAATGTAATATTTCAAAGCAATTATCGAGTTAATTCAAATTAAACTCTTAAATATATATTTTTTTTTCTTTTGAAACCAACTTGTGATCATTTAAATTAAAGCTTACGAGGTGGTATTTACATTATAGTGAACATATTTATTGAGATTTAATCATTGTTGGAGTTGAAAGTTGAATACAAAATAATATATGCCAATGAATCGCATGAACCTGCTCCTATACTCTGAAAATGTGTAGAATCAATACCTAACTGAATGTGAGCATTGAAGATAGAGAATCTTGTGAGTGAGTCGCCCATTTACAGCGGGTACGTCAGATATACCTTCTTTTATCATCGCAAGAAAAAAAATACTTAATTGTAAGTAGTTCAAATCGTATATTCCATTGTCAACATCCATTTGTATTTCCTGACCTTAGAGCTACTAATGTAATAAAATAAACAATTATTATTATTGCCGGTAGGATGCTTTCCAAAAATTACACTATATTCGCATTTCAAGGTTTCTTTTAATTTCCTTAAAAAAATCTTTACAATAAACTCATTCATTTGCCGCCCTTGACTTAAAACTGACACTAAATAAAAATAACGTGTCCCTTGTGCCGAGGTCATCTCAATATAGCAATAAGACAAGACATACAAATTAACAACCATAATTAGGTCCGTCTTCATCTTCCAGTCTAAGAAAACAAGCAAACTTTATAATTCTTGTGACACTTTGACATGAAGGAAAGATTTTTTTTTTGACGGAATACAAAAGACAAAACACCGCCACTGGTATATAATGGTGCTTCTTGGGCAATTAAAAACTTTACACAGAGAGGTTACCGTCAGACGCGTGCCTGTTTTATGACGATGACAGCATGTTGCCAGTAGTGTACGCGTGGCACGTACTTCTTGGAAAGAAATTCTTCTTTCTTTACAAATGGAATTACTGCGTATATATCTGTCGGTATAGTATTGTTTTTGCTCAATGGGCACGCGCAGCCAAGATGTCGTTAGACCATAATCCTTAAAAGGAGTGTAACCTTGTCTCTTGTTATAATCAACTTAGAAATGTTATATTCCCTTGGATGACTTTTTGTTTTAGGATATTAACGAAACTGAATGAAATTGCTTCTTTTGCTGTGAATCGAATTAGATTTTATAAGAAAAAAATAAACAATCCGATTAGGTTCTTGATTGTTTAGATAAGAAGATTGAATATAGAAGTTTTGTCTCTAAGACTTCAATGTCATATTTGCAAAGTGTTTTCAATTTGTTCATTTCATGCGATTTAATAGAAAACACTTCTTTCAAATTCTTCCTAGTCTACCTCTTTATTTTTATTTAGGCAGCCCTACCCGGAGTTTCGGTATCTTTTATCTTCTCCACCTACATGGATCCATATCGCAATTAAAAACAGGATTTTTTGTCAAATTAAAGACCTCGAAAGAAAATAGAGTCCCATCTTCTACTTGTACTCAATAAAGATAATATACTTAGTTATTCTGAAATTAATTTGTTTATTTTTCATTTTTCCTGACCAAGTCCCCTATTTCTGGACACCCATCAAAGTCTTTAAAACAAGCTACATACGAGCCAATTTGATATTTCATGCAAAGTTTACAAAGTCATTTAGCTGTGTCAGTCCGCGTCGTGTCGTCGTTGTCGTCATCGTCATCCTCATCGTTTGTATATATAAAGTTCTCGTGCATTCACGCCTCGTTAATTGGCTTGGCCAAACAACTTACTGTTGCGCCACCGTTCAGTAGCGAAAATTGAATTTTCCTCCTTTTCCGCAAAATTTAATACGCGATACAAGCCAACACCATTGCTATAACATTCAGTAGTTAGTGGCGACAATCATCAGCCAACGCAATTCTCTTGCAACAAACTGAGACAACAACACGTTGTCGACTACGCGACGCAACAACGATGATGATGAAGAACCATCATCAATGCGGATGGCTTTGCTAGCACCTATCATCTTCCGCCTCTGCGCCAAAGATCGGGAAAATGAGATACGCGGATTATTTATAACGTGCGCGTCAGTTGCGTGATGAGTGAATGCTGCTTTATAGTAAAGGTTACTAGGGGGAATTGAATTACAATTTTTTTTTTCATCAGGCAATTTTGGCCATGATGGGAGAAAGGAATATTATATTTTATTGCACTTATAATGGGTTGTTAATTAAGCTGAAAGTTGAGCTATCATAAAATTGAAAACTAACTAGGTAATGTGTTCTTAAATGGCGGGGTTTGTAAAGTAATTATACATAAATGAAAATAATAAGCAAGGAAAAAATCTATTTTAGTAATTTAAATTGAAAGTTCGATACGGTTTGACATTTCGAAAAACCTGTAAAGGTCGTTTGGTATGCAAGCAATCAAAATAGGTTGTGAATATTTACTAATATTCAAGAATTCATCTGATAACTGACTAAGTTCTTCATAAGTTTACAAAAAAAAAATGATTTAACAAACAAAACTAGTGACTATGAGGTCCTATTAATTGCTAAGGGCATGATGTTCTAGCTTGAGAAAATGTTTGATATTTTTGGCCTGAAATTTAATCAATTTATGCACCACTATCTACAGGTTCGCATTTTTGTACAATTGTTGGGTATTTATTTGCATGTCCAATTATGTTTTTGCAACTGACACTGCTTTTTTTATGTTTGTTTAATTTAAATCTATTTGTAAGTTCTTACCTCAGCTCTTTCGTTTAAAGATTTTTTTAAAACTGAAACGAAAGTTCTTAATATTCAAAGAATAGAAGAAAGGAAGGCAATAGTAGTTATGTACATATGAGACTTGGAAGAAAAGAAATGAACGAAATTTATGAATCAACAAGGAAATTAGTAAATACTATGAAGCCTAGGAAATTAGACATAAAAATAGCCAGATTACGAAGAAAATCTGACAAGGCTGAATTTTGTTGCAGAGCTACAAATGTTTTGACTTCTTACGCATTTTATAAAAAATATATTTAATTAGGCTTGAGGTAGTCGAAAGATAATAATCCCAGTTAAATAAGACTTTCACTAATAAATGACCTCCTATGCCCCAGCCGGGGTTACAGGATACGTTGATTGATTGATTCACTTAAAAATATCTACCAAAAATGAATATCAGTGGTAAAAAGTACTCTTAATTTGGATCAAGCCTTTTGATTGTGTTGTGTATGATATAAAAACTTAATTCAATTTTTGTTTTTGGTTAAATGTCTAAATATCTCAAAAACTTTAAATTTATTTTTATAACAATTGAGCACAAGAAAAATTTTGACATGTTTTAAGAACAAATATTTCTTTAATGAATTTTGTACTATTTCTAAAAGCACGGTTTGATTTTTCTACTCTAAAAAAATACCCGTGCTTACCAATTAATAAAATAAGAAAAATCACTTAAATGCTAAAAATTGAATTAAGAATAGTTTAGCTCACTTTATTCAATCAAAAAAATAGACAGCAAATTAACAATAAATTACAATATTTTAAGGTGTCACATCACACCGTGCAAGTAAAGTACTATCAGCAAGCAAAATTATGAAAGTTAAACTTGCCTGGTGTGACGACCTGAAAAGCAGTTGCAAGCAAGTAATTGCTGCAAGTGATCAACTTGCCTGCAAGTACTTTGCGCATGCAATACTAGCACGGTTCGACTAGTTCCTGCAAGCGCTTACAAGAAAGTAAATCACTTGAAATCCCTTGCCGCAAGTACTTGCCACTTACAGAATTTGCACAAGCAAGTTTCTACTTGCTTGCAAGCGAAAGTATGTTTTTCGATCAAAATTACAGACAAAATCGTCGCCTTTTGCCCAGATCCCAGCAGTTTTTCATCAGTGTTGTAAAGTATGGATTTTCAGCACCATGTTCCAAAAAGGGTCTTACCAAAATGATTTATCGATCAGCTGCATTTTGTTGTTTCAAATGCTGCAACATAGAATAGGGTCTCGTGTTGTTTTTTAATGCATGTTTTTTAGATAATAATAATATGACCAACTTGGTCCTACGTAATTGCTCTTATAGTTTAACTTGCTTGGAACTTCAGATCTTTTAAAAATATTTGAGTAGTTGAAAAGAAATATGGACCGAAGCATGGAGTCCTTTCTTTCAATTGTAAAAACAACTAACCTGATTTTGATTGAAATCGGTAGAGCAATTAATGAAAAAGTCGAAATAAAAAAACGTTATATGGAAAGGAACCGATAATAACCAGTTTTTAGTAATTTTCTTATCAGAAAATCAACTCGCTTGCAATCAAATCACTGCAAGCAGTTGCATGTTTTTTATTCTAATAATACTCTATACAAGAATCAATCGCCTTGATTTCAACAAATCTTCATGTTCAAAAACCATTTCCTTGTAAAAAAAATTCTTCTTCCAAATCTGGATAATGCATTAAAATTTATTTCTGAAGAAACAATAAACCAAACTGAACTGAAAAGGCAAAACGAACTGAAAAGGCAAAACAACCCACAAAGGAGAATAAATATAAAATTTGATAAAAATAAGAGAAACAAATTAAAGTACTCAACCATCATTTGTTTGCAAAATTTTATTTTTAAATGTATATCATCTCATATTTAATTCGATAATATAACACAAATTTAAGGCACATGAAAAGCAAAATTTGTCTTTGAAATTGTTTCCTTTAAAAAAAATGTTGCGTCCTTAAAGTTTGAACATTTGGATTAAGGGATATTTGGAACCGTAAAAAGGTTATTGAATATTTTACCTTTAAAGAGTTCAAAGTCTCAGATAAATCTCTCCAATTCTGAAGACTATATCTTCATAATCTTTAGGTGATGTAGCCCAAATTTTTTCAGAAAATAATGGAAACTGTTTTTGAACAGACTCATATTATATTATATAATGCCACCATTTATTCCTAAATCCCTCAATTATGGGTGCAGGGAATTAAGGCTCCGGGAAGGAACTATAAGTCCACCGAGGGTCATAGTTCTCATTAAATGGGAACTAAACCCACTTTAACGAAGTGGACTTAGTTCCCAGGCAAGGTGAGAAACTAGTGCACTTCTTTATGAGAACTAAGTATACACATTTTGAAAAATAAAGAGGGATCTAACTTTCAACGATAAAAATTACAAAAATTCAAAATTGCGCGAAATCTTTGTATACATCCAGCCTCGCACCTACCCAAAAAACTTATAATGTGCGCAAGCAAGGGGGTTGCAAGGTGGCAGCATGCCCCATAAATACCTCACTGTTTATTCACCGTAATGCTGGGTGCTGGCAAGACAATGCATTACTGCGAATAAACAGTGAGGTATGTACCGGGAGGGGGGGCGCATGCTACCACCCTTCACCCCCCTCTTCGGGCACAGTATAGAATTTGGGGTAGGTGCAAGCCTGAGTGTATACAAAGTTTCTTTTGCATTTAAAGAATCTGGATTTAGGTAAAGAAACTTTGAACTTATCGTATATGCAACAATAGTAAAAAGTATTTATATTTTGCTAATGAGATTGATTTTTACTTGGAAGTGATAATTAAATCCACATTGAAAGGGAAGTAGGACCACTCAGTTTTTGAGGAATTTAATTCTCACCTTCTATAAGAACTAAGTCCACTTTTTCAAAGTGGATTTAGTTGGCATTTGATGAGAACTAATCCCATCGGTGGACTAGTTCCCTGCAACTCAATTATGTTCAAAGTCCAATCATATGAATGGCTCATGTCCAGTGAAACTTAGCATGCAATTGCCTGCAATTTAAAATTACTGTAATACTTTTTATAAAATGTTTGCTTTAATATTTAGTCAAAGTAAACAAAATAAAATAAAATGTTCAAGAGGTATTCAAATTTGTAGAGCAATATGTAGGCACCTACTTACATGTAAGCATATGAAAATTGATTGTTAAATTAGTAAAATTCGTACTCCTTTAATAATTTGAGGTGAAAAAAATTTTTTCTGAATACTCGATGAATTATTAATGCATGGACAAAAATTTAAATCGTTGGAAGGATTTGGAAAAAAATAATTTCTTGTAAGAAAAATTGTAGGCTATTTTTTACTTTTTTTAAACTTTGTAGATACAAAAATTAATTAAAATCCATTGAGCTGAGTATGGGAAAATTCATAATTAAAAAAAACTGTTCTATGATATCGTCGTCGTTCATTGAAAACTCCCTAAGTCCATTTTTATTTATTTTGAGACATCGATCTTTTTATGGATTTGTACTAACCAGAATTCGAATTCTGATTTTTTTTATTTGTACCTAAATAGACCAACATAAGATTTAGAGACCTTTTACAGAGCTAAAATGTTTATATTATAATAAATATATCGTATTAATGAGAGGTTTATCTGTTTCGAAAGAAATGGACTTAGGGAGTTTTGATAGAACGACGACGATATATAGTTACTATTAATAGTATATAAGTGTAATTATTTTCAATAAGTAGTACATAGTTCGTACGTACATATCGAGTTTCCAAAATCAATCATGTCGTTTTGGAAATAATTTAAAAAAATTAGAACTAATTAAAATTTTTTTTTAATGTTGGCACCTTCTGTCTATATTCTTCTGTATACAAAAAATTATTGAATTCAGTCATACCGTTTTGAAGAAAATCGAAAATAAAAGGAATGGTTTTCGGTGAGGTAACCATATTCCCACCCCATGGTAGTTTTTCGTAAAAGTAATTTATTGAATTTATCTTAAGAAAAGTTGCAGTGCTGTTTTCGAGAAAAATACGATTATGTAAAATTACTAAAAAAAATTGTATGGTAGGTAACGTTATTTTCGGTTCTTAAAATAATGAAAAAAAAGTGACCAAAAAACGCTATGTAACATGTTTGAAGAAAATTGACTGAGACGTTTAGACTGTAGCTCAACGGACAGACACAATTAAGAGACCAACTTTTTTCGTCTTCTATATCATCGTAATAACAAGTTTGATCAAAATCTTAAGTACTTAGGTACATATGTACATATATTTCGCATGTAAAAATATTAACAAATTTCCGGTTAGTTGTGACAATTTTCTACATCAAGAGTAACCTACATATGCTAGTTTTATAATGCCTTACCGTTGAGAAATAGTGAAAATATTTAGGCCTGTATATTGTATTGAAAAAGGCCCCTGGGTGTCAAAATATAGACAAAATAGATTTGTAAATTTTGAAAGTTTCAAATTTTCGTCAATTTAAAAAAAATAAATGCTTCGAATGACATTTAGTTTTTCAGAAACGTAAGAAGCAAGTGATTTTCTTTTGTTGTTTGGGACCTTGAGACACCAACTCTTTAATGTATAAGTTTCTAAAAATATAAACGTTTTGAAGAATGTGAAACGAATAAGAAAATATGGTATTGTAGTGCTCACTCTCACAATCAATAATAAATCAATAATATCGTTTGCAGACATGTACATCTGGTACATAATATCGTAGGCCAATTCTCTGCAGTCTGCACATGAACAATTTCCTACTAACTTAATAATTAAGTTTACAGTAATAATTATTATTACTAGCTAAAGAAATTAGTCGTCGATGATTCGTCCGATCGCTAATCATCATCATCATATAAATAAAATCGTAACTCGATATACGCGTTGTCCTCGCATCACGCAGAAACTATTGGGTATATTGAGATACGTATTTTTATAATTTGTTTTTATTAGGTCAGTGGTCATTATAGGATATATTTTATAAAAATAAGCTCAAGAAGGTACTCAAATGCATCATAAGGATTAAAAATTCACTCAAATATGAATAAAAAAAAAAAACAATTTCTGCTTCGTTGGGAAATATGTATTTAAATAAAAAATATTTTCAGTGTCAGAATTATTTAAATTTACGGTCGTACATAATGTACAGACAATAATTATTTACATGGGTAATGCATTGAAGATTGAAAAATTGCATTGAAATGCATTTTGGTGAGTATATGTAGATGTTGTTATAGAAGTTGAATTTAATAGTTTGTGTTTTTTTTGGTTTGTTTTTTCGTCTTCAGGTTAATAAACAATACAATTTCTTTTTTGTGTTTATGAAGTTTTAGCCGTGTCAATGGACATCATCATGTTAATCAAAGGAGAAATCTTGATCTGAAGCCCGAAAACAAACCAACAAATACACATCGATCCAAAATGGTCAGCTTGCATACATAGCATTTAAAAAATTAAGAGGAGAGTGGGCAAACATTTATTGGAGCTGGTGCAAAAATCAACACAAATGTGTCATACGTAGCCAAAAAGGTTGCTGCGTGTACCTACTTCACTTCATTATTCAGCAACTAAGCTCTAAACCATGGAGTTTGAGAGATACTCGGCCTCAAAAAACAGAAAAGAACAAGAACACAACTCACCATTTGGAAATTGTCTTTCTAATCAACATCAATGTGTCGTTGAAAGGGTCTTTGCATGTACTTCATTTGTTATGAAGCCGTTAAGCTGTCCCTAGAGATAGGCCATGGGGTTCCAGAGATATTCAGTTTCATTTCACCGAAAATAACATTTTTTGATGCCAAACATCTTTCGAATCCCATGTCTTACAGCTTAACAGCCATTTAATAAAATGAAGTTTATGCAATAACCGATGTACAACACATTGATGTTGAGAAGCTAGAAAAAGTTAAAATGCTCAGTTGCATTATTGTTCTTTTTGCTGTTTGGTGCCGAATATCAATCGAACTCCACGGTTTAGTGCTTAACGGCTAAATTATGAGAAAAAAGTACACATAAAAGCCTTTTCATATTATTGTTGAGTAGGTAGACCAGCACCCAATGCAGAATTGTATTACTGTTTTACTTGCCTGTTTTTGATGCCAAATTATAAAATAGCAACCTTTTCAAAGGCGTATGAAACTTTGATGTTGAGTAGGTCGACCATCGCCAAGAAGAATAATTGCGAATAAATAATTAGTTTTCTATTCGCCGTTTTTGATGCCAAATATCTCTCAAATCCCACCACCTACAATTTAACTATGTTTGATAAATTCGTGTAAAGTCGTTGAACCACTTTGCCCATTTAAATTTTGATACAAATGTGTGCATTATATGCCGTATTGAAAAAAAAAATAAGACGCTATTTTAATTAACCTGCGTTATTTTTGGTTTTTAGAAGAACTTCCTATACACACATTAATTATTGTGATATGATTGTTGGCCAAAACTTGGAACACAAATGTTTCAAAATTTAATCGCGGACAAAGTCGCGGGCATCGGCTAGTCATCATATAAATAAAATCGTAACTCACTATTCACGTTGTCCTCGCATCACGCAAAAACTATTGGGTATATTGAAATGCGGTTTTTTGTAAATTGTTTTTATTAGCTCTGTGGTCATTATAGGGTATATTTAAAAGAAAATCAAGGTACTTAAATGCAATATTATGATGAAATATTCACTCTACAAAAAAATATAAAAATAAATAGTTTTTGCTACATTGTGAGTTCTGAATATGAATTTAAGTTTTGAGAAATTTAAATTTCAAAATGTCAGAGCGACTAAGAGAGCTGAAAATTATCAATCTGAGTCTTAATACCATATATGATTTCCTTGACTGTGGTGTGGAACCAGAAGTCTGAGCAATTACTCCTGTAAATGAGGCAACCATTAAAGGCACTCTCTTTTTTTGGAGGTCCAGTGGACCAGATAAGATATTTCATTTTATACTAAAATCCAAATTGAAAAGAAAATCTAGGCGCATGAATAAAAGAAGGCCAAAAAACAAGTTAAAAAGAATGAAGATAGATCCTTGCCTTATTTTCTTCTGGATCACTGTATTGTATCCAATCAAGCGACAAAAATACTCCCAAAGATTATCAAATAGAAGAGGAAGGAAAAGACCGGTAAATGGGATATTAATGTACCAAAATGTCAAGCCCGGTCTGACGTTGAAGTATTCCTGAACTGGAGGCAACATTCCACCTATCCACCATTGGATTCAAAAACACAACTTGGTGTCATGACCAAGGGTACTGTGATCGAGGTCAAAATTTCCAAGCTGAGTTGGTGACCCAAACAGGTAAGGTTGGTCGGGATAAATATGCCCAGGTGACAAACAATCCTGATAACTATGGAATTGTCAACGCAGTCCTCTAAATTTAAGCTTCTATCCTATTATAAAAACAAGTTGGTATCGCTCGCTACTCTGTTTGGGAAAACTTGGCTAAAGGATGAGGTTATAAACTTCTACGTGAACTTACCGAAGGTCTTCACAATGAACACGTTATGTTGTTCAATATTAATGCATTCGAGATTTTTTGGTTTTGATTATTGTAATTCGAGATACATATGTATGCAGCTGTCAAGAATTTTTGAATTACTTGTTTTTTCTTCGAGATTTGTAGGTTTTTGTTTCATATAGATTATTAATTTGTAGATATCGTGGTAGGACCGTGGAAAAATATATCTGTGGTGTTTGGTAGAAACCTGATAATTCCATTTTAAAATAATTAGCGTCTTTACACCCACTTTAAATCAAGCTAGAGTGTAAACGAGGCCACAGATTTTCTTCAAATTTGGAATACTTATGAACATAACCTTTGAAAAATTATGTTTCAAATTTGAAGAAAATCGGTTCACCCGTTTAGTTTGTAGGTCGATGTAAAGTGGACTGAAAGACGCAAATTTTAAAATGGAGTTATCATGTTTCTACCAAACACCACAGATATTGATCAAGTGGAAGAGTTGCACTAGAAAATAAGAATGGTACCTTTATAGACTAAGAGCCCACAGCAGATTTTGGGTGTGAACGATAGCAAAAAAAGAAGTATAGGCGTCGAAAGCTTCATTAAAGACTATTAAAAAAAATCAAGGTCTTGCAGTCCACAACTGGGGCCTTTGCGAGAAACAGTGCATCTAAAAAAAAATATGAATGCAACTTCGAGGATAATCGTGTTAGCCGAAATTGGTTTTCACTCCTTCCTTGAGAAGCTCCTCGGATCGCATATCATGGAATCTGAGACCATTTGAGTGTGTAGTTCGCTCTACCGGACCGTTTAAAAAACTCAAAATTCTAAGTGAAAAACGGTTTTTTTAAACAGTCTGGCAGGGCGAATTAAACACTCAAATGATCTCAAATTCCCCGATATGGGATCCGCGGAGCTTATCTAGGGAGGGGTGAAAACCAATTTCGGCTAAGACGATTATCCTCGAAGTTGCATTCATATTTTTTTTTCGATGCACTGTTTTTCGCAAAGGCCCCAGTTGTGGACTGCAAGACCTTGATTTTTTTTAATAGTCTTTAATGAAGCTTTCGACGCCTATACTTCTTTTTTTGCTATCGTTCACACCCAAAATCTGCTGTAGGCTCTCGGTCTATTATAATTACATATTTTGATTTCATCAAAAAGTAAACGCGGACAAAGTCGCGGGCATCAGCTAGTATCTTAATAAATTAAAATCTTAAAACTAAGTATTATTACTAGAAGTACTTGGGTTTCTTCTTTTTTATTTGAATGAAGTCCCAATATTTGTTATTTTAAAAATCTTATGGATGGTATCTACTATATTTGTAGCTTACACCTTCTAATAATCTATAATCGCTTTTAAAGTCAATATGCTACCAAAAATTCGTTGGTAGGTTAAAGTTTCTTAAAGCTGTAAAGCCTTAAGGACTGTTTGTATAACTACTGTAAACCATTTTAATAAACCAAAAGAAGGTCAGTACATAATTGTAAAAGAAAATTCCATTTGATAGAAGAACCGTTTCTCAAAAAAAAGAAAATAAATTCCTTGTCATAACTAAATTAACTTCATAATAAAATTTCCATCATGTCCCTCAATTATTCTTCTCAATTAGGTACTTACACAAAGATTTCTTTTGATTCCCAGAAAACTCTCTGCACACCATCACCATCATATCTTGTGAAACTTCACCTTATCATCTCCATCTTTCAATTTTAATAACATCATTTTAATCTTACGAATACACAAAAAAAAAAACCCCACCATCAACTCGACAACTCCTAATCAAAACACAATCAAGGCTTCAAAATGATGATGCTTCAAGTCTTATAAACAAAAATCAAAACAAGAGCGTGACACCTTCTTGAGGCCGAAATAAAAAAAAAATACAAAAATGGACAACGAAAACCCAAAACTAATAACCAGGTGTTTGAAAAACTGCTGCTTGTTGTTTGGACAGACCCTTATCTGGTTGGCTAACAAAACAAAAACAAAAAAAAACACATTCTTCCTCCGTCCAGCAGCGCGGCCGGCATCGGCAAGCGATAAGATGCTCTTCTGTGCGGCTTTAATGATGATTACGTTGATGGAGCAATGGTGACGGACGTGATGGTAGCTAGAATCATGTCTAGTTCATGCGTTACCTATAAAACGAAGCAGCTAACGGGCGCACTTTGAGGTCCCACACCCATTTCGGTAGACAATTTCATTTGGACAAACACATTGCATTAACTCAGCGCTGCTACTTTCCACGACACTCAATACCACCATCGCTGCCGATCTGGAGTCGCTTTTGTCGGCCAAGTCAATTGAAGTCGACTTTGGGGTCGGTGCGCACTTAAGAGCACAAACGACCACTGATTTTACCATTTAACCACCGCGGCACTCTGGAATTTACGATAATTTCACAACGCACTGTCCGCACACACTGTCCCTTCTGTGCCGACTGCTTTGATTGTCCATGCCACGGATTAGTGACGGAGAGTTCCTTGGAACTGTTTATTCTCACACCTTCGGGTGTCACCTGTGTGCTGCGTGGTATCTGCTCTGTGGCCGGTGGGTCCTCAACTCTGCTGAAGTAGTCGTAATCTGTCGAGCTGTAATGACTGTCAACGGACAAAGTGGCCGCGAACGGACTTCTTTTGTTGCAGAAGCAATCTCCTTCATTGCGCGGCTCTGATGTCGTGATTCTTCACGAAAAAAGATGCAACTGTTTGGGGTCATTGGACCGGTAACTGTTTCTCTTATTCTTGGTTATTTAAGGAATTCGATCGAAAGAACGCATTATTGGCACACACACACACACACAGATGCCGCCCCAATACACAAAAATCATAAATAGTATCCCAAAAATGCAATTCCCTCATCAGCTCTTCGATTTAGGATGGATACCGTGAGATCGTTTTGCACCGCCACCGCGCGGCTGGCAGCCGATAGGGATTTGTACTGTGGCATGGAGATGACCCAAAAGGACCGTGCGCCAAAAGCATCGTGTGTGGTCCGATCCGATGGGATCCGTATACAGCCACAGCAAGTTGGTAGGATAACAAATACAAAAAAAAAAGAAAAAGAAAAGAATCTGCCACATATTTATACAACAAAAGTCATTTTTGAATGGCGAGGTTGCTTCTGATGATGCGCAGAGTTATCTAGAGTATGCGCGTCCATTTAACCGCGGCTGTAGCTGAACATTTAAATATTGTGATGGTGATGTGATGCGATATCCTTGCGGTAAGAAACTTTGGTGCCGCATGATCAATTGTTGCATTTGGGTATAAAAGGGAGCTCCTTTGCATAGGACTTGTGTGGCTATTTATTTTATGATTAATTGATTCTTTTTGATGATGTTGTGTTAAAGTAAATGATAAACAAATCACGAATATGTATAGAAGGATTTGAATAGGTATAAAGTAGGTACCGGGAATTTGAAATTGTCAGTGAATTGTATAATTTTTGAGTGGCTACGGAAAATGTTTTATTTCATCATAAAGATTATTCTATGTTGTTGTTGTTGAAGTAGGATATTAAAGGATAAAACTAAAATTAATACAAAAATCATTTATTTATTCATTCGTGGTAAATTCTATCAAATAATTTAAACGTTTAATAAAAATAATTTAGTAAGAGTCACGTTATTATTATTCAATTCAAGATTTTATTCATTCAGGCCATTTTTGCTTACAGCAACAAATCACAATAGTTGATTCATTAATACTTATAAAAGGGTGTGGGTGGGGGACTTCAAAATTTTGGGTGATCGTTTTCTGGAAATGCAAATTAAACTGCAAATTCACAGGCTCATTATTTCAGATTTCTAGCTAGCCCAGTTGCTGAGAAAAGGACGTGTACCTACTGCTAACTTCATAGTGAGCCACCATTTTCCAGAATAGAAATGCATAAAAACTGCAAAAAAAACTGCAAATTCCTGCCATGGTCCCATTGTCTAGCTCAAAATTGTTATGCTAACTTCACAGACTTAACCTCCCTAACCGATTAGATACTAAAACTTTAGACCTTTTATCACGATCTAATGGCCAATCTGGTTGGGTAAGAAATCTTGAAAATTAAAATCTCCTGTTATAAAATCTTGCAATTACAAAATACCGCACTAACAAAATCTCGCAAGCTTAAAGCTCACAGATAAAAATCTCGCCAAACTTAAGCGCGTTGCAGAAAATGCACTTTTAATCTAAATTTTGCAAATATTGCGTAGATTCGTCTTCGAGTTTAATTTTTGTTTCAGTTCGAAACACGGTGCGAATGTTACTGGAATTGCGAGGTTTTGATACTAGAGATTTTTATTTTCGAGATTTCTTTGTATTTGCGAAATTTTTTGTTGCGCAATGTAAATGGGAAATTGTAAAAATGGAGATTTGTTTAATGTTGATATTATTGAAAAATGTAAGACTTGCGTTTCAGGTATCTGGGACACTACCAGATAGACGAGAGAGAGTTTCCCTCTCTGAAAATATCTGACATACTTGAGTTCCTAAAAGGAACCAATCTAATCTGGAGGGAGAGTTATAGAATGAGCCGTCTCACTCTCCTCCTAAAGGGGACACAATAGATCTTTAAGTCGCAGTGCGCTTATCCCCTATTAATTCATTCATTCAAGACTTGCGTCATTCAAGATTCTGGTTTGCGGTATTTTGTAAGGCTCGTGGATTTTCAGAGGTTGCACATTTTTTGAGAATATATCTCACAAACAGGTGCCACAATTGATTGCAATTACCACCGTATTTTGCTTTGATTTGTCGGGTGGGAGGATTTGATTGCTTGCAATCGCTCACCTAGCAAATTGACAGAAACTATTAGGAATTCAAGTTTTTTTTTGTTTTTGGATATGGTGAGGTATCTCTGTTTTGTGAAGGGGATGTCATTAAAGAAAGTTGAAGTAAGTATAGTGTTTCGTGTTACGAGACAAAAGAGAAAAATAGGTCTTCTAGGGGCTAAGGTTCTTGGGCCAGAAATTACGGTTCCTAAATAATATCTTGAATAACAAAATAAATTTTTCAGTGCAATACCCTGAATTTTGAAGAACGTGACCCCCTCCCTGGGCAAAAGCCTGGATCCAAACTTGTGTCAAGATTAAGGTGCTTGCGCTTAAAAAAAAAAGAGAAATATTAAAAGCTCAATACATACTTTGAAAACGACACAATATATTTTTTTGAGCTTAGGTACTCGTGGTTTGAAACTTTCAAACAAAAATTACTGTACGAATGTTAAAAACTGCTAAGAAAAATCACATTTTTCTCGAAACGGCTCCATCTTGATAACAAAAATGTCTGTGTGTAAAAATGTATATGGTCTGATGTAAAATACATATACCTATGTAATAAATACAATTTTTTAATTTCGAATTTTCTTATTATTTTCGCCGAACGGATTTCAATAAAATTTTATAACAAACTTCCCAAAAGTTAAAATAATATTTCATATCAAAATTTTCAAAAGAAAACCATTTTTGAGTTAAGAAAGACAAACAAAATATTCATTTTGAAAATTCTATCTATCTCAAAATTGGGGTTTTTTTTTTTTTAATTCAGTTTTTGTCCGCTTATTACTAAAAATTTAACATTTTCATACCTATTATACAAATGAAGGGTGACTATCGCATAAGGTATGACAAAAAGCTTGGGCATGTAGGTTGGATCAAAAATCGTATGGGAGAGATTGATGTTCCCCTCCCCCCACTGTTAGACAGGATAGGCAATTTTCAAAAAAAATTTCTTAAAAACAACAAAAAAAAATTAAACTTAACGCTTGCGAGAAGTCATTTTAGTATATGGCTGGTTTTTTGATATACTCTCGAACTTCCTATATTCACGTGAATTGTTGCGTTTTCTGCCATAAAAAAAAAAACACGTCGAAAAACGTAAATGCAATTTTTTCGGCTCCTTATGGTCACAGAGTAATTTTTTTGCTTTCGTAGATTAAAATATCTTTTATAATTTTTTCTCACAAACATTTTTGACATCTCTTTTCAATAAGAAGTTATTGTCGAAAAACTTTCGAAATTTTTATGTAAAAAACTGTTTTTGTAAAATGTAAAAATTATCAAATATTTAGTTTTTTTTTGTAGAGTACCCGATTTCCTACAGTTGTCTATATTTATATAGGGAATGAGAGTCAATTTTGTAAAAATAAGCACTCTTATAATCTATACATCTATACATATAAATAAAATTGGAGTGTCTGTCGTTAATATTGAAATAATTTCAAGTTTTTGAGCTAAGGTGGTTGTTTACTTGCTAAGAAACATAACTGCATCATTAAAAAATTTTTTGTCTGTCTGTCTGTTTGTCCGTGGTAACCTTGAAAACAGCAGAACAGGTTATAATGGGGCTTTGCGTGTATGAAGTGGACAACTCTGGGAGTAATCTGGGCTACTTTTAATTGTAAAAATGTAAACGGTATCTTTAAAATATAAGAAAAAGAATGAAATTATGGGAAAATTATGTCGAAAAAAAAAATGATTCAGGAAATGATTATAACAAGTAGAAATAATCAATTTTAAAAGTGTCAGAGAGTTAATTTAAAACAATAATTATAATATAGTCTGAGTAGTGGTGAAAATAATGTCTTTACTATTGAAAATTTTGTGAACGTACTGTTCGGATATGTGAAAAACCACGGCCGTTTGACCACCACAATGTATTTTCAAGATGCAACAAAAAAAGTGTTTATACCTACCTTACACTTTTTATTGGTTCAAACTATATGCCACCAACCTTGCAGCCTTATGAAGTTCCTTAAACCACAATAAAATACACTTTAAAAATGCAATAACGCATTTGAAACGCTGCCACGTTTTATTTAAATAGTTATTAAATTGTAGTGTTTGTCTTTAATATTATTTCCATATATTTTTTTTTCAATTTCTTTTATTGAACATAATATATACAATCTGGCTTATAACTAATATGATACTATGATAAATTTACATTTGTTGGCACATAGGGGGCCTAACGTTACACAATGTCTTAAGTTTAACAAATTATAGATATATAAATTACATGTCAAAAAATTTAAATTAAAAGACGGCTGACTTAATCGTCCTCAGGGTGTTCATTCCCGGTTGTCAATGATTATTTCCATATAGTTGCTCAGGTGGTTGTTATTTGGTAAGGAACATAAGTGAATAATTTTTTAAAATGTTGTCTGTTTGAACACAGTAACATTCAAAACGATTCTGACGTGACTTTACGTATATCTACATGTAGTGGAGTATCCTAGGGTACTTTAAATGGTAAAAATGGTTAGGGTGCCTATCTTTGAAATATTAGAAAAACAGTGAAATTACGGAAATCTATGTCGAAAAATTAAATTAAAAAATGTTTATTGAAAATTAGCCTTTACTCAACTTCCTTAGCAATATTAATGAAAAAAGTCTGTTTGTTTACCAAAATTAGCTGCGTTTTTTTGAATGTCCATATGGAGTTTGGCGAAAAAAACAACATCGGGACATTTCAACATTTGTTTACCTTTTGCATTGGTGCCATTTTGTTTTGAATTATTTACCAACAAACATTTGACATTTCTATACAAATTATCGATTACACAACGACAATCGTACACTGAGAAAACTGAACTATGAGTTATTTAAACAGAAGCATGTTTAACTATATGTTTAAATTAGTACAAATAGAATTCAATTTAAATCTACCTCTTATCTATTCTGATTCAAAAATACTATTATTTTGGGTAAAATCTATTTAAATCAAACTAGATCATGTTTAATTATTACATTGGAATCTACACGTAACTTTTTACATGAATTTAAGCCTACTTGAGTTTAATTTTTAAAAGACCTGTTAAATTATTTTACACACTTAAAAATGTTTAACATAAAATTAACATGCACGAGTTTGATTCAAATAGAAATTCACTTTAAATATTAAGAAGAGTAAGGGATTGAACAGAAATGTTTAATTTAAATTCGAATCAATTTGAATTGAACTCAAAGGAAGTACAAAACATAACTGTAACTGTCTTATGATTCTTACAGGCACTTGGCGTAAAATAATTGAAAAAGAATCCATCGAGACCACCGGTCATGAAAGATATTCAAATAGTTCCAAAACGAGTGCCACTAGCGTAGTATAGTCGGTCCAAAGGTAAAACTCACTAAAACACTAAAACTCAATTAAACTTAGTTAAAACAGTGTATAATTTTGCAAAGCTTTTATAAAGACATTAAAAGCTATGCCCAGGAACTTAATTTAAATTTAAATTTTGTGAGTAAGTGAGTTTTAACTTTGAACCGACACGATATGTATGTGTGTAGCATGTATTATAGCTAAAGGAAACGCTCCCATTATTACAAATAGAATAAATTCGTATTGAATTCAAAGAATCTAGCATCCATTTGGAAAAACTAACATTGAAATCATTTGTTTTAAACAGAAAACATAGTTGACTAAAACTCGTATATATTCAAAAAAATTAATATGATTCTATTTGAAACAACATCAAATGAAGTTGATTAGAACAAACAGAAATATCCTTATGTTAAATAGAAAGCATAGTTAATTTGAACAAAATCATGTTCAAATCGTTTCAACGATGAATTAATACGATTCTATTTAAATTAAATAGAAATCGCTTCCATGCCAAATCATATGTGTTTGAGTTTGATTTAAATACGAATATGTTCAATATTTTTCTCAGTGTAGCTTTGCATTACCGTTTTTATCGGGACAAAAGTTTACTCCACTTAATTATCTGGACTTAGGTAGCTCTATATGGACATAGTTGTTGTTGTTTTTCACATGTAAATTGTTTTCCTTTGCTGTCGTTTTTTTCACACAGTTTTATTTGGACATGCAAAAAAACACAACTTTTATTCCCTTCATACGTCTATCAACACTACTTGAATTAAATGGACTACGAAAAATTCAAAGCTGATCTTCATTTTATTAAAATAAATTTCCTTGCATTTTAAAGGACACAACAGCATAACGGCGGCGGTGCACAGTGGGGCCGAGATTTGGTATTGTGATATACTTTTATCTCAGTATTTTTCAGAAGAAATTTGGGTGTAATAATGATTTTGGGATAAAAAATAGTTTTCATCCGAAACGGGGTTCAACCGGAATTTTGAATTTTTGAAATTTTGCACCCTAAAACTAATTCTATACATAAAAATGAATCCATAATTCCCTTTATCACGCCTTAACTCAAGAATTGCTTGACCTATTTGGATGATTCTTTTCAGGTAATCTTTGGTATTGAGAGTGTTTTTGGTGATTTTTTTTTTAATTCGGTCTTGAATTTTGCCAAAAAGGTGCAGAAGCGTGCCTGGGTATCTGTTTTATGTAAAAAAAAATAAATTAATTGAGTTTGAAAGAAATCAATCAATCATGAAATTTGGTTCTAACACAAAAAAAAAAAAAAAAATATAGTCGAATCTCGATTATCCGGAATTCGATTAATCGAGGACACTTAATACAAAATTTGTTTTGTTAATTTAATCTCAAAATTTTTGTCTACCCGGGCGGAGCCGGGCCGGGCCAGCTAGTGCAAAATAAAATTGTTAAAAAATACGTAAAAACTTACAACAATAAACTGTAGCTGTTAGAAAGCCAGAAGTTTTCCATTTTATAACATTTTTCAATCGAGTTACAAATATTTATCAGCTATTTTCAAAAACTATTGAAAAATACACATTACTAGATTGACCTAACTTTTAAACAAACTACATTGTACAAACAAAATTTAAATAAAATAAATACATTTGATCAGCTCGTGGAGAACCAGGGCCTAGGCCTAGTGACTTACAACTCTCAGCCATTCTTATATGCGTGTTGTATAAACAAAATTTACTCTACGTCCAATAGGAACTGAGAAAATCGTATTTAAGTTTTCGGCGTATTTTTTCAAATTGGCGGACAACGCCATTATTCCCACCAGCCAGACTGCCCTAATATAATGCAAGTCTAGGGATTAAGAGAAAACATATGTTATTTATTGTATATTATGAGAACAATTATATTATTTGTTGTCTTTAGTATAGTGTTTTAGGCTTTATTTATATTTTGTTTAACTAATAACTAACACGACGACGCCAAATGATAACTGTGGCTTGTTAATATTTCCAAATATCTAAAGGTGAAAAAATCCAAAGAGAACAGATATAATGTTACAAATGCTTGCATTAAGCGTGAAAAAAACAGTCATACTAAAAAACTTCTTTTTTGACGTTGCTAGCTCTCTAGCACTCCGAAGCAAATTTAAAAAAGAGATATTTAAAATGCTCTGGACCTTTGGCACCCTCATATATGGGAAATTTTGGAAAAAATAATTCCATCTATCCTGTCAGAAAAGGACAACTTGTCCTAGAAATTGGTCAGCCCTAGATAACTTGTAATCAAGGCTTAAGGTTTCTCAAGGTCACACGCGATTTTTGGCACCTCATTTGTGGGAAATTTGCGAAAAATGTTTACCATCAGAAAGATCTCTTGATCCTGATAAAAGGTCAACTATTTTCAGTAATTGGTCAGCCATAGATTTTGTCTATGAATTTTTGAAATTCGTTTCAAGGTCACAAAAAAATACTTTTGGCACCTCATTTGGGTCAGTTAATAAAAAAATATGTCATTCGAAATGCCTCTTCACGGTTATAAAAGGTCAACTATTTTTAGTAATTGGTCACCAATCCTTTTTTTAAGGAATTTTAATTGACAAAAGAATTCAAGGCCATAGCCATTTTTGGCACCTCATTTATGGGTAATTTGCACAAATTTAATACCACCCGAAAGGCACTAAGATCTATATAAAATGTCAGCTAGTTTCAGTTATTGGTCAGTATTTTTTTTTTTTCAAGGTCACGAACGATTTTTGGGATAACGATATACAAATTAATTAAAGCAATCTATGGCTGACCAAATTACTGAAACTAACTGACCTTTTATGACAATCTAGTTACCTATCAGATAGTATATTTTTACTTGCGATAAAGGTACTATAAGGCAAATTTTGGATTCGTGCAAGAAAAAAAATTGAGATAACAATCAATGATATTATGATGATAGAGAACACCAAAAAAGTGGGTGGCACAATTTTGTCTGTCTGTCTGTTCATCTGCAGCCTAAACGGCTTGATCGATTTTCTTCAAACTTGGTACATTGTGGTTTTTGGTGATTATGCCCACATGTTTTTTAATTTTTTTTTAGTACCAAAAATAACGGTACTGCCATACAATTTTTCTTAGCAATTTTACATAATCGTATTTTTCTCAAAAAGGGCTCGAGAACTTTTCTTTCTTTCTTTGAGTGGGAAACCATTTTTCAAAAATGGTTATTAATGGTACCTCCCAAAGAACCATTTTTTTAATTTTTGGATTTCTTCAAAACGATATACCGATTTCAATTATTTTTTTATACAGAAGCTTCTAAAAAATATAAATAGTTTTGTGAACCAAAATTTTTTAAAATATATTTTTTGGATTTTTAAAGTGTTTCAAATTTTTTTTTTGGAAAATCAAATATTTCGAAAAAGATAATATCGCATATCAAAATTTTCAAAAAAAAAGTTTTTGGATTCTTAAAAAAAGTTTCAATTTTTTTTTTTTTTTGAAAATTCGATATCTCAAAAGCGGGTTGACAATTTTTTTTCAAATTTTGTTTTTATATACACATAAATATATACTTTAGATTTGCATACCAACATTTATTCCTAAAAACATTTAAGAATTTTATATATAAAAAATTAATTTTCTTAAAAACCGCTGCAACGATTTAAAATTTTTGTTTCCCATACAATCATATTCAATCAAGAATTAAGATGGCATTTTTTCACCTCAAACTATCAAAAGAGTTGTTTTAGCCAATTTAGATGTCGTATTTTATGATTCTCTACATTTTTCTCTCATAACTTTCTTGTTTTTATATACAACTAGATGACCCGGTGAACTTCGTTTCACCATAAATTAATTTGAAAAAAATAGAGTGTAACTCTCCATAGGCTAAGCCCAGCGGACGTTGTATCGCATTAGAAAAGACAGTTGATGGCAAGCTCCGAATATAATTTTGAACAACTCCACTCCCGATGGCCACCCTACCAAACATTTTTTTTTCATATAAGGTTTAGTAGATCGTGGTCACCTCACTTTGTAATAGAATATTTTTTAAATAGGCTAGGCTATAGAACTTCTGAGTCTTAGGAATACTTGATAGCCTGGTACAGTGAAAGCTACAATAAGCGAACACAGTATTCTAACGGTGCCTCTTCGATGCCGGGTCCAGTTGAAGAGTATCTACGACCTTACCATGTTATGCGGAGCTCTGACATGGCTGACCAACCCTTCTCTAGCTACTCGTGGGATTCAATGCCAAAACATTTAAAATTAAAAAACAATAAAAACCACAAAAGATTCAACATGCGGGATGTTACCGCAAGCGAATATGCGGATCGCATGGAGAGTGAGCTCCATGGAGAAGATCCGAGACCGGGATGTAGTAAGTTCCTAAAGAGGATGCCTCCTAGGATCATACAAAACCGGGCAGAAAAAAGAGTGGCGCCGTCCATTGGTCAGGGGAGAATACCTCCCGGGCCGAAGGAAGACGCCTCTCAAGACGAAGTGACAACTGACCAAGGAAGAATACCTTCCGGGCAGTTGTCCAACGAAAATACCAAAGAAGGTATCACTGATGGGATGACACCATCAGTAAACACGTCATTACCACCTACAAGACCGCCAAAAAGACGCTACCGTAGATCGGCTCCTCTTCCAAAATTGGGTGAACCAGGAGGCCTGGATGACCCGTGGAGGAAAGGACTCAGCGGTGCGTGTACTAAATGGTACCTCCGGTTCCTCGATAGAGGGATGACCCGAGAGGAGGCAAGGAAAAAGGTGGATGAACGCAAAGAAGCAGCGAAAAACGGCCGCCTCGATAGCCAAGAACAGGGAAAGAGGACGAATGAACATCTAACTCCTCCCTTGAGGCAAGATGCAAAGAAACTCAGAGTGGTGGCATCAGATATGGCGGGATCAAGTACCGCATATAGAAATGGCAGCGAACATAGGCCACTCTCCTATGCAGCTGCAGCCCAGAGTGTCAGGATAGCCGTTTTGCCCAAGAATTATCCCCAGGAGGCCCTCAGTACTGAGGAGTTGACGGCCCTGGAGGATGCAATCATCGAGGAGGTGTCCATGGGCTGGGAACACAAGTTGAAGTTCAACGGTGTTCACTACAGATCAGGCTTGCTTGTGGTAGATTGCGAAGGGCAACATACGGCGGAATGGCTGCGGCAGAAGGCCTCGAACCTAAGCAATTGGAAAGGAACAGCACTGGTTGCATGCTTGGGAGATGATATTCCCAAGATGTACACCATTACTGTATTCCTTCCAAAAAGTATGGGCCAAGATCACCATAAAACACTGGCACTCATCCAGGCTCAAAACGAAGGTCTGATTGTGCAAGCTTGGAAGGTCCTGCGTAGTAAACCTGAGGGTAAAGGACAGTTGCTGGTGATTGGCATTGATGGTCAATCGGCTAAGACGATAGTGAAGGCAAATCACGAACTTCACTACAAGTTCGGGAAGGTGAACGTGATAGGTCTCAAAAAACCAGCGATACCAATTTCCGGTGACGCTCCCAACAATGTCCCTAGCAGGAAGGAACCAACCATAGTGGGCCCCACTACAATCCCCAGCCCCGTCCGTAAACCCACTCCCCTCCCCCCTCTCGTCAGTCCAACCATCCCAATCCCAATCCCAACAATCCACCCAGCTACACCAGCAATCAACTCACCTCCCCCTCCCTCGTCACCTCCCAAGACAACCTCCCCTCCCTCCACGGACCAGGTAATGCTTCCAGATTTTGAGACGGGTCAGACTGACGACGAGATAGAGGGCATGGACCTCTCTCCAAGCAGGGACCAAGAAGAAACGCTTCCTACTGAAGAGGAAGAAGAGCATCTGCTAGCAGATGAGGGGGCACCTGCCCCAAACTAAAAAACCAAAATGTACAGACGCGGGATCAGTACCAGGGTAGCCCAAGTTAACCTCCACCATGCTAAGGCGGCATCAGCTGTCATAGCAAGGAAATTCGCGGTGGAAAACTTAGGGCTAGTACTGATTCAAGAACCCTGGATTTACGGGGGCCAAGTAAGAGGCCTAACAAGTAAGGACTCTACACTAATCTGGGATACGAGACAAAAATCGCCCAGAACATGCATAATAGTACGAAATAACATAAAATTTATTTGTCTTTCAGAATTTATGACGCGGGATCTAGTTCCAATCCAGGCTGATATTAACATCAATGGCAGCCCCCGCACAATGGTTGTAGCATCAGCCTACTTTCCAGGTGATGACGCCAACATACCACCACTGGAGGTCCAAAGACTCGTGGACTACTGCAACAAACGAAAACTACCGTTGTTGGTTGGATGCGACGCGAATGCTCACCATACAACATGGGGTAGTTCCGATATAAACCAAAGGGGTGAGTACCTTTTAGACTTTATTATCGAAAAAAATCTAGATATATTCAATGTAGGGAATACCCCAACTTTTATAACTAGAACCAGAAAAGAAGTGTTAGACTTAACGCTCGGTACTCCGAACATAAGCAACTTGGTTAAGGAATGGAGAGTCTCCAGCGAACCCTCAATGTCTGACCACAGAATTTTAATGTTCACCTTAGATGGCCTTCTAACAGAGAATACCTCTGGAAGGAATCCTAAGAGAACAAACTGGAATCTCTATAGAAATACCCTCAGGACTAACCTTGAGCAAATAGGCCCAGTTAGAACTACAAGTAGTTACCTGGAATTAGAAGTAATAGTGAATGATGTTAGTGGGGCAATAAATGAGGCTTACGAACTCAGCTGCCCCCTTAAAACCAAGAAGATGCAGAAAGATGCTCCATGGTGGAACAATAATCTGTCTAAACTAAGATCCAAGGTAAGAAAACTCTTTAATGAGGCAAAGAGAACTGGTGAGTGGCTTAACTACTCAGCAGAGCTAACAAAATACAATGGGGAAATAAGGAAAGCTAAGAGAAATAGTTTTGCAATCTTCTGTGAGGGAATTTCCTCTACTCCTGCGGCTGCAAGACTACATAAAGCTCTAGCAAGAGAGAAGTCATTAACATCGGTAGCACTTCGAAACCCCGATGGTAGCTTCACTGAAAATGAGGAGCAGAGGTCTACACTACTGCTAAATACTCATTTTCCAGGTAGTTTACCGACAGTAGGAAATACCATAGAGAGAATACCTCTCAAACCCAAACGAGAAGACTGGAAGATAGCGAAAACTATCTGTTCAGACAAAAGACTTGATTGGGCACTAAGTAACTTTCAACCTTTTAAATCTCCAGGGGTGGATGGTATCTTCCCAGCCCTTCTACAGCAAGGGAAAGAGGAACTTATGCCTCATTTAATTAGCATACTTCGTAGTAGTATAGCACTTGGGTACATACCAAGTCTATGGAGAAGAGCTAAAGTCATCTTCATTCCCAAGGTAGGGAAGAAAGATACAACCCATCCAAAGTCATTCAGGCCAATAAGTTTAACATCTTTTCTACTGAAAACTTTGGAAAAAATAATTGATAACTTCCTAAGAAGAGAGTACCCATCACTTTCTTCTACCTGAGCGTCGAACTTGTCGAGTTGTAGAAGCTGAGTAAGGTCAAAGATTCTCGAGTTTAACTCCAGATGAGTCCTGAAACCAAAGGGCGCTTCACTTCCTAAACCTTCCCAATCCTTGTCCATCCTTGTCCCTCGTCGGCACGGCGAATAGCTGTCCAACGTTATCCCCCTCGGAGGCACGGCGAAAAAGCTGTTCATCGAGGTTTCCTCCATGTCGGTACGGCGTATCGCTGTTCGACGTGTTTTCCTAAACACATTAATCCTTTCCTTGACAGTACGGCGAATGGCTGTCTGTCACTCTTTCTTATCATTTTCCCTTCCTCACCCACTCCAATTTTCCTATTGGGCTGGATCTAAGGTGTTATACGACCCGTGCCGATGATCAGCCTGGCTGGGGGCCCAATTAAAAATACTAGCCCAGTCGTTAACGGAGTATCCGATTTTTGGCACTTTTCGGATCAGCTTGCCTTCTCTGCATACACGAATCCCTGTGTAGAGTGACCACCCTTTATTCGATACTCGTGGGTCCAAAATTTATATGTCAAAACAAAACAAAACAAACAAACAAAAAAACTTAGAAGAAGAAAAAGAATTTAAGACCGGTTCCTCTTCTAAACCGGGCAGCAGTACGGCGACAAAGCTGTTTGCTGTTACTCCTGGGGCTGGTGTCGGTGGGGAGGCTGTGGCATGTCATGGCCCCTCATCTGATACTAATCCCAGTGAGAGTAGTGATGTGGTAGTAATACCTAATTTTAGTAGTGGGATGGGGGTTGTGAATAACGATCCCACCACTACCAGAGTTAATGCAGCTCTCCCGAGTACGTCTCGAGGGGGAGCCCGGCCTAGTGGTGCCAGGGTTGTGAAAAACGGTCCTCCTACCGCTGGGGTGGGCTCTCTCCCGAGACCATCGCGCGAGAGCCGTAGAAATAGGCCGTCGAAGGGCGGCTATAGGGTCAGGCGGTCAGCTGCTAGGCTCCTCAAGACCCTCGGTAATAAACCGGTGGTCGAAGGGATGCCGGAGCAGGACCCCAGGATCAAATGGGCCCAGAGCATTCTAGCGAATGCGCAGACCAGCGACGACTCCACGTCGAAGCGTAATAGGTCTCTGGATGAAACCGTTCCGGTGCCCAAGCGTCCCAAAGTGCATAACGCCAGCACTCTCCATTCCGGAGGATCCAGATCCTATAGCGACGCTCTTAAAAACAAGAACAAGATCGTGGTTGCGGTTATCGACAGGAGTGATATTGATGGTACGATTTCTCCTGATCAATGGCAGGTGGTCAGGATGAAGCTCTCGGCAGGCTTCTTGAGTCTCATGAGGGATAATCCGGGACCACCTCCTCTCACAGGCGATGGCGGTTGGCATCAAGGGCATGTCAAACTCATCGTCTGTGAGGATCAGAGATCGTGCGATCTGTATAAGCTTGCTGTCAGTAGGTTAGGCGAGGTCTGGCCAGGTGCGAAGCTCGAAGTTGTTGCTAGGGAAGACATCCCGTGCAGACCTAGAGCCCGCATCTGGATACCAGCTGAGCCTTCTTGCATGGAGGAAATACTCCAGATAGTCAAGTTGAGCAACCCCTCATTACCGACTCATGACTGGAAAGTCGCAAAGCTTGAGGAGGTAAGGGGTCTTTATAGAAGCGCGATTATCGTGATCAATAAGGATTCCCTTGCCCCCTTAGCGCAGACCAAAGGCATGATTCGGTATGGGTTCGATTCGATCTCGCTGAAGGTTTACAAAAAAGACGAGGTTGACGCGGAACGCGTCCCTCTGTTAAACACTGAAGCTGTGTCCGTGGTAGAGGACCCTGGTGCATCCATCATCTTTCCACCGATGGGTGATGAGGAATCCAGGTCATCCTCGATCACGGTACAGTCTTCTTCTAATGTCGACAGTCTAACCGATATGGAGACCGAAGACTTCATCAACCTTGTTCCCTTGGGTGAGGATGAGCTTTTGGGCTCATCTTCGGAGGAACTCAACGAAACCGTGGTGGAGGTTGATCTGCCTAATTGTAGCCAAAATGCTGCAGTTAGTCCAGATTAATCTCCAACACTCCATTAAGGCTTCGGCCTCCCTCCTCCTCCGTTTATCCAGGAATGGAGAGGATATTGTCCTGATCCAGGAACCGTGGATTGTTAAATCCATTGTTAGTGGACTCAGGACTCCTGGATACTACGTACTGTATGCGTCTGATAAAGGTGACCCTAGAACGTGTATACTAGTTAAGCGTAGCACTAATGTATATTTACTCCCTGATTTCAGCGATAGAGATATTACCGCCGCAAGGCTCGAAACGGCCAATGAGACGTACTGGCTAGTGTCGGCGTATCTGGGCCATGACCACCTCGGCCCTCTCCCCGGTCATACACTGGAGAGACTGATCGCTCATGCAGAACGGCAGAAGATATGCCTCATCATTGGGAGTGATGCGAACTCCCATCATACAGTATGGGGAAGTACTGATATCAATAATAGAGGTGAGTCTCTTTTTGATTTTATTTTAAGTACTAACCTTATTGTAAGTAATGTGGGTAATGAACCTACCTTCATCACTAAAAACCGACAGGAAGTATTAGATATTACTCTTGTCTCAGACACCATTCATCATAAGATCTCGAATTGGAAAGTGTCGGATGAACACTCGTTCTCCGATCACAGATACATTCAATTCAGTCTCATCGATGAACATCCTTGCCGCGTAGAATTTCGAAACCCTCGAAAAACCGACTGGCTCAAATATAGGATTACACTCCAGGGGCTATTAAAACCAGATCTCTTAAATCCTCCTTCTAATAATTATGAACTTGACTGCAAGGTCAATGATCTCACATTAGCCCTCAACAAATCTATGGCTACATCCTGCCCACTTACTCTAGTTAGGGGGAAAAAGAAACCACATTGGTGGGATTCAGGGCTTGAACCGCTCAGGAAAGACTGTCGCAAGTGTTTCAATCGAGCTAAAAGCACTCGTGCAGTGTCAGATTGGGAATCTTATAAAATAACCCTCAAACTGTATAAGAAAGCATTGAGAAAGTCAAAGAGATCCTCCTGGAGAAATTTCTGTGGAAAAATAGAAGAAACTTCAGAGGCATCTAGACTAAGAAAAATTCTCTCTACAAATCCAGTAATGCCAAGCTGCTTAAAAAATGCTGATGGCTCATGGACAAATTCCTGCGAAGAATCGCTTAACTTGCTATTGGATACTCACTTCCCTGGTAGCTCTCAAAACATTAATAGCTTCGACCGTAATAGGTTTGATATGAATCCAAGCTATCCACAAGGTCTGATTACAAGGGAAAAACTGCAATGGGCGCTCAACAGCTTTCAGCCTTACAAGTCTGCGGGACCAGATGGCATAATACCAGCCGAACTCCAGATGAATAAAGATTTAATTCTGCCAATTCTGGAGTCTATTTTTACTAGCTGCTTAGCACTCGTCTACATCCCCCTGTCTTGGAGAGAGGTTAGGGTTGTGTTCATACCCAAAGCTGGAAAGTGCTCCCAAGTAAACCCAAAGGATCTCAGACCTATTAGTCTATCATCATTCCTTCTAAAAACTTTTGAACGATTGATTGATATCCACATACGATCATGCATTGACACGCGACTTTTGTCTACGAGTCAACATGCTTACTGCAAAGGGAAATCTGTAGAAACTGCCTTACATAGTTTAGTAAGAACCATTGAATATTCCCTCCATCACAAAGAGTACACCATGGTTGCTTTCTTAGATATAGAAGGCGCTTTTAACAATGTCGACGCATCTGCAATCGCATCTGCGCTGACATCTCTGAAGGTAGATGGTTCACTTGGAGAATTGATTAACCAAATGCTGACGAGCAGGGTTATCAACTCAAAACTAGGTAGCTATTCTGCTAGAAGGTCTGTTAGTAGAGGTACGCCTCAAGGCGGTGTCCTTTCTCCCCTTCTATGGAACTTGGTGGTAAATGAGCTGCTAATATGCCTGGAAGAGGAGGGTTACAGAGTGATTGCCTATGCGGACGATGTTGCTATTGCCGTATCAGGAAAGCATCCTACCACTTTAAAAGAACTCTTACAAAATGCTTTAAATAGGCTAACCAATTGGGCAGACCGGTGTGGTCTGGGCGTCAACCCTCATAAAACAGAACTTGTTCTATTCTCAAGGAAATATAAGATCCCTCATGTAGATCCTCCCTCTATTAAAGGTGTTCCATTAACATTCACTGATCAGGCAAAATATTTGGGTCTTATTTTAGACAAAAAGTTAAGTTGGAAACCTAATATACAAGAAAGAGTCAAGAAGGCCACAGTAGCACTCTTCTCATGCAAAAAAGCCGTTGGGAACAAATGGGGCCTTCAACCTCGTATTACTCATTGGCTATACACATCGGTGATTAGACCGATTCTCACATATGGTGTTGCAGTATGGTGGACTGCTCTAGATAAAGCGGTAAACTGCGACAGACTAAACAAAGTACAACGCTCGGCTTGTTTATGCATAAGTGGTGCGCTTCGCACGACACCCTCTGCCGCTCTAGACGTTCTGCTATATCTGACTCCCCTCGATATATTTAGCAAACAGGTGGCTGCAAATACAGCCATACGCCTACAAGCTTCCTCACAATGGTACAACAATAATATTGGCCATTCCATCATTCTGAATTCATTCAGGTCACTACCTAGTCGCATTGACTACACCATCCCAAAACCACAATTCGGTTTAAACTTTCAAGTCACCATTCCTTCTAGAACCCTCTGGGAGGATATGGCTTTCTTGGAAGATGAATCGGTTCATATCTACACGGACGGATCGAAAACTGATGAAGGGGTGGGTGGCGGTGTGTACTCAGAAAGACTAAAATTAAGTCTCTCATTCCGTCTTCCTAATCATTGTAGCGTGTTCCAGGCGGAACTTATGGCGATTAAAGAAGCCTTATCTTGGCTGAAGGAAAACGTGATATCAACTACAGATATCCGCATCTTCTCGGATAGTCAAGCAGCTATTAAATCCCTGGAATCGGTCTCTACTAACTCTATAACAGCCCTAAATTGCCGTTCGTCTCTGCTGGAGATGGCACAACAGTTTAATATTCACCTGTGTTGGGTGCCGGGGCATAGGGACATCCCAGGTAATTGTAAGGCCGATGAACTCGCTAAAAATGGTACAACTTTACCTCTTCTACCTAGTAAGGCAGAAATAGGTATACCCATCGCTACATGTAAACTTTTGCTGAAGCAAGATGCCTTAGAGAGAACAAATCTTAGGTGGAATGATATCACCTCTTGTTTGGCAACAAAACAAATCTGGCCAGTAATGGATTTAAAACGATCTAAGCGTTTGATATCTCTAAGCAGATTGCACATCAGCTCCATGATTGGTGTTATAACCGGACACTGCCTCATAGGCAAGCACGCAACGCGTCTTGGCGTATTCGCTAACGATTTTTGCAGAAGCTGTATGGATGAGGAAGAGATAGAATCGATCCCTCACCTTCTATGCACGTGCCCTGCTCTATCTCATAGACGAAGACTTCACCTTGGTGAGTTCTACTTCAATGATCCTAGTGATCTGAGAAACTTAGACATTGGCAGTCTATTACGCTTCATAAGAAGCTCCAAATGGTTCACCGAGTAAGGAAAAGGGTTTCCTAGATTCATGTGGTATCACAATGGACCAACTCATGGTCTAAGTGTGTCAGTCTCCACGACTGGCAGCCACTTCAACCTAACCTAACCTAACCCATCACTTTAACCAGATGGATCAACCAAATGCTGAGCACAAGAACGGCAGAGGCACACACAGGGCAAAGTGTTCAGAAAATCACCACAACAAGAGGCTGTCCTCAGGGAGGGGTATTGTCACCCTTGTTGTGGAGTCTCGTTGTGGATGAGCTACTAGAAAGTCTGACTGCTCAAGGCATACGCTGTTTAGGTTTCGCGGACGACATCGTCATAACAGCCCTTGGGAAGTTCGAAGAAACTCTTTGTGACATAGTACAAAGAGGACTAACAATTACAAGAAAATGGTGTCTGTCGGTAGGACTAAATATAAACCCTACAAAGACGACGGTCATACCATTTACACAGAAAAGGCTTCTGCCACGAATGAAACCTATAAGGTTAGCTGGCCAAGTCATAGAAACGAAGAGGGAGGTAAAATATCTAGGAATCACACTAGACAACAAACTCCTCTGGAACAAACACATTGAAATAACAGTCGGGAAAGCCACAAAGGCCCTAATGATATGCAAGAGACTTGCAGGAAGAACATGGGGGTGTAAGCCTAACATTCTTAGATGGATGTACACCATGATGGTAAGACCCATCATTACCTATGGTGCAGTAGCATGGCACAAAAGAACCGAATTACTAACTACTAGGAAAGCACTAGACAAAATCCAAAGGCTTGCATGCATCAGCATCACTGGTGCAATGAGAACTTGCCCTACAGCAGCAATGGAGGTCATACTTCACCTTTCTCCACTACACGTGGTTATTGAAAGTGTTGCTCAGGGAGCTATCATGAGGTTCGCCAAAGAGGGAACTGGGAAGGGTAAATGTATAGGCATTAGGGAAAAAGAAAACTTAACCCAGTCCACAGTAACAAACCTCCTTGACATTCCAAGAGATGGCATGATCAAAAAATACAACTTCGTAAAAAATTTCAAAACGGAGTTGAGTAACAAAAAAGAGTGGGTAGGAGAATCGACAAACTACACCCTCAAAGAGAATGCCATCAAATGGTACACCGACGGCTCGAGAACGTCTTCAGGGACTGGTGCAGGAATCTTTGGGCCAAGAACCAAACTTTCTGTACCGATGGGACAGTCCACTAGCATTTTCCAGGCGGAAGTTAACGCGATAGGAAAGTGCGCGGAAAAGAACCTCGAAAGAAAATACCGTAATCAAAACATCGCCATCATGACAGACAGCCAAGCTGCACTTAAAGCACTAGGCTCTTACACAATCGACTCCAAATTAGTTTGGGAATGCGTGGGTAAGCTGAATGAACTCGGCGAGAAAAACACTGTCTCACTCTATTGGGTACCAGGACACGTTGGTATTCATGGTAACGAGGAAGCAGACACCCTAGCCAAAAAAGGAGCAACAGACCCCCTTATGGGACCTGAGCCCTATTGCGGTGTAGGTGAAAACGTGATCAAATACAAAATAAAATCAGAAGAGGAGACTAAAAGATCAAAAATCTGGGAAGAACTCCCAAAATTAAGGCAGGCCAAACTACTGCTTGGGAATAATAACCAAGTGCGTTACACCTCCTGCATAAACCTAAGCAGGAACAACCTAAGAATAATAACGGGTATTCTCACAGGGCACTGCAAGCTAAGAAGACATCTCAGTCTCCTCGGTTTAGCAAGTAGTGCAACTTGCAGATTCTGCAACGCCTACGAGGAAACACCGGACCACATATTAGGAAAATGTGATGCGCTCGCGCATCAAAGACACAGGTATCTGGGACACTACCAGATAGACGAGAGAGAGTTTCCCTCTCTGAAAATACCCGACATACTTGAGTTCCTAAAAGGAACCAATCTGGAGGGAGAGTTATAGAATGAGCCGTCTCACTCTACTCTTAAAGGGGGCACAATAGATCTTTAGGTCGCAGTGCGCTTATCCCCTATTAATTCATTCATTCATTCATTCAAGCGAACACTCATCGTCACCTCTTTTTTGTCCGGTTATCAGAGCTGTCGTAAAGAGAAAGATTGCCCAATGGCAACCTACTCTTTTTGGCATCGCAAAATAAAATTACTTCGAAAATAAGAGCTGTAAAACATTTACAATGCCGAAAAGCGGTGGAGAAATAGGAATGACACACTCTAAACTAAAGTTAACTTATAGTTACCCAGGAGATCCCGTACTTAGCTCTCAAAGCAACAGTAATCTGTTTGGTTATTAGAAATTTGCTTTTGTATTGAAAACAAAGATTCGAAACTGTTTAGAAAACAGATCCTTTGCTTCTTCCATTGTGTCCGTTTGTTGTGACGTTTTCTATTTGAAATGAGCAAAAATAAGTGCCCGAGTCAGTAAAGGAGTGTCCGTATAAACTATAAAGGAACGCAATTTGATGAGAAATTCGAGAAAAGAGTTGGTTCGCAAAAATATGTCCGTTTAAGGGAATTTTCCGCTTATCGTAGCTATCCGCAAATAGAGCTTTCACTGTATTTATACCTTGTTGAGATTTGGTGCGGTGATAATTTTTTTCTTATTTAAAATCATTTAAAAAAGCTAGATCTTTAAAAACACTCATTTCTTAACTTCAACCCTTCAAACACAAATATCAATTTTTAGAATCTGACCGGAAGTCTCTTAGATTAAAAAAAATCAAACAAAGTAGATACCCGACCCCATTGCTGGTTCACAAAACCAATTTCTTACCAATTCCGAAGGTCACTTGAAACTGTTGAAAAGGATAAGGCTGTTGATGGAAATAAGAAGACATATGGCCTTTTCGATTGGAGTCAGAATGACAGATCTTCTTCCTCTTCTAGTCAAGTCAAGGTCTTCCAGATTTCCAATCAAAAAGGCCATTCATTTTTCACTGTCTGCAATATTTTGTAGTTCAATGGTTCATCATTTTTTAATTTTTGCTAATTTTGTATAATGCGCTGAAATTTCAAAATGCAATTTTTGTCCCCACGAACTATCTTGGACTATACAAAACATTCTGTATTAACAATTTATTTACATTAGTTATACCAAACCGATCCTAATCCTTAGTAATTTTATATTGTAAGTGAATGAAATAGACCGCACTTAAAAATCTCGTTTTGATATTCTGGCCCTTGCGATCAAGATTCGACTTACCTTCAAGCTATACCATCCTTTTGCTTCTCAGAGTGCATCTCGCTTACTTTTTTTGGTGTATACATACGTATTCATCCCGCTATGTTTCTAGCTTATTCTTCTTATTTTTACTTTTCAAAAGGAAAAAAACAAACGAAACAAATTATATGCATATAGACCTTCATCCCTTGATTCTGATCTTCTAGACTAATTCCATCACCAATCCGCGTTTAGCACCTGAGAACATAGTTTAAATTTTCTCATGAAGTAAACCTTTTTATATCCGTGGCGGTCGTGAAGAACCAGGTAAGTCGAGATACCTGAAGTGAATTATTGTTGATAACATTTTACGAAATTTTATTTAGTTTTACACTTATGTAATGTTTTCCTAATGCATCTGAAAATACATTATGAACACTTTTTTCCACATTAGCATGGTTTTGTGTATGATATTCAACATAAACCCCGACCTTATAAACTTTTTAAGAGTTTGAGTTACCTGGTTCTTCACGACCGCCACGGATATTTAGTACCTCTTAGCTACCAAAAGTCATATCATGTTCATGGTCTTCAACTATGAATGTTGTTCAATGGACTATACCATTTTTGACTTTTTTTTAGAAATTTTGCAAAATGCACTAAAATTACAATACTCAAAATGTAAGTATTTGATCCCCCTAAAAACATCTTGGATAGTAAAAATACCCCGTATCAACAGTTTATTTGCATTTTACCAAACCGATCCCAAGGCATTTTCTTATGGGTTAGGTATAACTTTGGCCACACTTTAAATTCTCGTTTTTAAAATCCGGTCCTCGATTAACGGAATTCCGGATAAGGGAGGCTCGACTGTAATATTAATTTTGTAATTTTATTTTGTCAAACAAAAATTTCATAATAATTTATTGATTGATGTTTTCAAACTCAAATTGATTTATTTATTTTTTTTTTATGTAAAACAGGCACTCAAATTGCATTTTTGCATGTTACTGGCAAACCGCAAGACTGATTCAGATGAAACTTCATTTAAACACCCACCGGTTCATACCAAACACTTTTTGAAAAGAATTATCCAAATCGGTTCAGCCGTTTTTGAGCTTTTGCAGGACTAACGCACAACGATTGATTTGTATATATAAGATTTTCTTTAACCCGCAGTGTCTTGAACATTAGAGCAAGTACGCGAGACCCAGTTGTGCATTTTATTTTTTTGTGCCAAAAATCGTTCATGACCTTGAAAAAATACTTTAAAAAATCGTAAAAAAGAATCTATAGCTGACCAATAACTGAAACTAGCTGACCTTTAAAATAGATCTTAGGGCCTTTCGAGTGGTATTAAATTTTTGAAAATTACCCATAAATGAGGTGCCAAAAATCGCTATGACTTTGATTTTTTTTTTTATAAATCCAATATAATTTTCCATTAAAAAAAGTATTGGTGACCAATTATTAAAAATAGCTGACCTTTGTTTGTGACCTTGAAACGAATTTCAAAAATTCATAGAACGAAAGCTATGGCTGACCAATTACTGAAAATAGTTGACCTTTTTTCAGGATCAAGAGATCTTTCAGATAGTAAACATTTTTTTGCAAATTTCCCACAAATGAGGTGCCAAAAATCTTAAGCCTTGATAACAAGTTATATATAGGGCTGACCAATTTCTAGGACTAGTTGACCTTTTCTTACCAACTACTAACCAATTAAATGGAATTATTTTTTCCCAAATTTTCCATATATGAGCTGCCAAAGGTCCAGAGCCCCAAAATGTATTTAACTTTTAGTTCATAATTTGAAGAAAATTGCTTAGTGGTTTAGGCTGTAGGTCGGGGTATGGACAAAAAGACAGAATTTCAAGTCCCACTTTGTTCGTGTTCTCTATCATCGTCATCTTTGATTGATATCTTGACATTTTTTTCTGCACGAATCCTTAGCTGGCCCTATTATATTATATAATATGTCGCAAGTAAAAATATTGACATTTGAGAGGTAAAAGGGCCACTAATGGATCCGAAAATTTCACCGATTTTGATTCTGAACAAAAACACTTATGACATTACCACTGAAATATGAGTACTGTGGCACAGAATAGCTTGAAAAATTGAACATAAAAGTTATTATGCGAAAAAGTTGCGAGAAATTTTCAAAAGCTTCTCGCATCGCATTGCTTCTCAGCACTTACTATTGAGCGCGTTGCCCAAAGCCCAGTAACCAATTCGAGTGGAAATGAAATTTCCATGTGATAGTTAGTTCACAGCGACGGAATACGCAACGAGGAGGGTTAGTTCACAAACAATATGAAAACGAACTATGAACATTCTTTATACAAAGGCTTTACGACATAATATTCATTTTGTAAAATTAGACCACTTGGAAAATATTAAAGAGGGTTGAAAAAGTGTGTTATTTATTGTTTAATACTTTTTTTTTTCAAAATAAAGATTCTGAAAATTAATTATATACATAACTGTTTATCATTTGTTATTCAGGCATCCATCGATTCAAAGTCTATTTACACCAATTAAAACAATCGCGGTGTGAAAAAACTACCAACCGTGCAGCTCTACCTCCCCAGACTATGAACTAATCATACAAAATTCCAATACGTATCTAAAAAAAAAGTCTTCCCTGAATCACGGCGATGAAAAAATACTAATGTCTTTTAATTAATCCCTATTAACTACCGTCGGATTACAGAAAAAAAGAAGTAGTCTCCTGAAGAAGGAATATCTTTACATACAGAAAATTGATGGCATGCCGGAACCTATATTGCGGCGCATTTGCTTTGCTTTACTTTTCCCACCAAGAGAGAGAGAAGATAATTAACTTCACTTAAGCGAACTTCTAATGAAAATCCGATTGCGAATTTAACGCAATCATCGCAAATAGGTATCGCAAAACCAAGAAACTTGAATTTACATTCAAATTTTCCGCATACACTTACACATACACACACACACTCCGTACGGAGAAAACGAGTTGCATTCGCGGAATTTGCAGCAATCTGTGCGCTGGTTGTGCGCATCCGCAGATCCAACATCAAGACCCAAGACCTAAGAGTGATCCATCAAGTTCAATAGCAACCGCAATTGTGCGGGCATAAAAACCTGCATTGCAGCAATAATCCTATACACACACGAACAACACGTATACAAGTTACAACGTACATACAAACGTATGTTACTGCGCGCGTCTCACAAACTGACTGCAATTGCTCCGCATGTTAACATATTTAGCGATTTGCAACGGCCATCGCAGCAAATGGGTGTGCGTGACGACTGTGGAAATGTGGCACATTCAATTAGGTTGCCGCTTGCCGCATCCGCATGATGGTGGCAACGATGATGCGGGCGCAGGAGCTCTTTCGTGCGCTTCTATCGTTGCTGCTAATGCTGCCGTGAAAAATGGTTGTACTCAATGGACAATTGGACCATTAATCGCGCGTGTGCGTGTTGACATCGGTAATTGAGATTCCTACGTTGTGCTAATCAATCTTTCCGATGCAGTCGCGTTTCCTCGCAATAGATATGCCGCAACGCAAAATTCTGAGAACAATCCTTGTTTAAAATTGATAAACGGCCGAAAGGTGCTAATAGCCATCCGCGCAGTGGGTCCACAAATCTCTACGAAATGCCACGGCATCGATCGGGGCACGACACAAAGTTCGTTTGTTCCCACGGCCAGCAGCCAGACTCAGGCATCGAGCACACAAAGGTGATAAAGACAGCGCGACCAAAAATGCAAATTGCCCAGGATAAGCCAATTCCAGAAGTTTCTTCATCTCTTTGTTCTCTGGGGACGAGGATATTTTGTTTTTGTTCCTCGGTCGAGCTGCTGATTAACACCAATGCAAATTGTGTGGCAACTTGCAACCATCATCAGCCTTAACACAGGCAGGGCAGGCTAGGCTATGGCTATGGCTATTCAGAGGAACGAATCCAAATGTGGAAACCCATGGCTGATGCTCCCATATGAATAATAACGAGTCCAAGAACCGAGCGTCTGCAATTTTCCTCGGTGGTGCATAAAACGCGTGAAAAACGACTTTCGGCAGATTGGTGTCCCCCGGTTGGTCTCACTTGCGCGATGCGATTCCCGGGAACTAACTTATCGAAGGTAGCTGGCAGCTCCTGGTGGCAACTGGCAGTTATAAGATAGCAGCAGCTAGCTTCAGCCATCAGCATCAGCACATGGAATGATGCTCGTTAGTAGCTCGCACGGGGCTGAGCACCAGCGCTTATCAGTTGGCTTGGTCGCGAGGTATGGGGTTCGGTCTGATGACGGTGATGGTGGCTCATTGCCTCCTTTTTGGATTCCGATGAAATTTATGTGCAGCACGGCAGAAAGGTTACTTCCACACTTCCACACCAGCCTGCCAGCAGAAGCACTAGCAGCAGCTAGCAGGCAGCTTGGTGCGCGATAAGGATTGAAATATTAACACGAATCGCTGTGAATTGAATATGGCTGCCACGACTGCCTCTATATAGTGTTAAGTTGTTGTTGTTAGTTGCGGGGCATGTAAGGATTGGTGTTTCCTTTTTGGCCATTTGTTTCTGTTGTTTTAGGTTGTCTGTGGGGACTTTGTATTCGATGCCAAGTTTTGCACCGTACAAACATTATGGAGCTATATTATAAGCGAGGGGTATTGGGGGCTATGGCGATGAAGGGTGCTGTTCGCGCGAGTATATAAATAAATAGCGCATTTTGTTGGAACAGACCCCGAGTTTAGTTTTAATTAAATGCTCTGCCAGATAAGGATATACAAATGGACTTGGTTTAAAAGGTATATTCAGCATGTATCGCCGTGTAGTGATGGGGGAAAATTATATTTGTGGGGCAATCCTCTGTGTTCGGTTATGTGGAATGCAAGTTGATTGCAAGCGATGTATCTAACATTCCGCATTCGATCCTGATGATGTTTAATATTCCACATTCGTTGTCAGTGAGACATTCTTGTTCGGGTTTTGTATTTTAGTACTTCTATACCTACACACGCTTTGCCAAAGGTTGGTGCGGGATTTTAAAGGAATTAAGTTATTGTCCTTTTGAGAGAACATAATTATTTTTAATTTTAAGAAGAATTTTAGCTCCAGCAAGTTTTACAGACGAAATTTTTTATTTAGCTTTGAAGAATAATTTTTAACCTATCGTGATATTTTATTTAAGTTTGCAAAAAAACTTATAAAATAATAACAAACATTTAGGCGTAGAAATTAAAAAAGCAATACTTAATTTGTTCATTCAATTTAAAACTGATTTGAATGAAAACAACGAAAAACGTCTTCAAAGTGGGATTTTAAGCCATAAATGAGACCTTTTGTAATTATTAGATTAAAACACATTCACTGTTGGTTTTTGTTGTGTTTTTATTCGGCTTATCTTTACTGTTCTAAAAAAAAACGACAAAGTGTAGACTACCATCTTATTTAAAAACGGATTTTCTTAAAGTTTTTGATTCGGTCACTCTAAAAAAAAAATTGCAGTGAAAAAAAAATGTTCAGAAACTAAGTCCATTTCCGTACTAATGTTATTTCCACTTTGGCGAAATTATGCGACTAGAAGCTTTATTGAAGTCAACTTAGCTCTGACGCAAAGTGGAGGTAGTGCTTTCTTATGCGAATTAATGCAGAAATGGAATAATCTGTTTATACAAAAATTCTTGATTTAGGTTTGCAACTCAACTCTTTTGTTTGATTTATCATGTTTCTGTGTATGTGGAACATTTTCGTCTTTTTTAATTTACTTAAGTTTTTTAATTCAAAGGAATGATAATTAGAGAGTACCTATTCAATTCAAAAAGCAGGACTGCCCGACTAAAGGCGACCTTTTTTCACTTCTATTGCACATTTACGGAGTTCATTATAAGATTATACTCTTTTCAAATAAAATTAAAGAAAAAGAACATAAAATGGAGGGCTTACAGCTGTACCGAACCAAATCATATTTATTTATTTTTTCAGTAGATCCGTTTTGAGAAAATTGAAAACCAATAAACCGTCATATGGCAGGATGGTACCTACCGTTAGTAACAGTTTTAGTGAATTTTTTTCTAAGGTTTTCATTAAAAGTTGTTTTTGTTTTTATAATTACAAAAACCGTTATTTTTGGACCTGCAAAAATTAAATTTTCCAATTAAGGAAATAACCCAAAAACTTTTAATTAAAATTTGAAGAGAATCGTTTCTATGGATTAGGCTGTAGGTTGAGACAGTATTGCCAGATTTTCTGAAGAGTGGAGCCCAATATAAAAAATCTTGCAAAATATTTACTTACCTACATATATCCATGTCAGCTATAGGTTGAAACTTTTGTCACAGAAATATTTGTAACAAAAAAAAAGACCCAAGTATTGAACTCCGGTTATAATTTAGTTTGCTTGGAAATAGAATAATAAGTCCTTCCAAAAGCATTAAGGAACAATGATATCATATCTCTTTAAATAACATGGGCAACAAATTTTGGCTTTGTAACGGTATTGTTGATGCAAATACAACATTTCTTATAGTTTTTGATGCGCTGAATTCGAAAATCAGCATGAAAAAATTAAACTAATTCATTTTTTTGAAAAAAAAATTATTTATGAAGTTTTTTCAATAAAGCCAAAAAACCAAAATATAGTTTTTACTATTTTCGTTTTTATTTTAAGTTTTTAAAATTGACCCCTCCACATAATCAGGGGGAGATTAGCCCCTTTCTGATACAATTTTCAAAGTTATAAAACAACACACGTACGATTATTTTGATGCATCTTATGGAAACTCTGCAAATCAAAGTGTGGAGCTATAGGAGTATGTAACTAAACTAACGGTTGAATCTTGAAAAACTGAACTTTGATATAGGGCACGCATGGATCTGTATTCAGGATAACTAGACGAGTCAAAGTTAGTTGAAATTGTTCATGATACTTTTTCACTGCTGCCCAGTGTAATAAGTAGATATGCACAACTATGTGCATTGAATCAAAGAAGTTAATAATAAATACCTTAATTCGCTGCAAACAATAGAAGATTTTCTAAACTTTAATTTGCTAGTTTTAATATTTATTATAACACATTTTTAAAAGTCATATTTGAAACAGTACACTGCAAGATTCGAGTCTTCAAAATATATGTTCATTAGAGGTGTCGAAATTTTTTTTAATTTTTATATTCAAAATGGGTATGGTGAATCTTGTAAAGGGCTTAGAAAGATGACATTTTTGTTCTGGGACATTTTCCAAAATGGAATCAAAAAAGAGGTCAGGAAAACCAATTTAATTTGCGTTGATATAATCTCAAAATTACTTATAATGTTTTAATTTGGCTTTCTTTTCTCATTTGAATTGACCGAACATCAATTTAAAAATGCTGTATAGTGTTAGAAAAGCAAATTTCAACCAAGTCGAGCATTCCATTTAGAAAAAATAATAGAAAATCGATCTATTTTTCGGAGAGATTTTATGTAAAAAGTTCTGTCATGATATTTTAACCAGCAGATTTTAATGCTTTTTTCTTATCAACAGGTTACAAAAGCAAAAAAAATCATTATATTTTACAAGACCCCATTTCACACTGCAAGTATTTAAATTTTGAAATGTCTTCACTCCTTAAGCCTTTAAGAATAACCTTCCCAACTCTAAAAGTATTTTAAATCATACCCATTTTTAATGTCTACCCCATTTCACCCTATTTAAAACAACATCCTCTTAGTAAACTTTATCAAACAGAAAAAAAAATTGTGTTATCTCAACCATTTTTGTTTTTACCCCCTACAAATTGAATTTTTTAACCGTAGAAAAACCTTTGAAACTCAAAAAGAAATTTTGAAATTTCGAAATATAAAAATCAAAAACTCACAAATACCCCAAAGAAAAGTACAAACATTTAGATTTGAACGTTGCAATTAATTTGTATCCAAATAATATTTAGCCTATGTTACTCATTGACATTATATTTTTCCATTCATTAAACAATATAACGACCCCCCTCAAATGGCAACCAGACCCGGAACGAAAATGGACTATGACCTACGAGTATGTACCTGGAATGTAAGAACACTCTATACACCAGGTGCTACTCAAAAACTTGAATCTGTCCTCTCGCGGTACAAGGCAGATATTACCGCGATCCAGGAGATACGATGGATAGGATCAGGTATAACGAAAAGAAAAGATTGCGACATTTATTACAGCTGCCATCAAAGACTGCACATGTTAGGATGCGGATTCGTCGTGGGAAATCGACTCAGATCGAAAATCATCGATTTTAAGCCGATTAGCGATCGCCTGGCTGTGATCCGCATCAAAGCTACCTTCCAAAACATCAGCCTAATATGTGCACACGCCCCTACCGATGAAACTGAGGAGTCTAACAAGGAGGAGTTTTACGACCTCCTGGACGGAGCCTACGGAGCCTGTCCGGAGTACGATGTCAAAGTCGTGCTCGGAGACTTCAATGCTAAAGTCGGAAAGGAAAACATCTTTGGCGGATTAGTTGGAAAGCACAGCCTCCACGAAACGACAACAGACAACGGCTTCCGACTAATCGACTTTGCTGCAGCTCGTAATACGGTGATAAGTAGTACTAGGTTCCCCAGGCGAAGGATACACACAGCAACCTGGCGATCTCCAGAACCGTCAACCAAATCGACCACGTGCTAATTGGTGCAAGGTATAAATCGAACATCTTGGACGTGCGAACTTTCCGAGGCGCAAACGTGGACTCTGACCACTTTCTTGTTGTGACAAAGTTCAGAGCCCGACTGTCCAACGAAAAGAAAACGAAGACCGCCCAAAGGAAGAAATTCAACATTGCATGCCTTAGCACATCTGAGAAAGCCAGAGACTACAGTGAGCAATTGACCGGGAAACTCTCTGCCGTACAGCCAGCCACAAGCGTCAACAACCAGTGGAACCAATATCGCGACATCATTAAGGAGACAGCCGAGACCACCATAGGCTATCAACCACCCAGATTTTCGTTGAAAAATTCATGTAAGTTGAACTGAACTTAATATAAATTGCGTATGACAAAGCCCTCACTATGTCACTGATGAGTTCAAGTGAGTAAGCCGAACGAAACGCCAATTTATAGGACTAAAGGCCATAAAAAGCTATTTTGAATCAATAAATTTGATGTTTTAAACTGGCAGCTAGAATAATTATGTGCTGAAAAAATAAAATAAAAAATAAATAAGAAAAAACTTTTGATTAAACTTAAAATTATTACAATATAAACTGGTAACCTGTAGTAATACTGTAGTCAGAGTACCAAAAAGTGCACACATAGAAACGGTAACCTTAATTTAATGCGAAAATATCCTACTACTACTTTTTGGGCTTAGTTGCATATGATTTTTGAAGGGGTAACCTTAAAATTAAACGTCGACGAGCCAATTAATGAAAGAACAGCACAAACGCCAAATTTTATTATTACATACTCGTATATCAAATTTGATTCCAAAAATCACGAGTATTTACATACGTACAGTGTACAGTGTCACTATTTTTATGAAGCGTTTAAAAAATATGTCTAATTAAAGTGCAAACTCTTAAAAAAATAACTGATTAAAGTTTGCAGCTCAGCTCTTTTGTTTGATTTTGTTATGTTTTAATTTTTTGTTAAAAATGTTTATTTCAACTATTAGTCCAGTCAATTTGTGTTCAAAAAGGCTCTTTGCAAGCAAATTGTGAGGTAGTTTTGATTGTTTCCCTCCCTTATGTTTTCAGGGGTGCTGAATCCGAATCTGAGGTTTGCCAACAAAATTTCGTGACGCACCATAGAAAAAAACGCAAAAAATGATGCAAAAATGCATTTATTGGGAGTTTTTCACTAATGGCTCGAAAACTACCAACTATTCGAAAATAACATCAAAGTACCATTGAAAGTATACACAATTTCCAATAAATCTCTATTCAAGTTTTTTTTCTGCGACAACCCATTATTTTTACTGTTTTCGAAAATCCACTCGAAAGCTCTAAGAAATTACTTTGCGTGACAAAATTTGAACTTTTGTCTGTAACATGAACATGATATACTTTTCTGATGGTATTTGATGAAGTTCGAATCTGGCCTCGGAATTGCTCTAGCACGTTACTTTTTTGAGGTATTCGAATCTAAAGATTTAAAAAAAAATGCATTTTTTATGCTAATTTGAAGTTATATTTTTTTCTCGATGTAATTTTTTTTCGAAAAAATGTTTATAGTCAGTCTTAAGTATGAACATTTTACTTGCAAATTCTTTTTGCATGTTTCAAATACCTCCATTCGTCTTCGAGAAATGGTTGGTTTTCGTCATACTACCTAATAGGAAAAATCCAGTCAATTTGTGCTCAAAAGGGCAAATTGTGGGATTTTTCGAATTAGGTAGTAAGACGAAAACCAACGATTTCTCGAAGACGAATGGAGGTATTTGAAAGATTCAAGAAGAATTTTGAAGTAAAATGTTCATACTTCAAAATGACCATAAAAATTTTTCCGAAAAAAATTACCTCGAGAAAAAAAATAACCCCAAATTTGTATAAAAATGCATTTTTTTTTAATTTTTAGATTCGAATATCTCAAAAACGCGACGTGCTAGAGCAATTTCAAGGCCAGATTCGAGCTCAACATATCAAAAACCATTAAAAAAGTGTATTTTGGTTCCTGTTACAGACAAAAATTTAAATTTTGTCACACAAAGTAATTTCTTAGAGCTTTCTTTTGGATTTTCGAAAACAGTAAAAATACGTCAATTTTCGACTAGCGCTTAAGCCCAAATGGGTTGTCGCAGAAAAAAACCTTGAATAGAAATTTATTGGAAATTGTGTATACTTTTAATGGTACTTTGATGTTATTTTCGAATAGTTGGTAGTTTTCGAGCCATTAGTGAAAAACTCCCAAAAAATGCATTTTTGCATCATTTTTTGCATTTTTTCCATGTTGCGTTATGAAATTTTGTTGGCCAACCTCAGATTTGGATTCAGCACCCCCGAAAACATAAAAGAGCGAACAATATAAATCAAAACTACCCCACAATTTGCATGGTAAAAATACAATATGACTTGACTACTTATATAGTAAATTTTTAAATTTGCCTCAAAGTGATGAATATTTTGATGTGGAAATGGGCAGAACCTGAAGCTGTCCACTCAAGGTTCTGTTATTCTTGTAAAACTGTTGATAAGGGTTCGTGCCCGGTGACTTAACATATCCAAAGCGGAGTAGCGAGGATCCCTGAGTGGGACATTGGATCTGTATTAGATTTGAAATGAAGTATGTTAAATTTTTCTTTACATTTTTGCCTGAACAAAACACAAACTTGTATAGACTAAAACGCATTCAAAGCTTTTTTTAATCCTTACAACATTTAGTTGAATGTCTTAGATCTTCAAAGTTAAAACAAAGTTTATAAGTTCATAAGACCCAATTTATATAGATTTATTTGATCAAAATCTATTATTTAATTCAACATTTATAACGTTTTTAATTTAAATCCAGATTTTATGATGTTTCGAAACGCATGTTTATTTGTTTATCATTAAAAACTGTTAAAGAATGAATTTTAAAAAGCATTGATATATTATATGCTTACACCACATTATATGTACCTATTTAACATTTTAAAAACCCGTCTAATTTTTTAAAATTAAGTTTTATGTAATCTCCAAAAATGATGTTTAATTAAGTTCCTTTTTATCTAGAGAGATAATAATCCCAACCAACGCCAACGTCCAAGTCCCTATCCACTATTTTGATTTAGTACATTTATAATATTTCCCAGGCTTACACTCAAAAATTTGTAAAATATTTCACAAAACACGAAGCATGCCTTATCGTCGTTGTTCCTTTTACATCATCTCGAGAAAAGGTTGAATTCCTTATATTTGAATAAACGTCTTACCTAAGTTTTAAGAGAGATTACACCGGATAAGTCGCACCTTATTTCAAACACCATCATAATATAGTCTGGGTAATCTACTTAAGGCCAAAAGTTTGCAAACACAAGTTTGTTTACTTCTTACAAATTAAATTCTATCCTCTCTTTCGTACGCACCGAACCAACCGAACCAAGAATTATTCTTAAGCTAATCGATTTAAACCATAGACCATGAAAGGATGAAAGGACAATTGGAATATTTGTCTAGAGAGACTATAAGAAGAAGTATAGTAGTGTTTGAATGTACATTGCAAATTGCGCACATCCAAATCTAAATTACCCAACCAAGGACAACAGAAGGAAAATGTCTATGCCAAATAAAACTGGAAATCCTCTATATATAGCCTTCATCCTTTCTATGTCAGGATAATGACAAACACCGCAGGGCATTTATTCAACTAACTAAAACACATCACTGTAGTCTCTCGGGAAGAAAAAAAAAATCAAGCTAACAATAAACTACGCACAAACAAGGTGAATTAAGAAAATTACCGAAGGATACGGATATGCATGTTCCTATCTCCTGTGCACAGCTCACCGGGTGGTACAGGAGTGCCCTCTGTTGTCTTCCTTTTGGGAGAGATGTTTAATGTTTGTGGTTACACAAACAATGAGAGCGAAGAAAATGTGAAAATTTATTATCCTGAGCTTCTGAGTCGTCCTTTCTTTTATGGACATCGACTGCTACTTTTATGTTTTGCTATTTTTATTTGATGTGTGTCCTTGTCTATATGCATCTTGGAATACACTACATCTGTAGTTGTTTAATCAGTTTTTTTTTATTGCGATCTTCATATGTTTGAAGAAACAATTTATATTGTCATTGAAGTCGAAGACAGTGTAATAGACACTTTGACCTTGAATTCAGAAAAAAAAAGTATATATCCCTATATTTAAGGCATCAGCTCAAGATGGGTGGTTAATGATGGATGCAAACTCATTTTCAGTAGCCCGATTCGAAAAGGACAATTTAGTTTAAAAATATGAAAAATACCTGCCTTGAAAAATTATCAAGGACGTGTGAAAATAAGTACATATTCTTATTTGCTTTTTTAGTGTCCTAATACGCTCGTATATATTTTTAATTTAATTTTTTTCTTTTGAGATTTGGTGTCTTGAATTTTTAATTTCGGAAAAATTGGAACCTAAACTCGATTTTTGTTAAATCTCCGTCGGATTATATGCAACTCTCAGCTTTGAGATTCTGAATAAAAAATAAATAAATAAGTGATGCGTCAGCATCAGCGCATTCCCTTCTGAAAGGGATAAATGCTGTAACATTTTTATAAATTAAAAACATTGGTTGACGTTTCAACTGAAAAATGTATAAGGATTAGGGATGCATTTAATTACAAAACACAAAAGGGTGAATAACATTTTTTTAAGGTCATAAAAATGTATTTTGCAATTTTTAACTCGGAAACCAACTTCTTGTGTGGTCTCGATAATTAAGCACATCGTTGTTGTCTTCTTCTTGTCGTCGTTGATGTTCTTAGTGAATATAAAGATATATATAATGTGTGTGTGCATTTTTGTTTTAATCTCCGCACCTTTTGTGTGCAGCAGATACCATTATCGATGCCAATAATAATTATATTTTAAATTGAAATCCAAAAGAACCCCCTGTTGAGGTCCCAAATTAAGTTTCGTTATTTTCTAGCTCTTGGCGCTATGGCTCTCTGCTTAATGAGTTCATTACGACAGCGCACACGTTTTAATGAGCTTTCGACGATTAATGTCTCAACGAAACGTATAGATTACCAACCAACTTAACCATAACAACAAAGACGTGATGATTTCTTTTGAATTCAGTTCGATCGCACGCTCCTTCTTCAATGTTATTCGTGATGTTTATCTAGATTTTTGTTTTTAAGTATCTTAACATTATACTCAATTTAAAATTGGGTATCGAAGAGTCTTAATGCCGCACCCTGTAACGTTGTAGCAGTCAAACTGTTTATGTGTGTGTTTGTTTGTTTGCAAAGTTCTTATGTGAGTAAAGAGGTTTTTGTTTTAGAAATTTGATGCAGCAAATTGTTTTTTTTTTTTTTTTAAATAAACAAGACGAATATCTTTTATTTTTTTAATAAAAATTATTATAATAATAATTAATACATATAATACTTTATATATAATAAAGTTGTTATGTTAATTTTACGCCATAAAATAATTTATTTATTTAATTTGACACTTTTCTAAGAATATAATTCTGAATTATTATTTCAACTTTTTTTCACTTATTTTGCACACACTTAAGGGGCCATGACTACTCTGAAAATCTTTGATCCGAGTGTGAGCGTTTTGGAAAATAGGAAAGGAGTTAAAAAAAAATACAAGCGATGATATGATGAGAGATTCCTCACTGTCCACTTAACATGACCTACGTTCGAAGTGAGCGTCAAGGATAAACAGAAAAGCGTATAGTGAATAATTTATTTTTCTATACTACCTTTACCAAAATTCTGTATTTAATTTTTCTTTTAAACAAACGAACAAACAAATACTGCCCTGTAAGTCAAATATGTATTATGTGTCATTTTTTTTTGAAAAATTCGTTTGATAAGTCTTTGTCAAAAATACATACACTAAACGAAAAAACAGCTAAAATTAAGAAAAGCATTGTTTAAACAAGTCTATTCGATAACGAAAATCTGATACCTAGTGACCTCAGAAATTCTTAAAACGAGTGCAAAAATCTAGGTATTCTTGTTTTAACTCATTTTCAGTGCCATGATAATTGTCAGAATTTGCGCGCTTAAATTAAGCCAAAAACAAACTCATTTTAAATAAACAGGTAAACAAGTAAATTACTTATTGCATTTGTAGGGTTTGATTTCAATGCTAGTATATTAGTTTTGAAGTTATAATAATTGTTATTTTTTGGGTTTTCCAACTGCTTCTCAGCTTGTCATTATGAAAAGTAGGTATGCAGTTATATTTAATTTGAAAACAACTTATTTTATTTAGTTGGGTTTTCTGAAATTTGAACTAGGACCTTCCGATTGTCAGCCGATTACGTTTCTACTAGACTTAAAGGTAGTAGTCTCACAAGGAATTCATATGACGTGCCCATAATAGCGATTTGGTACTTTTCATCTAGTTTTCGTTAGCTTTTGCTGTTGGAAGAGGAGAGTGCTCACCGACCACTCCTAAACGCAAATGGACTGCCAGCTTGCTGCACGACTAAGTCGCACGTACTTGCTCTTATGTTCCAGACACTGCAGGTTTAAGAAAATGAAGAAGAAAAATAAAAACACAAACAATAAGAGAATTATTATTTTTGTTTTTGTGGACTGTATTGAAATGTATGACCTTTAGTCCAATGGCGTTTCGCCCAGGCAAGACAGTTGGTCTCATCAGTTAGGTGCATGAATTTAATCAAATTCCCCTAGAATAATATAATTTACAGTGTTTTTGAACTGCAAATTTAATTTGTGTCGATAATCATCGACCAAAATATTGCGTCATAGAAGGGTAACGACAGCATCTAACTGATGAGCCCAACTGTCTTGTCTGTGTGAAACGCAATTGGAGAATATGAAATACGATTTTTATATTAGCTATAACAACTCATTTGACAGTTTGAGGTGAAAAAAAGAATGACATTTTAATTCTTTATGAAAAATGATTATTTGATTTGATCTTAATCGTTAGAGCGATTTTTTAAAAAATTAGTTTTTTATTTTTTTAATTCTTAAAACATTTTAAGGACAAATTTTGGAATGCAAATCTAAATTATATATTTATGTGCAGATAAAAACAAAATTTGAAAAAAATCTGTCAACCCGGTTTGAGACATCGAATTTCCAAAAAAACGGAAAGCACTAAATTTCTATTGAAAAAAAAATTAGACCGATACAAAATTCTTTTGGGAAAACTGATTTCGGAGGCATTACAGTGATTTTTCTTTGTCGCTTTCAAGATGCTAAGTATTTTAAAGATAACAAAATATTTACGAATTTATAATTTGATAATAAAGGTATTAAAAAAAAACGTCACTTATTTTTGTTGACACTTATTGGCGGTATCAAACATTTTCGATATTTGATTTTGTAGCTAATTTTTTGCGCAAACCTTTAATTTGTAGCTTGAGTACTTTTTTGTCATTGAAGTTTCCGTTAAAATAAGACTGAAGTTGGGGGACGAAAATCTTCACTCCCTTTACCAAAAATTGTAATTTGTTTAATGCTTCAATCCATTGTGTAAAAACTAATTTTGTAGTTTTCATAGATCATTTTTACTTGCGATATATGTAGGTACTATAAGGCAAGTTTTGGATTCGTGCGAAAAAAAGTTTTGAGATAATAATCAAACATAATATTACGATGATAGAGAACACCAAAAAAGTGGGAGGCACAATTCTGTCTGTATGTCGGTCTGTCTGTTCGTCTACAGCCTAAACGGCTTGATCGATTTTTTTCAAACTTGGTACATAGTGATTTTTGGTGATTATGAACACACGTTTTTTTCATTTTTTTTTTAGAACCACAAATAACGGTACCTGCCACACAATTTTTAATTTTTTTTAACAATTTTACATAACCGTATTTTTCTCAAAAGCGGATCGACAACTTTTCTTAAAAAAAATTCAATAAATTTATTTTAGTAAAGGCTTTCTTTGGGTGGAAAACCATTTTTCAAAAATGGTTATTAATAGTATACCTCCCAAAGAACCATTTTTTTAATTTTTGATTTTCTTCAAAACAGTACGACCGATTTCAATTATTTTTTTATACAGAAGTTTTCAAAAAATATAAATAGTTTTGCGTGCCAAAATTTTTGAAAAAATATTTTTTGGATTTTTAAAAAATGTTTCAATTTTTTTTTGGAAAATCAAATATTTCGGAAATGACATGATCGATTTTTTTGAAACTCGCTATTCAAGAGTGTTTTAGTACCTACTATCTAAAATATTTTTAGAAAAAATTTCACATTTATGAAAAAATAATGGTAGGTACCTTCCATACAAAAGTTAAAAAACCGCAAAAGAAAATATTTTTTGATTCAAAATAGCTTTTTATGGCCTTTAGTCCTACAAATTGGCGTTTCGTTCGACTTACTCACTTGAACTCATCAGTAACATAGTGAGGGCTTTGTCATACGCAATTTATATTAAGTTCAGTTCAACTTACATGAATTTTTCAACGAAAATCCACTGTAAACTATATCCAACAAGATTAGAATTCCTAATCATTAAGCTGGAAGTTTTTTTTTTGCCCGGGGCCAGGCATAGTTTCTATATAAGAAGGTTTTATAATGCAAATTCTATATACTACTGAATATTTAATATCTAATATTTTTTCTTAAAAATGACTCCTACGATTTTGATTAAACTTTTTCATATACTAAATTTATAACTATCTACTACCAAAAAATATAAAATTTTACACTTAGCAATTATTATTAATAGTACCTGTCACAGAACGTATTTTTTATTTTGAATTTATTTTCTCGTTATCGGCTAAACGGATTTAGATGATTTTTTATATACAAATTTCAGATAAGATTAAATAAAATTGCATATCAAAATTAAAAAAAAAAGTTTTTGGATAGTATTTAAAAAAAGTTTGAATTTTTTTTTGAAAATTCGATAGGTAGATATTTCAAAAACGGGTTGACAATTTTTTTTTCAAATTTTGTTCTTATAAACACATAAATAATATACTCTAAAGATTTGCATACCAAAATTTGTTCTTAAAAATGTTTTAAGAATTTTATATATAAAAAATTAATTTTTTTAAAAAACCGCTCCAATGATTTTAAATTTGTTTCCCATACAATCATATTCAATCAAGAATTAAGATGGCATTTTTCTTTTTCACCTCAAACTGTCAAAAGAGTTATTTTAGCTAATTTAAATGTCGTATTTTATGCTTCTCTACCTACATTTTTCTCTCATAATTTCCATGTTTTTATATACAATTTTCTTAAACCCGCAGTGCCTTAAACATAGGAGCAAGTACGTGCGACCCAGTCGTGCATTTTATTTATTTTCAGTTTAAGTTTCAAAATTGAATTCCTTTTCCACTACCAACGAACGGAAGTTAGCGAACAAAATTTAAACAAAAATTTGAATTTTTCTTGTCTGAGTTTGTAGCCTTTTGATTGATAATTAAGTGCGCAAATTAAAGAATTGTAGTTCTTGCGCACAGTGCACAAATAGAAGGTTATATTCCGGAGGTTGTCAAAATTGAAATTGTCAGAAATAAAAAATGGCTGTGTACGTGAGGAAAAAATACACACACACACAACAACAAATACTGACTGAAAAGCCAAAATTCTAATGATATTACGTTTAAAAGTTATGACAAATTCATTATTCAAGTAAAACGACACATTGTTAAAAATACAAATACAGAGTTGTAGTATTGACATTAAAGTTTTATCACATTCGTTCAAAGTAAGTTTTTAAATGTTGGTCTTTTATTTTTCAGCTTCATGAGAAGTATGAAGAGTTTATCAATGAATAGGTAGCTTACTGAAAGGACTTTTCGTTTTTAATAGCTATATGAGAACAATTATTTATGCCTTGGTCAGTTACAAAATTCATAAAATTATTTTTTAGTAGCTGTCAACCAGCTTTAATTTTCAATTTTTCCGCCCTCAACTTTTGCCACCTGGAGCAAAATGCCTGGCTCGCCCCCATAGATCCACAGCTAAAGTTAGCTAAAAGTCATACGTCCAAAACCTAAGAATACATGACCAAATCAAACTTTTTTTTTGTAAGAATTTGAATCTTCCTCTAGCTTAATTAATCACTAAACCGCGATTTCGTAGCTCGCCAGTCGTCGCCCTAGTATTGAAGTGCCGTATACGCCAAATTGCATTTTTTGAACTGGGTATGCAGTCTTATGTTTTTGGGGGTGCTCTTTTCAAATTTGTTATCTGTTTTTTCCTATCTCTTTTCGTTGCAAAGATATTCAGAATGGTTTTGACGTATATCCATTAAAATCATCAAGTTCAGCAATTGTTTTGACGTAAGCGCCAAAAATTGGCATTTACGTCAAATTTGCCATACATTTTACGCAAATTTTTGCTTAAGAATTGTTTTGTCGTATATGACCTATTATCCTGCAACGTACGTCATAAAACTTCAAATGTATATTCAGTATTGTTTTGACTTATGTGCATAGAAAAGCACGGAGTACACCATTAACAAGAACATTTTTTCTTCATAAGATTTTACTTTATTTTTTGACGTACGTGTATGAAGACAAGAAACTTCTAATTTTTATGGCGTATACGGCAAACTCATTTTGGACAAAAATTTAAATAATTTGAGAACTAAAAGAGTATCAGATGTACATTAACATGTATATAAAAGATAATTCTTAACTGTATATCATACTAAAAAATCAAAAAAATGCCAGCGGTTAGTTTTTTGGAAATAGACTTCCAAACATTTAAACGCGATTTCCCAAAAATGTAAAAATGGCGTATACGGCACTTCAATACTAGGATTTTATTTATAGTCGAACTCCCACTAAAATAAGACGCTTGTATGTACCTATGTATGTAGGTATGTATTATATGGAACACACAAAATTAAAACAAAAAGTAGTTTTAAACTTTTTTATGTCAGAGTTTGTTGAATTTATTTCAAGCCAATTTCGGCTAACACGATTATTCTCGAAGTTGCATTCATATTTTTTTTTCGATGCACTGTTTGAATAGCCTTTGATGAAGCTTTCGACGCCTATACTTCTTTTTTTGCTCTTGATCACACCCAAAATCTGCTGTGGGCTCTTAGTCTATAATCAAACTTTAAAACATTAGGCTTGCTTTGTACTTAGTTTTTGAGAAGCTTCAAACATACAAAAATCTTAAAATGGCAGATAGGCAGGAACCATTTATAAACCATTTTTTAAATAATAGGTACATATGTGAATTTGAATTTACCTTGTACCCCTTTGTAGGTATAAAAAATGTACTCTAAGTATTGTCAGTTATCTACCGTCCGTTACTTTTTGTTTGAAACTAAATTTGAAAAACCTCGTCTGGAAGGTAAAACTTAAAAAAGATGAGTGGGTAGGTACCAAGTTTAAGTTAAATCGAGAATCGACCAATCCGTAAGGTGTAGCCGAAAAGACTGACCGAAAGGTTTTAAGACACACTTTTTTTGGCTTCCCGGGTTCGAGCTTATCTACTTTTTTTCGGTAATATGCAATCATAAATGTATGCACGTATGTACAGTGAACATTGTAAAATACATGCATCGGTACATTATGTACGTAGAACATTTATAACACAAAAAAAAAGTGTAATAATGGTAGGTATTCTTAAATTATATAATCAAATTTTAAATCCAAATGTTTTGCAAATTTTTAAAATCAAAACCTGTGTTGATTTTTCTTCCACGGAAACACACAAAAACTGTCGAAACCAGTCGAAGAAGTAAGTTGTTTGAGTGGAATTATAGGTATACCAAAACTAATCTTAATCGCTAAATTTTAACAAGTAAAAACTTCAACAAAATTTGGAGACCTAGTGACTAACGTAGGTACTAACGAATATTTTCCAATGAAATTTCGCCTACTTACAAGTTGTGTCCTGAGTACCTACCTACCCATACCTACCTTGATATCTACATTATGTCAACCCATGGTTATATGTAGATATAATTCGATTTAAAAATAATAAAATTAAAATCGACTCACTTCTTATATCTATGAACAAATTCCCGTCGGGTTGGTCTACGGTCACCCGCTACAAACAAATCCATTCATTTAATGTCAAAAAATTAATTAAATTTAATCAGTAGCTTGGAATTTAAGTACTACATACCTACTCAACTCGAATTCATATTAATTCCAAAAATAATAAGAACAATATCTAATTAACATAATGCTACCTCCTCAAACCTGTCCAATTAAACAAAATAAAAAATGAAATTATAATAACCTGTCAGTGATAAACTGCAAAAACATGAACAAGTGATTATTCACAATTCAAAACGTCAACAAAAATGTTCCTCGGTAGGTAATTTTTTGATTATCAAAGCAAACATCCGGGGAAAAGCGTTTTTAATGAAACAATACGCAATCAATTATTGGAATCACAATTCACAACAAAAACACAAGGCTGCGCTAATATGTTGGGAGGGTTGTTGGCAAGGGGAAACGACGACGACGGTGAGTGCCACATCAAAGTTAACATACTAATGGTAGGTGCATAGAGGAAAGGTATAGTTGTAATGAATTCAGTAACGCGTCAACGTCAACGATTGAACAAATTAAAAGTTCCCCCCAATTCCCGTTCGTTCATCCATTGCCATTTCCATTCAATCAGCAAAAGCAAACTCAAACGCACACAAAAAGAACTGATTTCGCGCCATCAACAAATTTAATTCCCCACAAACAACACTAAATTGAAATGAACCCCTGACTTAATTGAAGTTCCCGTTTGAGTGTGTAACAAACAGAGATAGGACATGTAAGTTTAGTTTCCCCCTTTGCTATCAAAAAGGTTTATTTACCGCAATGCGTGGGAGAGAAAGAGAATATGGCTTTCCTTTTTTGACATACACAGTCATTCAACAGCCATTGCTGCGCATTCCATCGTTGTCGGGCTGTAGGAAGTAGAGTGAGGGAGAAATAAGCAATGGAGGAATGTGCCCTTTCGGATGTAAACGGATTGGTAGAATGTTTTTTTTGTTTGTTACTTGTGTGTAACTCGAAGGGGAAATGAATGAATTGCGGTTTTTACTGTGGTTTCTAATCAGTATTAATGGCCGACGGAAATGAATTTGTATTGTGTTGATTTGGATGAAGAATGGGATGGATTTATTTGTTGGTTGTGATGAATTTTATTGAATTCATTTTGGATGGCGGATTTAATTTTTGTGTTTGGGTATTTGAATTAACAGAAATACGGCGAATTCAGTGAAATGGTATGACAAATAGGGGACGTTGTTGAACATGATGGCCGAGTGAATAAGCAATAATACCAAATAAATAAATGCATTTTCTAAAACAGAAGACATTATTGGTTTTGAGAAACCACTACCTAGGTGCTAAATTTTAGAAGAATCGACGAAAAAGTTTGATATTATTTTATATTTTAATGCAAAAAAAAGTTTGAACATTTTGGTAGGTGGGTAGATACCTATACAAAATAGCAGAAATAATAAAATAATAATAATAAAAATAATAATAAAAAATACGCGGAAGGTGGAGCACATTTTTCAACTATTCTAATTCCATGACCCATATACCTACCTACCCAATTTTTTTTAAAGAGATTCGAGCTTCTGTTCTAAGTTAAGCTCGAGTTTGTTTACCTAGGTATCTATCTATATTTTTCACATTCGGTGAGTAAATTTTAGTTTTTCTTTTCCTCGCACAGAAAAACTATAGGTACCTTTGTAAATGCCTTGCATATGAGCTGCGAATAGCGAGCTGCGAGTTGCGAATTGTCATGAATTTCGACATTTCATTCACATGAGTAATTTGTTTGGTAGCCGACAGATGCGAATTGCCTTCAAATATAAACCAATAAATGGATGCTAAGCAGAATGTGAGATTAAATTCGAGTGAATTGTTGAATGCATTCTAATTTTGTGGACCGTTTAACAGACAGTTCGCAGAAAATATATTGTTGATCGCGTATAAAATATAAAAAAATTTATAATATAAACAAATTTTAGGCTGTGTTTTCTTTTTAACATTTTAGATAGGTTTGTTCATATATCATTGGAAAGTTATTCACATAATGCAGGTCGAAGGTCGTGTGAAAGGCACTTAACGTCCTTTATTTTGGTGGACACTTTTTGGTGAAATAAAATAATCTTTATAGGAATTTGAGTACCTGTAGCTTATTAAATGCTTTTTTGTTTCCCGGGCCGTTGTTTTGTAGCTCCAACCAATAGTTCTTGGGTGGATGTGATATTCTTAGAAGATGAATCAATTTATTTCTTCATCGATGGATAAACGATCAAAGATGGGGTTGGTGGAGGTGTGTACTCCGATAAACTAAATTCAGGTCGAGGTGGAACTTCTGGCGTTATAAGAAGGCTTATCTTGCCTCAAAGAAAAGGTTTTATCAGCCTTGGATATTCGCATTTCCTCTGATAGTCATGCCGCTATTAAGTATCTGGACTTTGTCTCTTTAAACTTTTAATCAGACCTTAACTGCCGAGCATCTCTGTTGGAGATGGTGAACAGTTTAATATTCACCTTTGTTGGGTGCTGGGCTGATGAACTTGAAAGAAGCGGAACAATATGTACTAGCCATTTTACCTGAAAAATGTTGTTATATTTACCCATTAAGTGCAATCTTCTTTCTTGAAGCACCATGTTTTGGACAGAACAAACTTTAGGTGAAACAACATCACTCCTTTTTTGGTGACAAAACAAGTATGGCAAAATATGCTAGATTTAAAATGTGTCAAGTGTTTGATATCTCTAAACAGACAACACATCAGCTCTGTTTTAGGCGTCAGATATGGATACTGTTAAATAGGCTGGCACGCAACTAGACTTGGCGTTCTTTTAAACAATTTTTGCAGATGCTGTATGGACTAGGAGGAGAAAGAAACGTACATGCCCTGCTCTTTCACACCAACATATAGGCTCTACTTAAGAGACTATCTACTTCTTTAACCACATACAAGTGATCTGGCATACACAAACAATAAAAGTCTCGTAGCTTCGTCAGGAGCTCTATCAGGGCCCGATCCAGCTTTTTTGCCGCCCTGGGCAAAAATAATATTTGCCGCCCTTTGCAATGACACCTTTATAAGCCATATGTTACTGCAGAGATGGTGCAAATTTAAACCGACTTTGAAAAAAAAGAAGAAGGTTATCATTTCGAGCGGTTTGAATGAATCGGTCCAGTAGCTTAAAAGACAAAGACCAAAATGTGTATATTAAGGTATGTATCGTTTGTAACATTTACGTGTTCCAAATAAATGTTGCCTTCAATTTAATTGAATGAATAAAATTATTTTTTTTTTATTTATTTATTTAAAAAATACACAGTAATTATATATAGTGTGGGAGCCGATCGTAAGATTACCTATCTCATCGTGGCCACGTATGTACATTTAAAAAAAAAAGGTCTTTTTTTAACACTGCATTTTACATCAGGGAAAACTGAGAAAATCATATCAAATAGCTAGGAAAGTGGCCTTAAGCCCGTAAGACACTACATTTTTTATTCATTTTATTTCTCATTAAAACAATCAAAGTTTCAGCAGAGCAAAAAAGGGATAAAAAGTGTTTTTGAGAAAGAGATAGCATTTCACTAAATTAGTTTTCACAATTACAATGTGTCCCAAAAGGGAATATACATTATGATCTAGTGTTCTGTAGGGTTCAATGTATATTTTCTTTTGTGACTGAGTGTACCTTGAAATTATTTTTGATTTTTAATTCTGAAATGTCAAGAAAAATCTGCCAGAACCTGACAAATATTATTTGAAAGTCACATTTTTCATACATTTAATGCGACATTTTTACATTTATGGATATAGTGCGTACCTATTCACACCTATCGAGGTTCGAATACAAAATTGTACGTTCTGCTTTTATTTTATTTGCAGTTCATTAAAAATGAGAGAAAAATGTAGTGTCATACGGGCTTTAACCACTTTTTTTTCATTTTCATTCAAGGATTCATCAAATCCCTTATTTTAGAAAAGTGGCCGGACTCGTGGCAACAGCCAAAAAAAGATTTTACAACCATTGGCATCGTGTAGAGGACAGTCTTACCTTTCATTTGATACCCCATACATTGCAGTTGCTTATATTATAGGTCCATTTAACGGAAAATGCAACCTGAAAAGTTTATTTTCTAGCCATTGCCACCAGATAAAGCTTATCCGACCAGTGGTTTTGTAAATGTTTCGACTAAAGCTATCGTTTGGCATCCTCTTTTTGCGTGGCCGCGATACGATACGTAATCTTACGGTTGGCTCCCGAACTAATAATGCCCTAAAATGAAAAAGTCATTCTTAAAAAATAAAAGAATTAAATTAAACCCTTTTTTGGGAATACTAATGTCTGCTTCTGACTATATAAGAATTTTTTTTAGCATTTTGTCCTCCAAAATTTTTAATAATTTTTAGTAAGCTTACATGTGTATTCTATAGAAATCAAAACCAATCTAGATTTTAGAAAATGGCACAAGTTGACGGAAGATAATTTTTTTATTTTTTTATTTAGAAAAACTTTTTGCAACGTTTACTGGTAAAGTCAAAAGAAGTCTGGGAAGAATACTAATATTTGGACCAAATCTTATTTTTTTATAAATTTCTAAACGCCATGAGGAGACAAACTATCAAAAATCATCATTAAACTGACAACTCCTCTATATATCAGATGAGTTTTTGTGTCTTAACTAGTCTCGAGGTTCTTACAATGTTCTAACAACTCATCTTTTAGTTATTTTTAAGGCTAAGCGCAACGTTGCACAAATCCAAATACAGAGTTGTTGTATTTGGCATTACACACCCTTGTGTTGGTGTTTAATCGAATTCTTTTATTTTAATCGTCTTTTATTTTCAGCTTCATGAGCAGTATGAAGAGTTTGTCAATGAATAGATTTCTGAATAACCTTTTTTTCAATATAATAGCTAGATACATATGTATATCAGAATTATTAGGTCCGTTACAAAATTCATAAAATTATTTTTTAGTAGCCGCCAACAATCCTAAATTTTCAATTTTGCCGCCCTCAACTTTTGCCGCCCGGGGCAAAATGCCCGGCTCGCCCCCCCCCCCCCTAGATCGGGCCCTGAGCTCTATAAGTGGTTTAACTAGTAAGGGCCAAGGAGGAAGTTTTCTAGATTCATGTGGTTTCACAACGGACCAACTTTGGCTTAAGTGTGTCAGTGACAGCCTCTTCTACCTAACCTACCTAAACTGACAGTTTCTTTAAACATTCAACTTCTGCTAAAATTAATTTTAAGTTAAATTACAAAACCACAAAATTATTATTTTTTCGATGACCAAAATGGTAACTTTATAAATGTATATAGGTATATTACAAATTCCTCAACAGTTTACACAAGTTCTTTTTTGACAGCCGATGATTAAACAAAGACGTAGCATAAAGTAAATGTTGCCACTTTGGTGGTTTTAAAAAATTGAGGGGTATTATGGTGCCCAAAGGAATCATGCATAGATTCCCAAGTTCATCCTTAGAACTTAAGTGTACGATGATTCGTTCTCGAAATTTTAATTTTAAATACTTTTTTTTTGATTGCGGGTAAGACGAGCATGAAGCATAACAATTACAGCCGCAACCACTATATACTTGTAAAGGGTGTTTTTTTTTTTAGAGGTATATAATTTTGAAATGGTATAAAACAAAGATGATTTTTTTAAATTGATATGAAATTTACTTTATTCGAAATCTTTTACCAAATATGATTTCTTGCATATCACCGCCACGGCTGGCGTCCAATTTGCGATGACATTTGTGGCCGTATATCGGCAATAAGGCGGCGAATGTTGTCCTCCAAGTTTTCAAATGTTTCGGACTTATCGGCGTAGACTAGCGACTTCACATATCCCCACAGAAAATAGTCAAGCGGTGTTAAATCGCATTAGAGGCCAATTCACGGCTCCGTTAAGTGAAACTATGCGGTTACCAAATGTTTCCTTCAATAAATCAGTAGTGGCACGACCTGTGTGACATGTTGCGACGGCCGTCTTGTTGAAACCACAGCTCCTGCACATCATGGTTGTTTAATTGATGACCGAAAATGTCAGTATCATGGCTTTATAGCGGTCACCATTGACTGTAACGTTCTGGCCAGCGTCGCGTCGTTTTTAAAGAAGTACGGACCAATTATTCCACCAACCATAAAGCACACCAAACAGTCAGTTTTTGTGGATGTAACGGTGTCTCAACATACACTAGAGGATTATATCCTCACTCCAAATACGGCAGTTAAAAACTATCAACTTTTACCATAGCCCACTATTAACCGGATTCAAACATCATCAAAAACTGTACGAAGCTGGTAGATAGTTTGAAGACAAAGACGCATAATGAATTAATACTTGAAAACAAAAAAAATTACATTTGGGTATTTTTGTTAATTTTTCAAAAAACTCCTTGAGTGATCTCAATCAAGTGACTCCATTTTTTAAAAATATTTCTCACAGATATTTATCAAGAAAAATCGACTGCGAAAATAGTCGCGTCAAGAAATTGACGCGCAGTGTATATCAGATATCTTTATCTTAAGATTAACTTTTTAAAAGCTGATGCTGACTATTACGTGGAAATTTTTCAAATCTTGTAAATAAATATCTTTTCCAAACATTATTAAGGAACTCGTAAGCTATAATAATCTCCGTATTATCAGATGTTAAATACTCAATAATATTTGTCGTGTTTTGATGTTTGAGTAACATTTTAACTCAACTTAAAACCCATTAGTTAACATCATCTTCATAAAATTCCAATAAATTAACATCAAATCTAAAAAAATATTCCATCAACTATAAAATTACAGTAACATTAGATATGATTTATTCAATTATCACATACGTGGTGGTGTGCTAATAAGTATATTAAGTAGATGATACTCATACCTATCCGGATGTTGTACCTATAGTATTGGTATCTACCTTATAGATTTCTCAATTTAATAATATCAAAGAAAATATTTTTAACCTTCAAATAACAAACTCAATCAAACACTAATTGATGCTTTACCAAATCGAAGATGCTCTCAAGACTCAAATGCGAACAAATACAGATAGTCAGAAGTCAGTAGTCACCTATTAGAGTCTGGGTAATAAATTGGAACATTGGACATCAACCTAAGGCCAATTTCGAACTATTTACCAATCAATTTAACGAAAAATTGCGTTTCAATCATACAAAAGTATAAAAGAAAAAAATAATTGTAATAAAGCGATTGATAGATATTAAATTTTTTACTGAAGGCGAAGCTATGTATGTGTTACAATTTTGTTTGTGTATCTATATCTTCTATAATTATGTAGCTTTGCCCATAGATAGCGTGAGTTCATATCATATTTAATTTATTATTGAAGCTTGGTCATTATAAGTCAATTTCCGTATCGAGTCATGATCAACGATATAATAAATAATTTATTAGGCCAATCTTAATTTTCGGTGCTTATAGGTTTATTCGTATTCGTTGATGCGTAAGAGTAAATTGCTAGATCAACAACAAAATAGTAAATTTGTTCAAATAAAAAAGCATTTGTAAGCTTCACGGTTGTTTGAATTCGATAATAAATCAATGAAATATACAAACAACAAACATTTTGACGTTGTAAGTAAATTGAATTATTTTGATTGTCTACAAAATGATGCACTTGAACTTATTGGTGTAAGAAGTTTTATGGTTTTAAGGAAAATGTTTAATAAATTAATCTTTAACAGGAAGGAGTTTGCTATCGTGAAAAATCCATGAACAAAATTTATTTAATTGAAATTTACTTTGGGATGCTACACACTCTTATTGTGATTGTCAATTATCAATTTGATAATTGAAAAACATTAAAATGTGGTTTTTCAAAAGTCAATATGTTATTGCACGGAATAATTTTTGTTTGATTCTTTCGAGGTATTGCTACCTTTTTAATAAAGACAATTGGTAGAAAGTAAATATTATTGTAAGAAATAATTTAATTAAAGTTCTAGGTGCCACGGTACCAGGCGCGGATCCAGGATTTCGTTCAGGGGGGGGCAATTTTCGTGAGTTTCCAAAATATTGATGGGGTCTACAAAAAAAATTGAGTACACTTAATCCCGCACTACACGCCTGGACACTCAAGCAATGTGAGTTGATGAGTTTGAAATTTTAAGAAAGCAATTAACTCTTTCATAACTGCCACAGTGTCTCGAACAGCGGTTACTTTGAATTTGTGAAATGAAGTTTTGCAGTTTGTAGCTAAAACATGGTGTCTTTACAACGTTTTTGAGTTCCCTCTGGATCTGCGTAACAATACAATATAATTTTCGGAAAACATAATGGCACAGTGGTATGTTCCTATTAAGACACATGACGTTCGAGTTCGAGTGAAATTTCCAGCCTCTTCTTTAGCTTGGGCAACCTAACTTAACCTTGCCAGTAAAAGGCAATTTTCGATAACGTCATCAGCGTAAAAAATGCATTTTGCAGAATGTTCTCAAATGCGAACTTCAAGTCTTATGTTCAAAAAGGCAAATACAAGTTTTACTGCATAACACGGCCATAGCCAGACCTACGCTAGGGTGAGCTCATTTCTGAGATATTTTAAGATTTTCCAAGCTTTCATTTTGAGACAAAATATTTATTTGCTTTGAAATAAAATTTAAAACGTATGCCAATACCAATCTTCCCGTTCTGTTACGCAAATTTTGAATTCTTCGTCAGCAGGTCGGATACTACCGATTCATTGCTCTACTTGTACTCTGTTGTACTTTTGTTGACAGTCACTTTTGATCTGTTATTTTTCAGTCAAAAATGTGTTCCAAAATGCGATGGATACTTGGGAATAGTTTGAAATTATATGGAATGCACAAAACACATAAATTCAATGATAGCCTTAAAGATTTTAAGCTTATTGGTTTTTCCTTGTGTTTATAGCTGAAACTTAAAAGGACTTTTCAAATCTGTTTACGTCAAAAGTGGCAGCTTTCATTTTGTAAGAACTGACAGATATGAAACTGCTAAGCAAAAATAAAAGTAGGTCTTTTATCTTACGACCTTTTCGAATAGCTATCTGGAAGACCGATTCGATACGTGTATACGATTTTATATTCGATTCTGAAATTAGATCCAAAAGCATTTTTTCTTATTTTTTTTTTTCAGAGAAAAAATGTCATTCTGGCATCAATCGAAAAGGCCGTTAAATTGAGTTTAAGTAAAGTTTTGATACTATTTAATTTTTAATTTAGTATTCAAGAATCTCTCCGTTTATCCTTAATCAACTTTAAATATTAAAATTCCACATGAAAAATTCCACAAAATAAGGATTTTGACGTTTGTGATTGAAGAAGGGAGCAATATATGTATTGTCAAATAACATTTTGAGAAATGCTTGAATGCTCTTTCGGTACCAGCGATTACTATATGAACTGTCTACCTTTTATCGGTAAATGCGTGTTATAGGTAAGGTACCTATTGCTTTAGGAAAAACAAAATTTTGTTGTTGTCATTATTATAATTTCCAATAAAAAAATGTGGGCTCACCCAAAACAACCTCGAGTTGGCAACAAACATATTGAGAAGCTGGGGAACGTGTTCATAAACGTTAAATGCGTTTGCAAGAAAATTGAAGGACGTTGATATAAAAGATTTTGTGCAAACAAAACCATTGCATTAATTTGACAATATAGCTGCAAATTAAAATTGTAGATCAAAACCGAGATGAACCGTATCGTTTGCTCAGATGCCTTCGTCCATCGATACAAAACCAAACTTTCCGACATTGAAATAAAACACAATGATTATAGTGGAAAATACAACGAAAAAACCTTTCTTTGTTAAACTTTTCCGTCCGACCTTCTCGGTTCAGCCTGCGATTGTGACTAAAGGTAGAACTAGAATAGTCGGAAGCCAACTTAAGTGGTCGTACGAAAACAAGAAATTCATATGACACGCATTGCGAAATTGAGCTTTTCGTTTAGTTTTCGTAAACTTTTGCCGTCGGAAGCGATAGCGCTCACTGACCGCTCTTTCGTAAGTGGACGGACAAAAATCAAAATGGTGGAAGCAAACTAAAAGGAATTTGGCGCTTGGTGCATAGTTTTCAACACTTTTTTTTCTATTTAATGTATGAGAGTAGTAAAATCTTAAATTTTCTTTTAATTAATTTATACCACTTCGAATTTTCGTGGTTTCACGAGTAAATAATTAAAAGCCTATCGTGCTGTGAATAAGTTTAAGAAAATTAACATTGGAGAAATGGTTATTTACATTTTTTTTTCACTTTCAACCACTTAAGTGTATTATGGGTAACTTGTGAAATTGACGTTTCGGAAAGCTACTTTTCGGTCAGTTTTGACATAAACTTCCGACAGCTTCCACCTATTTTAGTTCCACCTTTTCTTTCGTTATTTACAATATACTAAGCCTTCGTTAAGTTTTAATATAAATTTTTCATATACCTACATAAGCTGAAAACATCGAATGCAGAGTTGCCAGATTCTTGCAGTGCAATACAATAGCAATATTCACATCGAAAGATGACGATCATTTGAAAATCGAATTGACGTTGACTTGACGTTTTCAAAAATGCCCAAAAACAACTATCTTTAGGTGTAGAAGTTCCATCCAACTTCTCTTCGGCAGTGACTGCTGTAGTCGTTTCCTGGTTTCTCTCCAATCTTCTTCGTTGGATTCGTACTCCTCGCCAGTTTAATAATATGGAACACGGACAGTTCCTACAACGCATCCACGAAAGTGGCAAAATCCTCACGCATACTTACATACATCAAAAACGTATCAGATGTGCAGCCAGGACTGTCGTTTCACTTTTTCAGAAAGCAGTACTTCGAGGAAAAAAATTGCAGTACACAGCAGTAGACAATAAAATATGTACCTTGGTTCTAAAAGGGCCAATGTCAAATTTGATAATTTTTTTAAAATCGAAAGTCAAGATTTATTATTTCTCAAAATGCTTATTTCTTTTGAAAATTAAACTTTCTATAACCATCGGTTATCGGTTGGAGCACATTAGCCCTTATTACAGTCTTAGAACATCTTCCCCTGAATCAATAAGTGAACTTAAGTCAATATTGTAAGAAAATGGACTTTGGCGCTTTTAGAACCAAGGTACATAAATGCAAACATAATTGTAAAATGCATTTAATTTTGTTTAAATGCAAATATTGTTCTTTAAAAATTATCATATACGCGCCCATCACCTATTAAGCTCTAGCGCACTTCAATGGTGGTATTGAAAAGATTTTTTTACATGAAAAGCTCTCGTTACGTTTGTGCACGTTGTAGCCTAACGCATATAGTACAAAAAATATTGCTGATTGATTAATGCAATTTTAGTAAATTTGTTTACTAAATTTCCTACTCCATAAAGTTCCTGCATGATTTACTCTTAATCTATTGGTTGTATGAAAAAAAAAACATGATAATTTTGTTTTGATAATTTTCATTCCAAAAAGTTGATAGCTTTCGTGAAATTAGCAAAAAACCGAATTGTACATTCTTTTACTCCTCCAAAAATTCTTTCTTCAGTAAAAGTCTTAATTACCTGAGCTAGAGATCCATTAATACAATTGAACATTGCTTGACAGATGGGTGAAAAACTACATTTTGACGTGTTTGGAATAATTCGTTCCAAATGGCATCAAAAAGTCCATAAACTTCCTTTTTCAGAGTAGAAAAGAAAATTGAAAAATTCCAGAATTTAGAATTTTTTACTTGCGATATACAGGCAATGCCTATATGCGGCAAACTATGCAGTCGTAAAAAAATGGAATTCGAGATTTTTTTCAATCTATGAGCGTATTCTATACAATTTTATTTGTTTAATTTATAAAAGTCAACATTAGATAAAAGGGACTAACAATTTTTGGCAAGGATTAAGATTTGCAAATGTTGTGTGAAATTTTCAAAAAAGCAGTACTTTGGTCGTAGTAGCAGTACGGCAGTACGGAGTTTCAAAAAGCAGTACAAATACTTCAATTGCAGTACTTCGACAGCCCTGTGGGCAGCACGTCAGATATGCGGGAGTCGCTCTCGAGAGTTTTCTATTAAAAGTACTCCCTCAATGGAAACGCACATTTAAATTATGATATTTATGATAAAATAAAAAGAATCACCCATTTAGTATGAAATTTTTTGGTATATCTCAATAACTCTTATACAGAAATGTATAGTTTTTTTATATTAACTTTAATTAGATATCTTTATCCTGTAGATCGAAGCACTAGACATTTTTGAAACTAATTAAATCGACGTATTTTAAAGATTTAATTTTGTTTTAATTGAAATCAACTTTAAGGTTGAAAATTTAGAAAAGTGCCCCTACCGCCTCTCCCGTAACATTTAATTATAAAAAAAAACCACTAATAAATTTGTAAAGGAGGGTTGGAGGTGGAGCAATAACTTTTTGAAACATTATTGTGAAATTCTTCCTTCACAGCACTTTGAAAAGTGAAAATCAAATCGATTTGGGATACAATCTGCTTCTCGTATGAAATAAATTGACTATTCTCATAAAATGTTATACAGTAATGTAGCCTGACATTGATCTTTTAATAAAAGACCTTAACGTAGAAGATGGGGCATCTAAAACCGAAGTTATAAGCTTTCCACTCAGTCGATTTGAAGGCTATTTGTGCATAGCGGAACTTTTGTTAGCTGAACCTGGTCAGCCAGCGGACAACGCATAACTAACTACTCATTGCTCAACGCTGCCAAGAATTTTTTTTATAAAAGTATAACGAAATCACCTTTCTTTGAGTACATTTTATTAAATTCATATTTTATGCGTCTTTCGTTCTTGCCCAGGGGGGGGCAATTGCACCCATTGCCCCCCCCTGTATCCGCGCCTGCACGGTACTGACATCCACGGTACAGACATTTAGGCAGTTTATATGTAACCTCACTTCTCTAGGCTTTTACAAAATTCTGATAACTAACCAAAAACATATGTTATAACATGATTTAAAAATGCTTCCACGGTACTAACAAATAAATTTTGTGACATACTTTCATTGCATGAAAGCATATCACTCTTAAAGTACAACAACGTACAAAAAATAAAATGATTGTTGTTAGCTATACATAAATAGTGTCTCTTTTAGAAAACCACATACATACGTGTTAAAACTAAAACAAAATGGCTGTTGAGCGAGAAATCTTTAGAATTCAAAAATAAAAATAAAACCTCGAACAACATTCATTCATGATTATTTTATTCAGCAATAAATATGGCTGTCTTAATTTTTCCAAAATGTTGTCAAATAAGTATTGCACTTAAACTTTTCTAAGGATATCATTTTTATTCAATGAAATATTTAATTAATTAGGAAATAGTAGATAAATTTAATTGGAAAAACAAGGAACAGACATGCCATGGTACTGACATTTTGACTACACTTTTGAAAGTCATGTGGAATAGGTAGCAAATTTAGTCATTATATCCAATGTAGATTGTAATAAATAGCCGTTCACCCAATTAAAACCAGAAATATTTAAAAACATTTTACATTAAATATCAAAAAAAGCACTAGACACAAAGAATCACAGTTGGCACGGAATCACCCATATACTTTCAGAGCCAAAGTGATTTAAAACATGCTTTTGTAGTTTTTGGCTTATATCTCTTGAATGGTCACCCAGACGCGGACTAAAAAAAAAACACCATATCTAAAAAGCACTGTGCCATTTTCTTGTTAGATGAATAAAACACAAGTTCTTCAATTCTTTCTGAAAAATAGGGAGGTCCCATTAATTATATATTTGCTTCAAATACTTGCAAATTTCGAAAAAAAAATTGAACCAAATGAGCAAAGCTTCAAGTTTTCTAAAATTTCTAAGAAAATGGCAATAAACGATGGTGTTTATATTTCCAGAACCTAGCTTATTAATTGAGGGGTCTGAAGCCAAACAGTATTAAAACAACCGAACAAAATCACTTACTCCTTATAATCAAGTCATATACAGGGTGTCCTGTAAATAATGAATAACCTTGCAACTGCCTCATGACCTTTCCAGAAAAAAATATAAAAAAATATTTTCCCAGTGGTTACTATGTTATGGTGTTTTTTTCAAAAGTTGTTAACAAGTACTACTTTCCTCAAATACGTGAACGCTACGACCATGGATGAACAATTTTTACTATTTTTTTATTTTTGTAATATTCTAGAATGACTGTTGTAATAGATAGATGGTAAAATTTAATAGTAGTTATTGCATTTTTTTTTTATTATAATTTTTTAAAATATTTTTTTTAGTACACAAATTTATTTTCGAAAAAGTTTGACCACCTGTAATAAATTAAAATTGTACGAGAACATGAATGGCCAATTACTTAAAAAAGTTTTCTAGTTATTTAATGCCTCTTCCAAAATAGTATAACACATGCTTGTGTATTAACAAAATAACCAAGAAAATTTGTCAATCATCTAATAAAGCAGCTTTTAACATTTTTCCAAAATGTCTATTAAAATTTTACAATAACCTCCCAATTTGGGTTTGACAAAGATTTTCTCATTTGATGTGTAAGGGCGTTCAGTGCAAGTATAAAACTCGATTTTAGGTGTTGAAAGCGCCATTATTTGGTCACCATATTCAAAAAAGAGTCCTGAAAAGTTTTCCGTGGCAACTTAAATTTTGTTAGTCTTAGAAAAAAAACTTTGGTACAAATTTGTAGCAAATTCAATTCTCTTTAATTTATGTTAACACACTTTTTACCCTAAAGTTATAAATAAAAAGGTTATAATCAAAATTTAAACAATGAAAAAATGCATATGTTTACCATAACATAGTAACCACTGGGAAAATAATTTTTTTTAATATTTTTTTTCTGGAAAGGTCATAAGGCCTGCAAGGCTATCCATTATTTACAGGACCCTGTATATTGTGTTTTTACCATGCAAATTGTGGGTAGTTTTGATTTGGTCCCTGCTTTATGATTTCGGGGGTGCTGAGTCCTAATCTGAGTTTTACGACTAAAATTTCGTGACGCAACATGGACAACATGCAAAAATGCATTTTTTGGGAGTTTTAACTTGCGATATAGGCACATGTATATCTATAGGGCAAGTTTTGGATCCGTGCAAAAAAAAAATTTTGAGATAACAATCAAACACGACTTTGGAATTATGGTTGTTTGGGCTTTTATGATCATTTAGGTAGATGCAATTAATTAAAACACAATTCATCGGCCTCATAAGCAAACCTCGTAACTCCACCTTTTACTGAAAATGACTTTAGAATGCCATTTTATAGAAAATTTTTCAGCGAAGCAGCCCACAAAATTTGGTTTGGTATTGTTTTTTTGTTTAAAACATTGTATTTATATTAAAACCATTATTTTTTAAATATATTTGTGCAAAAAAATATGAAGATATTTTGAAAATAAGCGCCTTGAGACATTTTCGTCTCTCCTGTAAAATTTTGAATTTGTGAGTTACGAGGTCTGCTTATGAGGCCGACGAATTTTACCCTACGTTTCGCCTGGCTATTACATGGGTGGCACAATTCTGTCTGTTTGTCTGTCTGTTTCTCTGTCTGTCTGTACCTCAACCTACTGCCTAAGCCACTGAAGCGATTTTCTTTTAATTTAGAACTTAATGTTTTTTTTGTAGCTTTTCAGAAGAGAAATTGAAATTTGTTTAGCTCCAAAAACAACGGTACTTGCCATGCAACCAGAAAAAGCTAATTTATCTCAAAAATAGGGCTGGCTACGATGCCAAACCAAAACGATATACCTTCGTAATTATCGTCTCGGTATCGTCAAAATCGAACAATTTCAGTATCGTCTTGTTATCGGTATCGATCTCGTGTAACAAAGTCTTGTCTTGGTCTAGGTATCGGTATCGGTCTCGTCTGGCTTCGGTCAGGTCTCAGTCGCAAAAACAAAATGCATGACTTGGTTACATGCTCTTGATCGGTTCCATTGGTGTAACTGGTTATTAAAAGAATAATGATCTCACGAAAGGCTTTTAATTATTTAAAATGCCCTTAAGCCTTTAAATGATGTTTTTTAGTTTCACCAAATACTTTTATATTTAAGAAGATTTTAAATGCTCTTGTAAACTAAAAACTCGTCTAATTAAATTTTAAAAATCTTTTTTGTTAAGCCATTTCAGTCAACAACAGCTGATATTTTACTGTCAGATTAAATTGTCCCTCATCCATAATGATCTTTCACGTTTTCTCATAGAATTCGCATGTGCGAGGGAAACAACCTATTTTTTGAATCCAGGGATGTGAGAAAACTCAGTCAAATTAAAATATCCCTAAAATAGATTCAAAATAGCTTTTTATGGCCTTTAGTCCTATAAATAGGACTAAAGGCCATAAAAAGCTATTTTGAATCAATAATTCAACAAGTCCAATCCTTAATGCTAAGTCTTCTACTTGGCTGATTTATTTCAGTAGTATATACATAGAATTTGTATTATAAAACCTACTTATATATATGTATATAAGGATAGCAGGACACGTTTGGAAATTCATGTTAAAAACTATCCTATCATTAGTTGCTAATTAATTGCGAATTAGATACGCAAAAAAAAAATTAATTGCTTTTTTGGTTTAGGAAAAAGTGGGTGTCCTGCTAACTTCATATGAACTTAGCAGGACAACTTTCTCAAAAATTGAGATAATCGAGGTGAAAAAAGTTTATTATTGAGGACTAAATAATTGCGAATTAGTTACGCAAAAAAAAATTTAATTGCATTTTTGGTTTGCGAAAAAATGGGTGTCCTGCTAACTTCATATGAACTTAGCAGGACAATTTTCTCAAAAATAAAGATAATCGAGCTGAAAAAAGTTCATATTAAGAACTTATTAATTGCGAGTTAGTTACGCAAACAAAAATTTTATTGCATTTTTGGTTATCGAAAAAATGGGTATCCTGCTAAGTTCATATCAAGTTAGCAGGACACCCATTTTTTCGCAAACCAAAAATGTAATAATTTTTTTTTTTGCGTTACTAATTCGCAATTAATTAGCTCTCAATAATCAAATTTTCTCAGCTCAATTATCTTTATTTTTGAGAAAGTTGTCCTGCTAAGTTCATATGAAGTTAGCAGGACACCCATTTTTTCGCAAACCAAAAATGCTATAGTTTTTTTTTGCGTAACTAATTCGCAATTAATTAGTTCTCAAAATCATTTTTTTTTTAATCGTTTATACACATTTTTGAGAAAGTTGTCCTGCTAAGTTCATATGAAGTTGGCAGGACACCCGTTTTCTCGCAAACCAAAAAAGCAATTAATTTTTTTTTTTGCGTAACTAATTCGCAATTAAGTAGCAACTAATGATAGGATAGTTTTTAACATGAATTTCCAAAAGTGTCCTGCTAACTTTATATACATCTTATATGTATATAAAGTTAGCAGGACACTTTTGGAAATTCATGTTAAAAACTATCCTATCATTAGTTGCTAATTAATTGCGAATTAGTTACGCAAAAAAAAAATTAATTGCTTTTTTGGTTTAGGAAAAAATGGGTGTCCTGCTAACTTCATATGAACTTAGCAGGACAACTTTCTCAAAAATAGAGATAATCGAGGTGAAAAAAGTTAATTATTGAGGACTAATTAATTGCGAATTAGTTACGCAAAAAAAAATTTTGTTGCATTTTTGGTTTGCGAAAAAATGGGTGTCCTGCTAAGTTCATATGAAGTTAACAGGACACCCATTTTTTCGCAAACCAAAAATGCAATAAATTTTTTTTTTGCGTAACTAATTCGCAATTAATTAGCTCTCAATAATCTAATTTTTTTAGCTCGATTATCTTTATTTTTGAGAAAATTGTCCTGCTAAGTTCATATGAAGTTAGCAGGACACCCATTTTTTCGCAAAGGAAAAATGCAATTAAATTTTTTTTTGCGTAACTAATTCGCAATTAATTAGTTCTCAATTGTCAAATTTTTTCATCTCGATTATCTTTATTTTTGAAAAAAATGTCCTGCTAAGTTCATATGAAGTTGGCAGGACACCCATTTTCTCGCAAACCAAAAATGCAATTAAATTTTTTTTGCGTAACTAATTCGCAATTAATTAGTCCTCAATAATTAACTTTTTTCACCTCGATTATCTCTATTTTTGAGAAAGTTGTCCTGCTAAGTTCATATGAAGTTAGCAGGACACCCATTTTTTCGCAAACGAAAAATGCAATAAAATTTTTGTTTGCGTAACTAATTCGCAATTAATTAGTTCTCAATAATAAACTTTTTTCAGCTCGATTATCTTTATTTTTGAGAAAATTGTCCTGCTAAGTTCATATGAAGTTAGCAGGACACTCATTTTTTCGCAAACGAAAAATGCAATAAAATTTTTGTTTGCGTAACTAATTCGCAATTAATTAGTTCTCAATAATAAACTTTTTTCAGCTCGATTATCTTTATTTTTGAGAAAATTGTCCTGCTAAGTTCATATGAAGTTAGCAGGACACCCATTTTTTCGCAAAGGAAAAATGCAATTAAATTTTTTTTTGCGTAACTAATTCGCAATTAATTAGTTCTCAATTGTCAAATTTTTTCATCTCGATTATCTTTATTTTTGAAAAAAATGTCCTGCTAAGTTCATATGAAGTTGGCAGGACACCCATTTTCTCGCAAACCAAAAATGCAATTAAATTTTTTTTGCGTAACTAATTCGCAATTAATTAGTCCTCAATAATTAACTTTTTTCACCTCGATTATCTCTATTTTTGAGAAAGTTGTCCTGCTAAGTTCATATGAAGTTAGCAGGACACCCATTTTTTCGCAAACCAAAAATGCTATAATTTTTTTTTTTGCGTAACTAATTCGCAATTAAGTAGCAACTAATGATAGGATAGTTTTTAACATGAATTTCCAAAAGTGTCCTGCTAACTTTATATACATGTATCAGCTTGGTATCGTTATATGGTTGCTGTGGAGCTGGTATCGTCCCGGTATCGTTTCGGTTTCCGATACCGATACCAAGCGATACTAACAGCCCTATTATTGACACGATTCAAAACTAGTTTTAATATAAAACTAGTTCTATGGGGGTTTTGAGTTTCAGGTTTTGAACATATTGGTATTGTTCAAACAAAAATTGACATCTAAAACTCGAAATCAGAGTTTTAACTGTCAATTTTTGTTTGAATAATACCAATGTTCAAAACTTGACACTCGAAACCCCTATAAAACTAGTTTTATGTTAAAACTAGTTTTGAATCGTGTCAATAATAGGGCTGTAAGACTTTTCTCGCATCGTGCCAGCTTTACTCAAAAATGGCTCCAACGCACAGTGCGGTATTTTGGTCGAAAACCTGGCCAAAAATATTTGAGCACATTTTTCACATCAAATAGGTACCAAATGACTAAAAAGTTATTTGGAAGGATACATTTTTGTTTTTTAGGTACAGTAAAACTCACTTAAGTGGTTACCCATTTACCCCCCGATTAGCCAGGAGAAAAAAAAATATTAAAAATCCAAAAAAGTACGTGCAATGCTGTGTTATAACTTTTTTTAAAGCTAATATTTCATTCTTTATTTTGTCTTTTGATTCAAGTCGTTTCATTAAATAGTTTTTGAGAAATTAAGTTTTAAAGACGAAATTTAGAAAACAAAATTTTTTTTTTGTTTTTAATTGATTTTTTATAAAATTTTGCAATGTGAAGGACATTTTTTTTTCCAACATTCAATGGCCCAATAAACTTTTAGTCAAATACTAGAAACCTTATTTCAATAAATATAATAGTTTCTAAGAAATTAGAAAAATACTGAAAGATACTTTTTTCCTGAAATCCCCTTTTTTCGTTTGCTTTATGAATCAATTTACAACTGGAAATTTTCTTAATGCAGATAACCAATTTTAAATACCTGCGATCCTTTAAATCCAAAATTTGAGATGTGGATCAGTTGTATATTTTATGATTACAGGTCAATTACTCAATAAACAGATTAATCTATTTTGTTTTTCCATCCTCAACTTTTGTCTTATAGGCAAGTAGGTAATAAAAAAAAACGACCTGGACTAATTTAATTTTCTAGTTTTTATTTTATTATTTATTCTTCATCTTTCATTATTAAATCATCATAAACATCCATCGCATCCCCACTTATATATTAGCTCTAAATCTGTATCCGTTTTTTCAAGGCACTGTGACAGTTCTGGTTCCAAATATTTACATAATTGCGATGTTGTGTGATCCACTAAATCTTGGAGCTTGACTTCGGCAACTGTCTCACTGACTCTTTTTGGTGAGTTACAGTCTTGTTTAGCTCTATACACGTAGGTATAGCATGGATATATATCTTTATTGGCCTGATGAATCACTTCGTATTGACTTGCAGTTAAATTAGCTTCGACGAATATCCTCGAAGCGTTTTCAGGTGTGTGTTTCTTCGTTTTCAGGGCTTTACTGCCAATCGCTGCTGCTTTTCGAAACTTCATAGCTCTGGTTGGAGCTGTGGTCACAACCTGCATCACTTTGGCTTTATCAGTATTTTCGCCGCTCTTTGACTCATCTGTGCCGCGTATGTCAGTTCAGCAACAGACACACTTTTTCGAAGTTACACTGTTTTTCGACGTTTTGTTCGGTCACTTGATTCCCCGAATTCTTTGCTTGGGCGACCTTGAGACCTTCCGGGAAGTGTGTCAATAGGTAGTGTTATTTCTTCACTTAAATAAATAAATTGGGTGGCGCAACAGCTCGAGGAGAACCAGGGCCTAGTGACTTACAACCAGTGGCGTATTTACAGATTTGGCGCCCCGGGCCAATAAGATTTGGCGCCCCATTTACTAACGAAAAAAGCTAACCCAGCGGCTCCATTGGCAGTATTTGAGGCAGTAAATTGCCTCACCCATTGCTATTGCCTTTAATAATGCAAATGGTGACGTTTTGTCAATGGCAATATTGCCTAGAGGATGAGAGGCAATTATTGATTTTCATCGTCAAGGCAATAAAGTAAGGAAAAATGGGGTTCCCCGTAATTGTGAATGGCTTCTTTATTGATTTTTTCAATTAAATCGTAGAATATAAGAACGCACATGACAAAATATAGTGAATTAAAATTAAATTTTATTAAAAACAGGGGATTTGAACAACATTTGACTGCATTTGCAGTCAAATATTTCTATAAACACATTTTATAATTGAAATTGCCTGGCAATGAAAATGCCCACCCAAGCAATAAATTGCCATTCCTATTTCAATTGCAATTGCCTCAAAAATTGCCAATGGAGCTACAGCGTAATATAACTTCATAATGAAAAAAAGGTGTAATAAAACAGACACCATTTTAATATTTTTCACAACGCACAAATTGGTTGACTCATTCATCAATAGCACTGTTATAATTGAACGATTTTGATCAGTGAGAATGTAGGCTTTAAAGGGATGGCTTAACTGACGACCTATATTTTGGCGAACACTTTTCGGAGGAATCAAATTGCTTTAACATCTGAATTTGTATATTAGTAAATGCATATTTTTTGCACAAACCATACATTTGTAGTCTGAGAACTTTCTTATTTTTAAAGTTGTTGTTGTAAAAAATATAAACCGAATATAAGCTTGTATTTGTCATATGAATTTGCAGGAAATTAAGTGCTTACTTGTTAGCACAAACCCCAATTTTACAGCTACAAAGTTTCTTTTTTCTTAATATTTAAATTTCTGCTAAGCAACAATGAAGTCAGCGAACAAAATAAGAAAACTATGATTCTCCAGTTTTTCAGTGCGAGATCATCCTAGTCTCGGGGTTAAACCGGAGTTAACTCCAAAAACGTGTTTTTCACTCAATTGAAATTGAAAGTTAACTCCGAGTTAACTCGTCTAATTTGCTGAGTTAACTCAGGCACTAAATTAAGGGTCTTTTTAGTTGCGGCGCCATCTCGATTTTGATATTGAAAGTTATTGCCAGTGCAATTCGTTGTGATGCCATCTCTATTCCTATGCGTAAGAGGCGTAGATGGGTGATATCCGCATAGTGTCGAACATCGTTGGCCTCAGAATTTTGACAGCTGAAAGATAAAGTTTATCCTCAACTGAAAAACTGTTCCAGATTTAACTCAGGGTTAATTTATTTTCAGGATTAGCTAACTCTGATTTAACTCAGAGTAAAGCCTGAACTGAAAAACTGGCCCTTAGTGCACAAAATTGCTATCTAAATGAAATGATAGTTTTTTATACAAAAATGAGCTTTGTAGCTCATACGGATATCGTTATTTTCAATTTTAATTCTTTTTATTTTTTCCTATGGGTAGGCAGTGTTGCCAGTTTTTTAAAGGCGAGTGGAGCCCAATTTGAAAAATCTCAATCAAAAATTAGTAATCTAAAATTATTCGTTTAAAATTTAAATTTATCTATGAATTACCTATTACCAAAGTTATAAAAATTCAAAATTTTATTGAACATTTTACACGATATTTCTCCATATAAAACTTCTTTCGCCTTGGGAGCCGGGTAAACTGTAAAATAAGGAGCTAACATTTCACAGGATTCTATTTTTTCGGGACAAACGATGACCTTTTGTAGGACATAATTTACAAAATTCAATCAAAACCCAAAATGTCTTCCATACCAGAACATGACTCCTCTGTCATTTTCGAAGTCAAATTTGCATAAATGTTTTTATTAAACAAACTGTGGGTTGAGTACGTACATATTTTTAGTCACTTCAAAGTTCTTACAGCATTTTCCAGTCTGGTTCGAACTCAAAATATTGCTTCAAAAGAGTCAAAGATTAACAAGTTATATATTGATTATCTCTAGTCTCAATTTATCAATTTGTTTCCAAAGTGCACAGTTTGCTAACTGAACCAACTTTTAGAGTTGAGAGTGGTTTGCAAGCAAATTTGACATGTTCATTCACAATAAATTTTTCAAAAGTTGTAAGTTCTCATCTACATACATATTTATGGAAAAAAAAAATATTTTTCTGTAAAATTTTTAAGGAGCCTAAGATCACCCAATTTTAAAACTAAATACGAGTAGCCCAAATTTTGATTTATCGCAAGTCACAATTTGAAGGAGCGAGTGAGAAGTTCAAGTAGCCCGATTGGCGATAAGGAGCCCGTTCTGACAACCCTGTGGGTTGGTGGAAAGCCTACAAAAGGTTCTAGGAGGACCAAAAAACACGTGCTCATAAGGGTGTGAGATTCTTTCTGCACTTAAAGCACCTCCACTTACTGCAACTATATTGAAAAATATCTATCTATTTTTTTAACGAATATAACTAACGTGTTGCAGGTAACTTTTCTGTGAAAATTTCTGCTTATTCCGCGATTCTTAAGTGATTTTACATTCAGCGCTCCTAGTCTGAAGGTGTAGTTCTTTGCAGGAAACGTACTAAGTTCGATTCATAAAGAATATCAATAGATAATCGATGAATTAGCGTGTTCTAGAAACCGATTTCTATGTTTTCGAGCGAAACTCCGTAGAAATTTTTAAAATGAAATTCACACTAATAATGCGCATTTTTAAATAAATAAAATGCAAATTTAGATAGGTATCAAAATTATTTGACTTTGCAAAATAACGGACGTGCTTAGCTCTTTAAATATGTCTCGCTTATCCGGGAGCGTTATAATTTGTCTGTTTTTGAATACGGGAAAATTACCGTTCTTCACTGCAATTTGTCACTTCAATCTTCAGAAACATAAGCAGGGTAAGGCCTGTGAGTTATTATATTTGTATGGTGAGCAATTTGACGTTCTACACGGTTAAAAATTTTGGGGTACTTTTTAATATTTTCTGGGTTACATATATGACAACACCAAAAATATATTGAAATTTAATACTTGACAAATATTAAAATTTGGAAGTTAATACAAAATGTATTAAAACTTAATAATATCAGATATTACAAAGGAATACGAAGTCTGTATTATATTTTAATAATACAAAGGTATTATAATATAATATTTTATTTCTTGAAATTTAATTTTTAGATGCTTTTCATGAAAATTAATACAAAATATATTACAAAAATAATAGTAATGAAAGACTTTTTTTCTAAGAGTATTTATCTTCTAAGTCAATTAATGGTGGCATTATTATAATTATTTTTTTCACATATGTGAGAACTAAAATCTTAATGCGATTGAAATTTTATCTCCTAATTTGTATATTTTACCTCGAAATATTTCAACGCGCCTTCAAAATAATGCATATTTTAATTGTTTATTTATTGTTTTATTGCTGTTTTAATACAATTTGTATTGAATTTTAATACTTTGGTATTAAAAACATATGCTTCATGTTCATATTTAAATATGGCTGATGCTTGCTTGTAATGGCTTCCTGTTGTAATACAAATTGTATTAGATTTTAATACAGTTGTATTGAAAGTATACGCATCTCGCTATTTTAATACAATTTGTATTAAATTTTAATACTTTTTGTATTAAAAATACACAAATCCCGAATCCCGAATATTTTAATACAATTTGTATTAAAATTTAATACATTTTGTATTAAAAATACGCGAGTCTCGATATTTTTTAATACAATTTGTATTAAATTTTAATACTTTTTGTATTAAAAATACACGAATCCCGAATCCCGAATATTTTAATACAATTTTTATTAAATTTTAATACATTTTGTATTAAAAATTCACGAGTCCCGATATTTTTAATACAATTTGTATTGAATTTCAATACTTTTTGTATTAAAAATGTACGCATATACTTAAGTTATTAAATTTTAATGCCGAAAGATTATATTTTATTTCATTCGATTACTTTTTAATCCTTTTGGTATTAAAAATAACAATTTTAATACTAATCTATTAGAATGTAATACAAAATTATTAGAAAATTTCTTTAATATTTACGGAATATTAAAAAGTAATATTTTCTACATTGAATACGGCTGTAATACAAAGGCTGTATTAAAAAATACCCCAGAATTTTTAACCGTGTAAAAAAATATATCACGTAGCTACCTATTCTACCTACCATTCTGATGATATTCCGTCTGGAGCCTCTAGGCTTTACTTTTCCCATAGGAATTTTAAAGGAAATTTTAAATTTTGCATCCAAATTTGAATGCCGCCCTTCGCAGTGTGCCGCCCCGGGCCATGGCCCTTATGGCCCCTAGGGTAAATACGCCACTGCTTACAACTCACAACCATTCCTGTGTGCGTGTTTGTTGGGCAGGAATGGAGGGGACCTACAGTTTTTTGCCGAGTCCGAACGGCTAAATGAGGAGCACTTTTTCATGACAAGTATACTCTTGGAGGATTTGTCAGTTCCTCGCAAGAGGCAGTACCTCGAATAAAACATTTCTGTTTTTAGGTGGCACGGCTGGGAATCGAACCCACACCTTCGGCATGACAGTCCTACGCACTAACCATCAAGCCACGAGGTACTACCCTCACAGTTTGATGCCATACTTTAAAACGGGTTTCAGCAATAACTTATTGTTACGAAGCGTTTGATGTTTTTTTAATCCGCCGAACCTCTCTCAAAATATTGTAATATGTAATTTTATTCCCCAAAACTGGTGTTTAGCAATATTGCATCAACCTGGGTATTAATAGTTGTGCTGAGCGCGTATGACGTTCTTGTTATATATTTTTGCTGTTTCTCAGTTCACACTTTCTTGTGACTGTTTTATTTTGTGTTTATTTTCTTCTAGATAGATAGGTCAGAGTTCTTTCTTAGTAGGCAGTACATTTTTCTGCACTTAAATTTTTGTTTCGTTTTTTTTTTTGCTCTCACCACTAAAGTTTTGCATCCAAAATCATTCCAATCAAATGAGTTGGAAAAAAAGAAAAATATGTTAATATATTTCTTCACTTAGCCACTCTTCATTCTTATCCAAAAAAAACGCCTTTCTGTGCTATTACAGAGTTGCCATCTTCGTTTATAATTTGGTTTGAATGCCTTGGTAGTTTTTCGAAGTTCATCTATTTTCTCTGGGGGACACTTTGTTATATCCATAACTTTTTTATCCAAATCTTCAAGTTTATCATCAAGGAGCCTCTGTGAGCATCCTCTAACCAACTCATGGAGCTGTTTTCTGGTCATAGACAAGCTGGAATTAGAGTCATCTGGAATAATATAGAAATCTAATATTAAGGGTCGATTTAAAGCAGTTTTTCAAAGGCTCTGTTTTTTCTTAGGTGAAAACTTGTGAATGGTTTGGAAAGCAAAGATTGATCTACATATCCAGCAGTTTAATAAAATATATGATAAACTATGTTGCGGCGTGTTGCGCTATTTCAAAAACACTAATGTTTTGAAAAAACAGTGAAAAAAGTACAATTTTTTTAAGTGAATACTTTAACTCATCGATATGAAAAAATTAAGTTGAATAAACTAATAAATTTTAGCTTAAAATACTATACATACCCTGATTAACAATATCCATATCAAATTTTTCACTAGAATCACTTTTAAGACTAAAACAAAACACGCCGAAAATACACTTTTTTTTTTTAAATCGCAGAAAAATTCTGGCTTACTCAATTAGTGCTAGTTGCAACTGATGGTGTCGCGAACGGGGGGTGACCAATTTATAGATAGACTTCACTAAAGAGTAGCCTGGTTATCTACCTGTTATGACACACAAGCTTAATCCTGGGAGGGAAAATTGAGAAAATTGATTTATGGCCACGTTTCAGGTCAAAATACCGCACTGTGCAACGATTTTGATAAAAAAAATTAGTATCTTATTGCTTAGATGGTGTACTTTTTGTTAAGAAAAAAAATTTCCAAAAAATGTTATTAACGGCACCTGTTATAGGTAGGTATACCTAAGGGTTTTTTTGATTTTCTATTTTCTCTTTAACAGCTCAACCTATTTCAATCAAATTTTGTATACAAAAGTTCTTTTAAAATGTCAATAAATAATTACATATAAAAAAATTGAAAAAAAATAAATTTTGGATTTTTACAAAAATATTTTACAAATTTTTATGAAAATTCAACATTTAAAACGGGTTGATGAAGTTTTTTGAAATTAAATTTGTAAATGTATGTTAATAAATATTCAAAATTGGCATCCCAAATTTTTTTTTAGAAAATATTACAAACAAATTATACATACAAAATTATAGTTTTTGAGAAAACCGCTCCAACGGTTTTTTATTTGCATACATTTCTATTTGTTTAAGTCATAAAATGGCATATTACTTGGCTTCGAGCGCTAAGCTAAAGGGTCCGCCAAATAACTTTTTTTTTTGAAAATGCTACTACTACGTAACGGCCGCTCGAAGAAAAATGGCCTAATTATGCCTCTGGACCAAAATCCTCACCAAACAGTGACTCGTTTTGGGTGTATCGGCTTTTCAATGGCGTGCGGGTTTTCTGTGCCCCAAATGCGACAATTTTGCTTGTTTACATACCCGCCAAGATCAAATTGAGCTTCATCTGAAAAGATGATTTTTTTGGCAAAATCGGCATCTTCTCTAAGTCGATCGCAGGCCCACTTAGCGAAGCAGCCATTTGAATGAAATTATTTTCCATTATTAACCGGAACACGGCCGTAGCCAGGATCAATCATATAGGTGAGCTCAAGGTATTTTTGGGTGAGCTGAAATTTTTTACGAAAATCATAATATTGTCCTTATATTAAAATACACAATTTTTATTTACACAATATTACATGTACCTGATTACAAATATATATGTATTTGAAAAAGTTGGGCTCTTCAGTGTTTTTTTCGTAGATTTAATCAAAATGACATCCATTTCCATAAATTCAATCGTGTCTTTTCCAATGTAATAAAATAAAGACTGCACAGGCTTTGATCGGAAATTGATGGCCATCGTTTTGCTTCTTTTTGTGAAAGTGCTGAAAATGATGAATCGTTTCGTAGATGTGCTGATCCCTAATTTATCGATGAAAAAATACATCATTGGAAGTTGTTTTCTAGCTGTTATTTTTTTGACTAGCAGAAAAGTTTTCGTTCGTTCAATGGTGATGAAGCCAATGAGTTAAAAAAAAAGACCCAGCTACAAAATTGTTCTCAAATATGTATCCCAACGGAGCTCTTTTCATATCGACTGCATTAATTTGCGAGATGTTAGTTGCGGGATTTCAATATTGCGAGATTATAAAAAGCAGGATTTTGTAATTGCGAGATTTCGTTATGCGAGATTTTGAATGCTAGATTTTGATTGGGGAGATTTCGTTGCCAACCCATATTTTGCTGTTGGTGCACATTTAAAATTAAATTTTGAAGCAATCTTTTGTTTTTTTTTTGTTTTACGTTAAAAATGTCCAAAATCTTAAAATGTCCCACAGTTTTTTGGGTGAGCTCAACATTTTTTGGGTGAGCTGAGCTCACACTAATGCCTGGCTACGGCCGTGCCGGAAGGATTGTACTTTCAAATAAAAAAAGAAATTTGAGAAAATATTCAGTAGTTTTTTTTTTATAGCATTTTCAAAAAAAAAAGTTATTTGGCGGACCCTTTATTTTACTAGTTGCTTATACACTTTAAAGACCGATTTAAATACTTTTCTAATATTTTTATATATTCTTATATATTTTTTCTATAATGACATCCATACTTAAGAAGTTCTTAAGTTCCAAGCAACTTGAACATAAGAGCAAGTACGTGCGATCCAGTCGTGCATTTTGTTCATTTGATTTTCTGGGGTCTCCTACTCAAAAACGTTATCATAAACGAAAAAATTACGGAAACAATATATGAAGATTCTTAAAATAAAAATATAAATTTAAAAGAAACTTCTTTATTAAAACGTAATGCATTCGCTCCACTAAAACCGAAGAATATTTTTTTTAATAATTTTCTTCAAATCTATAATAAAAAAAAAAGCAGTATGAAATTTGACGTCAATTTTTGTCTAGTCTGATGTGATGTGAATTATTTTTTGCTTTCGTATCGTCCATTGTAACGTTAAGGGTTCCAACAAATTGTTCGGTCTGTGCTCTTGATTTGCTTAAACTCAGACCCCTCTTTACCACTGGGCCCACTGGGCCCGGGCCCAGGGCCCTGCAATCACCAGGGGCCCCCAAATTGCTGAAACACCACTTAACCTCTATTGGTCTGTTTTCAAGGAAAAAAATATTTCGATACAATTTTAGATGCATAAAGAATGATCAGAATTCGTACTTTCCTTGCTGAACAACAACCTTTGCTGAACATTTTAAATCACATATTATATTCAAATTAAAACAGAAATATGAAGCACCTATATATAAACATTGCTCCGCTGTGAATAACTAACTGAGTGGCAAATGCAGTTTGCTTTCACAGAAACAAAAAAAAAACACACACATTTTGAATATCACTGTACCTGTATGGAAAAAAAAGATAATGGTGTTTCTATATTTGCAACGCGCATGCAAGTTTGCATCAACGCAGCAACTCATACATAGGCGATTTAACTATCCGTCGGATGAACGGCACTCAATTTTCTAAGATTTCAAGGTAAAGAGGTAAATGTAAATTTGCCACTTTTGTACCATGTGCAGGGCACTCATTAAGCTTGGTAGGAGTGCATGCCGCTGAATGTGTCCTAGAAGCAACCAAATTCTTTGACATTATTCAAAAATTGTATAAATTTTTTTCGGTAGCTTCTCATCGATCCAAAAATAGTTTTGAAAAGTCTTTCTCAAAACAAGATGGTCGGCGCGAGCTGGTGCACTAAGCGCCTTATATAAAGGTCATCAAGAAATTGAAGAAGCTTTGATGTCTATCGCCAACGATTTAGGACAGGCACGAGAGGCCAGAGAGGAAGCACTTAGTCTTTGCAAAAAAATGTCCAAGCTTGAATTTACCATACTTACAGAACTTTGGAACTCTGTAACGCAAAGAATTAATAAAACAAGTACTTTACTTCAAAAACAAAATATTACCCTGGATGTTGCCATAAATTTGCTGAATGCAATCAATGAATTTATAATTGGGCTCAGGGACAATTTTGATAGCTTTGATTCATCAGCCAGACAAAAAAAACCCGGATTCCGAATAAAAGGTCCTTTCTGAAAGGACGAGGTGTAGAAGCTCTGACTGGAAAAGAAAGATTCAAAATTGAAACCTTTCTTCCCATTGTCGACGCTCTAAGCGGCGTTCACTTGAAACAGCGACTAGGTTCGTATACGAGGATTGGCCAACATTTTGACTTTTTTTCGATTAAAAAATCTGAATTCAGACGCCTTAATAGAATACTGCAAATCTTTTGCTAAATTTTACACCGAAGATGTGAACATGCTGAATGTCTGAATTTAAAAGACTACTCGAAAATTAGTTGCCACGAAAATGAAAAAACTGACGTATATTCTACAACTTTATTATTTTTTAAAAACAAATAAAATTGAAGATGCATTTCCAAATGTTGAAATTGCACCAAGGATTTTTTTAAGTATAATGGTGACCGATTGCAGTGGGGAACGTTCCTTCTCTAAGTTAAAAAGAATAAAAAACGAACTCAGAACTACAATGATTCAAGAAAGATTGACAAGTTTGTCGCTGATGTCAATCGAAAGCGACATCCCCAGGGGCATCCATTTTGAAGATGTGATCAATGATTTTGCTAATCTCAAATCAAGAAAAAGACTCCTTCAATAAACATTCCTCTCTTTTACATGAAAAAATATAGTCTGTGTCACTTTTTGCATATTGATATATTGTTCTTTAAATGACATTCTGAATAACTTATTTTATTTTCTGTTATTTAAATTTAGTTTATTTTTTAATTTTATATGAAATATTTATTTGTTTGATTTTATTTTTACATTGTTTTAGTTTATGTTTATGTTTTAAATGCTGCCATAACTATTTATCTTTTTATTGAATTAAAAAAATATTATTTATTTAAAAAATTAAAAGAATAAATATTAAATGTTATCTTTTCTGTATACCTTTATTACACAACATAACATTTTTATATAATAATACAGGGGCCCCATTTTCGAAAAGTGCCCAGGGCTCCCAAAAGGGTAAAGACGGCCTTGCTTAAACTGAATCATATTCGTTTTCGAGGGTAATTTCTTCCATTTATATTTTCAACAAATAAAATCCAGCAGCAAATTAAAAAAAAACGATAAAGTTTTCATCGGTCTGTGTTCGGAAAATATGTAGAAACATGGTTCTAGTATCTACTGCGATTTTCTAATTTATTGAAATTTCACTGTTGAACTGCGTACCTACTAGATAACAATCACTACGAAATTTTTTGTTTACGATTTTGTTGTGTCAATTTCTGTATGAAAATTTTCGTTTCGCTTCAAGTGCATACAATGATTCAGATTGTAAGTACATATGTGTAACAAAAAATTGCTTAAATACAGTGTTATAAATTTACCAATACCCAGCCAATAATTCCTTATGGAAGATGATACGACTCGTACAGCACCGCAGAATAATAACGAATTTCCTAAAAATACCTATACAATACAAGTGATTTAATTTTTGTCTTTGAAAGAAGAGTCTATGTCCTATAACTCACTTGAATCTCTTGGATAGAATCCAAAATAGAGCCTTAAAAATGATAGGTGATTCATCAATAACGCAATCAATAACATCTCTGAAACACCGTCGCAGTGTTTCATGTCTCTCATTATTCTATCGCTATTTTTATAAACAACGTTCTAGTGAAATAGCCAGTTGCATTCCTCCCCTAAAACAATTCAACCGTAATACTCGCGCTTTTGGGAATGCTCATCAGTTTACCCTTGAGCCCAACTTCGGACGTACTGTAAAGTTCAGAGATTCTTTCTTCAGCCGCACAACAAGAATGTGGAATGCTTTACCTCCATTTTTCCCCCCATTCAAAACTTCAAAACCAATGTGCATCGGTATCTCCTGTAAAATCCTTCCTCATTTTCCTAACGCTCGTACTGTGTACTATAATCATCTTAAGGGTAGTCATAACCCCTTAAGTGCGCGCAAAATATAAAAAAAAAATCTTTCCATTTAAGGAGAAGGTGCAATTTCTTAAAACAGATACACTAAGGTAAAAAAAAAATAACGGTAATACTTACAACAGTGTAAATACTTTATATTTCTTGAAAGCCAGATAAGTCTATTCTTCATATCTTATTGAATTCATCAATCAAGTTGTTACATATGCCTATGTAAATATTATCATGTCATATACATCCCAATACGAGGGTGGGTCAATAAGTCCCTGAAAATTTACACTTATCACCTTGCAATATCAAATCCAAAAATCAGGTTGTCATAAAGTATTTCAAATGAATGCCCTGAAATCTGAAGTTTCGCGAGCTGATAAAACATTACTTTTTGCCCAAAATATCCTACGGAAACAAAACAATAGCTCAAAAAATATTATGGGAACTCTTCCCCAACTATTGGAACAATCCACAATTGGTTGAAGCAATTTCGCTGCGGACGCTCCAGCACAAATCACGCAGAACGCTCGGGTCGCCCGATTGAAAGTATCCATACCGAAAATGGTCTATAAAATCCACGGTCAAATATTGAACGATCGGCGAGTGAAAGTGAGGGAACTCTACAGGCTTGTCATATGGCTTGGTAAATACAACTTTGCACAAATATTTATATATGAGAAAGCTCTCCGCAAGATGGGTGGCGCAAGTGAGTTTTTGCGCCGATTTGTGATCAAACACCAGAGACCAAAGAACAGTCTCATGAATACTGAGGTTAATCAAGAAACAATATTTTGAGGCTTTTGAAAAAAACATATTTTTAAGAGGATTAAAAAATTTACAAAAACGTTGGATGAAGTGTATCCAGCTAAAAGGAGATTATGTTGAAAAATAAAAAGTTTTTTTTTTCTGAAAGGAGCGTTCCTTCTATCAATTTTCAGGGACTTATTGACCCGCCCTCGTACATACATATGTATTAGATAGTACAAGTAAATAAGAAATTAAGTGAATTTCAATCTGGATTCAGACAAGGGTACTCTACAATCGATAATCTTTTTGTACTCAAATCAGTTGCACAATAGAAACTTGACCAACATAAAAATCTGTATGCGTTTTTTGTCGATTTTAGAGCAGCATTTGACACAATTAATAGAAATGCACTATTTTATAAGCTTCATAACCTTGGAATTTCGACCAAATTAATTCAAGCGATTAAAATGTTGTATTACAAGACAGAAGCTAGAATCTGCAACGGAAATGATCTTTCGGATAAGTTTCAGATTCTACGTGGAGTGAGGCAGGGTTGCAACCTAAACCCGTTGCTTTTTGCTCTCTTTCTAGACGATCTAGTTGATTGGCTTCCTTGCGGTGTTGAAATGGGTAATCTTCAAATTAAAACTATTATTTATGCGGATGACATAGTCATATCATAGCTGAGTCTCCATCGTCACTACAATTAATGATCAACAAACTTCTTGACTACTGCAAACTTTGGGGATTGGAGGTGAACACCGACAAATCTAAAGTTATGATTTTTAAAAACGGATCAGGAAGGTTGGCATCAAATGAAAAATGGAAATACAACGGAAAAAGTCTGGAAGTGATAAAGAAGTATAATTACTTGGGAATGGAGATTACTTTCAATTTAAATATAGATACGCATCTTAAGACAAAACAGAATAAAGCGAAATCAGCAATTTGCTCAAATTGGAAAAGAATCTACAGTAATAAAATTTTATCAGTCGACACAAAATATAAGGTTTTTAATGCAACAGCACGATCGATTTTATTTTATGGTGCCCAAGTTTGGGGGACATATAAATCTGAAGCAGTAGAGTATCTTCTGCGGTTTTTCTTAAGGAAAATTTTCTACCTACCAATCAATACACCCAAATATATGTACTACCTTGAAACAGGGCTCCCGACTCTCTTCATATCTACACTTAAGCTGAACGCGGATAACTTGGTTGGAGTCTTAAAAATGGACGATTCTAGGCTCCCTAGGCGCATTCTTCAGTATGCAGTACTCAACAAGAAACTATTTTGTAAGGATTGGATAAATCTTGCCGCCAACTGTGGTTGTACAAACTCATAAATGTTTGCACACGATATAATATATCATTGTTATTTTATTGTTATTTTGCGTAACTTGCATTATTGTTAAGTTTTCTATTTCTTAGTTCTATTCTTTTTTTTTGTAACGAGAGCTCCTGTGTGAACGATTAATTCTAATGGTTCACCAGACGAAATACGAACTTTCGTCATTTTAATTAGTTTGCATATTCCCACGGGAATACGAAAATATATCACACAGTAGCTCATCGAATAATATGCTTTGTAGATAATTTAATTTGTAAAATAAATCATTACAATTTCACCTCTCAACCACAGCAGTTGTCTTTTTGATTTAATTGGTATACTCCGTTTCATCTTTTCTAAGAGAAAGAATTTATATTGAACATTTGGCGACCGTGACAGGACTTTACTAAAAGAATTTAGTGTGCCTGAATTTTACTAACATTAATTGTGTTTTATTATCAAGAATATTGTGTGTGTTCAGTTTGCATTTGAACTAAATACTAAGTGTCGGTTAGTATTGAAACCAAGTACGAGTGTCGTCTGTTAAATCGAAACTGTGATTGTAATCAAAAATAAACCAACTTTATTTCAACAAATAAATTAAAATAAAAAAAAAATCATGTCCCAGTCTCTAAAGGAACTAACTGACCTTCAAGAACAAATCGGAACCGAGATCTGCGTCCTTTACCGCAACTATGGGAAGGATAGTGACGATCGGAGAACGGTTACGAAACTGCAGCAAAGGAAGGAAAAGTTAGAGAATCTTTGGGATTATTTCGATACCAATGACAGCGAGATTCGGCCTGAGGCCATCTTCAACATGAGTACTTCACCAAGGAGTACTATGAAGAGATTCGAAAGGTTTATGAAGCCATGAAAATGGACATTATAAGTCGTTTGACAAAACTGCAAGGACGGGACGTTAATCAGATCCAGGAAGAGCCACCAGCAGCACTGCCATCAGGATTTGGATTATCGATGACACCGCCAGCAGCAATACCAACCAGGATGAATCCACCTGAGCATAAACAAAGGCTTGAGCTTAAAGTTTCTAAGCCAAGCACGCTTTCACCAAGATAAAGATTAATGGTGCTCTCAAAGCATCTCCAAGCATCATTGGACAAATGCTCAATAGATTTAAAGGGCACCGAACCCCAAATGTTTCAAGTTAAAGTTGCAAACATAAAAGAAAACTTTGAGCAAATCAAAGTTTTATATCAGCGACTGGATGGTGACTTAGACGAAGAAAATATTTTCATCTACAGCAGCAGTTGGAGTTAAGGCTGATTGGGCTTCCAACAAAGGCAATTGATACATCTGGTATACAGGATCCACCTATTTCAAGTACATCATTGAAACTGCCAAAAATTGAGTTGCCAAAATTTGACGGAAACTATCTAAAGTGGCGTCAATTTTATGATCTTTTCAAGCCAATGATCCTGGAACAACCAATATCACTTGCTCAAAAGCTCTATTTTTTGCGATCTAATTTGACCGGAGAAGCGCTCGGTTTAATCCAAGGATTTCCAGCAACAGACAACAACTTTGAAGCAGCCTGGCAGACGCTTATGGATAGATACGACAATAAACGGCTCCTCTTGTCGGCTCAATTAGAAAAACTTTTGAGTCAACCAGCCGCATCAGGAACTGCCTCCAGTTTAAGGAAACTGCACGATAACACCAAGGAAGGAATCCAGGCACTCATAAATCTGGGATTCCGCGCTCATGACTGGGATCCCATAGTTGTTCATCTGATGCTCAAGAAAGTGGACAAGGAAAGCAGGACACTTTTTGAGCAATCGTTAGCTGATCCAAGAAGCAGTCCTTCCCTGAAAGAGCTACTAAAGTTTATGGAATCCCGGTTTCAAACCCTTGAAACAATAAACAACACAGACGAGAGAAGGAAGCCAACAACCGTAGTAGCAGCCAAAGTTGATGGCTGCCCAATGTGCAGTTCAGGTAGCCATAAGATATTTAATTGCAAACAGGGTTACCGCTGAGAATTTTTGAAAGGTCGCAAAAAAAGTCGCACTCAAGAAAAAAAGGTTGCAAAACATAATAATTGAAAAAAGTCGCACTTTTATCCAAAAGGTCGCATTTCGAAAATAAAAAGTCGCACGACCATTTTTTTATAGGTATATGAACAACAAAAACAATTAAAATTATTTTTGGAACATTTTATTCATAAGAAAAAATAAATACTTAAAAACTAAAAAGTTGCAGTCTTCATTTTAAAAACTTATGGTAATGCATTTTTGCTGCTGCAAGGAGATTTTGAATTAACACGATAACATTGGTATCATTATTAAACAGAATAACAGTTAAGAAAAATGTCTATTTTAAGGCTTTTTTGTTTATTTTGATTCCTCAATGAGTGTTATGGTTAGGACTTATCATTTTTATCATCGAAAACATAGACATAATAATTAAGTCACCAGCTTTTATTCGCTTTGAAATTATCACTGATTTTGCTTTACAATATTTCCAATTATTGATACTTTTTTCTTTTGTTTTTTAATCGGGTCCAAAATCCTGAATTTTATCGATTTCCAAGGAGATTAAGTCAAGAATAATAACATGTATCAACGAAAATTCAATTTGAAACGGAACTTTCGGAACAAAAGATTTCATACAAAAAATGTAAACTATTTACTTGGCTTTGGATCAAATTGAGTTTCAAAAAGTGATATTTTGGTTTTAGATTAAAAGGTGACATTTTCAAAATATTTTTTTAAATAAAAGCTCTATCCCAAAACCTACTGCAAAACTAATAAATACAACAGTCTGTCTGCTTAACCGATGCACATGAAGAAAACAAAAATAAAAAAAACTGGGCAGGCATACCTAAATTTTGCTTTTCACAATTTCTGAAAAAAATGTCACCTTTTTTCCTAAGTTCCTCCTAGGTATACATATAAGTTTCAATTAGTACTATAAAAGGGGTATCTTAAGTTAGTTCCTAGGTATATTTTAACGACGACGGTCTTTTACGCAAGTTTTATTTCAGTAACAGGTAGCTATAGCTGATATTGAAGAAAAGTAATAAGTAACAGATATTGCAAACTATTAGTTCAGTATTTAGTCAATCACTCAACTGGCGTTCAAATATTCCAATTTCAATTTCAATTTCAATCAAGCGCTAGCCGAGCCCTAAGCCCCAAGCCACTTTGTTTTGGTTTCAAAGGAAATGGAAGAAGAATAGTTGAATGAAAGTCGATTGGAATATTGTTTCTTTTATGTTTGTTCCAATTCAAATGGCCGAGTTCGATAAACCTGTGTTTTTGATATTTTAAATTACAAAAAAAAGTCGCACGGAGAAAAAGGTCGCCCTGATCAAAAAGTCGTCGTTTAGTCGCACGGACCCAAAAAAGGTCGCAAAGTGCGACTAAAGTCGCCCAGCGGTAACGCTGATTGCAAAGCATTTCTTTCTCTTTCAGGTGGTGATCGTGAGAGAACTGTTCAAAGGCTTGGAATTTGCCGTAACTGCCTTAAGCCAGGGCATGCCCCCAACACATGCCACGCCAGAGGATGCTTTAGTTGTAATGGCAAACATAATACCCTCCTACACCATAAGAAGGATTCAAGGCAATCTTTTAAAACAAAACAAATAAATAATCAAATGCATTCCATAGGTAGCCAGCAGCAGCAACCAGCTCAAAGGGGGGAAGTCCAATCAAATAACTGTTTTACACATTCCACAGGTAGCCAGCAGCAGCAACCAACTCAAAGGGGGGAAGGTCAATCAACATCAACCAACCACTATACGCATTCCAATGCAGCTACTTTGTTGTAAATCAAAACCACGGCAAGTTTATCTAGCAACAGCATTGGTAAACGTCAGGTCGGCATGTGGAACATGGCTTCCTTGTCGGGTCTTGTTAGATTCAGGATCACAAATTCATTTTGTGACTGCTGCTTTTGCACAAGCACTGGGTCTTCAGAAGCACCGATCGGAATCCTCAATAAGTGGCATAGGAGGACATGGCACACAAACACAATTTGCTGTATCACTCACACTTGAATCAAATAATTCAAGTTTCAAGGCAAGTATTGAAGCAACCATACTAGCTAGGATTACAGATTACCAGCCACGATGTGAAGTTCAGTCACAACATTGGGAAATTCCGTCTCATATTCAGTTAGCTGATCCAGGATTTATGACTAATCAAAAAATCGATATGCTTATCGGTGCCGAATTATTTTTCGATCTTCTCCTTCCAGGGGAAATAACAGTTGGACCTCAACTTCCTACACTCCGTAACACAAAACTAGGATAGATAGTCGCAGGTGGCGTTCAAACTTCAAACCACATTGCTGTTTGCACCATTGCCACAAGGCCATCTCTATCGTCATTAGAGAAACTTGTGAGTAGGTTCTGGGAGTACGAGACCCATGATACTCAAATCAAACGCATGAGTAATGAAGAGCATAACTGTGAGGAATTTTTCAACTCCAGCACAAAGGTTGTATCAAATGGAAGATTCATGGTAAGTCTTCCTTTCAAAAAAAATCCATCTTGTTTGGGTGCATCTCTCGAAAGGGCACGCAAAAGATTTCTTTCATTAGAACGAAGATTTGAAAAAGATTATGCATTGCGTGAGCTTTATTCTCAGTTCCTATTAGAGTACGAAGAACTGGGCCCTATGAGTCCCATTGAGAACTTTGAGATCCCACAAAATCATTATTTCATCCCGCATCATTGTGTGTTAAAGCCAGAAAGCTCCTCAACAGCATTGCGTGTGGTCTTTGATTGTTCAGCAAAAACAACATCTGGATTTTCTCTCAATGATGTTCTAGGCGTTGGACCAACAGTTCAACCTGACCTATTTTCAATAATTATTAATTTCAGACTAGAAAGGTATGCATTTACAGCAGATATAAGCAAAATGTACCGACAGGTACTGGTACGGCCAGAAGACAGAGCTTTTCAACTAATTCTTTGGAGACCTCAAAGCAATCAACCTCTGAAGACATACAAACTTAACACATTAACCTACGGATCAGCTTGTGCTCCTTATTTAGCAACCAAATGTCTTGCCCAGCTTGCAGACAATTATCAACAGCTGCACAAAAGAGCATCCCAAACTATACGTGAAAATATTTACGTTGATGATCTACTTGCTGGAGCAGACACAGTTTCAGAGGCCAGAGAACTGCTAGAAGACATAACGCTCCTTCTACAAAAGGGTAAATTTGAATTAAGAAAATTCTGTTCTAATGATAACAACATTCTTAAGAATATTCCTGATGCACACAAGGAAAGGTTAGTAAGATTCCATCAGTCTGACGTAATCAAAACCTTAGGATTGATTTGGAATCCAACTCTCGATCAATTTGAATTTGGATTTAACTCAGACAAATTCACAGCACCTAAAACTCCTGTAACACGCAGAACTGTTTTGTCAGACCTCGCACGATTGTTTGATCCTCTAGGTCTATTAAGTCCAGTCATAATGCTTGGCAAACTCTTTTTACAAGATTTGTGGAAGACGGAGTTCTCATGGGATGACCAGCTTCCTATGGATCTGACCGAAAAGTGGAACAGGTATGTAAATCAATTCTTTGATTTAGAAAATATAAGCATACCTCGATTTGTAATGTGCCCATTGCCAAAAAGAACCGAACTACATGGGTTTTCGGATAGTAGTATGTCCGCCCTTGGAGCGTGTGTTTACATCAGATGCATAGACGAATCAGGCAACATCTATAGTAAGTTACTTTGCTCAAAATCTCGCATCGCTCCAATGAAGGCCATTACAATCGCTCGTCTTGAACTTCAAGCTGCAGAGCTCTTGGTTGAGCTGGTAAGGAGAATACTCCTGACATTTAACAAGTATGTTCATAAGATAGCATACTACACAGATTCAACAACTGTGCTGGCTTGGATTAACTCTCCCTCTTATGTCTGGGATACATTTGTAGCAAATAGGGTAGCCAAGATCCAAGCAGAAACTCAGATATCACAATGGAATCATATTAAAGGGGAAATAAATCCAGCTGATTTAATAACGAGAGGATGCACTCTCGTCGACCTTTCATCATCATTGACATGGTTTGAAGGTCCATCTTTTCTTAAACTAGATGAATCACTTTGGGAGCCCAGTAAGTACACCATTCCCCAGGTCGTTCCAGAATTGCGAAAAACCAAAACGGCATTGATAACTGCAACTCACGATGAAGATATATTAAATAGAATTAATCATAGAAACTCTTTCTATACATTACAGAAAATATTCTCATACTGTAGCAGATTCTTAAGGAACGCCATACGGCCTGACCTCCTAAGAAGGAGTGGCATGCTTTCTGCTGATGAACTGCGTGAAGGAACCCGCCTTCTCTTGGTATACACTCAACGGATGGCCTTTCCAGAAGAATACAAAGCTTTAAAAGGCAATGTAAGTACAATTGCTCAATCAAGCTTAGCAACATTAACGCCCTATTTTGATAAAAAATACAACTTAATTCGAGTGGGTGGGAGATTAGCAAATTCTGTGCTTCTGCCGGATGCCAAAAATCAAATACTTTTGCCTAAGAACAACACTGTCACAAGGTTGCTTTTAGAGCATTTACATAGAACAAACTTACACATATCCCACAGGGCTCTAATAGCAATTTCGCGACAACAATATTGGATATTAAGCATTGGAAGAGAAGCTAGATCAGTGATAAGAAAGTGTATCATATGTGCGAAGTCCAGGCCAACATCTATAACACAGCTGATGGGCGACCTTCCAATGGAAAGAGTAACACCATCTCGCCCATTTTACTACACTGGGGTTGACTTTGCTGGTCCTATAAAATCACACTACAAAATCAGAGGTAAGACTCCTTCAAAATCGTATTTAGCAATTTTCGTATGCTTTTCCACAAAAGCAATTCATATCGAAGTTGTTGGAGACCTCTCCACCGAGTCGTTCATCAATTGCCTTAAAAGGTTCATAGGCAGACGTGGATTGTGTCACACTATTTTCTGCGATAATGCGACCAATTTCGTCGGTGCTAGTAACAAACTCAAGGAGCTTAAAGGAGTTATGCAATCAAAGAGAATGGAATCAGCCATTCAATCAACATGTATTCAGACGGGAATTAATTGGCAATTTATTCCCCCTCGTTCTCCGCACTTTGGGGGACTCTGGGAGTCAGCTGTAAAATCAGCTAAAGGGTTGTTGGTTCGACACCTGGGCGAGGCTTCGTTAACATACGAGGAGCTAACCACAATCGCAATTCAGATAGAAGCAATACTTAATTCGAGGCCGTTGGTGCCAATTTCATCGGACCCAAATGATCTAGAAGCTCTTACCCCCGGCCATTTTTTGATAGGAGCACCACTTCTTTCCATAGCTGAGCCCGATGTCACTGACAAAAAAGTAAGTTCTCTTAATAAATATCGACAAATCCAGCATGTACAGCAATCATTTTGGAAGAGATGGTCTGGTGAGTACTTACATCTCTTACAACAACGAGCTAAGTGGAAAACTGAATCCCAAAACTTAAAGCCAAATACTCTTGTTTTATTAAAGGAACCCAATATGCCACCAACAAAATGGAAGTTGGGGCGTGTAGTAGAAGTAATCAAAGGAAATGATGGGTTGGTTCGTGTTGCCAAGATAAAGACCCATGGAGGAATTCTCCAGCGAGCTATTCATAATTTGTGTCCCTTACCGGTAGAAGAAGCAGACAAAACAGATCATCCACCAGATCATACAAAGAAGCCACCTCTTAAAAACGATGGAGAACCAAATATATATTCAACATCACGGAAACTGAGAAGCGGCAGAGTTACAACGGGATCTTTATTTGTATCCCTTTTCATCGCATTGTTGATTGCGCCAGTTACCACCGCGAACACAGACAACCACGTCATTATCAACCAGCTCGATAACGCAGTCGGAATCTACTTTGAAGACATAGGAACACTGCGGGTAGTTAACAATTTCTGGAGCGTTTATGTCTATTACAATCTAACCAATTATTGGTTAGAATTAACCGAAATCAAAACCTACTTAAATGAACTGGAAAGCGCTTGCGCGGCAGATAAATTGGACAAGATTTACTACTGTCATCAGACTATCGATATTTTTCGACAAAGAGTCGCTGTCATTGACCAAAACAACGAGTTCATTAATGGGTTTAACACTTCAAGTCGGACAGCCATTCGGCATCGCAGATCTCCATTCGATTTTGTTGGTAGTGTGGCTCATAGTTTGTTCGGTGTCCTCGATCAAGAAGAGGCTCTGCACATTCAAAATCAGATTGACCTAGCCAATAAACATGAAATTCACTTATCGGCTCTTATTAAAAAACAAAGTTCTATTTCAGATTCAACCACAAATATTTTGAGACGCAATACAATGGAAGTCAAAGAGCAATTCCAGACATTGAACACATACCTGGCTAGAACGTTTAATGCAATTGAAAAACAACAAGATGCCATTAGCACGAATCAACACTTTGTTTCCCTAACTTCATATTTAATTATGATTTTAATAAATTTTCAGAGCACTCAAGACACTCTACTTGATGTCATACTGGATTTGAATCATGCCAAAATTAATCCTCAGCTCATCACACCAAAGCAACTTAACGACCAGCTGCAGCTTGTTCAAGGAAATCTCCCATCGTCTTTGAGATTACCAAATGTTTCAATATTGGATATGTTCAAAATCATTACAGTCAAGGGACGAACACTTAAGGATTCAATCGTTTTTGAAATGCTGAAACCACTAGCTCAAGATCAAGAATTCCAGGTGTTCAATCTAATCCCATTGCCTATCACTCACAACAATATGAGCCTTCTAGTGGATATATCTAAGCCATACCTAGCAGTTACATTAGCAAGAGACAAATTTTTTGGACTAACGGAATATGAGTTTTCATCCTGCAAGCCTATAGCCACGAGAAACCATCTCTGTACTCAGGTTGTCCCGACAAATATCCATCAACACAATTTGCAAGTTTGTGAAATGGCCCTACTGAATCATGAAGATAATGCATTGAGCGATTGCATCTTGAATGAAATACCACCTCAAAATCGGTGGCTCGCACTCAAGCAGACTAATAGTTGGTTATTTTCATTGATTACTAATTCAACAGGTCTTCTCATTTGCAATGGAGTTACAAGCAGCATAGCCCTGGCAGCCAATGGAGTGGTTGAGTTCAAAGATATGTGCACTCTCAAAATAGGAAATATCATCATAAACGGACGCTCAAACTTCAAAACTACTATAGCCAAGTCGTTCATACCGAGTGTAAGAATCCACAACTGGATTGGAACCCGTAACCTTTCAAAAGACCTTGTCCCCCCATTGAAGGTAAGCACTATTGATTATGACCAGTTTAAGAATCTTACACAGGAAATAGAAGACCTGAAGAAAGACATAGCATCACCTGAAGAACCCCAATTAAACATCCATGACTATCATCATTATGGTTTGAGCTCCTTGCTACTGATGACTACTATTGGAATGATAATCTTTTATTGCCTACGGCAGAGAAGGCCAATTCCAACACCAAGAAGAACAGTTCCTCGCTTTGAAGCCACCTTATAAATTGAAGGTTAGGAACCTCCAAGGAGGGGTGTATGTACAAACTCATAAATGTTTGCACACGATATAATATATCATTGTTATTTTATTGTTATTTTGCGTAACTTGCATTATTGTTAAGTTTTCTATTTCTTAGTTCTATTCTTTTTTTTTGTAACGAGAGCTCCTGTGTGAACGATTAATTCTAATGGTTCACCAGACGAAATACGAACTTTCGTCATTTTAATTAGTTTGCATATTCCCACGGGAATACGAAAATATATCACACAGTAGCTCATCGAATAATATGCTTTGTAGATAATTTAATGTGTAAAATAAATCATTACAATTTCACCTCTCAACCACAGCAGTTGTCTTTTTGATTTAATTGGTATACTCCGTTTCATCTTTTCTAAGAGAAAGAATTTATATTGAACAGTGGTATCACGCTGAATTTGGATGAAATGGACTATTTAAACTGGAAACGGTCACTGTACGAGGTGATTTCGATAACAGATGAAAACGAGAGATACTCTTTCATTGAAATGGCACGTTCTTCATCCGACAGAAAATTTTATTCCAAGAGCATATATACACTAGTCAACAATATTAAAGGAACAAATTTTTTTTCAATTTTTGTTAGCGTTTTTTGAAGAGCTGTATCTTTGTGACGAGTGGTCGTATTGAGTTTAAATAAAAAGCATTTTACAGCTTTATGTTTTTTGTTTCGAGATTTGTTTGCAAACAAATTTTTTTGAAGTACCGTTATTGCGTTATTGCAAAAAATGAGACTAGACAACAAAATTATTTTGTTTTTATTTTTTTTGAAGGTCCTCATTTCTATGGATACATTTTTTTGAGTCAATTAAATGTCATGATCAGATACCTTGTTTATTCAGCTTCAATTCAGTGTTTTTGTTGTTTTCGTACGATTTTTTTTGACACGGTTTATCTGACTTTGAATGAAAAAAGATACTTTTAGCCTTGATTACCAATATCTCAGCAAATAATGACGTTATAAAAAATTCAAAGACAGTTTTGGAAATTTGAAAAAGAGTTTTACATTTTTTTCACAGTTTTGCATTAGTTAGATACTTTTTTGAATGGAAATGAAAAAAAATTACATTTTTCAAAAAATAAAAAATTAATAAAATCAAGTTTTTTTGTTTGAAAATTTTTTAAATTAATTTTTTTTATTTTTTTGTTTAATGTACTTTTTATTTCATTTCAATTCAAAAAAAAGTAACTAACTAATGCAAAACTGTGAAAAAATCCACTGGAATTGCGGTTTTCTTGTCATTTTGATGACAACTTCGCATTGTTAAGGAACACCACAATTTGTTCCTTTACCTGGTTTGTAAGACTTTGAAGTTTTGGTGAGGAAAAACGGTTCGATGAATCAATTTGAAAATTTACAAGAATATTGATGATTTAAAAGTCTATAAATTTGCATACCAACGCAATCCATGCAATCAATATTTGCAACGAAAAAAAAAAAGATTTACGAAAAGACCACAAAACGTCGGTTTTTAGTACTTTTTTTAAACTAACGGTGAACGGTAAAAAAAAATAATTTCTACAAAATCATAAAAAAATCTTGTTAAACGCTTTTTCAAATTTCCAAAACTGTCTTTGAAATTTTTATAACGTCATTATTTGCTGAGATATTGGTAATCAAGGCTAAAAGTATCTTTTTTCATTCAAAGTCAGATAAACCATGTCAAAAAAAATCGTACGACAACAACAAAAAAACTGAATTGAAGCTGAATAAACAAGGTATCTGATCATGATATTTAATTGACTAAAAAAAAATTATCAATAGAAATGAGGACATTCAAAAAAAATAAAAAAAAAATACTTTAGTTGTCTCGTCTCATTTTTTGCAATAACGCAATAACGGTACTTCAAAAAAATTTGTTTGCAAACAAATCTCAAAACAAAAAACATAAAGCTGTAAAATGCTTTTTATTTCAACTCAATACGACCACTCGTCACAAAGATACAGCTCTTCAAAAAACGCTAACAAAAATTGAAAAAAAATTTGTTCCTTTAATATTGTTGAGTAGTGTATATTTGCAGGTTAAATTTACATTATTATAGTGTTAAATTTACAAATCAGGTATCTGGTTAAACAGTTAACCTGATCTACCGAGTTGAAAAATAACAACCTGAAAATCAGGTATGATTGACCAGAAATTGGTTGACAATACCTGCTTTTTTCTCTGAGTGTAGGTACTTTTAATTAAAAGAAAGGTTAAACCGTTGGTTGGAAGTAAATGTAGGTAGGTACCTACATATATACCTTCCATAGATTATTGCTATTTCAAGTCAATAGTTCCTGTAAAAAGTAAAGCCCAACTAATTAGATACCTTATAATCTCCATATGAGTCAAACAATAAGTATATGTCATCTTCTGCATATTTAGGTATACTTACCAACAGTCACATGGTTATTATAATTTATGTACCTAATGCTCTCGACAATCCTATAAAAATGTTCACAACTTATATGGTATACCTAGATAGGTACATTATACCAGCACCTACCTATAGGCCTTTTTTAATATTTACAATTAATTAGGTTTACCTACCTTCATACTTTTCCATACCTAACAAATTAAGGTATAGCGTATAGCTACCTATACCTATCTACCTACAACCAAAATGTAAAATCGAATAGAAACGTAATTAAAGAGTTGTCAACCTTAAATCAAAAATAAAATAAATAATAAAAAATTAAAATGAATTCCGAATAACCATTTAAAATTATTAATTGAGGCGATGTAGGAACAGCATCATAAATTGTAGATGTAGATACTATGTATAGGTAGGTATGTAGAAACTGTCATATTTATAGTTACGTACATATGTATCTATTGACAAAATTGAATAAATATCTCTTCCCCATTATAACCCTCTCTTCCAAACAAAAATAAATAAATCTAATTTGTAAAGTTATTAACAATCCTTCTGCGATCTGCCTGTATAAAGCCGTAGGCACTTATGTTTCAAAATAAAGTTGTCGGCTCTGATTGATACAAAAATATATAAACCTATAGGATAGGTAGGTACCTATAGGTATACACATCTATATAATAAAAGCAGATACAAATACACACACTCGCATGTATCGTTGGTCGCACTGAATAAATTGAAGGTATCTGCAGCCACTCCAAGTGACTACTAAATGTATCTAAAACAATTGATTTTTTTTATATCAAACACAGCTAACTCTATAATATGCGAACAATATCGTTACAACAACAACAACAAAAAAGACAACGGCAAATAAAATCAAAAACAACAACAACAAAAAAAAAACAAAGAAAGTGTATCTAAAAGATTCACTTATTCAATTACCGTTTGTTTACTTTGGATGATGAAAATGAAGCGTTTGCCTTTTGACGCGCCCAATTGTATATAAATGCGTTACTGAGATACACATAGTTGGGTACTTAACATCTCCCCTTCGAAATCAGTCTTCATTACAATTTATATCTCTCTCTCGCCCAGACACACCAAAAACCCCAAACAAGAGACAGAGAGGGAAGAAAGAAAAAAGATGAAGTGACATAGTGCAATGGAAAAACAAACACACAGTCACCGTCCGCTCTCAGAACTTAATTGAGTTGTGAGAGGAACTGTGTTCATTTACCGTTTGTGTTTATGTATTTACAATTCGGTGGAAGGAGAAAGAGTGAGACAACATGCTGTGCAGGGATGGTCTACAGAAAGTACCGCCCCCTGAGCTATCACCAACACCAACGAAGAATCGTGTATGGATTAGTCAATCGGATGGCTAAGGCGCATGTGTGTGTTCAGCTACCCACTTAGGTTCGACTTAATAGAGATATACATGTCACTGATACATTCCCAACTCACATCCCTGAATTCCCCCATATCGGCATACGCTTGCGCTCGTATTGTGTTCTTTTTTTTTTGTGTATTTTGTTTTTGTTATTTCATTTTCAACTTCTTGTTTTTCGAAATCCAGTCGTCCTCGTAGAGTTCTCACTCAATCGACTGTCAGATTACAGGTGACAACTGACTGTGTCACACACGTCAAGCAGCAAAGATATTCGGCTTTCGTTCGGTTTTTCTTCTTCTTCGGTTCTTCGGTTTAAAGTACGGGTTTTTTTCTTCAGTTTTGTGTATAGTTTCTCGCTCTGTCCTTATTGCTCACCTCGCTAACTAGCTTCTTCTTCTTCTTCTCCTCCTCCTCTGCCAGCCAGTGCGCTCATATATCGTCTCTATCCTGTGTGTGCCATAATTTTCAATTACCACCATAACAGTTCTATTAGTTGTTGGTTGTGACTTCGCCGCGCCGAGGCCAAGGAGGACTCACTACTGCCGATAAGGAGCTATGATTAGTTAATTTAGTTTATGCACTCGTAGCGAACAGACGTCTGTCATCCATCAAATTCGCGCGTCAACGTCAACGATATAAAATTTCCAAATCTTGTTTTTTGACATTTCGAACAAGTGTCATTTTATATAAATGATACAAAAGTGACAAGTGCTAACTTTATTGTTACAATTTTAATTGTGATTTTTTTTCGAACTTAAGTTCGAAAATCAACAACATTTTGAACGAATTTTCGAAATTTTGAAACAAATAAGAAGTGTTATCAAGTGGATTTCAAGTGTGTGTGTGTGTGTGTCTGTTTGTTATTTTTTTGTATTGTAACAAGCTATGGCCCTTGAGGATCGTTGTAGCCCACAGAGTGCCCCAAGTCCACCCGGTGCCCCACATTCGCCTCAAAGTACCTCATCGCCACCATTACACGTTCTCGACATGAGTATGTCACAAAATCATCATCTTCATCATCATCATGGCATGACAATGGCTGCCATTCATCATGCAGCCATGAATCCACTCCTTCAATATCCGGTTAGTCCTTGTGGAAGTTTACATGACTCCAACAGCACCAATGACCAATCATCTCCGCTGCGACATCAAATCAAGGAGGAAGAAACAGACTCAATCATTGGTGATGAGGACAACGAACAGGACATCAGTGTGACCGATGATGACGATGATATGAGTCAACACCGATCACCAGCCCCATCAGTTCCAGCAATAACCTTCTCGATCACCAACATTCTCAGCGATCGTTTTGGCCATCCACAAAATTTACCTTCAACTCCAACACCAGTGTCAAAAAAAGAACATCAACATCAGACCAGTCCATCAAGTGCGAATAGCATCTTCCGGCCGTTTGAAGTGGCCCGAGTTCCTGAACGATCTGCATTCACCCGCTTGACGACTCCTCCTGCCGATGTGCTGGACTTCAGTCGACAACAGCATCAACAGCAACAAGCAGCAGCTGCTGCTGCAGCAATGATGCTGGAACGGGCGAGTTTCCTCAACTATTTCAACCCAGTTGCATATCCACGAATCCATGAAGAGATTATGCGACGGAGTGCTAAGCCGGCGGCAGGTTCGATTCCTGAAAAAATGCCACCCCTTGGGAGTCTTTGCAAAGCCGTCTCTCAAATTGGACAACCACAACCATCGCCAGCGTTACAACAGCCATCGGTGGTGGCACAATCATGCATGTCAAGTCCACCACCAGCATCGAATGTATCCTGTACCTCCTCCGCATCCTCGTCATCATCCTCGTCGACTGGGTCAGCTTCAGGAATTGGCTCGTCATCCTCGAATATGTCCCGAAAATGTAACAGTCCCCAACCTATTCCACCACCATCGGTTGTGAGTCGCGACTCTGGAATGGAATCTTCAGATGATACTCGCTCTGAGTCTGGGTCGACGAAAGACGAAAACGGACAAATGTGGCCAGCTTGGGTGTATTGCACCCGATACAGCGATCGTCCTAGTTCAGGTTAGTAGAAAATAACTTTTTTTTATTGTTGCCTGAAAGTGAACACTTAAGAGTTTGAAAATGTCAGACTTGCAATTTTGTTTGGTAGAATAAGGGCTAAAGGGATTGTGACATTTATAAAATGAGAGGTTCTGGGAGAAAAAGAGCCGACAAACCAACTAGATACACTCAAGGAAATGATGCCATGGAGTGTCAAAATTTAAATGACTGCGGGAAGTCCCTTCAATTTTTATCTGACAGCTCAAATGTCAAACTCTAATAATTCACTTCACTTTTTCAAGAGCTAAAGATTTGCTATTTTCACTAGACCACTTTATACAAATAAAAACCATATATTTTTGGGTTCGTTACTTTGCTTTGAATTTCTGCGACTTACTGTGCATTTCTGCCCATTTTAGTCCAAAGTTATATCAAAGTTCATGTAAAAAAAAGTTGACAGAAGTTTGGACTAAAAATCATAGAAATTCTAAGTAAAGGATCAGACCTATAATAGTTAAGCGTTGGTCAAAACATCCCAAGACATCTAATTAAGCAAAATAATTTTTTAGATTAGGTCTGTTTTTTAACTTCAAACTTTCCAAAACTGTCCACCAAACTATTAGAATATGTCTATGGTTTTTGACAGCAAGTTGCTTAAAGATTTCAGGGTTCCTCTTTCATTCTGCCTTACAGATGTATCTGCATACCTACCTATTTTTTTTTGTCAAATCTTAAAGGCAGGTGAATACTAAATTAAAAAAGAAATTCGCATGAAAAAGGCTGAAATCACACCTAGAAATTCTTTTAGAATTTAGTTACATGACGTGGGTGCCATTTCTATTTCTTTATCGCCAGGACAAATGAAATTAAATGCTTCCAAATAAATTTCACCGTGAATTTTTACAATGTGTCTTCATTCCACAAATTCTACATATATTGGATGACATTGGTTTTTTTATTCGTGGTCAACCTATAAATTAAAAAGAAATTATAGATCGCATTAGTTTTTCATTTCACAAGAGATCTCATCTCTATAGGTTTAAGCCTTGTACAAAGTGAAATATTTAGTTTAACATTCCAACTCTTCTTTTTAAAACCAAAGCTTTTTGAAACGATTATCTTTTCAGGTATTTCTCTTATAATATCCCGTCATGCTCAAAAATTTTAAATATGGTTCTTAGAAGATTATGAAATGCTATAATTTTCTATTTCACGAGGGATCTAAGAGTGCGAAATAGTGTGTAACGTATTGGTTTTTTAATAATACTCAAATATGGGGATTGTTTCGAAGTCTAAAACTGAATTCAGTAATTCTTTGTGCTCATCAAATTAAATTTTCGGAAACTGTTTTAGATCATCATTTTTATCTCAAGTCTTTTAGAACTTGGTCAAGTTGAACCTGAAGCTAAGGTCCAATTCATACCGAACTTGCATGTGGTGGTAGGATGCTGTCATGGTGCATTTATGCATACATGTTCCACTTTGCATTAGATAGTTTTGAAAAGACTATTTTGATATATATAAGCCATTTATGTTCAATTCACAAGTTAAATTTACATACGAATTGATTTATTTTAACTTAGCGATATAATTTCACGTCATTTTAGCGCAAACAACTAGCTCAAGAATATAAATAAACGATATAAGAGTTCATTGAATTTTGTAACTTGACTTGACTTCTTATTGGTTACACATAAAAATAATTAATTTTCATTTTGTTTTCGAAAAAAGTATGTTTCGCTAAGTTGATGTCATTTGACCGAAACGAACCCTTTCAAAAATAAAAATGAACCATTGAAGAGTTGAAAGGAATTTGTAACTGTGTTGATAAATAATAATAATGCCAATTATTTATTTCTTTTAGTTTTTGAAAAAAATGTATATTTCGCTAAGTTGACGTCATTTAAGCTAAACAATTCTCATTACCGAAAGTGGAATGAGATTTGTAACTATGTAATTAGTTTCGCATTTAAAATATTTTTTTTTTTAAATTTCCAAAAAAAATATTTCGCTAAGTTGATATAATTTCAGCGAAAAATAATTCTTGAAAAATATGTGAATAAAGCACCCGAGTGTGGTTTGTTACTAGTTGTAAGTTGATTCTTTATTTAAATATTTCATTGCTCCTTTTTCTCCAAAAATATGTGATTGGCTAAGTTGACATTTTTTTAGCGAAAACTAGCTCCCAATAATGTGGATGAAGACTCTCAAAAGCTCATAGACTAACGATAAAGGAGTATAAACATTGCTGTGTAGCTGATTGAATATTTTAAGATGTTTCGCTAAGTTGACACAAGTTCCATGAAAAATTGACATAAAGCAGCAGAGAGTGGTTTTGAATACATATTTATAAGTTACTTCCACATTTAAATAATTCATTAGTCTCTTTAATTTCTCAAAATATATCATTCGCTAAGTTGACATCTTTTTGACGAAAATAAAACTTTCAATAATATGGAAGGGATATATGTACTATCTGAAAGTGCATAGACTTTTGTAACTTATAGATTTTTAATAAGTTGCTCATACAAAAATAGTTAATTTTTTTTTTTTGGCGAAAATGGTTTTTCAAGCTGTTGTACCTAACTTTAAGAAAACAACTCTTCTCTCCAAATTTAGATAAACAACCCAAGCATCGATGGGCGTTTTTAACTATATAATTGCCTGTCCATGCAAATAAATAATTGATATTTTTAGTTTTTTTGGCAAAAAATTATATTTCGCTAAGTTAAAATAATTTTAGCGAAAGAATTCTTACAAAAATATTTAAAAACTGTCAATGGAGCGGATGGGTATTTGTAACTTATTGATTGTTAATTGATTAGTAAGGCATACAACTATGTTAATGATTTCTCTTATTACTTACAAAGTTTCGCTCAGTTGGAATTATTTTACCACCACACCATTTTTTTTTTCAATAAGAAAAATAACTTTTGGGTAAAAAGTTGATATCAATACAAATAGTAACAAATATCAATCCTTTCTATTATATAGATATTTTTAAGTAAAATGACATCAACTTAGCGAAACGCCATTTTCTGTCAAACAAATAGAGCAATTTATTATTTTTAAATGTTACAAATTAGCATAACTAAATATTTTTAAAAGTGATTCGCTAAATTAACGGTGGCATTACTATCGTATTTTTATCTTCATTTAAATAAAATGTTCTTGTTAATTATGCAACAACAATACGGAATTATATATTGTTTTTTTTGTATTTCATAAAGGATTTTTTTAAGCGGAGATAAAACGCATTAAAAAAACGACTATTTCTTGATCAGAACTTGAAAAAAGTATCATGCAAAGCCAATATTCTTGTGTTATTGTATATGTTTGGTCTTGGTAAATGCTCATGTATTATTTTATTAATAAAGTATATTTATATTTATTATTGTTTTCGAAATACGACCTGTGGATGATAACGTAAAGTGTAACTTCAGAAAATATGTAACGTAATCAGCCACTTTGAAAATCCATATATTGATACAAAGTTTTTTGGTGGAAAGTGTGAGTTCTAAGGGGCCCAATATCATTGGATATTCCTCAATTCATAGCAGGTAATTCTTGGATTACGAGCAGGAAAAGCGAATGATTGTACCTACCTAAATTTACCAGAACGCGGACGATCACATCATAACTATACATGCAGTTTTTATCATGGAAGTCATTTAGTCTCCAAAATGGAGACTTATACGAAACAAATCCTTTTGATAATTTTTATAGAAAATTTCTTTAGCTTTAACTTAAACGAAGTATATTATGCCAGTAAAAATTGTCTCCAAAATGGAGACTTATACAAAACAAATCCTTTTGATCAGTTTTATAGAAAATTTCTTAAGCTATAATTTTAGCGAAGTATATTTTTTCGTTAAAAATAGCTACTTACGAGTTTTTCATGAACAAAACTGTCATCTATGGCAGGTACCTACACAGTGGATTTCATATAGTGGCAATGTAAATCAAAGTTACACTATAGAAAAAATCTTTTGATCTTTTTTACAGGAAATTATGTTAGCTATAAATGTGAAGCAATATGTTTTTTCTGTCAAAGCTGCCGTCATTGAGATATTTAGCCAAAACAATGTATAACTTATGTCTATTTCCTTAAAGAAAAATCAACTTGGCAAGGTCAAAGGAAAAACAACCACCCATGAACTATTTTCAAGTTACATATTTAAAATGTCATAAAATTGTCTGCATGAGATATCTTCTAACACTTCCGATATATCTCTCCAATCCACCTTCTATCATCCAATAAGGAAAACAAACATTATAATGTATGTGACAAAAACAAATTCTTTAAAATCCTTATTGTGAAGGACATGTAAATATTGCTTTTCTTTTTATTCAACATTGGCATCGCACTTAAAAAAGATTTCCTTTTATCTCATTCATCTTATGCCGATATAGAATGTAAGTAGGTACCTACACACTATAGGTTTATAAAGTAAGCAATGTCCAGTAAACCCACACACGGAGTCAGTGTCTCAAAGCAATTTCAAATATGAGGAACAAACTCTACACAAAAACCCGTATTTTTATAATGAAAGTGAAAAAAGAAGGCCTGTCGTCATCATCATCGTATGCGTCGTCGTCGTCATAATATCAACTCCAATCGAAATCCTTATATTTTTGTATCTCATTTCCCCCTTTTGTGTTCCACACGAGCTACCAAAATGCATCACAAAAAAAAAAAAAAAAAAACAGCCACCACACCGCCACCGCAGCAGTACCTAACAAACAAACGAAAAAAAGACCAAAACACCAACAACAAACCGAATCCGAAAAGTATCTTTTTGTGGATAAATCTGGTATCTTGTATCTGTTGAAAGATTTAGGTGAAAGATACACGCGTAATCACGCACACACGTCCCACTCAATTGCCGCCACATTTTTTTTTTCTTCTTATTCAACTCTTCGGCATACATTTATTTTTTTAATACACAAAATAAAACCCGTATCATGTTGCATTCATACAAAATCACAAGAAAACTAGGGGGCTAACCCCTGATTTATACAATTCAGGAAAAGTGCCTGCTAATTGATATTTTAAGTGGATTTAGATTTAGATAAAAATTTCAACTAGCTGCTAAAATTGAAAAATTAAAATCGATTTTCAATAATCTCTATAGCTACCTTAACTCTCTGTAGTTGTATAGCAGCATATAGGCATGAAAAACGATGATGAAGTATCTGTTAATGTGGTGATATGATTGAGGAAAAAATAAAAAAAAAAATATACATAAATTGTATCTATTTTAAACACGCAAGTTGAGAAACTTAGTATCTATTGATATCTCTACAAAGTGGATATAGGCTACATCAATATATTTTGTATAAACTTCAAAGACAGCCATTTAAAGAAAGACTTCAAATTATAACAATTATAAACGTGTATACCTCTGAGGAAAACGTGCCAATTGCCACACTTTCCAATGTTTGTATATATGAAAATAAGTATCTACAGTAAAGTATCTCAACCGCAACACTGCTTGCGGCTACATTCAATTTTCTCACAATTTTAAGTTTGCAAACAAATGAAAATTTTCAATTAACTATAATTTTCCACCCAGCTAACCATCCCCCTCCCGCTCCGGCACAACATTATGTCCACAATGCAATATGGGGAAAAGAGGGAAAATCACAAAGTGGCTGGCTGACATTTTCCAACCATATCTATCTATGAAGACACAAATGGTTAGATGTTAACTTGGCTTAAAGGGTTTCTTTTTTTCTCCAATATCATGGAAGAAGTTTGCGGATGGTATAAAGTTAGACTCCATCATTCAATTATAAAGTAGTTTACCTTTGTACTTTACCTACATTATAAATATACAGATACATGTGTATATACCAAAGGAAAATTATTTGTTTGTGTATATAATTGGTTTTTCCGCGTGTGCTAAGTTGGGAAAATTTATATTGAGAAAATAACACTTAATAATCATTTTACAGTATGCCATTATAAAAGGCACCCTCTCTGATGGGTAGACATTTTATATTCTGCTATGTATAACTGGCATGATAGTTCTTATTACTCTGACACAGTGACTTGATTGAAGAAAATAAACAAATTTTCTAATTATACTTATTAAGTCATTTTTTATTTTATCATTTCAAATGCCTCTACATAAACATCAGACAAGAATAATGTTAACCAGGCCATCATAATAAATATCACAATAATGGAAAATAATAATGCAATTTTTCTATTAAATATTTATGAATTACCTATTAAACTATTAAAAAAAAAAACTTGTGATCAATAGAAAACAATGTATCTTTAATGAGCCAGAGGCTAACTAGTGACGAGATGGTGACAAAATGATAACTGCAGTATAATAATAGGAATTATTGTGGAAATATACTTTTTGTTTTGTTACATTTCAAGCTAATTGTTTTAACTATGAATTGCTGTGTACAGTTGTTTTTTTTTAAGTGATTTGGAATGTCACTGATTGACTAACTATATCCTCGTTGGCTTTAGTGGGGATTTCTATTTCATAACTTAATTAGAAAAACAATAATATCATTTTTCTAATTGAATTTATTAAGAATGACTATTTGTTGTTATTTAGACCAGTTTATACCAATTAGTAAAAATGGAATTAAATGCAAAATTAAAGTAGGTATATATTTATTATATCATTAGTTTAGATATATGTATTTTGTAACGATTGCAACTTAATGTAGGTATATCGTTATTAGAGCTATGACGTCTAAAATAGAACCTTTTTGACCATTTATATACTTAAAGGGAACAAGATATATGTACCGAAATATTATTCTTCATTGGTGGATGTTATATGATTGAATTTTAAGGCTTGCATGCAGTTAAATGTGATTTTGGGTAAATAGATACCTTCTTAATATTCAAGCATTGTTCAAGGGGGTCGAACATAAGAACCCACAGGATTATTTTAACGGGGGGGAGGGGTTGTGGTATGTGATGAGGGTTAATCATGAACTCCGATAGCAAAAAGACAAGTATTTGTCAAAAAAATCTGCAGTAAAAATTAAACGAAATATGTCGGTAGCGTGATATCACCTGGTGCCAAGGGGGAGGGGGGAAAAGTTCCCCTTATCCTTTTCTCGTTATGGGCGCTTATGGGTGCACATGGAGATCCAATTAAATGAGTGTTCACTGATCCACCTCATGATATTATGTACAAAAAATGTATCACAAACAATATCCCTTGAATTAATCCAATTGAATGTGTGATAACTACGAGTATATGTTAACCAAAATAACTGCAACTCAGTCACTCTAGGAAAAATGTCATTTTCAGTGGTTGGTTAAAAAATTAATTTAAGTTAAAAAACTCAAAAGCAATTTTTCAGTCGGTATATGATTAACTTTATCTTTCAGTTGTCAAAAATAGAGATATTAAAATCAATATAGAGTACTCTAGGGAAATAATTCTATTATGATCCAAATTGAGATGGCGTCACTATCGGTCAAACGTTATATTTTTTGACAAGCATTCTGTCAGAAATATCTGTTCAGTAAGCCCAGAGTTAAGTATCGAAATTTGGTTATTTCAGGATCTTAATTAACTATGAAAACATTTTTCAGGAGTAAGTTTGGGTTTATCACCAAAACAAAAGTGATTTCACACTGAAAGCTTTACCTTGAGGATAAATTCAGTATCAAAACGGAGGCAAACTCCAGCACGTATTGGGTCACTGTTGGGCGCCATTTTTACCTACTTACCTTCATACTGCTGAGCCTGGGACAGTGGAAAGTCATCGACATGTCGTTAATAAACGCCCAAGGCGTTTTATTTTAGACAAGTTTATACCAATTGGCAAATAAAGTTTACTTGTACGTCTTCTTTTCACAAGATGGTGCCTCTCTGCTTGAATAGTGTTAATAATCAAGTTTTCCACTTACGATACCTACTTTGGTCGTAGGTATCGGCTTAATTTCGATATTTTCACCTAACTGGTATAATACATGAGTTGCCTAGTTGCCACAAGTGGCAAAAATATAAAGTATGCAGACATTAAGTTAAAGCTCCAGTAAAAAACTTAAGATTCAAAAACGTTACTCATAATCTACGATTTGGTATAAACTGGTCTAAAATTAATTTAACATAGTGAATTTGCTTTTAGAAGCTTTCCTTAAATGCAGAAAGTTAATGGATTGTAACTTGTGCAAATGATTCAATGGCCAGAGAGTTGTAAAGTTTACCAAGGGTGGGGGAGGGTGTGTGAGGGGTAAGGGAAATAATGCCATCATCAGTTTGTGCGGCTATGTAAAGAATATGTGTGTTTGTCACTACATCCAGAGCTAATTCAGTACATTCTTAAATCTGTTACACTCACATTAATTTATTGGTTGTTCAATGAAGCCTCTATCGAATTTTATGGACTTATTATTCAAATATGTAGTGAGTACAAAGACATTGGCACTCATCACAGTTCACAATGTATTGATTACAGCTTATCTACCTGTTGCATTACATTAATGAGTTGTTTCTTTCTTAACTTCCTTGCTTATCTGTTATTTCGTAGTTGTAAGGGGTACATACAGCTTCTTATATTAAATACATTTTGTTAGTCGCATCTATCTTGACTTCGGTGCTTATAGCACTGGGCTTACCTTCATTTTGAAAGCATACACATTTTTTTTATTTCAAAAAATCCAACTGTTACTAACTGAAACTTGAACTGCAATTCTTCTTAAGGCACTAAGAGAAAAGGCTACCACTGGGCAGATCTACAATTGTATAGAATACCTACAGTACCTACCCATATTTGAAAAAATTCGTTGAAAAACGGTGAAAATTGAAACCATCTGTGGTGGAAAAAGTCTCTGCGTTAAGTACGAGTAATCAGAATATAGTGGACTCAATAAATATAGATAGCTTATTATTTGCTTACGTAACTTGCAATTTTCTATTAAGATGGTGTTTTCTTAATTTTTTTGTAGTCATTACATATTTCTCTGTAGCTAGTCCTTAGTTATGTATTGAGTACATATTACCTGTACTCACTACACCTTTGACCACACAAGGCCTTTAGTCCATAATGTATGTATAGAGTAAACAACATGTTGTGTGGATTTTATACAGTCCATTAATCCAAATGTAATCAGTACACGTCAGCTTTGTACTCAATACAGAGAGCTCTCGTTAAACTATCATGCAAAGTATCAGCTCGTACATTTTAAATAAATCTCTGAAACTGACATGTAACCAGTACATGTCAATCGTATTCAGTACCAAGGGTGTACGTTAGGGGAAGGGGGCAGGGAAGGGCACTTCCCCCCCCCCCCCTAATCAAAATATTTCTCATACATTTCACACAACTGGTCTTCCTTTGAATATAACTCAAAGCTATATTTTTGTACTATGATCCTACGTTTTGAATGTGTCCGGAACACCCCCCCACCCGCCCCTTATCAACATCCTGCGTACGCTCTTTCTCAGTATATAGAGCTCTGGTTGCGATCCTTTGCCAACTTCAATACGAAAAATTAAAATAAATGCTTCTGTACTATGTATACATACATTTTTACCATGGCTTTAATTTTTCGGAACTTAAATAAAAATTACAGAAAATGTCTGAAAAAATCTTCCATCACCATCCATCGAATTTTTATAAATAATTTTCTTTTACTTAATTTATCCATTTCACTTCCCAATCCAGAGTGTTTCCTTTTTCGCATCCAAGTGTTTTTCTCAAATATGCCCTAAATTATGACATTTAAATCATCATTCACAACAAAAAAAAAGAAACTTACAATTAATCTTTGTTTAATCTCACTTAACTAAATAAACTAAAATGATTTTAATCTCTTACAAAACTATGAAAATCTTGTTTATATTCATGATTTATATTATAATAAGTTCATCATCTTCATATCATCAGCATCGCATATATTTTGTTGATTTCTTTGTTTTACTGCTGCCTTAACACCTGTCGGTTTTAATTAAATACAATTCAATGGGCTCATCAAAAAAAAAAAAAAAACAAAGAGAAAGAGAAAGAGAAAAGACCACCAACTCGAACTTTAAAAAAAAAAAATTATTTTCACACATTTTATTTTAATTAGTTTGCCTCTGTGGCAGCAACAACCGATATACAGTCACACGAATATCAAATAAAAAGAAAAAAAAAACAATAAATATAATTAAATTTATATTTAAGAAAGAATTTTTGGTATAAAATTAAATTATTCACATCGAAATAGATTGCCCCTTACCTATATATGTTTCCCCATTTTGTAGGGTTTTTCTTCTCATTTTTTTTTTTTTGTTAATATTTTTGTGGCACAAACTGACAGTTGACAAATGTGATTAAGGATTATCAGTATTTTCTATCTTTTTTTGTATTTTGTTTTGTTTTTGTAAATGTCAAATGGGCATATACATATGTGTATTCACGCCGCAACCGCTGCCGCTGGCTCTAGTGCACCGCCTCAGAACCATCCGACCAAATGCTTATGGTGCTGCGCGCGGCGGCGGCAGTGGTGGTGATGGACGTTAATTAATTCAAGTTTGTGTTATTTTTTTTTGTTGTTTTTGCAGTTGATTTTCATTTTTATGAGTTAAACATATGCTTGGACTTAAAACGTGCTCTCTCTCTGGTGGTGTGGTGCTGCTGCATTCAAGTCACCATAATGTATCTATTAGCATTTTCATATAATTTTGTTGTTTATTGTTGATGATGGTTGTTGTATCTGCCCCGACTTACATACCTACAACAAAATGAATATGTTCCATAAGTGAATATAATTATATAGACGCGGCAACGCGCGCTCGTCCCTGTGTAAAACTTATACTGAATTCAATTAAAAAGTCAAAGGTTTTAAAAAAAAATATAAATATAAAGATACTTACAGTACCTACCTACCTTTTGTTCTCTGAGTTGAGTGCGTAAAAAAAAGCCAAAAGATAGATATTGTATCTTTCTCATTAGCATACAATGGAGTATCTCAATCGGATATGCAATGACAATCAAAGAAAATTTGCACTTTATAAAACGTAGAATTTTTTTTATTATTTTCAATTTCTGTCAAGAATTAGATACATTAGCATGTAATAGATACTTTTGTTTGTAGAAGATATGCCGCCATCATCGCATCATCATCGTCACATCGTATCGTCACAACAACATCATCGTACGGATGTAATGCGGGCTCGCGTCTGTATAGACTTACCACTTGATATGTCAACATAAAGCCGATGACATTTTGTTTTCCAATAAAAAAAAAATAATAATAATATTCTATACAAATGACCTTGCGAAAGTGTTAGATACTTAATCTCTTTTTCTCAGAGATTTTCATTTTTTTTATTTTGTATCTAATACAAGTTACATCTACCTCTAGAGTTAGGTTCATATGTGTGTGGTTTTGTTTATCTAGATCTTGATGAATTGTTGACAGGTTTTCACTGATTGGGTTTGAATTTGAGTGACATATCATAGTCGCAATGTCAGATGCAGGTGTTGAAAGTGAATGGCAATGAATTGTATCTTTTTTCATTTTATAGATTGTATCTATTACCTCTTACATGAATTAATGAATATTTTTTATTTAATTTTTTTGTTTTTTGTTGTTTTTGTTGCAGGTCCACGTTATCGTCGTCCAAAGAAACCAAAAGACAAGACTCAAGTTGATGAAAAGAGACCTCGCACAGCGTTCTCTGGTGAACAACTTGCCAGATTGAAAGTAAGTATCTATGTTTTTCCTTTTGTAGATGTAAAACCTTATCGAATATTGTTATCCTTATTGTGACAATCGTAACGAATTAGGGATTTTACATAAATATCCTGGTTGTTGGGCAAATATTTATAAACAAGCAAAATAAATCCCTAACCACACCACCTGTGGTGAAAAGAAACAAAATAGAAGCCACAACCGCAACTAAAACGATTTCCTATTTTGAATCAATAATTCAACAAGTCCAATCCTTAATGCTAAGTCTTCTACTTGGCTGATTTATTTCAGTAGTATATAGAATTTGTATTATAAAACCTTCTTATATAGAAACTATGCCTGGCCCAGGGCAAAAAAACTTCCAGCTTAATGATTAGGAATTCTAATCTTGTTGGATATAGTTTACAGTGGATTTTCGTTGAAAAATTCATGTAAGTTGAACTGAACTTAATATAAATTGCGTATGACAAAGCCCTCACTATGTCACTGATGAGTTCAAGTGAGTAAGCCGAACGAAACGCCAATTTATAGGACTAAAGGCCATAAAAAGCTATTTTGAATCAATAAAACGATTTCCTTTTATCTTTTGTTGCACAAAAAAAAAAAAGAACACAAAACCAAAACCGATGAAAATTGATTTTCCAAAACCAAAAATACACACCCACTTAACAAACACTCTCTCTAATGAAAAAAAATTTGTTTCTCTTTTCTTTTTAGCGTGAATTCAATGAAAATCGTTACCTAACCGAACGTAGACGTCAACAATTGAGCTCGGAATTGGGTCTAAATGAAGCGCAGATAAAAATTTGGTTTCAAAATAAACGGGCGAAAATTAAGAAATCAACAGGATCAAAAAATCCTTTGGCATTGCAATTAATGGCGCAAGGTCTTTATAATCATACAACAGTTCCATTGACAAAAGAAGAGGAGGAATTAGAAATGCGAATGAATGGACAATTGTATGATGGATAAATAAAATTATCAAAAGAAATTGAAAAAAAAATAATAATCCTGATCCTTGTGCAATATATTATTTAAAAATTTTATTATTTAATATTTTTTATGATCATTATAATTGTAAATAGAAAAAAAAATATTTTAATAGAACATCATCATATTATATATATCCATCAATGAGACTATTAATTTTATTTATTTCAAAATTCATTTATGTATGTATAGAAAAATTAATAAAATAATGTATAATTATAATAAATATAAATATAAAAACTTGTGATATTAATGAAATAATGATAAATTTTTATTGTATTTTTCCTCTTAAAAAATGTTTTATGTAAAACTAAATAAATATTTAAATTATATATTTAAGGATAATTCTCAGAAATTATTAATTCAATACAAATATAGAAATTCAAGAAAAAAAAATACAAATTGAATTTTTGCATAAGTATTATTTAGTAGTACCTCGTGGCTTGATGGTTAGTGCGTAGGACTGTCATGCCGAAGGTGTGGGTTCGATTCCCAGCCGTGCCACCTAAAAACAGAAATGTTTTATTCGAGGTACTGCCTCTTGCGAGGAACTGACAAATCCTCCAAGAGTATACTTGTCATGAAAAAGTGCTTCTCATTTAGCCGTTCGGACTCGGCAAAAAACTGTAGGTCCCCTCCATTCCTGCCAACAAACACGCACACAGGAATGGTTGTGAGTTGTAAGTCACTAGGCCCTGGTTCTCCACGAGCTGTTGCGCCACCCAATTTATTTATTTATTTATTATTTAGTTGTAGGTAATTTGATGTTCATAAATAATAATATTTAGACATTTAAGGGAAAATACAAAATATAGTTTGCATAATTATATTGTAGAAGATTTGTAAAATTTAAATAATATGCATATAATTATATTTAATAGCAATTAAAAGAAAAATAAATGTTTTTAATAAGAAAATAAAACATTAAAAATAAATTATATTAAAAAATTACGTTTGTTTGTTTTTATCTATGGACTGGTTGCATAAAAAGTACATATTTATTAACAATTTTATTTTGTTTATTAGCTTTGAACATGTAAAGGCTGTTGGCATTCTGAATGTAACCTTGCATGAAAATTTAAAAGGAATAGAAAAATTGTTGGTGCAATGAATAAATATTAAATAACATCTTGAATAAAAAACTATAATTGTCTGGGACCTGAAGGATCATGCGAAAACTTACAAATGTAAGGAAATCATATTTTTGTTATTTTTGTTTTAGATAAGGGGTTATGACTACCCTTAATTTATAAAACACATTGTGATAGAATAGGGTTTAACAGGAGATACCCATGCACATTGCTTTTGATTTTCTGACAGTGAATTGGAAAAATAGAGAAAAGTAAAGCATTTCACTTTCATGTTGTGCGGCTGAAGAAAGAATCTATGTGCTTGATGGTACGACCGAAATTGGGCTCAAGGGTAAAATGATGGGTATTCCTGGAAGCGCGAGTATTACGGAAAAAAATGTTCCAATGGAAAAAATGCCAGAAGCTATTTCGCTGGAACACTGTATGTAATAGAACATGAAACATTACGACAACGGAGCTCGAGAGAATCGAATATTTCCTTTATATTTCTATGACCTCAAAGCTTTATTTTGTATACTATCTACAAAACTCAAATAAGTTGAAGGAGCACCTGCGCCCGTCAGATATGCAAGTAATACTCCAGCCGAATGTACGCCTTATATATAACAGCAAGTTCAAAAGGATTCAGAAGGGGGAAAAACTTCTTGCACCGCCAAAGAAAATCTAAACACCTAGCAGCGTTTGTGGTGATGTGACGTCGATTATGTGGTCATTCTACAAAAGATGATTTGTGATACATTTACTGAGACCTGAAAGCTTTTCAGTATCCTGGATGCAAGCACCGCTCATGGATAGCGGCATTGGTGATGGTTTCCACTTTAGCAACAGGAGACAGAATTGAGTTTTAGAAGCATCAAGTTCTACACGGTTTTTAGTTTCTCATTGAACAGTGCTGTTCAGACTATAATTATTTAATGAGGTAATCATACGTTGCCATATAGAAAATCCACATCCGAAGGATAAGGATATGAATCTTAAAACGATTAGAAGATTCAGATGATCATCATCAAGTCCTGTAACCCCGATTGGGGCATATGGTGCCAACAAATCGTTTATGGAAATGAGAAAGGGAGTTGGAGACAAAACGGAGCCTTGCAGCTGCATTTATTTTATGAATATCAGACTTGAAACCGGTCCAAGGCAACTTGAATTGAACGGTACAAAAGGTAATTTCTAATCCAATGAAGAAGAGATTCATTAATACCAAATTTTCGATAAGAGAGATTGGTGCCATACAATGGCAAAAGCTTTTGTAATATGAAATGCAATAATCTTACTTTCTCCAAGACGGATTTGTTCCATTTCTCGGAAAAATATGCCATCAGATCACGAGTGGACCTATTGCTAGTCATTAAGAATACATATTTGGTACTTCAACATAATTCTTGAGCGTTTGCGCATAGAAAGAAGGGATATAAGTGCAATTGGACAATAATTGCAGGATGAAGAGGATGCGCATTTTTTAGGGACAGGCTGGACAAACGGTGCAATTTTATATCTACTCGGAAAGAGATCTGTAGAGTAGGATAGATAGAAAAGCTTACGCAGCGGTTTTGCTAAAGTTGAAGTAAATGAAGAAAACCTCTCAGAACAATGGGAGGGATATCCGGGCCAACGGTTTTGTGTACATCAAGGTCTTTCAGAATTTTTGCAACTGAATGCGAAAGAAGATTTGTCCTATGGGATCGTACAAAAGTGCTATCAAGTACAGGTGGAGTTATTACACTCTCTGGCAGCGTTGAATTAACAGCAAACTGTGTTGCGAGCAAAATTGACTTTCTCTATAGTGAGTTTACAGCGTTAGAACCGAGGATGAAATAGTGAAATTCTTGTGCAAATAACCAAACATTTTTACTACCTTTGGGAAATTTTTAGTATTTTTTGCCGTAATTTGTCTCAGTGGGATTGGCCTCATAACAACGGTAAATTAGTTATGTATATGATGCGACCATAATTGCAAATTGATACTTTTCGTCTAGTTTCTTTGACTTCTGCTCCAATAAGGCTAGGTTCAAAATTTGAAGTTTGAAAATTGAAAATATTAATACAAAGTAGCTCAAACTTACAGTAAAATTAAAAATTTGTCTGGGTGACTATTAAAGCAAAAGCTCCTTCGTCATTTTATAGGAGCAATAGAGAGAAACTAAAAAATCATTGGTATATCGCTTCTATTATTAAAATAAATTGGGTGGCGAAACAGCTCATGGAGAACCAGGGCCTAGTGACTTATAACTCACAACTATTCCTGTGTGCGTGTTTGTTGGCAGGAATGGAGGGGACCTACAGATTTTTGCCGATTCCAAACGGTTAAATGAGAAGCACTTTTTTATGACAAGTATACTCTTGGAGGATTTGTCAGTTCCTCGCAAGAGGCAGTACGTCGAATAAAACATTTCTGTTTTTTTTAGGTGGCACTATTACGCTTCTGTTACGCTGATATAATTTGCACCAGAAAATATTTAAAGGATTAGTTATACCTACTCCTGCAACGTACATATACTTCCCATCAGAATGGTAATGGGAGCGTGACGTGACAAATAACACTTACATGTCTGAAATGTCCAGCAATTTTGTAAGCTAGGAAGTGGCCCCCCGACAACTATGTGTAGAACTATGTATATTTTCTTTCTTTATATTGTATTTATAGCTCTAAGTTTGCTTGAATGAATAAAAATCTTATCTATCTATCTATCTATCTATTTCTTGATCTGTTTATCTAGATAGGCTATTCCAGAGGTCCTTTATTTCCTATTATCCTATTTTGAGTGTGGGAGGTGAAAAACCTACATCGGTTTCCCTTGCACATATTAAATTTAAAAAGACGTATCGATCAATAAGGGGCTAAAAGGGTCTTTGAGTCTTCGTGTTTTGATAGCTAACTTAAATCGAACAGACCTATTTGGAATACAAATGCCTGTCATCTGTTCGGTAACATTAGAGTGTTCCATACCAGCTGTAACAAATTCCTTCTGAAGGATAATATTCATTTATAGAAAACCTTACTTAATTCTAATACACGCACGCGATATACCGGATTAAAGTCTAAAACTTCAAATTTTTCACGAGCAAACAGATGAGATCTGCGGTGGTGTGCGAAAACAAAATAGATGACTAATGTTAATCAAAACTTTTTACGAAATTTTTGAGCCCGTTGATTGTCATTTCAACAGTTGAGAATCCTTGGAGAATAGACTCAAAAAATTATCAATTTTACTATAAAGTAAATAATAAATTAGCGTCATCCATTTTGTCATCGTTATCACCAAAGCTGTTTACCTCGATCTGCCTTTAATGCCTGGGCTTTAATGCTTAACGAGCTTTATATAGTAATGTAATGAGCATATGTAGGTAGTACCTACCTCTTTTAAGATTTCATCAAACAATGGTGAAAAGTTTATCAGTACATACATATGTATATGAGGTCAGGGCCGGCCCAAGCTTAAATAGTGCTTTGCGCAAGCTTCATCATTAAAAATAAATAAACAAATTTGGTGGCGCAACAGCTCGTGGAAAACCAGGGCTTAGTGAATTACAACTCTCAACCATTCCTATGTGTGTGTTGTTGGCAGTAATGGAGAGGACCTACAATTTTTAGCGGAGTCCGAACGGCTAGATGAGAAGCACTATTTCATGACAAGTATACTCTTGGAAGATTTGTCAGTTCCTCGTAAGAGGCAAAGAAGAATTTCTGTTTTTAGGTGGCTGCGGCTGTGAATCGAGCCCAGACTTTCGGCATAGCAGTCCAACGTACTTACCATTATGCCATGAGGTACTGCTTCATCAATCTTCATTAGCGCCCCTCAATAGCGGTCATTGGTGGAAGAATTCATGTTCTCATTACCCATGGTGTAGATTTAAATATGCGTTTTTTTGAACGAAGTATCCCCAAGAGAAGAATAAAATCGTGCACTTTGCAAAAGATTTTGAATAGGAAGCTAGATATCGACTTAATTTTGGAATAGTTGTTGTTAAATTCAGAATAAGAATGGATATCAATATTGGTGGGAGCTATTAAGAGAATTGAAAATTAAAAAAAGTATAGGCAGGTAGTGGAAGTGGTTTTCTTGATACTTGCTCAAGGCACCCCTTGGGTTCAGCGCCCTACCTCTTGCACGTATAGCTTGTCCGGCCCTGTATGAGATTACCTAACTCCAACACCAAGCCGGTTAAAAAATGATTTTTCATTTGATTTGAGAGAAACATACAAAAAACACAAACCGCTCACTTTTTGATGTTTGTGCTTCTGACAGCCTTTACACGACTGCGATGTAGTACCTCGTAGCTTGATGGTTAGTGCGTAGGACTGTCATGCCGAAGATGTGGGTTCGATTCCCAGCCGTGCCACCTAAAAGCAGAAATGTTTTATTCGAGGTACTGCCTCTTGCGAGGAACTGACAAATCCTCCAAGAGTATACTTGTCATGAAAAAGTGCTTCTCATTTAGCCGTTCGGACTCGGCAAAAAACTGTAGGTCTCCTCCATTCCTGCCCAACAAACACGCACACAGGAATGGTTGTGAGTTGTAAGTCACTAGGCCCTGGTTCTCCTCGAGCTGTTGCGCCACCTAAATTTATTTAATTTTACACGACTGCGATTTTAAGGGATTTCAATCGACGATTCTCCGATCTGACCGAGTTTTGATTAGGAACTTCGAACTCGTGAGTCTCGTGCGTAGGTGAAAGTTACCCTGCTAACTTCACAGACGTGCTCTGAAATTTTTTTTTTCAAAGAAGCGTTTTCGAGATATGCGCAAAAATCATTTTCTCATGAATTTTTGTTCACACCAAAATGCCCTGAAACTCAATGTTGATAAACAAATAACTTTTGGATTAGAGGAAGCTTTAAATTCTGGCATAATTTTTGTTTCTTTTCTCATTTTTCTTTAATTAGTTATAACAATTTTGAATTTGTCGTGCAATGTTTTCAACGTTTTTTAGGTTCCTTGCTAACTTGACATCAAAAAGGGGTAAAAACTTCTTTAACTGAATAATTTATAGCTTAATAATTCATAGTTAGTTAGTCGCTAGTAATTTTTGATAATAATTTAGAATTTATCATTCTATGTTTTTTTTTTCTAAAAAAAACTTCTTAAAAAGAAGAAGAATTATATTGCTTGATAATTTTTCGTTAATTAGTTGTGAAAAATTCAATTTTTTCGTGCAATATTTTTCATGTATTTGCAACAATATTACAAAATTTTTAATTTATTAAAATTTCAATATATTTAATAGAAGAATTTTTTCGGCGTTCTTTACTGATTTCATATGAATTTAGGAAAATAAAACAAAAAACATACAAATCATTTCATGACAAAATTGTAATTTTTGCAACTAATTAAAGACTAATTAACGGCAAATTATTCAACCATAAACAATAAGGTATTATAGTAGTTTTTCCCTTTTTTAAGGATGGTGCTTTGCTAACATGATATCAAGCCTGACAACTATCCAACAAAACATAGAAAACATAGAACAACAAATTCGAATTTGTCACCGCTTATTAACGACTAAATACTGGCAAAAATAATTAAGCAATAAAAGTTTTTAGAAGTTTTTACCAGTTCTGAAAAAAAACGTAGAAAACATAGAACGAGAAAATCGAAATGGTCAGAACTTACTAACGACTATTTAAAATTGAATTATTAAGCAATAAAAAATTCGGTTTAAGCAGTTCTTACCCCTTTTTGAGTTGGTGCTATGCTTACTTGATATCAAGCTAGCAAAGGACCCAAAAATAAACATTATAGAAAACATTGCATGATCAAATTCAATTTCTCACAACTTATTAATGATTAACTAACGGCAAATTACTAAGCCATAAGACATTAAGTATAAGAAGTTTTTACCGCTTTTCGAGTTACATATGTACAATTAGCAAAGCACCCGAAAAACATAGAAAACATTGAATAACAAACTCAAAATTGTCACAACTATTTAACGGAAAATTATCCTCCTAGCATTTTTCTATCCGTCAAAGATGCTTTGCTTACTTTGCACTCATTGAAAACAAATCACCAAGAAACACATAGAAAACATCGCACGGCAAAATTGAATTTGTCACAACTAATAATTAACGACAAATTTACTATTCATCTACTCATTTTTCGATCTGTGAGAGTTGCGTTGCTAACTTCATATCAAGTTTGCTAAACTCCCAAGGAAACATAGAAAACATTGAATTAAAAGTTCGACTCCACCTATTCATTATTCAATTCATCAAAGTTGCTTTGATAACTTGACACTCCTATATTTATGAAGTGACTGAGTGTGTGATGTAAGACCCCTATTTCTGAATTTGGTATTTTTTGAAAATTATTCCAGACTGTTTCCAGATTTTTTTTTTCTTAAGAAAAATTCAAAAATGGGTATTTTACACCCAAAAACAATTTTTATGTAGCCCCCTTTTTTGAAGTAGTATATCGAATATGTGATTCTTCAACTTTTTATTTTTATTGATTTCGGTGTAGTGGTGGATTCGGTCCGCTGGCAAAGGACTATCTTTTTACTTTTATTGTCAAATTCAGCCATTTATTGGTATAAACATATTTAATGAGAACAAATTGGTATAAAATGTGAGAAAATATGTAAGATGTGCCTGTCATGTTAATCCACCATAAAGTGCTATTCAAATTGGAATGCAACTTTATTCATAAAAAAACACTCCTTTTAACATTCAAAGTCTCCTTTATGGTTACATAAAAATCCATTCTAATAGGCGCGGTGTCGAGGCGATTTTATGTTCAAGTTCAATTAGTCAAAATGATTATATCGTAAGAACTTAACTCCAAAGTCCCATAGATTAATCCTAAGATTTCCAAAGTGAACAATAATTCCAAACAACAAAATCCTTGATTTCCTTTTTAAAAGTCATGTTTTCTGCTCCTCTCTCTTGCTCTTGCTGATGGAGGTTTATCTAATGTATTTTGCAAAATTGATTTATAATCTGTGTCGACTGCATTCCTCTATATATCTATCTTTTTGTTGCGCAGAAAAAAGAACTTAACTCTCCCAAACAATAATGAGCGTGCAGTGATAAATTATTCGCCGACTACGAACTTGACACTTAACGTGAACAATATTGGCAATGCGGCAATAATGCGGGTTATTCCGCAACAAGCATCAGCAGCAAAAGATAGCGGCAGTGGCAGAGCAGCTGCTGCTGCAAACATAGAGATCCTGGGCATCATGGACACCGCAATCCGCAATCCACAACGCAACAACTATTTACAAAATAGTGTTCATCAATGAACTTTTTGCCTTGGCCTTGAAGCAAAAACTTTAACCGGACGCAGTTCATTTATCATTTTGGAACCGTTCGAAGCATCAGCCAACAGAGCACTCCTTTAGGGCATTCAAAACAACAAAAGCCGAACCTAGTTGTGCCATATGTCATATAGCTACAACTACAACACCATATAGACGGCCAGTCAGAGAGGTGATTTTTATGAGGGATTATCTCACCTAATGACTTTTGTGCTGACAACTGTCATACTTCATGAGAATTTGGCGCTCGAAAAGGTGGGCGGTGAGGTGGCGGGCGGCGAGATGTCGTGTGGCATAATCGGCAGTAAATATCCGAGAACATTTCACGCTGAGTGCGATGGGTGAATCACCTGTTGTTTCTGGAAATTATTGATATTTTTATATTACGAATAGTTTTGAATTGTCTCAGCGATGGAATTTTATTGCAGGCTGAATCATTAATTTGGTTGGGTAGTAAAAACAATAATCGTCTGGTGATATTTTTTCAAATAAATATTGTTATTCAACTCGCCATAGGTATCCGCAGAAATATTTGAATGTGATTAGGGGCAGGGTTAGGTTAAAACTTCAGTTAAAAATTTGTGATGTTTGGGGTGGAAGCGCTTGATCCCCTAAAAGAACCCTTTTTATACCAGTTTATACCAATCATCGGATGAATAATCAAATATTTGTGTGATTCGGCTCGCTTAGTGTGTGAATAAACAAAAAAGGTTGTTTTTTCTGACCCGAACACGAAGAGAATTACGGGAAAGAAATGACGTCTGGGACTAACAATTTATGTATTAAATGCAACAACAACTAATCCCCCACAGGCTTAGCTTAGCGTAAAGCACTTTTGGGACTTCACTCTAAGAACCGTGTTCCCGGCCAAGGAGTGGGGAATGCGAACTACAGACTCTCGAGGAAGGCAAAGACTCGAGATGGCTGCGAGAAGTGGACTAAACTTAGCCAATGTAGAAAACACCACAAAATTCGGGAGCTCAGGCCATAGAGGCAGCAAATGCAGCAACCTCCAATACATTGTTTTTGATCTTAAAGGTAGCAAATGAGCTTCCAAAAAATCCCTAACAAGTAGCTACAATATGGGACTGCTATACAAGCTTAAAGCAGATCTCTTAAAGGGTGTGATCATAGAAGGAGAAGACGCTATGTTCCAAGCTTGCTTGTGATGCTTCAATGCCTCAGCGAAGCTGGGTCAAGAGAAGCAATCACTCAGTATATTGGTGGGCAGAAGAGATAGCAATGCCCCGCAGAAAGTGCTGGCATCTTTGACGCAAAGTCACCAGGGGAAGGAGAAGACAATTTGAACATTTTGAGGACGTCATAACCCAATTCAGAACCCTGTAATCCAAGCTCAAAAAGGCCATAAGCTTGAGCAAGAAGCAGAAATTGGAGGATCTCCACCAAGACGTTAACAGGGACCCCTGATGGGGGACTTAGCTACAGGGGCGTAGTGTGGAAGCTCGGAGCGCAGAACAAACCACCCATGTCCCATGTCCCTTATGAAGAAAAGATGGTCCACATTGTCGATAGGCTTTTCCCAACGCATCTTATCAGACCCCCCGACATCACATGGGTCTAACAAGAGGATACACCACTTTTCAACATAGAAGAATTGAGCTTAGCAAAACCAAAAAGCCTCTGGAACTGATGCAGAAGCACTTTAAATCACAATCCAAATATTCTCTCAGTTGCTGCTGAGGATAAACAACATCTGCCTGAAGAAAGGAACCTTCCCCAAGAATTGGAAAAAACAAGACCGGTGCAGATCAGCAAAAGTAAATCCGGATACCTGCATATAGACCCTTAGGACACTGCAGGCAAGCAAAAAAAGATTCTGGAACCCTGTTTAATAGCTTCAATACAAAGAACAAGCTGCTTACCAGAAACACAGTACCTACGGCTTCTGGGAAGGCTGCTCTACGATCGGGGCCATAATAGAAGTAGTAAAGACTACCAAAACTGCCCAATAGGGAAACCAATACACAACAAAGATCATTTTGCTGGCAACTCTAGGTGTAGGGAAGGCCTTCAATTCAGCTAGGTGGAACGACATGCTGGTTGCGCTCAAACGAAGGTTCAACATTCCACTTATCTTTAGCGAATGGTGGAGGACTATCTCAGTGACCAAGGTCTGACGTACAACACCATACAGATGGTCCAAGGAGGAAAGTGATCATGCCTGAAGCAGCGCAGGGATCTATTTTGGGACCTATGGAACATTTTGTTCGATGACCTTCGTATGAAAATGCCTGAACACACATTTCTGGTGGTATTGCCAACGATATCACTGTGGTGATAATGGCAGTAAAAGACGACAGATACGCGCAAAGAAAGTGGAATCAAGTCTTGAGAAGAACAAATATCTGGATGGACAAAAATGGCCTCACTCTAGCCACAGAAATAACCGATATTGTCCTAGGATCCGAGGTCATAAGTAGCAAAGATGGATATCGGAATGAGTTTGGACACAAAGCTTACTTTTTGGCAACATATAAGGACAGCAGAGAATTGTAGCATCGAACGTCAGAACTTTGCTAAGAAGACCGATGGCAAATTTTGGAGGTTCTATAGACAATAAGCGAAAATTGCAAATTTCAACCACACATGCCATCTTCCTTTAAAGAAGCGAGATTTGGGTGAATGTTCTCAAACAATAATAGTACCGGAGACAAATAATGTCATCGGTACAGTGCCGTGTATAGCACTGCGTGTAGCTAGCTCCTACTGATATTGAACGGTGTTGGTCAAACCAGCTGTCCTGTAGCAGGAGTGACTCCCATTGATATCCTAGTGGCGGAATTGAAATATGTCTTAGATATAAAGACGGAAATTGGGATGAAAGCGGCAACTAAGGAGGAAAAGTAATTCCCAAAATAAAAATGGAAAGACCGATGGAAACTAGAGTACTTTGGACAGTGGCGAGGCTGATCGGGAATGTGGCTGATTGAAATGAACGGAAACACGGTGAAGTTATCTATTACGTCACCCAGTTTCTTACCGGACACGGGTATACCAACACCTTGGACCTTGTTCCATAAGATCGGAAAATTGAACAGCCCAGCCTGCTAGTACGGAGATTTTGAAACAGAAGATCCCCAACAAAATTTTTTCGTCCGCAAGTCTATACACAGTTGATGGGAAATCGAACGTCAAGAACTAAAACATGCGAAACAGTAGTTGAGCATGTCAGTTGATCCCGCAAGGGAAACATGACAACCCCCCTGAATAAGTGCAAAGAAGGGACCTGCGGGTTACAATGTTGACAAGGCCAGAAACCAAAAGGTTGATCTTCAGGTTACCAGTAGTTTTTGTAATCCTATCGTTTGGACGAAATTTAAAAAAAAAAATGGCGCCCAATCTGAGCCAAAAGGTAAAACTGAAACTAAAACTCGTAAATTTCTTCGAAAATTTTCAAAATTAAAATAGCAGTTGATATCATAAAAGAAAGATATTGAGTTGACGTCCCTTCTGGTAAAATTTCAGTACTGCCACTTTTCGGGAAGGTACTTTTTTTGATCCCAAAATGTTGCATTTCCACTTCTTTGGTAATTTTTGATATTTTGAAAATAAAAAGTTGCGGAAACGTCTCCAGATGCAAAATACCAGTTGGAAAAATAACAGAGTTGATCTTAAATTAAAGTGTCAGTGTTGCCACTTTTGTGGGTGGAGTTTCCACTCTTCTTTGGTAATTTTTAATATTTTGAACATGGAAGAAGTTAAGGAAACGCTTCAAGATGCCAAACTCGTTCTGGAAAATAACGGTTGATGTCTTAAAAGAAAGATGTTTAGTAAAGGTACCTTTGGGTAAAAAAGCAGTGTTGCCACTATTTGGCAACCTACTTTATTATGTTAAAGGTAATTTTTGTAGATTTTTAATATAAATAATATAAAAAATATCTTTCAATTTATTTTCCAAACATGAGTTGGCATCTGGACTCATTTCTGCAACTTTGTTTTTGTTCAAATATTAAAAATTCAAAAATCCTAATTTTGCAATTAAAAAAGTATGTTCCGGGAAATTGGAAACATTAAAATTTTAACGGAAGGTGTGTCTTCTTAGCACCTATCTTTAAGAAGCCGTTATTTTACCAACACGCATATGGCATCTAGAAGCGTTTCAGCACCTTTTTTTCAAATTCAAAATGGACATTAAAAAAGTATGTTCTGGAAGGTGGAAAAACTGAAATTTTACCCGAAGATCCATCTACTCAACACCAATCTTTTCAAACATCAACCTTTAGTTTAACAATGGAAATTTTCCAAGTAGTTTACGAGTTTTTGTGTATTTTACCACTAGGCCCAGGTTGGGCGCCATTTTTCAAAGTGGTGTCCAAACGACGTCTCTGAAGTTAGCAGGGCAACTTTCAACCACACAAATGAGAGCTTGACAGGAATTTGCAGTTTTTTGGCATTTGGTTTGCATTTCTATTCACGATTTTGCAGTTCGCCAAATAAGGGTGTTATTTAGTGACCTGCTAACATCACAGTGAAGTTACCAGGTCACCCCAAAAAAAAAAAACAGCGCACGGGATTCGGTTTCCTGACTGGGAAAAAATACAGTTGCCAATACTAACCAATGGTTAAACCCGTTGATTGGCCAGTATTGACTATGAATACAAATAGACGAATAAAAAAGTAGTAAAAAGTTTTATTATTGCAATTAATTTTGAACTTTATTAGTAGCTACCTATTGAAGGTGAAATTAAGTCAAAATTTAATTTAGAGACTTTACATGTTACCATGATTAAATATACATTTTTAGGTTAGGAATACCTTGGTTCATATCTACATAAAAATATTGACATCCGTTGGCAAGAAGTTTCTAAAAAATTTCATCAGAAAAATCCAATTAATATTTCAAAAGAAAATTCTCAGCTATCATCAAGATCAAATAGTCATATTCTATAGGTGCAGCCAATTAACCACTAATTAGAGGAACTTTTCCTTAACATATAAATAATTTCCTTGCAAAATTAAAATTCTCTTATGACAGCGTGCAATATACCTACTTAAGTGGAATGCGCTCAATTTGCTCGATTGCGGGTGATCTCTCTCGTGTGTGGCCGCAGCAACCATCATACATCAGCGGCAATTCCAATTAATCACCCTCGTTTAGCATTTCTATAGCGAAAACTGATTCAGTGATAATTTCCCTATTTTTTTTTTTTCATCATCAGCATTCAACAAAACACCAAAAGGCTTCTCATCTCGAACTCATATCGTGTACTCGTATATTTGTATGTAGTTTGGAGAAACTTCCAACAGATGGTGTTGAAATTCCAATGATTGTCGAGATGCCATCGCATCGCATCGATTCGATCCTCGCCTTAAGCAGTGGTGGTTGTGGTGGCGGCATACATTAAACAATATTCGCAAAAGATTTATTTCATTTGCATCCGAAGATGATTGTCCCCTCTTCTTAAGAATCAGGAGTCAGGACTTCACATCATATCTTCCTAAATACTCAAATAGTCGTCTCAAAAGTTGTATATATGTAGTTTTGTAAGAAAATTTTTGGTTATTGACGCACCGATGCGCGTCAAGGCAAACGCTCATGATGATGGCTCACCCCTTTGTAATAAGGCATCATTGCCGCGCTAGGGAAGCAAATAAATCACTCAGATCGCGCAGTGCGCACACATCACATCTCGTGTGTCGACCAAACGATTCAAATGATCCAATTAGCAATTATCCGTCTTTCTTCTGTTTTGTGTCTCTGATGTGTGCCACAAATTGAAGAAGTGCAATCTTTTTGCGTTTTGTTTGGTTTGGTGCAATTTCTGAAAAAAAGACGCTGCCTCTGTGCTGTGATTGAGGCGCTAATTGCATGGCATGGTGTCAACTAGATGCACACATTTCAGTTTGCATGAAAAATGTTTATATTGGTTGAGTAAAATTTTCATTTTGTTTATATGCATTTTGCTGTGCAAAGTGGCGGTTTTATTAGTTTACGTTTGGATTAATTAGAAGTGATTTGTATATTTGATACCAGAAAGGGGTAAGTGGGATAAGGGAGGTGATAGAATTGCTCTTAGTAAAAATACGGAAACCTTGGAAATGTTTGGTTAAATTTTACTGCACTTTCCTACTTCTTCCAAAAAATCAAATAATAAAGGGTGTTTCTTTTTAAGTGATTCAGATTTTATTCTTGAAACATAATGTTGGTAGCACCCAATTTTCACTACGACTGTGAATTTGGCAAACAAATTTTCACCTAGACCAATGGGACCACAACTTCGTGGAATAGTGGGAAGTGCGTTGGACTATCATGCCGAGGGTCAGGGTTCGATTATCAGCCGCTATCATCTAAAAACAACAAAACAGAGGTACTGTCTCTTGCGAGGAACTGATAAACCTACTAAGAATGAATAAGTGCTTTTCATCTGGCCGTTCGGAATCGTGCAAAAAATTGTAGGTCCCCTCCAATCATGTCAACAAGTCACAAGTCACTAGGCCCTGGTTCTCCACTCTGGCTAGGCCACCAAAAAGTAATTTGCAGTTTTTTGCATTTCTATTCCTGATTTTGCAGCTCAACAAATAATGGGTACATGTGAGTGACAATCTCAGTATCGCTCTATCATCAAAGAGACAGCCAAAACCTCAATTGGCTACCAACCATCCCGGAAAAAACCCGTGATATGATGATGATTCCGAAAAGCTGAAAAAGATGACAGAAGATGCATTTGTGAATATGCTGCAGCGTACAATTGGCGTTTTTCGTTTTTAACTCAAAGCAGATCACGGAACTGTCAAACAAAAATTCTATGTTTCTTTTTTAGCTCAGACATATCAGAGCATAAAAAGTGTGTTTCTTTTTCCATCGGAGCTAGCTCAGATCTTGCTCAATTAGCTCAGGATTAAATGACCGAGCGAATCGAGCAAAACGCTGAGCGAAGCCAACTTCACTTATTTTTTTAGTGATACATTATTTAAAATTGATTCTCTGGACAGTCCCTGGACATTCGGCCTTCATTTGTACAAAATTGCAAGAAATTTCACGAAATTTACCAAAAACATATATGAAAACATGTTCAGTGCTCAAGTGTATTTCATAATTAAATCTGAGGAATCTGATCATAATCTGCTCGGAGCTCTGCTCTGATCGCTCAGCCTCTGCCCAGAGCTTTGCTCAGGGCCAAAAAAGAAAAACGCCAAATAAGAGAAGCTAAAGAGGGGAATTGAGCGCTGAGACAATGAGAAGAGAGGAGAAAATCCTGTATAGAAAGAAGAGGGTGTATGCAGCCTCTCAGCTCAAAGAGATCGAAGAGTCTGGCGATCGAAAAAACACCCGGTAGTTTTATAAAAAAAAAGCAACTGGCCGTGGCTTTAAAACCGGAACTCCGGCTCTTCGAAAAAGCGAAGGCAACCTAGTCACCAAATCACAGGGTATATAGTATATATATTCGAGCAGTATTTCCAGCACCTTCCAAATAGGCATCAGGTAAAGCGAGAAATAGAACAAGAAAATACCCCACCTCCAGTCAATGAAAACCCAGTAGATAAGAGATAGACATTTCTATAAAGAAGCTAAAGAACAATAAGGATCTGATGGTTTACCACTGGAATTCTTCAAGAACGGAGGATATTAAAAAGGTAGATGCATCAACCCATCGACCATGTTTGGGTGGAAGGAAGCACGTCGGATGACTGGTCTATCAGCTCGATGTGTCCCATCTACAAAAAAGGTGATCCTATTACCTTTAAGGGCTATCAAGGCATATCCCTGATAAACGTATCGCATTCAAGATCCAATCCAACGCACCGTGTGAGAGTTTTAAACCGTTCTGCAACATTATTATCGGGTAGTGTCAGTGTGACTTCCATCAGGCAGATCAACCATAGACCAAGTATTCACTGACAGGTAAAACCTGGCAAAGACCAATGAATTTCAAGGCGAGACTCACCATCTATTCATCGACTTCAAAGCCACATATGATAGCAATCATCGTCAGGAGTTCTATATGGCCATAGCTGAAGTTGGGATTTCGAGAAAACTGGATCCAGTTGTGTCGCGTGATATTGAAAAAAATGCGATGCAATGTTGAACTAGGGAAAAGCTTTTCCGAACTATTCCAAACATGCACACGGTCTCGGCAAGCAGATGCACTAACGGGGCAGGCGTTAACACTATCTGTAGGTACTTTTTCAACAGAAGTGTCAAACTTATAGGGTATCCTGATGATATCGACATCATTGGACACTCCCAACAGGCTGTTATAATGCCTTGCAAGGCAATTATTGAAAAACAGGTAAAACTTGCTGGTCTTCAAATAAATGAGGACAAGACCAAATACATGCTATCAAAAAACAATGAAAGATCTGTCAACTAGCTAGAACAAAACGTCACTGTCGATAGCAATAACTTCAAAGTAGTAAAGGAGTTCATCTACTTTGGAGTAAATATAAGATCCAATGAAGAATAACCCTAGTGAACAGGTATTACCTCAGTTTGACACAACAAATTGGTTCAAAACTCTTCACAATTTAGACAAAGTGCACGGTCTATAAAAGCCTTATACTGCCAGTTCAGACTTTATGGCGGCAAGTGTTGGGTGAAAAGCAGAAAGGGTGAGCTCATATTGGACTCATATCACGGAATTGGAGATGATATGCGTGTGTAGTTCGCCCTGCCAGATTAAAAAAAAAAAAACGTTTCAATTAGAATTCTGAATTTTTAAACGGTCTGGAAGGGCGAACTATTCGTGATAAAGAGCTTTTTTAGGGAGGGGGTAAAAACCAATTTTGGCTAGTACGATTACCCTCGGAGTTGTATTTATATTTTGTTTATGTCGATGCACTGTTTAATCACTAAGTCTCCGGTTGTGGACTGCAAGACTATCATTTTTTGAAAAGCCTTCAATGAAGCTTTCGAAATCTATGCTTAATTTTTTGCTATCACTCACACCAAAAATCTGCCACGGGCTCTCGGTTTATAATGTTTCAGCCAAGAAAGTCTTTGAATCCCAACCCCCAGGTTCGAAAGAACGAAAAAGACCGAACCCCCGACTTAAAGATCAAGCCTTTACGCATGCCAGAAGGCTTGGTCTATAAATGAGTGGAAGCAGCGTGCTTGGGATTGTAGAGGATGGAAGGCTGCCGTTCCTCAGACTACGACCTTTCATGGCCTGGGAGCCGTAAGAGTAAGTTAGTAACAATCAATGGGGTATACTGTACATACCTACATATTTGGGGTAAACTGCAGAGATATCGTACATTTCTGAACCTGCCTGATGTTACATTTGGTCAGTTTATAGGAAAATCAGAAGATTTCACAAATTTTGCTCTGCCAAAAACTCAGAAAGAGCTAACCTAAAACTTATTTTCCTCAGTACCTATCTGACAGCAATACCGCAAAATGTTGCTAGGAATCCTGTTAATGAATCTTGAGACCTTTCTCTTTTAAACATGCCTAGCCTACAATTCAAGCTTGACTGCTTCAAAATAATTGTGTTTACGTTTTCGTTTATCAAACTTCAAACACCCTTTCAACTTTCAAATAAATCGTAATGCAGAATGATTCTCTGCGCTACTAAGAGCCAAATCATACACAACGCACTTTACCACCCTTTTTTGTTCATCATTCAATTGGTATAAAGTATGTATGTGTGCTTATCGCATCAAAATAAATTAATTGCTGCGGTCGGTCGCCACTACCACCACCACCACCACCACTTCCCTTATCCAATTTCAGAGAAATGCCTCTTTTAAGCGGCTCGGCGCATTTCAATTGATTTATGAGATCTTTAGATGCTCGATTTAAATCGAATAGATCCAACGCCATTAACTGAAGGTCTGCCGCCCTGCCTCTGCCCTCATACCCTGCTCTGGTACTGAATGCTGCAGAAGCATTATACAAACGATGACGATGACACGACGATAGTGCACTAAATGATTCAACTGACAGATGGTGGCTGTTTATAGCCATCAGAGCATCTCATAAAATGTATATATGAACTCTTTTCAGTTAAATTATTCGGATTGCTTATATTTCAAATGAAAGTTCTTGTGTTCTGGGGAAATCGGAAGGATTTTCGAAATGTTGTTATTTTTTCATTAATGAGGACTTAAAATTATCAGAGCTAATTGACACTTTATAGGTAAAAGCTTCATCGTTTACTGTACTAGGCAGCACGTTCCACGGTTCCACCTGCATATAAGCTTAGAGGTGAAGGTGCGTATCCAATTGAGAGTAAAAAGACTGCTATTAACTCTCAAGCTGCTCTCGAGAGTAAAACTCTCAAGTGGATTCAGTCATGAAATTAGCTCACAGAGGGGTAGACATTTGTCCGAGAGTCACTCTAGAGATTTTATTTACCTAAGGAACTCACAAAGGCAAACGCTTTTTAAAGGCCTTCAAAATAATAGAAGTTATTGGTATATTAAATATCTTTGCTCACTGTCCAACAAAAAAAAAAAAAATGCCCCCTTTTCTTCAGAGCTCAAGCCTGATTCACAATACGATGAGATGTCGACGTGACGAGATTTCTTTTCAGTTGTTCTTTCTTAAAACGAAAATTAAAATAAAAAAGGATTATTAATCCTCGTCGTCACGTTGCGTCTTCTTTCACATTTCGAAAGACTTCAGGCCACTAAGCCTGTCCTTCTTTCTTCTCAAGACCCTAGAAAGGCTAATTGAAACCCATATGCACATAAAACTGAATGACGGTGTGCTCTCGCAGGCCCAACATTCATACGTGAAGGGCAAATCTATTCAGACTGCACTTCATGAAGTGGTCGGCACAATTGAAAATTCAATTCACTTAAAAGAATTTATCCTAGCAGCATTCCTGAATTGGGAGGGCTCTTTAATAATTTTAAAAAAGTATCAGTTCGACAAGCCCTAAACTCCATCAACATTAATCCAATGATGGTGAACTGGATAGACTGTATTCTTCAAACAAGACTTATAACGGCAGAATTAGGTGACTTCAAGCTAAAAGCCACTACGTGTACAGGTATACTCCACAGGGTGGAGTCTTATCTCCTCTGCTCTGGCTCTTCGAAGTTAACCAGATCTTAGTTCAGCTAAGTAAGAGTCGTGTCCAGGTTTTTGCACATATGCCGATGACATCGATTTAATGGCCTCAAGAAAAATTGTCCCTACGCTGGGCAAGCTACTTGCAGTAAAATGTTTGGTAAAAGGTGTGATCTTAGCCCCTGAACCATTCATTGGATGTATACAGCCTTAATAAGACCTCTTCTTACGTACGCATGCTTGGTCTTGTGGCCAGACTTGGATACGGAAATCAATCTAAGAACCATGACAAAAATTCAGAGACTAGCGTGTATTGACATAACAATTGCTATTAGAACCACACCAACGCCAACGGCACCCTTTCAAACTTTCCTTTCACTAGCCTGTTTCTGTTTACAAAAGAGTTGGAGGCCAAAAGTGCTGTTAGACAGTGTAATAACTGGAAGAGGGGGCATTACTATCAAAGAAGATAGAACTATTGTGAATTTCACAGACAAAAAAATTCAAACCAACTACGTCACACCACACACAGATTTTAACCCAGTGGCCATAACAGATATCCCGTCAAGGGAATCCTGGAATGAAAACCGGGTCATTGACGCTAATCATGTTTCGGTATTTACGAACAGTTCCAACGACATGTGAGGGGGTAGGGTCAGATATCTATATACTCAGATAGCCATCCTATTAAAAGATCAATAAAGCTTCCAAAATTCAACCAATCACTAGGTACTTTAAGCCAGTGGAGCATGAAAAAAGTAGAATTCACCAGAATTTTTGAGGCTTCTGACGTCAGATGGTCAACCATCGACACTTGTAGGGTTTCAAGGAACCAATAGCCAAATATTTTGAGCAAAAAGACAGAAAATTTTCTTAAGATTGGCAGGCCTCAACTCCGAGACAGATGGTACGGCTCGCCAACTTTCCAGGGGCATAAGGGGGTGTCAATCAGGGTGCAGGGAACTAAGTCCCCGGGAACCAAGTCCACCGAGGGACTAAGCTCTCATTTAATGGGAACTAAGTCCACTTCAGCGAAGTTGACTTAGTACTCATAGAAGGTGAGAACTAAATTCCTCAAAAACTGAGTGGTTTATTTCCCTTTAATTGGGGATTTAATTCAAAGTTTCTTTAAATCCACATTATTTAAATGCAAAAGAAACTTTGTATACACTCAGCCTTACCCTTAGCCCAAATCCTCAATCAGGGGGGTGGGGGGGGGGGTGTGCAGACTCATTCAAATTAGTATCGGTACATAAATCTAGCTCTCAGATGTATTAAAAAAAAAGACAAATTGCACGAAATTAAAGAAATGTATCTTAGTATCTTAATTCAGGAGGGTCAAGCGCACCTCCGTTAAAAAAGTCTCCAAAATAAAACTGAATCGAACTCCTTATCAAAGCTTCAACATAAATGCACCTCTACGTGTTGACACCAAAGGGTACATCGCATTGACATAAATGAAGATAACACGTCAACTCATTTTGGGACCACATAAAGCGGGCAGCCAATTAACACGCATAAAAAGCGGTGCTGCATAGAATTACCACAGCTGCTAGTGACCTCTACGAGCAGAAGAGGAGAGGAACACCGGCATTTCAGAAGGAAAAAAAAAGAGCATTAAAAGTGTGCGATCGAGGAAATAGAGGTATGCCCTTTCAGGAATGAAGTTCGCAAGTTTTATCAAAAAGTAAAAAGAACATCCCAGGGTAACCAGGCCTGAACCCAAGCCTGCTAGGACGATCAGGGGAATATTGTAGTAGAATCGCAGTCAGTGCCGAGGATATGAAAAAACTGGATTCCGCTGCAATACGACGTAGGCCAACAATTCCGTTCACTCGATCTCGACGAAGTAAAAATAGCTATATCTAAACATAAGTTCAATAAAGCTGCTGGAGTTGAGCTATTCAAAGCGACTGGTAATGAATTGGTTAGAAATATGCACCTCATCTGCAAAATAAAGCATGTCTGATGAATGGGACTTCAGCATTGTGTGCCCAATCCTAAATAAAGGTTATCCTATGGAATGTACCAACTACAGAGTCATCAGTCTCCTTAACATCACATAAAAGATCTTTTTGCCGTACTTTGTGAACGCATGAAGCCACTCGTCAACAACCTGATCCTGATAGGTCCAGATATGAGTGTGGCCTTATACCGGGAAAGTGCACTATCGACCAAATTTGCACACTACATCAGATCTTCGAAAACACTCAGGAGAATTCGGGGTTATCGGTGAATGAAAGCAAAACGAAATATATGCTGTCAAGAAGGAAGGACACCCAACATCAATGTCTTGGACAGAACGTCACTATAGACAGCTATAAATTTGAGGCGGTCAGAGACTTTGTCTGCTTATGCTACGCTTTTAACTCAGCGAACGATACCAGTGTTGATATCAATAGAAAGATTACTCTTGCCAATCGCTGTTTCTTTGGGCTAAAAAGGCAATTAAGACGCAAAGTCCTCTCTCGAGCAACTATACTGTCCCTGTAAAAGACGCTTATTACCTCGGTCCGGATGTATGGTGCAGAAGCATAAGAATACTATTAACGGTGGATGAAGAGAACGCTCAAAGCTGTTTTGAGCGGAAAATTCTCCAGGTGACTTTTGGTCCCGTTTGCATAAATGGGTAATGGAGAAGAAGATACAATAACGAACTGTGCGTGCTGTGCAGTGATACCGACCTAGCTACAAAAATGAAAAGCCAACGACTAAGATGGCTGGGTCACCTAGAACAAATGGACATTAATGCTCTGGCCCGGAAAGTCTTTGAAACCAACCCTGTGTGACGGCGCAGTAGAGGAGGACAGCGTAACAGGTGGCGCACGCAAGAGGACCTCAACCAACTTGGCGTGTGAAGCTGGAGACAGCTAGCTAAAAACTGAGCCAGCTGGAAGAAGCTTGTTGTTTGACATGAAGAACTGTAGTGCCACCTTAGGCAAGGAAGTAAGTTAGCAAGGCGTTTTTCTTGTTTAGCTCAGAGCAGGGCATGTAGCAGAGCTCGAGCCATCAGAGTTAGGTCTAAGCAGAATATGACCAGAGCTCTCCGATATACGATTCGATATAAATCGGTGCGATCAACGCAACAGAATTTAGTACTGACTTTTAATTTTCATCTGACAGCTGGCCAATCAATAATTAGAAAAATTTGATCTGAAATTTGATCTGTTGAACGTGACGATTTGAATGAGTAAAAAAAGGAGAGAACTCAGTGAGCGTACTCCGAGGTCCGATTCCCAGCTAGTTCTGATTAAAAAAAAGGAACACAAGTTGAAGGCTCTGGATCTGAGCTTAAAAAAGTACACAGATTTTTTTAACAGCTCAGTGCTATGCTCGGAGTTAAAAAAGAAAACGCCTATTGACTGACTGACGTCATGCGTGTGATCGTAAATGTTTCATGCGTTGACACAGTCTTCGTCATTGATTATATTTTCGGTGACGTCTAATCGTAGCTTTAGTGTTGGGTAGAGTTCCAATACCAAGACTAGACAGCCAATAGGTAAGGTTAGGTTAAGGTGGCTGCCAGGAAAACTACTGACACACTTAGGCCAGAATAGGCCCATTGTGATACCACATAAAGACTGCGAGATGACCCTCGCTAATTAAACCAATTGGAGCTTTTAATAAAGCGATGGAGACTGTGAATGTCGATTTTATTTAAATCACTGGGATCGTCAAAGAAAAAATTTCCTAAGTATATTTTACGTCTTTGAGAAAGAGCAGGGCATGAACAAAGAAGGTGTGGGATAGTTTCTTCATCCTCCTCGTCCATGCAGCATCTGCAGAAGTCATTTGAAAGAACGCCTAGTCTATTGGCGTGTTTGCCTATGAGGCAGTGTCCAGTTACGACACCAATTGTGGAGCTTATATGCAATCTACTAAGAGATAACAAACATTTCGATCGCTTCGGATCCAGTGTTGGCCAGATCCGTTTTGTCGCCAGACAAGTAGTGATACCTGTCCATCTGCTGTTTGTCATCAACATGGAATCTTGCTTAAGCATAAGTTTACAAGTAGCGATTGGTATTCCAATATTCACCCTGTCAGGTAATATTGGTGTAGTAGTTCCCTTCCTGGCGAGTTCATCGGCTTTACAGTTTCCTGGAATATCTCTGTGTCCCGGCACCCTGAAAAGGTGAATGTTGAACTGTTCTGCCATCTCCATTAGAGACGATCGACAATTTCGGGCAGTTACGGAGTTTGTAGAAACAGAGCCTAGTGATTTAAGGGCCGCTTGGCTATCTGAGAAGATACGGATAAAGTAGATATTACGTTTTCTTTGAGCCAAGATAAAACTTCTTTTATCGCCAGGATTTCCGCTTGGAACACGCTACAATGATCAGGGAGACGGAAAGAGAGACTAATGTTTAGTCGTTCTGAGTACACGCCACCACCCACCCCCTCTTCAGTTTTTGAGCCATCCGTGTAGAAATGAATTGCTTCATCTCTCAAGAATTCCTCATCATCCCAAGTGGATCTTGTTGGAATTGTGACTTGGAAATTTTTGCCAAAAATCGGCTGAGGGATGGTGTAGTCGGAGTGTTTAGGGATTGATTCGAATTTGTTCAGAATGATAGTATGGCCAATGGAGTTATTGGACCATTGAGAGATGGCTCTGAGACGAATAGCTGTGCTCGCTGCCACTTGTTTAGTGTATATATCGAGGGGTGTAATGTTAAGCAGTATATCTAAGGCAGCGGAAGGTGTCGAACGGAGAGCTCCGCTGATACACATGCAAGCCGATCTCTGCACCTTGCTTAACTTATCACGATAAGTTATTTTATCTAAAGCAGTCCACCATACTGCCACCCCATAAGTGAGTATCGGTCTGATGACCGCTGTGTATAGCCAGTGGGTGATATATGGGGACAAGCCCCATTTGGTTCCAATAGCTTTTTTACAGGAGAAAAGTGCCACTGTGGCCTTTCTGACTCTTTCTTGTATATTTGGTTTCCAACTCAACTTTTTGTCTAAAATCAGACCTAGATATTTAGCTTCATCTGAGAAGTTAAGTGGGATACCATTTATTGATGGAGGGTCTATATTCGGAATTTTATATTTCCTTGTAAAGAGGACAAGTTCAGTTTTGTGGGGATTTACACCTAGTCCACATTTGTCTGTCCATTTAAGTAGTCTGTTGAGAGCGGTTTGCATTAATTCTATAATGAATTGAAGATGCTTTCCTGATATTGCAATGGCAACATCATCAGCATATGCAATTACTTTGAAACCATCCGCTTCTAAATTAACTAATAGTTCGTTAATTACGATGTTCCATAAGAGTGGGGATAGGACTCCACCTTGCGGTGTGCCTCTGCTGACAGATCTTCTAACAGAGAAGTCACCTAATGTTGAGTTGATTATTCTACTTCTCAACATGAGAATATCTAAGAAAGTAACTAGGGTATACTCTCTATGATGAAGGGAATATTCAATAGTACGTACCAAATTATGCAGGGCCGTTTCTACCGATTTCCCCTTGCGGTAAGCGTGTTGTGCCGGAGAAAAAAGATTAGGTTCTATGGCACTACGCAGATGGATATCAATCAGTCGTTCTAAAGTTTTGAGAAGGAATGATGATAGGCTGATAGGTCTGTAATCCTTCGGATTTACATGAGAGCTTTTACCCGCTTTGGGTATGAATACAACTTTAACTTCTCTCCATAAAGATGGTACGTATTATAAGTTCATACATGCTTTCAGAATTATCTCAAGGATGGGGATGATGATGTCTGAAGCCATTTGCAGTTCAGCTGGTATTATACCGTCAGGTCCAGCTGATTTATATGGATCGATGCTGTCGATTGCCCATTTGAGTTTCTCTCTAGTAATCAGACCAAGTTTATTTATTATTATATTGTTAGACTCTATTGAGTCAGAACTGCGTATATTTTGGGAGCTACCTGGGAAGTGAGTATCTAATAGCAAGTCGAGTGATTCCTCACAAGAGTTAGTCCAAGAGCCGTTGATGGTTTTCAGGGCACTTGGCATTATGGGGTTTGACGAGAGGATTTTTCTTAATCTTGAAGCCTCTGAGGAATCTTCTATTTTGTTACAGAAGGTTCTCCAGGAGGTTCTTTTATTTTTCCTCAATTGTTTTTTATATATCTTAAGGGATTCTTTATATAAGTCCCAGTCGGAAATTTCTTTGGAATATTTAGCTCGGTTGAAAAGTTTCCTACATTCTTTCCTGAGCGGTTCCAGCACTGGGTTCCACCAGTGAGGCTTCTTCTTTCCTCTTATTTGAATAAGAGGACAGGATATGTTCATTGATTTGTTGAGAGCTAAGGTAAGATCATTGACTTTATTGTCAAGATCTTTTCTGCTTACGGGGATACTTAGAAGATCAGGTTTAATTAATCTGCTAAGAGTATCTCTATATTTTACCCAGTTAGTTTTCCGATGATTCCGGAAAGCTATCTTTTTTGTAGTTTCATCGTTTAGATTGAAATGTATATACCTGTGATCAGAAATGGAGTGCTCTTCTGATACTATCCAATTCGTGATCTTTTGATGAATCGAGTTGGAGACAAGAGTAATGTCTAATACTTCCTGCCGGTTTCTGGTTATGAATGTTGGTTCATTACCGATGTTGCTTACAATGAGGTTAGTACTTAGAATAAAATCAAAAAGTAACTCACCTCGATCGTTTATGTCGGAGCTACCCCAAACTGTATGGTGGGCGTTAGCATCACATCCAATAATGAGGCAGACTTTTTGCCGTTCAGAATCAGCGATAAGCCTCTTTAGCGTGTCGCCAGGGAGAGGGCCAAGGTGGTCGTGGCTGAGGTATGCAGACACAATCCAGTAGATACCTCTATCTGTCTGGAGTCTGACTGCGGTTACGTCTCTATCGCTGTAATCAGGGAGTAAATATACGTTAGTGTTACTTCTTACCAATATGCAGGATCTAGGGTCACCTTTATCCGATACATGCAGCAAGTCGTATCCAGAAGTCCTGAGTCCCTGAATTGTGGATTCGTAAATCCAGGGTTCCTGGATCAGGACGACATCTTCCCCATTTCTGTTGATGCGGAGAAGAAGGGAGGCCGAAGCCTGTTTTGAGTGCTGGAGGTTAATCTGAAGTAATTGCAGCATCATCGCTACGATTCTTCAGATCAGCCCCCACCACGGTTTTGTCCAAATCCTCTTCGGATTCTGACTCAGAAGGTGACCGTAGGAGATCATCCTCACTGAGCAGATCAGTCTCCATGTCAGAGAAGCTGTCAACATTGGAAGCCTCAGGAGGCGGGTTAGGAGAGCATATCCTCGCGTTGGAAGTACCCGGTGTATCTACTTCCATTGCTGGTTGGTCGATACAGCGAGTATTTTCCTCCACTGAAGATATGATCTGTGGCGGAAGAGGTGGAGGTGTTTCCTCATCTTTTTTGTAAACTTTCAGGATAGCGGTAGTCCATCCAAACCTAATGACACCTTGAGTCGACACTAGAGGAGCCAGAGATTCCTTATTGAGTACTATGATAGCAGATCTATAAGGACCAACTGGATCCTCTAGCTTCGCGACCTTCCAGTCGTGAGTAGGGAGAGATGGATTACCGTACCTGATCATTTTCAGAATAGTATCCTTGCAGGTTAGATTTGCTGGGATTCTGATGCGAGCTCTAGGTCTGCAAGGAATGTCTTCCTTAGCCACGACTTCGAGCTTAGCACCAGGCCATAGCCCCTCTAATCTGCTAACAGCAAGTTTATATAGATCGTATGATCTCTGGTCATCAAAGGCGACGAGCTCGGCCCGACCCTGGTGCCACCCTGCATCCTCAAACACAACAGGCTCACCCGGATTCTCCATTACAAGAGTCCAGTATGACTCCTGTAATTTATTTGAGACCGTCGTCCATTGATCAGAAGAGATCATACCATCCACATTACTTCTGTCGATAACAGCTGCAATAGTCTTATCCTTTAGAACGTCACTAAAGGATAAGTCTTTTTTGGTGTAGGAGGTGTTATGCACCTTTGGTTTTTTGGGGTCCGGAGTGGCTCCCTCTACAGACCGTTGTCGCTTTGACGTGAAGCCTTTGCTGGTCATTGGTTTAGCAAGGGTGCTTTTGGCCCAAGCGAGTTTAGCGGATTGCTTCGAGCTTAGATCGGTCAATGGGATGTTTCCAATGACTTTCACTATTCTCTCCGCGGCCCGTATCTCGCTGCGTGAGGCATTTTTGTTTCTCTCGCTGGTGGAAGATGAGCTGGATGTCACAGGTCTGCCATCAGGGAGGGAACCCTCCCACCGTGTTCGGAAGGGGTCTGCTCTGACCAGAGGTGATATCGCATGTCGCAGATATTTTACTTGTCAGAACAGCCCTCTCCGAACTCGTGAGAGGTCTTTTTGAAGGAGTGGTAATACAGCCAAGCGTCATGGCAATATTCCCACAGTTTTGTGTAAGAAGTGTTTTTTCTACCGTACCCGTTGGGATTTGATCACCGATTGTAGAAGTGAGGCTGACAGTCGCAGTCTCAGCGCTACCAACGCTGGGCAAACCCACCGAGTGCGGGTTGTGTGTAGTACTAGTGGAAGGTGCACCTCCTCCTATACTAGTAATAGCGTCTAGATTGCGAGTCGTTCCATCATTCCTAGGAGTGCCTGGGATGATGGACGGCTCAACAATCCTACCGCTCTTCACTTTCTTCACTTTGCTGGTGGATACTTTATTTATCGCTGGCGACTTATCCTCACCTGAGGCCAAGCCCTCGCCAGCAGTCGCGATACCTGCCGACTTTTGAACGTATATCCCCGTTCGTCTTTGCTCTTTATTTTCACTTGTATCCATATTTTTTTCAAGTTTTCAAACATTGAGGTTTTCGGTTGAGTTATGTTGGTTGTGTGGCTCTGCAGCTGGATTGCTGGAGAACCCCACGTAAGCACCCCCACCACGACAAGGTCAACTCGTAGGGGGTGTAGACAGCCAATACCAAAACATTATTTCTTCTGGAACTATATTTCAACTTACGCAATCAATTTCAAAAGTTTAACGTAATAATGTATGAAGACGAAGCCTATATGACTGCTTTGTATGCTAGAAATTAAATGGCATAAACCTAGATATTTATTACCTCTCATGAACCAGAGCAATATATGTAGAAATTAGTTGAATTGAAAAAACAACTATCCATAGTTGTTGGCTTATAATAATGAAATTAACGCAATAATAATAATTGAAAAGAAGGAAATGTTCGCTCAACACCTCCTGATGGACTACGCATTGGGGACGGGTAAGTGCGTGTGCGTTCATGGGACGGCTGATGATTTCCATTTTCATGCACTACTAGGTGTAATTCATTAATTTTTCCTTTTCCATACAGCGCAATGCACCGATTAAACACACACCACGACTGTCGGACGCGATGATAACCAACCAGATAAACGAGTTTCTCCACCAAAGACACAGGGCGCTCCAACAGCGACCGTCATCGTCAGGAGCTGGAGGAGCAAGAGGAGAAAGTGATAAAGGAGTCTTCTATGGAGTGCGTTGGTAATTAATTTGCATAATAGAAATCCTCGAAGGGTGATGGGGGGTGAAAGAAGACTCGTCCACCACTGCCATAATAATGCGATGGTGGGTTCGCATTATGCAATTGGTTTTGCGCCCCCTTTTATATAACCGACCGACAGCGACGATAGCCCAGCCAACCCAGCCAAGACTTCGGACTCCGAGTAGAGGTTTCATCATGATGATGGTCGGACAAATAACGCATTTCATTTGAGCCGACAATTAATTTATAAACACTGCGTGAATTATGCGGATGCAGAGAGACCTCCGGATGGAACTAAGCACTATACTACCAGCATCAGCAGTCAGCACCCTGATACCGCCGCCACCATCGACCAAGTCTGGACGCATCAGGATGACGAAAATGTATCTTTTCTCTGTGAAGCGTGGTGACAGATGAATTAAGTAGAGGGCTTTCGGCAAAGTTAGTACATATACCTACTTTTGCCGTGAGTTCTTCGGAGCCCATATGCGCTGGTGGAGTTCTGATGAGCGATTTATTAGTACCTATATACTCGTACAACTCCCCTGAGCTGTGAAGGAAACTCATTTCGATCCAAATGAGTGAAGCTCTACGACACGCTAAGTAAACTTTGGGTCATTTGTGTTTATATGTGCAGCAATGATGTTGCGTTTGGGAAATTGTCACCGCAACTTGTCTCATTAGTAGAGTGTTAACAATGTTTTGCAATCTTCCATAGCATGGCAGAGTAGATAAATTATAGTTTGGTAATGAGAGCCATAAAAGTAGGTGTTGATGGTTTATTTGGTTATGCATGCATATATGCAATGCATCCAGTTTTTTAATGAAGAAAAGTTCAAAAAGTGTTTTTGTTTTGTAAGAGAAACCAATATGTCACTTTTCTATCTCTTATAACAATAAAAACTTTTTTTGTAGTCAAATAACGAAACTTAATCGAGTTTTACACCATAGACATGTTTATACCAATCAGTTAATATGCAAAAACCTTGTGTGCGTTTGTCATCTTTTGAGTAGAAAGTGTTATTTGACAATTGCAAATAGCAAAGATATATACAGTTCCGACATCGGCAATAATTTTTTTGTTTATACCAGTCAGATGCAAAAAGTGAATGGAGAATTTTGAGTATCGATTTTGGTTGTTTATTTTCAATTTATACAAATAATAGAACTAACTTTTACACAGAACAAAATGAAACATATCTTTTTTGCATTAGACCATTTTTATACGAATTAGTTGTTATAAAAAGCAAAAATATTTGAATGAAAGCACAATATGTAACCTTCAAAAAAATTAAATAATCCTTTCCAAGACATATTATTTCGAAACAGTCTTAATTAGTAAGTTTATACCAGTCAGATGCACTTGTGATTCCGTGGAAAATGAATATCAAGACTCAAGAGATCTGTTAAATTGTATAAAATGTCAGATGGAACTTCAATGTCTAACTAAAACAATAGAAAAACGCACGTTAGATATTCGGTATGTGCCTTACACCAGAAGTTTATACCAATCATTGCATAACATCATTTTTAGCATTCTTCTTAACTATTTTGTAGATCTAGTTTGATATAAACAATTATATGACACTGTAAATTGTGTTTTTTACGACACTCGTGAAGAAAGTTTTAAGTGTTTTAAATTTCAGTGTTTTAAAGTCAGACGCACCCAATGAACAGAGAATATTGAGTGTAAATTGTTTGTTTTTCTTGCATTGGCTTCTTAAATCTAGTCACAGCAATGGTTTTATATGCAATATGCAAATGCCAGTGACGGACAAAAGTTTTTCAACTTAAAATGAACTTTATAAAGTTGAGAACCACAAAATTCAGGCTGATGATCAGTTTTTATCTCAATGAAATGGCCTTAGATCCAGCCTGAAAATTCCTAGGTAACACCATTAAGTTTGCTTGGCTTCTTGCAAAAATTTTCAATTTTGATCGATGTTCTTAAGAGTTAATTAGCTTATACCAGTCAGGAGTGCACGGAATTCAGATGTCAAATGAAGTGTTGAAATGTATAAAATTTAGTTAAAATAGCTAAAAAATGTAATATAAAAATTATTATAATATATTCGATTGGTGAGCTTTTCGCCAGTTTATACCAATAATAAGATAAATAAAAAGGGTGTTGTCAGTTTTTCACATGGCAGTGACCCTTCGTGAGTGAATATAATTAACGAATATATGAAGCTTTTTTTCTATAATTTGCATTATCTGGAGTCACATAATTTTATACCAGTTAGATGTACATAGCTAATAGACAATTTTGAGTATTAAAAATTATTTTCAAGTATATGAAGGTAAACTAAAACTGCTATGAAGCTAAGATCAGCCACAAAAGCAAATGACGCGATGTTTTTAAGATACCAGCAAAATGCATTCATATTTAATGCAGTATGCGGTAGTTAGCTTATACTAGTCAGGAATGCATGGAATTCATATGTCAAATGAAGTGTTGAAAATTGAAATGCACAAAATGTTTGTAAAAACTCTAATCAAGCCAATATAAAAAAAAACATCATAAAATATATTCGAATTATGAGCTTTTCTCCAGTTTATACCAATAAAAAAATAAATTAAAAAGCTGTTGTCAGCTATTCAGTTGGCAGTGATCCTTTTATTAGGGAATATAATTAAGTAATGGATGCCTAAAGTAGTTTTTTTTCGATAATTTGTACTCTCTGGAGTCAGATTATTTTTATACCAGTTAGGTGTACATAGCTAATTGACAATTTTGAGTATCAAAAAGAATTTCCAAGTGTATGAAGGTTAAATTAATTTCCAATTGAGCTAGCTAAGATCAGCCAAAAGAGCACATGAGTAGTAGACCAGTTTATACCAATCAGTAGATATATTTTTGTGCCATTACAGTAAAGTTAGTCTCACTATTTAAAAAAGAAGATCACTTCTATTCGATAATTTTCTAATTCTCGATAACTAAAGCCTAGTACGTTGCTAAAACAAACGATTTTTGTCTGATGTCTCCAAAACCAAATAAGTATTGGTGGAGAGTTTCACTTGCTGAAGAAAGAAAAAAACATACGTAAACAAATCATAGAAATCTGGTGCAGAGAAAACTTACGTAATTTTCCCGTAAATTATAAATATTCTGCTGTGTGGAAATAAAAATGGAGACTTCTCCAAAATTTGCTTCAATTTATCAATATTTGTCGAAATTCGTAGTGCAGAGCATTTTTGTATGTGATTTTTCGTTTTGCATCAGCAGTTTGCACCTGGCTTAGATATACCTACATCCTACATGCCTGGGGTATTGTTTATAATTTTGAAATTAATTCACCATTTAAGTGATTCACACTTAAAAAGTCTCAAGTCTCTCGATCATAAATACTTCACACGAAAACACAAATCTATAAAGTAATACCTCAATACCTTATAACGAATAACAACAACGAATAGCAGCGGCGCCAAACAATCATAAATGTCACATAAAAACTCTTCAACGATTGTTGTAACAATAATAATAATAATAATTTCCTCTCAAGTTTCCCCACTCGAAAAACCCGATGCAGTATGAGTGCTAACTCTCCTTTCTTTATTACTTATAGAAAATCAAACATGAAATTAAGCAATAAAATTTAATATTTTTATCCAATGCGTGTGCAACTGGATTCCTATACTCGAATTTCTATTGTGTCCCGGATACTACTTTACTTAAGAACCTCTTGTGCATGTCACAGAGTTTCAAATCAAAAAAGACTCAACTTGACTTTGATATAAAAGTTAAATAAAAAAAAAAATTATTGGAGATGAAATAAAAAGAATCAATAACAAAAATCCCACCAACTACGATCATTGCTGTTGATTGATATTCCTGACGGGGATTTTTCATTTTCAATGATCGAAAACGATCAAATGAACCGAAATCTTCAGCCCATCAAGAGCCCACACACGCAGAGACCCACAATAATGCAGCTCAAAAGTCTCTCTAGAGTTCTAAATCTGAATGGGTCGATTCGTGTCATGAAGCCTGATCAATTGAATTGTTTCGTTTTGATTTCCAATTTATTCACGCATACATATTAAGTGGATATAGATGGATTGGATGTGACTTTCGAAACATGAGCTGTGTCGATATTGGAAAAAATCAATAATAATATTATGGTTTTCTGTACTTTCTATACTTTTGATTTAACCAACAAGAGGGTCTTCTTAGGGTAACTCCGGTATCCGGAAATTCAGTTTTCATATGGATTATCCTTTCATCCGTCGTCTTCGTCGTCGTTATCATCGGAAGTGTCCTTGATTAGCATTTTTTTTCATTTGAGAACTAAATTAGTTCCACAAAGAGTACCTTCTCAAGTATTGATACGCGATGTGTGGGTTCTGATTAAGATTCATCGAACGTTTTTATTAGTTTTAAGGTCTCATGTTCTTGTTTGTTTATTATGACAACTAACAATTAATTTATTTTTACGTACACAACATGAGTTTGGTAGTACCTCGTGGCTTGATGGTTAGTGCATAGGACTTTAATGCCGATGGTGTGGGTTCGATTCCCATCCGTGCCACCTAAAAACATAAATGTTTTATCCGAGGTACCGCCTTTTGCGAGGAACTGACAAATCCTCCAAGAGTATACTTGTCATGAAAAAGTGCTTCTCATTTAGCCGTTCGGACTCGGCAAAAAACTGTAGGTCCCCGCCATTCATGCCAAACAACACGCACACACGAATGGTTGAGAGCTGTAAGTCACTAGGCCCTGGTTCTCCACGAGCTGTTGCGCCACCCAATTTATTTATTTTATGAGTTTGGTTCGGAGATTAGTGAGCAGTAATATTTGATATGGCTAATTAAAAAAAGACTCAAATTCTTTTTCATTCTCTCTAATGCTTGCTAGTCAACAGCGAAATGCCTACCTAACAATATTTTTACTTGCGATATAGGTAAATAAATTAAATTATAAATTGGGTGGCGCAACAGCTCATGGAGAACCAGGGCCTAGTGACTTACAACTCACAACCATTCCTGTGTGCGTGTTTGATGGCAGGAATGGAGGGGACCTACAGTTTTTTGCCGAGTCCGAACGGCTAAATGAGAAGCACTTTTTCATGACAAGTATACCTACTCTTGGAGGATTTGTCAGTTCCTCGCAAGAGGCAGAACCTCGAATAAAACATTTCTGTTTTGGCTTGGGGTCATAATTCTGTATGTGTTAAAATTCGGACTGCAAAATTCTGTAATCCAAAATTCGGTATTTCAAAATTTTGGATTTCAAAATTCTGTATTCCAAAAATCTGTAAATAATAAAAGAAAAAGAGTTTTGATAATGAAAAAAAGTGCGCACTTTTTTTCATTATCAAAACAATTTTTCTTTTATCATTTACAGAATTTCGGAACAAAAGTGCGCACTTTTTTATTATAAAATAAAATGCACGACTGGGTCGCACGTACTTGCTCTTATGTTCAAGACAATGCGAGTTTAAGAAAATTGTATATACAAACATGGAAATTATGAGAGAAAAATGTAGAGAAGCATGAAATACGGCACTTAAATTAGCTAAAACAACTCTTTTGACAGTTTGAGGTGAAAAAAACGTATGCTATCTTAGTTCATGATGGAATATGATTGTATGGGAAAAAAAATTTTAAAATCGTTGGAGCGGTTTTTTTTTAAATTAATTTTTTATATATAAAATTCTTAAAACATTTTTAAGAACAAATTTTGGTATGTAGATTTAAACTATATATTTATGTGTATATAAAAACAAAATTTGAAAAAAAATTGTTAACCCGTTTTTGAGATATCGAATTTTCAAAAAAAAAATTTGAAACTTTTTTTAAAAATCCAAAAACTTCTTTTTTGAAAATTTTGATATGCAATATTATTTAATCTTATCTGAAATTTATATATAAAAAAAAACCTTTAAATCCGTTAAGCTGATACCGAGAAAACTCAAAATAAAAAAATACGTTCTATGACAGGTACTACTAATAGTTGCTATGTGTAAAATTTTATAATTTTTGATGGTAGATCGTACTAATTTTAGTATATGAAAAAAGTTTAGTCAAAATCGTAGGAGTCGTTTTCAAGCAAAAAAATATTTTCCTTTGCGGTTTTTTCACTTTTGTATGGAAGGTACCGTTATTTTTTCATAAATGTAAAATTTTTTCTAAAAATATTTTAGAGAGTACTAAAAAAGTCTTAAATATCGAGTTTCAAAAAAATCTATGATGCCGTTTTCGAAATATTTGATTTTCCAAAAAAATTTTTGAAATCGGTCATAACATTTTGAAGAAAATCAAAAATTAAAAAAATGGTTCCTTGGGAGGTACCATTAATAACCATTTTTGAAAAATGGTTTTCCACCCAAAGAAAGCCTTTACTAAAATAAATTTATTGAATTTTTTTTAAGAAAAGTTGTCGAGCCGTTTTTGAGAAAAATATGATTATGTAAATTTGCCAAAAAAAATGTATGGCAGGTACCGTTATTTTTGGTTCTAAAAAAAATGAAAAAAACGTGTGGGCAGAATCACCAAAAACCACTATGTACCAAGTTTGAAGAAAATCGATCGAGCCGTTTAGGCTGTAGACGAACAGACAGACAGACAGAATTTTGCCACCCACTTTTTTGGTGTTTTCTATCATCGTAATATCATGTTTGATTGTTATCTCAAAATTTTTTTTTGCACGAATCCAAAACTTGCCTTATAGTACCTATAATCGCAAGTAAAAATAAATATAAATCAATATTGTGAAATATTTTTTTTTTTATTTTTCCACCTTCTTCTAATTGAATCCAGTAAGTGTTATTTGGGGCAGCTGAATTTACTCCATAAATGTCCAAAACGAGCTTAAAAAGTGCGCCTTTTTAACTCTATGGACTATTATATAATGCTTATATCGATTGCAAGCAATGGTTGTGAGAAGCTTCTTTGGATGATTATAGGGGCAAAGTTACTAGTTGGGTAACTCTTTCCTGTTACTTACAAAGATTTTTTGAGAAACTATTTAAATTGTATACAAGCAAAATTTAATTTTTCCCAAAAACAGCTTTTTCAATTTTGATAAAATTTGTTCTGCATAAAACAAGCTTACACTGCACAACTGTTAATCTTTTATGGACAAATATTTCTTATGTTGAATTTTCTCGTATTCAGCTGAGCAAAAAATACAAACAAAATTTTGTACACACAAAATTCCAGTTTTTTTTTTTTGATAATTCGATATCTCAAAATCACAAACACTGAGTGGATTATAGAATAAAGCCTACTCATGACATTACAATAGATATGAATTGCGAAAAATGGATTACAGATTCGGATTACGGGTAAGAATTACGAATACGAGTAGAAGATACGGATTTCTGATACATTAAGGATTCGGATTGTGTATAAGGATAGATACGGACTGCGGATACTTATAACGGATAGTGGATTAAGCATATGGACTATCGATGGCAACGGATAATAATGAATAAGGATTACTGATACTTTTGCGGTTAGTGGTTTAAGGAAACGGATTATGGATACGGTAGGGATTACGGATAGTGGATTTAAAATTTGGATTACGGATACGAATTACGCAAACAGACTACGGATAGATGTAGATTATGGATAAAGATTACGGATACGGATAATCTATAAGGACGCGAACTGTGGATTCTTATTACGGATAGTGAATTGAGGATACTGGATATGAATATGGATTATGCACACGGATAAGGATTACTTATACTTATTATGGATAGTAAACGGATGTGTATTGCAGAATATCGTAACGGATAACAAACAAAGAATACGGATTTTGGAAAACAAAATATGGATACCTACAGATACCGGATAACAATGATATACAGATTTCAAATACAGATCATGGATACGCGTTACGGATACAGTTTTCAAATACAGATCACGGATATGCGCT